>CM042010.1:24579331-25836831 GCA_023525715.1 Cichorium intybus | reverse complement strand
GTATTCAAAGAAGTCTTTCAAAATTTGTAATTTGTTATAATTGTTCAAAGTTTATCAACATTATGTTGTAGTGTTTAATTTAATAATGTATATATCCAGAAATTTCATTATATATTGTCGAGAATTTGTTATACATAATTATTAGTGTTTAGGTTTTTTTATTTAATAATTATTTTGTATCATCTCGTGTAATACACGAGTCTTACAACTAGTATATATATATATATATATATATATATATATATATATATATATATATATATATATATATATATATATATATATATATATATATATATATATATATATATATATATATGGTTGGGAAATAAGTGGTTGTCATGTATCTAAGCTTATGTATAGAACCATCCAAATTACATGATTTCGGTTCTCATATATCTAAATTAATCATGATTTTTTAATTACTATTCTTTCTAAACTCACCTGTCTTCTTAAATAGATCGGATATGTGTTATTTTTATTTATTATGTCTAGGAACAATATTGAAAGTAATGACCAAATATATCAAAACCAATTACTAAGGGCTGCCATTTTTTTTTAATAAAAACTCATAGAGTAGAAATAAAAGAAGCACATGCAAATTACTCAATCAATGTTGAATCCAGTTTAAACAAATGCTTTCGATAGAGTTTATCCATCGAATGACTAAATATTTTGAGTTATATTATTGACAAAATATATTGTTTCTTTATACCTTATAAATTTTGATGGGTTTTTGCAATAAAAAATTAGATGATTTATATTTTTCTTTGCATATTAAGACTCAAAACTGAAATTGGATTTTTTATTTTGCTGAAAACTACATCGTTTTTAAAAGGTTCTATATCTAAGCTAACTACATAACAACCACATATTCACTATTTTATATATATATATATATATATATATATATATATATATATATATATATATATATATATATATATATATATATATATATATATATATATATATATATATATATATATATATATATATATATATATGTGTGTGTGTGTGTGTGTGTGTGTATGTGTGTGTGTGTGTGCTAGCTATATAGGATAGAGATCCAATAAAGAAAGTAAATTTTGGTAGGAAAGGTAAGAAGTCCTTCATTCGTATTATTTTTTACGAACCAACAAAATGAATAATTATAAGAAGCAGAAAAAAACATAATTCGCAAAAAAAATCTTCGAAAAAAAGTGTTCACGATTCATTTTTGGTGATGATTCACTAAAATTGTCTGTAGAGTATATAAAAAAATTGCTTCATTAAAAAATGAATTATCGAGTTGTTTTCTCAGGATTTGTTTTTTGCGAATCATGTTTTTTGCATCATCTAGTTATTAATTTTGTTGGTTGGTAAAAAGCATTTAAATAAATCATTGCTTACTCTTCATACCACAGTTTTCTTTCTTATTTGATCCCAATTTTATATATATATATATATATATATATATATATATATATATATATATATATATATATATATATATATATATATATATATATATATATATATATATATATATATATATATATATATATATATATATATATATATATATATATATATATATGAGTTCACTCGAGAACGCAAATTTTTGTGAAAACTATGAATATAATTCACAGCCACACATTTTGTAATAAGCATAAAAAGAGGCGGCGACACATTGTAAATAACTTTTCACCTTAATAAAGCTTCCTTCCAACGATTAGCTAACAATCGCTTAACTAATCCTTAATAAAGCTTCCTTATATGTGAAAGGTTTTAAGCAATCTATGAACTAATAAACCAAAGTTCACATGCAACCTAAGAAAAGATCTATGTTTTTCTATCAATGAACATATAATAAAATCCTAAGGCCAACAGATTATTTCTAAAGAATAAAATTAAGAAAACCAACCTTTGATTTTCTTTCTTGAAGCTAGCATCAAAAATTTCCTGCCTCAAATGGAGTCACAACTAAGCAACAGGAGAAAAGTTAGCAGAGTTCCAGAGAGACAGACAAAATGGTGCAGGAATAAGGGTGGCCAGAGGGTTCCTTTTATAACCTCCAAGGGTTACAGTCAAAACCCTAGAGGAGCCTCCTTAATGGGCAAGCCTGTTGACCATTTGGACCAAGGCTTCTAAACCCTAATTAGGGTTTCGAAATTATGGAGTTGGCCTCCATAATTTCACCAACTTAAGTCCTCCACTGGCTAGCCAGTTATTCAACTATTGAATAAATACAAAACCAGTCCTTGCACTTTTAATTAATTAAATTAATCACTAAATTAAATCCAATTAATTCTAGATTAATTTCTAATTAATTAATATAGTTTGTAATTAATATATTATCACTTTAATATATTAATAAGCTATTTATTTTATTTCTATTGATTTATTAAATCCTTAATAAATCAACCTTTCTCAATACTGAACTTTCTGCCAAACCTCCAGCTATGAGGGCAACCCAAATGGACTTTGCTTCAATTAATAAGATAAATACAATTTGTAAGTCATGGCTTAGACACCTAATCCAACAGTCTCCCACTTGGATAAGTCTATGACTTTAATTCTTCTTTTATCTTCAGATTAATTAACAACTTGCAGCTTCCTATAAACTACTGCTGAACTCTGACCCAGTCAGTTCTGTCCATAGATAAGTGATCATATGATCCTCCGTCCAACAAGATATTTTCGGACACGAAACATGGATTGAGATCAATCTCTGTCCGATACTCTGTTTCCCGATTTCCGATTTTGCATATGACATAAAACTGCTAATTGAACACATCAACTCAGTCCTGGCTGGCCAGCACTTTAGTCGACTTCAAAATCATCGAGAGGCCTACAGATATCTATTTCCCATCAGGGTCAGGGGACGAATAAGATTTGACTCATATGTTTGTGTCTTTTACTCATCAAAATTACACACAACAATACGTTTTATAACATCGAGTTACCGATGCGTTTATGCATTATCAATGCACAACCGACTTGTAAATTTCAACTCATATGTCTTCGCTTTAAGACCATAAGATATTATAGTCTCAACATTGCTTGTGATGTAATCCATGAAGCAATCTATTGAGTGCGGGTTTATCCAATACTCAAATCTCTATTTCTAAGTACTCATGAACGTTGTAGCAATACTGTTGCTATGTCTAACTCCTTAAACAATCTACAATCCAATTCATGACAGTCTTGATTCAATACTTACTTCCCAAAGTATGAGCGACTGTGGACCTTTCGAATAATCAAATTATTCGGGAAGTAAAACATGTGAAAGCGAAACATAAAATCTGACTGGCAGCTACTCTTGTTTATTACCAAGTCTCCACGAGGTAATCACCAATTCAGATCTTTCATAAAACTATTATCGGTTTCTAGATTCCTTTTATACTTTCAATTCAAATTTTATATCTATGTCTATACGAACTTCTCACTCTTTATATGTATCCAAAAGTGTCTTACACTGATACACTGCATTGCAGATGATCCAATCGGATGCTCTTCCGATGACATCACAACATGTTATCGTGTCCTTTTCTCTCTCTTAACTCCATTCTCGTGATGTATACTGTGACTTCCCATGGGTTTCGGGTTCTTTAGTCTATATAACTGCACCCCCAAGACTATTTCGAGGTGTTATGATGTGCCGGTGACCCACAGGCGCTCCATCGGAATACCAACGAAACTCTTTAACCATTAATTCCTTTAGTACCACGTCCTGATGTTAGTAATTACCAATTTGAAACTCCTTTCAAATTATTACTAACACTTACCCCAATCATTTCCCAATGACTTCTCACATGTGTTCAAGATCCATTCAGTATTCTCAGCCAGGTTATATCCTGAATCCAACTTACTATGCTCTAAGCATTAAGTCATCAGGACATGTTCATGGCACTTCCGATCGATCCAAGAAGCTCGTGGAATCCGATCTAATCTTATTCCAAACCCTTTTGGAATCTTAAGATTACTTATAATCCCTTTGTCATGACTTTTGATAACGATTTTCTTTCGGAGACTCATTCTCATGCATCTTGAATCTTATCAAGATCATGCTTACAATAGGTCTATACTGACGATTTCATCTATCCAATAGATGACTGTGAATTATGTGAGTATGTTGCACCTTCTTTATATCTCTCATGCCAAATCATCATACTTTGCAATGATAGGAAACTCCTTTCCTGGGGCTATGCATCTTGAATCTCATCAAGATCATATTGGCAGAGTTTTGATCTATCTCATAGATGTTCACAACCACATGAGTATGCTGTACCTTTATTAAGTCTTTCATAGTGAATTGTCTCTTAACGCCAAGTCATTACACTTTGTATTGATAAGAGACGTTTCCTAGAACCAGTATGTAACCCACATATAGTGATAGTAGATAATAGCGACACTCCCACTGGCTTTGACACGGTTATATGACTCTTTCAGACTATTCACAAAATCCAGAACTTTTGGCACATTTTGAGAATCTGAAATCCAAACCTTTCTGACATATTAATGGAAATCATTCAGGCTATTCACAAAATCCAAACCTTTGGCATGCTCTTTGTGAGTCCCTATTAGTGTACCGGTGATCCACACGCGCTCCACTAACGACTCACAATGTGCCATGCAGTATCCTTTCAGATTTCATCTTCTATTGAGAGTGCTTCTCCTGGAATCAATTACTTGATTCTGAGTATCGTCTCACTCAACCAGATGTTCTGAAGGTACATTTCTATCCATGCTGCTTTCTTTTGGTGATTCAATTACTCCCACTGGTTTTTAGACCAGGTGTAAGAATCAATCAAATTTTCACATAGACTGTGTCTCGCCCTAAGGTTCTCTTATTTGGTAGCAACCGGGCTCATCAATGCTTCCAAGTAGTCGGATTGCTAATCTGTACCAACTCTAGTGTTTAACCACTAATCGGTATGTCACCCCGATCATAACATCTTATGACGGTGACCAATACTAAGGGTATGTCAGGTTTAACAGAAATTTGATTCCTGTTCCAAGCCTAGTGATGACTAAAGGTTCTTTCACTTGGCTAATCCTGAACTAATTCAGGATTGTCCTAACTCCCACTGTTTCCTTAGAATATGAGGGGTTATTGCTACTGTAGCCCTATAAAGTATGAGTTTTAACCCAATTTGGTCATTGAAGTTATTTTTTTGCGCAATAGACCCTTAAAGTATTTAAAAACGTGTCAAATTGGGGAATTGTTGTGTTTTAACAGGTTATGCCGGTTGATGTTGCTGACATGGAATCCGTTTATTATTCTTAATTAAAAAACATTTACAGTTCGATAAAGGTTTCAATAAAAGGATTTCATCGGTACCCTAGAACCAGGAAACAAAAGAGAAGGTGATACTAGGGTTTATATGCGATTCGACTTCAAGGACCAGATAAGCTGGAGAAATGACGACTTCGAACCTTGATCCTGAGGGAGTATATGCAACTGTGGAGCTCAATTATCAAGGGGTGTTTCGTCGATGTCCTTTCTCTTATGAAGACGGTATGAAATTTACTTTTACGGAACATGATTGGGCTAGTATGAACTATGCCGAGTGTGTAAGTTTTTTGGAACATTTCATGCATGAGGATTGTAAGAAGCTGTACTACTGTGAGCCAAATGAACCCATGTATAAAGGTCTTCGGCCTATTACAAACGATGTAGAGTATGCTAGTTTTATTTTCATTGCTTTTGGGACGCTTGGGACAATATCCTTATTTGTAGATCATATTGGTGATGAATTAGAGGATTGGGTTGATTCGGAAAATGAGGAACATGATTCATGTATTGAAGGTGGAGAAAATGGAGATTATACAGCCACCCTTAGGGATGTTGCCTTGGATTTTACAGACGAACCAATCAGAATGAACAGAACCTCAGGTGATGTGTTCCTTAGTAAACTCTGTGGACAGGAGGAAGAGGAGGAGGAGGACCAAAATATTGGTCTAGAAGATGAGGGGGAAAGTGAAGAAACTATCCAAGAGCATTCAATTTTTAATGAAAATTTACCCTGGAAAAAGCAAAAACCCATACTTGGTATGAGGTTTAAGAACCCTGCCCAACTAAAACATATGTTGTGCAACTATGCTGTGGCTCATGGGTACCAACTTTGCTTTGAAAAAAACGATAGTAAAAGGCTGTTGGTCAAGTGCTGTAAGGGTGAATGTTCATTCAGGTTATGGGCCTCGTGGATGACTGAAGAGGAAAGTTTCCAGATTAAGTCTTTGAAGATCGACCACAAGTGTGCAAGGAATTTTAAGTTGGGTTCACTAGTAACATATGCATGGATAGGGAGTCACTATACCAAGGAGATTATAGCGAGGCAGAAGATGAGTGTAAGGAAATTAAGAGATGAGGTTGTGAAAAAATTTGGTATTCAAGTGAGTCTTGGGCAATGCAGAAGAGCAAAAAGTTATGCACTTCAACTTATAGAAGGCAATCTAGTTGATCACTATGCTAAGATATGGTCATATGGTGAGGAGATAAGGAGATCCAATCCAGGGTCTAGTGTGAAGATTAATGTGAACTGCATGCCAGATGGGAAGAACTACTTTAGCAAGTTCTATGTTTGTTTTGATGGAGTGAAAAGGGGATGGCTACAAGGGTGTAGAAGGGTCATAGGTCTTGATGGATGTTTTTTAAAGGGTATCTGTAAAGGAGAATTGCTAACTGCTGTGGGCAGGGATGCTAATAACCAGTTATTCCCTATAGCATGGGCAGTTGTTTGTGTGGAGAACAAAGAAAATTGGAAATGGTTTTTGGATAATCTAATGGATGATCTTGATTTAAGATTAGGCACTAGAATTACCTTCATTTCAGATCAACACAAGGTATTAACATCCCTTTAATATACATATTTATTTAAATTGTTATATTGACAATTGTTTTTGTTATATATCATTGCTAATACTGTGTCTTATCAGGGTTTGATTGAAGCAGTGAAAGAGATGTTGCCATATGCAGAGCACAGGCAATGTGCTAGGCATATTTGTCAGAACTTGAAGAAAAGGTATAGTGGAGCCCAGTATGAAACCTTGTTTTGGAGAGCTGCCAATTGTTCAACTGAAGCATCCTTTAAGGCTACCATGCATGAGCTTAATGTGTTGAACCCGAATGCTCATAAGTATCTGATGGATAGAGACCCAAAAACTTGGTGTAAAGCATATTTCCAACCAGGAAATTGTTGTGACTCTATTGAGAATGGGATGTCTGAAAGCTTCAATGCATTAATTGTGGAAGCTAGGAAGAAACCAATAATCACTATGCTTGAAGAGATTAGGTTGTACATGATGGATCGACTCTACAACCTGAAGCTAAAGGGACAGACATGGGGTAATCAGGTATGTCCAGCCATAAGGGACAAACTCAATGAACTTAAAGTTCATCAGAGGCATTGGCATGTTCTTCCCAGTGGACTAAACCAGTTTGAGGTTAGAGGTACATCTGATGCATTTGAAGTTGATCTTGAAAGGAAAACATGTTCATGTAGAATTTGGCAACTTAATGGATATGGGTGTGTTCATTCTGTAGCATGTATATGTTATCTGAATAGGGATGTTGAAAGGTATGTGGACAAAATGTTTACAACCATGACATACATGAAATCATATAGGTATAGAATTAAAGGTATGAATGGAAGTAACATGTGGCCTGAGACATCATATATTCCACCTTTACCACCTGTGGCTAGGAGGATGCCTGGAAGACCAACTACAAAACGAAAGAGAGCTGCTACAGAAGACCAAAGTGGGCATAGGGTGTCTAAAGTAGGAAAAAAGGTGAAATGTAGTATTTGTAGGGAGGTAGGCCACAACAAAGCCAGATGTGGCAAGGGGGGCAGACCAGAAAAGCTAAACATCAGAAAAGGTAAGAAACATAAGCAAAGTCAACAGGTGGCTGGGAATGCAGGAGGTAATGATGAGAATCAACAAGGGCATGATGATGTTGAGGTTGTCATTGAAGAAGAACCTGTTGATGTAAGTAAAACTAATTTACTTCAATATGTTAATAAACATGTGTAATTAATTTAATTTTTTCAACTTTGCAGGTTAATGTCAATGTAGGAGGACTTGTTAATGAACAAGTACAAGCTAATCAACTTTTTGATGAGATGGACATAAGTCTTACAATGCAGGGGAATGGTGATGAGGAGGAACAAATTGATGTGCAACATGTTGAGGAGGTCGTACCATTAACACCTATTGGAGAAATCTTGAAGAAGATTAGAAGAAGAAAATCAGAGAGGATAGTGAAAAGGAATTTAAGTAAGGTGGTTGGTGGGCCCAATGATCCTGGAATGTCAAAGGAGAAGGCTGTTAACTTAGATTAAGTTTATTTGATTTGAATGTTATTAGACTTTGTTTGCACTCTTATGTGTTTGAGTAATTATCTTATTCGACTTAGGTACCTTTAAAAACATGCATGTCAAAAACTTGAAGCCTTTATGGCAACTTTTGGATTTGTAATATAAGCTTATCAGGTTTGCATGCATGCAAATGACTCATATGGTTCCTTTTGTTACTTTTTCAATGGTTAAATATGATTTACATGTGGACCACAATTACCTGTAAAAGTATAAGGACCACAATGGTTAAATATCATTTATAATGTGCATGTGAATGTGGATAAAAGACAACACTTTAATATACACTATCCACTGCATGTGACCACATGGGGGTCCATTACAATGTGCATGAAGAGAAAATGACCAGACTTTAATATCCCTTCTATAAAGACACACGAGTGGAAACATGTGGGACAAGGACAACATGTGGGACAAGGACACGATTAAATAAGTACACATGTTTTAGCAATGTACTTTATTCCTGAAAACAATGTTTAAATGATATGCATCTGGTCCACAGTGTTTCTACTTTACCATACATACACACATACCAAACACACCCACAATAATAACCTAAACATACATTACACGAATAAATAAGGTTAGTGTTTTCATATCTGCATTGTTTTATACAAAATGGCCCTTATAAGGGGACAATGCAGTGTTTTCATACCTGCATTGTCAATTACCTAACCGAATCAACCATTTTCATAACTAACTTCCCCAACCCACCTTATCACCATTCTAAAAAGCCCCATATCGATTACCAAAACATGGTTGGCCTCATATCCATCAACCCTAACCAAAATACATACCTATATACACCTACGTACATACAACATTTACCAAAAACCCCCATACTTACCAAGACCACCAAACCCAAACCCCCATCCTTAGCAAAAACCAGAAACCCCCACCCATCACCTTATCATCTTAAATAACTTACCACCACCAAAACAGCCAAACAAGCAACTACCTTCTTCAACCTCCAAATGAAGGCCTTCAGCTCCAACAGTTCTCGATCATGTTGTGCCCTCTCCATGGATATTGCCTCATCCCTTTTGGACAGCTCAACACTGTATTCTTCTTTTTGCTGTATCACCACCCCCTCTAGCTCACCAATCCTCCTTCTGTAATTACCGATCACCATCGCATCCTCCCTACCATCTGCCCTTCGCTTAGTCGACAACAAAATCTGCTTATAGTGTCCATCTTCTTGAGCATCATCTTTCCATTCGAAGTACCTACAGTTCTTCTTCGATGTCTGATAGAAAATTACAAATAATACAAATAAATATTCACTTTCCAAAATTAGGGTTTTCTTACGTATATATCGGCACTGCTTTCTGCTTTCTACCTTAACAATGATAATCTATATATCTTTTTTATAAACGAACATGGAATAAAGATTTACCAATGAGTTTTGGCAGTTCCAAAACCTTCGTCCAGGGTTCGAATCGCTCCAGGAGGTTCTTTCGACCGGTCTCATCGGTGGGTCGCAATAACAGTCCAGTGGCTCACCTTGTGCATTATACCTCTGACGAAACCCACGAGGTCTACCCTGGTTTTGAGAGTTGTCGGAAGACGAAGACATCGAGCTGGGAGAAGATATCGCTCCTTTTAGGGTATTCGATGTTAGCAAAAAGGGTAACAAAAATGTCGGATCTGATTCAATTAAGGGACTCATCGTCCCTGTTGGCAAGCCTACGTGGACCTGAGTCGGCTACACGTGGATAAGATTTACCACATCATCCACACACGTGGACCAAACCGGTCATAACCCGTTAAAACACAACAATTTCCCCAATTTGACACGTTTTTAAATACTTTAAGGGTCTATTGCGCAAAAAAATAACTTCAATGACCAAATTGGGTTAAAACCCATACTTTATAGGGCTACAGTAGCAATAACCCTATATATATATATATATATATATATATATATATATATATATATATATATATATATATATATATATATATATATATATATATATATATATATATATATATGAGTTCACTTGAGAACGCAAATTTTTGTGAAAACTGTGAATATAATTCTCAGCCACACATTTTTTAATAAGCATAAAAGAGGCGGTGACACTTTGTAAATAACTTTTCACCTTAATAAAGCTTCCTTCCAACAAGTAGCTAACAATCGCTTGACTAATCCTTAATAAAGCTTCCTTATATGTGAAAGGTTTTAAGCAATCTATGAACTAATAAATCTAAGTTTACATGCAACCTAAGAAAAAATCTATGTTTTTCTATCAATGAACATATAATAAAATCCTAAGGCCAACAAATTATTTCTAAAGAATAAAATTAAGAAAACCAACCTTTGATTTTCTTTCTTGAAGCTAGCAGCAAAAGTTTCCTGCCTCAAATGGAGTCACGCCCAAGCAAGAGGAGAAAAGTCAGCAGAGTTCCAGAGAGACAGACAAAATGGCGCAGGAATAAGGGTGGCTAGGAGGTTCCTTTTATAACCTCCAAGGGTTACAGTCAAAACCCTAGAGGAGCCTCCTTAATGGGCAAGCATGTTAACCATTTGGACCAAGGCTTCTAAACCCTAATTAGGGTTTCGAAATTATGGAGTTGGCCTCCATAATTTCGCCAACTTAAGTCCTCCACTGGCTAGCCAGTTATTCAATTATTGAATAAATACAAAACCAGTCCCTGCACTTTTAATTAATTAAATTAATCACTAAACTAAATCCAATTAATCTTGATTAATTTATAATTAATTAATATAGTTTCTAATTAATATATTATCACTTTAATATATTAATAAGTTATTTATTTTATTTCTATTGATTTATTAAATCCTTAACAAATCAACCTTTCTCTCTACTGAACTTTCCGCCAAACCTTCAGCTATGAGGGCAACCCAAATGGACTTTGTTTCAATTAATAAGACAAATACAATTTATAAGTCATGACTTAGACACCTAATCCAACAATATGCTAGTTTTCAAATGCACTAGCTTTTAGTTTCCTTTCAAGTCATTTGATTAGTCAAATCCAATCATGAAGTAACTATTTTAATCAACTAGAATATTTAAAACCTTATAAATAATACTAATAAATAAAAATTTAATTTGTTTTGATTAATAAACTCCTAATTTATTTTTCTTATTTCGTAAAGAAATAAATAAGACTTTTTAATTTCTTGATTATGATTGATTTCTAATAATATTTATTGCATATAAATATTATCTGGTTGGCGTTTTATTGTTATTTGGGTCTGACCAAATAGCTCATATATAATTAGCAATATAGTTAAGTTACTCGCTCTTTGCGTATACATCCAACTAGCTCTCACATATGCATATAACAAAAATGATTACCGATACAAATGGTGGTGTACATCTACCTACAAATCACTGCCCCTAGTCATATATGGATATTTTTTTCTACAAAGCATACAGTAACATTTAATGTTAAATGACTTCTTATATTATATCTGTAACACCCCAACTTTTACACAATTTTTTTTTCAAACTTATATTACAAATATTTAATCATACAAACCATTTAAGTTTTTACAAACGGGGTATCACAAATTTGCATCATAACCACAGTTCAAACCTGTTATTTTACATTTTGTACAACAGAAGCTACGGTCCCACACCCGACTCTTCTAATGCCCTTCCTGCTTACCTGAGTACATAGCATTTTAAAAACATACGTGAGACATAAGGTCTCGTGAGCGTTATGGGTTTAGACCCAAAACAGTTTTCCAATAATAATTTTACTCTTTAAATTTTTACCAATATATTATTTCCTATGAGCGCACCGATAGGTATTCCTTGTTTTGTGATGGTACATTCCTACGAGCGCACCCGTAGGTTTTATACGAGACGCACCCGTATAACTTCTTTCCCAATAGTATGAAACAAATTCATCTATCAAGGTAAGACAACTACTTCGCGATGGGAGGTACCATCCCAGTAGTGTCTTTTTGCCACCCCTACCGCAGCAGGCCGTGGTCTTTATCCGGATACTTCTTAACTCATCAACAGGACTCAATCACTTTATTACTTCTTTGTATTTCTCATTAAATCATTTCAACTTCCATAAAACCATTTTGACTCCCAAAACATTTTATATAAAATTCATTTCTTTGTATAAAAACCCATTTTGCTATGTACCCAAAAATCCACATAATACTCACCTTAGACTTTGCAAAGAATATCTAAGTGTTCAACGCCTCTTTTCCCCTCCCTTGTTTCTCTATTGTTTCACCTACACAAATCATTTGGGTTATGATATGAACTTATATTTTCATGTTTTCATATCATATTAAACTTATAATAATGATGAGGGGATCAAACTACTCAATTAGAGTCATAACGGGAGTGAATTGCATGAATTCGGGTCACACGGGTCGTGTACGGGTCATACGGGTCGTGTACGGGTCATACGGGGTCATGTAAGGCTTCCAAGATGTCCAAACCATTTGTCCCAGGTTACACGGGTCGTGTTAAAACAACACGGGTCGTGTAACTCACTGCAGACCCCATTTTCAGCTCCAGATTTTTGTTCGTTTTTTGCAGTTTTAGTCCATTTCTGGATTCAGTTTGTTTCCAAACTTAACGAAACTTTTCCAATAGGTTCTATTAACCTTCTAACATGTTAAGAACATATTTTTAATCATATTAAGTCTTATTTAGTTCATGACTTAATGGTTAAGACCATAGGATGTCACAAGAGCTCTAAAGAAGCTCATGTGCCATAAATTCTAATACAAGGGTCCATTTCTTTCTATCTTTTATATATATCTTTATATGATCAAGAGGAGATAAATTAGGGGTTTTACAACCCAAAACATACTTCATTAGTCACCAATTCATGACTCTCATTATCTATTTCTATGGGTTTCATTCATGGAATCACCAATTCCATTCCACCCTTTCAAATTACCATTTTCCTGCACATTTTAATCTTTGATCTGCTTGGTTCCAACTCAAATCCAATTCAATTAAAGGTTAAAACATGATATTTGGAGTATTACCAAGCCTCCTAAACAACACTTATTACCCCATAAACACTAGAATCAAACCAATATTCACAAACCCAAATTCTAGGGTTCTTGAACAAAATTCTCAATTCCTTTTGCTTCTAATTGTTTCCAAAGGTGGAATTGAGTTCTAATGATGTTTAGAACATGATTCAAAGGTTAGAAACTTAAAACAAAACTCACACAACTTCTGAATTTCGTTTTCACCCATTTAAAATAACTCAAAATGGTTTAACTAGCTTACAAAGGTGAAATTCTCACCTTAGATGACTTGGGAGTCACAATCTTCAAGCTTGGTTCTTCAATTCCTGCTCTAATCACTGCTTCAATTTCTCGTGAACCTCCAGAAGTCGTGCTCTCAAGAAATCTCCAGAACTCTCCACATCTTTTGGGAACTATGGGAGATTTTTATCCTATTTATAGTTCCAAAATTTTCAATTTCACCCCTCAAGTTCCAATTCTTGAATCTTTAACAGCATAATCTAATCTTTATTACATGAAGTTTCATTTCTTATATTATTGCCCCATAAACACAAAATATTTTACACCAATGTCCAAATCATGGCAAAAGACTAATTTGCCCTTTTTCACAACTTTACCATTACACACGCTTATTTCACATTTTATTGAAAATTTTTTTGCTGATTCTTACAATCTCCCCCCCTTAAGAGGATTCCGTCCTCGGAATCTCTTCATAATTCGTGAAATTCGGGTATCTTTTCGTCATGTCTTCCAGGGTCTCCCAAGTTAAGTCCGAACCCGATGAATGTTTCCATTTGACTAAAACTAAGTCAATTTCTTTGTTCCTCAACTTTTTGGTTCTCACTTCTAGTATTGCCTCTGGTTCTTCTATCAATTTATTCGGGGTCTCCACTTTTAAGTCTTCTAATGGAATAATGAGTTCACTCTTTCCAAAGTACTTTTTCAAATAACACACATGGAACGTATCATGTATACCACTCAGTTCACGTGGTAACTCTAACTTGAAAGCTTGTTTGCCAATTCTCTTTGAGATCTTGAAAGGTCCAATGTATCTTGGGCTCAGTTTACCCTTCTTTCCAAATCTTACCACACCTTTCCACGGTGATACTTTGAGCATCACCAGATCACCTTCCTTTAAATTGTAAGGTCTCTTCTTCAAGTCTGCATAACTCTTCTGCCTATCTTGAGCAGCTTTCATATTAGCTTGAATTATTTTGATCTTTTCGTTTGTTATCCTTACAATTTCTGGCCCAGTTTTTTTAGTCTCCCCTGCTTCCAACCAACACAAAGGGGTTCTACACTTCCTGCCATATAGAGCTTCGAATGGTGGCATCCTGATACTGGAATGATAACTGTTGTTATAAGAAAACTCTACCAATGGCAAGTGTTCGTCCCAATTTCCACCGAAATCTAAAGCACACGATCGTAGCATGTCTTCTACAGTCTGAATAGTTCGTTCACTTTGCCCGTTTGTCTGGGGATGATAGGCTGTACTCATTTTTATTTTTGTCCACATTCGTTCTTGTAGTGCTTCCCACAACTTTGAGGTAAATCGTGGGTCTCTGTCAGACACAATAGACAAGGGAGCTCCATGAAGTCTTATAACTTCATCCTTGTATATCTGCGCCAATGTTTCCAATTCTGCATTTTCTTTAATTGCCAAAAACATTGCACTCTTGGTCAAGCGGTCAACAATGACCCATATAGAATTATGACCTCTTCTAGTTCTTGGCAACCCACTTATGAAATCCATAGTTATGTCTTCCCATTTCCCCGCCGGAATTTGCAATGGTTGAGTATTTCCATACGGGGCTTGGTGTTCCGCTTTCACCTGTGCACAGGTTGCACATTTAGAGATATATTTGACAATTCTTTTCTTCATCCCCGACCACCAATACTGTTCTTTGAGATCCCGATAAGTTTTCGTACTTCCAGGATGAATGGAATACTTTGACTTATGGGATTCTTCTAGAATCAACTTTCTGATTCCACCAGCTTTTGGTACCCATACACGGTTTTTGACTGTCTTCAATCCTTGCGTATTTTCTCCAAATACCAAATCCTTTCCCAGCTTTTCTTTCCTTAAGTCACCCCTCTCTAATACTTGCTTTTGCGCATCTTTAATTCTTTCTATTAGGCCTGATTTCAACTCTATCCGCATCAACCTTTCTTGACTTTTCTTTTCATGAAACTTTCTGCTTAACGCGTCTGCTACCACATTTGCTTTCCCAGGGTGGTAGGCGATTTCACAATCATAGTCATTTATTAGCTCCAACCACCTACTTTGCCTCATGTTGAGTTCCTTCTGTGAGAATACATACTACAAGCTTTTGTGATCCGTGTACAAAGTACATTTCGTTCCATACAAATAATGCCTCCAGATTTTTAGTGCAAATACAATCGCTGCCAATTCTAAATCATGCGTTGCATATCTTGTTTCCGGTTCTTTTAATTGGCGAGAAGCATACGCTATCACTTTTCCCCGCTGCATTAGTACACAACCCAATCCTCTGTTCGAGGCATCACTGTACACCACGAAATCTTCAGTTCCCTCCGGTAAAGTAAGAACCGGTGCATTACATAACTTCTCTTTCAATGTTCCACACGCTTTCTCCTGTTCCGCCCCCCATTCAAATTTTACCCCTTTTCTTGTCAGCTTTGTAAGAGGTACTACAATTCATGAGAAATCTTGGATGAATCGTCGGTAATACCCCGCGAGTCCAAGGAAACTTCTCACTTCTGTCGGGGTCTTGGGAATTTCCAATTTCATCACTGCTTCCACCTTTGCTGGATCGACCTTAATGCCTTGGATTGAGACAACGTGTCCAAGGAATTGCACTTCCCTCAGCCAGAATTCGCACTTCGAAAATTTTGCGTATAACTTCTCTTTCTTTAAGACTTCCAGTACCGTTCTCAGATGATTTTTGTGTTCTTCTGCATTCTTCAAGTAAATAAGAATGTCATCAATAAAGACAATAACAAACTTATCAAGGAACGGCTTGCATACCCTATTCATCAAATCCATGAAAATTGCTGGGGCATTGGTCAAACCAAAAGGCATGACTAGAAATTCATAATGCCCGTAGCGAGTGCGAAAAGCAGTCTTCTCAATATCTTCATTTCTTACGCGCACCTGATGATAACCAGACCGAAGATCAATCTTGGAAAAATAGTCAGCACCTTGCAATTGATCAAACAGGTCGTCTATGCGTGGTAACGGGTAACGATTTTTAATGGTAATTTTATTGAGCTCGCGGTAATCAATGCACATTCGCATCGTGCCATCTTTCTTTTTGACAAACAGCACCGGTGCACCCCAAGGCGACACACTGGGGCGTATGAAGCCTTTATCAAGCAATTCCTGTAATTGTGACATCAACTCCCGCATTTCGGTCGGGGCCAAACGGTATGGAGCACGAGCGATAGGAGAAGCTCTGGGTACAAGATCAATTCGGAATTCTACTTGTCTCTCAGGTGGCAAACCGGGTAAATCGTCTGGAAATACTTCGGGGTAATCTCTCACTACGTCAATGTCATTTACTGTTTTCTTTGCTTTATCTTCCATTATTACATACGCCACATAGGATAAACATCCTTTCACCAAACATCTTCTAACTTTCGCTGCACTGATCAAATTTGACATCCTCTTGGGTTTTTCACCATAAACATATATTTTGCTACCATCCGGAATTTTCACCGACACTATCTTCTTTCCACATGAAATTTTCGCATCATTGGCTCCAAGCCAATCCATACCAATGACAACATCAAAAGTCTTCACTCCAATTGGAAGAAGGTTCAACGAGAATTTCTGGTCATCTATGCTGAGCTCACAACCACGGTACACATGTTTTATCTCCACCTTCTTACCGCTCGCCAATTCGACCTCACATACATGATTTAATGGTTTTAACGGCACATTGAATTTTAGACCAAACTCATAGGACACAAACGAACACGTAGCACCAGAATCAAATAATACGTAAGCAGGCATCTGATTAATTAATAGGGTACCTGAGACCACGTCTTGTGTCTCCTTTGCTTCTTCCCGGGTGAGCTGGAAGGCGCGAGTCTTCACCTTTTGAGGCTTCGTCTTTTTCTGCGCAGTTGATACCATTGTCTCGCCACCCTTCTTCGGACAATTAAAACTATAGTGCCCCTTTTCGTGACATGAAAAACACTCGACCTCGCTGAGCTTCGGATAGGTACATTCCCTAGCCTTGTGACCCGTTCTCCCACAGTTAAAGCAGGCTGTGCTTCCCGTCTTGCATTCACCCATATGCTCTTTCCCACACTTATCACACGTCTTCCGACTGCCCTGTTTGCTTGACATCACCACCGACTTCCCCTTCTTATTCCAACTACTGCTCCTGCCACTGAATTTACGTTTATCACCAGAGACTTGCCTTTCCGTTGTTCTTCTCTTCCACACATCCTCCACGTTTCTTGCCGCTACGAATGCTTCATCCATAGTTACCGCCCGTTTCACTTCCAATTCATACTCCCAGGGTAGGCCTTTCACGTAACGGTTGATACGTGCCCGCTCCATATTGTAAATATTGCCCACAAATGGCAACATATCACTGAACTTCTTAGTGTACTCAGCAATAGTCATATTCCCCTTCTTTAAGGTAAGAAATTCATCTTCAAGTTTTTCTATGTCCCGAAGGGGACAGTATTTGTTATTCAGACGAGTAGTTAACTCGGTCCACGACCATTTGTAAATTACATCCTTCCCAACCAGTTCGTACAAGGTATTCCACCAAACTAACGCATCGTCTTTTAACATTCGTGAGGCATAATAAACTTTATCTTTCTCATGACACTTGCTGACCTCCAGCACTTGCTCCGTCTCCCGAATCCATCGCATCGTAACTTTCGGCTCAAAACTTCCATAATATTCCGTCGGTTTACATGCCAAAAAGGTTTTGAAGGAACATCCCTTCCTGTCTTCTGTCCCCACACTATCCTCTTCTGTAACCGAATCTCCGTTAGTGGGTCTCCAAGAGGCATCATCCGCTGAAGGATTAGGATGTGGGTCCCCCAGCCGCGTGTTCAACATTTGACGCATATCTTCCCTCATTTCTGTTTTTAAATTGCTAATAAGGTTTTGTATAGCCTCCAGAGTCACATGTGGAGGTTGCGGTATTGGGTTTGGCATATCACCCATATTATCCGCATCATTGACGGGATTACTCCCACGAGATGGAGTATGACTGGCTGCCCGTCCCCCACTTGAAAGGCTATGATCACCGCTCGCCATTTACTATATAAAATAATAAAATTCACGTTTGTTATTCCGCATAAATATAGTTATCAATATATATCCGAAAGCTATAGCATGTGATCTTCCTATAGAACCTATGTCCCCAAGTATCTCTCTACTAATTTCCACAGCCAAATTCCTCAGGCTCCCTCGTGACTTCACCATTTCCAAAGCATATCCTGTGGTTACAATAATACGGGCCCAATATTACTTTAACCACCTATATACTTTGGCTCTGATGTTATCACAAGACTCCCCTGATTCATCGGTTTCTGTGGATTCCAACATTGTAATTTACTGACTCTACCCCGTTAGTTAGTACCTAGTACTACTACTTCACCTGCTATTAATCCAATAGTTTAAGCCTAGGATGGTTACCCAACCTAATTCGCTTAAACCATGGCTCTGATACCAAATTGTAACACCCCAACTTTTACACAATTTTTTTTTCAAACTTATATTACAAATATTTAATCATACAAACCATTTAAGTTTTTACAAACGAGGTATCACAAATTTGCATCATAACCACAGTTCAAACCTGTTATTTTACATTTTGTACAACAGAAGCTCCGGTCCCACACCCGACTCTTCTAATGCCATTCCTGCTTACCTGAGTACATAGCATTTTAAAAACATACGTGAGACATAAGGTCTCGTGAGCGTTATGGGTTTAGACCCAAAACAGTTTTCCAATAATAATTTTACTCTTTAAATTTTTACCAATATATTATTTCCTATGAGCGCACCCATAGGTATTCCTTGTTTTGTGATGGTACATTCCTACGAGCGCACCCGTAGGTTTTATACGAGACGCACCCGTATAACTTCTTCCCCAATAGTATGAAACAAATTCATCTATCAAGGTAAGACAACTACTTCGCGACGGGAGGTACCATCCCTTAGTGTCTTTTTGCCACCCCTACCGCAGCAGGCCGTGGTCTTTATCCGGATACTTCTTAACTCATCAACAGGACTCA
Organism: Cichorium intybus; assembly: GCA_023525715.1. Classification (NCBI taxonomy): domain Eukaryota; kingdom Viridiplantae; phylum Streptophyta; class Magnoliopsida; order Asterales; family Asteraceae; genus Cichorium; species Cichorium intybus. The sequence continues at coordinate 25,817,238 of CM042010.1, read as the reverse complement.
ATCACTTTATTACTTCTTTGTATTTCTCATTAAATCATTTCAACTTCCATAAAACCATTTTGACTCCCAAAACATTTTATATAAAATTCATTTCTTTGTATAAAAACCCATTTTGCTATGTACCCAAAAATCCACATAATACTCACCTTAGACTTTGCAAAGAATATCTAAGTGTTCAACGCCTCTTTTCCCCTCCCTTGTTTCTCTATTGTTTCACCTACACAAATCATTTGGGTTATGATATGAACTTATATTTTCATGTTTTCATATCATATTAAACTTATAATAATGATGAGGGGATCAAACTACTCAATTAGAGTCATAACGGGAGTGAATTGCATGAATTCGGGTCACACGGGTCTTGTACGGGTCATACGGGTCGTGTACGGGTCATACGGGGTCATGTAAGGCTTCCAAGATGTCCAAACCATTTGTCCCAGGTTACACGGGTCGTGTTAAAACAACACGGGTCGTGTAACTCACTGCAGACCCCATTTTCAGCTCCAGATTTTTGTTCGTTTTTTGCAGTTTTAGTCCATTTCTGGATTCAGTTTGTTTCCAAACTTAACGAAACTTTGCCAATAGGTTCTATTAACCTTCTAACATGTTAAGAACATATTTTTAATCCTATTAAGTCTTATTTAGTTCATGATTTAATGGTTAAGACCATAGGATGTCACAAGAGCTCTAAAGAAGCTCATGTGCCATAAATTCTAATACAAGGGTCCATTTCTTTCTATCTTTTATATATATCTTTATATGATCAAGAGGAGATAAATTAGGGGTTTTACAACCCAAAACATACTTCATTAATCACCAATTCATGACTCTCATTATCTATTTCTATGGGTTTCATTCATGGAATCACCAATTCCATTCCACCCTTTCAAATTACCATTTTCCTGCACATTTTAATCTTTGATCTGCTTGGTTCCAACTCAAATCCAATTCAATTAAAGGTTAAAACATGATATTTGGAGTATTACCAAGCCTCCTAAACAACACTTATTACCCCATAAACACTAAAATCAAACCAATATTCACAAACCCAAATTCTAGGGTTCTTGAACAAAATTCTCAATTCCTTTTTCTTCTAATTGTTTCCAAAGGTGGAATTGAGTTCTAATGATGTTTAGAACATGATTCAAAGGTTAGAAACTTAAAACAAAACTCACACAACTTCTGAATTTCGTTTTCACCCATTCAAAATAACTCAAAATGGTTTAACTAGCTTACAAAGGTGAAATTCTCACCTTAGATGACTTGGGAGTCACAATCTTCAAGCTTGGTTCTTCAATTCCTGCTCTAATCACCGCTTCAATTTCTCGTGAACCTCCAGAAGTCGTGCTCTCAAGAAATCTCCAGAACTCTCCACATCTTCTGGGAACTATGGGAGATTTTTCTCCTATTTATAGTTCCAAAATTTTCAATTTCACCCCTCAAGTTCCAATTCTTGAATCTTTAACACCATAATCTAATCTTTATTACATAAAGTTTCATTTCTTATATTATTGCCCCATAAACACAAAATATTTTACACCAATGTCCAAATCATGGCAAAAGACTAATTTGCCCTTTTTCACAACTTTACCATTACACACGCTTATTTCACATTTTATTGAAAATTTTTTTGCGAATTCTTACAATATCCATTTTGTTATGATATCATTGAACACGAGACATGGATCAGGTCATTATATTATTAGTTCAACATAGGTTACTTGATCTTTGAACACAAATAAAATCATGAAATTTGATCGAACAACTTGTCAAAACTCTTATATATAATTGATTCAGTAGGGCCAAATTATATTGCACACTAGATAGTATAGTAGCAAATCTCATTTTAACTATATGTGTTCATTATAGGTTTCACACTGTGTGATAACAACCATTATAACAACCTTATTCAAAACAATATTCGACTACCTTAAGGCATAATGATCCACTCAATCAAAAGTTAACATTTACATCAGGTCAAAGGATATATATAGACATAATCATTTTTTATATTCACTTATCGGTGTCGATCCATGAAGTGACATCTTCAAGTTGGGTTAATACAATATTCTCCATCAGTGTATAGATGTGGATTTTGCTCTTAACAAGAAACATATTTATTAAAAATGCATATTTACAAATATCCACATAACTCTTAATTTATAGTTAGCCTATAACATGATCAACTATAGGTGTTCAATATAAATAGCTACTAAACATGCATTAAACATGATAATATAAAACACAAAAATATTGATGAAAAGAAGCATACCAAGTTTATTAATTCTTAACATAAAATATAATTGCTTAATGATTCAATATCTAAATACTAAAAATTACAAATTAAGATAAGTTACTAGTGTAATGAAGTCTAATAATCTAATGTCTTTAACATGATCATCATGGTTTGGATGTGCCATAAGATTTGCAACATGAATCAAATAATTTTATTTGTATGAACTTGAAGAACCTTGACTTCATTTATTCCGCACAAAGTAAATTTATATAGGTATCTCAATGATTTCGACTATGTCGAGTTCAACAATGGACTTCCTAATCCAGATTGTCTCTGGAACTATCTTTGACGATGTGATTTATTCTAACTTCTTTTGTAGACTGCATGAGCATTATCTCTATAAAATATTCTAGTCAACTGTAATTCAATTCCTGGTAAAGATATAGTCTGATTAGAATCAAGAATCATCACAATTATTTCAGAAGCTCACATCATTATAACACTTTGCACTAATCTCCTTAAATCTTCGAAAATAAAGAAGATATATTTACTTACTCATAAGTACTTAAGAATACTTTCTATAGTAATATAGTGATATTCACTTTACTCCTATTCATATTCTAGTTATGCTAAAACCATACAAGACATATATTCTAGAACATAACATAACATATATGATGTCTTTAAAAGGATGAACCATCCATCCATAAGTCTTGCCTTATCAGGTGTGGTAGGACATTAACTTTTCAATGTATAATGTCATGTTGCATTGACAAGGTCCTAAGTTTGTAGTCTTACATCTTAAACAGTTTCAAGATTTTTCAATGTTTGTACTTTGATTGGGACAATTAGGCTACTTATTAATTGGAATAATACAATTCATTTACATAACAATTTGAAACAAACAATTATAATGCAATGAAAAATAAAGTTAGCATATTCCCAAAGACAGACCAAGGTGTAGGTGTAACGACCCATTTCGTACACCATTTAAATACATGATAAGATCAGAGTTAAACGAAAACCTGTCTCATTTTTCTTGAACATATATGGTTTGGCGTATTATTGGATGTCACAGCAGATATACAACATGTCAAGAGACACAAACATACACAATCTTATACATAATTTATCAATCTAATCTAATCACTTTGTCTTTAAGTTACTAGAGAGTCTTCTAGTGGAAATAGTCCAATCATCTGTATTACTAATCCTAGTCAACACTTCCTGGATACATGTCAAAATCAAAGCACACAAAAGAAGTAAGACAGTCGTCTTATGAGTACATAAAACAAACATCAATACATCATTAATTTACAAGTATAGGAAGTACATTCCCCTGATTGAACCACAATATCAGTCACTTGCCATTTTGGTCATGCCGGACCTTCCCTACAATGGTCTTTGCAACAAAGTCTCTTCCTTATTCAAGCCAAGTCAATACCAACAATCAAGTCTATCCCTCGTTTAGGAGTATAACAAGCAATATGTGATTTAATATCAAATAAAAAGTATGGAGAGTACATTCCCAGAGTATTCGATGTCTCTCTCTCTCTCTCTCTCTCTATCGCTCTATCTCTTACCTACCAACTAGCAAGTAGGAAATTACCATTCCCAACTCTCAAAACTAGAACAATTATCATTAGGTAAAGTCAGAATTGACCCTCAACAGTTTCTGTAGTGGGAGCCTCGTCCCAATCCACAGAGGTTGAGCCTTGTCATAGATACAACAACGGAAGTTACATTCTCAATTTTCCAGCGGAAGTGTTTGCCATCGAGTAAGATTGGACCTTCACCCTCAATGGTCTTACAATAGGGTCTCGTCCCGATCCACCAAGATCGAACCTAGTTATGGATGCAATAATGGAAGTTCCATTCCAAATCTACCAACCACAGATTTTTCCATCGGACCTTCGCTCTTAATGGTCTTACAATGGGAGTATTGTCCTGATCAACCAAGGTTGGAACTCATCATGGATTCACAGGCATCTTGTGCCCTATCCCTATAAGGGATGTATGTCTAATCATACTTTCAAACTCGACTCATCTACACACAGTTCTTAATAAATATCAACCTAAGAACTAGGCTCTAATTTCACTCAATATCACTAGAAATTTCATTCACGACACAATATACTATCAGTACAACATACTTATCACGTTCCTAATCCACAAAGGTCTGTCATGGATTCGTATACATCTCGTGCCCCATCCCACAAGGAATGTAGGTCTACGCATACTCTCAACTCAATCTAACGATGCATTATTCTTATTAGCTATTAACCTAGCAAAGTAGGTTCCAATCTAAGACGATATCATTCAACAGTCAAAACACAACATAAAGTTCTACCATTAGAAAACACTAAGGATTACAATATAACACACATAAACACAGCCGTATTAAAAATGACATGTATCAAATATAGTGTGGTAGTATGTACTCACCTTAGTGATGTCGTAGTTGTCCCAAGTTCAAGCTAATTAGTTCGCTTCTTCTCTCGTCTTAAAAGCTATCAAAACCACATACTTCGTAAGTACCACAACTTACATACCATTCATTTCTTTATACATGCGACTTAATGCTTCTACATAGCATTCAACCAACTACATCAACTTCATCTCATCATAAATCTTTTTTTTGTGGATACTACGTGGCGTGTTCCTCCTTTGAACGCGTCACTTTCATTGAGTCATGAACAACCACATTGGATTTTCCAGGTCTATGCATCACATTCTCTACCCTAACACGTCGCGTTCGACCAAAATTAGGTATGTCCGAATTCAACCCATTCAACCCTTACCACAATCATCTAGACATAACTTAATGACATGTCTTAACCTCACCATCAAGTGAATACATCAGTTGCACTCGTATTATGACTACACATCTAGTGTTTGTGAACAAAACTCATTTTTGGCTAAAATCACGAAATCAACCATTATACAACATGTTTTCTATTTCCCTTTCTTCCTTATACCTCCAGTATATCATATATACAATCTATCAACGCTTTAGGTTTTTGAACCCTCAACATAAGTTAACCCGTAGAACGAATTTATTAAAGGGGAAGTAAAGATTTACCTTCAAAAATCAAGTATGACTGTTTACTCCTTGCAATATACATTGTCTCTTGTCGATTTTAACTCATAAGAAATCAGGGGTTCATCCCTTTTTTGGGGTTCTAAAATGTGTTTGTGATAAATAAGCTAAAGAACCGATGTAGGGATCTAAATCACGTTTATTCTGTGCAACCTATATGTCGCGTCAATCACATGAATGCGTTGAGTTCCACCATTAAACGCATCATGTCACCTGAGCTCTACGCGTCATATCCCAGCCTTAGCATTCTACTTTCAAACAAAATTTAGAATTAGCAATTTACTTCGCAACGTGTCGCGTAATGCTGTCTACACCAAATCACTTAACCAATTTTTCCTGTTTTGCCCTTTTTTCTCCTGACACCAAACCAAGTACCAACACTCATTCCACGGCTTATAATCAGCCTATGTCATCATTTTATCAAGATATAACATTGATATCACGTGATATTCACCAAAATGCCCTTTTGGTCAATTTGAACTTCTAACATTTAAAACAAGGTTTACAACCATTCAACCTATAACTACCACATATTCTCAATTATTGATTAATTCCAAAATGGGCATCAGTAGGGAACCTTTGATGTAAAAGAATGTCATCTAAGTAAATGAACTCTATTGGTATATAAACAGAGCTAAGAGAATATCGTAAAGACTTCCAATCACCAAAATGTGATCACTACCCTCTTTTGTTCTTATTTGGTTAACGATCACACAAAATAGGAGGGAAAGGGAAATGTAGATAGCAAGTAAAGAAAATGAGATACTTTAGGGTTTTAATAATGAATTGCTACCATAAACATAAACTTGCATTCTTTAGATATATGCTAATACTAATATGTTAACCTTTTCAAAGCCTTTCAAGCAATGAAGTTTGATAACATTTATAGTTAACTACCTTGATTAGTTACTACTGCTTTAAATAAAGCATTTGATTTATTTAATAAATAAACTCTTTCATTTATTTGTATTTTATTTAATAGATGATAAGTAACCATCTACTATATTATTTTAATTTAGGTTGGTAAATAATAAATGTATTACTTATAAATAGACTATTGATTTCTTTTTCTTTTTAAATTCTTTTTTGTGTGTGGCCCTCTATGTTCATGTATAATTACTTAATTAGTAGTATAGTAAGTTCTTTGTTTCTTGCATGCTAGTTCCAACAGACACCCACTTATTCAATAGACAAATACAATCAAATACACAAATAGTGCTAAGCATCTAGCAACGTCAATGCCCCTAGTTATACATGAATGTTTTACATCTATAAAGCATAATTAATTTGTAACGGTAAATGATGCGACATCATAATATCTACTTGTTCTGATATCATTGAGAATGAGGGATTGATTGGTTCATTCTCATAATTTTAATTGTAACACCCTAATTTTTTTAAATACTAAAAATAAACCTCTAAATAAGTCGATAAAGAAAACCTTTTTCTAAATCAAGTAAGAATTTTGTTTAGACAAACCTTGCATAAAATTAGTTAAAAACATTTATCAGAGTGCCGGTGTTACCAACTTCCACAAAACATTTTAATATAACTTGTATTAAACAATGTCAAACTTAAAAAAAAAACATAAAACATAGGCGGGAGACTTAACATATTAAATTACTTAAAAGGTCCCTTCACTTATTATGATATGAGCTCGAAGCGATCACCCGATGTCCTTTTCCAAAAATACCCCTTAACCTGAAATGTTACAATGCAACGGGTAAGCGGAAACGCTTAGTGAGAAACACAGTACTCACATATTATATCAATCACATGCATTCACGTAACACATACATTAATCCACATACATGTCATACAATATAACTTAACATAACATAACATAACTTAACACATAAAAACATAACTCCTATAGCACATACATTTGGTACCAACTACTATACACAGGCCGATTCCCCCGAAGGGCTTGTCTCGAACACTGCCTCTGCCTACTGGCTGCTTTGTATGGTGAGTCCTTCATGACCAGCCGACTAAATCACTTTGCCCCGTGGGTCCTTCATAATCAGTTTAATTACATACAACAAACATTCAAATAATTTGTATCACATTTTTCATTAAGAGGACATACACATATATACACATCACAAATAGCACATACATGCACCGTTAACATAATAGGCGAGTTAATGTAACTCACTTGATACAACCTGGGTGCTAGTAACGATCCCATAGTCAACCATGACACATATCACGTATTCCTACAAATATTATCAATAAAGACTACTTAGATTACAATGAACTTGTTATTTAATAATTATTACATATTATTCATTTTAACTTCTCTTTCACTTGTTCATTAAGTCTTTACCAAAAGAACTTAACCCGTTAAGCCCTTTATAACATGAACCTTCATTAGGACCATTCAAATGTTCGTTAAATTTGATATGTAGTTCACGTATTACTCATCACTTATTTTCAACTTAATTCCCGTTTACTTTTAGTGTTAAAGCGTTTAAGCATTACGGTCTTTAGGCATTAAGCTTATACTTATAAAACAATGAATGACTTTATAATCTTCTTAAAACATGTTATATATTCCTAATTATCTGATTCCAAGGCTCTTGATGCATTAAGACTTATTACGACACTTTTATGTATTTTTTTCAATTAAGCCCTTTTAGACCCCTTCTTAGTGTTTTGACCATAACTACTAAACTATAAGTCCAATTGACATGTGCTATACCTAACTAGACTCGATTACGCACGACTCCTATGTCACGGGTTCTTCTGAGATTCTACCACGATTTTGCAGAAAATAGCCAGCAAGAATAGGGACCGAAGCTGTTACGAGTATTTGCATTCTTTTTTCCAACTTTTAGCATGTTTTCTTGGTTGTTCTTCACATACAACCTCTATTAAGTTTGTTATATCATAGTTACATATTCATATCATTAAGTCACATATTAATACATTTCCTAATAATTAGTTAAGAGCTTGAGCACTTGATTACAATACTTGATCTTTTACATAAAATTATAAACATATTAGGAGTATGTCTTTCATTTTCATCCTTTATGTCGTACTACATTCTTATTAGGGCTGTACCAAAGGGTGTAATCACAATCACAAGACATGAATTAGTTCAAGGTGTTCCATAGCAAGGAGACCCGAGAAGCTCATGTCGGCAACAAGATTAAATCAGAAAAAAGGAAGAACGCACAAGATATGAGAGGTAACGAGGACTCACTAAAAGATGTCTTGTTTGATTTCAATCCAAGAACACACACGTCTTACTCAGCCTTACGACTCTTCCTTTCCCGCTGCCTTTCCTCCTGCCTTTTACCTTCTCGATTACATCCTCCCTAACAACGACTCATCCCTCATTCTCGGTTCCAATCAAAGTTGTGGGCGGGGTTTGAGTTTGACAAAACAAAAAGAAAAACTGCACAACAACCAAATCCGTTGGACATAAAGGTACGTTCAACTACCACCACCTTGAGGTGGTTACCCAACAAAAAATCAGGCAGCCAAGAGCTGCCGGTGATGACTAATGGACAGCAGGAAACGTCTCACCATATCAACGTAACTCAAGGCCACAACCCTAACCCTTCCGGTCGCAGCAATCTCCCGTAATTTCTCCTCGTCACTCCCTTTCTAAACCTCCCTTTTTTCCCTTTCACGGTTCTCATCCAAAAACGTGGATACAATGCGCATTGAGGATCACCAACGTCTTCCGATACATTCTGCTCATGTCTTTTCATTCCAGCGATGCAAATGTTCCTAATTAGGGTTGAATACACATCGAGACGTTTTACCGGATTAAGAAAAGAAACCGAGAGCCCTTGGGCTCTATGAGTCAAAATCTCGATTAGAATAGAAAAACTCCCGTCTTTACATTTGGCCCAAGAGATTTTCATGCAAAAGTTTCAACTAATGACAATACTAGTCCCTAGACTTTAACATGCTAAATAAAATCAGCCTTAAACCCTAAAATCCTTACAATCCAAGTTTGAGTTAATGACAAATCAACCCCCAAACTATAATTTTAGTTTTAAGATATTATTTACTATTATTAGAATTATTTTCATAATTTATAAATAATTATTGATCATTTCCTAAAATAGAATTTAATAAATAAATAAATAAGTAAATAAATAATTTTACAGAAACGAGGCGTTACATTAATATAGGTCTCTGGATATGTGAACACAAATAAGATCATTAGATTTAATTGATCATTGTGCCAATGTCTTTTGGGTGTTTCAGTGTGCTCATATATATTTAATCAAGGGGTCTAGCTAATGTGACACTTTTAACAAGTAAAGGAACAAATTTAATTTTGAGTATATGCGTTCAGCATCAATATTCACATCATATATGATAGTAGCCTTTATGATTGCCTTATTCAGAACAAGATTTCACTATTTCAAGACATAATACTTAGCAGCCAACATATATATTAGGTTAAAGGATATATATATATATATATATATATATATATATATATATATATATATATATATATATATATATATATATATATATATATATATATATATATATATATATATATATACATACACATATATATATATATATATATATATATATATATATATATAATATATATATATATATATATATATATATATATATATATATATATATATATATATACATGAACATTTTTAAGATTCTCATAATGAAATTGATCCATGAAGTGACATCTTGAGGTTAGGTCAATACAATAGTCACCATCAGTGGATACACTCTGGTCCTGGAACCAAATATTTCGTCTGAGAAGTCTCTGGTATGAACTGAGCTTCTTTCTGAAGGCTCTTCAGTCTGAACTGAGTCTCTGGCCTGAGAGTTTTCGGCTTGAACTAAACATTTCTGTATGAATTTATCTTTGGATTGGAAGTTCTCTGCATCTCAACTCTTCAGCTTGGTAACCTCTGAAAGGTTTTCTGCAACTATGAACTAAAATTCCTAAGTTCACATGCAACCTATTTAGATCTAAGTTTTTCTTCTAGTTAAACATATAACAAATCCTAGAAGGCCAGAAAAAGATTAACTAAAAGAAAGATCAAGAAAAACCAACCTTTAGTGAATCTTGGAAGCAAAGCAACAGAAACCTCTTGCCTCAAATGTAGTCACACCCTAGCTTGGAGTTGTTGGCCGAAAATACCTTTAGAGAGAGCTTCAAAATCGTGGCTTTAGGGTTAGGGTGAGCCTCCCTATTTATAGGCTCCAAATGGTGATCAGATAAACCTTAAAGATAAACCTTTTTGAATTCAAATTAAGATAAGCCTTTGTCTTAATAATTCAAACCCTTTTATCCTCATTATCAAAATCAAAAATAAATATATTTCCATATATAATTTCGACCACCACTCTCACTCACTCAACTGTCACTTACTCAACTATTGAATAATTACAGTTTTAGTCCCTAGACCTTAATTAATCAATTTAACTGCCAAATTAATTCCAATTAATTCCAGAAAAATTTCTAATTAATTATTATAGTTTCTAATTAATATATTATCACTTAAATATATTAATAAACTATTTATTTAATTTCTATTGATTTATTAATCATATAATAAATCAATCTTTCTCTCTACCGGACTTTCTGACAATCCTCCAACTATGAGGGCAACCCAAATGGACTATGCTACTATTAATTAGATAAATACTAATTATTAGTCATGGATTAGACACCTAATCCAACAGTCTCCCACTTGGATAAGTCTATGACTAAAATTACCAATTTACCTTCTAATTAATTTAGCAACTGTAGCTTCCTAGAAACCGCTGCCGAACTCTGACCTAGTCAGTTCTGTCCAAAGATAAGTGATCATATGATCCTTCGTTCAACAAGATATTTTCAGACACGAGACATGGATTGAGATCAATCTCTGTCCGATATTCTGTTTCCTGATTTCCGATTCTACTTATGACTTTAGAACTTCTAATTGAACACATCAATTTAGTCCAGGCTGGCCAGCACTTTAGTCAACTTCAAAATCATCGAGAGGCCTACAGATATCTGTTTCCCATTAGGGTCAAGGAACGAATAAGCTTTGACTTATATGCTTATATCTTTTACAAGTCAAATCATTCACAACAACATGTTTTATAACATCGAGTTACCGATGCGTTTTCATATTATCAATGAACAACTGCCTTGTAAATCATAACTCATATCTCTCCACTTCAAGATCATAAGATATTATCGTCTCAACATTGCTTGTGATATAATCCATGAAGCAATCTGTTGAGCGTGGGTTTATCCAATACTCAAATCTCTATTTCTAAGTACTCATGAATGTTGTAGCAATCCTATTGCTATGTCTAACTCCTTAGACAGTCTACAAACCAATTCATGACAGTCTTGATTCAATACTTACCTCCCAAAGTATGAGCGACTGTGGACCTTTCTGAATAATTAAATTATTCGGGAAGTAAAACATGCGAAAGTGAAACATAAATATCTGACTGGCAGCTACTCCTGCTTATTACCAAGTCTCCACAAGGTAATCACCAACTCGGATCTTGTCATAAACTATTATCGGTTTCATGATTTCTTTTAAACTTTCAATTCAAATTTTATAGCTATGTCTTTATAAACCTTACACTCTTTCTATGTATCCAAAGTATCTTATACTTATACACTTTATTGCAGATGATCCAATCGGATGCTCATCCGATAACATCTCAATATGTTATCCTGTCAATTTCTCTTCTAACTCCATTCTGGTAATGTGCACTGTGACTTCCTATGGTTCTGGGGTCTTTAGTCTACTTGAATGCACCCTAAGACTATTTCGAGGTGTTATGATGTGTCGGTGAACCACACGCGCTCCATCAGAATACCAACGAGACTCTTTAACCATGAAGTCCTTTAACATCATGTCCTGATGTTAATAATTACCACTTTGAAAATCTTTCAAATTAATACTATCACTTTCACCCTAATCATTTCCTAATGAATTCTCACTTGAGTTCAACCAATCCATCCAGTATTCCCAGCCAGGCAATGTCCTGAATCCAACTTACTATGCCCTAAGCATTAAGTTATTAGGACATGTCCATGACTTTATGATCGATCCAAAACTTGTGGAACCTGATTTAATCCTATTCCAAACCCTTTCGGAATCCAAGGATTATTTATAATCCTTTGTGTCATGATTTTCGAAAAACTATTTTCCTTTCAGAGACTTTTCTCGTGCATCTTGAATCTTATCAAGATCATGCTTACAATGGCTAGGTCTATGCTGGCGACTTCATCTTTCCAATAGATGATTGTGAATTACATGAGTATGTTGCACATTCTTTATTTCTTTCATGCCAAGTCATCACACTTTGCAATGACAAGAAAAACTTTTCCTAAGTCTATGCATCTTGAATCTCATCTAGAACATCTTGGCAGAATCTGGATCTATCTCATAGACGTTTACAACCACCTGAGTATGCCGTATTTCTATTAAGGCTTTCATAGCGATCCGTCTCTTAACACCAAGTCATTACACTTCGTAATGAAAAGAGATGTTTCCTAGAACCATTATTTATCCCACATGTAGGGATAGTGGATAACGGCGACTCCCACTGGCTTTGACACAGTTATAGGCTATTCACAAAATCCAGGACTTATGGCACATTTTGAGAATCCAAACCTTTCTGACATTTTAATGGAAATCTTTCAGCCCTTTCTCAAAATCCAATCCTTTGGCATATTTTGAGAATCTGAATATCCTTTCTTGTGAGATGCCCGTGGGACGAAACCCGGGGCCATGTACCTTTGTAATGACATGCTCTATGTGTGTCCCTATTAGTGTGCCGGTAAACCACACACGCTCCACTAACGACTCACACTATGCCACGCAGAATCCTCTCGGATTTTATCTGCTATTGAGAGTGCTTTACTCGGAATCAATTGCTTGACTATGAGTATCGACTCACTCAACTAGATGCTCTGAAGGTATGTATATGTCCATGTTGCTTTCTTTTGATAACTCAGTTACTCCCACTGGTTTTTAGACCAGGTGTAAAATCAATCAAATTTTCATACAGACCGTGTCTCGCCCTAAGGTCCTCTTATTTGGCAGCAGCCGGGCTCACCAATGCTTCCAAGTAGTCGGATTGCAAATCCGTACCAATTGCAGTGTTTTACCACCAATCGGTATGTCACCCCGATCACAACTACTTATGATGGTGATCAATACTACTGGTTAAGAGGAGATAATGTCAGTTGTAAAGCAGAAATCTGATTTCTACTCCAAGCCTAGTGATGACTAAAAGGTTCTTTCATTGCTAATCCTAAACTCATTTAGGACTGTCCCAACTCCCACTGTTTCTTTGGACCATGAGTTCTTTCTAAAAGAGCTCTTTAGTTACAGTAGGATAGCTAATGAAACGACAATGCTGATCAAGTTCAGCTGGTCATGAGGTTCAGATGAACACTACAAGACCCTGGACTTTCTATGTACAAGTGGGATAATCCAAGCTTTACATTTCAGGCAGTGTCTGTAAGACCTACTTAGTCTAGGATGTGGTCGGAGTATGGTTTATATGGACTGACTGGTATAGTGTTCATCTTATTGGAAACTAATTGGCAATGTATCTCATACACCGAGGATCAAACTGTTTCGACCAATGCTCCATTATCTTCCCTAAGACACATTATAACCATTAATATTCTTGGAAGAGAATGAACTGTGAAATCTTTTTCTCAGTTTATGTTATCGCTCAGGTTCTGTGGAACTTGTACTTCCTTTGAAGTCCTTGAACTGTTCGAGGTTTCAATTTAATTGCTTATCCCGATTAGCAATGTCATATTCGTCATACCGAATGATGAATATCGTGAAGTACAAACAATTGTGTTCTATATCAAGATTCTAGCAATACACAACAACAGGTGTGTCCGTTGCTCTAAATCTCAATGTCCTTTACATATTTATGTAAACTTATGACTTTGTTCAAGACTTGCAATCTTCAGTTGACTCTAAGTCAACTGATTCCAAAATCCTATCCTCTGGATATTTGGGTGATCCATTTCTTGCCACATGTGCTTTATAAAGAACTTAATCATCATCTGACTCCAAGTCAGATGATTCCAAAGTCCTGTCCAACTGGACCTTTGGTTGATTCATTTCTTGACACATTAAGAAATTAATTCATCAAGTGACTCTAAGTCAAATGATTCCAAGGTCCTGTCCAACTGGACCTATGGTTGAATTGATTCTTATAACATTTGTATTAACAATCATAAATGACACAATTCTTGAATCCAAACACTTTGGATGCATCAACATTCAAGTTATTAATAATCATACATTTAACACATTCATATAACATTTCAAGGATAATTTCAGACAACAGGTGTTAAAAGAAAATATGACAATTTTATTAAAAATAAAATCCTTGAACAATGTAATAGACAATGTCAAAAATGTATCTAAAGACTAATAACAATGTTCTAATATCTATCTAAACTTCAAAACTGCACGAGCTGGAGATCCAATCCAAATGTGCTCCTATGCGACAGAGTCCCGTGCCTTCCTGATTCCCTGCATACAAACCAAAATGTGACTATCACATTATGTATCAAGAAATCTTGGAACAGGAATTTTGAGGTTTTTAGATATACCTGAGATTTCAAAAGAGTTGGAGCGTCTTCCAATCTTTCCGTGACTGTATCCGAATTAGCGGATTCCCAGTTTGAGACATGTCCAGTCGATCTTGACCGTTTCTTGTTATGTCTCTTCACTAGACTTAATCTAGAAGTAGTTGAGTGTAACACCCCGTTTTTCGGTATGTTCGTTTTGACGAATTAATTATTATTTTAATAATAATAATAATAATAATAATAATAATAATAATAATAATAATAATAATAATAATAATAATAATAATAATAATGATAACCTAAAAACAAAAGTAAGTTATATGTTGGGGGTGGGTTTTGTCACTTTGAAACTTAAATCGCCAATTAAATGAAAAGTGGACTAAACAAAAATAGAAGATGAAAGTGTAGGGGCTAGTTCTGCCAATATCCTAAAAGTGCAGGAAATTCTTTCTTTGGGGTATTTTGTCTGTTTTGTGAATGATTGGGAGGAAAGACGAGGGCCTCACGTCTCTTTTTTTAGCCCACTCACACATGTCAACCTCACACATATGTGTGTGTAATCCTTTTTACGCAAAACAAAAGGTCGATGCCCACTTGTTTGCCGAGAAAGGAGAAACGAGGAGCGGGAAGATAGTGAGATCGAGAAGCTCTTGGCGGGGCTGTGAAGAAAAGGCAAAGGAGGGGGAGGGCTGGTCTAAGTCACGGTGGAAGAAGAAGGGGGGAGAGGAGGAAGAGGAACATGTTTAAAACCAAGGTTAGATATCCCTAGTATGGTTTTTATGCAATATCTCTTTATCTTCATCTTATGCCACCATGGGCACCACCGTAAACCACCTTAATCCACCATAATGGTGGCGGTGGAGGGCTGATATGGCCATACTCGTGGCTGGTCCATGATCTGGTGCTGGATCTTGGAAAGCTCGACTTGGTATCATCGCATTAAATCCCAAGAGTTGTAAGTTCTAGTTATTTTATGGTTTGATTCATGGGTTGACTTAACCCCTTAAGTGGATTGTTAGCAGGTTAAACCACTTAAAAGTACCTTCTTTTGGCCAGGAAAATATGGTGATTGAATGTGCCTTTAAGGGCTTAATGATTAATGATTTATAATGCTTAGAACTTAACACAATTAATTCACTTGACGGCTTTCTGTATTAGTCTTGGAAAACTCATATAAAATCGTGGTTATATCCATTTAAATCAAGCTTTATGTCCTTGAGATGGTAACTTTGTCTAGTTTCTTGTTTTAAAAGGGTCTGAGTTGATTCAGATCCTAAGCCATGTGGAATTGCCCATTTCCACTAATTGGTCCAGGTGCTGTCAGTTTTGGTCCCCTGTCATGAGAAATTCATTATGAATTGTACAAAGATCGTTTGGGGGCAAGGCCAGTGGCCTTAGTTCACTTTTGAAGTCTAGTTTGTCCTCACCAAATTTCAGAGTTTAGTTATTAACCCATTTTGAGCGATTAATATTTCTTTAAAGGATGGTTCAATGGGTGGACTGATTGTATCAGTCAACTTTGGAGATTTTTATTTTATTATTGAAAATAGCAAATGACATGAGGTCAGGCCCTGTGATCTTTCCCTTTGGTCTAGTTTACCCTTGATTTTTATTGGATTTTATTTTCAATATATCCTTGGTTTAATATTACAAATCCTGTCGTGGGTCTAAAAACCAACATTGCTGTCAAGTAATATTTCGTGGTTTTTGGTCTTAGTTGCGGCAAAGAGTTCGTAGCGGGTGTTTGGTCCTATATATGCTTATTAAGATCATTAATAACCTCAATGACATATTTATAAAGTAAAGGGAGGGTATGGGCATTGTACGTGTCGGGTATCGGGAAAATACATGTATACTTATAAGTAATAAATGTAAACGTTAATTTGTTCTAAGCAGTACCACGTGAAATGTAGGTTCGGGGAAGAATGGAATTCTTGAGTATCATGTGTTTGTGTGTGCAACCTACTTCTACATATCAGGTTAGTTTCTCACTACATTGTATAGACGTTATATGTACTTTACCATATCTCTGTGTGTTTATAAGATGTTTATGTATAATACCAAGTTGTGTGTATTTAATACACTTTTCTGTGTTAGTGGTATGGGTTGGTGTATGATGCGTGTGGTTAGTACTAGACATGTTTAGGTCTATCATGTGGACTATACGGGAATGACGAACTGAGCAATATAGAAGTGCCTGCAAGATGCACTGAGCAGATACGCATGGCTCGACATACAGAGTATGCGCGGCTCTGAGTGCTGAGCAGAGGTGTTAGACTTACTGAGCAGATACGTATGACCCAACGTACAGGGTATACGCGGCTCCGACTGAGCAGATACGCATGACTCGACGTACAGAGCATGCGCGGCTCAAAATGCTGAGTATAAGACTATAGTTCGGTGTACTGAGTATAGCAGGTTATGCGTGAAAAATGGTAGTATTTTTCCTGTAGGGGTCAAGTATGTATGATTGATATACTATGTAGATGTTGGAACTCACTAAGCCGTGTGCTTATCCTTTTCCTATTAAATTACTATTTCAGGTTTGCAGGTGGAATTGACGATCAGGCAAGACGGGTACACACAGATACAACGTCTTTTGAAGATTTATATTGAGTTGACTTGTTTTGTTGACTTCCGCTGCTGGACTAATTTGGTATTAAATGTTTTTTTTAAATAATTAAAGATTTTGAGTTATTATATTTATAAACATAATGTGTTTTTACTGAAATTGTTTTATTATTTGTTTTTAAATCTATTTAAAAATTGGGACGTTACAAGTTGGTATCTGAGCTATAGCTTGAGTGAATCAGACTCACTTGGTGGGTTTTGATCTCAAGCTTGAGACTCAAAAGTTTTTTTTAAATATATTTTTACAAGAAATTAAAAGTTGTTTTTCGAGTAAGAGGTTAAATGAACACTATAATGAAGACGCAGTGTGTACCGTCAGCCGACGTCAATGGGGAAAAGGTTTAAGTGCTTAGTTTTTGTTGATGTTTATGTAATATATGATATATGTATGCTTGAATGCCTACTAGAAAATCACATATTGGTGTACAGATTATTTGTTGCCTGTTGTTGTGAATAAATGCTAGTGTTGATAGGTTGTTTAAGGAATGTCATTAAGGTGTATACAGTTGGGACTAAATTCTCCTAAAATGTTTAAGTTGACCTTGTTTTATGTTCTTTGTTTGGTGGTATTCGTAGGGTAAGCCCTTTTATTTGAAAGATTTTCTAATTCAATAATTGTATACAACTATGTTCGTGAAACAACCTGGGGTATATGTGCTAAAATTATCAGTGAGAAGTGAATTGGGGACTTCTGGACAAGTCCTGGAACGGACGTGGATAGGTGTGGAAGGTGGTTGTAGAGCTCCAATTATTGAAAGCACAGGATCCGCGTTCGAATCGGGAGTTGGTCATGAGGAATCCAATTAGCTGAGGGTGTGGGTAGTTATAAAAATATAGAGATACATAATAAATAAAAGTATTAACACGTTGGTATATGTGATCCATTACTATAATTTTATATTAGTACATTAAGAAAAGTTTACAGAACTACTAACCTAATCTGAGGAATCAGAAGGAAGCCAGAAAAGATCTTCTACACTCCACTCTTTGTCATCATTAGGTTGACTTGTACCTTCTTGAGGATTTGGAAGGGATATGCTTTCAGTTATTGGAGGAGGAGCTCCAAGGTGTGGGGTCTCGATAGGGTTGGAACCCGTAACCCCATGATTATGGGCTAAAAACTGACTCGTTTGGGGAGTGTGTAAGTAGGGAAGTGATGAGGAAGGGTTCCAATTCGGAACCAGTTGGGGGTAGCTATAAGAAGGAGGAAACCAGGCTAGGTTACCTACAGAGCCTCCAAAATTCCCCTCACTCACATGCTCGAGTAAACCAGGATTAATACTACTCATACCAGAATTAGATGGCAGAGATTGCTGCTGTGTATGAGTTCTGGATGAAGTTTCCCCTTTTTCCAGAAATTTTCTTTTCTTATATTCAACCTTATGAGCAGCTTGTATCAGTTTCTTTGTGCCGTCTGTTAGACCCGATTGTGATCCTTCAATTATTGCTTCTTTCTCCCTTTTTAGGTTGGGTATTAAATCTTTCGATAATCCTGCTGCTCCGCTAAACTCGTTACCAAATTCCTGTGACACAAATAAATTTAGTAATTACAATTTTATGATATAAAGGAATTAAAAACAAAAATGTAATTCTTTACCTCAATACGATCAATAAGAGTTTGCAGACTCTTAATTTGTCGTTGGGGCCAATGTTCGATACCTAAATCTCTACAGCGTTTTTTTAACTGTGTCGATCCAATGTTGAGTTCTTTTGCAGCTTTCTCAATTGGTTCGTTAAAGTGTTCAGCTATTATTTCCCTACTTAATGAGTGTCTGAAACCTCTTCTAGTGCCAGCTACTGTGGTTGTCGGAATCGGAAGATTGAGTTCAAATGTACTATTAATAATTGGGATCATTTGAACATGATCCTGATTTTCTGAACCAAATATGGACATTGATTCATTAAAATCGGTAGATATCGGTGGTAATTGTACGTTTTCAATCATGGACTCAGGATTTTGAAATCCTTATAAGTTCCTTTGAATCACCTGAAGGAGATTTTGATATTGAAAACCAACCCCAAGTTCGGGATTCATTTCAATATTGATGTTATGAGTTGTTTGTAATTGACTTCCATTCTGAATGTCAGTCATGAATTCTTGATTCATGGGGATGATCTTACTACTCGTTGAGGGTACGTCGATGAATGGATTGTAGCCAGATAGATCATCCACAGATGGGTCTACGAATAACAATTGTCAGATGATAAAACAAAATCGAACATTCATAGAAGCAATCATTTAAAGAATTTAACCTGATAGAAGGTATGGAGTCTGATCGAGTGTGAAGTCTAAAGGTGCATGCACTGGATCTTCTGAGTTAATGTTTAGCTCAGGAAAAATTTCAGGCTCATCGTTGAGTGGTTCTATACGTAGTATATCTGGAAGACTGTACCATAATTTAAAATCAAACAAAACATTAGAAAGAAAAATGAAGAATAAATAATGGATGTTTAGAATGTTAAAGTCACCCGAACTCCAGTAAAGACGTTTTATTTGAGGAACTCTCTCCTTGCGGAAAACCAGGTCCAGGGTTCGACAGATCGCCCATTGAAGATCTGTTTTCCATGACTCAGCTTTAAATATGAGTTCGTTTACGAACAAACTATTGATAAGAGAGGATGAGACTGAAAATGAAGGTGGAAATGAATGATACTACATACCTGTATATATATAGCATCTTGCAGTTGGAACCGAAAGGGCACACAGAACTGAAGGGAAATCTCATGTTTTAGTGCCAAAATTCAAACTAACTACAGTAGGTGCGACTCTTCACTACCTTGAGTGCCATTTCTTTTTCAAGATTCGTTGCTTGACTCCAGTGATAAAGGGATATTGATGAAACTTTTTGGAATAAAGGTGTATAACGTGGTGTCGTTTACTGATTACTTTAATGCACAGACTGATGTATGTTATGATTATTAGTGATGTGATGTCATATAAAAACAAAGTATATGACCTATCTGTTAATATTGGAGAGATATTGACCTTGACTTATGTTGACTTTTCAGCCCGTGTTGGACTCTAGGCCTGATGGGCTAATGTTTAACATATTTGGGCTCATGTCGTTAGGCTAGTAATTATGGGCTAATGGAAGTTTCAACCTAGATTACCTATTGTCTTGGTGTTGAATTTCGGGGACGAAATTCTTATAAGTGGGGGAGAGTTGTAACACCCCGTTTTTCGGTATGTTCGTTTTGACGAATTAATTATTATTTTTTTAATAATAATAATAATAATAATAATAATAATGATAATCTAAAAACAAAATTAAGTTATATGTTTGGGGTGGGTTTTGCCACTTTGAAACTTAAATCGCCAATTAAATGAAAAGTGGACTAAACAAAAATAGAAGATGAAAGTGTAGGGGCTAGTTCTGCCAATATCCTAAAAGTGCAGGAAATTCTTTCTTTGGGGTATTTTGTCTGTTTTGTGAATGATTGGGAGGAAAGACGAGGGCCTCACGTCTCTTTTTTTAGCCCACTCACACATGTCAACCTCACACATATGTGTGTAATCCTTTTTACGCAAAACAAAAGGTCGATGCCCACTTGTTTGCCGAGAAAGGAGAAACGAGGAGCGGGAAGATAGTGAGATCGAGAAGCTCTTGGCGGGGCTGTGAAGAAAAGGCAAAGGAGGGGGAGGGCTGCTCTAAGTCACGGTGGAAGAAGAAGGGGGGAGAGGAGGAAGAGGAACATGTTTAAAACCAAGGTTAGATATCCCTAGTATGGTTTTTATGCAATATCTCTTTATCTTCATCTTATTCCACCATGCGCACCACTGTGAACCACCTTAATCCACCATAATGGTGGCGGTGGAGGGCTGATATGGCCATACTCGTGGCTGGTCCATGATCTGGTGCTGGATCTTGGAAAGCTCGACTTGGTATCATCGCATTAAATCCCAAGAGTTGTAAGTTCTAGTTATTTTATGGTTTGATTCATAGGTTGACTTAACCCCTTAAGTGGATTGTTAGCAGGTTAAACCACTTAAAAGTACCTTCTTTTGGCCAAGAAAATATGGTGATTGAATGTGCCTTTAAGGGCTTAATGATTAATGATTTATAATGCTTAGAACTTAACACAATTAATTCACTTGACGGCTTTCTATATTAGTCTTGGAAAACTCATATAAAATCGTGGTTATATCCATTTAAATCAAGCTTTATGTCCTTGAGATGGTAACTTTGTCTAGTTTCTTGTCTTAAAAGGGTCTGAGTTGATTCAGATCCTAAGCCATGTGGAATTGCCCATTTCCACTAATTGGTCCAGGTGCTGTCAGTTTTGGTCCCCTGACATGAGAAATTCATTATGAATTGTACAAAGATCGTTTGGGGGCAAGGCCAGTGGCCTTAGTTCACTTTTGAAGTCTAGTTTGTCCTCACCAAATTTCAGAGTTTAGTTATTAACCCATTTTGAGCGATTAATATTTCTTTAAAGAATGGTTCAATGGGTGGACTGATTGTATCAGTCAACTTTGGAGATTTTTATTTTATTATTGAAAATAGCAAATGACATGAGGTCAGGCCTTGTGATCTTTCCCTTGGGTCTAGTTTACCCTTGATTTTTATTGGATTTTATTTTCAATATATCCTTGGTTTAATATTACAAATCCTGTCGTGGGTCTAAAAACCAACATTGCTGTCAAGTAATATTTCGTGGTTTTTGGTCTTAGTTGCGGCAAAGAGTTCGTAGCGGGTGTTTGGTCCTATATATGCTTATTAAGATCATTAATAACCTCAATGACATATTTATAAAGTAAAGGGAGGGTATGGACATTGTACGTGTCGGGTATCGGGAAAATACATGTATACTTATAAGTAATAAATGTAAACGTTAATTCGTTCTAAGCAGTACCACGTGAAATGTAGGTTTGGGGAAGAATGGAATTCTTGAGTATCATGTGTTTGTGTGTGCAACCTACTTCTACATATCAGGTGAGTTTTTCACTACATTGTATAGACGTTATATGTACTTTACCATATCTCTGTGTGTTTATAAGATGTTTATGTATAATACCAAGTTGTGTGTATTTAATACACTTTTCTGTGTTAGTGGTATGGGTTGGTGTATGATGCGTGTGGTTAGTACTAGACATGTTTAGGTCTATCATGTGGACTATACGGGAATGACGAACTAAGCAATATAGAAGTGCCTGCAAGATGCACTGAGCAGATACGCATGGCTCGACGTACAGAGTATGCGCGGCTCTGAGTGCTGAGCAGAGGTGTTAGACTTACTGAGCAGATACGTATGACCCAACGTATAGGGTATACGTGGCTCCGACTGAGCAGATACGCATGACTCGACGTACAGAGCATGCGCGGCTCAAAATGCTGAGTATAAGACTATAGTTCGGTGTACTGAGTATAGCAGGTTATGCATGAAAAATGGTAGTATTTTTCCTGTAGGGGTCAAGTATGTATGATTGATATACTATGTAGATGTTGGAACTCACTAAGCCGTGTGCTTATCCTTTTCCTATTAAATTACTATTTCAGGTTTGCAGGTGGAATTGACGATCAGGCAAGACGGGTACACACAGATACAACGTCTTTTGAAGATTTATATTGAGTTGACTTGTTTTGTTGACTTCCGCTGCTGGACTAATTTGGTATTAAATGTTTTTTAAATAATTAAAGATTTTGAGTTATTATATTTATAAACATAATGTGTTTTTACTGAAATTGTTTTATTATTTATTTTTAAATCTATTTAAAAATTGGGACGTTATATTGAGCCATTGGAGCTATGCCTGTCCAAGAGTGACTCGTATAAAGTCAACAGTGGACGCATTTCCATAAGGGTCTTTTTCTGGTCTTCCTTTCTATACGTCTGAATGAACAGATCGTACTCATTTGTCAGCGAAGCGAGCAGAATGTTAACACTCTCTTCCTGACTCATGGAATAACCAAGTTTATGCAACTCGCCTATGTACGCTTCAATCTGAAGAACATGCAAGTTGACGCTACTTCCTGCTTTTAGCTTGCACTCTGCAAGTGTTTTGAAGATCCTGGTTCGTTCCTCTTCAACTGGTTTCTGGAACTTTTCCTCAACCAGTTGCATTAACTCATATGGCCCCAAGGATTCAAAATCCTTGCGGAACTCGGGGTCAATGGTTGATAGCATGAGGTCACGAATCTCTTTGGATTCATCATAAGAACCTTTTATGATGACTTGTTCCTGTGGAACTGGGATCAGATACTCAGTGAGATGTAGCTTGCCAGCAATGCTGAGAGCCAGTCTCCAATTGCGGAGCCATTCTTTACAGTTGAGACCAGTCAGTCTTTCCATATTTAGCAGGTGCATTCTGATGCTTTCAGAAATGGGTGAAGGAGGAGA
This sequence comes from Cichorium intybus, assembly GCA_023525715.1. Lineage (NCBI taxonomy): Eukaryota > Viridiplantae > Streptophyta > Magnoliopsida > Asterales > Asteraceae > Cichorium > Cichorium intybus. The sequence goes on along the minus strand of CM042010.1, from coordinate 25,793,343 downwards.
ATTGACACTTGACATCTATAAGAGAAAGTAGAATTTATTAGTTTAATTTGTCCCTTTTAAATAATTACCCAAAATGTTATTTAATTAGGCTAGGATCCAAAATACCCCAATTATGGTCTGAAGAGGGATGCCGTAATCACAACATAATGGTCATTAAGGTAGATAAGCACTTATCAATTTCATCTTATGAAATTCCTAGATCTGTTGAGATTCATTAAACTTTTCAATGGAATGTTTAATCTCGGATGTGCTCCACTGTTTGTGACTGGGATGCCGAGGATCACAAACTGGATGTGAATAACCATGCAAATTAGCTTGGTACTCTCGGGTTAATTATCATCTCTAATTGATGTGCCGGTAAACCACACACGCTCCATCAACAATGATAATACCCGGGAAACCCATTGCAACTCTTTATGAACCCCTATTGGCATGCCGGTAAACCACACACGCTCTACCAATGTTTCATAAAGTGCAATGTGCAATTTCATGGATTAGCACCAATTCATATTTTTCCTAAAGTAACTAGATTTGGGTTTTATTAAGTGTTCTAGTACTTTGAATCATTATACTTTTAGTGATTATTAGGCGGTCCTATCAAACCTGTTCGGCTAACGACCCTCCACTGATCAGGCGAGCGGTGGGCGAGAGTGTTCACCCATTAGACCGCCATTTTATAGGCAGTCTCCTTATATCCACTTTATAGATCAGCTTCGTGAATGAGGCCTACTAATGATTTGACTAACCATTTTAATCTTATACATATAATAATAACTTCCTAATTATAATATATATAAGATGTAATTTTTTAAACCTTTAAAAAATTGTTTCTGGTTTTATCTTTTAATTTATTGTCGATTTAAGCTATTAAATTTTAAAATTAAATTAAACCATTAAAACCCGATTTAATTATCTTTTAATTAACCAATTAATTAAATTAATTAAATTTGATATTTTAAACCTTTTAAAATATTTCTAGGTTTTATCTATTAATTTTTGAGATTTAAAACAATTAAATTCGAAATTAATTAAATCCTATTAATTATCTTTTAATTAAACAATTAATTAAATTAATTAACTCTAAGATAGGTATCACAAAATAATCAAATTAATTTAAACCTATCCTTATCCCCTTAATTTTCGATTTTTAAGATAATTGGTTTAAGGTATTATCTATTTAAACAATTAAAGTTACCAAAAATAGAAAGCATGCTAAACCCTAATCATCAAAAACCGCCAAGCAGGAGGGGGCCGGCCAGGGTTTCTAAAACAAACCCTAAATTTCGAAATTGGCCACATTAGGGTTTATAAACAATTAAACCCTAATTTTCAGGAAAGCAGTTATAGCAATTTAACAAGAAAAACAACCAAACGCTCTGATACCACTGAAAGGTTTTCTGCAACTATGAACTAAAATTCCTAAGTTCACATGCAACCTATTTAGATCTAAGTTTTTCTTCTAGTTAAACATATAACAAATCCTAGAAGGCCAGAAAAAGATTAACTAAAAGAAAGATCAAGAAAAACCAACCTTTAGTGAATCTTGGAAGCAAAGCAACAGAAACCTCTTGCCTCAAATGTAGTCACATCCTAGCTTGGAGTTGTTGGCCGAAAATACCTTTAGAGAGAGCTTCAAAATCGTGGCTTTAGGGTTAGGGTGAGCCTCCCTATTTATAGGCTCCAAATGGTGATCAGATAAACCTTAAAGATAAACCTTTTTGAATTCAAATTAAGATAAGCCTTTATCTTAATAATTCAAACCCTTTTATCCTCATTATCAAAATCAAAAATAAATATATTTCCATATATAATTTCGACCACCACTCTCACTCACTCAACTGTCACTTACTCAACTATTGAATAATTACAGTTTTAGTCCCTGCACCTTAATTAATCAATTTAACTGCCAAATTAATTCCAATTAATTCCAGAAAAATTTCTAATTAATTATTATAGTTTCTAATTAATATATTATCACTTAAATATATTAATAAACTATTTATTTAATTTCTATTGATTTATTAATCATATAATAAATCAATCTTTCTCTCTACCGGACTTTCTGCCAATCCTCCAACTATGAAGGCAACCCAAATGGACTATGCTACTATTAATTAGATAAATACTAATTATTAGTCATGGCTTAGACACCTAATCCAACAACCTCCTCGGTCTGAGAACCTCAACAGTCACTAGCATGTCCTGCTGACTATCTTAAGTGTCTAACTTTTGATCCATCCATGGTCTCCTCTACTTCTGAAGATTCACTCTAGTGACCATAGCTCAAGCTACTGCTGTCATAATGAAGTCCTGTCCTGTAACACCCGACTTTTGCAAACAAATTCACCCAAAATTTTTTACTTTGAAAACATAGTTTTAACATGAAAAACCATATAATTAGGTGTATAAGTTACATACAAAGGGTACAAGTGTATCAAGGAGTACAAAACAAAATAAACTCCTTCTAAGTCGGGCTACTACTGTCATCATCTATATGCTTTGTGTCCTTAGCCATGAGCCACATCCTTACCCTTACCAGGGTCACGCTCACCTGCAGGGACATCACACGTATACACTGTGAGCTATAAAGCTCAATGAGTAATCATATGAATAACTTAACATGCGTAAAGAAAATAAGACAAGTGAAGTCTTAATACAACGTAAATCCATGTTTGTTCATCATTTCTACTATATAGTTCCTTTATTGGGTAAACCACAAGGTTTCAACCAAGCATGTCGGGCACTTAAATCCAACCTCCTAGCCACAAAGGCCGATTTATGTTGAACCGTTAAGTCCAATCTCCTAGCCACGAAGGCCGTTGTAATTTGGATATCAAATTCAATCCCTTAGCTACAAAGGCCGTTATTATTTGGATAACAAATTCAATCTCCTAGCCACAAAGGTCGTTATAATTTGGATATCAAATCCAATCTCCTAGCCACAAAGGCCGTTATAACCACATAGGTTTCTACCATATAAAATCAGGTAATCAACCTAAATTCTCAACTACTAAGACCAATACCAGAAACTACTTCAAGTTGTAAGAATTCAATCGATACATATCATACTAGACAGAGTAAAGATTACTCACCTGGTTTGAAGTTCTATATAATCCTAGCTAACACCAACGGTATATACAAAACGTCTCTTCAACACTTTTCAGCACCAACACCACCACACATGTACCAAATAAAGGTGAATACCTTGTATTTCCACCACCATAGCTTGGAACTAGCTCATAATGGTTAGGATTTAAGATTATGATCCTTTTTCCAACTAATTCAAGTGCTACATGCACTAACCTTGGCTAATTACAGGTGAACCACCTGAAATCAACCCAACCCGACCAATTCATCCACTCAATTGAGCTAGAACGAGTAATCTTAACTTCAAAAAGCGAGATATCAATTATTACTTCAATCCTTCAATTTCTAGCCTTCCAATTTGACTTCTAAGTGGTTTGGGAGGTTTTCTAGGGTTTTCAGAGGTTTAAAGGAGATTTTCCTTGTCCAAAATGAAAGAAAATCGTACTTAAAAAGTGCAGGCTGCAACATTAGCATCGCTAATGCCATAGTTAGCGGCGCTAACTATGACTGCACGACCCGTGCAGTCTGGCGCGACCCATGTGAAGCCACTGCTTGCCTCTGATCACTTTTACATGACTCGTGTTGCCTGATACAACTCTTGTAAGTCCAAAACAGTCCCGGACAGTGTTTTTAAGCCTTTCTACACGACCCGTGTGATTCCACACGACCCGTGTAGCCCCTTTTTTGGCATTTTCATACAAAAACTCCATCTAAAAGGTGTTCTAACCATCCAAACACATATGACATCATACTAAATCTTAATTATACTAAGATTAACATGAAAACACTTACCAAAAGTAACATGGTGTTACATATCCATAGAGGAAAACACCAACTTTCACCAGAAGACTTGGATGTTGCCAAGTATCACCTCCATTGGATGGCCTTGCTCCCATCGAAGCTCTGGCTTCGGCCCAAGGTCCGCCTTCATTCTTCAGTCGAAGGGATTTGGTGTAGAATATATACATGCTATCAGATCATAGATTATAATTGCGGTCTAGAGTATGCCTCCGACTTGTCTCCAATTTTGCGGTCTTTTGTGTTTGGATCAGATTCCATACTTTTTCAACCTTTAATTTGCTTTTAATTTTGTTAGGATGGTTTTGGCATGAAAGTCATACTAATAAAAGTATAAAGTGTGTTTATATGTTTGTGTCATTGGATTTGATTTTGATGGCATTGAACCATCTAGACAAATATTTTCCTTTTAATTGCCATATGCTAAAACAATCTTAATCACTATATGGCAATTGCATGATTTGACACACAATGGCTTTTATCAGATATTGCAACTCTTTTGAAAGTAATCTACTTTAGGTGGTGTTGTAACAAACGTGATGTAACATTATTTTAGAACTGTTGAACATTTCTATGCTAGACTAGTTTGTTGCTACTCTTCTGAAAATGTTGCATTCTATTACAACATTTTAAAATAATGTTATCACAAACTGATGCAACACTATTAAAGAAAGGTTGCACATTTTTGATGTAACACTATTAAAGAAAGAACAAATTCGATACTCATTATAAGCATCAGAATTTTGACGCTGTGTAAGAGAAAATAAAATTGCACATTTTTCCCAAAAAAACATGTTAGAAACTAATAAAGAAGTCGGAAATGATTTTTTATAACTCCATAATCAATTTTGGATTTTTATAATAAAAAATCATTTTATGATATACATATATTGGAAACTGAAAATTAGAAAATTATCCAGCTTTGATTTTGCTTAAACTCTATATTAAAACGTTCCAAACATCTAATCAATAACCAAAATATTTTTATTAAATTGTATTTTAATTCAGACTTCATGTTCATATCATCTGAGTGGTAGGCGTAGATTCTACAGTAAGAACGCATTTTATATACCATATTTTAACTACTCCCAACTTATTATAATGGACCATTATATTTATAACCATGCAACATTCTAAACGAAACCATTGAAATATATTTTAAGACTAGAAAACAAAACACTTATGTTTATTTTTAATTATTTTCAACAATTGATGACCAGTTGACACAAAACAACCTGCTTTCTAGATAACATAATTTATGATTACCGTTGTTAATAAATAATGATGGCATATTAAAAACTTTAAACCTTCGTACACATTGTCATTTGCTATCAGGTACATTGTACAATAACAAACTTATCAAAGTATCATGTGGACAAAGTAAGTTTGCCATTGAATCATTGATACGAACATTAATTAACGTTAATGGGTACATCTCTCAGAAAGTCAGAATTGCATAGTGTTATCACCGTTTTACCACGTTTTCATTATTTTAATTGTCATGCATAACCTTAGAGCTACTACTTTTTGGTTGTAATGGATTTTCTAATAATTTCATTCAAGTTGTGGTTTATTATTAAAATCAAAATTCAAGGTGCATTATTAAAGTTATACTAATTTAGGGATTTTCCCCTCCTGTCTGAAATGTCTAAAAGTGCGATCTATGTGTTTGCAAATCTGTCTGAATGATTGTGTATTTAAGCTAACAATTATATTCAAAACGGTGAATCTAATACTACATTTAAACCATATATTCCAACACACTTATTTTAAGGATTAAATTTTTATTCATTTTAAATCCGTTTTGAATATATGATTTACCAAAACGAAGGTATGACGAAGAAGAATATAAATATATAACCGTTTATCTATTTTAATAATATTTAAGAGTTCGAATTATATATTCAAAATAAAAAAATTATTTTCTGAACTTGATTAAAACCAATTTTCCAACGAATACTTTTAAAGACCTTTTGTCTTGCGTCTCAGGCTTGTTTTTAGGGACAACATAGTCATTTCATTAAATCCAAATATATAATAATCATATATATAATGATTTTAATGAATTACTTTAAAATTAAAATAAATAAGCTTTCGGAGAATGGAGATGGTATTCATAAATTTTCAGAGAATATAAAAGTTATAAATATTTAATAATAATTATCCACCTTTGAATAAATGAACACGTATAGGTGATTAAATATAAAAAATGCTTTTGGGGCCCTTATGAAAATGTATCCAAAAACGCGTCGGCATCTTCGTTTCGTGCCCCTTCATTATGTATTTGGTTTTGCTGTATTACTCTTACTGGTAACCAACTAGCCACGTTACAGTTCATTATTATATGTAATACTGGAATTACACATATTCAAAATCCCCATCATTCCCCCTCCCACCGTCCCACTTCTTCTTTCCCACTTTCTTCCTCCTAAACATCTTCATACATGCAAATGCATTCGAGCGATGTATTACATCAAGTCTGCCGACATCATTAAGATTTTTTGCCCGATTATATTTTTGAAGCAGTGTTGGACAGAGAAGAAGACAACCGAAGGGACTAAGAAAAGACTTGGATACTTGATAAACGTGTAGACGTTCTTTGTGTAAAACTGAAAGAAAAACAGTAATAGGTGAAAGATATTAATAATAAAAACTAAAAGAGGCTATAAAGTGGATTCATGGACCATGGTGTGCACAAGTAGAGATTACCAGCATTATAGTAGAACGGAACCATCTTGAAGATATTGTTAGAAATAGTGGATCCATTATTAACCGCGAAAAAAACAATATATCTCTTACAATTTCCTGATATTTGGGCCTAAAATTAATCGTTTGAGAGATGTAATGACAGATTGTATCGTTTTGGTTTAAGTGATGAAAATAAATAACACGGTTGTTCAAGAAATTTACTGATTCATGTTATGCCAAAAATCAATGCAAACATATAAATGTTATCACATAAATGTTAGAGATGACAATCTTACGTAATATAATGAGATTTGAACAAGATCTCCAATAAATAGAATTTATCATATAATGAAAAGTCATAGCTGTTGTTGGTGTTGCAGTAGCTATAAATAAATGTTGATTTGACACCAACTGCTCCAAAAACATGTAAAGAATGACACTGCAATCTTCTAGGGACCATCATATAAGGCAACCCCTCAATTAAAACAGAACTCAGAACAACATTCTATCGCACTACGCCAACATTCGTCTAATAGTTAATATCATCTAAAATTGTGGCAACTTCATTTTGTAGTTTTTTGAATCTCTCGTGATGTTTTATTTTTTAAACTACCAAATAACACAACACTATCTTATATATTTACAGTCATGCTATCAAGCTATAACTCTCCTATTACTCAATATTTGTTATCGATATTTATTGGAAAAAATCTAGTCAACGATAAATAATACAACAATTAGACAACTGAAAATCTTAAAAAAATGTATATGTATAAAATAAACAAACTCACTCTATCAACGTCCCACCATGGTTTCATAATATTTGGCCAATCAAGTCTCCTGGATGCAAAGCTAAGCCAATCATTAACCGACAATAACTCAAAACAACTAGTTGTTCATCATGCACCTGGTGTGCACCTCTCCAACAATAGACACGTCTATATTATAATATGTTGTAATTGAATTTATAAGATAAAACAACGGAACTAATAGAAATATTATAATTTTATAAATCAATATTATAGTTACTTTTCCACTCTTACCATCTTTATATTACCATATAATAAGTGCCAAAATCCTTCATCCAGACGTTAGGGAAACATCGTGGTTAACCGGTATGAATGCAACAATTGTATAATATAAGCCTATAACATTCAGACTCAGCTGCACATATGGTTCCAACAACAACTCGGTATAGCCAGGCACGATTGTAGATATGGATGGCATATGTGCCATAGGTACACTATGTGCTCTATGGGGACGATCTAGCTTTGGGGTCTTTAAATACAAATTTAATTAATCATATCTTGATGTTATATTCTACGTTACATATATGTAAATAGTTAGTGTGACTACCTATATGTAAGGTGATCTGAAATATTGTGATTCTCCCACTTTTCGTCTTGGTCCAGCAGCGAGCTACACGATCACAGGTGTAATGTAAACCTCACTGTCCATGTATGCTTTTGTTAATGTGGGGAGCTGTTGTAGTGTGGGAAATTGTTATGGCCGGGTTTTATAGGAACTCTACAAAAAATGAATAATATATATTAGTTACTTTAAACTATTAATTATATTTTTATAGATACAAATAATGAATGATATATATCGGTTAAAAAAATTAATTATAATTTTTTATTACCTCGTTCTTTGGATTCATAAGGAACAAAGTTGTCATCGTTGAAAGTATTATCAGTATATTGAGGAAAATCACTAATCGTCTCTAAATTGGAAAATGTCCCCGTATAATGTTGTTATGCGCTTTCATGAAACGGGGGAAATATTGATTCAGTTAAGCCACAATAGAAATTCCTTATGAGCCAAAGAGGTCCTCGTATGCTTGGATTAGAGAGGGAATTGATGATGCATCATCATCCTCGATCCTATACCTCTTCACTCTAATTGGAGAAGGTATCGGTGACTACCCTGGGGAAGCACCACTGACTAGAAACGCTGAAAATGAGTACAATAGGATGACTCAGTCTCTAATTTAACAGGCCTCAATCATAACTTTGGCAGATTACCCTCCTGAGATTATTATTATGGTTAGATATTTCAATTATAATATTTATACGAAATATATAAAAATAATAACATTATTGTCAAACATACTATTCTCATGTTGAGTATTATAAGTAAGCATGCCCACTACATCCATCACAACTTCGCATATGCGGTATCAATATCCTACCATGATGTGCAACAAACCCTTGCTGATAGCCAGAGAACATCTATAGGAAATAAATACTTAAAGTACGAAAACAAAAAAGAAATTAGAAATTGGTTGAACATTGTGTTTAACAAGGTGTCCTTCAAACAAATTCGCCCGCAATGAGACGTTTGTTTCTCAGGATACAACAGCTATAAGTGGTTTTTCGAGACCACCCAAACCTTTCTAAGACCGAGTTTTACCTTGAAGAAAGTAAGAAAACTCAAAGTAAAAAAGAGAACAATTGCTTAAATTGTATCTAGCCTCTATTTATACAAGAAAGTTGTAGCTAAAATAGAGGAAAACTGTGTGAATTAATTACAAAAATTTAATCACAAGATTAAAAGTGAAATCCATGATTAATTTGGTAATTAATGCAGGCTTATAACTAGAAATGGTTTTTAGAAAAATGAAGTTGGTTTTTAGAAAATGAAGTTGTTTTCTAGAATCTGAACCTTTTCTGAAGCTGTTTTCCAGAATTTGAAGTTGCTTTTAGATAAGTGAAGTTGTCAAAAACTAAATCTATAAAAAAGCTAAAGTTATCAAATATTGAAATTGACAAAAATTTAAAGCTGTAAAAAATTCGAAGCTCTCAAAAACCGAAGTTGTCAAAAATCTGAACATAACAAGCAAAAAAACGTTTTTCTGTGTCAAATCGAGCAAAACTGAGTGGAGATTTTTTTCGTTAAAACTAAGCAGAGTAGAAACCGGCCTGAAATTTCTTTTTTCCGTTTCTATTTATCCTTGTGCGTTGCGTACTAACGAATTTGTTTTAGGATTATAGTAAAATAGATACGATAAAGTATGAAAACAAATAAGAACTCTTGTTTGACACGATATTCTTAAAACAAATTCGCTCGCAACAGGATGTTTGTTTCCCAAAAGACAACAACTAGAGTTAGTTCTTCTTCGATACAAGAACACACATAGTATAAGAGAGTACAATTGCATACCTTGTATATTAATATTTCACACAAAAGAAACTTATAACTAAGAGGACAAATATGCAATTGATGAGAATTGATTAAAGAAATTTAATCATAATATTAAAATTAAATTTGTAATTAATTTGGTAATCAATGCAGGTTTATAACTAAAATTATGTCATAAGTTTTTAGCTACAAAAATAAATGTTTGTAAAAAGGTACCTCGACAATTTTTTGGTCTACTAAGGGTGCATTCGTACCCTCAGGACACACGTTCATACATAAGTTTAATGAATTGAAGCCATTTCGGTTCACATTGCACCCCCATGTGCGCGCAAGAGAGAGCATAGGTTCTATAAGTCTTACAATGCTTAGAAAATTTTCGACTTGTAAATCCACTTCTTTTTCTTCTCCCATATATTTAGGTGATGTTTGTTTTTTCCACAAACTCTTATTGGCCTCTTTTGTCGGCATACGACCATATGTTTGCTTCACAGACCGTTTGTTTTTAGAAGATCAGAGACTTACAAATGTCTATGCACCCTCGTATCCTAGAAAATATAGGAAATGTTATTCGTGAACTCGTGGAATGTAACAGCCTTTGCTAAAGGTATCCGTAAAGCATCATTTTAAACTCACAATTTCTCATTTTTGTTTATAAATAATCTCATGTGGAATTTTCATCCCAAAAATCTCAAAGGTAGTTAAATAACATTTAAACATCCTTTGTGAAAATCATTTAAATTGTTACTTTAAAGCATTTCAAATTTTTAGGTTGCGAAAAATTGTACAGCCCAATTTCAAAACAAAGTTTGTTTGTTTTAAGATAGCATTGTGGTTCGAATCTTAATATCATTATACAGTTTAAATCCTATGATATTTTTTACCCAAAACATGTCATCTTTAATCATCAACCTGGATACATGTCAAAATAAGTTAGGCAATGGAAATGCCTAGTGAGTTCACCCTGGACTAACTTAATGAGAGTAGGTGATGTTAATCACCATACTCAAGTCAAAATCCCAAAAATGTTTAAAATACCCATACGTCATAAAATGGATTGAAGGGAAATTTATCCCCCAATCATCTTTGTCAATATTTAAATAAAACTTGCAACGTCAAAAACACCATTGATATAATTAGGGACTTGTCCCAAAATCAACACTGTCAACTTGTCATCATAAAATATCATTTGCATAAAAATATCATTTCATCATAATAAGGGTAGATTATGTGTTTGATGAATGCACATGCAACTAACCCAATCCCCAAGCCCATCGTAGTCCATCTCACCGTAGTGGTTTGAAGGAACCGTATGTTCCTTTCTTCAAAAGCTAGGTACTTGCGAACCACTACACAAACACCACACGTGGGGTAGAGAGCCTCTACATGTGCAAGTGGTGATTATCTAGAAATATAACCATGCATCATTCATTATTCGTTATTAGTCAAGTTCCATATGGATATGACTGACCATCTTAGACTCTCATCCTAAATGCAAATGCAATGCACAAGTAGGATGCAACTTTAGTTGGGAAATCATATTTCTAACATTTTTAGTTTAAAAACGTCTTTTCATCATCATCAATTCAAAATCATCTTTAATGCATTATAAGGATATATTCATAAATACACACATATACTTATAATATAGCACATAACACATTAATTAAATGCATAAACATATTTGTTAAAACAACACACACCAAAATAAGTTTTGAAGGCATGTACTCAGGTAAACTCACCTTAGTCTATATGTTAGAAAAGACCTCACCATCTTCTAGGTTGCCTTGACCCCACTCCTTCCTTACAAGTCAAAGAAAGGAGGTGGTCATACTCATTTCACCCAAATCTTAAGGACAAACTTCTCATTCTTACCAACTTCATATCTCAAGGTTAGATACCCATTCTATAAGGAGTTATTATGCTAAAAAAACTTCTAAACATAAGTTCTTAGAGTTGGCAAATACAACACCAATGGTCTAAGCCTAAGAAAGGTGCTACATTTGACAAAAGACAACATAAGGAGGGTGCATGGGCCATGCGGGTCGCGTGGCCCAAAGCTTAAATTTGCATGGGTCACGTATGACAGCAGGCACCAAGTTCTCGGAAATACAATCCACGTGGTTCGCACATATATAGGCCAAAAATATATGCAGGTCGTGCATGTATAGTGCGAAAAACCTCATTTCTTTACATTTTGGTCCCAAACAAGTCTAAATGCATTCCAAGGCTCCCCAAACAATTCTACAACCAATGGATGACTAATTTTAGGGGTTTCCAATGCAAAACACACCTCATATCCTCATCATGCTCATGACTTAAATATTAAGCACTTAATGATGATTGTTTCATCCTTCCATCAAGGTATAGAGTTTAACATTAAGTTTAAGTCATTCATTGCATAATGAAGTACCTATTCATTCATTAAGGACATAACCAATTTGTCACCCAAGATGGATTCATCTCATAGCTTCTAGTTCCAATTTCTAAGGGAACCAATCAATGGAATCCCTAATTCCATTCCATCCAACATGTTTTAACAAGGTTTCTAACATCCCAAATGGTTGGATTCAATAGGAAACAATCTAAAATGTATTCCTTCATCCAAAACACATCAAAAGGTCAACCCTTACTAGTTCCAAGGCCAAATCATCTTTCCATTTCTAGAGTTCATAATTACCTAATTACATCAATGGCTTCAATGGTTGCTAGATTTCTTAATGTCAAATGGTTGGAATCACTATGAAATCATTTGGATGTAATTTATTGCATCCAAAATACATCTAAGCGTAAAAAATAACTAGATTCCTCCAATACTTCACTCGTTTAAGATCTAGGGTTTATAACACCCATTTCTATCAAATAATTGGATCTAGATCATCCATGGATTAGATGTAGATCAAATGTTGCTCTAAAACACAACAAAAGTACTGGAATCATAGGAAGAACATCTTCCAACTTGTTGTTTTTGGATTTGAACTAAAACCCCGAACACAATATGGCTCTTTTAAGCTAAAAAGGAGATTATACATATCCACTTTCATGAATTTATACAAGTGGTCCCTAAGGTTTTTCCTCCTGCAAACAACACCCAAAAAGGCTAACCCTTTAATAAAAGTTTCCAACTTTTCACTATTCCCCTAAATAATTAAATTTATCTTCACCAAGGTCATTGACTAGGTCAACCTTAACCACCGGTTTGTTTATTTGGCGAAAATAGCTCTTCTCACTAAAATTTCAACAATTAGGTACTTTTTATTGATTTAGGGATATGTCTATCATAATCTAAGTTCTCACTTTAATTCCCTCATTATATTTTCTCAATCTTCTAAGTCCTTGACAAGTCAAAGATATATATGCTAAGTTTAGAAAAAATGACAGTTTTAGTCCTTACATCTTAGTTCCTCGTTTTTGGTTCAAAATGAGTTTTAAATCTTTAAATCGTTCATTAAACTTTATTTTGGCTCTTTAAACTATAATTTTAGTCATGTTATAGAATTTTAAATTTATTCTTATTTATTTATTTTATTCAATTATTTTTTCCAAGATAAATTTTATTTTATTGATTAAAGTCCAAAACTTCTAGGTCCAAAACACATATATTACACAAAAGTCTTCTAAAATGGACATGTGATCATTATGATTTTTTTTCTATTTCCTTAAATATTTGGAGAAAATATTTAAATTTAAAATAATAATAATAAATTTAAAAAAGAGTTCAACAATACAGTGACGATGCCCATACACTTATAATTAATAGTCTAAAGTATTTCATACTTTTAAAGATCCAATCCTGAATTTTTATAATTTATAAATGACTTGAAGTATCTTACATATTTGGATTATTTGAGGCACTACAAAATTATGGACCCCGCTACTAAATTATATTTTCAATAGTAGTATGTTATTTGTAACAATATTTTCACAAAAGAGCTAGTGAAAAATTATATATCTCACTATGAATTAATATCTAGAGCAAATTAAATTAACTTTTATTATAGAACATATATTTTTAGAATTAATTTTCATTGTTTGTGTGTGTGTGTGTGTATGTCTATATATATATATATATATATATATATATATATATATATATATATATATATATATATATATATATATATATATATATATATATATATATATATATATATATATATATATGTGTGTGTGTGTGTGTGTGTGTGTGTGTGTGTATCCAATTACCTACTTTAAATACACATTCAAATATTCTTTTAACCATTAAAATGTTGGCTTCAAATTTTCTTTTGTTTAGTTTATCTTCTTTGTATTCGTCATTTGATAATTGGATGATTTAGTCAATAATGCATGTCGTCGTATTTGTGAAAGAAACAAGTGAAATATTGGTTGACGAAGTAGAAAATTCACGTAAGAGAACGAGAAAATCTAGAGTAAACAAAGATCATGGAACTGCACACTACCTTTTCATACGTGACTACTTCGTGGAGCATGTTGTATATTTGAGTATCAATTTTGACGTAGTTCCATATGAGAAAACAACTTTTTATGCATATACTTGGTGATTTGAATGCAATCATCCCATTTTACCTATTAAGATGGGATGCAAGAGGTAAAAAAGGTTTTATGCCACAACAAAAATGTTCACTGCAAATTGTCAAATCGCATGTGATGCATGAGATGAGTACTTTAAAATCTGAATGGACTGTGTGGGAAAGTATTGAAGGTTTGCAAGTGGTATCATCTGAATTTACGGCAAACGATATTTGCATAAACCTTCATTCAATGACATTTAAACATTGTTTGTGGCACATGAAAATACATATAGCTTTTGTGGAATTCTAGGTAGTGTTGATTGTATGTATTGGAAGTGTGCTACTTGCCCTACTGCATAGCACGATCAATTCACTCTAAGAGATCACAGACACCCATCAATAATACTAGAAACAGTATGGTCATAATATTTATGGATTTGACATGTATTTTTTAGTATTGCATGAGCTAATAATGACATCAACTTTCTTGACTAGTTGGTTGTATTTAATGACATTTATAAAGAAATTAAATCTTTTTTGTCTGTTTCAGGCTAATGGAATATAATACAAACTCAGGTATTTTGTTGTCGATGGAATATATCTCGAGTATTCTATCTTGTCAAGTAATTCACATCCCCAACGGATCCAAAACAAGCAAAGTTCAAGGGTGCCCAAAAAGTAGTTAGGAATGATGTAAAACAGTGTTTGATGTCCTTAGACAACATTTTCACATAATCAAATACCCGACACGACCATGAGATCCAATCAAAATAAGAGACGTAATATATGTCTGCATCATATTACATAAATATGATTTTGGAGGAGGAAGGAATAACGATATGTACATATGATCCAAATAAAATTTTACCATCCTACAAACCCTACCAATTGCTTCGTCACAATATCTAGCAAATAGAATGAAAGTACGTAATAGAGATACAGATAACAACCTTCGTACGAATTTGGTCAAACATATATACAATGTTGACGTACCAAATAATATTGAAGTGCCCAAGTATGATGAAGATTGAGAGTGATGTTATTTGTTTTATTTTACTATTATGTATTTTTTTTTTACATTTACTTTTACTTATTGTATGCATTAAATTATTAGATTTTTAATAGAAAATTTTATTTTGAGGTAATTGTTTTTCTATTTTATAAATAAATTGTTATTTATGAATCGTTACGCAGAGATTTCCTGAATTATTCGTAAAATGCAATACCCTTTATGTGTTGTCGAATGTCGAATCTTAAATACGTAAAGATTCTATTTGGGCTTCCCTTCCTTCAATGCTGATCATCAAAATACTTCCGACTATTTTGTCCTCTCAAAAAGAGCCCAACTCAGTATTCCTAATTTGCATTTCATGAGCCGTGACGTTGTAGAGCCTTCCTCACAATTGTTTTGTTGAACCATATTCAAAAGAAATATGTACAGCTTTTATTTAGGCTTTCCTAGTTCCTACGTTCGCTTATTATCAAAAAGACTTTTTTTTTTGTCCTCTCAAAAATAGCCCAACTCGGTATTTCTAATCTACTAAATCAGCTAAATGTAGTCGTTGGTTTTTGGGCTAAGACATCTATAGTCTTCTTTTGGCTTCATGTAGAGGTGCACATAAGTCGGTTTTAACAAGTTTCAGTTTATTCTTAAATCGGTTTTCAAAAAATCGGTTACGACCCAACCAGTTTCGGTTTAACCGGACCGGTTTTAGGCGGTCTTTTACATATGGAAGTGCTAATCGGTCGAACTGGTTCTGGTTATATATAAAACCGGTTTTTTAATAACCGGTTTGTAAACCGGTAAAAACCCGATTTTTTTTTTCAAAAATACATAATAACTTCTATTGTATTTGTTTTAGGATATAAAATAAGAAACAACATTGTTTGGACTTTGCATAACATAGATTGACTTTTAAATCACATTAACAAACGTCGATACAGATTACATAAACATAAATTAGGAATTATAGTCTTCAAATAACATAGGTTGAACATCGAATAACCTAGGTTGAACTCCAACAAATTACATAAACATAACTAGGACTTATAGTCTTCAACTTTGAATAACATAGTTTTAAACTTAAAATTACATAAACGTCGATAAGTAAAATAGTAGGAATTATAGTCTTCAAGTTGGTCGTCTTCAACTCTTCATGAATGCAAACGTTTTTAATCCGATAATTTTCAACCTCACCCTTATCTACTTCAGTCTTTGGAGGTGATATCCTCATTGCAACCTCTTCTTCGTGGATATAGTCTTCGACCGGTGGAAAAAGCTCCCTTTCAAGCGAAATGCAATGTTGTATCTTTTCGACCCCAACCAAATAATCCTTCAAGCACACACATACTTCCATCGATTCGATGGTAAGTTTGGACCCTCGTTCTATTATGACCCTACCACTAAAAGAAAAAGCAGGTTCCGAAGCTACCGTGGAAGCTTGGACGATTAGTAAATCGCGGGCCATGGTGGCTAGAATCGGGAATTGTGGTTTTCTTTCCACCAAGCCAAAATGTCAAAGTTATGAAGTTCTTTGACGGTAAAGTGGGCTAAAACGTTTGATGCCATATAAATGCCCAATTCGTTACTTGGGGCCAAAGTTCGTTGGCGTTTAGTCCCATCCTCCATCAAAGTGTTATATAGTTGGATATTGGTGTTTCTTTCCATTGATGATGATTACGCCATCCCTCTTCGAATATGATCAACTATGGGTTACTTGGTTGACCATACTTGCTTACGTAATGGTGGAATAATTTGTGGAAAGAATCACTGAATTTAAAATTTTGAGTTTCAACGAAATATGGTTCGAGTTCATTTAACCCTAAGACGGTTACACCACCTACATTTATAGTAGTATTTAGGGTCGCAACACATGTAAAAACTAAAGGCATTTCCCGAAAATATTTTATAAGCTTAGTTTTGATTGTAAGAACCATGTTAGTAAACATTGAATTTGGTGAAAACTCGTAATTTGCCATTTTTTCAATCATAAGAAAATTTTGATTTAAAATCAAAGGACCTATAGCATAGTAAACGCCCAACAAAAATGTTGTTGCCTCTTTATAAACTTGTAGAAAATAATCCGATTTGGGGATTGAGACCGATCGGCGTTTTTCGACAACTATTTTATTAAAAGCGTTAAGTGTGAGTTTTTATCGTAAAATACCTTCAAACATAAGACAAGTAGAGTTCCATCTTGCATTATTGTCATAGTTAGGGGGTCTAAACAAGGTTTATTACATTGTGCATAAAAAAACCGGTAATTTGCTTGTAGTTCGTTACTTGATCCATAAATTGTGTTTAATAAGTTTTTTAAATTTCATACGTAACGGATCACAAACAAGAAGCCCGACCTGCACACTTATATTGATAATATGTGCAACATATGGGGTATGAAAAAAGTCGTCATCTAAAAAGGGGTTTTTTAAAGGTAAAAAAACTTGGTCAAAAATTGGTTTTTTTCGGTTAAAAAACCGGGGTCAAAAAACCGGTGAGTCATATGAGGGAAACCGGTAAAGAATCGGCGGTCCAGTAAATAGAAACCGGTTAGGGAAAAACCGGTTCCAGTTTATTTTTTCCGGTTATCAAAAAAACCGGTTACATATGTGCACCTCTAGCTCCATGTTTTAAGAGATACGATAAATACATGAAAAATGATTTAACAACGTAATCTAGTATTTGATTTGTATATGTTTAGTTGTTAATATTTTTTATGTAAAATACAATGGCGGCCCTTGGGGTGTGCCCATGGTGCAGTCATACGCGGCCTCCATTTATAAGGGGCCTCAGAATTCAGAGAATATATATTGTTATGGTATAAGATTTAAAAAAAAACATATGCTTTATGTGTTATTATTATATAAAATCAGACCTACAAACACAATTTAGCCGTTGGTTGCAATCTTAAATATTTAAGTCATTTTATTAATAAAAAACAACTGAAAAACAAAAAATCAAAATCTTATCACAAATCCTATGCAGTTATCTCGGCCATAAACCTTATAGCGGTCACCTAGCGAGATTTGATTTAGCGTTTATCGCGGTGGTATAGCGGTGGTATAGCGGGGGGTTTTTTTTTTGTTACTTTTAGACTATTAATACTACGTAGAATTAATATCATAAAAAGTTGCATAAAAATGTCACATTAAACATAGATAGTATTCTAATATGAAAAGATAGTATTCTAATATGAAAAGTGTCAACGTGTCAAACATAAATCTAATCGCAATCCATGGGTTCGGCATCCGAGTCAACATCGTTTAATGCATTCACATCTTCCGAAAAGTAAATCTCGGAAAATCTCGGCAAATCTCGGACATTATCTCGGCAAATCTCGGCAAATCTCGGCAAATCTCGGCGAGATTCTCGCTGGCGAGATTCTCGCTGGCGAGATTACTGAACGAGATTTTGATTTTTATCTCGGCCTAAGCCCGAGAAACGCTATCTCGGCGCTATCTCGGCGCTATCTCCCGAGATTGACTGCATAGCACAAATCATAAACATGTTGGTCTTTATCAGCATTTTAAGGAAATAATATTATTCTAGAAAAATACAAATTCTGTTTCTAATAATAACTTCTAACAATTTTTTTTTAATTTATATAAAATACACCAGAAACTAATGAAAAGCCTTTAAATTGTGTCAGATCTATAGCTTCTGATATATGAATTGATTCGGTGTTTGTTGAAAAAAATAAGAAAGCAAGAATTTATAGAAAAATGCATTTTAACGAGAGTGACGTTGAGTCATCAGAACCAATACATAAACTTTCACCACAAGAATCATTCATAACCAATATTTTGTGTATTTAATTGATCAAAAAGTTTGAGCAATACAAAAAGCACGATGACATTTTTGGTTTCTTATTCACATCAGAAAAGTTGAAGTCGTTTAATATAGATGAACTAAATGCAAGTTGCAAAAATCTCGAAAAGAGTTTACAAAATGGCAATATCTCAGACATAAATTGTGATGATTTATTTAACGAACTAGAATTGTTACAAAAAAATTCGTCAGTTGAACATAATATTACTAAACAAATACTAAATTTCTAAAAAAACGATAAACACTTATCGAATTTCTTGTCTAGCATACATAATATTGTTGAATGTTTCCATTACAGTTGTATCAACGGATAGAAGTTTTTTAAAACGAAAACTTTAAAAATCTTATTTTGCGATATACTACGTCTCAAGAGAGATTAAACGTTTTGGCTTTGATTTCGATTGAGAATGAGTTTATCGAGAATATTGATTATGAAAGTGTAATGAAGTTTTTTTAAAAAATGCTAGAAGGTCGTAGTTAAAAAAAATAGAAAAAATACTGGTTGTTTATTTTATTCTAGAAAGTTATTTGTAACAACTTCAATTTATTACTAATGAATTACTAGTTGTTTGTTATCAACTTTGAGTTTGAATTCAATGATGGAAAATTTACTTAATAATATTTTATAAATGTTTTATGGGACCTTATTTTCATTTTCGCACAAGGCCTCGCAATCAGAAGGTTGGGCCTGTAAAATACATCATTGAAATTTTATTTTTATACGCACCAAGTCTTTTTGACATGCTACTCAATGTTAGTCTATCATAAAGTGTTTTGATAGGGTTCTATTGTTCTTGATTTGTACACATTTAGTCCCTAATAAGATTTTTCTATAAAATTCGGTTATTTTGGGTATATGCTTTTTATACGTGTATTTATATACATTTTTATATAAGTTTTTTATATATGTTTTTAATTATGTTTTTAATACATTTTTCTATATATTTTTCTATACATTTTTATATACGTTTTTATATACGTATTTAATACATATTTACGTTTTTAAATACGTTTTTATATATGTTTTTCAATATGTTTTTTAATACGTTTTTATAACTGCAAAATCACCAAAAATCCAAGCGAAATCATAAGTATATACATTTTTATATACATTTTTTAAAACATATATTTCAAAACGTATATGTGTATAAAAATGTATATATGCATAAAAAACGTATATAAAAAATATAAAGAAAAAATATAATTAAAAGCATATAAAATGTGCATATAAAATGCATACAAAAAGTATATTAAAAACTTATCTATAAACGTATATAAAAAACATATAAATACATATATAAAATATGTATATACAGAACTTATATAAAGAATGTACCGAAAATAACCAAATTGTAAAGACAAATATTATTTTGGACTAAATGTGTATAGTTACAAATTCATATATTAAAAAAAAAAGAATGAGAATGAGTTTGTAACTATAAAATTTTTTGTAAGTTTTTTAACAATTTTGTCATTTTATAAGATGTTTTGAATATTCAACTTTTCTGGATTAACTTGAACTTTTCTCATTCAAATAATACTTTTTATGATCAAACTATAACTTTTTGCAATCAATTTATACTTTTTGCAGTCAAACTTTGTCGGATTGATTGTTTCGTGAGTACAAAATATGAGTGGTTTGATTGTTTGGTAATTAACAAAACAACGCGAGAAGAGCAACTAGTGCATGTCACAAGCACCAAAATAATTCTACTATAGTACTATTTGAGCACAAACCGACAAACAATATGGGAACTTCTATAAAAAAAGACAGGACTTGCCATTTACGATAAAAGTCCCAATATTGAATATCCATTATACATATAACTCTCATTGAAGAAACCGCAAGCTGTACAAAGATCGTCGTCGTTTCTCTTCTTTCATCTTCACTAGCAGGTGAATCGCTCTTCTTTTGCATATTAAGTTCGAAATCTACTATCTATTGCTTAGGCTTCATGCTAGCATTATTGTTTTCCTTATGTTTGTAACCTAATTGCTACTAAAGTTAAAAGTACCGAATCTGGTAAAATTTCTTGGAATTTATAGAAACTTTTCTTTGTGTTTGATGAAATAAATTGAACTTATGTGAGAACAAATTTTAGTTAGTAAATTGTGTTATCTAACTTCAGACTCGGAAATGTCTCGGTACATAAATTTGTGTAAATTTGTTATTATGTGATAATATATAGTATATGTAATGGCCAATGGAGTGAGAACAGCATTTTATAAGTAAAATGTGTGATCTTCATTTTTGAACCGAACCTAATTCTTATCTTTGGTCAAATGTGTTTGTCATCCGTACTTGTTTTAGATGAATGGCAACAGCCAACCCAATGCACAATTGGCACCAAACATTTAGCAAATATTTACTTGATTCTTTGTACAAAATTGGGAAAGGGCTACAAAATACACAGATTTATGTACCTAAAGGGAGGAAAATGATAGGATGTATGGATGAAATAGGAAAGGCAAAAATGGTGAAGTTTTGTGCAAAAATTTGGGGCGGGAAGTGGTGGTGATAATAAGGGTGTGTTTGGTTTGGAGTAATTAGAAGGTTTTCAAGGGTTTTGAATTTAAAAAATACAACAAAATAGGTTGTTTGGTTAAAATAAATAAAAGAACTAAAAATTCCGTTAGCAATAGATAATGCTATCTTCGTATCATTAAAAAAACCTACTCAACCCTAGATTTCTGAAATCCGAATTTGTTATAGATGATATCAAATTTTTTTTGACTTTATTGCCCTCAATCTTTGCTGTAAACTATATATACATGTATCCCGTTCCCATTATCTATCTCTTTTATAAAGATCCTACCCATGAACTTCGTGGTTCTTGCTGCAGCTATTACTTCGTTTCTGTAATGATGTTCTTTTCCAAATTAAACAAAATATCAAACCATCTGAAATTACTTTAACCTACAACTACAAACCATCTGAAATTACTTTAACCTACAACTCGTTTCTTTGATCAATAGCATAAGGACCCATTCATTAATCGATTTATGGAGATCAATTAAAAAACTCCATTTACGGATGAATTAAAGAAAGTCAAAAATGAATAAAGACACTGCTTGAAGTAAAATGTTTAGGTTTCGATTTTATTGAATATCATACATGAATTCAGAACAAAAAACGGAATGAAAACTAAAAAGGGTATTTATGTCATTTGGCATTGAAACATTCCAAATCCTGTACATACCAAACATGATTGTGAAAAGAATGGATTTTAAAATGCTTTAAAATTTTACCAACCAAACACACAAAAGCATTTGAATCTATCTATATCCAAATCCATCGAAATGCAAATCCGGAGACACATTCAAAATCCTACAAAAAAATCCAACAATCCAAACGCCCCCTAAGTGTAGTGTAGAGTTGTTATTGAGAAAGTGGTGGCGGCTAAAGCCAGTGGTGCGGTATGCATCCTGGTGATGGTTTTTAGGGCCGTTGAGGTTCAATACTTGCATATTGTTTTTCAACATAAAGGCAAATATAAAATATATTTAAGTTTACTTATTGTATTGTTTTTTAAATTTATATAAGTTTGTATTTTATTTTCCTAAAAGGCCTCATCCGCAAGAATACTCGGGGAGTGATTTGGATATAGATATGTACTTTGTGTGTTAGGTGTTAGGACTCGGATCTAATTCCACCTATCGGAGCTGAACCGGATTATACCCGAACACTTTTTTACAACTCGATCATGAGGTTAGTACTGATGTACATTTACTTTAGTTCCATGCTATATGATTGATAGTAAGGTAGTGTTTGGTACAATGGAATCATAGAATCATAGAGTAAATGAAATGGTTCCTTCCATTGGAATGAAAAAAGAAGCTATTTGTTTGACTCATGGAATGGAAAAGACAATCCTTAAAGAAATGTGATTTCTTGCTTTTTGTTATTTTTTGTTATTAGTCAACGAGTGTTTTTTATAAAGGGTTAATCATGGATTCTTTTATAAAGGGTTAATCATGGATTCAACCAAAATGGTAGGGGTGAATAAACAAAATACCATCTTTTGAACAAATATCATAAAAAAAAACCATCTATTCACAAAATATACTTTGCCAAAACATTTTTTTTCTAGAATAATGACATCATTTTGCGAATTTATGATATCATGTCACAAAAAGAAAGAAAAAGAATTTTAAAGATTTTTGTAGCTTAGACCATTTATAAAATAAAATTCTCAAAGAAGGAAAATAGATCATTGTACTTACAGAGGTCTGATAACCTAATTCTTTTTAAAGATTTTGGTAACTGAATTTATGTTTAATTTTTGCAAATAAAAAACTTATCCACTATAATTAAGTACTGTGTAGAGTAAAGATAATACTATACATATATTGTAATTTAATATAATGTAAAAAATTTCATTCTATTTCTTTTCTATTTCTATTGCTACCAACGAACTAAATGTAATAATCGAATGTAATGATTAATACTTATACCTTAACGCTTCGATTTTTACATTAACATCGTAAGAATATTTTTTGCTTATGTATTTCAGGAATTCGTGCAGTATTTCACAAATTACATAGATGAAGGCAGTGTAGGAATCATATCGAACAACCACTTAGCCTTTGCAGGAATCATATCGAACAACCACTTAGCCTTTGCAGTCCAGAAACCCAAAAAAGCAATGACCGGCAAATGTGTAGAAGTCACAAAGCCTTCTCATAGCTCCAGACTCTCTGAAACCGATGTCCGCGTAGAAATCTCCAAACATCTTTTTGACAAAAAAGTTTCAAATTTTCATGGAAATACTGCCCCAAATCACATTCCAGCCTAAGAAGGTAATTGGGAAATTATATGACAATGCCAAAATTACCGGCCGACAAACTACATAAATGATGACACTGTATGAATCATATCAAACAACTACTTAGCCTTTATAGACCAGGAACTCAAATAAATAATGGTTGGAAAATATGTAGAACTCGCAAAGTTTTTGTCAATAGTCGTAGACTCTCCAAAAAACGGTGCTCGCAGAGAGATCCGCGAATATCTTTGTGTCAAAAAGTTCCCATATTTCATAAAAAACCGCCCTAAATCACATGCCTGCAACATAAGGTAATTGTACCATCTCGGGCTACTAAGTGATTTGGGGCGATTTTTCAATGAAATCTGGAAACTTTCTCGCATAAAGATATTCGGGGATCTCTAAGCCGACACCAGCTTTTTGAAGCATCTGCGACTATTAATTTTAAACTTGGCGAGTTCTACACATTTTCCGGCCATTGCGTTTTGGGTTCCTGGTCTGCAAACACTAAGTGATTGTTTGATATGATTCATACGTTGTCGTCACTTATGTAGTTTGTCGTCCGCTGATTTTGACATTGTCATATAGTTTCCTACTTACCTTCTTGGGCTGGTATGTGATTTGACGTGGTATTTCCATGAAATCTGAAAAAAATTTTATCACAAAGATGTTCAGGGATTTCTACACGGACATCGGTTCTCGGAGAGTCTACGGCTATTGAGAAAGTTTTGTGAGTTATACATATTTTCCGGTCATTACTTGTTTGGGTTCGTACTATGCAAATGCTAAGTGGTTGTTTGATATGATTTCTTCGATGTCTTCATCTATAGAGGTTGTTTCTATAGCCTCGTTACTATAGGTGCGCCTCTTCTGTAGAAACGAAACTTTTGTTCCTATAGGTTATTTTCTTTTATTAAATTCATATCCTCTCTTAAAGTTACGGAACGGAACATTTAGTTTAAAAATCCAATAGAAACAAAATTTGGTTTCAATATAATACAAGGTATTGTTCCTACAGCATTTTCTTCTTTTTATTAAGGACTCTACAGAAACAAATTATTGTTTCTACAGTGCTAAAAAACCATTTTTATTATTTTTTCAAATTTTGTCCCAAAACCAGATTTTCTACCAAAGCATTTTTTTATTTATTTGTAGATTTTGTGCAAAAATATACTACTATCCATTAAATCAAAACCATTTAAAGCTACATCAAAAATTAACACCCGATTACCGGTCAATGTATTGTTTACATCAAAAGTTAACAACCGATTTAATAAGAATTTGTGGTGTTAAAAAGTAAAATTACTCCTCACCGCTAGTACTTTCCTCGTCATTTGTTTCTCGAAACTGATGAAATCCTAGTGTTGGGTCATTGAACGGCATCAGAGGTTGGTAGTTAGGATTTTGAGCTATTAGAGCTTTTTGCATTTCTTGCATGTTGTGATACATCATTCCCATCACTTGTTGCATACCCAATATCTTCTCTTCCATTGTGGTAATTGTAGATGTTGAAGATGCACCTTGAGTGGTTTGACTAGGATGGGAGTAACGAGATACACATTTTAGCTTACGGCCAACCCCACGATTGTGACAACGACCTTCCCCGAGAGCATTTCTTAGCACAATAGCCTCATCCACCGAAGATGATCCAACAACTTGTCGTTGTCCCTCTAACTCCACCAAGATCTTCCCCTACATTATTTGTACAAGAATTAATAAGTAAAATGATATAAAATTAAAAGGCCTAAACGGAAAATTATACGCCCAAACTAAAACTTAAAGAAAAAAACTAATATCCAAGTTAAGTTAAAAAGAAACAATCCTATATATTTGTCAAACTTAAGTAAAAAGGAAACAATCATAAATAGAAAATTAAATGCCCAAACTAAAACTATTGCATAAATTGAATATCACTTACATAATCATCTTCCGCTTTTTGGTTACACCACTTCCCCTTCTTCATATGCCTTTTTTGCCACCCACGCACTAAACTTGCTTCATTTGGATTTGTTTTCTCCTATAAAATAAAACTATTAGTAGAATTTCGAAAGTTTTAATAATTCAATACGTAATACTAATAATATTTTGAAGATCTTACTTCTTCATATCGTTTTTGCGCTATAGATGAAGTGCCATGATTACTCCCATACTTTTGTTTTTTTTATTACAACGGTTTACTCTAGATTGATGTATGTATTTTTGGTTTAGAAACAGCTCATCAATAGTTTTCTCCCATACCCCACGGTCCATGTTTCGTGGAGGGTGTGCCTTTGCCCCGTTGACATCCTCATAACCTCCACATTTCTCAAAATGTTCTTTGAAACTTCGTTTCCTACCCCTGAACCGACTCGCACAATCTTTCTCAATTCCTTCAACAATCCCTCCCCAAGCATCAGTATCTCTGTGTTGCTCAATGTTGAAAAAATTCTGCAAAAAAAAAAAGATATTAGAAATGTATTTTAAAATTATAAACAAATATACTTTTTTATGCTTACATTAATCTTCGCATATATGCGATTTTTATCGCTAGCAGGAACCTTAGACCAACTCTTATAATAAGGAGCGATGCTAGTTGCAATCTCATTATAAATTAGCCTGATAAACTTACTATGACTGCTTCCCACACACTTGAAGGTTTCACCAGTTATATCAAACACAACAGGAAGAGGAGTACTATTGTTTTTAGTGTATTCTTCAATCAGGTTCAAGTTTCTACCATTTCCACGCTTCTTTTTTGCTGCATTAACACATGAATTCATAAGTTAACAAATTAAAATTATAGTCAATATAAAAACATATATTTAAAGGAAACAAATAGCTTACAAGACTCGCAAGTCGTAGGGAGCCTATGTCCACCCCCAAAAGGTTTTCTATCCCCACCATCACCACCATGTTCTCGTGCAGCAAGTGTCATCTGTCAAATGGATAAACAATTTATATGGCAATGAAACTAAAAATTTCCAACATTATTTTAACAATTACATTAGACATTCATGCAATAAACATATATTAAGCATTTGATACCTTTAATCGGAATCATCACTTGAATATGTTTTTTCTACAAAATCATCATCATCATCATCGTTATAATCATATAATTCATTGTCATCATCTGAAGAGTATATTTTAGTTGCTTCATCTTCATCATTGTTAAAAACTTCATATTCTTCAAGAGGCTCGGCAACCACACTTGATTCATCAATTTCATCAAAATGTAAACTCAAGCAAAAACTGTTGTGCAGTCATCTTACATTAGAAACTCATAAAGTACATATTTCTCCTCATGCTATATAAACATAATCAAAAACTACAAACACACATACAATAAAACCCAACCAATTATAAGGTAATATACAAAAAACCCCAACCAGTTATAGGGTAACATAAAAAAAACCCCTCAATAATAGAACCAATTTAACAGTTACATATATTAGGTGGACAACAGAAATAAATTTAATTTCATACCTGCATTATAATACTTAGATTAGGATTTAAGCTTTAATATGATAACAACATTGAAGAATACGATAAGTAATATATCCGATAATTACAAATTAGTTCAATTATTAGATAAATACAAGTGGGTTTTAGATAATTGTTTATATTTAAGTTTAAAATAAGTGCCGAGACTTATCCTTAGTTGGTTAGGATGAATTTCTCGTTTTTCTCATATAAATAGTGTTTTTTACGTTGAATAAAAGTCAATATTCTCTCCTTCTTCTTTCTTTTTCTGCACGTTGGTATCTCATTCAATAACAACAGTAACAGATTCTGTAAAACAAAATTAAAATTCTACTAAAACTAAAATTTCTGTAAAACAAAAGGAAATGCTCGAATGGGAAATTGTTTTTTTCCAGATTGAATTCACAATTTAGCAGCAGCAATTGTAAATAAATCAAAAGTATTGGCAGAAATAATGAACGTAAAAGGCCATCACAAAATCGCAGCAGAGTGATCAAAATCTACAATTGATTGTAGGGTTGATAAAATACTCACCGGAAATGCTTCTCGCCGGCGATGCTTCATTCGCATGAGTTAGTTGAGCGGTGATGCTCCGTTCACCTTCCGGTCACACCGATTTCTCTTCCTGACTTCAGTTTGGGCGTAAATGAAAAATAATTGAAAGAAAAATGGGCT
Source organism: Cichorium intybus (assembly GCA_023525715.1). Taxonomy (NCBI): domain Eukaryota; kingdom Viridiplantae; phylum Streptophyta; class Magnoliopsida; order Asterales; family Asteraceae; genus Cichorium; species Cichorium intybus. The sequence goes on along the minus strand of CM042010.1, from coordinate 25,765,390 downwards.
GGAGATGAGGGAATAATACATACCGGAGGTGCTTCGTCGCCGGTGGAGCTGCGTCGACCCGGAGCTACGTCGACGGCGGAGCTTCTTGTCGCCAGAGATAGTTGAGCGACGACTTAATCTCTGATATTCCGATTTCACTTTGGTTGGGGTTTTTGGGGCGTAAGCAACAAGTAAAGGTGGGGACTGATTTTAGGGTATTACCGTACGTATTAGAGTTCCGTTTCACTATTGCTTTGTTTTAGCTAATTAATAAATAGTTTTTTAAATATAATGGAATAAAAAAATAAAAAAAATGAAACAATAGCAACCAAATTTCGTTCCTATAAAAATTTTATGATTTTTAGAGGAGGGAAAATCTCCCGCCTAACTTATTCCAACAAAATTTTGTTCCTAAAGATGTGGGCCGGCTCAAAAAGACTTAAAATCCTATTGAAACTAATTTTTGTTCCTATAAGGTGTATCCATAGCAACAACCGGCTTTTGTTTCTATAAAGTGGTTCCTACAAGTGACTTTTGTTGTAGTGACACTTTCAATTTCTTTTTCACAAAAGTCCCCAATTGTAGCATTGCACTTCAATTAGGTACGCTTTGTGTGTATCTTATTCTTAGTTTAATTTTAGTTTTTGTTCTTGTTAAAGCGTTGAACTTTGAAAGCTCAATGGTATAAGTAAAAGTATGTAGTCATTTCTCATCAACTAAAGGTTATATAGGATTCAAAACCTCGGTTCTTACTTATATTGTTAGGCAAGAATGCAAGATGTGGCCCACTTTTTGCCAGATTTTTTTTACGACCATGACCACCACTTACGCCATTTTCATTGCCACAGGCCCGACCAGATGGTGTGCAATTTTGGATTATTGAAAGTCAGCGGTCTTCTAGAACACTTATGTACTGTCCATGGAAAATGGGAAGAAGAAAGCGTTAGTGGTCTTCCAAAATTCTGTTCCACGAAAGCATATCCATGACACTGTGTTTTTACAAATGAACAAAGGTTTCCCGTAGCATCGCGTTGGATACAAACCCTAGATAAGGGTGTTACTATTTGCACTAACAAATAATGAGTTAATAATTATGATTATGGAATTATGAGTTTGACACATGTTTAATGGGTCATCTAAAAAAACTTCTTCATCATTACATATGATGTCTCATCAATTTGAGTTTTTTATTTATATATATATATATATATATATATATATATATATATATATATATAATGATATTTTTTTAATTATTTTGTTTTTTTGTAATTTTATAACTATTATTAATTGTTTTTATTTAATATAAATACTTATTTTGGTATTTATAATTTAAATATTATTCTAAATTTTTGACGTTTAGTTCGAATACGTTTTCTAATGTGTTTTTTTTAACATTTTGTTCGTTGGTATCATTTAACGTTGTTTCGTTTAATGTTTTCTTTGGAAAAAATTTTGACGTTTTGTTTCACGTTTGTTGGTATCATTTAACGTTGGTTCGTTTAACGTTTCGTTTTCTAATGTGTTTTTTTCTAATTTTTGACGTTTTGTTTGGAAACATTTTTTAACGTTTTGTTCGTTTCTAATTTTTGACGTTTTGTTTGAATATATTTTCTAATTTTTATAATTTTTGATGTATTAATTTTCTAAAATTTTAATTTACATCAAAAATTATAAAAATTAGAAAATATATTCAAACAAAACGTCAAAAATTAGAAACAAAGAAAACATATAAACGAACGATTTGAAACATAATTTTTTTATGTGACATCATAAGTTAATGATGAAGGGGTTTTTTTACCAATACACATGTCTAATTCAACATATCTTAGTATTTACTCCTTGCCTTGCGCAAACGATTTGAAACATAATTTTTTTATTTATAATTTTAATAAATTTAGTATGTGTTAGAATTACATATAAAAAAGATTTTCTTAAAAATATTATATATTATAAAATATCTAATATAAAAAAATACAAATCATAAAATGTAGAATAGTATGTATAGAATTATATTTACTTGATTTTATTCAATTTATCAAACAATATGGTCAGTAAGTTAATATAAAATTATATAAATTAGACAAACTTTATTATACACATATCGATATAAACTATATAATTAAAAAATACAATGATATATTCATAAGATATAGATATGGACCAATAGATGCGCTATATTGTCGTGCCGCTTCACGACGACGAGAGAGATTATGATTATGGTGGTGGCGGCATTAGTGAGGTGGTGGTGTTGGTGGAGGTGGAAGTGACGGTGGGTGGTGGCAAAGGTGGTGCTGATAGTGGTGGTGGTGACGGTAGTTGGTGGTGGTCGGGGTGGTGGTAAAGTTGGTAGTGGCGGTGGTGATCAAGGTGGTGGTGATGGTGATACAGGTGGTGGAGGTGTCATTAGCGGTGGTGGTGTTCAATGGCGATGGCGAGGTGGCATGGCGGTAGGGGAGGTGGCGAAAGTGGTGGCGGTGGTGGCGGCGGCGGCGACAACAGTGGTGGTAGTGGTGACGAAGGTGGTGCAGGTGGTAAGGAATGTGAAAATAAAAAAATAAAAAAAACTACACGTTGTAAGTAAACCATTCAACAAAAAGAAAACATTTGTCGTCCCCTGTAAGTAAATTAATCGGCATCCGGAAATTATTCGCTGAAAAACTATTCGCCGCCCGAAGCATTGCCCGGATACGCACCTAATATAATTTAAAAAAATCAAAAAAAATAAAAAAAATTTAAAATCTAAAAACCAAGTATAATCGAAAATAAAAAAAATTTGAAAAAAAAATAATTTAAAAATAAATAAATAAATAATAAAAAATAAAAAAATAAAAAAACGAAAAAAACGAAAAAGGAAAAAAAACGAGAAAAAAAACCCCACTTAAATCACGTTGAAAAAAACCCCACCTAAAAAACCCACTTAAATATTCGAGTTTGTATTTCGTTCCGTGGACGTGCATCGCACGTGATTACGTCACGTCGAAGGAAGACGTTTTGACGTTATTGCCCTTATGAGAATGATTGGACGAGAAGAGTCCTCTCGGTTCCTACCGGATTTTGGGTTCCTACCGGATCCTAACTATATATATATATATATATATATATATATATATATATATATATATATATATATATATATATATATATATATATATATATATATATATATATATATATATATATATATATATATATATATATATATATATATATATATATAAATGACGTGATACATTCCAATAGGGAAATGTTAGTGCAATTTTTAGTGTATTAAATGACGCCATATATAATACTCGATCGATTGGCAAGTCACATCACAATTATTAACTAATCAATTTTTAGTGTATGTAAGGAAATGTTAGTGCAGATAAAATCCTCCCTAGATAATATTGAACTTATAACTATCTATCTATTATAATAAAGCAATCATTTACATGCCACATGTCCATTTTTTAGACCTTCTCGATCTTATGTTCCCGCCCAAAAAAATCTGACACGTGTTTTTCTGTATACGTGTATATACGTTTATTACGAGTTGTTGTTCACTTTTCGTAACCGGTTCCTTAAATCTCGTCTAAATTATAGAAGCTTTTACCCCAACTTCGTATATATACCTCATATCCTTCTACTATCTTCGAGATCTCCCTGTTTCTCTCTAACCACCAGCATCACAATGGCAGCGGCAACTGTCTGCATCTTGATATTTCTCTCTGAAGAAAGCGACCTCAAGTCATCGGATTTCAATTTTGGATCCACATTCCAAGTCCATCCGTGAACATCTGCTTCGATGATACATGGAAAATGGTTATATGCTCCAGACTTTTAAAAAGGTAACCTACACTTTCCCAGTCGTCTTCCTAAAAAAACCATTGGATTTTCATATATCTTTAGTATTTTCCAATCCTCTGTATTATTATTCTCCATCTACCTAAAGTGAAATCACTTATCATTTGCAAAAATCAAACATTCAGACCTTTACAATTTCCCAGGGGGTGAATCAATTTCTTATCTTATGCAGTTGGTCTTGAAATTTTATTTGCCCACCAACTGTTTGATCATTTGCTTGAGTGAATCTTGAAGGTGTTTTTCATTTTCATGATTGAAGTTAACTTACGAGTACTTTATTTGATCTAATTTATTATTTTCAGTTATATGTGGAAGGAGAGATTAAAGACATGCTTTTAAAGATGGATGCTACTAAATGGAAATTCGGTTCGTGACAACCAGGTAATTTATTATTATTTTGTTTCAAAAAGAGATATTGCAAACAATACCTATCGTTTTTGTGGTTTGTTCTTAACTTCTTATCGACACTTATTTGAAAAAGATTTATGGAATATAATACCCAAAAACAAAAGGTATTTATTCCCTTTGATCTAATTCCTGAAATTTGTTATTAAGTTTTTTTATTTTTCATATCCTCTACATGTATGATGATTGGTAATTTTTTCGTCAAAAACAAAGACTCGATTTGATTTCACCAACGGATCAATGTGTACGTATGTATGTATATCTATATGCATTTATTTACTAACCGAAGCAATTTTATTTTTCTGTGTAGACAAGTCAACTAACGTTTTTTTTTCTATATTAGTCTTCAATAGCATCATCATATCATATCCATTAGTCTTTGGAGGCACAACTATACAAATTTTATGTGGGTTAGTTTAGATATTGATGCTAACGAAATAGATACATATGACAAGAAAGTGAAATGCAATTTATACTAGGTTTGGGATATATTGAATATACTGAAGTGCTTATCTTCGTTTTTTAAAATATTTAAATGAAAAATAAATAGGATGGATTCAAAATAAAAGTGAAGTCAACTAAACTATAATGCATGATATATAATAATATTTGGGTAAATTTTACATGTTGAAAATAATATGCAAGACCGGATAATACAAATTGAATATTTTTGTTGTAGGTTACCCGCTAATATATTTCAGAAGAGGTTACTAAGTATAATGACCTACTAAGAAATAAATTGAAAGCCCAATTTTGTATTTATGACAAAATATAATACATTGTTTTTAGAAAGTTCATATCAGTTTTTCCATTTAGCCGTTTCTTTTGGAAATCTTTACTTGTCAGTTCATACCAAACTTATTTAGTGCTAATACGTGTGTTGTTGCTTATTTAGTATTAATTTATCTGTTATAGAGTCATATTTAATGCTCCCTAACCAAATTCAATCGTATCCAAACTGGTTGTTGCCATAGTAATCTTGAGAGTCTTTTCTTGCCTGCAGGTAAACATCCACCGGTGAACAGTTGCAAGGGGAGGCAGTGGCAGCATGGGTCTTGACACAACCAATGTTGATTTCACAGAGCGAGCTAAGGGAAAGTTTTTTTTTTTTTTTTTTTTTTTTTTTTGTACTTTAAAAAAAATGAGTTTTAAGAATTTTTTATACATGATTTGGAAATGTTTTATTTTTATTTTTTGCACATTGAAGCTTATTTATAAGACAATTTTCTAAAAAAATGTTGTTATTTGCATTAAACGTTGCATTAAAGTTCATGTCACTTTTAGCATTTTACTTTTATTTTCGAACCCGTGTAGTATACGGGTATTAACCTAGTTATATATAAAATATAAATATATAATGTATTTAATATATTATAAGAAGTCTGGCCTGGTTTTTTATCAGCGGTTTGTGGTTCAGTTTTGACATGCGGCAGGTTCAATTTTTTCAGTTATTTTATATATCAAAACCACATCGCACCAAAAAGTTTCGGGTTTTGCTGAATTAAAAACCGCAACGTCGGTTCATTTTAGTTTATGCGGTTTTTTTTGTTTTTTTATATGCGGTTTTTTTTTTGCTCACCCCTAGTAATTGGGAAAGTATATGACAATGTGAAAATCACCGGACGACAAACTACATAAGTGGCGATTGACGACAATTTATGAACCATATCAAACAACCACTTAGCATTTGCCTTTGCATAAACGGAACCCAAAAAAGCAATGGTTGGAAAATGTATAGATCTCGTGAAGCTTTTCTCAATAGCCGTATATTATTCGAAAACCTGTGTCTGCATAAAGATCCCGAACATCTTTGTACCAAAAGGTTTGTTGATTTCATCGAACGACCATCCCAAATCACATACCAGCTCAAGAAGGTAATCGGGAAACTATATGACAATGTCAAAATCCCCATACGACAAACTACATAAGTGACGATATTGTATGAATCATATCAAACAACCTCTTATCCTTTTGTAGACTGGGAACCCAAAAGGCAATAGCCGAAAAATGTGTAAAACTGGGGAAGCTGTTCTCAATAGATGTAGCATGTACACTCTTAGAAACTGGTATCCATGTAGAGATCCCCCAACATCTTTGTGTCAAAAAGTTACCAAATTTCATGGAAAGCAAACTACATAAGTGATGACAGTGTATGAATCATATCAAACAACCACTTATAGCCTTTGTAGACCAGGAACCCAAAAGAGCAATGGTCGGAAAATGTGTAGAACTCGCGAAGCTTTTCTCAATAACCATAGACTCTCCGAAAACCTATGTCTACATAAAAATTCCCGAATATCTTCTTGCCAAAAAGATTCCACATTTCATGGAAACACCACCCCAAATCATATACCTAAAGACCAACAATGTATAAAACAGAAATTAACCAAACTATCTCTTTGATTAATGATCAGAAAATATAACTAAAAAAAAAACTGATTAGAAGCTTATACAATTGTGTGTGTATTTCTGTTGAATAGCTAGACCTGAATATATATGCTTCTAAGAAACATATCACATTCCTAGCTATGATAACAAACACTAAATGGACAGTTGGATCTTGCTTTAACACATGTGCTTAGGTGTAGTGTCCCCTCCCATGTGCTAGAGATTCCAACAATCACCCCCGAATCTCTACGTCCTTCTAGAGACGTCTTTGTTCCCGATCAAGTTCCGTATTTCTTTGAACTTGATTCTCGACTTTTTCCGGACACCCGATCTCCACCTCGGTCACATCCAAAGTCTTCTTTAGCTCAACAAATTTTAATTGTTCACAACACTTGTAACATGGCATACCGTTGGACACGTTCATTAACATCACAACTTTTCCCAGATCGACGACCTCTTCCCTGGCCACACCCAAAGTCACCCGATTTGAACTGCCACCGCCATAATATTCACACCGTGTTGTTTCTCTGACTTCTTTATTTTCGGATCACCCTTGTTCAAGGAGACATCTCCACCGACCAAGAAAACAAAGCTACTCGCTTCTACCATTTTCTTTCACCCGCAACACGAACCAAATCCAAAGCCACCTGCTTTGACGAATCTTTTCCGTTCGTTTACCCGCTTCTACGTCGGTCTCCCCTTATCACAAACAAGTCGATCAATGACTTCTTTCTTCCACCGCTCAAGAAGACAAGGTCACCACCACCTTTACCATCTTCTATTTCCCGCAACACGAGCCGAACTCAAAGCCACCTGCTTTGATTTCCTTCCGCTCATCTTTTCCGCGGTTTTTGACAGCCCCAACCTTTTTCGATCCAACCTGTTCCCATCGAGAGTCCTCTTCCACCAGTCAAGAATAACGAGCTCATGCTTCTTCTGTTTTCTTGTAGCCGTGAGCAAACCAAATCAAAACCCATATGTTCTGATTTTTTTCCGCTGCCCTTCACCGTTTCTGGTTAAGCTCTCTTTAACCCGGAACACGGATCGATCAAAGATGGAGACTACTTTCAAGTCTACAACCTGTGATCAAACCATCACAACCCCTTAAAACCAAAACCCGGTTCCTGCTGCTGCATTTACCATCCCGCAGCCAAGGGCTACGCCCTTTTCTTGAAACCGACTCTCAAACCCGCCCTTCAAACGATCACCGCTCTGATACCAATTAAAGACCAAGAATGTATAAAATAGAAATTAACCAAACTATCTCTTTGATTAATGATCAGAAAATATAACTAAAAAAACTGATTAGAAGCTTATATAATTGTGTGTGTATTTCTGTTGAATAGCTAGACCTGAATATATATGCTTCTAAGAAACATATCACATTCCTAGCTATGATAACAAACACTAAATGGACAGTTGGATCTTGCTTTAACACATGTGCTTAGGTGTAGTGTCCCCTCCCATGTGCTAGAGATTCCAACAATACCGATCCAAGAAAGTAATTGGGAAACTATATGGCAATGTCAAAATCATGGGACGACAAACGATCAACACTTTAACGTCATGGCAAAAAAAAACATAGTATGCTGCTTGTTTGAAAAGAGAAGACGATGATAAATTGTGCCAGCTGTATTGTTAAACCTACCCTTTTTGACAGCTTTTTGGATTTAAAAATCTGGAACATACATACTATTTTGGTTTCAAGTATTTTAGAGATGACACCTATACCTCTCTTTTCTAGATTTGAGGGTATGGCTTAGATTTGTTAGTTGGTCTCCCGTTGCTTTAAATACTAGTTGTTTTGGCTGTTTTAAGTAATAAAAAACACAGCAAAAAGTAGCAACTTTAATTCTTTTACCTTTCTTTCATGTAATTTTGGCGGTATATTTATCAAGTAAAAAGTCTTTTTATGTTAACCTATTTTTCTCTATAGTTTTGAGCACTAAACAACCACATACGTATTGATTATATTGTTCCAACATCAGTTGATGGGTCATTATAAGCAAGGGCGGATTCAAGGGGTTCCAGGGTGTGCCCTTGCACCGGCTCAACTTTCGGGCGACTCTATCATATAGTTCATACTCTTAGCTTCGCGTGGATATATAATTTGTATTCTAATGATTTTTCTTTGATTTGATATGATTTTTACAAGTTATGACCACAAAATAGATTTATCCAAAATGATCAGTAACAAATGGATCTTTTCATACTACTTATGTTCATATTCAACTTTCGGGCTCAACTAACCAAAGATACTAAACTCCAATACATAACTTTTGGCACCAACCTCATACGATTTTTCTAGAATTAGTTATGATTTTTACAAAATAGGGACAGATTGCAGCAAAATCAGAAAAGTTTACCAAAATATGTTCAAGCTAGGGTTTCTATCCAGGAAATTTTTTTTGGATGCACCTCCTAGTAATAATTCCTGGATCCGCCACTGATTATAAGATTATACTTGAGGTTGATTATAAGATTATACTTGAGGTTGATTATAAGATTATACTTGAGGTTGATTTGTTAAGTGGCAGTACCATGAGTATGTTGAAACTATTTTGATGGTTCGAATGATGCTCAACAAGCAGTTGGTTTGGCCATGGAGTCTTTGAGGGACCAAGCTATGAACTGGATTAACAAGGAGACATGTGATGTAAATTTTAAAGCTATAGCGTCTTGGTCGTATTATGTGATATATCATCTTAAGTATTTGTTTTTTTTTCGAATGACCACAAACATGATTTTAGTTATTTATTTTTTGTTGCTTGCATTAAATGCTTATTAAAATTAAGGAAAGTAAAAAAGAATGTGGCGACTTAGTAGAGATGTTGATCAGCACGTGAAGTTGTTTGGATTTATACCACGATGGACTTGATTTTATGAACGGCGTATTATTAATTTCTTGTTGAATTGTGTTTTAGTTGATGTCGAATATCGTGATTCTTTATGAGGTTTGATGTTTATTTTTGTGATTGTTGAATGGGATGGTTGTTAACTTGTTATGGATCTTATTGGTTTGATTTGAGTTACGTGAAAAATGAATAAACTATATTTGATAAATTTGTTTTCTACATGGTCGTTGAGATTTATATATTTTCAAGTCGGGGGAGTCCATCTCCGTCAACCTTCCCAACATACACGTCACGTCAATATTTATTTCTTCTTTCACTTCCATCTTTCATCAACTCAACCCTCTCAACCTTTAATGTCATAATGGATTTTTTATATTAAAAATAATTTAATAAATCAAAAAAATAAAATAACATTTAGTTTAATATTTAAAATAATTTAAAAAAGAAATAAATAAAATAAAATAGACAAATCACATGTATTAAAAAAGTAAGCGTACCTTCATCGGTGAGGGGATCGATATCATGTACCGGTAATATAATAACACTTTCATCTTGCAGGATCATGTTGTGTAATATAAGGCAAGTGTACGTGATATTTTACACTGATCAATATCGGTGGACCGTGCAGACTGTCTAGTAATGGCCCATCTTTGTTTTAACATGTCAAACGCTCGTTTTCGTCATTTCTTGCTGCTTTCTAGGGCTGCCTTGAAATGTTTCTTTTTAAGGGTTACTGGGCGTGAAAATGATTCCACAAAAGTTGCCCAATTAGGGCATATCCTATCTGCAAGATAGTACCCGTGCTTGTATTCTTCCCCGTTCAAAACAAATGAACATTTTGGTGGCTTTCTTTACAATTTCCTAATCTCTGTGGAGAAAAGTTCTTGGCTGATGATTGCTAGAACTTGCAGTATCTACAAATACTGCAAGTGCAACTTGAGCAACAGTTATATAAACAATTGCATAATTTGATGATTCAAACGATGACGATGAGTATACAATCGGTTCATCAATTATTTTGCTGCGGACATACAAATTATTATTATCAGAAGAAAACGTTTCAATCTAAAAATTAAATTGAAAATTGGATTTTTATAGAGGTGAGGAAGGTGTGATTTTTGAAAGGGGGGGGGGGGGGGGTGGGGTGGGGACTATAAAAAGAGTGAATATTGAGAGAATAAGAGAAAAAGGAAGGTGTGATTTTGAAGTGATATAGGGAATAATTTATAAGGGTGAGGGGTAAATTTTTATTTTAAAATTAAAGTTTTTTTTATATAAAAGTGTATACAAACACACGGTTCCACAAACCCGCTCCCCAACCCTCTTACTCGAGTTTTCCCGTACTTGCGACGACCGGATTCATTTTCCGGTTGGTGCCGGCGACCCCGCACGGCTACCCGACACGACTTCGCCAAGCCTTAGGAAGTATATTTGTTAATTAAGAATAGTGACAAGTAGGGGTGAGCGTTAATCGAATTAAACCGCGAAACTGTCCGAACCGAACCATATACGGTTTGTGGGTTCGGGTTAAATGGTTAGCAGTTCGGTTAGCGGGTTAATTGGTCTGGTTAGGCGGTTTGCGGTTCGATTTACGGTTTCATAAAAATAATACGGTGCTCGCCCGTAAACTGTTTAAACATATTAATAATAAATATTTATAAAATATATTATATATTAAATTACCTAACAACACATTGACATGTCTTCTTTAGCGTACATAAGGATATGTTCTGTACATTTGTCAATACGTGGAGAACAATGGTAAGGATATGTTTTAAACTCGAAGAATAATATGTACATGTTGATTTGTGAAAGCTACCGTTGCATGCAATAAAAGGCTTGAAAATGAATAAGTAAATATACAGAAGTTATTCTATTTGTTGCACATTAATAATATATGTAAGCATACGTGGGCTTTTAATTTAGTGTTTTAAGTGTTATCTTAATTTGAATGCGTTGGATATGTCTCGGTCGGTGATGAGAGCTTGTATGGAGTTAACACCGGGCCTTTTCCCTAACAACATAATATCTTATGAGTTCGATGAAACCAAGGGAAAACTAGTGGTGTACTTGCCTACTTGGCTTCTACTTGTGAGGTAACCTTCAAGGACTCGTGAGGTAACCTTCAAGGACTCGTTTGTGATAAGGTACACCACTAGGGTCAAAGCCATTTTGTTGAGGGGAAAGTTGCCTACTTGGCTTCTGCTTGTGAGGTAACCTTCCTCATGATGCCATTCGATGTGAAGAATTTTGAAAAATGGCTAATGATATAATTGGATTAAAGTGATCATTAGTTGGAACAATTTGTGTAGTTGCTTTAGTAAATTTTGTACTTTTATACTCCGTTTGGATTTGCATTAAGAAGTGATTATAGTAACTATTAAATAGGCATTGCTTAAATGAGTTAAACCAAACCGAACCGTCTAAACCAAAAACTGCAAAACGCTCAAACCGCTTTTAAGCAGTCCGGTTTACAGTCGGTTTGACCTTCATCCCCAAACCGCCTAACCTGCGAAACAGCAAAACCGACCGTTGCTCACCCCTAGTGACAAGGACCAATAATGGAAATTCATGAAAGGATTAATGCTTCGTAAGGGTAATGAAATTTGCACGGTGTACATATTTTTAGTCACTTATGTTATTTTTTGTTCATATTCCAAATTTATTTTTGTGATTGATTTACCTATAAACTTTTTAAAATTGTTCATATTTAGTCAATTATATTTTTCTATTTATCCACAAATGACCATTAATTTACTAGTCATATGTATAAAAAAAGATAAATTTAATAGTTATATGTTTAAAACAAAATAAAAAATTAAAATGTAAATAATTTTAAAAAATTTATGAATAAATCGAATATAAAAATAAATTCAATAACAAAATATAAACATGTTTTTACCTAATTATCCATTCGTCAAACAAAATCACATATATATAGGAGCGATTCTCGTAAGCTATAATACAGTCATTATCTCACTATGGTTACTTTATATTTTCCAATAATGCTTTATAGTACGATTCGGCCACAAATCGACAAACCAATGGGAATCTTCTTTTAAAAAAGAGACGACTTGCCATTGACGATCAAATTCCCCATATCCACTGTGTACATACAATTATACATATATCTGTCCTTGAAGAGGGCGCAACCTGTACAAAGATCGTCGTCGTTTCTCTTCGTTCATCTTCACTGGCAGGTGAATCGCTCTTCCTTTGCATATTACGTTCAAAATCTACTATCTCATTATCTGTTGCTTAGGCTTTAATGCTAGCATTATTGTTTTCCTTCTGTTTTTAACCTAATTGCTACTAAGTTAAAATTACCGAATCTGGTAAAATTTCTAGGAATTTATACAGAATCTTCTTTTTATTTGATGAAATAAAGTAAACTTGAGGACGTGAGAACATATTTCAGTTGGTAGATTGTGTGATCTATCTTCAGACTCGGTAATGTTTGGGTACGTAAATTTGTTTTCATGTGATCATATATAGCATATGTAATGAGAGTGAGAACAGCAATTTATAAGTAAAAAATGTTTGATCTTCTTTTTCGAACCGAATCTGGATTCATACTTTCGTACCTTAGGTCAAATGTGTTTTCATCTGTACTTTTTTTCTAGATGAATGGCAACAGTCCACCCAATGTCTCCATGACAATTGTCACGAAACTTTTAGCAAATATTTACTTGATTCTTTGTACAAATTTTTGAAAAAACTAAAAGAGGGAGGTAACTGGTTCTATTTCCATAACGAAACATAAGTACCTTGCTATTATGGGTAAAAACTAAAGTACATTGCTATTATCAGCAAAGAAACAAAACTACATTGCCATTATGGCCAAAAAACAAACTGTGCTGCCATTATCATTAAAGAAACATAAGTATCTTGCCATTATGGTTAAAAGAAGTAAAATACATTGCCTATATTGGTAGCGAAAGTAAACTATGTTGCTATTACCTGCAATTTTTCCCTTTAAGGAATGCATATATTTACCTATTCAGAGAAAACACTCATGAATTCAATATTCGGCTTCATTTTTTACTTTCTTTCCAAAATTATCCCATTGATTCAAGTTTCCTGTTAAAGATTCATCTTCATAAACAGCAATCCTATTTGCCGTTCAAAAAAAAAAAAAACTGGTTCTATTTCTTGTTATGCTTCTTGGAAAACGAGTTATTCCAGTAATATCGTCTCTATTTTTATTTATTTATTGTATAAATTGCTAGGAATTTATCCTCTTTTTATGATTTCAATGTACTTGTGGTTACTGATTATATGCTATACAATGACATTGCAGCTAAAACAACATGAGTAAGACGGTTCACGTGGCTGGATACCCGGATTTAGAATCTGCAGATGTAATTAAAGCGTCTTTGGAGAGGTATACGGGCCCCGGGACTATTTACGCGTTAGAGGTTAAAAAGTCAAATCGAGGGTCAAGATCGTACGCAAAAGTACAATTTACAACGAGGGATAATGTTAATTATATTCTAGAGCTTGCTAGTAATAAACAACTATGGTTTGGTAGAACATATCTAAAGGTTTATGCACAGGATCATGACATCGAACAGAGGCCCAAACAATTTGCATTTGAGATGGAAGGTGTGACTCTTCATTTTGGTTGCCAGGTGTCAAAGGAGATTTTACATGTCTTATGTGAAATGAAAAATGCATCCGTCAAATTTGGATTTGGGTTAAGAAGGTTATACTTTGTTGTTTCATATCCTTCTACTTGTTACAAACTCCAACTTTCTTATGAAAATATCTGGCAAGTTCAACTACATCATCCACGTGGCAATCGTGCAAAATTTGTTGTTATTCAGGTTAGTTTGATTGCGCTAATATGTCCTTCAGAGTATTATGTATTTATCTTTTCGGTAAAAGAACATTCAGAGTATTATGTATTACTATTTTATGCAATTTACCCTATTTCTATTAGTGACTAATTCGATTTGTATTTTTTATAGCTCTATGGTGCTCCTCGAATTTATCAAAAAGTTGAAGACAGCATCCATAACTTTTATAGGGAAATTCCCGATGATCAATGGGTTCGAACGACTGATTTTACTCCATCTTTCTCGATTGGTCATTCATCCCATTTATGTTTGGAACTTCCACACGATGTTGACCTCCCAAATCTTGCTCGCTACTTCCCAGATTATAAAGAAAGTAATCGCCAATTCAATTTAATAACAGGTCGAAGTTTTTCCCAAAACTTGGACCTAGTCCCAATAGTGAGTCCCACTCGTTATCTCCCCTACAAAATAGTCTTCAAGATTTGTTCATTGGTTCAACACGGTTGCATCCCGGGCCCGCAACTTAATGCGGATTTCTATGAGTTGTTAGATCCACAAAAAAGAGACATTGGCTGTATTGAATATGTTCTTGAAAAAGTCTACTTTCTCAAAGATTGTTGTTATGATCCCGTAAGGTGGATAACACAAGAATACAGACACAACAACAGGCTACGTTCACCTGCCATCTCAATAGATTCTGATTCTGGTCTTGTATACGTTAGAAGGGTCCAAGTTACACCATCAAAAGTGTATTTCTGTGGGCCCGAAGTCAACGTGTCTAATCGCGTTCTTCGCCATTATTCAGAATACATCGATAATTTCATTCGCGTATCGTTTCTTGATGAGGAATTGGAGAAACTTTACTCCACGGATTTGTCCCCGCGCGCGAGTAATTTAACCGGGGAAAACAGAACCGGCATTTACAAAAGGATTTTGTCGGTTCTGAAAAACGGAATTATTATCGGAAATAAAAAGTTTGAATTTCTCGCGTTCTCGTCAAGTCAATTACGCGATAATTCTGCGTGGATGTTTGCTTCAACAGGTAGAATTGACGCTGCAGATATACGCGAATGGATGGGTGATTTCAGTAGTATTAAAAACGTTGCAAAATATGCTGCGAGACTCGGTCAATCTTTTGGTTCTTCAAAGGAAAGTTTAAGTGTTGCACGTCATGAAGTTTTAAAGATTCCCGATGTGGAAATTGTAAGAAATGGTGTGAAGTATACTTTTTCTGATGGAATCGGGAAAATATCCGCTGAATTTGCTAAAAGAGTTTCGGTTAAATGCGGGTATGATTTTATTCCATCCGCTTTTCAAATTCGCTACGGTGGGTACAAAGGTGTTGTAGCTGTGGACCCCACTTCATCAACAAAACTCTCTTTGAGAAAGAGCATGTGTAAATTCGAATCAGACAACACAAAGTTAGACGTTCTTGCAATAAGCAAGTATCAACCGTGTTACATAAATCGCCAACTCATCACACTTCTTTCTACCCTCGGAGTCAGAGATCACGCATTTGAGAAAAAGCAAAAAGACGCGGTGGACTTACTAGACGCGGTTTTAACCGAGCCAATGAAGGCACAAGAGGCACTGGAGTTAATGTCACCTGGTGAAAACACCAACATCATGAAAGAAATGCTTTCGTGTGGGTACAAGCCGAATGCTGAACCGTTTCTCTCAATGATGCTGCAAGTTTTTCGCGCAACAAAGTTGTTGGAATTGCGTACGAAAACACGGATTTTTGTTCCTAAAGGGAGGGCAATGATGGGATGTTTGGACGAGACTCGTACGCTCGAATATGGTGAAGTTTTTGTGCAATTTTCATCAGCGGGAAGAAGGCGGTTGAATGATGACGGTAGTCATGGTGGCCGTACGTGTGGAATTGTTGTTGGGAAAGTGGTGGTGGCTAAAAATCCGTGTTTGCATCCCGGTGATGTGCGAGTTTTGAGGGCTGTTAATGTTCCAGGGTTGCATCACATGGTGGATTGTGTTGTTTTTCCACAAAAAGGGCACAGGTAAAATATATATCGAACTTTAATTTATATATTGTTTCTTAAAAATGTTGTAATTATATAACTTTTTATATAGGCCTCATCCGAATGAATGCTCGGGGAGTGATTTGGATGGAGATATTTACTTCGTTTGTTGGGACCCCGATCTAATTCCGCCTAAGCAAATTGAACCGATGGATTATACACCAGCACCAAGTATGCAAGTTGATCATGATGTTACTATTGAGGTACATATAATGTTAACTCCATCTCATTCCTATTTGTAATCATTATAAAATCTAAAAAGTCTAAAGACTATAATCTTGTTTCTTGTTTATCCAGGAAGTCGAGGAGTATTTCACAAACTACATAGTCAACGACAGTTTAGGAATCATAGCAAACGCGCACACAGTCTTCGCAGACCGCGAACCCGAAAAAGCAATGGCGGGACCGTGTGTAGAACTCGCAAGGCTTTTTTCAATAGCCGTCGATTTTCCAAAAACCGGTGTCCCCGCGGAAATTCCCGCGAATCTCCGTTGCAAAGAGTACCCGGACTTCATGGAAAAATCCGACAAAACAACGTACGAATCCCAAAACGTAATCGGGAAACTCTTCCGCGAAGTCAAACACATCGCCCCGCAAAACAGCCCGGTCAACCCTTTCACGCGTGACGTGGCAAGACAAACGTACGATACCGACATGGAAGTAACCGGGTTTGAGTATTACGTTGATGAAGCGTACGATTTTAAAACCGAATACGATTACAAATTGGGTAATTTGATGGATTATTACGGGATTAAAACGGAGGCTGAATTGTTGACTGGTAGTATTATGAAAATGTCGCGGTCTTTTGATAGGAGGAACGATGCTGAAGCGGTTGGTTTGGCTGTGAAGTCTTTGAGAAAGGAAGCAAGGAATTGGTTTAGGAAAGGGAGAGGTGACGTGGATGTTGGAGATGATGACGTGTATGCAAAAGCATCTGCTTGGTATCACGTGACATATCATTATGATTATTGGGGGAAATACAATGAGGATATGTCACGTGATCATTTTTTGAGTTTTCCTTGGTGTGTGCATGATAAGCTTATTGAGATTAAGAGACGCAAAGGGAGGTTTAGAAGAAATGTTGCTCCTGATTGGCTTCAAGAGCAGTTTAGTGCTGCATTAAGTATTTAGTATTTGATATGAGTGGAGTTTTTGGAACTTGTGTGGTCATGACACGTGTTGGATTGTGTTTAGTGTGAAGATATTGTCTTTGTTGATCTATGTTTGGTATATGTAATCAACAACTTATGATCAAAGTCTCCCACTGTATAGGTTTTAGTGGTGATATCGTTTCTTTCTTGTTGCATTGTGTAATTACTAATTAGTATGAAAGTTAAGTAGCCGAGGTTAAGTACAGGTATGAAATAGACTTGTAGTATGTCACATACAATCAATTATGGAAACGTAGTAGTGTATATATATGCACCCTAAGATCTTTGTAATATGTATAAATCATGCAAAAATAGTTATCTTTTAGCTATATCTCAAGACCCCTTCACTAATTTTCTTAAAATTAATAAACCCATGAAAAGTAATAAAACTTTCCTTCACATAAGTGTAAGCTTGGTGCCTACTATAGCGAGCACTAATCAAACATTGATTTGTAAACTAGGTTGAGTTGATATACTGAAATTAGATTGCATCTGTTGTTGCTTGATGGACATGGCCATAAGTGTTATAGGGCTAGAATCAAGGAGTTATTGCCTTTTATTAAGGCTTCAACAATCGACCATGAAGAAAACATACTAAATTGGTAAATAATTGATTTACCGTACTTCTCTTTTTTTTTGCGCTAATAGGAGAAATGAAGAAGCTGAGAAACGAGCATTTTGTAGAATCGGTGAACCACAACTCCATTCCAGAAAAGGTACTTGGACAAAGTTCTATTGTCTGGATGAGGACGTGATCCTGTTGATGCAAGTAACACTCCGTTGTTTGGATCTGATCATATGGAATGAACATTCAAGAACTTTTAGGATTTTCATTATACTCGTAGCTACTTATAGCTACTTTTTCTTTTGTCAGTTTAAGTATTTTAATTATTATGACTTGTATTTCCTTGTGTGGTTTGAATTATTATGTTATACCATTTTTAGTTAGAAGTTTTATTTATCCACTTAAGTTCTTATTTACACCCAAACATTTTGTATTATATACATTTGAACATTATTACCTACATATATCATCGTTAAAGCCCATATATAAGTATATTTTTACCAACACATCCATATTAATTCCTACACATATCAAAACTAGTACATACACATCTACTAACACATCCATATTAATTCCTACACATATTAAAACGGGTACCAATACATCTATAATTATACCTACACATAACAATAATTTTACCTACACATATTTTATGACACATGCCATAACACTTTTTAAGGACATGCCACGTAGCTTGACACATCATCTATGTAATCTATGTCATTGTCCATGTCAGCGTCCATGCCATTAGCCACGTCATTGGCCATCCTAACAAATTATAATACTTCTACCAACATATACTTGCCGATTTTAGCCACACATCTATATGTAGGTATAGTTTGCTCTATCCCTACATATAAACGATATACGAGTAATGGTCTTTATCTATATGCATGAGGCAACACCTAGTGGGAAGCATATGATTGGTTGTCATTGGGTATACAAAATTAAACAAAGTCTGATGGGTCCATTAAACAATATAAGGCCAGATTGGTTGCAAAAAGATACTCGAAAAAGTATGGTATGGATTATGAGGAGACATTTTTCAGAGTTGCAAAAATGACGACAGTTCACACTTTCATTGTAGTTTCCTCCATTCGCCAATGGAAGATCTTCCAAATGGATGTCAAGAATGCATTATTTAATACTGATCTTCATGAGGAAGTATACATGTCTCCTCCTCCATGAATCGCTAACCAGCCAAGTGAAGTTTGTCAGCTTTGGAAAGCTTTGTATGGTCTCAAACAAGCCCCTCACGCTTGGTTTGAGAAATTCTCAACAATGATTACTTCTCTTGGTTTTACTCCTAGTAATCATGATTCAACATTATTCGTTAGATGTATGAGTACAGGTCGGATTCTCTTATCCTTATAAGTTGATGACATGATTATTACCGGTGACTATCATGATGGTATAGAGTCTTTGACGCGTAATTTGGCTTACCACTTTACTATAAAAGACTTGGGAATACTATGTTATTTCTTAGGGATTGAAGTTGCCCAATCTCCAAATGGTTATATTTTTGTCTCAGACAAACTATATTTCTGACCTATTTGAACGTGCATGGCTCTCTGAAATAGGATAATTGATACCCCCTGGAGACTAATGCCAGGTATTCTCTAACAAACAGTGTCCCATTTTCAGATTCAAACCTATATCGAACCATTGTAGGGAGTATGATTTATCTTACCGCCACTCGGTTGGACATAGCTCATTCAGTTCATGTGGTTAGCCAGTTTTTCATCGCTCATTCTATCTTCATTGGGGAGTGTTCTTCGTATCTTGAGATATCTTTGGGGCACTCAATTTCAAAGCCTTGTGTTTCCTTCATCATCCTCACTCAAGTTATGTACCTATAGCGATGTTGATTAGGATAGTGATCCTTATAATCGAAAATCCACCACTGATTTTTGTATCTTTCTTGGAGACTCATTGATTTCATGGAAGAGTACGAAACAAGATGTTGTCTCTCGGTCCTCTACTAAAGCTTAGTATCGAGCTATAATTGTCACCATTTGTGAGATTGTTTTGGTTGCGTTGGCTTCTTGCCGATATGGGAGTTGACACTTGTCATCCTACTCCCTTGTACTACGACAACAACAGTGCAATACAGATTGCCAAGAATTTGGTTTTTCATGAGCGGACAAAACATATAAATATTGATCGTCATTTCACTCGCCATCATCTTCAACTTGGGACCATATCTTTGCCACAAGTTCCATCGACCATACGAATATTTGATATGTTTATGAAGGCTTTGTTTGGTTCTCATTTTCATTTTTTGTCTTACAAACTCGTAATGCTTATTGCTGTCACATTGTGAGTTTGAGAGGGGATGTTAGCCTAAATCAGAATGTAAGATGTTTACGTATATCAGTTTCTCTAACCTTTTTGTAACATCAACACCAGCAAAAATGCAGCAGTTTCAGAGATACCAAGATGTCTCTCCTTAAGAACCTCAGGTGGTAATGCAGCAGTTTCAGAGATACCAAGATGTCTCTCCTTAAGAACCTCAGCTGGTAGGTGATTTAAATGAAGATAAATATGGTCCTTCATTGGTCCTATATAAAAGAAGCAAGGTTTTAATTTTTATTAGTCTAAAACAAAGTTTAAATTTTGAGAAAAATGAAAGATTTAATTTGTCAAGAAACGTACCTACACCACAAGCTTCTTTAATTTCCATGGTCATGGATCTTGAAACAACATCTCTTGATGCAAATTAAATCTTTCACCTTCGCTGTTTCTTAAAATACCCCCTTCACCACGTGACCCTATATTAACATGAACCAGGTTATAACTTATAACAGTCTTTTAAATTTATCTGTTATTAAAACGAAGAAGAAATATCAAATATGCACTAATGAGAAATGACTAACCTTCAGTAGTGAGGCATCCAGCACCGTATATACCTGCCGGATGAAATTGTAGAAATTCAAGATCCTGAAATTGTACAAACTCAAGACTGATCGCGATGGATGGTGCAGATATAGCTAGGGTTTTTGTAGCGAAACAGAGAGAATACGGAAACGGGATCGAATGGTGTTGCCGCTGTGGTGGGAGAGGTAGGGCTAGGGTTTTCATAGCGAACGTAGTGGTCCTGACGCTGTGGTGATGTTGCGGTAGTGGCGGCCATGGAAGTGAAGAAGGCGGTAGGAAGGGGTGGTTCTGGAAACAAAGAAAGCCAAAGAAGGAAGCAGAAGAGAGTCTCCAACAGCGGAGGATCCGAACCCGGATGGGGTATCCGAACCCGGCTCCATATCGCACGATGGCACAAAAACCAATAAATGGATGGGTTTTAAATATATAGTAGAATGGTAGGGGGTGAATAAACAAAATGACCATCTTTTGAACAAATATCATAAAAAACCATCTATTTCACAAAATATACTTTGCGAAAACGACTTTTCTTTTTGTTTTTTTTTTCTAGAATAATGGCATCATTTTGCGAATTTATGATATCATGTCGCAACAAGAAAGAATTTTTTTTAAAATATTTTTGTGGCTTAGACCATTTATAAAGTAAATTTCTCAAAGAAGGAAAATAGATCATTGTACTTAGAGGTTCTGATAACCTAATTCTTTTTAAAGATTTTGGTAACTGAACTTTGTCCTGAATTTATGTTTAATTTTTGCAAATAAAAAACTTATTAACTATAATTAAGTACTGTATAGAGTAAAGATAATACTATACATTGTAATTTAATATAATATAAAATTTTCATTATATTTCTATTGCTACCAACCAACTAAATGTAATCATAGAATGTAATGATTAATACTGTAACGCCCTAATTTGTATTAACGTTAATTGATTATTAGTTTATTTAAAACTCGTTTTCGCTAAAAACGATTTGAGGAATTTAATTCGATTATTACCACAAATAATAATAATAATAATAATAATCATGATAATAATATCATTTTAAGTTCTATTTATGTTGAGATAGTGAATTGTCATTTAACGAAACTTAGTTTGTAAACCAATTATTACTTAGGAAGTTTAAAATTAATTGGACAATGTTTAGGGACCAAGGTTGTCAACTCTTAATAGTTGCATAAAATTACTTTCTTCAAAAGAGGAGCCTGCCGACATGATCTATATGATCCAAATTTAGCCCACAGTACAAGTCATGAGGATTATAAGCTAAAGGAAATCTCAATCACCTACTCTAATAATTGTCTCCTACCTAAACCGTGAACTCCATCTGTCTCGTGTTTCTCTCCTTTCTAATTGCTATGGTCGAGTTGGGGAGGGAGGGAGGTGTGTGTGTGGGATCGTGACTATGTGGGATGAAGAAGAAGAAGCAGACTTGAGCGGGTGATCGTGAGTTTGGGGCTGCATAACTTGTTAATAAGGTATACATGTTCTTTTTCTTCATCTCGTAATTGAACTTATTTTAGAAAATTCATAGTAAATCGTAAGATTTACCATTTGGAGTGAACCATACATTTCTGGAAAGGTATTTGTGTGTAGTTTGTTCATCCAGAAGTTCTTGGTCTAATTTTGTTAGAATATGGAGGCTTTTTCAACAAAGGGAGGAAGATTTTGTCAACAAAGGGAGGAAGGCCTCTTCTCTGCCTATTTCTTTGACTTCAAAAATTCCCAATTCACATTGTATTCCTAAGCCTATAAATATGAGGCTGCACAAAGAACACATATGTACCACACAACACAAAAACACAGAGCAATAAAACTTCTAGTTACTCGCCGTGGACGTAGGTCATTTTTTGACCGAACCACGTTAAATTCTTGTGTTCTTAATTTGTGAGCTGAGTGTGTGAGTTTAGTGTTAGTATGCTAAGTGTCTCGATCCTAACAAGTGGTATCAGAGCCTTGGTATAGCTCCAGAGAGTGATTTTCTATTTTTGGGTCGAAAAGTTTTTGTCTCAAAAACGATTTTGGTTTACGCCGTTGGAAATGTCTCGTTCCGCAGATTTCGAAAATATATTTTTTGGAATTTTTCGACCACCGGAAGACCTCCAAATCGCCGGTCAAACGTTCACCGGAATAGTGACCGAAGAAACCAGATCGCCGGAGAAGACGACACTGTAGCGCCGGAGTCCGCCGGAGAAGACGACACTGTAGCACCGGAGTTTCGCCGGAGAAGACGATACTGTAGCGGTACTGTAGCGACACTGTAGCGGTACTGTAGCATATTTTGAAAAACAGTCCCTGAAGTTCCAGAAATTGCAAAACAGGTCCCTAGAGTTCCAGATATTGCAAAACAGGTCCTTGAATTTCTAGAAATTGTAGTTTAGCCCCTGATCTTTCAGAAAATTGCAGTTTAGCCCGCAAACTTTCAGAAAATTGTAGTTTAGCCCCCAAACTTTCAGAAAATTGCTGTTTAGCCCCAGTACTTTCAGAAAATTGCTGTTTAGCCCCCTGAACTTTCAGAAAATTGGAGTTTTGCCCCTGAATTTCAGAAAAATTGCATTTTCACCCTTAACTTCTGATAGAAAAGTGCATTTTGTCTGTTAAAATGGCAGAAGACGGTAAAATTAAAATTGAGAAGTTTGATGGTACCGATTATGGATTTTGGAAGATGCAAATTGAAGATATGCTGTATCAGAAAAGTTTGCATTTACCTATGTTGGGCGAACAACCGGATGACATGTATGATGAAGATTGGAAGTTGTTGGATCGACAAGCCTTGGGTGTAGTTAGGCTTTCATTGGCAAAGAGTGTTGCATATAACATTGTCAATGAAACAACTACTTATGGAGTATTTAAGGCTTTGTCCAACATGTACGAGAAGCCGTCCGCTTCAAACAAAGTGTTCCTCATCAAACAACTGGTTAACACCAAGATGAAGGAAGGCATGTCGGTTACCGCTCACATAAACGAGTTTAACTCGATTATTTCTCGTTTAACCTCAGTTGCAATAAAGTTTGAAGATGAAGTACAAGCGCTCCTCCTTTTTATCATCTTTGCCCGACAGTTGGTCAGGCACAGTCACAGCTGTTAGTAGTGCATCTGGCACTACCAAACTCACTTTCGAGAGTATTCGTGACTTAATTGTAAATGAAGATATTAGACGGAGAAGCAATGGTGAGACTTCTAGTTCTAGTTCTATATTGCATACAGAAAGTAGAGGAAGAAAAAACGAAAGAGGACGTGGTCGAGGCAGATCAAAGTCCAGAAAAAGAGGACAGTCAAAAACCAGAAAAGACATTGAATGCTGGAATTGCAAAGAAAAAGGTCACTTTAGAAGCCAATGCCCAAAACCACAAGCTGAAAAGAAAGAAGTAAACAATGTATCCTCTGAAGAATCAGGAGATTTTCTCATATGTTGTGTTGAGAATTCAGCAGAATCCTGGATTATGGATTTAGGTGCTTCTTTCCATGCCGTCCCATGCCCAGATATGGTCAAGAACCTACAAACAGGTGCTCTTGGCAAAGTTCGTTTAGCCGATGATCAAGTGCTTGATATTACGGGTATCAGAGATGTAGATTTGAAGACCTCCTTAGGAACCACATGGACATTGAAAGATGTCAGGGTTATTCCAAACTTAAGGAGAAAGTTGATTTCAGTTGGTAAGTTAGATGATGAAGGGTTTGATGTTCACTTTGGGGGTGGACAATGGAAAGTGATCAAAGGCAACTTGGTGATTGCCAAAGGAAAGAAGAAAGGCACTCTATACATGGTAGAGATACCTAGTGATGGTGTTCATGCCGTAACCACAAATCCGAGTCCATCTAATTTATGGCACCAACGACTCGGACACATGAGCAATAAAGGATTGAAGATGTTGGCTCAGAAAGGGAAGTTTCCAGACTTGAAGAAAGTTGAAACAGAATTCTGTGAATCCTGTGTTCTAGGGAAACAAAATCGGGTTACTTTTGTAAAGACGGGGAAGACACCGAAAGCTCAGAAGTTGGAGCTTGTTCACTCGGATGTATTTGGACCAACACCAGTTTCATCTCTAGGAGGCAAAAACTACTATGTAACATTTATCGATGATTCAACACGCAAGGTATGGGTCTATTTTCTTAAAAATAAATCTGATGTATTTGATACTTTTAAGATATGGACATCTGCTGTTGAAAATGAAACTGATTTGAAGGTAAAATGCCTGAAGTCGGATAATGGTGGTGAATACATAAGCAAGGAGTTTGCTGACTACTGTGCCAAGCAAGGGATAAAGATGATTAAGACGGTCCCAGGAACCCCTCAGCAGAATGGTGTAGCTGAGAGAATGAATAGAACTCTGAATGAAAGGGCTAGAAGCATGAGGTTGAATGCTGGTTTACCAAAGACATTCTGGGCTGATGCAGTTAACACTGCAGCCTATTTGATTAACCGTTCACCGTGTGTTCCCTTGGATTTTAAATTGCCGGAAGAAATGTGGCAAGAGAAGGAAGTAAGTCTCAAACACCTAAAAGTCTTTGGTTGTAGTGCTTACATTCTGTTAAAAGATAGTGACAGGGATAAACTTGATTCAAAAACCAAGAAGTGCACATTCATTGGTTATGGGTCAGATGAAATGGGTTACAGGCTTTGGGATAATGAAAGCAGAAAGATAATCCGAAGCAAGAACGTCATTTTTAACGAAGCTGAGTTATACAAAGACATAAACACCAAAAGTTCTGAAGTCCAGAAGGAGTACGTTGAATATGAAGGTGGTGCAATGAAGAAAGAAGCTTCAGTTGAAATCCCTGAATCTGGGGAAGATTCAATTGACAGTGGGAGCTCAGAGGATGATTCCAGAAATGACTCTGAAGATGAAGAAACCAGTCCTCCAGCTCCAGAATCCCCAGCCACACCTCAAGTTCAACCAAGAAGATCTTCGAGAGTCATCAGACCACCACAAAGATACTCACCATCTGTCAACTACATTCTTTTGACAGAAAATGGTGAACCCCAGTGTTACTCTGAAGCTAAGAGGTTAAAAGATTCATTGCAGTGGGAGCTAGCAATGAAAGATGAAATGAAGTCGCTTGAGAAGAACAAGACCTGGCTTCTAACGAAGCTTCCATCCGGGAAGAAGGCTCTTCAGAAGAAATGGGTTTTCAGGGTCAAGGATGAACATGATGGTACCAAACGGTACAAAGCAAGATTAGTAGTCAAGGGCTTTCAACAGAAAGAGGGAATCGATTTCAATGAAATATTCTCTCCAGTAGTGAAAATGACCACTATCAGACTTGTTCTCAGTGTTGTAGCAGCATAAGGTTTGCATCTAGAGCAGCTAGATGTCAAGACAGCTTTTCTACATGGTGACCTAGATGAAGAAATTTACATGACACAACCAGAGGGTTTTCAGATTAAAGGCAAAGAAAACTTGGTGTGTAAATTAAAGAAGAGCTTGTATGGTTTGAAACAATCGCCAAGACAATGGTATTTGATGTTTGATAACTTCATGAGAAGAGTTGGTTACAAGAGATGTGACAATGACCATTGTTGTTACATCAAGAAGTTTAAGGGTTCTTATATCATTCTACTACTCTATGTAGATGATATGTTGATTGCAGGCTCAGACATGACAGAGATCAATAAGTTAAAGAAGCAAATGTCTGAAGAATTCGAGATGAAAGACTTTGGAGCTGCAAACCAAATACTCGGGATGAGTATTTTCAGAAACAAAGAAGATGGCTCTTTGACACTCTCTCAAGAGAAATACATTGAGAAAGTATTAGAGAAATTCAGCCTTAAAGATGCCAAGATCAGAAGCACACCTTTGGGAAGTCACTTTAAGCTTTCTAAAGTTCAGTCACCCAAATCAGATGAAGACAAGAAAGAAATGGCTAAAGTACCTTATGCATCTGCAGTTGGTAGTCTCATATATGCAATGGTATGCACGAGACCAGATATTGCACATGCAGTGGGAGTTGTTAGTCTATTTATGTCCAATCCGGGGAGAGAACATTGGGAAGCAGTTAAATGGCTGCTAAGATATTTGAAGGGGACTTCAAAAGTGGCATTGCATTTTAAAGGGAAAGATGTCATTCTGAAGGGTTTTGTAGATGCAGACCTTGGTGGTTGCAAAGACTCATACAAAAGCACTACCGGGTATGTCTTTATAGTGGGAGGCACTGCAGTGAGTTGGATGTCTAAACTCCAGAAAAATGTTGCCCTTTCAACCACAGAAGCAGAGTATATGGCAGTTGCTGAAGCAAGCAAAGAGCTTATATGGTTGAAGAACTTTCTTGAAGAACTTGGCAAGGAACAAGTTGATTGTGCACTGTTTTGTGATAATCAAAGTGCAATACACCTTGCAAAGAATCCTGTCTTCCATTCGAAGACAAAGCACATACAGCTGAGATATCACTTCATCAGAGAAAGAATTAATGATGGTACTCTGAAGTTGAAGAAGATCAAGGGAACTGAAAATCCAGCTGATATGTTGACTAAGGTTGTTGCCTTAGAGAAGTTGAAGCTTTGCATAGCTTCAACTGGCCTTCAGGATAATTGAAGAGAAGGCCAGGGTAACTAGGAAGTTGTAAGAACCTGTGAAAATGTGTAATAAAATGTAAAAATAATCGGGTAAAAAGGGCGAAAAGTTGTAAAAGGGTAAAACGGTCTTTTGACACGTTATGAGATTATTATGTGTAATAATATGTATTTGTGAAATAATACATAAGAAATAAAAGTTTATAAGAAAGTTGGAGTTTTACCGCATGAATAGTGTAATTTGACCAAAAAGGGCAAATTGGTCATTTCGCATGGAAATGACCCTTTTGTTAAGAAATTTCATAAAAGAGCTAAATTGGTAATTAATGGAACATGATTTGCTAAGATGTGAACTCTTGGACTAATTTTGAATAAAAGAAGTGAAGAGAGGGACCAAGAGTGTAAGTATGTTATAAAAATTTAATCATAAAATGAGAGATTAAACTCTCATTTCCCCAGAACTCAGTAGACATTTCTGGAGAGAACGAGAGCAGGAACGGGAGAAGAAGAAGAGCAAATTCTTGAAGGATTGCCAAAACAACATTGGAATTGGTGATTCCAAGGTTAGTAATTATAGTTTCTACCCAAACTTTTGTGTGTTCTTGATGGATTTCCATGGAGTGGACTGAAATTTGTAAGCTCAGTCATAATCCATGAAGTGCATATGATTTCTAGGCTTAAAACATGTTCATGTAGTAAGAACCAAGGTTAAAAATAGCAAAGTAGGTTGCTATTATTGAGAAATTGGAATGTTACTCAAGAACCCTAAATCACGAATTGGTGTGATTAAGGTGTTTTTAATAGCGTAAAACCT
This sequence comes from Cichorium intybus, assembly GCA_023525715.1. Taxonomy (NCBI): domain Eukaryota; kingdom Viridiplantae; phylum Streptophyta; class Magnoliopsida; order Asterales; family Asteraceae; genus Cichorium; species Cichorium intybus. Next base: position 25,737,163 of record CM042010.1, on the reverse strand, counting down.
GTTATTAGTCAAGGGTTTTGGTCCTAGAACAAACCCCATACGATTAAGCACTGAAATAAGTGCTTAATGGGTGAAAACTGCATGCTACAGTGCCAAATCGCGACTGATCAGGAGCCTGCCCAGGCGCTCGGCGCGGCGCGCCCAGGCTCTAGGCGAGGCGCGCCCAGGCACGGTGCGCCCTGATCCTGGCGCGGTGCGCCCTCAGTCAGGGACCAAAAATGTTAGAATTTTCAAATAACTCAAACGCTAGAAACCATAGCTAGACATATCCGATTGACCTGAAATTTTAGCCATAACCCTAAAATGGTATAAGAACATGTCGGGAATGGTCAAATCCGTAATCCGACCTTGCGGAAAAGTTACTGTAGCGGCAGAGGCTAAAAGTACTATTCATGTTAAAACTTGATTTTAGAATTTGAGTTAGACTTGTCTAATGAACCCCAAATTTGAAACACGAGTCTAATATGGTCTAAGATTGCATGCAAAAGAGTCGGAACTGAAATACGACCCCTCGAGGGTACTGTAGCAGAATACGCGTATTTCGGAGAAAACGATAAAACGAGTTTATTAATGGTTATACATTTATTATAACCCGTAGTAGCATCGTATGACACTCTTGTGCTGTAAGTTAGTTGTTATATATATGAATTGAATATAAACGTATATCTTGTAAAAATAGGTGGTGGTTCAAATACGGTGAACCAAGCGAAGGAAAAAGGAGTGCAAAAGACTAACTGATCCCTAGGTGACTCGAGGTGAGTGTTATGTGGATTTTTCGAGTACATAGCTAAATGAATTTCACTTAAAGTATTTTGGAGTCAAAGTGGTTTATGCCTTTAAAAGTATATTATGGAAAGTATGATTATAATGTGAAAGAAATGAACCAGAAATACAGTGACTAATAATGTGATTGACTCATGATGATAAGTTGCTTCAGTATCCGGATAAAGACCACGGCCTGCTGCGGTAGGGGTGGCAATAAGACACTACTGGGATGGTACCTCCCGTCGCGAAGTAGTTGTCTTACCTTGATAGATGAATTCGTTTCATGCTATTGGGGAAGTAGTTATACGGGTGCGTCTCGTATAAAACCTACGGGTGCGCTCGTAGGAATGTACCATCATGAAATAATGATTACCTGTGGGTGCGCTCACAGGAAATTTAAAGGATTATGATAAAATTGGTAAATTGTTTTGGGTCTAAACCCATAATGCTCACGAGACATTATGTCTCACGTATTTGTTTTAAATGCTATGTACTCAGGTAAACCGGAAGGGCGTTAGAAGAGTCGGGCGTGGGACCATAGCGTTTGTTATTGTATAAAGTGTATGATAAACAGGTTTGAACCGTGGTTGTGAAACAAATTCGTGATACCCCGTTTGTAATGAAAATACATGGTTTGTTCTCAAATATTGTAATAAAGTTTGTAAAAAAAAAATTGTGTGAAAATTGGGGTGTTACAGAAGGAGCTAAGATCAAAAGTGTTTTTTTTAATACACAGTTGAAGCACATGTGAAGATTGTTCCGTGGCTTCAAGTGAGAGAGAGTGTGTGTTTAAGGATCAAGTTTTGGATGGCAGAGAAAGACTAAGTTGTTCAAGCCTCCAAGTGGGAGATTGTTAGAATATGGAGGCTTTGTCAACAAAGGGAGGAAGATTTTGAAAACAAAGGGAGGAAGGCCTCTTCTCTGCCTATTTCTTTGACTTCAAAAATTCCCAATTCACATTGTATTCCTAAGCCTATAAATACGAGGCTGCACAAAGAACACATATGTACCACACAACACAAAAACATAGAGCAATAAAACTTCTAGTTACTCGTCGTGGACGTAGGTCATTTTTGGACCGAACCACGTTAAATTCTTGTGTTCTTAATTTGTGAGCTGAGTGTGTGAGTTTAGTGTTAGTATGCTAAGTGTCTCGATCCTAACAAATTTGTGTGCTAAGTTAGGTGAATATTTCAATATTCACTGATTAGTCTAAGTTTTGTCTGATTTGGTCCCTTTTCTTTAGAAAATCATTATTAATTATACAAAGATCGTTTGGGGGCAAGGCCAATTGCCTTAGTTCTCTTCTGAAGTTTAGTTTGTCCGTACCAAATTTCAGAGTTCAGTTTGTAACCCATTGTGTGCGACTAATATTTCTTTAAGGTGTGGTCCGGTGAGTGGACTGATCAAGTAAGTCAACTTTGTCAATTTATCATTTCTTATTGGTGAATGAAAAAGACCTGAGGTCAGGCCCTGTGACTTTACCATTGAGTCTAGTTTGTTCCTTAAAAATGGTCTTAATTCATTCAGACCTTAAGTTATGTGGAATTGCCTATTTCCACTGACTGGTCCAACGTTTGTCAGATTCAGTCCCCTGCCTTTGGAAAATCACTAAAACTTGTATAAAAGTCAGTTAGGGGTGAGGTCAGTGGCCTTAGTTCAAGTTGGAAGTCTAGTTTTGCCACACCAAATTTCAGAACCTAGTTCGTAGCCCATTGGGAGCTTGGACTGATTCTTTGGGGCTGGTCCAGCTCATTGTTTAAATTGTGGAGTCCACTTGCTGAATGTGCTGGGGACTATTGGAGAATGAAAATGACATGAGGTCAGGACCTGTAGTCTTGTCTTAGGGTCTTGTTCGTCCAATATTTTTCCTAGAATTTATTGATGATCATTTCTAGGTTGAAAGTGGCATTCTTTATAACCTGGTCTGGATTTGACATATTTTGATACCCAATCTTGGTTAAATTGTATATAATAGAGGAAAAATAGTTAGTGCATGTGCCTTATATCCCTGGAAACCTAAAGAGGTGAGCTAGATGACTGTATAAAAATATCATTGATTGGTTAGGTTTAAGATGTGCTTAAAGGGGTCATAAACAGATTTTATGTTTTGGGGTCAAAAGCTGAAAATAAATATAATAAGTGTTTTAATTCTACAAGTATATAATTAAGGTAGGCCTTAATTATTATGACATATAATAACTTAATATACCTTATAGGAGTATAAGGTGTGCGGTTTTGAGCTTGGTTGGATTTGCAGAGTTGCCGCACGGATTTCTACACTGCCGACTCGAGGTGAGTGTTATGTGGATTTTCGGGTACATAGCAAAATGAGTTTTTATTCAAAAAATGTTTTGGAGTCAAAGTGGTTTTATGGTTTTAAAAGTATTTTATGAAAAATATGCTTATAACGTGTACAGAAAGAGAATCAGAAATACAGTGAACTAATAATGTGATTGGCCCATGATGATGAGTTGCTTAGTATCCGGATAAAGACCACGGCCTGCTGCGGTAGGGGTGGCAAAAAGACACTACTGGGATGGTACCTCCCGTCGCAAAGTAGTTGTCTAATTGATACCTTGATAGATGAATCCGTTTCATGCTATTGAGGAAGTAGTTATACGGGTGCGTCTCGTATAAAACCTACGGGTGCGCTCGTAGGAATGTACCATCACATAATAATGAATACCTATGGGTGCGCTCATAGGAAATAAACTATTGGAAATTATGAAATAATGTTATTATTGGAAAGATGTTTTGGGTCTAAACCCATAATGCTCACGAGACATTATGTCTCACGTATATTTTTTTTTAAAATGCTATGTACTCAGGTAAGCAGGAAGGGTGGTAAAAGAGTCAAGTGTGGGACCATAGCTTCCGGTGTATAAAGCGTGAAATAAACGGTTAAGATTTGGTAATGATACAGATTGTTAATACCCCGTTTGTATAATCAAATGTTTTGTATTATGAATTCTTTGTAAAAAAAATTTGGTGTGAAAGTTTGGGGTGTTACAATTTGGTATCAGATCCATAGTTTAAGCGAACTAGGTGTCAATACTTAAACCTAGACTTAAATTGTGTGGGAGTTAAGTAGGATACATACTCAAATATGAGATCGTGAATAAGTAGAAATGGGGGTAAACCTGAAACAGTTGAACATGAGTCCTGGTGGTAAAGCTGGAAGCAAATATGTATAGGTGATTATAATAATATGGGCCCGTACTATCATAATCACAGGATATATATTTGAGTTTGGTGGAACCATAAGGGAATCATGGGAATCTGTAAAGGGTATGTGTGGAAGGTGTGAGTGACATAGGGTTGATATACCTATGTAATAAAAACCAAGTATGATTGGAAATATTAAAGTATGAACGTAAAGAATTAGAAAATAAGATAAGGAGTGTGTGAAAAGTAATAGGGAAAATCCAAATATGTGGTTGTGATAACCACCATACCATATGAGAAATAATGTAAAGTATATGTAATAAACATGAGAAAGTATGATAGAAGACGATAAAAGAGGTGACAAGAATGTATAAATCTATTGAGAATTTTGGAATAGAAGAAATGGGGTTATATAATATAAATATAAAAGAAATGTATAGTTGAAAATTCCGTTGTCTAACGGAACTGAATTATGACATGGAATAAAGATAAAAGTAGTGTCACTACAGTGACCAAAGAAAGAAAGATTGGAAAAGAATATGAATACATATATGCCAATAAAACCCAATGATTGTACAAAAGGGTAAAGAATAAATATTGAGAAGTAATATGATGTGTCTCCCATGGAAAACCAGGGGATCAAGGTATGTGTACTAAAAGTTGTGATAAAAAAATGTTATTATAAAATGAAAGTAAAATACTTAATTAAGTATTAGATAAGGAATTATAGGCAGAAATGGAAAATTAAGAAATGGGAAGTTGTGACTTCCAAACCCGAAGGAAATACGACAAATAAAGACATCTAATGATTAAAGCCAATAGATACGTCATAAGTATAGTGCTATAATGAATGATATAACAAAGTAAGTTATCCGAATGGGAAAGAAATGAAAAATGCAAAAAACTGTTAAAGACAAACGATGAGGATAATGAGAGGAATATAAAGAAAGTTATTAAAGGAACTGGGGATGAGAAAAAAATGGTCATTGGAATCAGATTTAGTGGTCATATAAAATCAATATAAGAAGAGATGTAAATGATAAAAGGGTAACCGAAAGAATGTAGAAATGATTATTAAAGACTATAATCAATATGAAGTAAGGAATAAGAGAGAATGCCTAAGTAAGTACTAGGCAAAGAATCAAACATGAGATAAAGAATGAAAAATAAGAATTATAATAAACAGATAGGAAGTTACTACTTCCGAATGTGAATGAATCTAACGGGTAAAGGTGCCCAATGATTGTGAGAAATGGTTGGTACATGGCTAGTAATTATGAAATGTAAAAGAATGTGTATATATGTGTTTATACGTGCTTATAGATGTAAAAAATGAATAAGTTTTGGGACTGATACAATGTATAAAAGTATAAATGTGGTTATGAAATAGGTATTCTAATTAGAATACTATAAAGTGTGAAGCAAAAGAGTGAGATAATGTATTTGGCATATCGCCTCGAAATACGAAAGAATGAAAGATAATGAGGAAATAAATGGCAGTTGTGTATCACCTAAAGATACATAAGAAGTAAGTCTTATATGAAATATGAAATATATAATGTTGTAAAGAAATGTATAGTGTATATCGCCTTAAGAAATGTAAAAGTAAAGGGTGTGATGAAATGAAGTTTACATGAAAGAATAATGTAATGTGTTGGGCATATAGCCTTATGACACATAGAGAGAAATGGTAAAAGATACAATGAAAAAAATTTTGGGCTTCAAACCCAAAAATGTCTATAAGTAAAATGTATGGGACGTAGAGATTGAATGTCCATGAAAAGTAGTGGTAATCTATATGATTATAAAAGTACTATATGCTTAACAAGTGTAATGAGATAAAAACAAGTAATTGTTGAATTAAAAATGCAAGTCTTTATTGAAGCGTTATTATGATGCAGTTGTGGTAATAAGAAAGGTAAAAGTTATTTTTGGTATTAGCCATAACAAGTAAGGAGTAATACATGGTAAAAGGTAAAAACTTAAGTTGTCTATGGAAGTAGTAATTTAATTTTGCTTGAGAAGTAAATGACAGTTCAAATATGTTAGCTATATTTCTTCTTAGTAAATAAGAAAGAATATGGGGAAACATTAGCTAAATAGTATCTAACAATGGATATGAGAAGTTGGTTGGTAAAAGTTGGTCAAAGAAAGTTAAGACCACATATATGCCAGCGGAACAGGTCGGGGTGTTGACCTGGGAGGATTTTGTGAGACGGTTCCAGAGGTAGTATGTGCCTCAAGTAGAGATGGAGCGGAGTTCCCACGAGTTTTTTTGACTTTTGAGCAGACGACAGAGAGCTTGTTTGGGATGACATGGAAATTCATAGAGATGACACAAGTGATGGAGCAATCATGTGCTGCAAGAGTGGTCAGGGCAGGGACGGAGAGGGCATGTGGTTGAGCTTTACAGCTCACGATCGAGGAGGTGACGGCGACAGTTAGAGTGGCTAACGGATGATGAGCTGTATACAATGGTTGATGTAAATGTCGTTACATCATCAGAACACGCGTGATGAGATGGTGTTTAGCTTCGATGTGAGTTGTTGGGTTGATAAGCTAGGTTTACTTTTCATCCTCCAAAGAAGTTGAAGAAGTGGGAGGTGGTAGTAAAGTGTGCTTACTTAGGAGGTGTCGAGGCTTTGAGGCAAGTGTTATGTTCAATCAAAGTGGGGGAGTCGGTCAAATCGGCGAGTGCGACTACGAGAATTGAAATTTAGCTTTTGGCGCAGCTAAAAATTGCTAGAATGAAGACAGACAATGTGATTGAAAGTAAAAGAGCATGGAGCATTGTTGCATGAGTAGGTGGCATGTCGCTGAAAGGATCAGGTAGGATCGAGTTTAAACCCAAGTGGGGAAGAATTGTTCATTTGAAGGGGAAAGAGGTTGCTTAAACAACAATAGTGTGTTCTGACGTGTAATGACATGTTGTGAGCATGAATTGAGATTCTAGGGGTGTTAGGGGAGGTATCTTCCTCGTTAGGCTATTCATTTGGGTCACAGAAGGACTGGAACCTCAACATAACCCCCTCCCTTCCGCCTATTAGGAGGAAAAAAAGTGCATAACTTTATCTATAGAGGTTGTATGGGTGATGTATGCTAGTATTATGTGCAAAGTTATGCAATCAAGTCAATTATAGCAAAGTTTGGGATGTTGGACTATTGCAAATCTATAGCATTTGTATAGATGGTATGCCTTGCTATGTGCAACATCAGGGGTTGAATGTCGTGACTAACTAGTGCAGTGAGGTATACGCGCCAGTGTTTAGCTATTGTGGTTGCTAGTCGGATCGAAAGAAGCAAGTTAGAATAACCCAGATGATTCTAGGATGTGGACTATTTGTTGTGGTGACGTGCAAAGATCTGATTGAAGATTTGTTTTCCATGACTCAGCTTTAAATATGAGTTCTTTTACGAATAAACTAGCGATAGGAGAGGATGAGGCTGAAAATGAATGTAAATATGAATGATACTACATACCTGTATATATAGCATCTTCCAGCTGGAACCGAAAGGACACATGGAACTGAAAGGACACCTCACGTTTTAGTGCCAAAATTCAAACCAACTACAGTAGATGCGACTCTTCTCTATCCTGAGTGTCATGTTATTTTCAAAATTTGCTACATGACTCCGGTGATAACGGGAAATTGAATAGACCTTTTGAAATAAAGGTGAATAAAGTGGTGTCGTTTACTGATTACTTTAAAATACAAACTGATGTACGTTGTTGGTTATTGGTGATGTGATGTCATATAAACAAAGTAAAGTAGTTACCTATTGTTTTAGAGTGGAATTTCGGGGACGAAATTCTTGTAAGTGGGGGAGACTTGTAACGCCCTAATTTGTATTAACGTTAATTGATTATTAGTTTATTTAAAACTCGTTTTCGCTAAAAACGATTTGAGGAATTTAATTCGATTATTACCACAAATAATAATAATAATAATAATCATGATAATAATATCATTTTAAGTTCTATTTATGTTGAGATAGTGAATTGTCATTTAACGAAACTTAGTTTGTAAACCAATTATTACTTAGGAAGTTTAAAATTAATTGGACAATGTTTAGGGACCAAGGTTGTCAACTCTTAATAGTTGCATAAAATTACTTTCTTCAAAAGAGGAGCCTGCCGACATGATCTATATGATCCAAATTTAGCCCACAGTACAAGTCATGAGGATTATAAGCTAAAGGAAATCTCAATCACCTACTCTAATAATTGTCTCCTACCTAAACCGTGAACTCCATCTGTCTCGTGTTTCTCTCCTTTCTAATTGCTATGGTCGAGTTGGGGAGGGAGGGAGGTGTGTGTGTGAGATCGTGACTATGTGGGATGAAGAAGAAGAAGCAGATTTGAGCGGGTGATCGTGAGTTTGGGGCTGCATAACTTGTTAATAAGGTATACATGTTCTTTTTCTTCATCTCGTAATTGAACTTATTTTAGAAAATTCATAGTAAATCGTAAGATTTACCATTTTGGAGTGAACCATACATTTCTGGAAAGGTATTTGTGTGTAGTTTGTTCATCCAGAAGTTCTTGGTCTAATTTTCTTAGAATATGGAGGCTTTGTCAACAAAGGGAGGAAGATTTTGTCAACAAAGGGAGGAAGGCCTCTTCTCTGCCTATTTCTTTGACTTCAAAAATTCCCAATTCACATTGTATTCCTAAGCCTATAAATATGAGGCTGCACAAAGAACACATATGTACCACACAACACAAAAACACAGAGCAATAAAACTTCTAGTTACTCGCCGTGGACGTAGGTCATTTTTGGACCGAACCACGTTAAATTCTTGTGTTCTTAATTTGTGAGCTAAGTGTGTGAGTTTAGTGTTAGTATGCTAAATGTCTCGATCCTAACAAGTGGTATCAGAGCCTTGGTATAGCTCCAGAGAGTGATTTTCTATTTTTGGGTCGAAAAGTTTTTGTCTCAAAAACGATTTTGGTTTACGCCGTTGGAAAGGTCTCGTTCCGCAGATTCCGAAAATATATTCTTGTTGCTTGCATGAAATGCTTATTAAAATTAAGGAAAGTAAAAAGAATGCGGCAGAATTAGTAGAGATGTTGATCAACACGTGAAGTTGTTTGGATCTGTACCACAACGGACTTGATTTTATGAATGGCGTATTGTTTCTTGTTAAGTTGTGTTTTACTTGATGTCGAATATCGTGATTCTTTATGAGGTTGTTTGTATTTGTACCACGACGGACTTGATTTTATGAATGGCGTATTGTTTCTTGATAAATTGTGTTTTAGTTGATGTTGAATATCGTGATTCTTTATGAGGTTTGATGTTTATTTTTGTGATTGTTGAATGGGATGGTTGTTACCTCGTTATGGATCTTATTGGTTTGATTTGGGTTACGTGAAAAATGAACAAACTATATTTGATAAATTTGTTTTCTACGTGGTTGTTGAGATTTACATATTTTCAGGATGATCTCACTCAATCTTTTCAATCTACACATTACATCAAACATTTATCTTTTCTCTCACTTCCATCTCTCATCAACTCACACCCACTGATAACTCATATTTCACAACCCTTAATACCACATCATATTTTTATATTAAAAATAATTTAATAAATCAAAATAGAAAATAGCATTTAATTTAATATTTAAAATAATTTTAAAAAGTAATAAATAAAATAAAAGAGACAAATCACATTTAATTAAAAAAAGCAATCGTACATTCATCGGTGGGGGATCGATACCATGTACCGGTAATATAACAGCACATTCATCTTGCAAGATCATGTTGTGAACTATAAGGCAAACATAGGTGATATTTTTACACTGATCAATATCGGCGGACCGTGGAGGCTGTCTAGTGATAACCTGTCTTTGTTTTAGTATGTCAAACACTCGTTCTACATCATTTCTTGTTGCTTTCTAGTGTTGCCTTGAAACGTTTCTTTTTGGGGTTACTGGGTGTGAAAATGATTTCACAAAAGTTGTCCAGTTAGGGTATATCCAATCTCTGTGGAGATAAGTTCATGGCCGATGATTGCTAGAACTTGTTGTATCTGCAAATACTGCAAGTGCAGCTTGAGCAACCGTTGTATAAACAATTGCATAATTTGATGATTCAGACGATGACTATGAGTATACAGTCGGTTCATCAACTATTTTGCTGCGGACATACAAATCATTATTATCAGAAGAAAACGTTTCAACTTAAAAATTAAATTGAAATTTGGATTTTTATAGAGGTGAGAATGTATATTTTTTAAAAGGGGGGGGGGGGGGGGGTGTAAAAAAGTGAATATTGAGAGAAAGAGAAAACCGAAGGTGAGATTTTGAAGTGGTATAGGGGATAATTTATAGGCATGGAGGGTAAAAATTTATTTTAGAATTAAAGTTTTTTTTAATAAAAATGTATACAAACACACGGGTTCCACAACCCGTTCCCCAACCCACTTACTCGATTTTTCATGTACCCGCGATTGCCGGATTCATTTTCCCGATGGTGCCGACGGCCTCGCACGACTACCCGATTTCAACCCGATGCGACTCCGCCAAGCCTTAGGAAATACATTTGTTTATAAAGAATAGTGACAAGGACCAATAATGAGAATTCATGAAAGGGATAATGATCCGTAAAGGTAATGAAATTTGTACCGTGCACATATTTAGTCACTTATGTTATTTTTTGTTCATATTCTAAACTTATTTTTATGCTTGATTTACCCATAAACTTTTAAAAATTGTTCATATTTAGTCACTTATATTTTTCTATTATCCGCAAATGACCGTTAATTTATTAGTCATATGTGAAAAAAATAATTAATGATCATATGTATACAAAAATATAAGAAACTAAATATAAACAATTTTAAAAAATTATGGATAAATTAAACATAAAAATAAATTCAGTTACCAAATATAAACAATTATAAAAATTAATTACCTTATTCAAACAATTTTAAAAATTGATTACCCTACCCGATCATTATCTCTTCCTCAAACAAAATCACATAACATATGAGCGATTCTCGTAACCTATGATACAGTCATTTTCTCACTATGTTTACTTTATATTTTCAAATAATGCTTTATAGTACGATTTGGCCACAAATCGACAAACCAATGGGAATCTTCTTTTAAAAAAGACTTGACTTGCCATTGACGATCAAAGTTCCCATATCACCGTGTATATACAATTATACACATATCTGTCCTTGAAGAGTGCGCAAAAGATCGTCATCGTTTCTCTTCGTTCATGTTCACTGGCAGGTGAATCGCTCTTTTTTGCATATTAAGTTCGAAATCTATTATCTCATTATCTGATGCTTAGGCTTTAATGCTAACATCACTGTTTTCCTTCTGTTTCTAACCTCATTGCTACTAAGTTAAAATTACCGAATCTGCAAAAATTTCTATAAATTTATACAGAATCTTCTTTTTATTTGATGAAATAAAGTAAACTTGAGGACGTGAGAACATGTTTCAGTTGGTAAATTAAATTGTGTGATCTATCTTCTGACTCAGTAATGTTTGGGTATGTAAATTTGTTTTCATGTGATAATATATAGCATATGTAATGAGAGTGAGAACAGCAATTTATAAGTAAAAAATGTTTGATCTTCTTTTCGAACCGAACCTGGATTCATACTTTCGTACCTTAGGTCAAATGTGTTTTCATCTGTACTTTAACAGTCCACTTAATGCCTCCATGACAATTGGCACGAAATTTTTAGCAAATATTTACTTGATTCTTTGCACAAATTTGGGAAAAAGCTAAAAGAGGGAGGTAACTGGTTCTATTTCCATAACGAAACATAAGTACCTTGCTATTATGGGTAAAAACTAATGTACATTGCTTTTATCAGCAAAGAAACGAAACTACATAGCTATTATGGCTAAAAAACAAACTATGCTGCCATTATCATTAAAGAAACGTAAGTATCTTGTCATTATGGTTAAAAAAAAGTAAAGTACATTGCCTATATTGGTAGCAAAAGTAAACTACGTTGCTATTAACCGCAATTTTCCTCTTTAAGGAATGCATATATTTACATATTCAGAGAAAACACTCATGAATTCAATATTTGGCTCCTTTTTTACTTTCTTTCCAAAATTATCCCATTGATTCAAGTTTCCTGTTAAAGATTCGTCTTCATAAACAGCAAACCTATTTGCCGGTCCAAAAAAAAAAAAAAAAAATCACTGGTTCTATTTCTTGTTATGCTCCTTGGAAAACGAGTTATTCCAGTAATACCGTCTCTATTTTTATTTATTTATTGTTTAAATTGCTAGGAATTTATCCTCTTTTTATGATTTCAATGTAGTTTTGGTTACTGATTATACACTATATAATGACATTGCAGCTAAAACAACATGAGTAAGACAGTTCATGTGGCTGGATACCCGGATTTAGAATCTGCGGATGTAATTAAAGCGTCTTTGGAGAGGTACACAGGCCCTGGGACTATTTATGCGCTTGAGGTCAAAAAGTCAAATCGAGGGTCAAGATCGTACGCGAAAGTACAATTTACAACGAGGGATCAAGTTAATTATATTCTAGAGCTTGCTAGTAATAAACAACTATGGTTTGGTAGAACATATCTAAAGGTTTATGCACAGGATCATGACATCGAACAGAGGCCCAAACAATTTGCATTTGAGATGGAAGGTGTGACTCTTCATTTTGGTTGCCAGGTGTCAAAGGAGATTTTACATGTCTTATGTGAAATGAAAAATGCATCCGTCAAATTTGGATTTGGGTTAAGAAGGTTATACTTTGTTGTTTCATATCCTTCTACTTGTTACAAACTTCAACTCTCTTATGAGAATATCTGGCAAGTTCAACTACATCATCCACATGGCAATCGTGTAAAATTTGTTGTTATTCAGGTTAGTTTGATTGAGCTAATATGTCCTTGAGAGTATTATGCATTTATCTTTTCGGTAAAAAAACCTTTTACAGCAATGTACTTTACATGTTTTACCAATATAGGCAATGTACTTTCTTTTACCAATATAGGCAATGTATTTTTTTACCCATGTTATCAACTTAAATATTTTTTGCTTATAATAGCAATGACCAATCCCTAATAGCAACACTTGATATATTGCTATTATTAGTTTAGAAATGTAAGTACATTGTCTATATTGATAGTGAGATAAAAGTACGTTACTATTTCCTACAATTTGCCTTTTTCTATTAGTGACTAATCCAATTTGTCTTTTTTATAGCTCTATGGTGCTCCTCGAATTTATCAAAAAGTTGAAGACAGCATCCATAACTTTTATAGGGAAATTCCCGATGATCAATGGGTTCGAACGACTGATTTTACTCCATCTTTCTCGATTGGACATTCATCCCATTTATGTTTGGAACTTCCACACGATGTTGACCTCCCAAATCTTGCTCGCTACTTCCCATATTATGCAGAAAATAATCGCCAATTCAAGTTAATGACAGGTCGAAGTTTTTCCCAAAACTTGGACCTAGTCCCAATAGTGAGTCCCACTCGTTATCTCCCCTACAAAATAGTCTTCAAGATTTGTTCATTGGTTCAACACGGTTGCATCCCGGGCCCGCAACTTAATGCGGATTTCTATGAGTTGTTAGATCCACAAAAAAGAGACATTGGCTGTATTGAATATGTTCTTGAAAAAGTCTACTTTCTCAAAGATTGTTGTTATGATCCCGTAAGGTGGATAACACAAGAATACAGACACAACAACAGGCTACGTTCACCTGCCATCTCAATAGATTCTGATTCTGGTCTTGTATACGTTAGAAGGGTCCAAGTTACACCATCAAAAGTGTATTTCTGTGGGCCCGAAGTCAACGTGTCTAATCGCGTTCTTCGCCATTATTCAGAATACATCGATAATTTCATTCGCGTATCGTTTCTTGATGAGGAATTGGAGAAACTTTACTCCACGGATTTGTCCCCGCGCGCGAGTAATTTAACCGGGGAAAACAGAACCGGCATTTACAAAAGGATTTTGTCGGTTCTGAAAAACGGAATTATTATCGGAAATAAAAAGTTTGAATTTCTCGCGTTCTCGTCAAGTCAATTACGCGATAATTCTGCGTGGATGTTTGCTTCAACAGGTAGAATTGACGCTGCAGATATACGCGAATGGATGGGTGATTTCAGTAGTATTAAAAACGTTGCAAAATATGCTGCGAGACTCGGTCAATCTTTTGGTTCTTCAAAGGAAAGTTTAAGTGTTGCACGTCATGAAGTTTTAAAGATTCCCGATGTGGAAATTGTAAGAAATGGTGTGAAGTATACTTTTTCTGATGGAATCGGGAAAATATCCGCTGAATTTGCTAAAAGAGTTTCGGTTAAATGCGGGTATGATTTTATTCCATCCGCTTTTCAAATTCGCTACGGTGGGTACAAAGGTGTTGTAGCTGTGGACCCCACTTCATCAACAAAACTCTCTTTGAGAAAGAGCATGTGTAAATTCGAATCAGACAACACAAAGTTAGACGTTCTTGCAATAAGCAAGTATCAACCGTGTTACATAAATCGCCAACTCATCACACTTCTTTCTACCCTCGGAGTCAGAGATCACGCATTTGAGAAAAAGCAAAAAGACGCGGTGGACTTACTAGACGCGGTTTTAACCGAGCCAATGAAGGCACAAGAGGCACTGGAGTTAATGTCACCTGGTGAAAACACCAACATCATGAAAGAAATGCTTTCGTGTGGGTACAAGCCGAATGCTGAACCGTTTCTCTCAATGATGCTGCAAGTTTTTCGCGCAACAAAGTTGTTGGAATTGCGTACGAAAACACGGATTTTTGTTCCTAAAGGGAGGGCAATGATGGGATGTTTGGACGAGACTCGTACGCTCGAATATGGTGAAGTTTTTGTGCAATTTTCATCAGCGGGAAGAAGGCGGTTGAATGATGACGGTAGTCATGGTGGCCGTACGTGTGGAATTGTTGTTGGGAAAGTGGTGGTGGCTAAAAATCCGTGTTTGCATCCCGGTGATGTGCGAGTTTTGAGGGCTGTTAATGTTCCAGGGTTGCATCACATGGTGGATTGTGTTGTTTTTCCACAAAAAGGGCACAGGTAAAATATATATCGAACTTTAATTTATATATTGTTTCTTAAAAATGTTGTAATTATATAACTTTTTATATAGGCCTCATCCGAATGAATGCTCGGGGAGTGATTTGGATGGAGATATTTACTTCGTTTGTTGGGACCCCGATCTAATTCCGCCTAAGCAAATTGAACCGATGGATTATACACCAGCACCAAGTATGCAAGTTGATCATGATGTTACTATTGAGGTACATATAATGTTAACTCCATCTCATTCCTATTTGTAATCATTATAAAATCTAAAAAGTCTAAAGACTATAATCTTGTTTCTTGTTTATCCAGGAAGTCGAGGAGTATTTCACAAACTACATAGTCAACGACAGTTTAGGAATCATAGCAAACGCGCACACAGTCTTCGCAGACCGCGAACCCGAAAAAGCAATGGCGGGACCGTGTGTAGAACTCGCAAGGCTTTTTTCAATAGCCGTCGATTTTCCAAAAACCGGTGTCCCCGCGGAAATTCCCGCGAATCTCCGTTGCAAAGAGTACCCGGACTTCATGGAAAAATCCGACAAAACAACGTACGAATCCCAAAACGTAATCGGGAAACTCTTCCGCGAAGTCAAACACATCGCCCCGCAAAACAGCCCGGTCAACCCTTTCACGCGTGACGTGGCAAGACAAACGTACGATACCGACATGGAAGTAACCGGGTTTGAGTATTACGTTGATGAAGCGTACGATTTTAAAACCGAATACGATTACAAATTGGGTAATTTGATGGATTATTACGGGATTAAAACGGAGGCTGAATTGTTGACTGGTAGTATTATGAAAATGTCGCGGTCTTTTGATAGGAGGAACGATGCTGAAGCGGTTGGTTTGGCTGTGAAGTCTTTGAGAAAGGAAGCAAGGAATTGGTTTAGGAAAGGGAGAGGTGACGTGGATGTTGGAGATGATGACGTGTATGCAAAAGCATCTGCTTGGTATCACGTGACATATCATTATGATTATTGGGGGAAATACAATGAGGATATGTCACGTGATCATTTTTTGAGTTTTCCTTGGTGTGTGCATGATAAGCTTATTGAGATTAAGAGACGCAAAGGGAGGTTTAGAAGAAATGTTGCTCCTGATTGGCTTCAAGAGCAGTTTAGTGCTGCATTAAGTATTTAGTATTTGATATGAGTGGAGTTTTTGGAACTTGTGTGGTCATGACACGTGTTGGATTGTGTTTAGTGTGAAGATATTGTCTTTGTTGATCTATGTTTGGTATATGTAATCAACAACTTATGATCAAAGTCTCCCACTGTATAGGTTTTAGTGGTGATATCGTTTCTTTCTTGTTGCATTGTGTAATTACTAATTAGTATGAAAGTTAAGTAGCCGAGGTTAAGTACAGGTATGAAATAGACTTGTAGTATGTCACATACAATCAATTATGGAAACGTAGTAGTGTATATATATGCACCCTAAGATCTTTGTAATATGTATAAATCATGCAAAAATAGTTATCTTTTAGCTATATCTCAAGACCCCTTCACTAATTTTCTTAATATTAATAAACCCATGAAAAGTAATAAAACTTTCTTTCACATAAGTGTAAGCTTGGTGCCTACTATAGCGAGCACTAATCAAGCATTGATTTGTAAACTAGGTTGAGTTGATATACTGAAATTAGATTGCATCTGTTGTTGCTTGATGGACATGGCCATAAGTGTTATAGGGCTAGAATCAAGGAGTTATTGCCTTTTATTAAGGCTTCAACAATCGACCATGAAGAAAACATACTAAATTGGTAAATAATTGATTTACCGTACTTCTCTTCTTTTTTGCGCTAATAGGAGAAATGAAGAAGCTGAGAAACAAGCATTTTGTAGAATCGGTGAACCACAAGTCCATTCCAGAAAAGGTACTTGGACAAAGTTCTATTGTCTGGATGAGGACGTGATCCTGTTGATGCAAGTAACACTCCGTTGTTTGGGTCTGATCATATGGAATGAACATTCAAGAACTTTTAGGATTTTCATTATACTCGTAGCTACTTATAGCTACTTTTTCTTTTGTCAGTTTAAGTATTTTAATTATTATGACTTGTATTTCCTTGTGTGGTTTGAATTATTATGTTATACCATTTTTAGTTAGAAGTTTTATTTATCCACTTAAGTTCTTATTTACACCCAAACATTTTGTATTATATACATTTGAACATTATTACCTACATATATCATGGTTAAAGCCCATATATAAGTATATTTTTACCAACACGTCCATATTAATTCCTACACATATCAAAACTAGTACATACACATCTACTAACACATCCATATTAATTCCTACACATATTAAAACTGGTACCTATACATCTATAATTATACCTACACATAACAATAATTTTACCCACACATATTTTATGACACATGTCATAACACTTTTTAAGGACATGCCACGTAGCTTGACACATCATCTATGTAATCTATGTCATTGTCCATGTCAGCGTCCATGCCATTAGCCACGTCATTGGCCATCCTAACAAATTATAATACTTCTACCAACATATACTTGCCGATTTTAGCCACACATCTATATGTAGGTATAGTTTGCTCTATCCCTACATATAAACGATATGCGAGTAATGGTCTTTATCTATAGGCATGAGGCAACACCTAGTGGGAAGCATATGATTGGTTGTCATTGGGTATACAAAATTAAAACAAAGTCTGATGGGTCCATTAAACAATATAAGGCCAGATTGGTTGCAAAATGTAACATCCCAAAATTTTAGGGTAAATTTAAAAAATTTTAAACGAAAACTTCAATATAAGAAAAGCCACTTAATTAATTTTCATAAAATTCCATATCTTATAAGTTTAATGAAAACACCCCAGGATTAACAGAAGTTAACGAAATCTCAATATAGCGGAATATTAATTCAAAAACAGTACCAACTTGTAACATCCCAAAATTTTAGGGTAAATTTAAAAAATTTTAAACGAAAACTTCAATATAAGAAAAATCACTTAATTAATTTTCATAAAATTCCATATCTTATAAGTTTAATGAAAACAACCCAGGATTAACAGAAGTTAACGAAATCTCAATATAGCGGAATATTAATTCAAAAACAGTCCTCCAATGAAGCAGCACAGTGTATACACGTCACGCCTTGCCATCCATGGTACCTAATGTACCTGAAACAATAGTTTATATAGGGAAAGGGTAAGCACGGAGCTTAGTGAGTTCCTCAAAATACCATACGATCCATCACATAACATACAACACACAATAACCATTCATATGTCTGTGAGACTCACGGGCTATTCCTGTTCCGCCTGAAGACTCACGGGCAGTTCCCGTTCTGTCTTATCGCTCGCAGGCTTTTCCCGTTCCGTCTAATGACTCGCAGGCTATTCCCGTTCCGTCTAATGACTCGCAGGCTATTCCCGTTCCGCCTATTGACTCGCGGGCTATCCCGTTCCGTCCACAAACAATCATTATCATAGCAATAATTCATACAATTATCATAACAGGTAAGATCACCTTAGTCTAACATATCTTCCTTTCTACGCATGCAATATCACCTATAGTATAGTGAGAAGACTCACCTGATTGTAGTTGACTATATCGTTTATCTTTCTCGCCTTTGTATTTCCTTTCAACTTTAACTGTTAACATAATAAGAAATCTATCATTTCTTAATCCTTAACTATATTATAGTCGCATCATAAAACCCTTCAATAATTCCAACATTATACTCCATGATTTATCAAGTAAAGAACGGCCAGGTAGAAGACTAGATGGGGTGGCAGGATCCTTTCAGCATTTTAGCCTTTCGGAAAATCCAACAACCAGATCCCAAGTAATCGGCCTAGGCACCGTCCTCGTAAGTAAATCAATCGGTATTATTTTCAGAATTACGAATTGTTATAATAACGACGTTTTTAAGGTTTTTATTTACTATTGTTGGAAATGAATATGTTATACTTATTACATATTCTACTTCTTAATACAAAAATTATTTTACAATACCTAATTAATCTATAGAAATGTTTGTAGTTACCTTATGACCATTCGTCGGGATCTATAACTCCTTCGTTAGGCTTTCGAGCTTCTTCCGCTCACTTGCTTACACTCTAGTGCTTAGAAACCTCTATATATTGGATTTAGATTTAGTTGTGTGGTTTATGAGATGTTTTGAGGGGTATTTATACTTGAATTCTTGAATAAAAAATGGCATGACACTTTTGACAAAAGATTTTAATAATATAACTTTGTTGAAATTAATAACTTCTAGTATCAGTCTGTTCAAGACTGGTTTAGCCGACTTTAAACCCACGAAATTCATGTTTTTATTTGATATTCCAGACATTTATCTCAATACCTTTCCAAGGATGTATTTTACGTATTTATACGATTTTTCTATGATTTATTATGAATTTTTGAAAACAGACTATCTAATATGTCAATTCCGAACTAATCAGTAAAGATTGCAATTTTTTCCATAGATAATGTCATTTTCAAGCTTACTGTTATTTTTGGTAATTGTAATAGACTCAATTTTTAAATTTTGTGCACTGGTTTGAGGTCCAAACGATTTTTCTAGAATTAATTATGATTTTTCTAAAAACGACACAAAATGCTGATTTTCATATGAAATTGTAACTAAAGTTTTTCTTAGCTTTATAACTACCAATGATCATATAATTCCTAACACTCTTATTTTAAGTATATGTTATAATCAGGATACGGGTCTTACAAGTCTCCCCCACTTATTTGGATTTCGTCCCGAAATCCGCATTCTCGAACGCCTCTATGTATTTCCCATCGAGTCCTTGTGTCCTTCAAAAATCCTCCTCGTCTTATTGCCAAAACTTTACAAGATTTAATTATCTTTCCCTTTCAGCATTCACATACCTCTGTAATAATGCTTAAGGTCCTATTATTCTCATTCACTCCATACTTCTTTTCTTCTAATTAATCTAGATGTACAAAAAAACTCTAACTGTTTCTCACAGTCCCACACATCGACTTGACCGGCTACTATCTACATTACATATTTAGTACTTTATAATCTACCTATATACATAGTTAATCTAGTTAACTTGCAACACCTAATTTTAACACTATTTCGTATTTATATGAATTCGTCATATTTCAACACACATTTGCATCAATTCATCATTTCTTTTAAATACTTTTTGGCTAAATAAGTCTATTTTTGTAGAATCTCCAAATTTTTGTGTTTCACCGAAATATAAAATTTACATAATCTTTTGTAAGTTTTTTTTTTTTGGAGTACTGAACACTCTTTAAACTATTTCCATTATATGGAGACATAAAATTTTGTTTTATTTCAAAAGTCTCTTTATTATCTCGTTCTCACCAGAGTCAAGCAGGGAATTTTGAAAAAATGTCACTTGGGGTAATGAAAAGTCGCATCTACTGTAGTTAGTTAGAATTTCGGTAATTAAAACATGAGGTGTCCCTTCAATTCCGTGTGTCCTTTCGGTTCCAGCTGCAAGATACTATATATACAAGTATG
The DNA here is from genome assembly GCA_023525715.1 of Cichorium intybus. Taxonomy (NCBI): domain Eukaryota; kingdom Viridiplantae; phylum Streptophyta; class Magnoliopsida; order Asterales; family Asteraceae; genus Cichorium; species Cichorium intybus. The sequence goes on along the minus strand of CM042010.1, from coordinate 25,716,661 downwards.
TAGTATCATTCATTTTCAGTCTCATCCTCTCTTATCACTAGTTTGTTCGTAAACGAACTCATATTTAAAGTCGAGTCATGGAAAACAGATCTTCAATGGGCGATTTGTCGAACCCTGGACCTGGTTTTCCGCAAGGAGAGGGTACTTCAGACCAAGCATTCTTAATAGAGTTTGGTGACTCTAACATTCTAGACATATATCATCCATACTTCGATTACCTTTCTAATGTTTTGTTTGATTTTGAATTATGGTACAGTCTTCCAGATATACTACCAATAGAGCATCTCTACGATGAGCCGGAAATTTTTCCCGAGTTGAACATTAACTCAGATGATCCGGTGCATGCATCTGACTTTGCACTTGATCAGACTCCATGCCTTCTACCAGGTTAAATTCTTTTGAATGATCCATTTATAAGTATTCTATTTTGTTTTATCATTTGACATGTGTTATTTGTAGACCCATTTGTGGATGGTCTAACTGAGTACAATCCATTCATCGACGTACCCTCAATGAGCAGTGAGATCATCCCCATGAATCAAGGATTCATGGCTGACATTCAAAATGACGATCAATTACAGACGATTGATAACATCAATATTGATATGAATCCCGAGTTTGGGGTTGGTTTTCGATACCAAAATCACCTTCAGGTGATTCAAAGGAACCTAGAAGGATTTCAAAATCCTGAGATTTTAGTTGAAAACCAACAATTATTACCGATAGAGGCCACTAATTTTGATGAATCAATGTCCATCTTTGGGTCAAAAAATCAGGATCATGTTCAAATGATCCAGAATGATAACAATACAATTGGATTTGAACCTTCTAGTTCAGAAAACATAGCAGGTGGCAGTGGAAGAGGTTTCAGACATTTATTAAGTAGGGAAATAATAGCTGAACACTTTAACGAACCAATTGAGAAAGCTGCGAAGGAACTCAATATTGGAACGACACAATTAAAAAAACGCTGTAGAGAATTAGGTATCAATCATTGGCCCCAACGACAACTTACGAGTTTGCAAACCCTTATTGATCGTGCTGAGGTAAAGAACTACATTTTTTTAATTCCTTTATATTATAAGGTTGAAATTACTAAAGTTTTTTGTGCCACAAGAATTTGGTAATGAATTTATTGATGCAACAGAATTATCGGGATATTTAATACCCAACCTAAAAAAAGAAAAAGAAGCGATAATTGAAGGGTCACAATCGTGTCTAACAGACGGCACAAAGAAGCTAATACAAGCTGCTCATAAGGTTGTATTTAGGAAAAGAAAAATTCAGGAAAAGGGGGAAACTTCATCAAGAACTCATACACAGAAGCAATCTCCGCCATCTAATTCTGGTATGAGTAGTATTAACCCTGGTTTACTCGAGTCTTCGAGTGAGGAGAATTTTTGAGGCTTTGTAGGTGACCTAGCCTGGTTTCCACCTTTTTATAGCTACCCCCAACTGGTTCCGAATTAGAGCCCTTCCTCATCACTGCCCTACTTACACACGCCCCAAATGAGTCAATATTTAGCCCCTAATCATGGGGTTACAGGTTCCAACCCTATCGAGACCCCATACCTTGGAGCTCCTCCTCCAATAACTGAAAGCATACCACTTCCAAATTGTAACACCCGGCTTTTAAAACAAAAACACCCCTGAAAATTTTTTCATTTTAAACAAAGGTTTCAATACATAAAACCATAACAAAGGGGTATATTTTAATAAAAACGGGTACAAGTGTATCAAGGAGAGTATAAAATACCATGTCTCCTTTAAAGCCGGGCTGCTACTGACAGCATCTATGAGTCCCACTTCAAAGTCACGGACTCTATCTTGTCCCCTATCAGTATCATGCTAACCTGCAGGGACAGTAACAAATATCGTGAGCTATAAAGCTCAGTGAGTAATCAAATCTGCAAATAACATGTATCAAAATACAATCATATAACTGTCTGGATTTCGAATCCAAACTCCTAGCCTTACTGGCTGACCATATATACTCTAGGATTTCACATCCTATTCTGTAGCCCTACAGGCTGAATCATAGTGACCTGTAATTAACAAGCCACGTTAGTTATTTGCATCTATAATCATGTCTAACCATTTCTGTCCCATATTTCTTAGTCACAATGGACTGCATCATATATCATGGCTAAATAAGCCGCACCCTGTGTCATAGCTATATAAGCTGCACCAAAACATTATCAGTATATAATTCATAGCCCGCAGGCCGCACCAGCTGGGTTTAATAACCCGATATCATAGCCAAAAGGCCGCACCATGTACCTGTAACAAAATCATAGCCAAAAAGGCCGCACCAAATATCATAGCCCGAAGGCCGCATCGGAGACATAGCCCGAAAGCCGCACCGGAGTCATAGCCCGAAGGCCGCATCGGAGACATAGCCCGAAGGCCGCACCGGAGTCATAGCCCGAAGGCCGCATCGGAGACATAGCCCGAAGGCCGCACCGGAGTCATAGCCCGAAGGCCGCACCCATTGGATATAAAATCCAGAATTAGTTATGGCTCACAGGTTAGCCCGCTGTTGCCTTGGCTCACGGGTTAGCCCGCTGTTGCCTAGACTCACGGGTTAGCCTGTTGTTGTCTATATAAATTTAACTTCTCAGAATAAACTGTGGCTCACGGGTTAGCCCGCTGTTGCCTAGACTCACGGGTAAGCCCGCTGTTGTCTATATAACAGTTTACATAGATATATTGACTCACAGTTCCGTTCTTGTCTATTATAGACTCACGGCTTATCTGGTCTTGTCATTTTATATGTCTTTACGCTTGTCATTTTCGTCCCTCGAAGCTGTTTCAACCTGTAACAGTTCAATCATCATATATCATATATGATATCAGTGAGATTACTCACCTGGATACTAGCTGCGTTTCAATTTCGGTTGTTTCTTGCCTTTGCGTGCACCACAACCATTTTGTCCCATACCTATTTATTCATTTATATATCAAATGATAATAGGTTAATAATCATCTAAATTGACTCTAATACATAAGAGTCCAATATTATATCATTATAAACAATGCCTAGATAATAAACTTTACATTTACTATCTTTATGTGAATTTTACTATTCACCGAGGCATTCGAATCGATCTACAGTGCCCCCGAGGGGTCGGAAACTCGATATAAAAATTTTCCCAAACTTTTCAAACCATAACAAGCCTACGGTTCAAGTTTGAGGTCAAACGGACATGCCAAACAAAAGTTAGCATTTTGGACTCCCTGCCTTGGAGGCGCATCGCGCCCAAGTGTAAGGCGCGTCGCACCCAGACCTTCGAGTCGCGAGCGACCACTTGGTCAAGTCGCGAGCGCTGGGCAGAGGTGCAGAAACTCCGATTTTTAAGCTACAAAATCCCATTTTATCATATTAAGCCCTTAATACATGACTTAATCATTTGGGGTTTGTTCCTAGGCTAAAACCTTATACTTTAACAAGGTTTTCAACCATTCAAAACAACTAAATCAATCAAAATGAAGAATTAGGGTTCTTAGTTCCAAAACCCCAAAACTTCAAATTCATCAAAAATAACAACCTACTTCCATTTTCTTGAATTAAGTCCTTATTAGCATGACTTAATGGATGTATTAAACCATTTAAACACATAATCATAACTGAAATTTACAAATTTCAGTTTCTATAAAACCAAATCAAGAACACTTCAAGAACTTGATTAAAACTAACCTTTCAAGCTTAGGAATCATCAATTCCAAGCTATAATTCCAATTCCACACTTCAATCCTTCAAGAATCCTTCAATTTCTGGAAAATCCTTCACAAAAGCCCTCTCCCGTAAGCTTCTAAAATCTGCACAAAATGGGAGAACATTCACACTATTTATACTTCCAGAAATTGCAAATTTAGTCCTTAAGTTCATTTTCTTGAACTTTTGCCACAATAAACAAGTTTTATTACAATAAACTTTCATTTCTTATATTTTTGCCACAAGCAACAATATTTTTACCCAATTGGTTCCGCACATGGTCAAATGACCAAAATACCCTTTTGTGGTAAAACGACTAATTTCAGTTTTTATAACATTTTAAGTCCAAAACTCAAAATATTATTTCAAACCAAATTCTTTTCTGTCCAAAAGACCAAATTACCCTTCTAAGGTAAAATGACCAATTTACCCTTTTTATTATATTTACATAAAAAGAGTGTCTTGGCGTTACAAAAATCCTCGAGAAGGTACAAGTCAACCTAATGATTACAAAGATTGGAGTGTAGAAAATCTTTTCTCGCTTCTTTCTGATTCTCCGGTTTAGGTTAGTAGTTTTGTAAACTTTTCTTAATGTATTAATGTAAAGTTGTAGTAATGAATTAAATATATTGACGTGTTACTATAATTTTAATAATTTCATCGATTCAATATAATATTCATGTTGTTCCCTTAATTTCGTATTCCTCCCCCACTTGGACTAAAGTCCAAGTCTGTTTATTCGATTTATAATTTTTTTTACGAGCCCTTACTCTCGAACAAAAACCAAGCCCACTCTGCTCAGCCAACAACATGCATCAGGGGCAAACACCATCTCAATAAACATGTTTCGATAATGTAAAGACGTTTACACCAACCACCATATGTTACTCATCCGCTTGCGACCCTAGTCAACACCTCTATCGTCAGTTACCTCAATCACGAGCGAGTGATCCAGACTCTCAACCCATACGACCTGATCAATCACTCAAGCAAGATCAATACAAGGGTAGGTAGCCCCACTATTACACAGCACTAGGCATGTACAGAGTCGACTAAAAAATACCCGCTATCATCTCAGGCGCCGCTTGCACCTCTTTGATCGTGAGTTGGAAAACTCACCCTTGCATCCTCTAGTCCCTGTCTGACTTGTGCGCCCATTAGTTGCATGAAAAATAGCTACCACAATAGCACTTTGACATTCTCCCTTTCAACAGTCTTTAAGCTCAGTAATCAACTTAAGCATGATCGGTCCAACCAAACTGGTATGATTACATCTTAATTGTTCCTACTGAACCTCACAATCAACATTCAACAATCGAATGGATAAAGGTTTACCACATTACACTAGCATTTAAGTCAACTATGCTAGACACTCACATACTCAGCTCCTTGGATCCTTCGTGACTAACTCCCGACTCGAACGCGGATCCTGTGCTTTCGATAGTAGGAGCTCTACTACTACCTTCCACACCTATCCATGTCCGTTCCAAGACCCGTCTCGAAATATCCAATTTGCTTCTCACCGATAATTTTAAGGCATATGTCAACCCTTCTAGGAATACTTGGAATCCCACCCCCACCCTGCTATTCTAACTAAGACGGAACTTCCTCCAGTGATGACATGTTGTTTCGCTAAAGTAGTTGTATACAATATCGAACTAAACAGTCTTTCAAATAAGAGAATCTTCCCTAAGGCAACAACCAAACAAGGAACATGCAATAAGGTCAACTCACACATTTTATGACTATTCAGTCCATATTGTATACAACTTAGTGGAAATCTCTAAGCAACCTATCGGCACTAGCATACAGTTCTATTAGCAAATAGCAGATAATAATACAACAATGTGTGATCTCTACCAGGCATTTCAGCAAACATATACCATATGTTTTTTTAACATCTACAATATTAAATACTTAACCCCTTTTCTCATACTGGCATCGGCTGGCGGTACACACTGTGTCCTCAGTTCACCCTTCATAAAACATCATTCTTTCGTAAAAATGTTTTAAGAAAACTCTTAAGCCTCAACTTGAGTCCAGAACTCACTAAGTGAGCCTGATTCTCTCAAGCTGTGCTCTGATACCAACTTGTAACATCCCAAAATTTTAGGGTAAATTTAAAACATTTTAAACGAAATTCATGTTTTTATTTGATATTCCAGAAATTTATCTCAATACCTTTCCAAAGATGTATTTTACGTATTTATACGATTTTTCTATGATTTATTATGAATTTTTGAAAACAGACTATCTAATCTGTCAATTCCGAACTAATCAGTAAAGATTGCATTTTTTGCCATAGATAATGTCATTTTCAAGCTTACTATTATTTTTGGTAATTGTACTAGACTCAATTTGTAAACTTTGTGCACTGGTTTGAGATCCAAACGATTTTTCTAGAATTAATTATGATTTTTCTAAAAACGACACAAAATGCTGATTTGCATATGAAATTGTAAGTAAAGTTTTTCTTAGCTTTATAACTACCAATGATCATATAATTCCTAACTCTCTTATTTTAAGTATATGTTATAATCAGGATACGAGTCTTACACAAAAAGATACTCGAAAAAGTATGGTATGGATTATGAGGAGACATTTTTCAGAGTTGCAAAAATGACGACAGTTCACACTTTGATTGTAGTTTCCTCCATTCGCCAATGGAAGATCTTCCAAATGGATGTCAAGAATGCATTATTTAATACTGATCTTCATGAGGAAGTATACATGTCTCCTCCTCCATGAATCGCTAACCAGCCAAGTGAAGTTTGTCAGCTTTGGAAAGCTTTGTATGGTCTCAAACAAGCCCCTCACGCTTGGTTTGAGAAATTCTCAACAATGATTACTTCTCTTGGTTTTACTCCTAGTAATCATGATTCAACATTATTCGTTAGATGTATGAGTACAGGTCGGATTCTCTTATCCTTATAAGTTGATGACATGATTATTACCGGTGACTATCATGATGGTATAGAGTCTTTGACGCGTAATTTGGCTTACCACTTTACTATGAAAGACTTGGGATTATTGTGTTATTTCTTAGGGATTGAAGTTGCCTAATCTCCAAATGGTTATATTTTGTCTCAGACAAACTATATTTCTGACCTATTTGAACGTGCATGGCTATCTGAAATAGGATAATTGATACCCCCTGGAGACTAATGCCAGGTATTCTCTAACAAACAGTGTCCCATTTTCATATTCGAACCTATATCGAATCATTGTAGGGAGTCTGCTTTATCTTACCGCCACTCGGTTGGACATAGCTCATTCAGTTCATGTGGTTAGCCAGTTTTTCATCGCTCATTCTATCTTCATTGGGGAGTGTTCTTCGTATCTTGAGATATCTTTGGGGCACTCAATTTCAAAGCCTTGTGTTTCCTTCATCATCCTCACTCAAGTTTTGTAGCTATAGTGATGTTGATTAGGATAGTGATCCTTATAATCGAAAATCCACAACCTGATTTTTGTATCTTTCTTGGAGACTCATTGATTTCATGGAAGAGTACGAAACAAGATGTTGTCTCTCGGTCCTCTACTAAAGTTGAGTATTGAGCTATAATTGTCACCATTTGTGAGATTGTTTTGGTTGTGTTGGCTTCTTGCCGATATGGGAGTTGACACTTGTCATCCTACTCCCTTGTACTACGACAACAATAGTGCAATACAGATTGCCAAGAATTTGGTTTTTCATGAGCGGACAAAACATATAAATATTGATCGTCATTTCACTCACCATCATCTTCAACTTGGGACCATATCTTTGCCACAAGTTCCATCGACCCTACGAATATTTGATATGTTTATGAAGGCTTTGTTTGGTTCTCATTTTCATTTTTTGTCTTACAAACTCGTAGTGCTTATTGCTGTCACATTGTGAGTTTGAGAAGGGATGTTAGCCTAATAAGGGTTGTGTGTGTTTAGGCCTTATTTAGCCTACTAGTTTGTTTTAGCCTTCTTAGCCCTTAGTTATATACTTGTTCTTTCCTTTGTAAAATTTCATTGACCTAATATTGACAGTTGCATTTTCCTCTTCTCAAAACCTTAGTCTCTCTTGTCTCTAGAACTTGACAATCAATAGGGTGGTACACAGGTTTTTATACAAAGACGAAGAGGGAGATGTGGTGTGGTTTGCGTTTACCGGTGGGTTAAGGTTTATAGACAGGAGGGGGAGGAGAGAATGAGTAAGTCTGGGATCTAATTTGGGGCGAGGGTTGACAAAAAAGAAAATGATCACTATCCCTTTTGCTTAGGTCATGGAGTATCCATTTTTTTAGCTCATGAAGTATCCGTTTTTTTTTGCCATAAAGAATAATACATTTTTACATATTACAAGGAAAAAGGATGCATTTTAAAATTCAAGAAATAGTCAATATGTTTTATATGATAGTAAATATATGAGTTCTAGTTTAAGACATTGAGTCTGATTTTTTGTTTTTAGATTCAATATCTATATTAGTATTTATGTCTAAACATGTTATAATATAACATTTTAGGTATGTTTGGAAAATATGATCTAATACTTGGTAGTTGAAGTTGGATGCTAGAAGCTCAGAGTCGACCCAAGCTCGGGGGAGTTGGGCCATGGCTCAGCTCAATAACTAGCAGTGGGGCATCAGATTATAGGAAGCTATTATGGGTATTATGTCATTTGATTAAGTATTTTTGTATTCGCGTCTTTGTGGAGGATGAGATTTCCCCTGGCGCCTTTCATCTGTGTTTGCATTTTTGTGTAAGGTAAACTCACAAAAGTTTAATTTACTCGTGGAATTGTTGAATTTATTTATATGTTATTATAATATTAGAATGGTTTTATGTAACACCCGGATTTTTAACACAAAGTACACCCGAATATTTTCATACAAAAGTAGGGGTACATTTATATTAAACAAATGGAATACAAGTAGTTATCAATAGATCTTATTCTATACAGAATTTTCCCAAGATCAAGCCGGGTATTATATTTTATTACCAAACGATAATCCACATTCTTCAATTCTTAACTCTCATGCATCTCCTTACCGTTTCCTGAACCACTAGGACCTAAAACTCAATTCAACAAACTACGGGTAAGCTATTTAAGCTTAGTGAGTAACATCAACAAAAGAATTTCATACGATAACATTTCAACATAAAGATACCGAGTAAATAGGACCCACACAGTCCAAGTGGTAGAGATCCATACAATCTCACAGTAGAACCCATACAGTTCAGAAGGTAGAGATCCATACAATCTCACAGTAGAACCCATACAGTTCAAAAGGTAGAGATCCATACAATCTCATGATAGGACCCATACAGTCCAGAGTTTAACTAACATTTATTGTAACACTCGTGTCCCGGATAATGTTTCAGATCAAAACATTAGTTACAATCTCATATAAAAATCAGCATTGTATGCCGATCTTAGAAAAATCATAATTAATTCTATAAAAATCGGATTGACCTCAAACCAGTGCACAAAGTTTAAAAATTGAGTCTAGTTTAAGTGATAAAAATTTTGTAGATCGCGACGCGACGGGCTATGGGATCGCGACGCGATCTCTGTCGGTAGTGTCGGTTGAGTGCGCGATGAGGTAAGTGCTTACGTCAGAGATCGGGACGCGATCTAGGGTTGGATCGCGACGCGGCGGAGGTCCAGAGGCCTATAAATACGAGGCACAAGCCTCATTTTGAGGCAGAACACACACCAAACACATATACGATATAGGAGAGTGTTCTGGTAAGGAGTATACGTTGAGAGATGATAGTGAGAAGTAAGAAGCCAGCGGTAGCTAGCATCGAGGTGCTCGAGAGCTATCAGAAGTCCGGAACGAGAAACGTGCCAGTACTCCGAGAAAGCACCAAAATCAGGTGAGTAATCGCTACCGTATCTCCCTAGTAGTTTATACGTGTTAAACTATAGTAGAAAGAAATTGTTAAAAGAAATGCAAAGTAGTATAGTTATGAATTTTATTAGTAGTTATGTGGAAACTAGGTATGATATGGACCCGTTTGACAAGTCTGTCTCGTGAATAATAAAGTGACACGAGCTGATACCGAGCAGCGTGATTAACCAGTAGTGTAGCGTCCATGTGGAAGGATGATATATGACATAGAAAGAAGATTAAGTAGATGCTGTGTGCCAACACTATATGTTGCACCAGTATTGGTCTAGTATGTTAGAGGGGATATGGATATCCTATAAAGCAAGCATAGGAAATTGTGTAGACAGTACCAAATAATGAATTTGGTTAAGAACAATAGTACCGACAGATAACCCGGTGCGGAACCGGTAAACATTTATAACATAGCAGCAACGAATGAGTCGCCGTATAATAAAATAGGCGGCATAATAGTAGAACGCATCACGGTATATGATACCGTAAGTGAGTGACGTCAGACAGTACGGTAATGCTATAAGTTACCCGACAGTAGAAAAAAGTACAGAAAGACAGACAGTATGGTAACGTATAAGTTACCAGACAGTAGACAGTATGGTAACGTATAAATTACCAGACAGTAGAAGTACAGAAAGATATAATAAGTGAGTAACGTTAGACAGTACAGCAACGATATAAGTTACCAAATAGTAGAAGAAAGTGTAGTAAGAGTGTACGAGGAATGAGTTTCGTCGGGTAATACGGTAGTTTCACAGTATGATGTATGAGTAAGGAAAGTGATCGTATGACGGTCAAGTGTAGTAAAATGATTCTGTGAAACGAGTGTGGCTATTTAGGCCATACTGTGATTCGATTACTCACTAAGCTTTATAGCTTACCCTTTTATTTATGTGGTTTTTGCAGGTATAGGTAACGCTCGGCTTGGATCATGGGACGATCCCTGGTGATATTATATTGTAAAACCTTAGGCTTTGGAGAGCCGGGGCGTTACAAATGGTATCAGAGCCGAGATTTGAGTGAACTAGGTATCAGTAGAAAAGATTCCTAGACTCAAATCAGTAGGTATATGTAAATTACCTAATGATAGGTAAATATCACAAACATATTGTGATAAGGAGAGAGATGGGTAAACATCACAAAAATATTGCGATGAGAAGATAGATAAAGATAAAGCAAAATATACATAGTAACTCAATATGAGTGTTAAAGAAATCCTTAGAAATTTAAGGAGAAAAAGATAGTAAGAACAGTGATAAGATAGCTTGTTAAAAATATAAACAAGAAAGTAAGTGAGAAATAAAAGCTACAAGAAAATACTAAAACATGAGAATGGTACATAAGGTACCAAAGAAGATAAGCAGTATACTCATAAGAGTAATATAAGAAAGCTGGAAAAAAAAAGGAACATGGTAACGAGTAAATAAGAAAGCAAGCAGTTTTGAGACAAGAAACAATTTGAGTAAACAGTTTTGAGAAAGTAAAAGAAAGCTATAAAGAAAAGAGTTGGCTTTTAGCCATAAGATATTTTTGAAAATATGATTTAAAAAGTCAACAAGAATGTAAGATATAAAGATAAAAGTGATAATAAAGTAGCTCTACGTAAGAGCTAAAGATTTGAAAGAAGTTTGTAAAAAGCTAAAATAGTAGCTCAACATACGAGCTAAAATGTTTTACAAGTCTGAACTATGTTTCAGAAAAGAGTATTAAAAGATATGAGATTTGAAAAGAGTTTTGAAAGCTATGAGATTCGCTCTATATAAGAGCGAAAGATGTTTTAGTTTAGCTAAGACCAATTTGAAACGAATGACAGTCGAGAAGAGAAAAGAAAGAGGTCCGGACAGGCTTTCGCCATTTAAGGAAGCCTAGAAGACACTACTGGGATGGTACCTCCCTTCGCGAAGTAGTTGTCTAGCTTAGTATACCCTTGTGCTTGAATCCGTTCCAAGTCACAAAGGGGAGACAGAATGAGCATAACCTAGCGGGCGGATATGTTCTGTCCCGCGAGGGGAGTTAGTAGAACGAGTTTCATGAGTATCAGTTGGTCTTATGCTAAGAGAAAGGAAAGAATTAAAGAAAGAGTTATTTTCAAAATGAGGATTATTAACCAAAGAAGATTAAGGGTCCTGTAATGACCAAAAGATATGAAAGAATTTTTTTTAAAAGAGTCGTTTTATGACCAAGAAGTGAAAAAGAGATTTTTTCTAAAAGAGTCTTTTTCATGACTAGTGTATGCTAAAATTTTAATAGAGTCACTTTATGACTAGAAAGAGTAAAAAGGTAATTGTTTTTTTAAAAAAAAATGAAAGACCCAACTCTAACAAAATATAATGATATTTTGAAACAAATCAGTTGGAAAGTTGTTATGTGATAGTAAAAATCACAATAGTAAGTATATGAGGAAGCGAATTATGTACGAGATTGGTGAGGTTTAGAAAGAGAAAGAATACAAGTATACTATACCACGAGTAATTAGTGGTATATGAGTTAAGGGAACCAATGAACCAGGAAACCTAGTGTAACGTTAGAATCAATGCGTATAGGTGATTATGATAATAAGGGCCCGTATCGTCATAATCACAGGATATGTATTAATGCTAATGGAATCACGAAAGAATCATGGTAATCTGGTAGGGAATAAGTGGAAAATACAACAGACGTAAAACTATGTTGTAAAATGAGTAAAAGGTATGAAAACCCTTACACCTGAAAGTATAAGTCAAGTAAATATGGGTAAACCATAAGAGGAGACAAGGAATGATAGATGTAGTATGGTAAAAAAATACCTAAGTGTGTAGAAGTAAATGTACACAGGTACGTAAGAATTAGTTTGAGCGATTACTGAGATTTTGGGGACGAAATCCTGTAAGGGGGAGAGATTTGTAACACCCGTGTCCCGGATAATGTTTCAGATCAAAACATTAGTTACAATCTCATATAAAAATCAGCATTGTATGCCGATCTTAGAAAAATCATAATTAATTCTATAAGAATCGGATTGACCTCAAACCAGTGCACAAAGTTTGAAAATTGAGTCTAGTTTAAGTGATAAAAATTTTGTAGATCGCGACGCGACGGGCTATGGGATCGCGACGCGATCTCTGTCAGTAGTGTCGGTTGAGTGCGCGATGAGGTAAGTGCTTACGTCAGAGATCGGGACGCGATCTAGGGTTGGATCGCGACGCGACGGAGGTAGAAGATCAAATGGGGGGCAGGACCCTTTCAGCATATAAGCCTTTCGGAAGCCCAACAACCAAGCCCCAATGATCGGCCTAGGCATCGTCCTCGTAAGTAGATCAATCGATATTATTTTTGGAACAAATCCTTCATAGCCTGAGCTATATATTTTTTTGCTTATGTATTTCAGGAAGTCGTGCAGTATTTCACAAATTACACGGATGAAGGAAGTGTAAGAATCATATCAAACAACCACTTAGCCTTTGTAGACCAGGAATCCAAAAAAGTAACGACCGGAAAATGTGTAGAAGTCACAAAGGTTTCTCAATAGCTACAGACTCTCCGAAAACTGATGTCCGCCTAGAAATCTCCGAACATCTTTGTGACAAAAAAGATCAAAATTTTCATGGAAATACTAAGGGTGCGTTTGGTTGCAGAAAAGTGTTTTCCGTTTTCCATTTTTCATTTTCAGAAAAATGGAGTGGAGTTTTCATTTTCATTTTCAGTAGAAAACACGTTTGGTTAAACTAATTGAGTTTTTATTTTCCATTTTAGAAAATTAGAAAACAGTGGAAAACAACAATTTTGAATAACCACAAACATATTTTTTTTAATTTTTTTTGGAACTTTTATTGTTGCTTGCATGAAATGCTTATTAAAATTAAGGAAAGTAAAAAGAATGCGGCAGAATTAGTAGAGATGTTGATCAACACGTGAAGTTGTTTGGATTTGTACCACAACAGACCTGAGTTTATGAATGGCGTATTGTTTCTTGTTAAATTGTGTTTTAGTTGATGTCGAATATCGTGATTCTTTATGAGGTTGTTTGGATTTGTACCACGACGGACTTGATTTTATGAATGGCGTATTGTTTCTTGTTAAATTGTGTTTTAGTTGATGTTGAATATCATGATTCTTTATGAGGTTTGATGTTTATTTTTGTGATTGTTGAATGGGATGGTTGTTACCTCGTTATGGATCTTATTGGTTTGATTTGGGTTACGTGAAAAATGAACAAACTATATTTGATAAATTTGTTTTCTACGTGGTTGTTGAGATTTACATATTTTCAGGATGATCTCCCTCAATCTTTTCAATCTACACATTACATCAAACATTTATCTTTTCTCTCTTCCATCTCTAATCAACTCACACCCACTGATAACTCATATTTCACAACCCTTAATACCACATCATATTTTTATATTAAAAATAATTTAATAAATCAAAATAGAAAATAGCATTTAATTTAATATTTAAAATAATTTTAAAAAGTAATAAATAAAATAAAAGAGACAAATCACATTTAATTAAAAAAAGCAATCGTACATTCATCGGTGGGGGATCGATACCATGTACCGGTAATATAATAGCAATTCATCTTGCAAGATCATGTTGTGTACTATAAGGCAAACATAGGTGATATTTTTACACTGATCAATATAGGCGGATCGTGCAATATAGGCGGATCGTGTAGGCTGTCTAGTGATAACTTGTCTTTGTTTTAGTATGTCAAACGCTCGTTCTACATCATTTCTTGTTGCTTTCTAGTGTTGCCTTGAAATGTTTCTTTTTTGGGTTACTGGGTGTGAAAATGATTTCACAAAAGTTGTCCAGTTAGGGTATATCCAATCTCTGTGGAGATAAGTTCTTGGCCGATGATTGCTAGAACTTGCTGTATCTGCAAATACTGCAAGTGCAGCTTGAGCAACCGTTGTATAAACAATTGCATAATTTGATGATTCAGACGATAATAATGAGTATACAGTCGGTTCATCAACTATTTTGCTACGGACATACTGTGACAATTGTAAATTTTGGTCAACAAAAGTCAACTGTGGTCAAACGAAGCGTACGTTAATTTATATGTTGAAAAGTTATTTTCCATAACTTTTGCGATAAATTATTAATATTATAGTATTACGTATGCTAAATCAAACAATTATTGATTAAAAGTCGAAAATACGAACAGCAAACTACTGTAGCGTAAAAATTCGATAAGCGTACAATTATTATTTTGAGAATAATAATAGTCATGAAACAATCTACTCGTAAATACGAACCTGTGGATATATAGAACGTCGAAAACAGAGTTCGTATGTGAAAGTTACAACGATTAAACCGCTGTGAACGGATAAATGTAGACAGGGTTTGGACTCAAAATACAAAATGTGGTGCCTTGAACATCAAATATGAAATAACAATTCATATAATATGGAACGTAATAATATCTATTATTTAATTTCAAAGCCAAATTCGATTTCCGGTAAAATGCCAAAAATCGGGAAATCGGAAGAATACTGCTCTTAAACGCGTATTTCAACATCCAAAGAGTTATAATTCAATCAAAATAAATGTTTGACAATGTTTTTATACAAAATAATTATTTAGAACTTCGTTTCGTCGAAAACGCATAAAATTTCACTAAAACGGCTTACGATTTTATAAAAATCACACATTTTATACAAGTATGATGTTATTTATTTAAAAACCACACCACCCCACCCCCTACCCCACCCCCATCGGCTGAAAACAACATCCCAAGGCAATCCATTGCTACTATTCACAAATCTAGGCAATTATGGAGCTTGAATAAAATAATGCACATAAAATCAACCAACAAATCTAATAAACTAAACTATAATCCTATTACCATTCCATTGGAACCAAGTCACCAACTCATTCTCTTCTTCTCTCCCTCTCTTGCTCTCGGCCCTCTCCCTCTCTTCTTCTCTTCCAAAACCGCCACCATCATCATCTTCCTCAAGCTTCAATTCCAAGCTCCTTTAACAAGTTTAAGTGGTAAGCTTCATTCATCCTTTCATTCTAAACTACTTAACATAAGTTTTACACCATTTACACACACTAACATCAAAGTAAAACTATTGGGTAATAGTTTTGTCCAAGGGTCCTCCGAGCTCCAAGGCTTGGATCTTCAATCCTACCACCGATCTTCCAAGAAATACTTAGTTTTTAAGCCAAGCACGCTACAAGGGTGAGTTCATACCCCTCATTTTCATATTTTCTAACCTTTTTGGGGGAGAATACAAGTTTAATTACTATAAATGTTGTTTTATTCAAGTTTATATGTGTTAAAATGCTATAAATGATGTTTTACACAAATTTATAAAACTAGTTGTTGTGTAAAAATGTTTTTGACATGAAATATGGTTAGATCTATGTATTGTAAACATTGTGATATATTAGTTTGTGTAAAAGTTTCCAAACTATAAATAAAGTGGGTAAAAATGCTAGATCTTAGATAAAAATGTTATAAAAACGAAAACTAGTAAAAACTACGTTTTTATAGACGAAAGTACTATTTTCTAGCAAAAATGGTTATAACCAAGTTATTACACCATTTTTGTGAGAAATATCTTAAAAGATGATATTTATAATCATTTGAATAAGTTACTTCGTTATTACTCACACAAAAATATGATTATTACGACGGAATACTAAAAATAGACTATTATTGGAATAGTTTATGAACACAAGGTTATTATGACGTTTGAACATAACAAAAAAATAATTATATAAAATTATATAATTATTAAACACTACTATATTATCATGGGAAAAATGATAATGGATGATTACAAGAGTTTCTATATACAAATTTTACGTAAACAAGTTGATTGGAATACATACATTTTTGTGAGATGAATTTTCACAGTACTTTTATAAGTACCTACTATAAGTCCTGAATTTTATAACCAGAGTCTCGGTAAGAGAGCGCGATATTTGAGTATAGATCTATACGGGGCTTGACAACCCCGCACCTGAGCTGCTAGCTACAGCTAGACCGGCAGGTCTGAGGTGTCCAAATGTCTAACATTCCGACGCCTGAAGAACGTCGCAGCAGGCCAACTAGTCACAGTATGGTTATAGGGTATCTCACATGGGAAAATAATCAACTTATTATTATTTTTATAAATTGTTTACGTGGAAAAATACATTTCTAAGGAATTTCACACTACAGTTTACATATTACATTTTAGCCTTTGAGATTTAAAGACTTGGACATTTTATGAGAAAATATTGGATTTTCTTGGTTTTCAACACTATTGCGTACAAACAAAGGACATTTCTTACGCAAAATATTATAAACTCACCAACTTAATTGTTGACACTTTTTCAACTACTTGTATTCTCAGGAAACTGATAAGCTAAATCAAGCGCTACAAGAAGGGACGTTACGACGTCGTTTTTGCCTATTTTTGATATCATTATAATTGTATTTGAAACATGCAACAGATAAACTATGTAACATTTGGAATTACTTAATGATGGTTGTTTGCTTGGAATCACTATTATTCAACTTTGATATGATATTGTTCATGAAGTCATCCACCCTCGAACGTTTCCGCCATTACGGTTTGGGGGTGTGACACATACAAATCATTATTATCAGAAAAAAAACGTTTCAATTTAAAAATTAAATTGAAATTTGGATTTTTATAGAGGTGAGAATGTATATTTTTTAAAGGGGGGGGGTGTAAAAAAGTGAATATTGAGAGAAAGCGAAAACCGAAGGTGAGATTTTGAAGTGGTATAGGGGATAATTTATAGGCATAGGGGGTAAAAATTTATTTTAGAATTAAAGTTTTTTTTAATAAAAATGTATACAAACACACGGGTTCCACAACCTGTTCCCCAACCCACTTAGGGGGTGTTTGGGATTGCTTATTTGAGATGCTTATCGACTTATTGCGGTTTGACACCGGTAATAAGCAGTTTTAAGTGTTTGGATGAACATATTTTATAAGCACTTATTTGCTTAAATAAGCAGTTTCTGATAAGTTATTGCGTCCTTACTTATTGACTTATTTAAGTAGTTTTTGATAAGTCATTTCCGTATTACACACATAAACAACGTTTGCCAAACACTAAAAAACAACTTATTGACTTATTACGTTTTGGTACCGGATAAGCTAAAACAAACACTTTTTTTAGAACTCCGTTTTCACACCGCATAAGTTAATAAGCACTTTTAATAATAAGCATAAGTTGTTTTAAATAAGCAATCCCAAACACCCCCTTAATCGATTTTTCATGTACCCGCAATTGCCGGATTCATTTTCCCGATGGTGCCGACGGCCTCGCACGACTACCCGATTTCAACCCGATGCGACTCCGCCAAGCCTTAGGAAATACATTTGTTTATAAAGAATAGTGACAAGGACGAATAATGAGAATTCATGAAAGGGATAATGATCCGTAAAGGTAATGAAATTTGTACCGTGCACATATTTAGTCACTTATGTTATTTTTTGTTCATATTCTAAACTTATTTTTATGCTTGATTTACCCATGAACTTTTAAAAATTGTTCATATTTAGTCACTTATATTTTTCTATTATCCGCAAATGACCGTTAATTTATTAGTCATATGTGAAAAAAATAATTAATGATCATATGTATACAAAAATATAAGAAACTAAATATAAACAATTTTAAAAAGTTGTGAATAAATTAAACATAAATATAAATTCAGTTACCAAATATAAACAATTATAAAAATTAATTACCTTATTCAAACAATTTTAAAAATTGATTACCCTACCCGATCATTATCTCTTCCTCAAACAAAATCACATAACATATGAGCGATTCTCGTAACCTATGATACAGTCATTTTCTCACTATGTTTACTTTATATTTTCAAATAATGCTTTATAGTACGATTTGGCCACAAATCGACAAACCAATGGGAATCTTCTTTTAAAAAAGACTTGACTTGCCATTGACGATCAAAGTTCCCATATCACCGTGTATATACAATTATACACATATCTGTCCTTGAAGAGTGCGCAAAAGATCGTCATCGTTTCTCTTCGTTCATGTTCACTGGCAGGTGAATCGCTCTTTTTTGCATATTAAGTTCGAAATCTATTATCTCATTATCTGATGCTTAGGCTTTAATGCTAACATCACTGTTTTCCTTCTGTTTCTAACCTCATTGCTACTAAGTTAAAATTACCGAATCTGCAAAAATTTCTATAAATTTATACAGAATCTTCTTTTTATTTGATGAAATAAAGTAAACTTGAGGACGTGAGAACATGTTTCAGTTGGTAAATTGTGTGATCTATCTTCTGACTCAGTAATGTTTGGGTACGTAAATTTGTTTTCATGTGATAATATATAGCATATGTAATGAGAGTGAGAACAGCAATTTATAAGTAAAAAATGTTTGATCTTCTTTTCGAACCGAACCTGGATTCATACTTTCGTACCTTAGGTCAAATGTGTTTTCATCTGTACTTAACAGTCCACTTAATGCCTCCATGACAATTGGCACGAAATTTTTAGCAAATATTTACTTGATTCTTTGTACAAATTTGGGAAAAAGCTAAAAGAGGGAGGTAACTGGTTCTATTTCCATAACGAAACATAAGTACCTTGCTATTATGGGTAAAAACTAATGTACATTGCTTTTATCAGCAAAGAAACGAAACTACATAGCTATTATGGCTAAAAAACAAACTATGCTGCCATTATCATTAAAGAAACGTAAGTATCTTGCCATTATGGTTTAAAAAAGTAAAGTACATTGCCTATATTGGTAGCGAAAGTAAACTATGTTGCTATTACCCGCAATTTTCCCCTTTTAAGGAATGCATATATTTACCTATTCAGAGAAAACACTCATGAATTCAATATCCGGCTCCTTTTTTACTTTCTTTCCAAAATTATCCCATTGATTCAAGTTTCCTGTTAAAGATTCATCTTCATAAACAGCAAACCAATTTGCCGGTCAAAAAAAAAAAAAAAAAAAAACTGGTTCTATTTCTTGTTATGCTCCTTGGAAAACGAGTTATTCCAGTAATATCGTCTCTATTTTTATTTATTTATTGTTTAAATTGCTAGGAATTTATCCTCTTTTTATGATTTCAATGTAGTTTCGGTTACTGATTATACACTATATAATGGCATTGCAGCTAAAACAACATGAGTAAGACAGTTCACGTGTCTGGATACCCGGATTTAGAATCTGCAGATGTAATTAAAGCGTCTTTGGAGAGGTATACGGGCCCCGGGACTATTTACGCGTTAGAGGTTAAAAAGTCAAATCGAGGGTCAAGATCGTACGCAAAAGTACAATTTACAACGAGGGATAAAGTTAATTATATTCTAGAGCTTGCTAGTAATAAACAACTATGGTTTGGTAGAACATATCTAAAGGTTTATGCACAGGATCATGACATCGAACAGAGGCCCAAACAATTTGCATTTGAGATGGAAGGTGTGACTCTTCATTTTGGTTGCCAGGTGTCAAAGGAGATTTTACATGTCTTATGTGAAATGAAAAATGCATCCGTCAAATTTGGATTTGGGTTAAGAAGGTTATACTTTGTTGTTTCATATCCTTCTACTTGTTACAAACTCCAACTTTCTTATGAAAATATCTGGCAAGTTCAACTACATCATCCACGTGGCAATCGTTCAAAATTTGTTGTTATTCAGGTTAGTTTGATTGAGCTAATATGTCCTCGAGAGTATTATACGTTACTATTTCCTTCAATTTGCCCTTTTTTCTATTAGTGACTAATTCAATTTGTTTTTTTATAGCTATATGGTGCGCCTCGAATCTATCAAAAAGTTGAAGACAGCATCCATAACTTTTATAGGGAAATTCCCGATGATCAATGGGTTCGAACGACTGATTTTACTCCATCTTTCTCGATTGGACATTCATCCCATTTATGTTTGGAACTTCCACACGATGTTGACCTCCCAAATCTTGCTCGCTACTTCCCATATTATGCAGAAAATAACCGCCAATTCAATTTAATGACAGGTCATAGTTTTTCCCAAAACTTGGACCTAGTCCCAATAGTGAATCCCACTCGTTATCTCCCATACAAAATAGTCTTCAAGATTTGTTCATTGGTTCAACACGGTTGCATCCCAGGCCCGCAACTTAATGATGATTTCTTCGAGTTGTTAGATCCACAAAAAAGAGACATTGGCTGTATTGAATATGTTCTTGAAAAAGTCTACTTTCTCAAAGATTGTTGTTATGATCCCGTAAGGTGGATAACAGAAGAATACAGACACAACAATAGGCTACGTTCACCTGCCATCTCAATAGATTCTGATTCTGGTCTTGTATACGTTAGAAGGGTCCAAGTTACACCATCAAAAGTGTATTTCTGTGGGCCCGAAGTCAATGTTTCTAATCGCGTTCTACGCCATTATTCAGAATACATCGATAATTTCATTCGCGTATCGTTTCTTGATGAGGAATTGGAGAAACTTTACTCGACGGATTTGTCCCCGCGCACGAGTAATTTAACCGGGGAAAACAGAACCGGCATTTACAAAAGGATTTTGTCGGTTTTGAAAAACGGGATAGTTATCGGAAATAAAAAGTTTGAATTTCTCGCGTTCTCATCAAGTCAGATACGCGATGGTTCTGCATGGATGTTTGCTTCAACAGGTAGAATTAACGCTGCAGATATACGTGAATGGATGGGTGATTTCAGTAGTATTAAAAACGTTGCAAAATATGCTGCGAGACTCGGTCAATCTTTCGGTTCTTCAAAGGAAAGTTTAAGTGTTGCACGTCATGAAGTTTTAAAGATTCCTGATGTGGAAATCGTAAGAAATGGTGTGAAGTATACTTTTTCTGATGGAATCGGGAAAATATCAGCTGAATTTGCTAAAAGAGTTTCGGTTAAATGTGGGTATAATTTTATTCCATCCGCTTTTCAAATTCGCTACGGTGGGTACAAAGGTGTTGTAGCTGTGGACCCCACATCATCAACAAAACTATCTTTGAGAAAGAGCATGTGTAAATTCGAATCAAACAACACAAAGTTAGATGTTCTTGCAACAAGCAAGTATCAACCGTATTACTTAAATCGGCAACTGATAACACTTCTTTCTAGCCTCGGAGTCAAAGATCATGCATTTGAGAAAAAGCAAAAAGACGCGGTGGACTTACTAGACGCGGTTTTAACCGAGCCAATGAAGGCACAAGAGGCACTGGAGTTAATGTCACCCGGTGAAAACACCAACATTATGAAAGAAATGCTTTCGTGTGGGTACAAGCCGAATGCTGAACCGTTTCTCTCAATGATGCTGCAAGTTTTTCGTGCAACAAAGTTGTTGGAATTGCGTACGAAAACACGGATTTTCGTTCCTAAAGGAAGGGCAATGATGGGATGTTTGGACGAGACTCGTACACTCGAATATGGTGAAGTTTTTGTGCAGTTTTCATCAGCGGGAAGAAGGCGGTTGAATGATGATGGTAGTGATGGTGGCCGTACGTGTGGAATTGTTGTTGGGAAAGTAGTGGTGGCCAAAAATCCGTGTTTACATCCAGGTGATGTACGAGTTTTGAGGGCTGTTAATGTTCTAGGGTTACATCACATGGTGGATTGTGTTGTTTTTCCACAAAAAGGGAACAGGTAAAATGTAGGGAAATCTCCAATAAAGTCCCGTTATTTTGGGCTAGTTTATGAAAAAGTGTCAAAATTAATTTTATTTACAGAAAAGGACAATGTACCGGCTAACGTATTCAATTTAGCCCTTTCATCTGGTTTACCAGGTTTCTTAGATTGGAAAATTTTACTAAAGTCACACTATTTTGGTCAATTTGTGATAAAGTCCGACTGTTGAATTTTTTTACACAAAATAATAGGACTTTTTCATAAACAAACCCATAATAATTGGACTTTATTGGAGATTTCCAATTTAAGAATCCTGGTAAACCGGAAGAAAGGGTTAAACTGAAAACATTAGCCGATATTGTTGTCTTTTACTGTAAATAAAATTAATTTTGGGACTTTTTCATGAATTGGCTCAAAATAATGAGACTTTATTGGAAATTTTGTGTAAAATGTATATCCAACTTTAATTTATATATTGTTTCTTGAATTTTTTGTAATTATATAACTTTTTATATAGGCCTCATCCGAATGAATGCTCGGGGAGTGATTTGGACGGAGATATTTACTTCGTGTGTTGGGACCCCGATCTAATTCCACCTAAGCAAATTGAACCGATGGATTATACACCAGCACCAAGTATGCAAGTTGATCATGATGTTACTATTGAGGTACCTTTACTATTAACTCCATCTCATTCCTATTTGTAATTATTATAAATTCTGAAAAAATCTATTTATCAATTTCAGGAAGTCGAGGAGTACTTCACAAACTACATAGTCAACGACAGTTTAGGAATCATAGATAGCGCACACATAGTCTTTGCAGACCGAGAACCCGAAAAAGCAATGGCGGGACCATGTGTAGAACTCGCAAGGCTCCACTCAATAGCCGTCGACTTTCCAAAAACCGGTGTCCCCGCGGAAATTCCCGCAAATCTCCGTTGCAAAGAGTACCCGGATTTCATGGAAAAATCCGACAAAACAACGTACGAATCCCAGAACGTAATCGGGAAACTCTTCCGCGAAGTCATACAAATCACGCCGCAAAACAGCCCAGTCAACCCCTTCACGCGTGACGTGGCGAGACAAACGTACGACACTGACATGGAAGTAACCGGGTTCGAGTATTACATCGATGAAGCTTACGATTTTAAAACCGAATACGATTACAAATTGGGTAATTTGATGGATTATTACGGGATTAAAACGGAGGCTGAATTGTTGACGGGTAGTATTATGAAAATGTCGCGGTCTTTTGATAGGAGGAATGATGCTGAAGTGGTTGGTTTGGCTGTGAAGTCTTTGAGAAAGGAAGCGAGGAATTGGTTTAGGAAAGGGAGAGGTGACGTGGATGTTGGAGATGATGACGTGTATGCAAAAGCATCTGCTTGGTATCACGTGACATATCATTATGATTATTGGGGGAAATACAATGAGGATATGGAACGTGGTCATTTTTTGAGTTTTCCTTGGTGTGTGCATGATAAGCTTATTGAGATTAAGAGACGCAAAGGGAGGTTTAGAAGAAATGTTGCTCCTGATTGGCTTGAACAGGAGTTTAGTGCTGCATTAAGTATTTAGTATTTGATATGAGTGGAGTTTTTTTAACTTGTGTGGTTATGGCACGTGTTGGATTGTGTTTAGTGTAAATATTGCTTTTGTTGATTTATGTTTGGTATATGTAATCAGCAACTTATGATCATAGTGTCCCACTGTTTATAGGTTTTAGTGGTGATATCGTTTCTTTCTTGTTGCATTGTGTAATTAGTATGAAAGTTAAGTAGCCGAGGTTAAGTACAGGTATGAAACAGACTTGCAGTATGCCACATACAATCAATTAAGGATAACGTAGTAGTGTATATATATACACCCTAAGATATTTGTAATATATATAAATCATGCAAAAATAGTTATCTTTTAGCTATATCTCAAGACCCCTTCACTAATTTTCTTAAAATTATTATTATTATTATTATTATTATTATTATTATTATTGATAACCGAGGGCCCCATCCGACCCATCTTTTGGATGACCCTGATGAAGCAACCTCGAGGTCTACGCACACCTGGCAGCAGGATGGTCCGAGTCAATCACCTACGGGGTAGAGAGGTGGCCAGTGGTCATCCCCTGATTGAAACCTAACACTCCCTATGGGGAAAGGGAAGGAGTGAGATTTGAACTCGGAACCTCCTTATGGTGGAAGAGAATGAGTCCTAAGTCTTATCCACAAAGCCATCAGTGTGATCGTTAATTTTCTTAAAATTATTAAACCCATGAAAAATAATAAAACTTTATTTCACGTAAGTTTAAGCTTGGTGCCTACTATAGCAAGCACTAATCAAGCATTGATTTGTAAACTAGGTTGAGTTGATATACTGAAATTAGATTGCATCTGTTGTTGCTTGATGGACAGCCATAAGTGTTACTCGGCTAGAATCAAGGAGCTATTGTCTTTTATCAAAGTTTTAACAATCGACCATGAAGAAAACATACTAAATTGGTAAATAATTGATTTACTGTACTTTTCTTCTTTTTTGCACTAATAGGAGAAATGAAGAAGCTGAGAAGCGAGCATTTTGTGGAATCAGTGAGCGACAAATTCATTCTACAAAGGTAAGTCCGTTCTAGAAAAGGTACCTGGACAAAGTTCTATTGTCTGGATGAGGACATGATCATGTTCATGCTAGTAACACTCCCTTGTTTTGGTATGATCATATGGAATGAACATTCAAGAACTTTTAAGATTTTTATTATACTCGTAGCTACTTATAGATACTTTTTCTTTTGTCAGGTTAAATATTTTAATTATTATGACTTGTATTTCCTTGTGTGGTTTGAATTATTATGTTATACCATTTTTGGTTAGAAGTTTTATTTATCCACTTAAGTTCTTATTTACACCCAAACATTTTGTATTATACACATTTGAACATTATTACCTACATATATCATGGTTAAAGCCCATATATCAATACCAAACCCCACCAATCCGCTCATCATCATCATTCGGTCAGGTTAGAACTCTTGCAAACACTTCCACCATCACTTCCACTATCAATACCCAACCCACCAATCCGCCATCCTGCAATTTGTCGCCAGCCAGCCATCTTCACAGCCGCCGCCTACCAGACCACCACTAATGTTTTACCAACAGATGGTAACCACCAACAAATGCCACCATACCAAACACAACCAATAATGCAGTCAGTGCCTCCCCTGTTGACCTCAAGTCCACAGAATACTCGTTCATTTTTGCCTACGAATGACAGAAGGTACCAATTCCCTGCTTACATGGGTGAAACATGGGTGGAAAATCTCGAAGAACTAGGCACATCCATTGTTGTTGAAGGGGGAGCTCCTGTAATACACAAGCACATATACCAATGAGGGATACGGGCCGGGACATGAACTACCATGACCACAGGAACCACCTGGGTGGCCACGTCAACCACCCTTTTCTGGTGGGAAGCCGTGTATATGGTGGTGTACAAATTCCGGAGGCAGATTATCGTTCTAGGAAATTGAAGATGCCTTTGTTTGATGGGGAAGATGTGTTCGGTTGGATCTACAAAGTGGAGAGGTTCTTCGAGGTGTAATGTTTGAACACTTCGGGAGAAAAAATTAGAGCTGCGGTGTTGTGTCTGGAGGGCCCAGTATTGGCATGGTACCGGTCAAACGAAGAGAGGACACCCTTCCGTACATGGGAGGAATTGAAACTTCATCTCCTGGAATGGTTCCAACCTTCACATAAGGGTAACTTACAGGAACAATTATTGTGTCTAACTCAAGTGGGGACGACTAGGGAGTATGTGGGGGCGTTTAAGACCTTAACAACCTAACTAAGGGGTATACCGGAGCAGACTGTGGAAAGTAACTTTATTAAGGGATTAAAGTCGGATTTGTGCAACTGGGTTCGGTTGTTACAACCAACCGGGCCGAGGCAAACTATTAAATTAACTATGATGATCGATGAGAGCCGTTCCGGCACCTCTAATGTTTCTGAGCGGACAAGGATAAGAACCGTGACTTACCGACCACCACTTACCGGAGCAAGGACGCCGTGGCCAGCAGGTGGACAGGAGCAAGGCAAACACAATCGCCCCCGAGCTCTATTAAAAAGGATTACTGAAGCCAAAATAACCGACAAACGAGCGAAAGTTTAGTGTTTTAAATGTGATGGTAAGTTTGGGCCGGGACATAGTTGCCTCAGAAAAACGGTACAAGTGTTGCTTGTAAAAGAAGATGACAATGAAGAGGAGTTGGAAGACACGAACCATTTCACCTAGACATGGTGTCGGTGTCCGTGAGCTCGGTTGTGGGGATTACCACACCCCACACTATGAAACTAAGAGGTATGTTCAGTGGTGGTCAGGAGGTAGTATTACTTATCGACAGTGGGGAAACCCATAATTTCGTGTCGTTACCACTAGTAGAGGAGCTGGGTCTCAGGATTAAGGGAGCACGGGAAACGGGGTGATGATGGGAAACGGGAAGTTTGACAAAAGTTTTAGTATATGTAGGAGAGTAGCCCTATCTCTTCCAGGGTACCAGTTGCTCAGTGATTTCTATCCCTTGGAGCTTGGAAGTACTGATTTGATTTTGGGAATAAAGTGGTTACGTACTCTGATACACAGGTGAATTAGAAAGAGCTCACTATGTCGT
Organism: Cichorium intybus; assembly: GCA_023525715.1. Lineage (NCBI taxonomy): Eukaryota > Viridiplantae > Streptophyta > Magnoliopsida > Asterales > Asteraceae > Cichorium > Cichorium intybus. The sequence goes on along the minus strand of CM042010.1, from coordinate 25,689,824 downwards.
TTGTCTCAGGTAGGAGGAAGATAATATTGCAAGGGGGACCTGGTCTAAATAGAATGGAGTCTTCCTTATACACTATGGTTAGCGACTTACCGAGTGTAATAGAAGGGTACCTGGTCGAGTTTCAAAATTTGGCATTTCAGCGGAGCCGTCTTCGCAAGTTCAACCAGCCATGGATGATTTACTAACTGAATTTGTTGATGTTTTTATGTTACCTATAGGTTTATAGCCATCTCGGGGTCACAAACATGCTATTAACTTGAAGACGGGGACCGAACCGATCAATGTTCGACACTATCGGTACCCCCAGTTACAAAAAGATGAGGTGGAAAAGTTAATCAGATAGGTGCTTACAGCAGAGGTGATTCGAGCAAGCTCTAACCCATTTTCTAGTTCAGTTGTATTAGTGAAGAAGAAATACGGGAGTTGGCGGTTCTGTGTCAATTACCGGGCTCTTAATAAAGCGACAGTTCTGGATAAGTTTCTTATTCCTGTTATTGACGAACTACTTGATGAACTCCATGGTGCGATCATTTTTAGCAAACTTGATTTAAAATCCGGGTACCACCAGATCCGAATAAAGTCAGAAGATATTCCCAAGACAGCGTTCCGGACATACGAGGGACACTACGTGTTTCTCGTAATGCCATTTGGTTTACCTAATGCACCTTCCATGTTTCAAGGGCTCATGAATAAGGTGTTTCGTCCTTATCTATGCAAGTTTGTTCAAGTTTTTTTACGATATATTGATTTATAGTCGGTTAATAGAAGAGCATCGGGAGCATCTCATGCGGGTTTTTGGTTGTTTACGAGCTGAGGGGTTGTTTTGTAATCGTAAGAAATGCATGTTCGGACAAGACCCGGTGGAGTACCTTGGCCACATTGTGACCCGAGACGGTGTGATGGCTGGTCCAACCAAGATATCAGCCATGACCACGTAGCCTGAGCCTAAGACGGTGTGGGAACTACGAGGATCCCTTGGGCTAATAGATTATTACCATAAATTCGTGCAAGGGTATGGAAAGATTGCAAAAGCACTTACTGATCTGCTCAAGAAGGATCAGTTTCATTGGAATGAAGAGGCGGCATGCGTGTTTCGATAGTTACAAGACACAATGACGAGAGTTCCGGTTTTAGCACTTCCAGATTTTTCAAAGAAGTTTTCCATTGAGACGGAACGCGTCGGGGCATGGGTTAGGGGGCTGTTCTCATGCAAGAAGGGTGGCCTGTCGCATATCATAGTCAAGTGTTGGGCGTGTGAGCTCAACAAAAGTCGATCTACAAAAGGGAGCTCATGGCGATAGTGTTGGCTGTTCAAAAATGGCGGCCGTACTTGCTTGGTCGGCGCTTCATAGTAATCACGGACCAACGAGCATTAAAGTATCTGTTATAACAACGAGTAGTGCCAGCCGAGTCCCAGATATGGATGTTGAAATTGTCTGGTTATGATTTTGAAATCATATACCGACCCGGTAAAGAAAATGGGGCAGCAGATGCTTTATCGAGGCGTGGAGAAGGGGTACAGTTGTCGTCTGAACTCATGGTGCCTTATTCTAGAAATCATGAAGAGTTGTTATGAGAATTGAAACAAGACCCAAACATTCTAACCATGGTTCAAGGTATGAAAACAGGGGAGGAGAAGTATATACGGTATGTAGTCAAATACGGATTGGTGTTCTATCAAGACCTTTTAGTTCGCCATGGGTCAATCGCTTGTTCCAAGAGTTCCATGTCGGGGTCATGGGAGGTTATGAGGGTACCCAGAAATCATACCACCGGTTGGCACATGAATTTTATTGGGTCGGTATGAGACGTGATGTGGCTGACCGGGTGGCCAAGTGTATGGTTTGTCAACAAAACAAACACTCCAATTTGGCACCAGCAAGTCTCTTGCAACCTTTATAGCTACCAAAGCACATTTGGTAGGATTTGAGGATGGATTTCATTGATGGTTTGCCAAAATCGGAAGGATATAACGTGATCTTTGTAACACCCCATTTCACGAAACGTTATTTTTGGCGATTTAAATATTTTTTTGGGAAATAAAAATTATATGTAATAAACGAAATAAATAAATTCATAATAATAATATTAATCATATAGGGACTTAGAAATTAATTTATTAGTTGGGGTTAGTTTATGACAACTTTGAAAACTTTAAATGTGAAATTAAAACAAGAATGTGCTAAACAAAAATACTATAGCAAACTACAAGGACTTCTATTGTCGTTTTCTCAAAGTGGTGCATGTAGCCGTAAGGTTTATTTCCTTTCTCTTGGGCTGTTGTTGTTCGATCGGGAGGGAGTGATTGGGCCGACAGACCCTTGGTTCTTCACCTTGCACGTCTAAAACAGGATTAAGGCCTAGTCGAACCCCAAAGAAACCGTTGCGGCCGTAGTTTCTTTCCCTTCTCATGTTATTTCTGCATCTCGCTTCTCCTCTTGTGGGTTCCTACTGCTGCCGAGACGTAAGGAAGGGAGGAGGTCGTAACTTGTGAAACCCTTGGTGTCGTGTTGGTGGAGCTCAAGACCGTGGTCTAGAACTTTCAAGTAGCTTGGTGTCGTGCCGTGGTAAGATCTTCATTCTCGCTTTTTTTGTTATCCTAGCCGAGACCACCTTCACCCTAACCATACTCCATCGTGGGTGTGGTGTGATTTTATCTAGGTGTGTTCCATGAACTATTTATTTTCCAGTGGAGATGCTTCATGTTGTTGTTTCTAGTTCACATCTCAATATATCAAGTTTCCATTGTTGCACTTTTGGATATCTTGATGTATGTGTGTGTTTCCACGAGGTGTGGGTTTCAAGTTATGATATTTCACTTCTAAATTTCTTTTATTGGAATGTTTTTGGACTTACTTCAGACCTTAAGGGTCTTAATTTCTGTCTTTATGGGTTAAGGGGTTTAGAACCTTAACCCTAAGTTGTTATTTACATGTGAATCAAATTTCACTGTTTTGCGTCCTGTTTGGTAAATGCATATAAAATCGTGTGAGTGTCTATTTAGGATGATCTCTATATCAATAGAATGCTAGTTGAGTCTAGTTTCAACATCCAGAAGGCCATGGCCTGATTCGTATGCTAGGTTAGGTGAATAACGCAATGTTCGTTGATTGGTGTAAGTTCTATCAAATTTGGTTCCCTGTATTGTGAAATGCACTATAAATTGTACAAAAATATTTTGGAGTCAAGACCAGTGGCCAAAGTCTTTTCTATGTGTCTAGTTTTGTCCTACCGAAAATCAGAAACTAATGCTCTGTATATTTGGTGTTATGGTTACATCTTTGAGGGGTGGTCCAATGGGTGTACTGATCTAATCAGTCAAGTTTGGGGATTTGTAATTTGTTATTGGACAACAATTTTGACCTGAGGTCAAGCCTTGTGACCTTGTCCTTGGGTCTAGTTTCCCATAATTTTTATTGGAGTTTACTTTTAAGCTCTCCATGGTTTAATATTGCAAATCTTGTGATTGGGTCAAAAATCAGCCTTACTGTCGATTTCCTTTTTGTCGTGATTGTTTTCGTTATGGGTTTTGGGGGATGTAGAGAGTGTTTGGACTTGCCTAAATCTAAATAAAAGACCTAATAACTTCATTTTAAGCATATGAGACGAAAGGAGGGGTACATGGTTGAGACACGATGCATGTCGGAAGTTGTAAACATTTAGATGATAAGTAACGGTATAAGTATCTATTTATAGTAAGGTTAGTTAGTGTACTTGATAGTAATTAACTTAATATACCTTATAGGAGTATAAGGAGTGCGAGTTGAGCTTGGTTGGATTCTCAGAGTTGCTGCATGGGTTCTACATTGCTGAGTTGCTGTACGGGTTCTACATTGATGTTCGAGGAGAGTTTCTCACTACATTGTATGGATGTTATATGTGCTTTACTGTAGCTCAGCAAGATGCACTGAGCTGATATGTATGGCTCGATGAAGAGAGTATGTGCGGCTCAGAGTGCTGAGCGATGGAACATGACTCAATGTACTGGGTAGAGTAGACTGTGTGTTAATTTACTGTATTGTATGGTAGTATCATTCCTGATATGGGTGGGGTATGTGTAACTGATATATCGTGTATGTGTTGGAACTCACTAAGCTGTGTGCTTACCCTTTCCCTATTAAATTATTGTTTCAGCTTTTACACGTGTTAATGACGGCTAGCCATGATGTGTACCCACTGGAGCAGCTTCCGTTGAAGACTGATGTTTAGTTGACTTTATGTTAGCTTTGACTTCCGCTAAATGTTGAGATATATTGTTAATAAAATGGTTTTAAGGATTGAGTAAAGTTTACATTTGAAATTTTATCAATGAAGTGATATTTTTATTATAGAAAACCGTTGTTCAAATTTTTTTAAAATTATCATAAAAACTTGGATGTTACAATCTTGGTGGTGGTTGATCGCCTTAGTAAGTCGGCACATTTTATACCCTTGAAACATCCTTACACAACTGCCACTGTTGTCATGCCTTCCTTCATGAAGTCATAAGGTTGCATGGGATACCGTTAATAGTGGTATCCGATAGAGATAAGGTTTTCCTAAGTCGCTTTTTGAAGGAGCTTTCTCGACTCCAAGGTACCATGTTAAAGCACAACACCGCATACCATCCACAGAAGGACGGACAAACAGAAGTTGTGAATCGTAGCTTGGAGACATATCTGCGTTGTTTTGCCTCAAACAAGCCGAAAAAATGGTTAAAGTGGTTGTCTTGGGCTGAGTACAGGTATAACAAATCTTATTATTCGGCATTTAAGGACACTCCTTTAAACATAGTATATGGGCGTGATCCTCCCCGTCTACTTAGTTATGATCATGGATATGCGGTTACATTTGAAGTCGATAGTTATCTATAGGAGCAGGATTGTGTTTTGGAGGAGCTAAAAGAGCAATTGGAGAAAACGCAACACATCATGAAGAGTCGAGTAGATGGGAAGAGGCATGATGTGGAGTTTGAGAGAATCAGGCTCACTTTATTGAGTTCTGGACTCAATTTGAGGCTTAAGAGTTTTTATTAGAACATTTTTACAAAAGAAAGATGTTTCATGAAGGGTGAACTGAAGACGCAGTGTGTACAGCCAGCCGATGCCATTGTGGGAAAAAGGGTTAAGTGTTTAATGTTGTTGATGCTTTCTGAAACATAGGGTGTATGTATGCTATATTGCCTGGTAGAGATCACACATTGTTGTACTGTTTATCTGCTACTTGCTAATAGGAATGTATGCTAGTCTTGATAGGTTGCTTAGGGAATGCCACTAAGTTGTATGCAGTAGGAACTGAAGAGTCCTAGAATACTTGTGTTAGCCTTATTGCATGTTCCTTGTTTGGTTGTTGCCATAGGGTGGATTCTCGTATTTGAAAGACTAATTAGTTCGATATTGTATACTACTACGTTCGCGAAACAACCTGTCATCACCGGAGGAAATTCTGTCTTAGTTAGAGTAGCAGGGTGCGGGTGGGATTCCTAGTATTCTAGAAAGTGATGACATATGCTTTATAAGGGAATATGTGTTAGAATTATCAGTGAGAAGTGAATTGGAGACTCCGGGACGGGTCTCGAAACGAACCTGGATTGGCGTGGAAGGTAGTAGTAGAGCTCCTACTATCGAAAGCACATGATTCACGTTCGAGTCGAGAATTGGTCAATAGACATCCAATGAGCTGAGGGTGTAACTAATTAGCATATTAGATGTGGGTGCTAATGAAATGTGTTAATCTTTGTCCATTCTATTGTTGAATGGTGATCATGGGGTTTAGTGGGAACCACTAGGGTGCTGTTTTGGGTGGCCAGGAGATTCGGGATCTGATGGCGACTGAGGACTCGTGTGCGATTAGGGAGGAATGCCAGGTATGATACCGAGATTACGAATGAGTCGAGGGACACATTGGAGAAATGGGTCGTTACCAATCCAGTTGGCGGGGGAGGCAGACCCCATTATTTAGCATGCATTGGATTTATGTTGTCGAGGGCATATTCCTTACTAGTAGTTCCATGGATGGTCGGGGAAAAACAAGTATGTACTTATAGAACTAAAATAGAAATATCATAAGTAATAGCATGGTAGATAGAGCGGCCATATCAAAGATAGAGGTCTCGTAACGATAAAGAAGTAACAGAGAGTTATCTAAGAGAGAGTAAGGGTTCGTAAATAATAATAATAATAATAATAATCATATCCTAATAAATAAGTAACTCAAAGCCACATGTCATCACCACATTCATTTTGCCACATGTCATTTTCTCATAAATTTAAATTTCTTAAAAAAACTAATTTGTTTGAAACGTTTCTAACTCCTTAATGATCGGTTTAATTGTCATTAAATTTCAAAATTAATTGTTATCATTCAATTTCAAAATTAATTGTTTTTTAATATCACATTATTTTTTAATGTGTAGAATGATTTGGGAGACAATAGAGAGAAAATTGACGTCATAATATTTTGAAAAACGAGTCCCATCATTATAATGAGTTTGATTTTCGTACCGGTGACATTCTCATAATAAATTATATTTATCAAAATATACAAAGTCGTAATAGTAAAAATCAAAAGCAAGAAGTCAAGATACATAAACAAATTTCTTATGTAAAATTATTAATGTTTAGATATTCTTAATTAATAATTTTTTTGTACCATCCCGTGTAATACACGGGTTTTACAACTAGTAATAATAATAAATCGAAGTAACAGACTTGGACTTTAGTCCAAATGGGGGAGGAATACAAAATTAAGGGAACAACATGAATGTTGTTTAGAATCGATGAAATTATTAAAATTATAGTAACACATCAATATATTTAAATTTAATATTATATTTACAAAATATTCCCCTACTAGAGTATGACATTGTGAGAGAATTGAATTAGATTCAAATCTTTCCATTTAATTAATATTAGTAGGAATTCAAACTAAAAACTGAAGCCGGGCTATGTCACCTACTAAGTCTTCAAAATTCTCTTTACTTGTAGGCTCGAGTAAATCAGGGTTAATACTACTCATAGCAGAATTAGATGGCAGAGACTGCTACTGTGTATGAGTTCCTGATGAAGCTTCCTCCATTTTCAGAATTCTTTTTTTCTTATATGCAGCTTTATGAGCAGCTTGTCTTAGCTTCTTTGTAGTGTCTGTTAAACCCGAATGTGAACCTTCGATTATCGCTTCTTTCTCCTTTTCTAGACTAGGTATTACATCTCTTGACAATTCTGTTGCTTCATTAGAATCATTACCAAATTCCTGTGGCACAAATAACTTCAGTAATTACAACCATGTGATATAAAGGAATTAAAAAAATGTAATTCTTAACCTGAGTACGATTAATAAGAGTTTGCAGACTCTTACTCTGTCCTTGAGGCCAACGTTTGATACGTAACTCCCTACAACGTTTCTTCAACCTAGTTGTTCCAACGTTAAGTTCCTTTGCAGCCTGCTTAATTGGCTTGTTAAAATGCTCAGCTATTATTTCCCTACTTAATACATGTCTGGAACCGTTTCCACTGCCAACTACTATGGTTTTTGTAATCGAGGGATCGAATCCAGTTGTACTATTTGTATTCTGGATCATTTGAGCATGATCCTGATTTTCTAACCCAAAGATAAACATTGATTCAGTAAAATTAGTATCTGCTGTCGGTAGTAATTGTTGCTTTTCAACCATGAACCTAGGATTCTGAAATCGCTCTAGATTCCTTTGAATCATCAGAAGGTGATCCTCGTATTGAAAACCACCCCCAAACTCCGGATTTATTCCATCATTGTCGTTATGAATCGTCTGTATTTGATCATGATTCTGAATGTCAGCCATAAATCCTTGATTCATGAGGATAATCCCACTACTCGTTGAGTGCATGTACGTGAATGGATTATCATCAGTTAGACCATCCATAAATAGATCTACAAATAACACATGTTAGATTATAAAACAAAATGGAATACTCGTAAAAGCATCATCCAAAAGAATTTAACCTGGAAGAAGGTATTGAGTCTGTCCAAGTGCAAAGTCTAAAGATGAATGCACTGGATCTTCTGAGTTAATACTTATCTAGGGAAAAACATCAAGCTCACTTTGGAGTTGCTCCATTGATAGTATATTCTGTACCATAATTTAGAACCAATCAAAACATTAGAAAGATAAATGAAAAATAAATAATAGATGTCTAGAATGTTAAAGTCATCGAACTTTAGTAAAGACGTCTGATTTAAAGTACCCTCTCCTCGTGAGAAATCAGGTCCATAGTTCGACAGATTGCTCATTGAAGATCTATTTTCCATGACTCAACTTTAAATATGAGTTCGTATACGAATAAACTAGTGGTAGGAAAGAATGAGATTGAAATGATCTTAGATATAGATGATGATACATACCCGTTTATATAGTATCTTGCACCTAGAACTGAAAGGACAACCCCCATTCTTATTACCGAAATTCAAAACATCTATAGTATGTACGATCTTTTCAATACCCTAAGTGCCATTTTTTCAAAATTCGTTGCTTGACTCCGATAAGAACGGGATAATGAAAAGACTTTTTGAAATAAAAATGTATATCTCCTGATAGCGGAAATAGTTCAAAGAATTTTCAGTACTCATTTAAAAATGAACTTATAAGAACCAATGTAAATTTTGATGAAATAAAACATTTGAGGATTTTATAAATATAGACTTATTAAGCCAATAAGTATTTGAAAGAAAAGTTGAATTGAGACAAACGTGCGACGAAATATGACGATTTCAGATAAATATAAAACATTCCTAACTTGTTGATTTTTCAAAGAATTTGTAATATAATTACAAGCATTAAAACTAAATTTTGCCACAAGAACATGCAAGTAGTTCACCAAATGACAAATTTTATTTCCCAGATAATGAAGTTTGAGTAGCAAGTGGCACAAAGTACATTTTGGACTGTAGAGGACGGGGTAGCTCGGATGCATACCCCTAAAGGCTGAGTTCGCCTTCGTTGGCTGTTGCCAACTGTAGCATCGTTATGCTGTTTCACGAGTTGTCATATGTAAGAAGGCGTGGGAACCCTACCTTTTACGGAAATAAGGGAGAATTGTAGATTTAAGAGTCGAAGGTAAGATTGTCGCGTTTATATATTGAGGTGTTAGAGCGGAATTTCGGGGACGAAATTCTTATAAGTGAGGGAGAGTTGTAACACCCCATTTCACGGAACGTTATTTTTGGCGATTTAAATATTTTTTTAGGAAATAAAAATTATATGTAATAAATAAAATAAATACATTCATAATAATAATAATCATATAGGGACTTAAAAATTAATTTATTAGTTGGAGGTAGTTTATGACAACTTTGAAAACTTGAAATATGAAATTAAAACAAGAATGTGCTAAACAAAAATACCATAGCAAACTACAAGGACTTGTATTGTCATTTTCTCAAAGTGGTGCATGTAGCCGTAACCGTAAGGTTTATTTCCTTTCTCTTGGGCTGTTGTTTTCCGATCGGGAGGGAGTGATTGGGCCGACAGGCCCTTGGTTCTTCACCTTGCACGTCCAAAACAGGATTAGGGCCTAGTCGAACCCCAAAGAAACCATTGCAGCCGTAGTTTCTTTCCCTTCTCGTGTTATTTCTGCATCTCGCTTCTCCTCTTGTGGGTTCCTACTGCTGCCGAGACTTAAGGAAGGGAGGAGGTCGTAACTTGTGAAACCCTTGGTGTCGTGTTGGTGGAGCTCAAGACGGTGGTCTAGAACTTTCAAGTAGCTTGGTGTCGTGCCGTGGTAAGATCTTCATTCTCGCTTTTTTTTTTGTCCTAGCTGAGACCACCTTCACCCTCACCATACTCCATCGTGGGTGTAGGTGTGAGTTTAGCTAGGTGTGTTCGATGTACTATTTATTTTCCAGTGGAGATGCTTCATGTTTTTGTTTCTAGTTCACATCTCAATATATCAAGTTTCCATTGTTGCACTTTTGGATATCTTGATGTATGTGTGTGTTTCCACGAGGTGTGGGTTTCAAGTTATGATATTTTACTTCTAAATTTATGTTGTTGGATTGCTTTTGGACTTACTTTAGACCTTAAGGGTCTTAATTTTTGTCTTTATGGGTTAAGGGGTTTAAAACCTTAACCCTAAGTTGTTATTTACATGTGAATCAAATTTCACTTTTTGGGGCCTGTTTGCTATATGCATATAAAATCGTGTGAGTGCCAATTCTAGATGATATCTATATCTCTAGAATGGTAGCTGAGTATAGTTTCTACATCCAGACGGCCATGGCCTGATTCGTGTTCTAGGTTTGGTGAATAATGCAATGTTCACTGATTGGTCTAAGCATTTGGTACCCTCTATTGTGAAATGCACTATAAATTGTACAAATATCCGTTGGATCAAGACCAGTAGGAAATATATTTTCTATGTGTTTAGTTTCTTCCTACCAAAATTCAGAACCTAACTGTTTGTCTATTTTGTGTTATGGTTACATATTTGAGGGGTGGTCCAATGGGTGGACTGATCTAATCAGTCAAGTTTGAAGATTTGTCCTTTATTATTGGAGAATGATTTTCACCTAAGGTTAGGCCATGTGACCTTATCCTTGGGTATAGTTTATCCATGACTTTTATTGGGGTTTACTTTTAAACTCTCCATGGTTTAATATTGCAAATCTTGTGATTGGGTCAAAAATCAGCCTTACTGTCGATTTCCTTTTTGTGGTTATTGTTTTCGTTATTGGTTTTGGGGGATGTAGTGAGTGTTTGGACTTGCCTATATCTAAATAAAACTCCTAATAAATTCATTTTAAGCATATGAGAAGAAAGGGGGGGGGGGGGGGTACATGGTTGACACACGATGCGTGTAGGAAGTTGTAAACATTTAAATTATAATTAACAGTATAAGTATCTATTTATAGTAAGGTTAGTTAATGTACTTGGTAGTAATTAACTTAATATACCTTATAATAATATAAGGAGCGCGAGTTGACCTTTGTTGGATTATTAGAGTTGCTGCATGGGTTCTATAATGCTGAGTTGCTGCATGGGTTCTACATAGCTGTTCGAGGTGAGTTTCTCACTACATTGTATAGATGTTATATTTGTTTTACTATAGCTCGTGTGTGCTTATAGGATGCGTGTGGGTAGTATCAGGCGTTTTGTATGTCTAGTGTGTGTTGATATGTTGGTGTGGAGTTAGTACTAGACGGGTCTAGGTCTAGTATATAGAGGTTATGGGCTCGACCTACTAAGCAATATAGGATGGCTCGACGTACTGAGCAATATAGGGTGGCTCGACGTATTGAGCAGCATTGGACGACTCAACGTACTTGGCAATATAGGGTGGCTCGACGCATTGAGCAGGATGTTCAGCAAGATGCACTGAGCGGATACGCATGGCTCGACGAACATAGTATGCGCGGCTCGGAGTGCTGAGCGATGGATCATGACTCAATGTATTGGGTATAGTAGACTGTGTGTTTATTTTACTGTATTATATGGTAGTATCCTTCCTGATAGGGGTAGGGTATGTGTAACTGATATGACGTATATGTGTTGGAACTCACTAAGCTGTGTGCTTACCCTTTCCCTATTAAATTATTGTTTCAGGTTTTACCGGTGTTAATGACGGCTAGCCATGACGTGTACACACTGGAGCAGCTTCCGTTGGAGACTGATGTTGAGTTGACTTTATGTTAGCTTTTACTTCCGCTAAATGTTGAGATATATTGAAAATAAAATGGTTTTAAGGATTGAGTAATGTTTATATTTGATATTTAGCAATGAAGTGATATTTTTATTATAGAAAACCGTTGTTCAAAATTTTTTAAAATTGTCATAAAAACTGGGATGTTACTAAAATCTCGAAATGAGTTTACAAAATGGCGATATCTCAGACACCAATGGTGATGATTTATTTAACGAACTAGAATTGTTACAAACAATTTGTTAGTTGAACATAATACTACTAAACAAATACTAAATTTCCAAAAAAAAAAACAATAAACACTTATCAAATTTCTTGTCTAGCATACATAATATTGTTGAATGTTCTCATTACAGTTGTATTAGCGGATAGAAGTTTTTCAAAACTGAAACTTTAAAAATCTTATTTTACGATATACCACGTCTCAAGAGAGACTAAACGTTTTGGCTTTGATTTCAATTGAGAATAAGTTTATTGAGAATATTGATTATGAAAGTGTAATAAATGAATTTGCTTTTAAAAATGCTAGAGGGTCGAAGTTTAAAAAAAGTAATGTACTGGTTGTTTATTTTATTCTAGAATGTTATTTGTAACAGTTTCAATTTATTACTAATGAATTACGAGTTGTTTGTTATCAACTTTGAGTTTGAATTCAAGGGTGGAAAATTTACTTAATAATATTTTATAAATGTTTTATGGAATCTCATTTTGATTTTCGTACAAGCCCTTAGAAATCTGAAGGTTGGGCCTGGTAAAACACATCATTCAAATTTTATTTTTGTACGCACGAAGTCTTTTTGACATGCTACTCCATGTTAGTATATCATAAAGTGTTTTGATAGGGTACTATTGTTCTTGATTTGTACACATTTAGTCCCTAATAAAATTTGTCTATAAAATTCCGTTATTTTGGGTATATGCTTTTTATACGTGTATTTATATACATTTTTATATATGTTTTTTATATATGTTTTAATCATGTTTTTTATATGTTTTTAATATATTATTCTATACATTTTTATATACATTTTTATATACGTATTTAATACATATTTATGTTTTTAAATACGTTTTTATATATGTTTTTCAATATGTTTTTAATACGTTTTTATAACTACAAAATCACCAAAAATCCAAGCGAAATCATAAGTATATATATTTTTATATACATATTTGAAAACATATATTTCAAAACATATATGTGTATAAAAACATATATATGTATAAAAAACATATATAAAAAATATAAAAATATATAATTAAAAACATATAAAATGTTTATATAAAATGTATACAAAACATATATTAAAAAACTTATCTATAAACGTATATAAAAATATATAAATACATCTATAAAATATGTATATAAAGTACGTATATAAAGAATGTATACCCAAAATAACCAGATTGTAAAGACAAATTTTATTTTGGAGTAAATGTGTATAGTTACAAATTCATATATTCAAAAAAAAAAAAAAAAAAAAAAAAAAAAAAAAAAACGAAAAGAATGAGTTTGTAACTATAAAATTTTTTGTAAGTTTTTTAACATTTTTGTCATTTTAATTTATAAAATGTTTTGAATATTCAACTTTTTTGGGGCAACTTAAACTTTTCTCAATCAAATAACATTTTTTTCGATCAAACTATAACGTTCGCATACAAGAAGAGCAATTAGTGCAACTCACAAGCACCAAAATAATGCTACTATAGTACTATTTGGGCACAAACCGACAAACAATATAGGAACTTCTATAAAAAAGAAAAAGACAGGACTTGCCACTTACGATCAAAGTCCCAATATTGAATATCCATTATACATATAACTCTCATTGAAGAAACTGCAAGCTGTACAAAGATAGTCGTCGTTTCTCTTCTTTCATCTTCACTAGCAGGTGAATCGCACTTCTTTTGCATATTAAGTTCGAAATCTACTATATGTTGCTTAGGCTTCATGCTAGAATTATTGTTTTCCTTATGTTTCTAACATAATTGCTACTAAAGTTAAAAGTACCGAATTGCTACTAAAGTTAAAAGTACCGAATCTGGTAAAATTTCTTGGAATTTATAGAAACTTTTCTTTGTGTTTGATTAAATAAAGTGAACTTGAGGATGTGAGAACAAATCTTAGTTAATAAATTGTGTGATCTATCTTCAGACTCGAAAATGTTTCGGTACATAAATTTGTGTAAATTTGTTATTATGTGATAATATATAGCATATGTAATGGCCAAGGGAGTGAAAACAGTATTTTATAAGTAAAATGTGCGATCGAAAAAATAAGATATTTGTTTTGACTCATTGAATGGAATAAACAATTCTTAAAGAAATGTGATTTCTTGCTTTTTGTTATTATTTGTTACGAGTTAACGAGTGTTTTTATAAAGTGTTAATCAGGGATTCAACATCACGGATTCAACATCACGGATTCAACCAAATGGTACGTGGTGAATAAACAAAATGACCATCTTTTGAACAAATATCATAAAAAACCATCTATTTCATAAAATATACTTTGCGAAAACGACTTTTCTTTTTGTTTTTTTTTTCTAGAATAATGGCATCATTTTGCGAATTTATGATATCATGTGGCAAAAAGAAAGAATTTTTTTTTTTTTAAGATTTTTGTGGCTTAGAGCCTTAGACCATTTATAAAGTAGAATTCTCAAAGAAGGTAAATAGATCATTATACTTACAGGTTCTGATAGCCTAATTCTTTTTAAAGATTTTGGCTTAGAGCCTTAGACCATTTATTAAGTACTGTGTAGAGTAAAGATGATACTATACATTGTAATATAATATAATGTAAATAACTAGAGAGTTTTGCCGTCGCGTTGCTGCGTGGGGTTTTCATATATACATCATGCAAAAGATAATTTACACTAATATTAAATTTGGTTATACAGAAAAATACAATTTATCTATACATACAAACAAACTATTATATAATGAACCTATAACTATAGAAAGCAAGTAGTGTGATAGTCCCAAAGAGCTAATTTCCATCCAATAATGGCTGAAATCAAAAAAACAATTGTAAAATTGTGTGCTGTAAAATGTAAATAAGAAGTAAGAAAAAGAGGGAAAGAAGAATGGTGTAAATAGTGTAAAAAATAGTATAGTAAAACGTGGCAAACATTAAAGAGTTATGTTGAAAAATGGGTCAAAGGAAAAATAAAGGAAAATATGTTTATTAATAGGAGATTCTATTGCTGTTACGCTAGAAACAGAAGGACATGTCCATATATATGTGGAGTTTCTTCAGGCCAAGTTGGGAGGACGTAGCGAGAACGTGGCAAGAAGACTAAAACATAAAATTAAGGATAAGGGGAGGAATCGAACCTCCGTCTACTGTCTAAGAAATAACCAAAACGTATCTCATCCGGCAGACCAAAAACTTACTTATTTTGAAATATTACAAACTAAACTTATAAACAATTAGCAAGGCGTTACTGTTCACGCCTTGCTAGTTGTTATGTATATATAATTTCATTCTATTTCTATTGCTACCAACCAACTAAATGTAATCATCCAATGTGATGATCATTACTTATTACCATGTTTACTCCAAAAATCCTTCCATTTCACCCCATCCGACCAAACATACCTTACTGCTTCAATTTTTACATTAATATTGTAAGAATATTTTTTGCTTATGGATTTCACGAAGTCGTGCAGTATTTCACAAATCACACATATGAAGGCAGTGTAGGAATCATATCGCACAACCACTTAGCCTTTGCAGACCTGGAACCAAAAAACCAATGACGGAAAATGTGTAGAAGTCACAAAGGTTTCTCAATAGCTACAGACTCTCCGAAAACCGATGTCCAAGTAGAAATCTCTGAACATCTTTATGACAAAAAAGTTCAAAATTTTCATGGAAATACTGCCCCAATTCACATTCCAGCCTAAGAAGGTAATTGGGAAATTATATGACAATGCCAAAATTATCGGTCGACAAACTACATAAGTGACGACACAGAATGAATCATATCAAACAACTACTTATCCTTTACGGACCAGGAACTCAAATAAATAATGGTTGGAAAATGTGTAGAACTCGCGAAGTTTTTGTCAATAGTCGTAGACTCTCCAAAAACCGGTGTTCGCATAGACATCTGCAAATATCTTTGTGTCAAAAAGTTCCCAGGTTTCATAAAAAACCCTCCCTAAATCACATACCTGCCACATAAGGTAATTGTACCATCTCGGGTTGCTAAGTGATTTGAGGAGGTTTTTCAATGAAATCTGGAACCTTTCTGACATGAAGATATTCGGGGATCTCTAAGTAGACACCAGTTCTTTGAAACATCTAGGACTGTTAACTTTAAACTTGGCGAGTTCTACACATTTTCAGGCCATTGCGCTTTTGAGTTCCTGGCCTGCAAAGCTGAGTGATTGTTTGATATGATTCATACATTCTCGTCACTTATATAGTTTGTCGTACGGTGAATTTGACATTGTCATATAGTTTTCTACATACCTTCTTGGGTTGGTATGTGATTTGACGTGGTATTTCCATGAAATCTGAAAAACTTTTTGTCACAATGATGTTCAGGGATTTCTATACTGTGACAACTGTCAAATTGGTCAATGAAAGTTAACTCAAGTCAACCGAAGCGTACGTTACGTCAATATGTTGAAATGTAAATTTCATAACCTCTACGATGTATTATTGGATATTATAATACTACGTACGCTAATTCAAATCAATTATGCGAACAGACCATACCAAGTTAGAGTTTTAAACATTTTCAAGATGTCGAAGAGAGGTGAGTTAGGCCCTAGGGATAGTGAATCCTTCCCAGTCGTACCATGTGAGGATATAATAGCCTTAAAAATTTAAATCAAATGTTAGTATTAAGTTAAAAATATTATTAATTATAATTTAATGTTAAAATTAAAATTTTGTGTCGTCCTTAGAAAAATCATAACTAATTCTAGAAAAAACGTTCGGACCTCAAATTAGTGCACAAAGTTTATAAATTGAGTCTAGTACAATTAGTAAATATGATAGTAAGCTTGGAATTGACATTAGCTTTGGTGAAAAGTGCAATCTTCACTGACTGGTCCGGAATGGACAGATTAGATAGTCTGTTTTGAAAAATTGATAATAAATCCTAGGAAAATCGTATAAATACGTATAATACGTCCTTAAAAAGGTATTGAGTTGAATTTTCTGAATATGAAATAATAAACTGGATTTCGTGGGTTTATGGATGGACAAAGCAGTCTTGAACAGGCTGCTACTAGAAAGTCATAAATATAATTAATAAACTCTTTTGTCAAAAGTGGCATGCGATATTTTAATACAAGAATTCAAGTATAAATACCACCCACAACTTCTCATTTACCACACAAATAAATCACAAACCATTATATTGATGTTTCTAAGAACTAGAGTGTAAGCAAGTGAGCGGAAGGAAGCTCAAAAGCCTAACGGATGAGTTATAGGTCCCGACGAATGGTCATAAGGTAACTGCAAACCTTTCTATAGCTTAAGTAAGTATTCTAAAATAATTTATGTTTTAAGAAGTAGAATATTTAATGAGTATAACATATGTTATATTTCATTATACTCATTTGCAACAATAGTAAACAAAATGTGAACTTTGTAAACGTCGTTATTATAACAATTCAATTATAATTCCAAAAATAATATCGATTGATCTACTTACGAGGGCGGTGTCTAGGCCGAAAGGCTTGTAGGCTGAAAGGGTCCTGACTCCCCATTTGATATTCTACCAGGCCGTTCTTTATTTGATTATCATGAAGTATTATATTGGAATTAATAAAGGGTTTTTAAAAAAATATTATTATTAAAAATACGATTATACATAGTTCTTGATTAAGCAATGATAAATTTATTGAGGATAGAGTATTGATATCATAAGAACTATTTAAGGCTGAAAGGAAATACGACAACTAAAAGAGAAAAGTACAAACCCAGTTAGTCGACAAGAGTATCAGGTGAGTTCATACCCCTCATTTTCATCTTCATTCAAGTTTTTAGGGGGAGAATACAATTTACACTACAAAATGGTTATATACATATGTTTTTAACTAGTTTTTGTATAAAAATATTTTCTACTTGAAATAGCGTTAGATCCAAACATTATGAACATTATTATGTGGTATGTTTAGCAAAAATACAAATCTATGAAAATAATGAACATAAACATGTTAGAAGTTCTAAGGAAAAGTCATAAAAAATAAAACTAATAAAAAAACTACATTTTTATGAACGGAATATGACTTTTCTAGAAAAATGGTTATAACTAAGTTATTACATCATTTTTGTGGGAATTAACTTAAAAGGATGTTTTATGAACATTTAAATAAGTTAACTTACATATGTGTGTGTGTGTGTGTGTATATATATATATATATATATATATATATATATATATATATATATATATATATATATATATATATATATATATATATATATATATATATATATATATACAACGGAACATTTAAAATAAACTATAATAGGTATAGTTTATGGGTACAAACAGTATCATGACTTTTTGTAACAAAACAGATAATGATATGAAAGTATATAATTATTATACACTATTTTATTATCATGGAAAAATGATAATGGCAAATACAATGGTTTTTCATAAACAAACAAACGTAAACAAGTTGATAACAAATTTTGTGAGACGGGTCTCCACCGTACTTATTTAAGTGCACGTACTAAAAGTCCTGAATTTATAACTAGAGTCTCGGTAAAAGAGCGTGATATTTATGTATAGATCTATACGGGACTGATAATCCGGCACCTAAGCTGCTAGCTACAGCTAGACCGGCAGGTCTGGGGTGACAAATATCTAACATTCTGTTTTGGAGATGTGACATACACGGACATCGGTTCTTGGAGAGTCTACGACTATTGAAAAAGTTTTGTGAGTTATACATATTTTCCAATCATTGCTTTTTTAGGTTCGTACTATGCAAAAGCTAAATGGTTGTTTGATATGATTCCTTCATTGTCTTCATCTATATAGTTTGTGAAATACTACATGACTTTCTGAAATACATAAGCAAAGAACAATATTCTTACAATATTAATGCAAGAATCGCGGATGGGATGAATAGTAGTGGTTACATTCATCTCCCGCCACCTTTCTGCTTTACACAACCCCCTCCCCTTAGACTATCCGGTATGTACACCATAGCATAGCCGTGGGGACTGATGTGGCAGGTTGCCATGTTGTAGAACACCGCCCCCTGGGTGGCGTGGAGCACGTGGCCGTGGTTGGTCGTGGCTGGAGCAACACGCAGCAACAATGCTTCCTTTCTATCTCTCTCCTCTTCTGCTTCTTCCTCTCTCTCCTTTTCTCCTTCTTCCTCTCGTTATTGCAACGTGGAGCACACCCACAATGGTGTGTGATGGTTTTGATGCTGATGTGGACTCAAACCCACGCCTTAAAAATGTGGAGCATACCCTTTAGCCTTATGCCACATTTCACCTTTGCTTCACTATTCAAGACACGTCTCATGCATCCTCTTTTATCTCTTGCCTTACAACCAAGATATGTTTTATTTCATCACCTTTCTATAACTTCCAATTTTTTCCAGTCTTCCGCCTCCAATAATCCTACCCGTGACGGCCACAAGCAGCAGCACCGTCTATAGCCACACCACCACTCACTTCCTTTTCTCGAAACCTTAACCCTAATCTCCACCACCACTCACCTTTGCTTCACTATTCGAGTGATTTTTTAATTACAATGAAATTGATTTCAGTTCACATTCGGCAAAAAGCTTTTTAATATTATGTGAGATTCAAGAAACCTGTTGGTTTTTTAATTAGTGCAAGAGAAACGGTAGAGCACCCGAGTTTGTTCCTCGTTATTCATGATTTAGGGTTCTCCATCACACGCTCTTAGGCATTTTGACATTTTGATTTTTAATTAATGGTTGTATTTATGTATTGATTGTTAATTTGATAAGTGGATCAAGGGACGCTGTTCTATCTCATACTTTTTTTTGCTGGTATACTTTTATTTTCATACATATATTAGTTTTAAGTTGAGTATTTTAGCATCTTGCTTGATTGTGTTGTACTTAAAAAAGCATTATTTTATGTATTATGGGATCCTATTTGATTGAATTTTATAACATCATAATAGAATTTGACATGTAAGAACTATAAGCATCAGAAATGTTTCATACTCACAACACCATAATAGAACTTGACATGTAAGAATTATAAGCATTGGTTTGTTTCATACTCACAACTATCATTATACATACAATTTCAAATATAACAAACAAAAATATATAATTAACAATGTGATCTTATTGAATAAAAGTGGGAGTTGCAAGTACTCGAGACAAATGCTGGTTTTTTTCATTTAATTTTATAACATATATGGTATAATCAAAAAATTAAAATAATCTTGTATAATGATAAATAAAAAAACTAGATTGTGTGGGTGTATGTATGTATGTATGTGTGTGTGAGTGGTGGGTGGATGTTTGTGTTATATGTGCTTTTGCTTTGCTCCGTAAAAAATATATGTTTTTTTTTTTGTGGTTGATCATATCCATAGTGCTAAAATAAAAGGTTACCGACTTGCCTTACCCCAGGGATTCTTCAAACATAATATATAGTTTATATTATAAACGTAACATATGTAATTTGTCTTTGGCTTATAATTACCATATGTACGTGAATTTATATGATTCTTATTTCAACGGATTAAATCCAAAAAATAACAACCTACATTTTTTTCTCATTACCTCAAAGGAAGCTATAGCTAGGTAGAGTTTTATAGTATAATGCCCAAATAAGAAAAGAATTGGAAGTGAACTGTCATACATGGTAGATATTTCAAAGTACAATGCCTTTGTGATTTGGACGCACATTTTTGATTGTTGTTGAAGATGGTTCACACGCTTATTCCGGAAGTATGGACCGTAACACATTTGGGAAGGTATGAACATTTGTTATGTTACATGTTCTCTTTGGTCAACAAAGTAAAATTTTGTACCGTTTAACATAATTTTACCAAAAATGGAGGGGTCGTCTCTGTAGTAATTGTAATTCAGTATATTTTTCAAAGTACAATGTTGTAATAAGAAAAAATGAAAGTAGGATTCAGGATGCCATATAAATTGAAAACACTAGCTTGGGCTTGCTGATCATATTTACATGTTTTTTTTATGTCAAAGTACCCAATTTTAGCATTACACTTTCAATTTCTTTTTTACAAAAGTCCCCCATTATAGCATTGCACTTCAGTTAGGTAGGCTTTGTGTGTATCTTATTCTTAGTTTAATTTTAACTTTTGTTCTTATTAAAGCGTTCGAACTTTTAAAGCTCAATGGTATAATTAAAAGTATGTAGTCTTTTCTCATCAACTAAAGGTTATATAGGATTCAAAACCTCGGTTCTTAATTGTATTGTTAGACAAGATGTGGCCCTCTTTTTTCGAATTTTTACCACCATGACCACCACTTGCCACCATTTTCACCGCCACAGGCCCGACCAGATGGTGTGCAATTTTGGATTATTGTTAGTTAATGGGATTTCGTCCGTGTCAGCATTTAGTATGTTTATTTGTTTCGATTTAGTTGTTAAAATTTAGAAATTGTATTCTTGGTTAGGATGTAAAACCATGATAAAATCCAAAATTAGTACTAAATATGCTATAAAATGGCGAATTGCAATGAAATTTCCAACCAAATTAAATGTATTCGACGAACGGGTTATAACCATGGAATAAGTGAGTCCCTATGGAGGATTTTAAGGGGAAAGTTTTGACCTTCTTCAAGCTTCCAATGGAAGAAAGTATCAGAAGGGATGAAGCTTGATTGGGGTGATGTGTTTTACATAACTATCCTCAGTGGCGGACGCAGAACAAAATCTCAGGGGTAGCAAACAATAGTTTAGGGGTAGTACACCGAAAAATTTACACTATGATAAAAAATTTTCCAAAAATTTTGCACTACACCAAAAAATTTGAGAGCCACCCCCTATGTCCGCCCCTGACTACCCTTCCACACAATCTTAAGAAATTCCAAATATTTAAAAAGTTACCTCCCATAATCAGAAGCTTGATAAGGGCACATAATCTTAAAAAGTTACCTCCCATAATCAGAAGCTTGATTGGGGTGACGTGCATTTTTCTATTGATGAAATGTTTAAAAGGTTTGGTTATATAGAAAATTTTCTAATATTCGTGGGTTGTCTAAAATTTTATTCCACAACATACTGTTTTTCCAAATGAACAAAAGGTTCTCGCGACATCGTGCGGGGAGTATTTAAGGCTTTGTCCAACATGTACGAGAAGCCGTCCGCTTCCAACAAAGTGTTCCTCATCAAACAATTGGTTAACACCAAGATGAAGGAAGGCATGTCAGTTACCGCTCACATAAACGAGTTTAACTCGATCATCTCTCGTTTAGCCTCGGTTGAAATAAAGTTTGAAGATGAAGTACAAGTGCTCCTCCTTTTATCATCCTTACCTGATAGTTGGTCAGGCACAGTCACACCTGTTAGTAGTGCATCCGGCACTATCAAACTCACTTTCGAGAGAATTAGTGACTTGATTGTAAATGAAGATATCAGACGGAGAAGCAATGGTGAGTCTTCAAATTCTAATTCTCTATTGCATACAGAAAGTAGAGGAAGAAGAAACGAAAGAGGACGAAGTCGAGGCAGATCTAAGTCCAGAAAAAGGGGACAGTCAAAAACCAGAAAAGATATTGAATGTTGGAATTGCAAAGAAAAAGGTCACTTCAGAAGCCAGTGTCCAAAACCAAAAGCTGAAAAGAAAGAAGTAAACAATGTATCCTCTGAAGAATAGGAGATTGTCTCATATGTTGTGTTGAGAACTCAGAAGAATCCTGGATTATGGATTCAGGTGCCTCTTTCTATGCTGTCTCATGCCCAGATACGGTCAAGAATTTACGAACAGGTGATCATGGCAAAGTTTGTTTGGCCGATGATCAAATGCTTGATATTACGGGTATTGGAGACGTAAATTTGAAGACCTCCATGGGAACCACTTGGACATTGAAAGATGTCATGGTTATTCCAAATTTGAGAAGAAAGTTAATTTCTATTGGTAAGTTGGATGATGAAGTCTTAATGTTAACTTTGGGGGTGGACAATGGAAAGTGCTCAAAGGCAACTTAGTGATTGCTAAAGGAAAGAAGAAAGGCACTCTATACATGGTAGAGATACCTGGTGATGGCGTTTATGCCATAACCACCAGTCCAAGTCCATCTAATCTATGGCACCAACGACTTGGACACATGAGTGATAAGGGATTGAAGATGTTGGCTCAGAAAGGGAAGTTTCCAGACTTGAAGAAAGTAGAAACAGAATTTTGTCAATCTTGTGTTCTCAGGAAACAAAAGCGGGTTACTTTTGCAAAGACGGGGAAGACACCAAAAGCTCAGAAGTTGGAGCTTGTTCACTCGGATGTATTCGGACCAACATAAGTTTCATCTCAAGGAGGCAAAAACTACTATGTAACCTTTATTGATGATTCAACACGCAAGGTATGGGTCTATTTTCTTAAAAATAAATCTGATGTATTCGATACTTTTAAGATATGGAAATATGTTGTTGAAAATGAAACTGATTTGAAGGTAAAGTGCCTGAAGTCGGATAATGGTGGTGAATACATAAGCAAGGAGTTTGTTAACTATTGTGCAAAGCAAGGGATAAAGATGATCAAGACGGTCCCAGTAACCCCTCAGCAGAATGGTATAGCTGAAAGAATGAATAAAACTCTGAATGAAAGAGCTAGAAGCATGAGGTTGAATACCGGTTTTCCTAAGACGTTCTGGGCCGATGCAGTTAACACTTCTGCCTACTTGATCAACCGTTCACCGAGTGTTCCCTTGGATTTTAAATTACCAGAAGAAATGTGGCAAGGAAAGGAAGTAAGTCTCAAACACCTGAAAGTCTTTGGTTGTACTGCTTACAGTTTGTTAAAAGATGGTGACAGTGATAAACTTGATTCAAAGACCAAGAAGTGCACATTCATTGGTTATGGGTCAGATGAAATGGGTTACAGACTTTGGGATAGTGAAAGCAGAAAGATAATCCGAAGCAAGAATGTCACCTTTAACGAAGCTGAGTTATATAAAGACAGAAACAACAAAAGTCCAGAAGTTCAGAAGGAGTATGTTGAGTTTGAAGGTGTTGGAAAGAAGAAAGAAGCTCCAGTCGAAATCCCTGAATCTGGGGATGATTCAACTGACAGTGGGAGCTCAGAGGATAATTCCAGTAATTTCTGAAGATGAAGAAACTAGTCCTCCAACTCCAGAATCTCCAGTCACACCTCAAGTCCAACTAAGAAGATCTTCCAGAGTCACCAGGCCACCACAAAAATACTCACCATCTGTTAACTACATTCTCTTAACAGAAAATGGTGAACCCCAGTGTTATTCTGAAGCTATAGGGTTGAAAGATTCATTGCAGTGGGAGCTAGCAATGAAAGATGAAATGAAGTCGCTTGAGAAGAACAAGACCTGGATTCTAACGAAGCTTTCATCTGGAAAGAAGGCTCTTCATAACAATTGGGTTTTCAGGGTCAAGGATGAACATGATGGTACTAAACGGTACAAAGCCCGATTAGTAGTTAAAGGATTTCAACAGAAAGAGGGAGTTGATTTCAATGAAATCTTCTCTCCAGTGGTGAAAATGACTACTATTCGGCTGGTTCTCAGCATTGTAGCAGCAGAGGGATTGCATCTAGAGCAGCTAGATGTCAAGACAGCTTTCCTACATGGTCACCTAAATGAAGACATTTACATGATACAACCAGAGGGTTTTCAGGTTAAAGGCAAAGAAAACCTAGTGTGTAAACTGAAGAAGAGTTTGTATGGTCTGAAGCAAGCGCCCAGACAATGGTATTTGAAGTTTGATAACTTCATGAGAAAAGTTGGTTACAAGAGATGTGACAATGACCATTGTTGTTACATCAAGAAGTTTAATGGTTCTTAACTTCTTATATCATTCTACTTCTCTATGTAGATGATATGTTGATTGCTGGTTCAGACTTGTCAGAGATTAACAAGTTGAAGAAACATATGTCTGAAGAGTTCGAAATGAAAGACTTGGGAGCTGCAAAGCAAATACTTGGGATGAGTATATTCAGAAACAAAGATGGTTCTTTAACACTATCTCAAGAAAAGTACATTGAGAAAGTATTAGATAAATTCAGCCTTAAAGATGCCAAGATCAGAAGCACACCTTTAGGAAGTCACTTTAAGCTTTCTAAAGCTCAGTCACCCAGATCAGATGAAGACAAGAAAGAAATGGCTAAAGTTCCTTATGCATCTGCAGTTGGTAGCCTCATGTATGCAATGGTATGCACGAGACCAGATATAGCTCATGCAGTGGGAGTTGTTAGTCGGTTCATGTCCAATCCGGGAAGAGAACATTGGGAAGCAGTTAAATGGTTGATGAGATACCTGAAAGGGACTTCAAAGATGGCATTAAATTTTAAGGGAAAAGACGTAGTTCTGAATGGTTATATAGATGCAGATCTCGGTGGTTGTAAAGATTCTTACAAAAGCACCACTGGATATGTCTTTACAGTGGGAGGCACTGCGGTATGTTGGATGTCCAAACTACAGAAAAGTGTTGCCCTTTCAACCACAGAAGCAGAGTATATGGCAGTTGCTGAAGCAAGCAAAGAGTTTATATGGTTGAAGAATTTTCTCATCAAACTTGGCAAAGAACAAGATAATTGTGAGCTATTCTGTGACAATCAAAGCGCAATTCATCTTGCAAAGAATCCTGTCTTCCATTCGAAGACAAAGCACATACTGCTGAGATATCACTTCATTAGAGAAAGAATTAATGATGGCACTCTGAAGTTGAATAAGATCAAAGGAACTGAAAATCCAGCTGATATGTTGACTAAGGTTGTCACCTTAGAGAAGTTGAAGCTTTGCATAGCTTCAACTGGCCTTCAGGGTAATTGAAGAGAAGGCCAGGTAACTAGGATGGATCAAAAGTGTTTTACAGAAATACAAATACACAGTTGAAGCACAGGTGAAGATTGTTCCGTGGCTTCAAGTGGGAGATTGTTGAGTGTGAATCCACGTCAAAGTGATCCACAGAAAAGTTAGTCAAAAAGGTTGATTAAAAAGGAATGGTGATCCGGTTCTTACGGACCATGTTTTATGGCTTTCCTTTACTCCATTCAATCCTATATAAGATTGTATTGTATCTATAGTTTGATAACACACATAAGAAGAAGGAATAAAAACTCCTAGTTACCGAGAGTGGACGTAGGTCGGAGATTGGACCGAACCACTATAAATCTTCTTGTTCTTGTGTTTAGCGTGTGTTGTGTTTTCGTGTGATTCTCGTGTGCCGATCCTAACAATAACCTCTTATCCTTTTGTAGACTAGGAAACCCAAAAAGTAATAGCCAAAAAATGTAAAGAGCTGGAAAGCTTTTCTCTAAAGATATAGACTGTGGACTCTTAGAAACCAGTGTTCGTGTAGAAATCCCCGAACATCTTTGTGCCAGAAAGTTACCAAATTTCATGGAAAGCAAACTACATAAATGATGATAGTGTATGAAGCATATCAAACAACCACTTAGCCTTTGCAGACCAGGAACCCAAAAAAGCAATGGTTGGGAAATGTGTAGAACTCGCGAAGCTTTTCTCAATCGCCATAGACTCTCCAAAAATTGATGTCGTGTATGGATTCCCGAACCTCTTCTTGCCAAAAAGTTCACAAATTTCATGGAAAGACTGCCCCAAATCATATACCGGTCCAAGAAAGTAATTGAGAAACTATATAACAAAGTCAAAATCATCGGACGACAAAAAGTCAACAGTTTCACGTCATGGCAAAGAAAACATACGATGCTGCTTGTTTGAAAAGAGAAAATGATGATAAATTGGGTCATTTGTATTGTTAAACCTATCTTTTTGATAGCTTTTTGGATTTAAAAATATGGAACATACATACTATATTGGTTTCAAGTATTTTAAAGATGACACCTATACCTCTTTTTTCTAGGTTTAAGGGTATGACTTAGATTTGTTAGTTGGTCTCCCGTTGCTTTAAATACCAGTTGTTTTGGTTGTTTAATTTAAGTAATAAAAAACACAACAAAAAGTAGCAACTTTGTTTACCTTTCTTTCATGTAATTTTGTCGGTATATTTATAAAGTAAAAAGTCCTTTCTATAAACTAATTTTCTCTAATTTTGAGCACTAAACAACAACATACATATTGATTATATTGTATATTGTTCCAACATCAATTGATGGGTCATTATATGATTATAACTGAGGTTGATTTGTTAAGTGGCAGTACCTTGAGATGTTGAAACTATTTTAATAGTTGGAATGATACTCAACAAGCACTTGGCTTGGCCATGAAATCTTTGAGGGACCAAGGTGCGTTTGGTTACGGAAAACGGTTTTCAGTTTTCTAAAAAACATTTTCGAAAAATGGAGTGGAGTTTTAATTTTCATTTTCAGTAAAAAACGCGTTTGGTTAAACTAATTGAGTTTTTATTTTCCGTTTTACAAAATTAGAAAAGATTGGAAAACAACAAGTTTGAGTTTTCCATGTTCTTTGTAATTTTGGAAAACAAATAATTTTCACTTTCCGGAAATTTTTTTGGAAAATTTGATTAATCAAACGCGTTTTCTAACTTTTAATTTTTCCTAGAATTTTGTTTAAAACTAAAATTTTTTCCATAACTAAACACACCCCAAGCTACGAACTGGATTAACAAGGAGACATGTGATGTGAATTTCAAAGCTAAAGGGTCTTGGTATTATGTGATATATCATCTTAATTATTGTTATTTTTTGAATGATCACAAACATGTTATTTATTTAGTTATTATTTATTATTTTTTGGAGTTTTTCTTATTGCTTGCATGAAATGCTTATTAAAATGAAGGAAATTAAAAAGTATGCGGCGACTTAGTAGAGATGTTGATCAGCACGTGAAGTTGTTTGGATTTGTGCTATGATAGAATTGATTTTATGAATGGCGTATTGTTTCTAGTGATAACCTGTCTTTGTTTTAGTATGGCAAACGCTCATTCTACGTCGTTTCTTGCTGCTTTCTAGTGCTGCCTTGAAACGTTTCTTTTTGGGGTTACTGGTGTGAAATGATTTCACACCAGTTGTCCAGTTAGGGTATATCCAATCTCTGTGGAGATAAGTTCTTGGTCGAGGATTGCTAGAACTTGCTGTATTTGCAAATACTGCAACTGCAGCTTGAGCAACCGTTATAGCATAATTTGATGATTTAGACGATGATTGTAACACCCCGTCCCATAAACAACATTTTAACAAAACAAATTTACATGCTAAATTTCCAATAAAATTATTCAATTTCAATTTGGGGTGTCACAAGCTCAATACATCACCATAATATAAAGAATTAGGTACATACTTTGGTCAAACTAGGACTCCTACTTCTCTAAGGCATCTTCTACCTCTTCTATTTTTTACATGAGTACATAGCATTTTAAAAATAATACGTAAGACAAAAAGTCTCGTGAGTAATATGGGTTTTAGACCGAAAATAATTTCTCATATTTCAAACATTCAACATTTCAAATTTTCATATTATTTAGTTTTCCTATGAGCGCACCCATAGGTATCCTTACACGAGCACACCCGTCTATTCTTTTATTGAACAATATGTTCCTACGAGCATCCCCGTAGCTACCCCTCCCTTGATAGATAAAACGAATTCATCCATCAAGGTACCATTTAGACAACTACTTCGCAAAGGGAGGTATGTTGAAACACAAAAGTAGGATCTAGATTCAAAATATGTGGAATAAGGACAATAAACAAGAACACACAATTTGTAGAACTGTTGTCGAATGATTAACATGCAACTCAAGAACAATTCAGAGAGAACTATTCTGTATGAGTGCCGTGAAAGAGTTTTACAAAAGTTAAACCTAATTAGGGTACGTGCATGCCTTTTTAAACAAGAACTAAGTATGGAAGGACATGCCCATTCCATAACATACAACTAAACTAATGGCATAAAATCAGGCGCTAAATAATAACCGCAATTGACTCAATCTACTTTGACCTAACAATCTCCCCCTTTGAGTCGAATTGCGAAGAGACATCATTCATCAACTTCATGTTTTGGAACATTTAGTACTTTCTCAAAAACCCTTGGAATCAAAAGCTAGATTCTCTTTCGGAATGCAATATACCAGGTCAGCATGTCATTGAAACACCTTTTATCATTTGCTGTGTTGCCCCGAGTCTTGTTGATGAGATCAAGTATCTTCTTCAATGCAGGAGTCCGATACAGATGTTTGTCTCGCAGAAAGAATATCCTTTTGACTGAATCCTTGCCTTCCTTGGAGGGGTATGCCACATTCCACTCTTTGTTCTTAATTTTTCCGAGACGATGTTTACTGAGATCAGAAGGAGGTTTTTCAGCCGAGCATTCGAGAGTAGAATCCAGAACTGCACCAACTTCCTTATCCAGTTTCGCAACTTCAAGGATGCAGCCCAAGAGTAGTTTCTTGACATGTTCAGCAAGAATTTCGTGTTCTTTAGCCCTTGACAGAATATTGAATAGGAAACCCAATCAAATGGATTCATGAAAGGAAGATCAGCCAGAGTGAATTCATCCTTCTTCTGATCGGATCCCCTGCGAGCTAGGAAGATAGCATTTTTGAACGGATATTGGCGAGAGCCTCCTTTTCAACTCTAAGGGTATCTGCAAACCCTTGAATAACCAAAGTCATTTTGGCATTGTTGGACTGATGGGAGTATCGGAAGTCCTGTGTAAACTTTAGAACATCAGTCTCCAGTCGGCCAATCTTTATTGCCGAATCCTCCATGTGTTTCTGATTTTGGTCCATCAACAAGGTGAATTCCTTCATGATCTTGACGTTTTTAGTAATCAACGTGTCAACATGCTTACATGCGTGTTGTGGACTTCTAACTGGGATTTCCAGTCGGAAGTAGAAGGACCCTTGTTGGCTTACAGTAACTGATCCAACTTGGCTGAGAGTTCTTTAAATTGCCCCTTCGACATAGGAACATTCTCATCAAAAGTATTAAAATTCACATTGAAAGGAGATTCAATGTAATCAGCCATGTCATCCTGATCATCGTAAATCAGGAGATCTTCATCTTCTTCTTCAGAATTAGGATCTTGAAATTTTGGTGAGGGGCTGGCGGTCGGTTCTGGTGATGGAGATTTACGAGGTAGGGAGTTATGTGGTGGAGATTTTTGTGGTGGAGATTTTGGTTGTGGAGATTTAGGTGGTGGAGATTTAGGGCTGGAATAAGGGTTTTTTTCGGAGTGGGTTTATGAGGTAGAGATGGTGGAGGTTGATTGGTGTCTGCGATGGTGTCACATTCAACATTATCATCCAGGTCATCGTCTAAGGGATGCGTAATGTGATGATCATCGAAATTGTCATCTTCCGAATGATGTTGCAAAACTAATTTACGAAGCCTTCTTGAGCATTTGACTGGCTTTTCGGTATCAGAAGTAGTAGCCCTTCCCATCCGTTTGATGACCTTCTTGGGATTGTCGAGCTTATCAAAAGCCTCCTGATGCAATTGATTAATAGGACGAATAACAAATGGAGTGTTTTTGCAATAATCAACGACACACTGGATGTCATTCGGAACCTGTTGTGTCATAGTCATAGGAATGGTGCCTATGAACTCAAAATCATTCGCCTTGGTGGTAACAAAGGAAACTGTTGGTAAAGTCGGAATCACAGTCATGACAGAGTCAGTCATGACAGAGTCAGTCATGACAGAGTCAGTCATGACAGAGTCAGTCATGACAGAGTCAGTCATGACAGAGTCAGTCATGACATGTATGCCATGCTTCAAGATTTCCCGATTAACAACAAGAGACCAGAAACGACCACAAGAAATCTCTGTATGTCGAAGTTTGTAGTTGACACTGTCCACAAACTAACTCCACAAGATAGACCCAAAATCGAGATTGACATCATGGTACAGACCATAGAAGAAGGCATAGAAAAGCTTACTTGCACTATCAATGCCTATGGTTCGTTCCGAAAAGCTATTAAATAGAATTGTGAAAAGAGCATTCCAATGGGGAGGTAAACCTTTCTTCGCAAACTTTGACAGCTGAGTGATGTCACCTTTGAGCCCATCTGATAGAAAAGTTTGAGAAGGATGCTTGGTTAAAGAGATTCAGGATCAATCACATTCTCGGTATCTGTAAACCCTAAAAGTTTACTAAATCGCGATTCTGAAATTTGCATTTTCACCGACCCTATTTGAAAAGTAACTATCTCCTCCGTCTTGTTGTAGAAGGCGGTGGAGTAGGTGGCGGAGAGAAGAGAAATGGGGACTGATGCAGATTCAGTCAAAGGTTTTGAAATTCTAGAAAACTTTAAACATTCGACCATAGGATGAAGTGCTTCGTTGTACTTTGAGGAGTTGAGATCGATGATCATATTTTGATTTGCCTTAACCTTCAGCATGGGAGTGGATGAAGTGTTATCGTTTGCAGAAGAGGAACCTGCCATTGAAGAAGGCTTTGAGCGAAAATTTTCGCTTTGGAGAAGATGAGTTTTCTTGAGAGCAAAAGTTTGTAGAAAAGAGAGAGAGGTCTTCAAGAAATCTTTAAATATCTTTGGGATTTCAAACGGAGAGAGAAAATCCCGAAGAAAGCGATTCAGTTTCCCCAAATGTCGCTTTGTCATCATTAATAGTCCCCCAAGAGTCGCCCTGTCAGGCGTGTGAAAAGTGAGGAACTGCGTCAAATAAGGTGACGTTGTAACTGACATGCATTGATGATGTCAGCCATATTTCAAATTTTACCGCCTGAGAAGTCTTATCGTCCACATCATCAAATAGAACCTTATCACAATGGAACCAGAGTTAGAAAAATCAAAAGTGATTTTTGTGCAAGAGTGTGCCAAAGAAAAAGAAGTAAATCAATTTAATTTTCTGGGAAATCTGTGATGTCGAAAAGACATGAAAGCAGAAGGATCCTGGGCAACGATCTCTTCCTTCAGAATCAAGAGAGATTCAGAAGTGCTTGTGTGGTTTCCCGTCGAATTACGATCACATGATTGTCAAGAATCATTTAAAGGTATCTTTTAAGATCGGGGTTCTCTTTGGGTTGGTTGAACTTCTTTTGAATTCCGAAACGTGAGAAATGTTCGAAATCGGAAGAAGGTACTTGTTTGACCAGTGTGGTCATTAATAACAAGTAAGGCAGGATATGTTTGTCTTAACTTAGGTACGTGTAGAAATCTAAAAAAATAAAAACAGGATCTTGTGGGTAGAAATAACCTGGGTAAGATAAATTTCATTAAGATCACGCATAAGAAAGAAAATGAGATTTCGCAACTGAATCCGTTAATTCCATAAAGGCAATCGGACTTTTGGGTTTCATTCGGAAATATGGTGATGACACTTCCGAAATCATTAACACAGATCTTGTGTAACCATCAGTTTTCAATGGTAATGCTGAAAACCTTCATAAGGGTTACATTTATATGGAAATGAGTTGGATGAAGAAATGATAAATGTGTCAAGAAGAGTTGGTGAGTCTCACAGCGCATCATGCTGAAAATGATTTGTGATCTTTGACTAGAATTTCTGAAATCATATATTAAAATCTGTTTTGAATTTCAATAATCATCGAATTTCATATTTGATACTTAGAAGATTTAATGAGAGGAATTCCATCAATTCGAAAGTTTCATACGGAGTTTAAAAGGAAAATATTTTTGTGTTTTTAAAATTAAAAGAAAAATAAACGTAATGAGAGTTGGATTGAAAACGGCTGACGTAGGTGACAGTTATCATGATGAACCCAATAAATGCTCAGGCGAATGTAGGAGAAACATCCAATCGGCTTCCAATCAGCCGTCTCAGCATTAATGAAGTGCACTGATGGCTGCAGAATACATCATTACTCCAAAAAGTAATTTAATATCTATAATTAGGAAGACAAACCAGTTTCATTCCTGCCTATAAAAGGAGTATTCTGTAACACCCTAAGTCAGGTTAGAATTCTAATTAAACTTGTAAGCATACATGTGTGTGTGGAAGTATGAAATTTGTAAAGTAATGGATCAAATTTGTCGTTTAGGTAAACTTGACACCCCACATGTCAAGTATACGACATTATTGTGGTAATATTTTTGATAATATTTTTATGTAGTGCTGTGTATAATTTCATTATGAACGCGTAGGCGAAAACCTCATAAAAAACGGAGTTCCGAGTAAAAAGTTATGGAGTTTTAATTAAGTGTTTTAAGCTCAAACGGGTACCCAAATGGGTCAAATCTGACCCAACTCGGGTTTAGGACTATTAAACACGGAATTGACCTCATATTCATGATATTTTCAGCCCTAAAACTCCAGAATACTCTCTCCAACTTTGCTTCATCATTTCCAATTGTTTTGGGCAAGAAATTGAATATTTGATTGAAGATTTCGAGGTAAAAACATTAAATTTTACGATTTTGTAGCGTTAATTCAACACTGTATTGTATAAATCATATAAAATCGTAGAAAAATCGTATGAAGGTGATTCTTACGGCCCTAGAACCGTATGGATGTGTAGTATCTGTAAGTTTTATATGTTATATGTTAATTCTACATTCGAGATAGGTAGAAATCACGTTATTTACAGTGCTGTCGAATTGGTTCGTGACAGCACACTATTCCTGTAGTGTAAAATTCGTATAAAATCATAGAAAAAACAGAAAATATGAGGTCAGAGGCCTTAGAAACGTAAGGAAGATTAGTACAAACTCCTTGTTGAGGTCATTGTGTGATTCTGGGTTTAATCTGGTTAAACAGAGCATAAACAGATGGCTGCAAATTATTTAGCATATAGAAATATCAAGTTGAAAATGGTATAATTCAAGAATTGGTGGTTATATATTAATAGTATTTGGTATGCACATTCCTGGGGTTATAATGAAGTTATTGAATGCTAGTGGATCCTATAAATTCCTTTAGATTCCAGAATTCGAAGTTGTATTCGGTTTGAGCCCAAGATTGACAATATCTCATCAAGGTGAGTAACTTATTTCTTACACTTCCTTGGTTGAAGTTATAGCACATATATGCATATAGTTGTGTATTAATTTGCAGGCTTTTGATATCTATATACACTAGTTGATGATATTAAATAGTTTCTCTTATTTGGGATTCGTGTGTTGTCCCGTATAGAGGAACTTGGTGTAAATGGTATTTAGCCATTCTTGGTGAACATAAGGTTGGTGTTAAACCTTATTTGGTGATCCTTATGGATAAAACGGTTTTGAACGTAATGGTGATATTTCTTTGGTGTTGCATGATCTGTAAAGGCATGCTTATGGTGATATTTCTTTGGTGTTGCATGATCTGTAAAGACATGCTTATGGTGATATTTATTTGGTGTTGCATGATCTGCAAAGACATGCTTATGGTGATATTAAGTAAAAAAATGGTGAAATGAGAAAATAAAAGAAATGATTTTTTTAAGTTACTCACCAAGCTTTTGCTTATAATTGTTGTTTTCTTTTGGTGTTCCAGGACCTAGTGGGAATAGAGGCAAGGCCATCCAGAAGTGAAGTGTTTGTCTAGTCCCTGGTGTAATATATCACTTTTGAATGTCATATGTTAATTAAACTAGATAGTATTATGCTAGGGTTATCCACTAGTATTTGGGTTGCTTATGTTACTACTTGTATGCGTATGTACCCGGTGCTTGTACATATTTTGTTGAAACTTTTGTTTAATAAAAATAAATATATGATGTACATGTTTTGTAAACCTGGGCGTTACAAGTTGGTATCAGAGCACTGGTTTGAGAGAACTAGACCTTGACTATGGTACTAGACTTGGACCATGACTTGAGGGTGGACTGGACTCTTAGTTTGAAATATTAATTGTTGAATTATATCGTCGGTGATGGCGAATTTGGAGAATGTTTGGTTAATATAAACCCTTGAGATACGGTGGTATCAAAAGGGAATTTTTTTGGTGTACTAACATAATTGTTGAAATTTTATGATAAGGATGGGGAATTCGTAGGCAAGTGGTCGAGGTGGAGGCGGTGGGTCCCAAGGGGCTCGTACTCGATCACAAGCTTCCGTGAGAGG
The DNA here is from genome assembly GCA_023525715.1 of Cichorium intybus. Taxonomy (NCBI): domain Eukaryota; kingdom Viridiplantae; phylum Streptophyta; class Magnoliopsida; order Asterales; family Asteraceae; genus Cichorium; species Cichorium intybus. The sequence goes on along the minus strand of CM042010.1, from coordinate 25,655,066 downwards.
TCCCGAGGACCAAGAGCCACCATTGGAGATACCGGCAAATTTGGAGAAAGTTATAGAAACGATTGTGACTCGAACCGTGCAACAAATCCTACCCACACTGATCCAACTAAAAGAAAAAGAAATTCTCAAAGATACGGGTGACAAAACAAAAATGATTCATGATAAAGAAGGCCATAGTGATACGGGGGAATCAGGGGGAAGTGGGGAGAAAGCTAAAAATATTCGACCCACTTTAAGCAATTTATGGATTGCTGGCTTATTGGCTTTCTCGGTGTTGAGAGCCCGGCTTCAGCATTAGCTTGGTTGACTCATATCGAGAAAATGTTTCGCACATGTAGATGTTGGGATGAGGATAAAGTTGAGTTTGCCACAAATTTACTTAAGGAGGGAGCGTTATTTTGGTGGGAGGGCATCTCAGTTACTATTAGCAAGGACCTGTTGCCCGTATTGACTTGGGAAGAATTCTGAGAGAAGTTCTGTGATAAATATTGTTCCAAAGCTACTATTCGACAGTTGGAGCTTGATTTTTTGAATCTTATGCAAGGTTCAAATTCGGTTCAACAGTATACTGAAGAGTTTGCTGAACACGCATGATTTGCTCACCATCACGTTGATACCGAAGATAGGAAGGTGGAAAAATATTTGTGGGGATTACGAAAGACCGTGAAAATGAGTTAAAAAGGCAAGAAAAAGAACATGAAGAAAAACAAATGCAAGCAAGTGGTAAACGAAAGAATGAATCGAATCCGGAGGTGTTTTTGAAGGAAGGGAAAGGTTTGGGTACATACGAAAAAGGATGACCGAAGAAAGATGATGCAAAATGGTGTAGCCGATGTAATCGAAAACATCGAGGTAGTTGTATCGATAGTTCTCTCGCACCACGATGTTTCAAATCCGGAAAAACTACTCACTTGTCTCGAAACTGTCCGGAAAAGAGCCTGTGTGTTTTGGTTGTGGCGAGGTGGGGCATATTCATGCAAATTTCCTGAAGGGATGATCGGAAGGGGTAAAAATCAGTGGAAGTGGTAGTCGGGGGCGACCAAAGGAAGAAAAGAAAGGTGATATGGGTGTGGTGAAGACTCGGGCATTTCAGTTGACCGCGGATGAAGCGTTGGTGCAGACCGATGTTGTTACAGGTACTTTTACCTTAAATGGATATGTAGTACATGTTTTATTTGATCCTGGCTCAAATATATCATTTGTGTCAACTTCATTTCTGTCAAGGTTGGTCAAACCCTTTAGTCCGTTATCAAGAACTGTATGAGTAAAAGTGGTGGATGATCGTTACTTTTTTGTAAAAGAACAATTATTGGATTGTCAGCTTGAAACTTACGGGACCACCTTTCCCATAAATCTCAAGCCAATCCCCAATACGGATTTTCAAATTATCGTGGGTATCAAATGGATTGTTGTGAAAAATTAATCAACGTTAGAACCCCTAGTGGTTCTCGTATGGTGATATATGGTGGAAGAAGAACGAGAAGTACTCCTATAATTTCGGTGGCAAGAGCTAAAAGAGAAATTCAAAAAGGAGGAGCGTTGTTCATCGCTTATATGTCTTTTGCTGAATCTGGCACCGATTGCTAAAGCGCCTTATCGCATTGCTCCAAATGAAATGGAAGAATTACGACGTTAGTTACAAGAATTACTTGATCGGGGTTTTATTCGACCAAGTACCTCACCGTGGGGTGCTCCGATTCTGTTCGTAAAGAAGAAAGACGGATCCATGCGAATGTGCATAGATTACCGTGAATTAAACAAAATTACGGTGAAAAATAAATACCCTTTACCGAGGATCGACGATCTTTTCGATCAACTGCAAGGCGCTTCTTTTTTTTCGAAGATCGATTCAAGGTCGGGTTATCATCAACTCAAGGTACGAGAATCAGATGTACCAAAGACAGCATTTCAAACGAGATACGGACATTATGAATTTATCGTGATGCCGTTTGGTCTTACAAATGCTCCAGCGGCTTTCATGGATCTCATGAACCGTGTATGTAGACCATTTTTAGATAAGTTTGTTATTGTCTTTATCGATGACATCTTAATTTATTCAAAGAGCCGAGAGGAACACGCGACACATCTACGACTTATGCTTGAGCTTCTCCGTCAAGAGAAGTTATATGCTAAGTTCTCAAAATGTGAATTCTAGATGCGGGAGGTTCAATTTCTGGGGCACGTAATAAGTGAACAAGGAGTAAAAGTCGATCCTGCAAAAGTTGATGACGTGATGAAATGGGAAGCTCCAAAGAGCCCCACAGAACTATGTAGTTTCCTTGGATTGGCAGGATACTATAGAAGGTTTGTAGAAAATTTCTCATCCATCGCGTCTCCACTCATGAAACATACGAAGAAAGGCGAGGAATTTCTTTGGACCGAAACTCAAGAGAAGTCGTTTCAAAAAAATTAAAGGAAGCATTGTGTCAAGCTCCTGTCTTGGCATTACCGCAAGGGAATGAAGATTTTGTGGTATATAGCGATACGTCAACAGTGGGCTTGGGGTGTGTTTTGATGCAAAGAGGCCGTGTAATTGCTTACGCATCTCGACAATTAAAAGACGCGAAAAAACGGTACCCTACTCATTATTTAGAGTTGGCAGCCATTATTTTAGCTCTAAAAATTTGGCGACATTATCTTTATGGAGCGAAGTTTCAAATTTATACTGATCACAAAAGTTTAATGTATATATTTGATCAGAAGGATTTGAATATGAGACAAAGGCGGTGGATGGATTTATTGAAAGATTATGATTGTGAAATTTTGTATCATCCTGGGAAGGCGAATGTTGTGGCAGACACATTAAGTCGAAAGGAACGTCCACTTCGCGTGATGTTAGCGGTCCTCGAAGTGATGAATCGTATTCCTCAATTAATTAGAGAAGATCAAATTGAAGCACTAAAACCCGAAAACTTAAAAGAAGAACGAATGGTGGGATATGTAAAACAACTTGGTGAAGATTCACAACATATGGAAACTTTTGGAGGAAGAGTGTGGGTCCCGAAGTGTGGCAATGCGCGTAAATTGATTTTGGAGGAAGCACATTATTCGAGATATTCAGTGCATCCTGGAAGCACCAAACTGTATCGAACAATTAAACCTATTTATTGGTGGCCTGGAATGAAAAGAGATGTTGGACAATTTGTAGAAAATTGTCAAATGTGTTTGCAAGTGAAAGCAAGCCACCAGAAGCCTTATGGGAATATTCAACCTTTACCGATTCCCAAAAAGAAGTGGGACAAAATCACAATGGATTTCGTTACTAAGTTGCCTCGCACACCGAGTGGCCATGATGATATTTGGGTAATTGTAGATCAGTTGACTAAGTCCACAATTTTTATTCCCATCCGAGAGGACTACAAAATAGAAAGACTTGTCAAAGTGTTCATTAAAGAAGTGATAAGTAGACATGGCATACCCACCTCTATTGTTTCAGATAGAGATAGCCATTTCGCATCTCGATTTTGACAAAGTATGCATAAACAAATGGAAACCAAAGTGTTGATGAGTACTTCTTATCATCCTCAAACTGATGGTCAAAGCGAACGTACCATTCAGACACTAGAAGATATGCTGAGAGCATGTATTATTGATTTCGGCGGTAGTTGGGAGGATCACTTGCCATTGGTGGAGTTTGCAGATAATAATAGTTATCATGAAAGTATCCAAATGGCATCGTTTGAAGCTTTAAATGGAACACCATGCCGTACTCCTACATGTTGGACGGAAGTGGGTGAGAAACCATTGGCGGGTTCGGAGATTGTATTCCAAACAGAAGAAAAGATTAAAAACATATGGGAAAACATGTTGATAGCTCAAAACCGAAAAAACAATATGTCGATAAAAGATTTAAACCTTTGGAGGGTGATGTTAAAAGTATCACCTTGGAAGGGCATTATCTGATTTGGGAAACGAGAAAAATTAAGCCCGAGGTTTATTGGTCCTTTTCGTGTAGTGCAAAGAGTTAGAGCGGTTGCTTACAAATTGGATCTTCCGCCGGAATTGCAAGGAATTCACAATGTCTTTCATATATCCAATTTAAGAAAGACCTTATTCAAAGAAAGTCAAAGATTAGCTCTCAAAGATATTGAATTAGATGATAAATTAAATTATGCGGAGCAACCAGAGAAGATCTTAGATCATAAAGAAAATAAGTTGAGAAAGAAAATTGTACGACTAGTGAAAGTACAATGGAAACATCACAATGGTGCCGATATAACTTAGGAGTTAGAAGAGGAAATGAAGAACAAGTTTCCACATTTATTTGAGGAGATTCCTGGGACGGAATCTCTTTAAGGAGGGGAGAACTTGTAAAACCCCAAGTCAGATTAGAATTCTAATTAAACTTGTAAGCATACGCGTGTGTGTGGAAGTATGAAATTTGTAAAGTAATGGACCAAATTTGTCGTTTAGGTAAACTTGACACTCCACATGTCAAGTATACGACATTATTGTGGTAATATTTTTGATAATATTTTTATGTAGTGTTGTGTATAATTTCATTATAAACGCGTAGGCGAAAACCTCATAAAAAACGGAGTTCCGTGTAAAAAGTTATGGAGTTTTAAGTGTTTTAAGCTCAAACGGGTACCCAAATGGGTCAAACCCGACCAACTCCGGTTTAGGACTATTAAACATGGAATTGACCTCATATTCATGATATTTTCAGCCCTAAAACTCCAGAATACTCTCTGCAACTTTGCTTCATCATTTCCAATTGTTTTGGGCAAGAAATTGAATATTTGATTGAAGATTTCGAGGTAAAAACATTAAATTTTACGATTTTGTAGCGTTAATTCAACACTGTATTGTATAAATCATATAAAATCGTAGAAAAATCGTATGAAGGTGATTCTTACAGCCCTAGAACCGTATGGATGTGTAGTATCTCTAAGTTTTATATGTTATAAGCTAATTCCACCTTCGAGATAGGTAGAAATCACGCTATTTACAGTGCTGTCGAATTGGTTCGTGACAGCACACTATTCCTGCAGTGTAAAATTCGTATAAACTCATAGAAAAATCCAAAAATATGAGGTCAGAGGCCTTAGAAACGTAAGGAAGAGTAGTACAAACTCGTTGTTGAGGTCATTGTGTGATTCTGGGTTTAATCTGGTTAAACAGAGCATAAACAGATGGCTGCAAATTATTTAGCATATAGAAATATCAAGTTGAAAATGGTATAATTCAAGAATTGGTGGTTATATATTAATAGTATTTGGTATGCACATTCCTGGGGTTATAATGAAGTTATTGAATGCTAGTGGATGATATAAATCCTTTAGATTCCAGAATTCGAAGTTGTATTCGGTTTGAGCCCAAGATTGACAATATCTCATCAAGGTGTGTAACTTATTTCTTACACTTCCTTGGTTGAAGTTATAGCACATATATGCATATAGTTGTGTATTAATTTGCAGGCTTTTGATATCTATATACACTAGTTGATGATATTAAATAGTTTCTCTTATTTAGGATTGGTGTGTTGTCCCGTATGGAGGAACTTGGTGTAAATGGCATTTAGCCATTCTTGGTGAACATAAGGTTGGTGTTACACCTTATTTGGTGATCCTTATGGATAAAACGGTGTTGAACGTAATGGTGATATTTCATTGGTGTTGCATGATCTGTAAAGGCATGCTTATGGTGATATTTCATTGGTGTTGCATGATCTGTAAAGACATGCTTATGGTGATATTTATTTGGTGTTGCATGATCTGCAAAGACATGCTTATGGTGATATTAAGTAAAGAAATGGTTAAACGAGAAAATAAAAGAAATGTTTTTTTAGGTTACTCACCAAGCTTTTGCTTATAATTGTTGTTTTCTTTTGGTGTTCCAGGACCTAGTGGGAATAGAGGCAAGGCCGTCCAGAAGTGAAGTGTTTGTCCAGTCCCTGGTGTAATATATCACTTTTGTATGTCATATGTTAATCAAACCAGATACTCTTATGCTTGGGTTATCCACTAGTATTTGGGTTGATTATGTTACTACTTGTATGCGTATGTACCCGGTGCTTGTAAATATTATGTTTAAACTTTTGTTTAATAAAAATAAATCTATGATGTACAAGTTTTGTAAACCTGGGCGTTACATATTCGTTAGGAGGCAAAATACACACCAAAAGAAAATACCATCAGAAGGATACACTAATGGCTCTTCATCCCTACAATCGTTTCGACAAGGTAGAGGTCAAAATGCAGGAGGGAGAGTACGCTGGTGGCATCTATGGCGGTTTGATCATGGTGTGTGGAATCATCGCAACAAAGTGAAGATGACCACACTCAACGACGGTGAGAATGGTGGTCCACTGACCGTCCACACCAGTTATCCCTACCTGCAGCCTGTCCCACCAAGAATCTTGGTGGAGTACAAACAGTTCGACCTCATAGAGGTTTGGCACAGGCGGGGGTGGTGTCCGGCGGTGATCATTGGCATAACTCCCCACAATCAGTTCCATGTGGGACTGGCTGACGGGACCCGGCTCTTTGTGGATGAGAGCGAGGTGCGAATCCACCAGGCTTTCCATTTGGGTGATCTTCCCATGTGGCATTACAATAAACTTTAGCAAGATGATGTAATCTCTTCTTTTGATGTTTACGTACTCCTTCCTTTAGTAATAAAAGTTGCCTTCTTTTGCCTTTTTAGTTCTTTTTCTGCAAGAAAACACAGACAAAAACAAAAAAAAAACAAAAAAATGAAACGAGAAAAAAAGAACAAAAAAAAATAATAAGTATACAAAAGGATACATCCATTCCGAATCCGTTGATTTCGGTTGCGATTCCGAGGCATTCCGAAATTCGGAATCAATCGGAACATTTAGGTAGATTTCGGAACGGATTCAGCTTCCATCATTCGAAGTCCTTGAAGTATTCGATTGAAAGTGAGTTCAGGTAAGGCCTTGGTGAAAATATCTGTTAGTTGATCTGTTGAACGAACGAAATGAATTTCAATGTTGTCATCTTCAACTTGATCTTTAATGAAATGGTATTTGAGCGCAATGTGCTTGGTCTTTGAGTGTTGCACAGGATTGTGGCAGATCCGAATCACACTTTTGGAGTCACAGTAAAGAGGAATACGTTTCATACTGATTCCATAATCCCTCAGTTGGTTTTGAATCCAAATGATCTGAGAGGTACAGGATGCAGCAGAATTATACTCCGCTTCAGCTGTGGAGAGTGAAACACATGTCTGTTTTCTGGATTGCCAGATCACAAGCTTGCCATCTAAAAGTTGACATCCTCCTGAGGTGCTTTTCCGATCAAGTCCACATCCTCCAAGATCTGCATCGGAAAATGCTTGTACGAAGAATCCAGATCCTGAAGGATACCATAGCCCAAGTGAAGTTGTCCTCTTCAGATAGAATATATTTTTGACAGCAGTGAGATGTGGCTCTCTGAGATTAGCCTGATATCTAGCACAATAACATACAGCAAACATGATGCCAGGTCTACTAGAAGTAAGGTAAAGAAGTGAACATATCATTTGACGATAAAGAGTGATGTCTGCTGCAGGTTTCTCCAGTGAAGGAGTAAGCTTAGTTCTGAAGGCCATCAGAACTTTGACTTTAGAATCTCCTAACATTCCGAATTTCTCTAGGAGTGACTAGGTATAAGCTTCTTGATTGATAAAAATTCCTTTTGAAGATTGTCTGATGTTGAGGCCTAAGAAGAAGTTGATTTTTCCCATTGAACTCATTTCAAACTTTGTTTCAATCAGTTTTCGGAACTCAGCTGTTAAGCTTGGATAAGTAGATCTGAAAATGATATCATCAACATAAATTTGAATGATCATGAGATGATTCCCTTTCTTTTTGCGAAAGAAGGTTGGATCGACAGAGCCTTGCTTGAATTTGGACTGCTTGAGGAAGCGAGTCAACGTTTCGTACCAAGCTCTTGGAGCTTGCTTCAAACCATAAATAGCCTTATCCAAAACATAGCAATGATCTGGATGTTTGCTGCTGACAAAACCAGGTGGTTGTTCGACATAGATGGTCTCTTCTAGTTCTCCATTTAGAAACGCACACTTAACATACATTTGGTAGACATCAAAACCCTTGTGGGCTGCACGTGCCAAAAAGATCCGAACGGATACCAATCTAACAACAGGTGCAAAAGTTTCTTCATAGTCAATTCCTTCTTCTTGACAATAACCTTTGACTACCAATCTAGCTTTGTTCCGAATGACATTGCCTTCTTTGTCAAGTTTGTTTCTGAATACCCACTTCATTCCGAGGACAGAAGCTTTATTTAGAGTCGAAACTAGTCTCCAGACCTTGTTGCCTTCAAACTCATTCAGCTCATCCTGCATAGCTTGGACCCAGTTAGCATGATCAAGTGCAACTTTGACCATCTTGCGTTCGATCTTTGAGATAAATGAATTGAACATGAAAAATTCCACTTTAGAAAATAATGCAGTCTATTTCTCTTTGAGCCGAGCTCTTGTAAGAACACCCGCTGACGTCTCTCCGATTATTTGAGATCGAGGATGATCTTTGGTCCATTTGACCATCGGAGGATAGTTTGGATCATACTCAGGATTAATTTCTGCAAAAATTTCTTTTGTTTCTGATTGTGTCTCTGATTGAGTGTCATTTCCATTATTTTCATTCTCATTCTCCCCCTGGAAGATTGCATGAGATTCGTTTTGAATAACACTTGTGAGCTCCCCCTCGAAATTAGGAATAGTCTAAACTGGTACAGTGAATGGACCTTCCTCCTGGATGAGTGTTGGAGTTTCCCCTTCAGGTGGAGAATCGGAATTATGGGTTAGAGGTTGATCTACAGTAGGAATCGCAGTCGGAATATCTGGAGTGGGTGTTGGATTGTCCAAATTCGTAATCGGAATGAATGATTCTTCTGGAGTGCTTTCGGATTCATTGACATCATTGTCTACCATTTTCAGAAGTTCATCGCGTTGGTTATCTGTCGCATGTTTTTCTGTAGATTTCGCGGTTTCAGGCTCATCGAACAGATTCATGAATTCCTCATACAAATTCATGGGAGGAATTGTTGTGAGGTTTGACTCAGGGAAGATTTCTTGCGATTGAGTGCCAGGATGTTGTGCTCTAGAATTCTACTTGTCATCAAAGGTGACATAGTAAGTTTCTTCAATCTTCCGAGATCGTTTGTTCAGAACACGATAGGCTTTGGAAGTCAGCGAATACCCCAGAAAAATTCCTTCATCAGCTTTCTCATCACATATAATTCTTTTCTCCTTCGAGTTAAAAATAAAACACTTTGATCCGGAAACATGAAAGAATTTCATGTTCGGTTTCCTCTTGTTGAGAATTTCGTAAGGAGTAAGAAGAAATCTTTTATTAATGGTTGATCGATTCTGAGTAAAGCAAGCTGTTGTGATGGCATCAGCCCAGAAGTATAAAGGAAGTTTTGCAAAAGAGAGCATCGTGCGAGCAGCTTCACATAAAGAGCGATTTCGTCTTTCCACTACTCCGTTTTGTAGAGGAGTGTAGGGAGCGGAAAACTTATGAGAAATTCCTTTGCCAACCAGAAAATCATCGAGAACCTGGTTTTTGAACTCCGTGCCGTTGTCACTTCGAATCATCTGAACTTGCTTTCGGAGAAGCACTTTTATTTGCTTGATGAAGTTGATCATATTTGAGGCAGCCTCGAATTTCTGTTTAAGAAAGAATACCCATGTAAAACGTGAAAAATCATCTACTACAACCAAAATATACTTGTTGTGAGCTATGTTTTCAATTGCTGATGGACCACAAAGATCAATATGCAAAAGTTCCAGAGGTTCAATGATCTTTGTGTTGATTATTGTGGAGTGACTCTTTCTGCTTTGTTTTCTGAGTTCGCAAGCATCACATAAGTTATCTTTGTCATGCTTCAGTAGCGGTAACCCTCGCACGAGGTCACCCAGTACGAGCTTGTTAATATCTCTGAAATTCATGTGAGACAATTGTCTGTGCCATAACCAGCTATCGTCGTTTGCAGCTCTAGTAAGTAAGCAGATGGCGGGTTTTCCTTTGATAGGCTTCATATCCAAAGGAAACATTTCACCTTTTCGTTTTGATTTCAGAACTATCTTCTTGGTCTTCTTTTCTATCAGTTCGGAACCATTTTCATCAAATGATACTTTGAGCCCAATTCTGACAACTAGTTGCGAAACGCTGATTAGATTGTGTTGGAGACCGTCTACATATGTCACTTTTCGAATGGAGTGTTCGCCATTAGTGATCATGTCATATCCTTTGATTTCTCCTGTAGTATTGTTGTCATAGCGTATTTTTCCTCCGTTTTGCAATGAACGAAATTCCCTCAGTTCTTCTCTTCTCCCCATCTTGTGATGCGAATAGCCACTATCTATGTACCATTCCGGGTCATACTGTTCGTCACGAATTACCTGCACAATATAGAGAGATTTAGGAACCCAAACCAATGTGGGTCCTTGTGAAAATTTATTGAAGACAGGAAATATGTTAGTTTTATCAACCCAAAATGTTTTCTTCTTGGGGGGGGGGGGGGTTGATCTTTCAGGTTTTCGAAACGAAATACTTTTGTTTTGGTATTTTGCCAAACTTCGTTAGCAAAACGAGATTTTGTGTGAACAAAAGTATTGGATTTCGGAATCAGAGTCAAGTGACTATGAAAACCTTTTGAGGATATTACCGAATGGAAATAGTGTGCATTTCCTAAGGTAACGTTCTTTTGAGCCTTTGAGAATTTAGTATCTATGAAAGTTGGCTTTTGTTGAGGTTCGGGGTAAAGTTTGGCTTTTCCTTTTAAATAGTTAGATTTAAGAATGGGGTTGAAAGGGTTCTTCTTTGAGGTTTCTGATGTTTTAGGAATTTCAACCTTTTGCACAGAGTTGTGAGATTTCAGAAGGGTCTGTTTGATAGATGAGCTTGGTTGAGGTTTCAGAACTTCTTTGATAGAATTGTTGAAAATGTTTTTATTTCTCCAAAATTATTTTCTTTCCTTCAAATTATTTTTATATCTTGCATTCATCTGTTTCTGTTTTGCAATAAGCTCTTCGGGAGACTTATGAATGTGAGATACAGAGGTTGAGCATTTAGTTGCTATAGGTTTAGAAGCACTATGGATAGAGTTCGGAAAAGGTTTTGTTCCACTCGTTCCTGGCTGCAAAAATGAATCTTTACGATTCAGAGATCCTGATACGTACTTGCCTCGGGACTTCCAAGAGGTCATTTCGGAAAGACCTTTGGTTTCATCTGAATTATCAATTGGTGCTGAACAAAAGAAGGCATCACAACCATCAGAATTATCGTTATCAACAAGGACTTTGAGTTTTGTAACATCTTTAGAGTTAAGGCCTTGTTTAATGAAAACTTGGTTTGGAACGGTTTGAATTTTTGGAAAAACGGTTGCTTGTTCATTTAAGGCTTTTGGACCCTTGTTTTCAACAATTCTAGCAAAAACAACTGAGTTTTCAGAAATCAGATTTTTCTTAATTTTAGTTTGATCATTCACAAAAACAGAATAGTCAACTTCATCCTCAACTGATATTTCACTCAATTCGCTTTCGTCAAAGTCAGAGACATTCTCAGTGTTGAGAGTATATTCGGAATTCAATTTAGAGTTTAATGAATGAAATTTCTTTAAGGTGGCAGTCTTAATTTCTTCTCTGTCATTTTTAGACAAAAATTCTTTAACCATGCTTTTGTGTTCTTTAGACCGGATGTAATTTTCGATTTTGTCAATTCCGATACGATAGGCTTCCGAAACATCATCAAATGAAACAATGGTTTCACACCTGTAACATTCAGCATCGATTTCATCCTCTTTCAATTCAAGAAAGGGCAAAATCATTTTGTGTAAACCCCTGCCTATATCACAATCAAGATGCAACTGTGTGATATTATTGTAAAGCCGTTTCGCAATTAAACAAAAAATATTACGCTGTTTGATAATAAGTAAATTGTCTCTCTGAGCATAAATGACATTATCCCTAACTCTAATTAACTCTGACTCCAACGCATCGATTTTCATCCTCCTCTCCTCATTCTTAAGCGATATCCTGCTCAATTGATCATTTAGGTTAGAATTACTAAGACGTGTTCTTTTTAAACTATCTCTGAAGCTAGAGATAGTGAACCTTAGGTCATCTAATTCTTTATCATAAATAGAAGAGCAAATATTTATAGAATTAAGAATAGAGTGTACGTTGTTTACAACAGCATCACATTCTTCAACCTGTTCCGAAACAGGCTTCGCTGCGAAACAGCTCGCTGAAGTCTGGCACTCGTCTGTAGAATAGCCTTGGAATTCGGAGCTATCACCCTTCACCATGAAACATCGACCATGCGTTGACTTTCTTACCTCTTCATCATCAAAATCCGTTGACCAAACCTCAACGGCACCATACTCACTATCTTTCTGCACCACAAAAGCTGATTTGACTGTAGAGGTATCCTCTTTCTTCATATCTGCAATCTTCTTTGCGTAGTATGCTTCATTTTTCACCTGCTCCTTCTTCTCTGTCTGCTTTCGGAGCAAGCAGTCTTTTATGAAGTGGTTCTTGCCTTTGCAATAGTGGCAATCATAACCAGAGTCACCAACCAGCTTCTTCTCATCATCGGGCTTCGGCTTTCTTTGAACATCTTTCTTTGGCTTGTCAGAGCTATAACCACCCTGTCGACTTCTGTTCTTGAACTTGGAGAAGTTTTTCTTGAAGAATTTCTTAGGGATGGATACCATAAGAGCTTTGTATTCCCTGGTTAGCTCTTCGTCTGAAAGATCAGATTCCGAGTCCTCATCATTAGCCTTCTTACCCTTCGCAACAAGAGCAAGAGAACCCAGACTCGCGGTTGTTTTCACTTCGGAAGTGATCTGTTTCTCATGAGACTTGAGAATACCCATTACTTTCACCAAGGTGTAAGTTTTGAACTGCTCATGTGCCTTTATTCTAGACACGATGGACTTCCATTTCGATCGAAGACTTGAATCAAAGTTTCGTTTGGCCCTTGCTCAAAGGATCCGAATTCTGAAAGGAGAGTAGTTTGGACAGAATGCTCAAGATCAGCATCTCCTGAGTATAACTTATGTAATCTATCCCAGATCTCCTTCGCCGTCTAACATGAATTGACCAGTCGAAGGGTATCGGATTGAAGAGCAAACTGAATGATTCTGAAAGCCTTGATGTTGCACATGAGTTTGTCTTTCTCATCTTGAGGCATGTTGGTGTGTGTAACAAGAAGATCGTTGTATTCTTTTAGAGTTTGGATAACCCTTCTTGTGTCGGTGTGAGCAAAAGTTTCAACTGTGATTGCCTACCAGATTGTAGATCCATGTTCTTCAATACCAAGAACATAGTCTTCAAAATGCATTGCCTAGACCTCATAATCTTCAGTAAAAAGGATCGGGATTCTGGTAGTAGAACCGATGCTGCTGGACAAGTTGAAAGATTGAGTGTGTTGATCGTCATGAGCCATGTGATATTGTTAAAGTTTGTATCAGATATGTATATAAATGAATCGAGAAAAAGTTTAAACAGAGGAGCAGGGTCTGATTATTCAAAATCGATTAAGATGATGAAGATAACCAGAAAGATTTATGAACAAAAACTTAAAACTCGACAGAAGAGATATTTATGAAGAACACAATCTCCTGCTCTGATACCAATTGTTGAAACATAGAAGTAGGATTTAAATTCAAAATACACGGAATAAGGACAATCAACAAGAACACACAATTTGTAGAACTGTTGTCGAACGATTAACATGCAACTCAAGAACAATTCAGAGAGAACTATTCTGTATGAGTGCTGTGAAAGAGTTTTACAAAAGTTAACCCTAATTAGGGTACGTGTATCCCTTTTTAAACAAGAACTAAGTATGGAAGGACAGGAACATTCCATAACGTACAACTAAACTAATGGCATAAAATCAGGAGCTAAATAATAACTGCAATTGACTCAATCTACTTTGACCTAACAAGGTACCATCCCAGTAGTGTCTTTTGACCATCATGTGTGGCCCTTAATCCGGATACATCTCAACACCAACAAGGCTCTATCACTTCAGTGATTCACTGCATTTCTCATTTGTCTTTTATACAAATTATACTTACAATTTCATAAAACCATTTTCCAATTCCATAAAACCATTTTAGTTCCAAAACATTTTGTATAATACTCATTTTGCTATGTACTAAAAAATCCACTTATCACTCACCTCAACTAGTTAGAGAAGTCTAACCAGGACTATTCCCTTCCTCGCCCCTTTTATTCATTGATCTTTTACTCGATCAACGGTATTTGAACCACCACCTATATATACATTAATTATATATACATGATTAATATATTATAATTGACTCTACAACGCAAGAGTCCCATATAACACAACTACGATTCATAACTAAGCCACAACCCTTACTAATTTAATTTTCCATATCTTGTGCTCATTCCCGAAATACACGTATTTTGCTACAGTACATTCGGGAGGTTGTATTTTCATTTTGACAATTTTCCATGGCTTCGAATTCTTCAATTCCAAGTGGATTTCATTCAATTCCTCCCAAACTTCAAGACCAGATCACTCTAGCTCTCTCTGGCTCTCTCTAAAAGTCTTACCTGTGTTCTATGAACTGGGAGAAGATTTTTCTCTTTTTATACCTAGCCAATTTACACTTTGGTCCCTCAAGTTCTATTTTTCCAAAAATGGCACAAAAACTTCATTTGATTACATTATTAGTTTATTTTCTTTCATTCTTACTCCAACATTACTTTTTCTTTACATAAAAGTCATTTGTATACCAAATGACCATTTTGCCCTTTTTGCTAATTTCTACTATTATGGTATCGTTCGAACCTAAATTTTACATATATTTATTTTATGACTTTTACCAAAAGTTTCAAGTTCTTACACTCTCCCCTCCTTAAGAGGATTCCGTCCCCGGAATCTTTTCGTAATTTACATAGTATGAACATAATTTCTTTAGTTATACTTTTTATCTTTGAGGAAATAACCGTTTATTCCTTTTCTTATTTCATACCCAAGACTTTCTAAATAAATTTTCAGATGAGTTATCCCTCTTCTAGACTCTCTTTGTATAATAAATATATTCTTACATCCAAATATCTCTTTAAGAATTTTACATCTATACACCTAACTACAATACCTTTCTAGTCATCTTACCCTCTTTTCCTTATAATATCCAAAATACTTATATATATATATATATATATATATATATATATATATATATATATATATATATATATATATATATATATATATATATATATATATATATATATATATATATATATATATATATATATATATATATATATATATATATATATATATATATATATATATATATAATACTTTTATTAAATGACCAAAATGCCACTTCAATCATTTTATCCGTTTCCTCAACTTTTATCAAAAATAGCAGTCTACTTTGTAATTCTTCCCATATCTTTATTAAAGCATGTGAGATTATACTCACCCTAAATTTTTTTTCCAAATACCATTAAACATAATTTGTATTTATACAAAATTCATAAATATACTAAATCTTTTCTTTGTAAAATTCTGTCCCTTAAGGACATTTCACTTAAACAAATTTTTTTTGTAAATTTTCACCTTCTTTTCATTCTTCACTTATCATATTATTCATTTATTTTCACTCTTCTCTTTTTCTCATTCCTCTACTCATTCATTTTTGCATTGATAATTTACTGTTATTCCTTCTTTTCTGAAGTTTTACAACTTCCTATCTTTTATATATTTTATTCTTTAAGTCTTTTAAACTTCAAGTTTATTCTTCTTTATTTCTACTAACGACTCCCGGTTCATTACCATTTATAAGGTAAGTATTCTATTTCTTTCGTTACATTTTACATACTCACTTTTCTGTTTGGGACAGAATCTGTCGAAACAGTATACCTTACACGAAAATCTGCATATCTCACTTCAAAAAGAGTCGAAACGACGTACCGCTTTTTATATACTTCATTTTCAATCCTTACTAGTTTTTCATACGTTCACTAGAACTTACTATCTTTCCCACTTTGTAATTTATATTTATTTCTTTCTATAAATAACTATCCCGTACCATTTAATACATATATTACGTTCACATCTTGACTTTTATTAATGATTCAATTATCACTTTCTTTCTTATTTCATAATTTATGAAATTTCATTTTCACATACCTCTTACTCATTTCATATACATTATATGTATTACTTTCATTAATACATATATTATATCACTCTTTACCTGTATTATTTTCATATTTCGACATATTAGCAATGTAGATACTTCTTTCATCCTCCTTCATTATTTATGAGATTTCAGTCTCATTTACTCATTACACTTACTAATATAATCATGTCTTTTTCATTTTTTTTCTAGCTTTCTTACGGTACTCTTATGAGTACACTTTTTATCTTATTAGGTACCCTGTATACCATTCTCATATTAATACTTATGTTTTAGTATTTTCTTGTAATTCTTATTTCTCACATTAGTGCTTAGTTTAGCACTTTATCTCTTACTTATTTTTTTATACTACTTCTAAAATCTCATACATTCTGTGTATGGTAATTCATATTTTCATACTTTTTACACTTCTCATGATATTATCATCTTGTGGTATAGGCAAGTTTCATATATTTACTAACTTCTTGATTACAAATATAAATTCTCAGACTCTTGTCCCATTTTAGACTTTTACAAGTAAATTTTGTCCCTCCTTTTGCTTCTTGATTACTACCTAGCAACCCAACTCTACCACATTGATTCTTTGGTGTTTCCAGTTTATTACATATAATATTTCATAATTCCAAGTTCAATTTCAATATACCTCATACCTACTCCAAATAATTTCATAGTTGCATTCTATGTTTGACTCTTATAAAAAGTCAAAGTTGTCAAGAACTTAATTACCAACTTTATATGCTTTTAGTCATATTATAATTTCAATTTGACAATGAGATATAACTCGTTGTCTCAAATAACTTCTTAACACATACTTACAAGTTATTAATTGTATAATACACACACACACACACATATATATATATATATATATATATATATATATATATATATATATATATATATATATATATATATATATATATATATATATATATATATATATATATATATATATATATATATATATATATATATATATATATATATATATATATATATATATATATATATATATATATATATATATATATATATATATATATATATATATATATATATATATATATATATATATATATATACTTGTGTCTCTTTTGGTTTAAGAACTGAGATTAAGTACTTTAGCCATTTTTGTCCCATGACAATTACTTGATGCAACACTCAACCACCAATAGGATTAATTGAATTTTTTTTTGAATGGTATAACAAATGAACCTAACTCCAATTTTATTATTCATTACTCTTTGTTTGTTATGGCTAATGCCAAAAGTAGCTTTTACCTTTCTTTTTATCTCAACTGCATCATAATAATGCTTTAATAAAGACTAGCATTCCTAACTCAACAATTACTTGTTTTATCCCATTATACTTATTAAGCCTACACTACTTCCATAATCATATAGATTACCACCATTTTTTCGTAGATATTCAATCTTTACGTTTCATACGTTTTACTTATAAACGTTTTAGGTTTGAAACCCAAAATTTCTTTCATTTGAGCTTCATTTCTTTACACTCTTTACCCTTACGTATCTCTAAGCGATATACACTATACATTTCTTTACAACATTCTATATTTCATATGTCATATAATACTTATTTCTTATGTATCTTTAGGTGATACACAACTCTCATTTATATTCTCCTTACCTTTCGTTCTTTTGTACTTCGAGACTATACGCCGGATACATTATCTCACTCTTTTGCTTCACACTTTATAGCATCCTAATTAGAATACCTATTTCATAACCATCTTTATACTTTTATACATTATATAAATCCCAAACTTACTCATTATTTTATATATAAGCATGTATACACACATATATACATATCCTTACATTTCATATTTACTAGTCATATACCGACCATTTCTCACAATCGTTGAATACTTTTACTCATTATATTCCTTCACGTTCGGAAGTAGTAATTTCATGTTTGTTTATTATAGTCCTTATTTCATCCTTTATCTTATGTTTGGCATTTTGCCTAATAACTGATTAGGCATACACTCATATTTCTTACTTTATATGAATTATAATCGTTGATAAGCATTCTTACATTCTTTTGGTTATCTTTGGTTAACATTCCCCGAGATAACCTTTTATCCTCTATATTTCTTTTATACTTATTTTATATTATCATTGGATTTAATTCCAACTGGAAAATCATCTCATCATTCTTTACCTTTCATATAAATATCTTATACTTCTTTCTTATCTAAATTTTATTAGCATATATGTATTCATCTTCTCATCCAAACCGGAGTGACATTTCTTTTATCTTTAGTTCATAATCATAATTTGTTTCCGTTAGACAACAAAATTTTCAGCTATAAATTTTCTTTTATATTTGTACTATATACCCCATTTCTCCCAATTTCCAAACTCTCAACAGATTCATACATTCTTGTCATATTTCTTTTACTATCTTCCTGAAATTCCATTACATATCCTTTACATTATTTCCATATGGAATAGTGTTTATCACAACCACATATTTAGATTTTTTTATTACATACATCATGTTTGTTATTTCATCTTTAATACTTTTCAATTATACTTTAACGTTTTCAGTCATACTTGATTTTATTACATAGGTATACCGAATCTATACCCCTCAAACCTCCTACACTCCACCCTTACAGATTCACATGATTCCTGTGTGGTTCCATCAAACTCAAATATATACCCTGTGATTATGATAGTACGGTCCATATTATTATAATCACCTATACATATTTACTTCCAGCTTTACCACCAGGACTCATGTTCCACTGTTTCAGGTTTACCCGCACTTCTTCTTACTCGCGACCTCATATTTAAAGTATGTTTCGTACTTAACTCCTACACAGTTTAAGTCTAGGTTCAAGTATTGAAACCTAGTTCACTTAAATTATAGCTCTGATACCAAATTTGTAACACCCCGTCCCATAAACAACATTTTAATATAACAAATTTACATGCTGAATTTCTCATAAAATTATTCAATTTTAATTTGGGGTATCACAAGCTCAATACATCACCATAATTTAAAAAATTAGGTATATACTCTGGTCAAACTAGGACTCCTACTTCTCTAAGGCATCTTCTACCTCTTCCCTTTGTTACCTTAGTACATAGCATTTTAAAAATAATACGTAAGACAAAAAGTCTCGTGAGTAATATGGGTTTTAGACCCAAAATAATTTCTCATATTTCAAATATTCAACATTCCAAATTTTCATATTATTTAATTTCCCTATGAGCGCACCCATATGTATCCTTACACGAGCGCATCCGTGTATTCTTTTATTGAACAATATGTTCCTACGAGCGTCCCCGTAACTACCCCCTCCCTTGATTAATAAAACGAATTCATCCATCAAGGTACCCTTTAGACAACTACTTCGCGACGGGAGGTACCATCTGTAACACCATATTACATTTTATGTGTATTATAAGTTAAAAGTAACTAAAAAGGTAATCTAGTCATTTTACCATAAAAGGGTAATTTGGTCTTTTGACAATACGAGGGGCTTAATAAGTAATAATATTTTGAGTTTTGGACTTAAAATGTTAGAAATGTAGTTTTCTGTAATAAAATGTCATAAAAGTGCCAAAAGTCCAAGAAATAGAACTTCAGGGACTGAAATTGTAAAATCTGAAAATATAAAATTAAAAATCCTCTCATTATTGACTGAACATTTGAGAGTGATCGGGAAGAGGGTTTTGAGACACGATTTCTGGAAATCGTGAAATTGAAGCGGGAAAAATTGGAATTAGAGCTTGGAAGTTGAAGATCATCAAGATAAAGGTTTAGTAATCGATTTTCTAATCAAGTTCTTGAACATGTTCTTCACGTGATGAACAGGAAATTGAGTTCCAGTAACGATCCAAGATGTTTTAATGATTTCCTAAGTCGTATTATGTTAATATGATAAGAACATGTATTTGAAATAAATGAATTTGATGGATTTGTCGATTTTGGGGTTTTTGGCTCAAGAAGCCTAAATTCTGCACTTGTACAATTGAGTTGATTCCAATAGGTTAAAACATGATGTTAATGGATGGTTTTACTCTTGGAATAAACCCAAAATGATTAACAACTGGAATAAGAACTTAATGTGCAAAAACAGGAAGCTACAGTGCAAAAATCGGACTGAAAAATGGTTGCCCAGCATGAGCACGAGTCGTGCTCATTATGCACGAGTCGTGCATATCCTGCAGACTAAAGTACAATGCTATTTTATGCATGCACGAGTCGTGCTCCCTCTAGGCTTAATTTTGCACGAGTCGTGCACTTAATCAGGGGACTTTGAAGTTGGAATTCGATGCTAGGCATGTCCAAATGACTTCAAACTTTAACTACAAGTCCATGATGGTTTGAAAAGTCTTGGAAAAACATTGAATTGAGAATATGACTCTCCGGGGGCACTGTAGAACAATACGTGTATTCCGAAGAAAGTATAAAAGTCATAAAAGGTGGTAAAGGGAGGTTTTATCATCTAGATATGATTTGTAGTTGTATAATATTGGACCCTTGTTTAGTAAAGTCAATTGAAATAATTGTTAACTTATTATCATTTGGTATATAAATGAATATATAGGTACGAGACAAACTTTTGTGGTGCGTGCAAGAAGGCAAGAAGTAATTGGAACTAGTTGTAGCAAGCATCAAGGTGAGTAATCTCACTTATATCAGTTGTGATATGTGTTGATTGAACTATTGTAGGTGGAAACAGTTTTGGGGGACGAACTTAACAGCTGTAAAGATGAAATAAAAGACAATACCAGATAAGTCGTGAGTCTGAGAAAAACAATAACGGAGCCGTGAGTCTAGGCAATATCAAGGAAAGCTTGTGAGCCTTTTGTGATTACACATGTTGGATATAATATCCAAGCATATACGGCCTCCGTGGCTAGGACTATACGGCCTCCGTGGCTAGGATTATACGACCTCCGTGGCTAGGATTATACGGCCTTCGTGGCTATGACATTGGATTTGATATCCAAACGAATGAGCAGTGCAGAATTAACTTGTATTAAGAGTTGTACTTGTTTGTCTTTCTTATACATGTTATTTACAAATATGATTACTCATAGGGCTTTATAGCTCACAGTGTTTATTTGATATGTCCCTGCGGGTGAGCGTGACCCTGCTAAGGGTAAAGATAAAATCTGTGACTAAGGACACTGTGCCTGTAGACGATGTCATTAGCAGCCCGGCTAGAAGGATGTATAATATTATTATATATTCCTAGATACACTTGTACCCATTTGTATTATAACTAATACCCCTTTTAGAATACTGTTTTGTGTGAAAACTTATGTTTAAAAATAAAAATTTTCTGGGGTGTTTTGTTAACTAGTCAGGTGTTACAAGTTGGTATCAGGGCCGTGGTTTAAGTGAACTAGGTGTCTTTAGAATAGATTACTGGACTTAAACCTTGAGAGATAGTAGACATGATGGACAGTTAGACTTGTATAAGTTGTTATTATATATGAAACCTAACTGTTTGCTGAATTTTGAAGTATGAGAAATACAAGGAGTAATCCTACTGGGAGAATTTCGGGACGTGGAACCTCAAGAAGTGGACCAGCCTGTTCTTAAGGCTCGGTTGGAAGAAGGCAAGGGGACCAGTGGAGGAAAATCCATCAGATATACGGGCCATTATTGCTGATGTGGTTAGGGAATTGTTGCCTACATTGGTTAATAATCCGGGTGAAGAAGCTGCAAAAAAAGCTCATGACAGGCAGCTTGAAACTGAAAGTCAAGGTGAAAGTCGTGCTCGTATAGAAAAAGAAGTTCCAGGTGGGGAAGCTTCTGAAAAGAAGATCGGATGTACTTATAAGACTTTCCTTGGCTGTAAACCCAAAGAGTTCTCAGGGACAGATAATCCAGTACAGGCAATGGAATGGATAATGCATATTGAGAAGGTGTTCCGAGTCAGTAAATGTGCTGAAGGAGATAAAGTGGAGTTTGTTACTAATCAATTAACGGGAAATGTGTTAGATTGGTGGCAAATTTTCAGCAAGGCATTGGGTTCTGACTTGTCTCTGTTGAAAATACGATGATCGATCTCCACGAATAAGGGTTTTTAAGCCGATTACTGTGTGACAGATATGTATTTTATCTATAATATGCGGAAATAAATAAGAGTTGCGGAATAAGATAAAACGGTAAATCTAAACTAGACAATATTTAAATGGACAGAAAGCGGTAAATAAAGTAAAAGTTAGAAGTTAAAAGTTAGAAATTAGATGTTAGATGTAATAAACGCCATTATCAACGATAACGTGTTTTTACAATAAATAAAAAGGTTAGAAGTTAGAAGTTAGATGTCTCGGTTAAATACAGTCCACATGTGTTTTCGTTGTCACGGTTCAATTTTTATGTCTTGGATGTTTGGTACAATTGATTTATAACAGTTTGAATAAATCAATAATAACACGGATAATTTCAAAAGAACTTATCGATAGCAGATGAATATGACGATTTTCTTTGAAGCTTCGATTCTTGTTCTTTGCTCGGGTTATCTTGATGTGTCGATTTCTTGTTCTTTTAGGTAGGATGAGGTTTTGGTGATATTTGATGTCGGGTAGAGGTTGATTGGATGTTTGAAGTTTTGGTGTCGGGAGGATATATTGTTTCTTGCGGTTGTGCGGTTTGATTCTTGTTGCCAAATGCAGAAATTTGAGAGTCTTGAGGTTTCTGGTCGTGGGTTTCTTAGAGAGTATATGAGTGTATAATACTTGGTTGATTGGGTGTCACAAAATAGCAAGAGAAAGGCTCAATTTATAGTTGCTGAACACACAGCGTTCGCGTCGCGACCATATGGTCCGTCGCGACGCGAAGCTGCTCGGCTGGTGGTCGGTGCGCTTTTTGTCGGGTCAGTGCGTCTTCGCTGGTATGTCGAGCTTTTCGTCGCGTTTACTTTTGGTCGCGTTGCTTTTGGTCGCGTCGCGAAGGTAGTGCGTTGGTAGTCTCGCGATTAGAAAGTTGGTGGTGTCACGTTGGAGCTTCGCGCTGGAAGTCTTCGCGTCGCGACCACGAACTCCGTAGCGTCGCGAGCGCTGTAGAGTTTTGGTCTTCTGCTTTGCTTCTTCTCTTCACGTCGCGACCATAGGGTCTGTCGCGTCGTGATTGCTGTAGCAGTGTGATATTTTGTATTTTGCTCTTTGGTTTGAAGCGTTACTTCCTCAGGTTTGGATGTTTTCTCAAAGTTTCTCGGGTCTTGATTTATTCTTGTTTTAGATCTTGAATTCACGCAATCTGAATAAACTGATAATATTTGTTAGATAATAACAATTCATCTTATTTCAGTGATTGTCACATACAAAAATATATTTTTCAACAATTTCCCCCTATGTGATCATTACTAAAATAAGAACAGATTAAAAGGTAAGGTTGAAAATTCTTGTAATTTGGATAAAACATTTATAAAACCATATCACTTGTTTTGAAAGAGTGTGACTAGATTTTACTTATGTTTTGAAGAATGTTTGTCAAGAATATTTGTTTCTGAATCAAAGTTTCATGTTCAATTATCAAAAGGTTTTTGTATATGTACTTTCATAATATTCCTTAAGATTTTATAACATTTATAAAGACGACAAGTGATCTTAATAGGTCGATTCAGATGAACTTCTCATAGGTATATCTCACACTTGACTGAGGTGTTTGTTTGTTCTGGGTGCAGAACGGGTGTATAATCACTAAAGATGAGTGATATCTCTCAGTTTGAAGGTGTTGACTTATGCTTAATATGGATTTATACCTATATACTTTAGTCACTTGGTCTTCATATTAGATAATCAATCACATAAGACTGGTTTCGACATTACTCAGTGGGTTTCTTCATTCATGCCATTGATGTTCACTCTCTCTCCGTCGGGAAATACATGTAGAGGGGTTTAGAAATATTTATAGTGCAGTTTGCAACTAAGAATATCCAATTATGAAGGCTACAGTATCCCGGTAAATCTTCGGTTTTTGAGAATCTGTTTGTTTGGAAAGTTTTGAGAGATGTCTGTCTTGATTGATTGTTGTTGTAATAACTCTTCTTTTGCTTTGGTGAAGTGTTCACCTTTGTTTTATCTTTTCTTGATTTTCGCGAATACCTTTTGTATAAAAGATATCTGATGTGTTTACCGGTTGTGATCTGTTGACATCATTTGCGTTTTGAGATTTTGAGTTTTCTTCTGGTTTTCTTGGATACGACTTTGTCGTTTCTTCAATTGTCAGACTTGCTATGCAAGATGAAATAACTTTTCTTGAAGTGGCTTGATTGAGGATAGGGATAGGTGATATAATAGACAGTTTGTCTAATATATAAAGAAATGATTGTATCGTCCCTGGTCATTTTGATATCTAAGCAAAAATGAGACTAGCATCACGGTATAAGAGTATAAATCCTATAAGTCATAATGAAAACACCTTTGCTCACAGAAATGAATTTCATTTAGCAGTTAAAGACGAGGCACAATTTCTCACATGGTTTTAGTTTTCATCTGAATCTCCTGATCTTATGTCCCTTAATTGATAAAATCGTTATATTTGAAATAAATTCAAAGGGAATAGGAGAATGTACATAACGAAAATTTTGAGATTTGAACCTTCACTTTAATTTAAGAATCAATATGATTGAGAACATTCATCGAGCATAAGTATCTGAAAATTTAGTCAAGAAGATGTTAATCACATGGTTTTATAAAGATTTTAAAAAGATAAAACTTTATCCTAATTTTTTTGTGATTTTTGATTATGTGGATGTTTTTGGAAAATTTTGGTTATTTGAATGTTTTTGGAAATTTTTGATTATTTGACTGAAGGTAAACACTCTTTTGTACAAACAAAATGTAAGAGATTAGGGATGGATGTTATCTGGATTCAACATTCCTAGACGGCCTAGGAAGTATTGAAACTTGGTTTCGTCTAAAGCCTTAGTAAAACCATCGGCAATTTGATCTTCGGTGTTTATGAAGTGCAATTCGATATGACCTTTTTGTATGTTGTCTTTGAGGAAATGATATCGAATGTCGATGTGCTTTGTCATGGAATGGTGCACTGGATTGTGAGAAATGGCAATTGCGCTGGTTGAGTCACAAAATATTGGTATTTGTGAGACTTTGTAGCCATAGTCACGTAATTGGGTTTGCATCCACATGACTTGTGAACAGCAGCTTGCGGCAGCTACATATTCAGCTTCTGCGGTTGAAGTGGACACGCATGATTGTTTCTTTGAGGTCCAACTTACCAGTCTGCCTCCTAGAAATTGGCAAGAACCAGATGTGCTTTTTCTGTCTAGTCTGCATCCTCCATAGTCGGAGTCTGTGAAGGCGTTAAGCTGAAAATCAGAGTTAGCAGGATACCATAAGCCTAGAGATGGAGTTCCTTTAAGATATTTAAAAATTCTTTTCACAACTATAGCATGAGATTCCATAGGATTGGCTTGGTATCTGGCACAGACACATGTAGAAAACATGATGTCGGGTCTGCTGGCTGTGAGGTATAGGAGTGATCCTATCATTCCTCGATATTTCTTTTGATCAACAGGCTTGCCATTTAAGTCTGCATCTAATTTGTAACCAAAGGCCATTGGGGTTTTTGCTGTATTGGATTTATCAAGGGAAAAACGAGTTAGAAGATTTTTGACATAATTTTCTTGATTGATGAAAATTCCATCTGATGATTGTTTGACTTGAAGTCCAAGAAAGGTAGTCATTTCTCCTATCATGCTCATCTCAAATTTGCTCTTCATTAAATCTGCAAACTTGATACTCAAAGATTCATCAGTAGAACCGAAAATAATGTCATCGACATATATTTGAACGATTAACAGATGTTTATTAAAAATTTTACGAAAGAGAGTTTGATCAATTGAACCTCTTTTGAATCCTGATTCTTCTAGAAATGTTGACAATGTTGAATACCAGGCTCGAGGTGCTTGTTTTAAGCCATAAACTGCTTTTTGTAACTTAAAACTGTGATTTGGGAAATGTGGATCTTCAAAACCTGGAGGTTGTTGAATATACACGTCACGATCAATCTCTCCATGTAAAAATGCACATTTTACATCCATTTGAAATACTTTGAAGTTCTTGTGAGCTGCATATGCTAGAAAGATACGAATGGCTTCGAGTCTTGCAACTGGAGCATAAGTTTCATCGTAGTCGATTCCTTCTTGTTGTGAATAGCCCTTGACGACGAGTCTTGCTTTGTTTCGACAGACTATGCCTTGATCATCAGTTTTGTTTCTGAAAACCCATCTTGAACCTACTACAGTAACATCGGGAGGAGTAGGAACAAGATCCCATACTTGGTTTCTTTCGAATTCAGCTAGTTCTTCTTGCATGGCTTTGACCCAGTCTGGATCTTTGAGAGCTGAATGGATGGTTTTGGGTTCGGTCATGGATAAGAATGCTCCGTATAAACATTCATTTAAGGTAGCGGCTCTTGTTTGAATACCAGAATTGGGATCTCCTATGATTTGGTTTGCAGGATGATTCCTGGTCCATTTGTTTAGGCGAGTTTTTTCAGGTATTTCGATTGGTGTTTCTATGTCCCATTGTTCTTCTTGGTCAGGTGATTCTGTTGGGAATAGATTTTGGTTGTTGTCAGATATGTCTTTTTGGATTATAGGGTGAGAATGAGGTAATGAAGGTTCCCCCATAGATGATGCACTGGGATCATTTTGAACAGGTGGATTGGGAGTGTTCAAAGAGGGATTTGGTGTTGGTAATTCCCCCTCGACTTGATCTGTATTTTCTTGGTTTGATTGTAAAGTTTCTGCATCGGAGTTTCCTGTAGGAAAAGTAGAAGATGTTAGAAATTCAGAATTATAAGCGGTTTTGGGTTGTTCAAAAAGTAAATCAAGATCAATTTCTATGTCCGTAGAAGGTATTTGTTGAATTGGATTTTGAAAAATATTATCGATCATTTTAGAACCAAAATGTTTACGATCCAATTTCCTGACATAAAATTCATCGAAATGAATATCGGTACTTTCTTCAATTACTCTAGTACGTTTATTCAGTACTCGATAAGCGGCTGAGGTAAAGGAGTAACCAAGGAAAATTCCTTCGTCTGATCTTGATTCAAATTTTGAAAGGTGATCTTTGTTATTCTTTATGAAGCATCGACAACCAAAAATATGAAAGAATTTGATGTTTGGTTTTCGGTTGTTAATGACTTCATATGGTGTTTTATGAAGTTGTTTATGGATTAAAGAGCGATTTTGAGTGTAGCAAGCTGTGGCTATTGCTTCTGCCCAAAAGTATTGTGGCAGATCAGCAAAGATGAGCATTGATCTTGCAGCTTCGCACAGAGTTCGGTTCTTTCTTTCAACAACGCCGTTTTGTTGAGGAGTGTAAAGGGCTGAAAAGTTGTGTTCGATGCCTTTGTTTTTGAGAAATGAGTCTAGAGTTATGTTTTTGAACTCTAAACCATTATCACTTCGGATTCTTCGAACTGGTCGTTTGAGCTTTAATTCAATCTGTTTGATGAAGTTGATTATTTCTTCAGGTGCTTCTGACTTTAGCCTTAAAAAGAATACCCAAGTAAAGCGTGAGTAATCATCAATAATAACAAGGATGTATTTCTTCCCTTTTATGCTTTGGGTTTTTGCAGGGCCGCAAAGATCAATGTGCAGTAATTCTAGTGGTTCGGATACACTAGATTCAGGAATGCTTTTATGAGAGGATTTGGACAGTTTTCCTCCTTCACAAGCTGCACAAAGAGTTTCGTTATCAAGTTTCAGAAGTGGCAGTCCGCGAACAAGATCATTTGCAATCAATTTGTTGATGTAGCCAAAATTGAGATGGGAAAGACGACGATGCCACAACCAGCTAATATCAGCAGAAGCTTTGGACAAGAGACAGATGTCTGGTTTTCCATAGATAAGGTCCATATCTAGTGGATACATGTTGCCTAGACGATCAGAATTAACTAGAATGGCTTTGGTTTTGGCATCTGTGATTATGCTTCGTTGTTTGGTGAAAAGAACTTCATGATTGTTGTCGCAAAGTTGTGATACGCTGATTAGGTTATGTTTCAGGCCGTCGACGTAGGCTACTTTCTTGATGGTGAAGTGACCATTTGTTATGTTTCCATAACCTTTGATTCTTGCAGTCATGTTATTTCCAAAAGTAACATCTTGTTTGGATTCTGTGGGTTTGAAGTCTCGTAGAAAGCTCTGGTTTCCTGTCATATGCTTGGAGCAGCCACTATCGATATACCATGTGCCATCCTTGGGCTCTCCAGCACAAAGTGCCTGCAATTAGACAGAAATTTTAGGTACCCAAACCATGGTGGGTCCTGATTTGTTAATGGTTTTTGATAATCTGAAATCATTATGGTTTCTGTTAATTGGACGAAGTGGTTGAGGCTTGATTTGACTTATCAGATTTTCCCAATTTAAGATTTGTCTTTGAAAACCTGTCATTTGAAACGATTTCTGTTTTTGTGAAAAGTATCCTATATGTGAAGTTCTGTTTGATGACATTTCTTTGTATCTGGGATTTTGATGATTTTGGAAAACATTATGATGATGGATTGGAGTTTTGTGAAATGATGGTTTCTGAAAGTTCCCTGAGAGATTGAAGTTTATCTCTTGAAAGCGATTTTGAATTGGTTTTTGAAACGGTTTTTGTTTTTGATTAAAGGTTTGTTTTTGTGGCAAGAAGGCTGGTTTCAATGGTTTCTTTTGGGTTTGGTGGGTTGAAGACCTATTAGTGAAAGATCTTTTGGAAACAGTGAAATCAGTATCATCTGGATTACAGTTGATAACTGTTTCGTCGTCAGAATTTTCCTCATTAACAGATGTGGATGGATCTGTTAGAGTTGATTCAGAGTTTTCACTGTTTGTCCTGGTTTCTTGTTTGGCTTGTTCGATTTCGAATGATTCTCTTCCTAATCCAGGTCTGTAATTCGTATCGATTTTGCCAGATCCTAAGGATGTTGCTTTGATGAAAATATCATCACTTAGCTTTCTAGCAAGATTGATAGAATCCAGTTTTCCTTGAAATCTTTGATTCTCGGATTCAAGAAGTTTGATTTGTTTTGAAGAATCATCTAGTTTTAGAATCAAACTAGTGTTTTTGTCAGTTAAATCTTGAATTTTTAGTTTTAACTGAAGGACTTCTATTTCTAAGGCATCTTTTATTTCAGATGGAAAAACAGATTGATTTTTTATTTCTAAGTCCCTTTTTTGTTTTAGAGCTTCATTTAGTTGATCTAAGACGTGATTATATTCTTCTGATTTTCGTTCGATGTCTCTTTCAAGTTTGTCTCTAGTCATTGTTGATTCTCCAAATCTGAGTTGCAAGGTTTGTAATTCAGATTTGCAGATATCAGATTTGACTATTGTGTCATGATATAGTTTGAGATCAGCTTTCAAACTGTTCTCAATCTTAGTCATGTGGGACTCAAATGGTGTTTTTGAAAGACCGATTTCTGAGATCATAGACCATACCTGATCGATGACATATGGAGCTCTTGAGTAGGTTGTGGAAGACATTTTTGGGTTGTTTTTGGAAATTTTTTTTATTTATTATTATTATTATTATTATTATTATTTTTTTGAACAAGTGATATTAAGATAAATTTTTAAAGAAAACTTATTGGTGGTTTATAAAAACGCTACACAAAAGTTCTCAACAAAAATTTCAAAGTAAATCACACAAGCTCTGATACCAATTGTTGAAAATACGATGATCGATCTCCACGAATAAGGGTTTTTAAGCCGATTACTGTGTGACAGATATGTATTTTATCTATAATATGCGGAAATAAATAAGAGTTGCGGAATAAGATAAAACGGTAAATCTAAACTAGACAATATTTAAATGGACAGAAAGCGGTAAATAAAGTAAAAGTTAGAAGTTAAAAGTTAGAAATTAGATGTTAGATGTAATAAACGCCATTATCAACGATAACGTGTTTTTACAATAAATAAAAAGGTTAGAAGTTAGAAGTTAGATGTCTCGGTTAAATACAGTCCACATGTGTTTTCGTTGTCACGGTTCAATTTTTATGTCTTGGATGTTTGGTACAGTTGATTTATAACAGTTTGAATAAATCAATAATAACACGGATAATTTCAAAAGAACTTATCGATAGCAGATGAATATGACGATTTTCTTTGAAGCGTCGATTCTTGTTCTTTTCGGTAGGATGAGGTTTGGTAGTTTTTGGTGTTTGGTGAAATGGGTTTTTTTGGTGTCGGTTTAAGGTTTTGTATGGTGTTGGGTAGAGGTTTTGTTTGGTGTTGGGTAGAGGCCGATTACTTGCGGTTATATGGTTTGGTTCTCGTTGACAAGCTCAGAAATTTGAGTGTCTTGAGGTGTTTGGTCGTGGGTTTCTTGGAGAGTATATGAGTGTGTGGTGTAAGGTTTTATTTTCTACACTTGAATGGCAAGAGGTTTGCATCTTATTTATAGTGCTGATGAACAGGCTTCGCGTCGCGACCATATGGTCCGTCGCGTCGCGAAGGGGCTTCGCTGGTGGTCGGTGCGCTTTTTGTCGGGTCAGTGCGTCTTCGCTGGTATGTCGAGCTTTTCGTCGCGTTTACTTTTGGTCGCGTTTCCTTTTGGTCGCGTCGCGAAGGATAGTGCGTTGGGTTGGTAGTCTCGCGATTAGAAAGTTGGTGGAGTCGGGTCTTCTGTCTTTGTTTCTTCTTCACGTCGCGACCACTATGTCTGTCGCGTCGTGATTGCTGTAGCAGTTTGATATTTTGTATTTTGCTCTTTGGTTTGTAGCGTTACTTCCTCAGGTTTGGATGTTTTCTCAAAGTTTCTCGGGTCTTGATTTATTCTTGTTTTAGATCTTGAATTCACGCAATCTGAAATAAACTGATAATATTTGTTAGATAATAACAGTTCATCTTATTTCAGTGATTGTCACATACAAAAATATATTTTTCAACAGTCTCAATCATTACTTTGGGAGTAATTCAAAACAAAGTTCAATGAAGAATATTGCTCTGAAGTAGCTGTGAAAAGACTAGAAGATGAATTTCTGCATTTGGAACAAGGGTCTAAATCTGTACAAGAGTACACTATGAGTTTTCAGGAGAAGGCCAGATTTGCAGAACATCAAGTAAACACTGAGAAGAGGAAGATTGACAAATATTGACAAATATGTGTGGGGACTAAAGACCCGAATTAGTGGAATGGTACAACCACTTCAATTGTCTACTTTCCGACAGGTGGTGGATAGGGCCACTGAAAGGGAGACAGAACTGAAAATACAAGAAGATGAAATGAAAGTGATTGAAAATAAAATAAAGGCGGAAGATCAAGTGAGGACGCCTCAGAAGAAATCACAACAAACTGGGTCCAACCTTAAGGGTAAAGGCCAGAAAGAAGAAGCGAAGTGGTGTGAAAAATGCAGGAAAAAGCACTCGGGAAGTTGGCGAATTGATACTTCACTGTTAAGGTGCCAAAATTATAGGAAATCAAGACATAACACTCGAAGTTGTCGGGCGGAACGAAGGTGTTTCCAGTGCGGGGCTACGGATCACATTCGTTTAAATTGTCCTCAGATTCAATTTAGAGTATCGGGTGATAAACTCAGTGAGGAGCGGGGAGGAAAGAAGGAAGAAGTGAAGAATCGGGGAAGACCAGTGGCATCACGAGCCTTTCACATGATTGTGGAAGAAGCTCGTGAAAAGACTGATGTGGTTTCAGGTATCTTCACTTTAAATTCCATTCACGTATATGTTATATTTGATCCAGGAGCTATGCGTTGCTTTGTATCGGTGTCTTTGATGCCTTGTTTGAATATACCATTAACCCCTATGGATAAAAGGGATGAAAGCTTGGAAGTAGCTATAGCGGATGGTAGATATGTATGGGTATCCGAACACCTGGAAGGTTGTCAGCTTAAAATCTACGGGACCACTTTCCTTATAGATTTGAAGCCGATGACTACCAATGAATTTGGAGTAATCGTGGGTATGGATTGGTTAGCAACGAATTATGCAAACATGGATTGTAGAAATAAAAGTATTACGGTATTATCGCCAGATGGGAAATGGATAAAAATTCAGGGTGAAAGACCACGGTTGAGAATGCCGATAATCTCCTTTGCTCAAGCTCGGAGTTGTGTTAGTAAAGCAGGAATGTTTTATTTGGCATATGTAGCAGTGGCTAAACCAAATAAAGCTGGGGTAGAAAGTGTAAAAATTGTAAATGAATTCCCGGATGTGTTTCCCGACGAACTTCCAGGATTACCGTCAGATTGACAAGTAGAGTTCACCATTGAATTGATTCCGTGAGCCGCTCCTGTTGCTCGGGCTCCTTATCGATTAGCACCTTCAGAGATGGTGGAATTGAGAAAGCAATTAGAAGAACATTTGGATCGGGGTTTCATAAGACCGAGTACGTCACTGTGGGGAGCCCCTATCCTGTTTGTTAAGAAGAAGGATGGGTCGATGCGGATGTGTATTGACTATCGGGAATTGAACAATATCACGTGAAAAATAAGTATCCGCTACCGAGAATTGATGACTTGTTTGATCAACTTCAGGGAGCATCTTATTTTTCAAAAATTGATTTGAGGTCGGTTTTCCATCAGTTAAAGATTTGGGAATCTGATATTCCGAAGACGGCTTTTCGCACTCGTTATCGCCATTATGTGTTTTTGGTGATGCCTTTTGGGTTAACCAACTCTCCGGCCGTATTTATGGATCTTATGAACAGGGTTTGTCGTCCGTTCCTTGATATGTCTGTAATAGTATTTATAGATGATATCTTGGTGTATTCACGAAGTCAAGCTAAGCATGAGGTACATTTGCGTCAGGTGTTGGAGTTACTTTGTCGAGAGAAGTTATATGCGAAGTTTTCCAAGTGTGAATTTTGGCTAAGAGAAGTTTAGTTTCTTGGTCACGTGATTAATCCTGAATGTGTTAAAGTTGATCCAACGAAAATTGAAGCTGTGATGAAGTGGGAACCGCCTCGAAGTCCGACTGAAATATGTAGTTTTCTTGGATTGGCGGGTTACTATAGAATATTTGTAGAAAACTTTTCTTCAATCGCTACTCCGTTTACCAAATTGACCAAGAAAGGTGAAAATTTTGAATGGGCGGAAAAACAACAAGAAGCTTTTCAGAGGTTGAAGCAAACCTTGTGTGAAGCTCCAGTGTTAGCATTACCGCAAAGTGGAGAAGAATATGTGATTTATAGTGATGCATCCAGAATCGGCCTAGGATGTGTGTTGATGTAGAAGGGTCAAGTAATTGCTTACGCGTCCCGTCAACTAAAAGAAGCTGAGAAGAAATATCCGGTACATGATCTTGAATTGGCTGCTGTAATCTTGGCATTGAAGCTTTGGAGACACTACTTGTATGGCGTGAAGTTTGTTATATATACGGATCATAAAAGTTTGAAATACTTATTTGATCAGAAAGAGTTAAATATGAGACAACAAAGATGGATGGATTTACTCAAGGATTTCGATTGTGAAATCCTATACCATCCTGGCAATGCGAACGTGGTTACAGATGCATTGAGCAGAAAAGAATCTCCGCTGAAGATTTCATCCGCATGCATGGGTGTCGTAAGCCGACTACCAGAACTGATTCGGGTAGCACAAGAAGAAGCGTGCAAGCCTGAACATGTGAAAAGCGAGCGAATGATTGGATACTTAAAACAGCTAGTTGAAAACTCACAGCGATTGAAAACCTTTAGAGGTCGTGTGTGGGTCCCAAAGCAAGGAGAGGCATTGAGTTTGCTTCTAGAAGATGCACACTTAGTAGATTTGCAGTACATCCGGGCAGTACCAAAATGTATCGTACGTTGAAACCTTTGTATTGGTGGCCTGGAATGAAGAGATACATTGGAAGATACGTGGAAAAGTGTTTGACATGCTTGCAAGTGAAGTCAAACCATCAGAAACCATATGGAGAAATCCAGCCGTTTCCTGTTCCAGAGAAGAAATGGGACGACATTACTATGGATTTTGTAACAAAGCTTCCACGAACACCACGTGGGCATGATGCTGCGTGGGTGATAGTCGACCGTTTGACGAAATCGGCGTAATTTATACCGATTAGTGAAAAGTTCAAGATCGAAAAGTTGGCAAAAATTTACATAGATGAAGTGATTTATCAACATGGATTACCGGTGTCGATTGTGTCAGATCGGCATAGCAGATTTACTTCTCGATTTTGGCAGAGTCTACAAGAACAATTAGGTTCAAAAGTGCTAATGAGTACTGCATATCATCCACGGACCGATAGGCAAAGCGAAAGAACCATTCAGACATTAGAAGATATGTTGTGAACCTGCGTGATAGACTTTGGAGGGAGCTGGGAAGATCATCTACCTTTGGTAGAATTTGCGTATAATAACAGCTATCATTACAGCATTCAGATGGCCCCATATGAAGCATTGTACGGAGCACCGTGTCGCACTCCGACTTGCTGGATTGAAGTTGGGGAGAAGCCGTTAGCTGGACCCGAGATTGTAGCACAGACTGAAGAGAAGATTAAACAAATTCGAGAAAATTTGAAAATGGCCCAGAACCGACAGAAACAGTATGCTGATAAGCGGATAAAACCGTTAGAATTCCAAGTGGGAGAGATGGTAATGCTTAAAGTATCCCCTTAGAAAGGTTTATTTCGTCTTGGAAAGAAAGGGAAGTGGAGTCCATGCTTTATTGGACCTTTCCGCATATCCCAAAGAGTAGGAGCTATAGCGTACCGATTGGAGTTACCCGATGAACTTCACGGTATCCATAATGTTTTCCATGTGTCCCATCTGCAAAAGACTTTGTTTGATGAGTCTCAACGAGTACCACTTGCTGAAATTGAGGTAGATGAGAAATTAAGATATCCGGAACAACCCGAGAAGGTGTTAGACCGGAAGGTGAGACAGCTACGAAACAAGAAGATCAGTATGGTTAAAGTACTTTGGCGACACCATAGAGGTTCCTACATAACGTGGGAGACCGAAAGTGAAATGAGGGAGAAATACCCTCAACTCTTTGTATGATTCTGGGGACGGAATCTTTTGAAGGAGGGGAGAATTTGTAACACCATATTACCTTTTATGTATATTATAAGTTAAAAGTAACTGAAATGGTAATCTAGTCATTTTACCATAAAAGGGTAATTTGGTCTTTTGACCATATGAGGGACTTAATATGTAATAATATTTTGAGTTTTGGACTTAAAATGTTAGAAATGCAGTTTTCTATAATAAAATGTGATAAAAGTGCCAAAAGTCCAAGAAATAGAACTTTAGGGACTGAAATTGTAAAATCTGAAAATATAAAATGAAAAATCCTCTCATTATTGACTGAACATTTGAGAGTGATCGGGAAGAGGGTTTTGAGACACGATTTCTAGAAATCGTGAAGAATTGAAGCAGGAAAAATTGGAATTAGAGCTTGGAAGTTGAAGATCATCAATATAAAGGGTTAGTAATCGATTTTATAATCAAGTTCTTGAACATGTTCTTCACGGGATGAACAGGAAATTGAATTCCAGTCACGATCCAAGATGTTTTAATGATTTCCTAAGTCGTATTATGTTAATATGATAAGAACATGTATTTGAAATAAATGAATTTGATGGATTTGTGGATTTTGGGGTTTTTGGCTCAAGAACCCTAAATGTTTCACTTGTACGATTGAGTTGATTCTAATAGGTTAAAACCTGATGTTAATGGATGGTTTTAGTCTTGGAATAAACCCAAAATGATTAAGAACTGGAATAAGGACTTAATGTGCAAAAACAGGAAGCTACAGTGCAAAAATCGGACTGAAAAATGGTTACCCAGCATGAGCACGTGTCGTGCATATCCTGCAGACCAAAGTACAATGCTATTTTATGCATGCACGAGTCGTGCTCCCTCTAGGCTTAATTTTGCACGAGTCGTGCACTTAATCAAGGGACTTTAAAGTTGGAATTTGATGCTAGGCATGTCCAAATGACTTCAAACTTTAACTACAAGTCCATGATGGTTTGAAAAGTCTTGGAAAAATATTGAATTGAGAATACGACTCTCCGGGGGCACTGTAGAACAATACGTGTATTCTGGGGAAAGTATAAAAGTCATAAAATGTGGTAAAGGGAGGTTTTATCATCTAGATATGATTTGTAGTTGTATAAAATTGGACTCTTGTGTAGTAAAGTCAATTGAAATAGTTGTTAACCTATTATCATTTGGTATATAAATGAATATATAGGTACGAGACAAACTATTGTGGTGCGTGCAAGAAGGCAAGAAGTAATTGGAACTAGTTGTAGTAAGCATCAAGGTGAGTAATCTCACTTATATCAGTTGTGATATATGTTGATTGAACTGTTGTAGGTGGAAACAATTTTTGGGGACGAACTTAACAGCTGTAAAGATGAAATAAAAGACAATACCGGATAAGCCGTGAGTCTGAGAAAGACAATAACAGAGCCGTGAGTCTAGGCAATATCAAGGAAAGCTTGTGAGCCTTTTGTGATTACACATGTTGGATTTAATATCCAAGCATATACGGCCTCCGTGGCTAGGATTATATGGCCTTCGTGGCTAGGATTTTTCGGCCTCCGTGGCTATGACATTGGATCTGCTATCCAAACGAATGAGCAGTGCATAATTAACTTGTATGTTGTACTTGTTTGTCTTTCTTATACATGTTATTTGCAAATATGATTACTCATTGGGCTTTATAGCTCACAGTGTTTATTTGATATGTCCTGCAGGTGAGCGTGACCCTGCTTAGGGTAAAGATAAAGTCTGTGACTTAGGACACTGTGCCTGTAGACGATGTCATTAGTTGCCCGGCTTGGAGGATGTATAATATTATTATATATTCCTAGATACACTTGTACCCGTTTGTATTATAACCAATACCCCTTTTAGAATACTGTTTTGTGTGAAAACTTATGTTTAAAAATAAAAATTTTCTGGGGTGTTTTGTTAATAAGTCGGGTGTTACACCATCCCAGTAGTGTCTTTTGACCATCATGTGTGGCCCTTAATCCGGATACATCTCAACACCAACATGGCTCTATCACTTCAGTGATTCACTGCATTTCTCATTTGTCTTTTATACAAATTATACTTACAATTTCATAAAACCATTTTCCAATTCCATAAAACCATTTTAGTTCCAAAACTTTTTGTATAATACTCCTTTTGCTATTTACTCAAAAATCCACGTATCACTCACCTCAAATAGTTAGAGAAGTCTAATTAGGACTATTCCCTTCCTCGTCCCTTTTATTCATTGACCTTTTACTCGATCAACGGTATTTGAACCACCACCTATATATACATTAAGTATACATACATGATTAATATATTATAATTGACTCTACAACGCAAGAGTCCCATATAACACACCTACTGTGCATAACTAAGCCACAACCCTTACTAAATTAATTTTCCATATCTTGTGCTCATTCCCGAAATACGCGTATTTTGCTACAGTACATTCGGGAGGTCGTATTTTCATTTTGACAATTTTCCATGAAGTTCTAGACTATAATGGACTTATGTTTAAAATTTGAGGTCAAACGGACAAGCCTAACCCCAAGTTCCAAAAAATGAAAATCTTAGCAGGAGGCTACTGCATTTTTGCACCTGGCGCTATGCCGTGTCGCGACATAGAGTGATCGCGTCGCGATCACGTAGTACATTGTCATTTTGACGATTTTTCAGTTGCAGATTTCACTATTCCCTTACCTTAAGTCCTTAATACACAACTTAATCGTTTTAGACTCATTCCGTGACTAAAACCCATCATTTAAACATGTTTTTAAACCATGGAATCACTGATTCCAAAATTTTCCAAAAATTCTCATTTTTAACATTTTCACCAAAAACTGAAATTACACCGATTTAACAACTAGGAATGATTTATTCCTTTTATTAAGACATATTAAACTCACGAAGCTACAATAACACACTCACGGGAAATGGGTTAAACAACCCTAAAAACAAGATTACTAACCTTATATGGCTTGGAATTCTTCAATTCCAAGTGGATTTCATTCAATTCCTCCCAACCTTCAAGACCCGATCACTCTAGCTCTCTCTGGCTCTCTCTAAAAGTCTCTCCCGTGTTCTATGAACTGGGAGAAGATTTTTCTCTTTTTATACCTAGCCAATTTACACTTTGGTCCCTCAAGTTCTATTTTTCCCAAAATGACACAAAAACTTTATTTGATTACATTATAAGTTTATTTTCTTTCATTCTTACCCCAACATTACATTTTCTTTACATAGAAGTCAGTTGTATGCCAAATGACAATTTTTCCCTTTTTGCCAATTTCTATTATTACGGTATCGTTCGAACCCAAATTTCACATATATTTATTTTATGACTTTTACCAAAAGTTTCAGGTTCTTACACTGACGATGAGTATACAGTCAGTTCATCAACTATTTTGCTAAGGACATACAAATCACTATTATCATAAGAAAGCATTTCAATTTAAAAATTAAATTGAAATTTAGATTTTTATAGAGGTGAGAATCTATATTTCTGAAGGGAGGGGGGTTTAAAAAGAGTGAATATTGAGAGAAAGAGAAAATCGGATGTGTTATTTTGAAGATAATTTATAGGCGTGAGGGGTAAAAATTTATTTTAGAATTAAAGTTTTTTTTAATAAAATTGTATACAAACACACGGGTTCCATAACCCGTTCCCCAACCCACTTGCTTGATTTTCCCCGTTCCCACGACTGCCGGATTTGTTTTCCCGATGGTGCCGACGGCCTCGCATGGCTACCCGATTTCAACCCGACACGACTCCGCCAAGCCTTAGGAAATATATTTGTTTATAAAGAATAGTGACAAGACCAATAATGAGAATTCATGAAAGGGATAATGATCCTTAAAGGTAATGAAATTTGTACCGTGCACATATTTAGTCACTTATGTTACTTTTTGTTCGTATTCTGAATTTATTTTTATGCTTGATTTACCCATAAATTTTTTAAAATTATTCATATTTACTCACTTATATTTTTCTATTATTCCCAAATGACCATTAATTTATTAGTCATATGTGAAAAAAAATAAGTTTAATAATCATATATATATATATATATATATATATATATATATATATATATATATATATATATATATATATATATATATATATATATATATATATATATATATATATATATATATATATATATATATATATATATATATATATAATAAGAAACTAAATATAAACAATCATAAAAAATTATGATTAAATCAAATATAAACAATTTTAAAAATTAATTACCATAATTATCTCTTCCAAAAATAAACAATTTTAAAAATTGATTACCCTTCCCTATCATTATCTCTTGCTCAAACAACACATAACATATGAGCGATTCTCGTAACCTATGATACAGTCATTATCTCACTTTGGTTACTTTATATTTTCAAATAATGCTTTATCGTACGATTTGGCCACAAATCGACAAACCAATGGAATCTTCTTTTAAAAAATACTTAACTTGCTATTGACGATCAAAGTTCCCATATCACTGTGTATATACAATTATACACATATCTGTCCTTGAAGAGTGCGCAAAGATCGTCGTCGTTTCTCTTCGTTCATCTTCACTGGCATGTGAATCGCTCTTCTTTGCATATTAAGTTCGAAATCTATTATCTCATTATCTGATGCTTAGGCTTTAATGCTGACATCACTGTTTTCCTTCTGTTTCTAACCTCATTGCTACCAAGTTAAAACATCCGAATCTGGTAAAGTTTCTATAAATTTATACAGAATCTTCTTTTTATTTGATGAAATAAAGTGAACTTGAGGACGTGAGAACATATTTCAGTTGGTAAATTGTGTGATCTATCTTCTGACTCGGTAATGTTTGGGTACGTAAATTTGTTTTCATGTTATAATATACATCATATGTAATGAGAGTGAGAACAGCATTTTATAAGTAAAATGTTTGATCGTCATTATTGAACCGAACCTGGATTCTTACTTTTTTAGCTTAGGTCATGTGTGTTTTATCTGTACTTTTTTTACATGAATGGCAACGGTCCCCCCAATGCCTCCATGACAATTGGCTAAAAAATATTTACTTGATTCTTTACAAATTTGGGAAAAAGCTAAAAAAGGTAGATAACTGGTTCTATTTCTTCTTATGTTCTTGTTTTTTTGCTTAAATTGCTTTGCATTTGTCCTCTTTTTATGATTTCAATGTAGTTTTGGTTACTGATTATACACTATATAATGACATTGCAGCTAAAACAACATGAGTAAGACAGTTCACGTGGCTGGATACCCGTATTTAGAATCTGCAGATGTAATTAAAGCGTCTTTGGAGACGTATACGGGCCCCGGGACTATTTACGCGTTAGAGGTTAAAAAGTCAAATCGAGGGTCAAGATCGTACGCGAAAGTACAATTTACAACGAGGGATCAAGTTAATTATATTCTAGACCTTGCTAGTCGCAAGCAACTGTGGTTTGGTAGAACATATCTAAAGGTTCATGCACAGGATCATGACATCGAACAGATGCCCAAACAATTTGCTTTTGAGGTGGAAGGTGTGACTCTTCATTTTGGTTGCCAGGTGTCAAAGGAGATTTTGCATGTGTTGTGTGAAATGAAGAATGCATCCGTCAAATTTGGATTTGGGTTAAGGAGGTTGTATTTTGTTATTTCATATCCTACTACTTGTTACAAACTTGAACTCTCTTATGAGAATATCTGGCGACTTCAACTACACAATCCATGTGGCAATCGTGTAAAATTTGTTGTTATTCAGGTTAGTTTGATTGAGCTAATATGTCCTTGAGAGTATTATGCATTTATCTTTCGGTAAAAGAACCTTTCACAGCAATGTACTTTACATGTTTTACTTTTACCAATATAGGCAATGTACTTTCTTTTGCCAATATAGGCAATGTATTTTTTTACCCATGTTAACAACTTAGATCTTTTTTCACATGATATATTGCAACACTTGGTTACACATAATAGCAGTGTATTAATTACCAACTATAACAATATGTAAGTTGAAACTTGTAAATATTTTCACATGATATATTGCTATTATTAGTAAAGAAACGTAAGTACATTGCCTATATTGGTAGTGAGATAAAAGTACGTTACTATTTCCTACAATTTGCCATTTTTCTATTAGTGACTAATTCAATTTGTCTTTTTTATAGCTATATGGTGCTCCTCGAATTTATCAAAAAGTTGAAGACAACATCCATAACTTTTATAGGGATATTCCCGATGATCAATGGGTTCGAACGACTGATTTTACTCCATCTTTCTCTATCGGGCATTCTTCCCATTTATGTTTGGAACTTCCACACGATGTTGACCTCCCAAATCTTGCTCGCTACTTCCCATATTATAAAGAAAGTAATCGCCAATTCAATTTAATGACAGGTCGAAGTTTTTCCCAAAACTTGGACCTAGTCCCAATAGTGAGTCCCACTCGTTATCTCCCCTACAAAATAGTCTTCAAGATTTGTTCATTGGTTCAACACGGTTGCATCCCGGGCCCGCTACTTAATGATGATTTCTTTGAGTTGTTAGATCCACGAAAAAGAGACATTGGCTGTATTGAATATGTTCTTGAAAAAGTCTACTATATCAAAGATTGTTGTTATGATCCCGTAAGGTGGATAACAGAAGAATATAGTCACAACAATAGGCTACGTTCACCTGCCATCTCAATAGATTCTGATTCTGGTCTTGTATACGTTAGAAGGGTCCAAGTTACACCATCAAAAGTGTTTTTCTGTGGGCCGGAAGTCAACTTGTCTAATCGCGTTCTACGCCATTATTCGGAATACATCGATAATTTCATTCGCGTGTCGTTTCTTGATGAAGAGTTGGAGAAACTTTACTTAACGGATTTGTCCCCGCGCATGAATTTAACCGGGGAAAACAGAACCTGCATTTACAAAAGGATTTTGTCGGTTCTGAAAAATGGAATTGTTATCGGAAATAAAAAGTTTGAATTTCTCGCGTTCTCATCAAGTCAGTTACGCGATAATTCTGCATGGATGTTTGCTTCAACTGGTAGAATTAACGCTGCAGATATACGCGAATGGATGGGTGATTTCAGTAGTATTAAAAACGTTGCAAAATATGCTGCGAGACTCGGTCAATCTTTCGGTTCTTCAAAGGAAAGTTTAAGTGTTGCACGTCATGAAGTTTTAAAGATTCCTGATGTGGAAATTGTAAGAAATGGTGTGAAGTATACTTTTTCTGATGGAATCGGGAAAATATCCTCTGAATTTGCTAAAAGAGTTTCGGTTAAATGTGGGTATGATTTTATTCCATCCGCTTTTCAAATTCGCTACGGTGGGTACAAAGGTGTTGTGGCTGTGGACCCCACTTCATCAACAAAACTCTCTTTGAGAAAGAGCATGTGTAAATTCGAATCAGACAACACAAAGTTAGACGTTCTTGCAATAAGCAAGTATCAACCGTGTTACCTAAATCGCCAACTCATCACACTTCTTTCTACCCTCGGTGTCAGAGATCACGCATTTGAGAAAAAGCAAAAAGACGCGGTGGACTTACTAGACGCGGTTTTAACAGAGCCAATGAAGGCACAAGAGGCATTGGAGTTAATGTCACCCGGTGAAAACACCAACATTATGAAAGAAATGCTTTCGTGTGGGTACAAGCCTAATGCCGAACCGTTTCTCTCAATGATGCTGCAAGTTTTTCGCGCAACAAAGTTGTTGGAATTACGTACGAAAACACGGATTTTTGTTCCTAAAGGGAGGGCAATGATGGGATGTTTGGACGAGACTCGTACGCTCAAATATGGTGAAGTTTTTGTGCAATTTTCATCAGCGGGAAGAAGGCGGTTGAATGATGATGGTAGTGATGGTGGCCGTACGTGTGGAATTGTTGTTGGGAAAGTAGTGGTGGCTAAAAATCCGTGTTTGCATCCGGGTGATGTGCGAGTTTTGAGGGCTGTTAATGTTCCACAGTTACATCACATGGTGGATTGTGTTGTTTTTCCACAGAAAGGGCACAGGTAAAATGTAGGAAAAAATTTGTTATTTTGTGCTAGTTTATAAAAAAGTCTCAAAATTAATTTTATTTACAGAAAATGAAAACGTATTGGCTAACGTATTCAGGTTCCCTAGATTGGAAAATTTTAGTAAAGTTCCACTATTTTTGGTCAGTTAATGAAAAAGTCCCACTGTTGAATTTTTTTACACAAAATAATATGATTTTTTCATAAAAATACCCAAAATAATTGTACTTTATTGGAGATTTCCAATTTAGGAAACCTGGTAAACCGGAAGAAATGGCTAAACTGAATACATGAGCCGATATTGTTGTCATTTTCTATAAATAAAATTAATTTTGCGACTTTTTCATAAATTGGCTGAAAATAATGAGACTTTATTGGAGATTTCGTGTAAAATGTATATCCAACTTTAATTTATATATTGTTTCTTGAATTTTTTGTAATTATATAACTTTTTATATAGGCCTCATCCAAACGAATGCTCGGGGAGTGATTTAGATGGAGATATTTACTTCGTGTGCTGGGACCCCGATCTAATTCCACCTAAGCAAATTGGACCGATGGATTATACACCAGCACCAAGTATGCAAGTTGATCATGATGTTACTATTGAGGTACATATAATGTTAACTCCATCTCATTCCTATTTTTAATCATTATAAAATCTAAAAAGTCTAAAGACTATAATCTTGTTTCTTGTTTATCAATTTCAGGAAGTCGAGGAGTACTTCACGAACTACGTAGTCAACGACAGTTTAGGAATCATAGCAAACGCGCACACAGTCTTTGCAGACCGAGAACCCGAAAAAGCAATGGCGGGACCATGTGTAGAACTCGCAAGGCTCTTCTCAATAGCCGTCGATTTTCCAAAAACCGGTGTCCCCGCGGAAATTCCCGCGAATCTCCGTTGCAAAGAGTACCCGGATTTCATGGAAAAATCCGACAAAACAACGTACGAATCCCAGAACGTAATCGGGAAACTCTTCCGCGAAGTCATACACATCACGCCGCAAAACAGCCCGGTCAACCCCTTCACGCGTGACGTGGCGAGACAAACGTACGACACTGACATGGAAGTAACCGGGTTTGAGTATTACATCGATGAAGCTTACGATTTTAAAACCGAATATGATTACAAATTGGGTAATTTGATGGATTATTACGGGATTAAAACGGAGGCTGAATTGTTGACGGGTAGTATCATGAAAATGTCGCGGTCTTTTGATAGGAGGAACGATGCTGAAGCGGTTGGTTTGGCTGTGAAGTCTTTGAGAAAGGAAGCAAGGAATTGGTTTAGGAAAGGGAGAGGTGACGTGGATGTTGCAGATGATGACGTGTATGCAAAAGCATCTGCTTGGTATCACGTGACATATCATTATGATTATTGGGGGAAATACAATGAGGATATGTCACGTGATCATTTTTTGAGTTTTCCTTGGTGTGT
This sequence comes from Cichorium intybus, assembly GCA_023525715.1. Lineage (NCBI taxonomy): Eukaryota > Viridiplantae > Streptophyta > Magnoliopsida > Asterales > Asteraceae > Cichorium > Cichorium intybus. The sequence goes on along the minus strand of CM042010.1, from coordinate 25,610,485 downwards.
GCATGATAAGCTTATTGAGATTAAGAGATGCAAAGGGAGGTTTAGAAGAAATGTTGCTCCTGGTTGGCTTCAAGAGCAGTTTAGTGCTGCATTAAGGGGTTCTTTGGATGTGCTTATAAAATCAGTTTATTGGCTTTTTGAAAAAGTTATAAGTTATAAGCAATAATAAATAAACAGTTTTTAATAAATAAGGAGGCATTAATTATGACTTGTGGTTTTTCCAAAAAACCAATAAGTCAATAAACAGTTTTTTATAAACACATCCAAACGCACCCCTAAGTATTTAGTATTTGATATGAGTGGAGTTTTTTGAACTTGTGTGGTTATGACACGTGTTGGATTGTGTTTAGTGTAAGTATTGTTTTTGTTTATTTATGTTTGGTATATGTAATCAACAACTTATGATCAAAGTGTCCCACTGTTTATAGGTTTTAGTGGTGATTACGTACTACAAGTCTGTTTCATAAGAGTTAGCCCACTAATGTTTCTCACAGATTTAAACTTATTTGAATCCATAATTGGTACTTATTACCTTAATAAGTTATAATCGCTTCAAGACTTGGTTTTACAAGAACTTAAGTACATAGAGTACACACGTGGATTCATAAAACACTATTTAATAACACAAAAAGTTACAACTTACAAGTATTAAAGTATATAAAGTACACATGTGGATTCATAAATCACCGTTAATAAAAAAATAAATAAATAAGTAAATCACCGTTAATAAGACAAAAAGTTACAATAACAATAAGGATATAAACACAAACGCTACCTTAACAATTGAGAAGAAAAGCTTTTACATTAGAGTGTTAACCTAACACATAGGTTGTCACACATGTTGATGTTGATGTATAGGTAAATATCCACACATATTTTTTTTATATGCGTAGGTAATTAGAAAAGATATTTTTTTAATCAAGATTTACTGAAGATTAATATTTAAAATGTGTGGTTAATATATATATTTTTACTTACATTTTATTTATTTTGGAAAAGTTCCCTCCAAAATTGGTGTTTGATGACCAATGAAATTATCTACACATGTGGCCAATTTTATTAATGTGTAGGTAAATTACTCACACAAATGCAAAGAATTGAGTGAAATTATCTACACATGTGGCCAATTTTATTAATGTGTATGTATATTACTCACACACAAACTTAAAAATTGAACGGATGTGTTGACAATTCATTAACTTTTACTAACAAATCATATTTAAATATAAATGTGTAGATAATGTTCATTCGATGTTGCACTCGTACTAAAACTTATTACGCCATCCCAAGCATGTCTAGACAACGGTCACCATAAGATAATGTTCACTCAATTTATAAATACATTTAACATAAGTTTGTTCACCTTTCTACGGGCTATGGAAACCGATCGATGATGAGTTCGATGATTACATTGTTAATCCTAAGCCAAACAGGTATGTTATAATATAGATGTGCTTGATAATAATATTGAGGGTTTAACCTCATATAAATAGGGATACAAAATGGGCTCTTGGGCAAACCTAAACCCTATTGGGCTTACCTAAACCCTTATGGGTATTAACCCCAATCACTAACATCCCCCGGCAATTTGATCGGGAGGAGACGATTAAACTGGAAAATAAACAAAACATAAAAAAACATAATTGAAAAACAGCGGCAACGACGGTGGTAGAGCTCTGACGATGTCGGCTAACAATGACTGCTAGTCGAAGAAGAAGAGAGGAGGAGTGGCGGCTAGAGGCAGCCTTGTTGAAGAATAAGAGAGACTCATGCCAGCGATCATGGAGCCGATGGTAGAGGAGTCGGAGAAAGACAACGAGCAAAGAGAAAGGGCTCGAGCTGAGGCAGACGGAGCCAATGCTGTCGAGATTAACGACTGTAGTGTTGATAGAGGGAGAGAGATGACTGCAAATCAAAGGCTGTCCGATGAATAATGTCTGGAGAAGAAGAGACCATCCAAGGAGAGGGGTCGAAGCAGACGAGGTAGTAGAAGAAGCCGATGATAGAGCTCTGGTTTGGTGTCAGCGGTAGTATTATTATCTATGAGAAGAAAGAGGAAAGTGTAAAATATTGAATGCACCTCCGACCACTAGAAGGTCACTGAAGGTGGAGGTCGGCGACGGCAGGTTTTGATCAGCAGTAGGGTTTCTGATACCATGTTATAATATAGATGTGCTTGATAATAATCTTGAGGGTTTAACCCAATATAAATAGGAATATAAAATAGGCTCTTGGGCAAACCTAAACCCTAATGGGCTTACCTAAACCCTAATGAGTATTAACCCTAATCACTAACAATGTAAAGATCTCTTTCTTAGTATATTAATTTTTATAGCCTTGTTCAAATGCCACACCCTAATATCTTTGTAGTATGTATAAATCATGCAAAAATTGTTATCCTTTAGCTATATCTCAATACCCCTTCACTAATTTTCTTAAAATAAATAAACTCATGAAAAGTAATAAAAATTTCTTTCACATAAGTGTAAGCTTGGTGCCTACTATACCGAACACTAATCAAGCATTGATTTATAAACTCGGTTGAGTTGATCTACTGAAATTAGATTGCATATGTTGTTGCTTAATGGACATGGTCATAAGTGAAGGGTTTCTATGCAATCAATGAACACAAAATATTCCTAAGGTTCACATGCAACCCTAATAAATATCTATGTTTTCTTCTATGAAGATTAGAACTAAGAACCTAAATGAAACAATTCAATTCTAAAGAACAATTAGAAAAACCAACATTTGATCTTATGATCCTTCAAGCAAGCAGCAAAAGAATCCTGCCTCAAATGCAAGTCACACCCAAGCAAGGAGAAGACAATCCAGCAGAGTAGAGGAGAGGGACAGATGGCGTGAATATGGAGTGCCCAGGGGTTCCTTTTATAGCCTCCACAGGCTACACCTGAAACCCTAAGGAGCCTCCCAAGTGGGCAAGCCTGCAAGTCACTTGGACCAGGCTTCTAAAACCCTAGAAGGGTTTTCGCCAAACCCTAGAGAATTCTCCAGGGTGGCGCCACTTTTGGCCCCTGGCTTATCTCTTGCCAGTTATTCAACTATTGAATAATTACAAGTCAGCCCCTACACTTTAATTAATTAATTTAATCACTAAATTAATTCCAATTAATTCTGGATTAAATCTCAATTAATTAATATGGTTTCTAATTAATATATTAACACTTAAATATATTAATAATCCATCTATATATATTCTATTGATTTATTAAACCCTTAATAAACCAATCTTTCTCTCTACTGAACTGTACATCAATTCCCCAGCTATGAGGGCAACCCAAATAGACTTTTGCTTTTATTCATAAGATAAATACAATTATAAGTCATGGTTTAGACACCTAATCCAACAATAAGTGTTATTGGGTTAGAATCAAGGAGCTATTGCCTTTTATTAAGGCTTCAACAATCGACCATGGAAAAAACATATTAAATTGGTAAATAATTGATTTACTGTACTTGTCTTCTTTTTTGCACTAATAGGAGAAATGAAGAAGCTGAGAAACGAGCATTAGGTGGAATCAGTGAACAACAAGTCCATTCTAAAAAAGGTACTTGTACAAAGTTCTATTGTCTGGATGAGGCGTGATCATGTTGATGCTAGTAACACTCCGTTGTTTGGGTCTGATCATATGGAATGAACATTCAAGAACATTTAGGATTTTCATTATACTCGTAGCTACTTATATCTACCTTTTCTTTTGTAAGTTTAAGTATTTTAATTATTATGACTTGTATTTCCTTGTGTGGTTTGAATTATTATATTATACCATTTTTAGTAAGAAGTTCTATTTATCCACTTAAGTTCTTATTTACACCCAAACATTTTGTATTATACACATTTGAATATTATTACCTACATATATCATGGTTAATGCCCATATATAAGTATATTTTTACTAACACATCTATATTAATTACTACACATATCAAAACTGGTACCTACACATCTATAAATTATACCTACACTTAACAATAATTTTACCACATATATTTTAAGACATATGCCATAACACTTTTTAGGGACATGTCACGTAACTTGACACATCATTTATGTAATCCACGTTAGTGTCCATGCCATTAGCCACATCGTTGGCCATCCTAAAAAAATTATAATACTTCTACCAACACATACTTTTCGATTTTAGCCACACATCTATATGTAGATATAATTTGCTATATCCTTACATATAAATGATATGCGTGTAATGGTCTTTATCTATAGGCATGAGGCAACACCTAGTGGGAAGCATATGATTGGTTGTCGTTGCGTATACATGATTAAAACAAAGTATGATGGGTCCATTAAACAATATAAGGCCAGATTGGTTGTAAAAGGATACTCGATAAAGTATGGTATGGATTATGACGAGACATTTTCCTGAGTTGCAAAAATGACGACAGCTCGCACTTTGATTGCAGTTTCCTCTATTCGCTAATGGAAGATCTTCCAAATAGATGTCAAGAATGCGTTATTTAATAATTATTTTCATGAGGAAGTATACATATCTCCTCCTCTAGGAATTGCTCACCAGCCAAGTGAAGTTTGTTAGCTTTGGAAAGCCTTGTATGGTCTCAACAAGCCCCTCATGCTTGGTTTGAAAAATTCTCTATGGTGATTACTTCTTTTGGTTTTAATCCTAGTAATCATGATTCAACATTATTCGTTAGATGGACGAGTACAAGTCGGATTCTCTTATCCTTATATGTTTATGACATGATTAATACCAGTGACGATCATGATGGTATAAAGTCTTTGAAGCGTGATTTGGCTTATCGTTGTACTATGAAAGACTTGGGCTTACTATGTTATTTTGTAGGGATTGAAGTTCACCAATCTCCAAATGGTTATCTTTTGTTTCAGACAAAGTATATTTCTGACCTATTTAAATGTGCATGACTATCTGAAAATAGGATAATTGATCATACCTGGAGACTAATGCCAGATATTCTCTAACATACAGTTTCCCCTTGTTAGATTTGAGCCTATATCGAACCATTGTAGGGATTCTGGTTTATCTTATCGTCACTCGGTTAGCCAATTTGTAACCGCTCCTTCTACCTTCATTGAGGAGTTGTTCTTCGTATCTTGAGATATCTTCGGGGCACTCAATTCAAAGCCTTGTGTTTCTTTCAACATCCTCACTCAAGTTGTGTACCTATAGTGATGTTGATTAGGATAATGATCCTTATAATCGAAAATCCACCACTGACTTTTGTATCTTTCTTGGAGACTCATTGATTTCATGGAAGAGTAAGAAACAAGATGTTGTCTCTCGGTACTCTACTAAAGCTAAGTATCAAGAAATGACTGTCACCATTTGTGAGATTTTTTGGCTACCTTGGCTTCTTGCCGATATGGCAGTTGACACTTCTCATCCTATTCCCTTGTACTGTGACAACAGTGCAATACAGATTGCCAATAATTTGGCTTTTCATGAGCGGTCAAAACATATAAATATTGATTGTCATTTCACTCGTCATCATCTTCAACTTGGGATCTTCTCTCTGCCGCAAGTTCCATCGACCCTATAAATTTTTGATATGTTACGAAGGCTTTATCTGGTTCTCATTTTCATTTTTTGTCTTACAAACTCGTAGTGCTTATTGTTGCCGCATTGTGAGTTTGAGAGGGGATGTTAGCCTAATAAGGGTTGTGTGTTTAGGCCTTATTTATCCCACTAGTTTGTTTTAGCCTTCCTTTATAACATTTCATTGAGTTAATATTGATAGTTGCATTTTCCTCTCAAAACCCTAGTCTCTATTCTCTCCGGTGCTTGACAATCAATAGGGTGGTACACATGTTTTTATACAAAGACAGAGACGGAGAGGTGATGTGGTTTGTGTTTACTGGCGGTGGTGTTTGGCGGGTTAAGGTTTACAGACAGGAGGGGAAGGAGATAATGGGTAAGTTTGGGATATAATTTCGGGCGAGGGTTGACAAAAAAGAAAATGAACACTATACCTTTTGTTTGGGTTACGAAGTATCCGGTTTTTTAGGTCATGAATATTTGTTTTTTTGTCATGAAGAATAAGATATTTGTATATATTACAAGGAAAATGATACATTTTAAAATTCAAGAAATAGTCAATATGTTTTATATGATAGTAAATATATGAGTTCTAGTTTAAGACTTTGAGTCTGCATTTTTGTTTTTGGATTCAATGTCTATATTTGTATTTCTGTCTAAACATGTTATATGGGTATTATGTCATTTGGGCCAAACATCTAAAGAAGTCGAGGCGTTTTGGCAATTCATGAATCCATGACAGTGATCTCGATCCTTTAAAAAACAACCGAAGAAGACAAATGACCGAGCTAAATAACAAACGAGTTCTTGATTTTGATCAAGTATTATTGTATTTGCGTCTTTGTGGAGGATGAAATTGCCCCTGGGGCCTTTCATCTGCGTTTGCATTTTTGTGTTAGGTAAACTCACAATAAGTTTAATTTACTCTTGGAATTGTTGAATTTGTTTATATGTTATTATACTATTAGAATGGTTTTGATATTATAACCATATAATTGCTTGATATGTTTTGAATTAGTGTTATCAACTTGTTATGCTTTATTGTGCCTTATAATTGTTCAGGAGTCGATAATAAAGAATTGGTGTTGCTAGCATACTCTGCTTTTGGACATAAAGTTTTGATTGCTTTTAGATCTTTTGAATATCAATTACAAGTATCATTTGAAATATTTGTTTTGAATATATGCTTAGTTGTTTTGAGTTTGCTTAATTTGTTATGAACATAAAAGTTACCATAATAGTCAAAACTGATATTTGTTTAGTTTTTTTTTATTTTGTCAAATCACTTTTGAACATTAATTCTTATTGATAAATAAATTGAATGTGTTTCCTCCGCCACAACCATCACATTCTTATAATGGAAAACGAAAAAAGGAGATATATTCTACACATAGGGCAACGTTTTTATATATCTTGTTCTGGGAATGAGAAATCAATGGACCGGTCATCCGGAAGCTCGAACGTTGAAGTTTTAGCTTTTATCTAAAATTGAAGGTTGTAGATTTTATTCAGAATAGAATTATCTGCAAAAAGTACATGTAACCTTTTCAAATATGTAAAATTACATAAAACGATATTTGAATAAAAGATATATGACTTTCAAGAACAACCTAGCAATTTTGTTATTTTTGAAGGTTTTCTTTAATTCTAGTTGAACTACTCACGACATTAGAAATTATTTGTGTTAAATTAAATCAATTTAAGCTCGGCTTCCAATTTATTTTCATTAATGTGAGTTAGTTTCTATAAACACTAAAAGCAAAAACTCGTAAAAGATCATTCTCAAATGCATCCTTGTAAAATAAAAACGAGGTTAGTGGTTTAGACTTAGGGTATGTTTGGGTGGTGACGGTGGGTGGTGGCAGTGATGGTGGCGGTGGTGGTGGGTGGTGACGGATGCTGGGTAGTGGTGGTGGTGGTGATGGGGTAATGGTGTAGGTGGTGGTGGTAGGTGATGGTGGCAGTGGTGGCGGTGGATGGTGGGGGTGGTGGGTGATGGTGGTGGTGGTGGCAGTAGTGGTGGGCGGTGGGTAGTGGTGTTTGTTGTGATGCATGGTGGTGATGGTAGTGGTGGGTGGTAACGGTGTAGGTGGTGGTGGTGGCGGTAGAGGTGGTGATAGCGATCGATGGTGGTGGCGATGGAGGTGGTGGTGGTAGAGGAGGTGCGGGTGGGTGATGTGGTGCAGGTGGCGATGGGGTGATGGTGGTGGCGGCGTTAGTGGTAGGTGATTGTGGTGGATTCGTGAAAGAGAATCATATTTCTTTATTTTCCGCTTTTTGTTTTTTTTTTCATTTACAATTTTCATCATTTATCTACTAGAAATACAAAATTAAAAACAGGGAAAGATAACCAGATTTTTATTCCATTATTATCCGGATCAAACAAACAAAAAAATGGAATAATTTCCTTTTCTCTAATTCCATTTCCCTTATATTAAACATTATGCCTTAAGGATACGGGTGTAAACGAGCTGACTCGAGCTAGGTTAGACTCGGGTGTGGCTCCTTTAAATTCATGAGGCTCGAGCTCGAGCTCAGCTAGTTTAAACTCACGAGGCTCAAGCTCGAGCTCGGCTCGTTTTAACTCGCGAGGCTCAAACTCGAGGTCGGTGCTCGTTTAATATTTATTAATAAATTAATTAATATTTATTAATAAATTAAAATAAAAAATTAAAAAATTAAAAAATTATTATTTAAAAATATAGAGGCTCGTTTAGGCTCGCAAGCCTAAATCGAGCTCGATAGTGAGGCTCGGGTTCGAGCTCGTTTAATAAACGAGTCTGAAAATAAGGCTCGAGCTCGACTCGGGATCGTTTAACTTGAGCTTGAGTCGGGCTTTTAATGAGTCGGTCCCGAATAACTTACGAATAGCTCAACTCATTTACACCCCTACCTAAGAATCATGCTTTTGGATCGATGGGGTTGATACGTTCCATTCTCGGCTCACAAACATAACGATTTGGTTGATATGGGAGAGGCACCTTTAAAAACCTAGTATATATTAAAATGCCGTTTGGTACGATTCGTTTAGTTTGATTATTGTAAATATGTGAACTAAGTCCAGCTTTAGTTTACAACACATATGTGATCATTGTGAAAATCCATAGAATATCCACTTGTCCAAGTAAAAGAAAAAGTCATGAGAGAAGGCCCAGGATGTCCAGAAAATCAAAATCCAATGATTTATGACATTAGGTTAAAAACAAGAAGGTCAATATCAAGGGTCAATTTTATGAACCAAGCCAATAAGTTATCTCTATTCAATTATTTTCATGTTTGTATGTACACTTTAGTTCAATTCGTTCACATTATCAGCAGTCTTACATCGTGTGAATGCAACAAATTCCGATCGCCCCTTCAATTGTGTTTCAACTTTCTTGGTCAGTTCAACTATTCAAGGTACGTATAAATGGATCAAATACGAACTTAATGCAATTATTCTCATCCATATACGTGTGTATTGGGCGCAATATGAACGTTTCATAAATGTGGTTTCTGACATATTAGATATCAATTGGTGTGATAATTTTGACTTATTTACCGGAAATTTGATATATTTGGGTTGTATAATATTTTTAAAAGAAAATGTGTAAAACAAGAGAAAATATAGCTAATAGGGAAATGTATAGGAAAACACATAAAGTATATTTAAGTTGATGTTTACAACTCCCTTACATCGTTTTCTATAGAATATATAAAATGACGATGACAATTCAAAAATATTCTAAGTAAACTGAAAAAGTATTAGCAGGCCAAATAAGTCAAATAATAATATTTATTGGTAGTACTAAATATTACTGGTTTGTAGGGGTGAGAATAATAACCGAAAAACCGAACCATAACCAAAATAACCGATAAAATCGAACCATTATAACCGAACCATTTATTAACCGAATGTTTTGGTTTATATATTTGATAACCGAAATATAATGGTTTGGTTATGGTTTTATAGGGAAACCGAACCTATATTAACCGAACCGCCAATAAATATAATAATAAATATTTTATATGTTATAAATTCAGTAAGAAACATTATATTACGATTCATAAATATAATAATATATAGTTTATATGTTGTAGTTTAATAGGAAACATTAAATTGATAAAGATCCAAGCCCAAAAAATCCAAAACAATTGAGGATAGATAGGTTACCAGGGTTGGACGTGGTCATCACATTCTGTCGTTTCGTCATATTCTCACTATCGTGCGTGTAGCAGCCATTGTCAATACTCAATCAGTCGATCGTCTCATTATCAGTAAGTTTATATTTATTGTAATCTTGATTATGATACGCTTTAATTTACGTTAATTGTATTGTAATGTACTAATATTCTAAACCGTGAAAAAGAACAACTTTTTCCGTTTTATGCTTCATATCAATGTGCTGATTAGAGATTAATTTGCCGCTTTACGCTTCATATCAATTTGTTAATTTGTTTATTGTTTGTAATCAATTCACCGCTTCATATCAAATTGTTAATTGTTTTTAATCAATTTGCCGTTTTACGCTTCAATCTTCATATCAATTTGTTAATTTGTTAATTGTTTTTAATCAATCTGATACAACTTGCCGCTTGTATGAATTGACAATTTACTCGATCCTCATGTTTAAAAACCAAAGCAGAACTTTCAAGTTTTGACACAGTCAAACGTAATTAATGGTTATGAAATGGGATCAAAGCTATTTAAGAGTTAAATAATCACAATCATCAGGTTGTAGACAGGATGATACTAAAAAGGGAATTTGATTCCTTTTTGTAATTAAAAAAACAAGATCATATGGTAAATGTAATAAAATTTTAAAAGTAAATCAAATCTTTTTTTAACGTTTGCATGGATTTTAGTATATACTAGAAAAATAATAAAAAGTTGATATCTTTTTAATAGTTAATATCATTATTTTGACTTTTGAGACAATTTAACTTTTAAATTCATACAAATCATAGAAAGTTATAAATAAACGAACTTTAAATTTTTATGTAATTATGGTTAACCATTATTAAACCATTAACCAAAACCATTAATCGATTAAAACCGTTAACCATAACCAATATTAACCATAACCAATGGCTACCAAAATGCATTAACTGATTGTAATGGTTATGGTTCGGTTTTGGCCACTAACCGAACCAAACCGCCCCATTCTCACCCCTACTGGTTTGTGTTGTAACCTTGCTTCAGGTTTGAGTTCTCACCAACTCTAATTTTTTTCTGTTATTAGCATCCAGTCAGCACCCCTCATTCTTCCCATCAGGTGTGAGCTCTCATCAATTCTCACTTTTTGTCTGCCACATCAGAATCCAGTCAGCACCCTTGGTATAAAAAATGTATGAACCAAACTATACTAACTTTAAAGAACAATTATAGATCAAAAGCAGAACCAGACTTCTAATCTATACTTTACATCAATTCATATAATCTCTTTTACAGAATAAGAACTAACCACATAAACTCTAGGAAAAATGACGAGGGTTGTGTAAAACTTCAAACTGGGTAACCCAAGTATACACCATTTAGCAAATGGGTCGCGTGTTTTATCCTTTGTAGAAATAAACTTTAATCCTCCAGCTTTCCTGCCAGTTTCCAATCAGCCCTTCATGTTCTCCTGAATTGAAGTACACTCACGAACTCTAGCCCTCCAAGTTCCATTTATTCCACAATTAACCCTTGTATTATTCTGCAACAAACAAATTAAGTTAGATAACAATAAATAGCAATGTTTTGTTAAGTTTGGAAAGAGAGTTAGATATACTTTCCAACATCCCCCCTCAAACTTAACAACACTTTAACAGTTACCTTGAAATGTATCAATTAGACCCATTTGTTGAGTTAGAAACTCATGCTGAGAAATTGACAAAGATTTAGTTAAAATATTAGCATGCTGATTTTTGGTACAATTTTTTTCAATTTTTAAAAAACCTTTGAAACGTTTCTCATATAAAATATACATCAACCTCAAAAGGTTTCGTTTTTTCATGGAAAACAGGATTCAAAGATAGCTTGATAGCCTACTCATTATCACAAGAAATATTAACAGGTATTAATTATTTTATTCCCAAATCAAACAAAACCTTTAGAATCCAAGTAACTTCACAAGCTACTGAACCTAAGGCTCTATATTCAGATTCAGTGGAAGAGCGATAAACAGTATCTTGTTTGTTGCTTTAGACACAAGAGAATTTCACAAATAAACAAAAAACCCTGTAACACATCTCCTTGAAATTAAACATTTAGCCCAATCTACATCCACAAATCCTTTTAACACCAAATGCTTAGTTTTTGAGATTTTAATCCCTTTGCCAGGTTTTTGTTTCAAGAATCTCAACAACTGGAAAGCAACCTCAAGATGTGAGTTGTGAGTGTTGTGCATAAATTGACTAAGTGTATGCACAACATAAGCAATATCAGATCTTGTGATTGTCAAATATATCAATTTTCCAATTAGCTTTTGAAACTCAGTAGTGTTAGGTAACAACTCATCACCTTATCTTTCTTTAAATACAAAATTCATTTCCAAAGGTGTTTTTACTAGTTTGCACCCTAAGATACCAAAATCAGGTAATAATTCCAAACAATATTTTCTTTGAGTCAAACATATACCATTACTTACATCAATTACTTCAATACCTAGAAAATATTTCAATTTTCCTAAATCCTTGATTAAAAACCGAGATTTTAAAAAACTCCTTAACATTTGTAATTTCAGAAATATCAATTCTTGTAAGTATAATATCATCAATGTAAACAAATAAAACTACTAGTGTATTATTTTTAGATATGGTGAACAAAGAAGAATCATTCATACTTTTTACGAATCCAAAGTCAAATAAAGAAGCACACAATTTTTCATTCCACTTTCTAGGGGCTTGTTTAAGCTTATACAGTGACTTCAACAGCTTACAAACACGTACATCTCCTTTTGTAAGGTAACCTTGAGGTTGTGTCATATACACATCCTCATCAAGGCTGCCATATAAAAAAGCATTATTTATGTCTAACCGAAATAAATTCCAGCCATGATGAACAGCTAAACTTATTACCAACCTTACAGTTACCATTTTTGCAACTGGCGAAAAAGTTTCATCGTAGTTGACGACGCCTAGTAATATCAAGTATTTTAATCGTCGTTAGGCCCTATTCTGAGTGAAATTATACCGTATAAACTATGGCATTACTCACTTTTCGTCTCTAGTGCTTGTGTGTGAAAAAAGATATAAACAGGGGCTAAAGGCGTACAAAATGAAGAAGTTTTGGAGGATAAAGTTCACTTTCAATCGAAAAGACACGCATGCCGCGACATAAGGAGCACACGTGCGCAGAAAGTCAAGGATTAGATGACGACTTGAAATTCCAAGTGCGAGAAACGGGATTAGAGATAAGGGCGCGACGCGGATTCTCCCTTGCGCGCCGCGATTAGCTCGATTTTGCAACTATAAATAGAGGCATCTAGGTCGAGTTTCGGGAGCGAAGAACAGACCCAAAGGTTGAACCTAGGCTTCTTTGACTCGTGATTTTGGAATTCAGTAGTCATAAGTTGGTATTTTCATGTTTTTCATTTATTTTAGTAATTAATAGTTTTAGTTATCGCTTGATTCCATCGATTCTGGATTGTAGAATATGTTGGGACGAGTTTGATTTGGATTATTTTCGAAGTCAGAACCTTGAGACTTCTGGTTTTGGTTTTCATTCAATACAATCATTCAGTTTAAGTTATTTTGCATGTTTTCGGTATTGGTTTATGTTTATTTGCTTGTTGAATATACTTCTGAAATCAGAAAGTAAGTTTGGTTTGGAGTTTGGAATTGTTTAGTTTGGTTAATGCTAGTTTTAGTTTTCGGTATTTCATTTTATCGGTTTTCGGGAAGTGCAAGGAACACCGCCAACTATAGCGTGACACTATAGTTTGGTTTATTCTGACACTATATTTTAACCACTTGACTCCCATGGATCGACCCTTGCTGCTACTATACTAGTGTGCGTGTAAGGTTTAATTTTATATTTTTGACCGCATAACGACCTAGGCGTGTCAAATTTTGGCGCGGTTGTCGGGGAGTTGTGCGCTTAAATTAGAGTGTCAGTGGTTTTGTTTTCTGATTTTGATTTTAGTTTTTGTTTATTTAGTTGATTTAGTAATGGTTTTGACTGTCGTTTGCACTTTTGCATGCGTACGCGTCGAGGTGAACAATCGTCACCTCTTTTGTTTGATTCCGAGATTGAACAAACTGCGTGCAGAAATCGTGTGCGTAGGCGCTTGATCAATATGAGTCCAGATAATGTTACAGTCGAGGACATTAACAATGAACCAACAGGCGATGGAATGGGGGAAGCATAATTTATACCCCTAGTTTCATCAGAATTTCATATAGGTTCTACTAGTGCTAGTGGTGGTGCAGTTTCATACCCTGCACCCATACCATCATGCACTCAGCCTACTGTTCCCCCTTTGAGTCAACCAATTACCAACCCTGTTGGGAACCCTGCTTCTGCTGTGTTGACTTTGGGAGTGCCGACTCGAGATGGTACCCCACGTCCACGTCAGCCAGTACATGTTTCCCAACCGCAACCACAATACCATCCACCCATTTATAAACTTCAACCACCTTTTCAACCCATACCACAACCTCAACCTCAACCCCAAATACAACCATAACAACCACAACCGCAACAATACCAATATCAATATGGAGATACAAGCTATGATGACGAGGATGAAGGATGGATGCCGAACAATCCTTTTCAACAGAATCAACAATGGAATCGAGGTCAGGGACCTCCGAGAAGACAGCAATATCAACATCAGCAGCAAAGGCAACGATATTATAACAACGAGTTATATAATAATGGTAATTTCGTTCCTCCCTTATACTTTGCTCAACCGATCGGGCAGTCGGTTGCATCGCAATTCCAACCGCGGGAGTATGATGATGCATCGCCCATTTACTTTCCAGATAATGCTGATAGTCACGTAGAAATTAGACCACAATTATTAGGACTTTTACTTGAGTTTAGAGGATACAAGTAGGACGACCCATATAATCAATTGTATGGGTTTTTGGCTATAGCGAATGCTAATATTCCTAGGAACACCAATAGGAACATTTTTAGGTTAAGTCTATTTCCTTTTACTCTAAAAGATAAGGCTAAGTATTGGTTCACATCCTTGCAAACAAATAGTATCAAAACATGGGAACAACTTAAGGCGAAATTCCTATAAGAGTTTTATCCTGCCAGCAAGACTACAGAAATCAGGAAAGTCGTACAGGATTTTCAACAAAATCCAGGAAAGGCGTTTCACGACGCATTTGAAAGATTGAAGGAGCTGATGCGATCCTGTCCACACCACGAGTTTCCACGGTGGCAACTTGTTAAATTCTTTCTCGATAAGGTGGATACGACTAATCAAGCTATGATCAACGCTTCATCTAGTGGGACGATCATGATGCAAGATCTAGACGACGCCTAGAGATTTCTGGAGCAATTGAGTAGTGGTTCCAAAGCAAATTATTCTGCAAGAAAGCCAGTGGTTAGGTTGCTTTGTATATGTGTTGGATTGCATTAAACACGTGAATTTTTGGAGATTTTCGCAACAGTCATACGGCACGACGCGGTGCATTCATATGCCGCGCCGCGCGCGTTGAGGCGACACGCTAGGATCCGCGGCGCGCGACGAGGACTAACTTTGCAAACTTTTGTTATGTTGTGATTTGTGTGCAGATGGCTGAGCAGGTTGACTACATACCACGGCACGAGTTCCTACAATTCCCAGACATTCTTGAGGAGACCCCTCAGTACCGGGCCGACTCCGGGAGATTAGCACACGGCCGGTCCTTCCAGCGATTCAGTTTGACCTAGCCATCTTGACCCAGGTGGGGTTGTGGGAACAGCTGCTACCCTACCTCCACCGCATATGGACCCATCCCGAGGGGCATTTACCTTCACATGCCAGGGTTAGGAGCGACTAATGGCCACCGAGGACGACATCGCATACAAGGAGCTGGTGCTCAAGTTTTTATCTACTTGTCGTTACACCCCAGCCTCACGGGAGCCCCGAGCCTAGTTGGTTCGATTTAGACTGGGAGGGCAGAGCCGGGAGTGCATGTTTCGGGATTTCGCCAGGCGCACTGAGATTTACACCGAGGCAAAGATCGGTGGTATTCACTTTCCACCTTTCTTTGCCACATGCTTCAGGGATCATCCATAGAGGGAGGCGGATGAGCTTCTTTGGGCAGAAATGTCCAACTAGTATTTTGATGTTGGCGCGGCCAAGGAGAGCCAGCTCCGTGCCCCACTCCACCGATTGATGCATCGGATCATATCCACCTCTATCATGCAGAGGAAAGGATGTGAGAAGGTGTCACGGGATGACATGTATTACATGTGGGTCCTCTCCGACCCCAGCAGGTTCCTCAACCTGCCGTTTGCACTGACAGTTTCTCTTACATCTCGAGCTGTGGACTCGACCGCCAAGAGCCCCATAGCTGGCGGGCATTACATCACTCGTTTGGCCCGATCCTACGGCATTCTCACGGTCGATGTTCTTGCCGGCCTGGCCCCGACACTACCCACTCACGTGGAGGGGCAATATTTTGAGAACATGGGGGTTATCTATCAGCCGAGGCGGGGTCTGTACCAGGTGAGACCGACTATCGACGCGATTCCATGCCCAGCTGGCCCACAGGCAGAGGAGGAGGATGTGAAGGAGTAGCTTTTACACCGACCCTCCCAGTGCAGGAGAGTGGACGCGCCAGTCCAGCCACCACCACAGACACAGCCACCACCGCAGCATGTAGACGCGCAGGCTGCCTTGCGGGATCTCTCTGCTAGGATGGCACTTTCGAAGTAGCAGTAGGTTTGGATTGGAGAGGGATTACTAGAGCTCCTCACCCAGGCTGGATGACACCCACGACCCTTCCCCACTCGAGCTCATGATGACGAGGCTGGTCCATCCGGGACGCAGCATCACGATTGATTGTATTTTCTTTTATCTTTTGAAAACATTGTACATAACCTATGTCTATTATTACTATCTTTTTTGTTTGTTTTTGTGTTTAATTTGTTTGTGAGTGTTTGTTTGTGCAAGTACCAACAAGATCCACCAAGGGGTTGTTTCACGCAAGTGTGGCATCATTATACCCCTACACTTGTCTTTACCGGCATGTTCACTGTTGCGCTACAACTCCGGACAATCGAATCATGATGTACGAATTTTATCCTGTGACAATTGGTTCCAACAAGCAGTTCTTCCGTTCCAAAAAGGGGTAACTCTTTCTCCATTGTTCTGAAATATTTTTATGTACAACGGGGACCTTGTACGGTTTTAAGTGTGGGGTGTAAGACGGTCAAAAGAGTAATTTTTGAAGTTTTTGCGGAAAACGAGTAATTTTCAAAAAATTTAGCAATTTTTTAAGAAGTTGTAATTTTGAAACAAATAGCTTTTGAATGTTATAGCATTGATATTTTTGAAGAGATACTATTTAGTTGTAATCATGCTATTATTGAGTTAAAATAAGTTGAGTTTTTAGGAGTTAGAAAAATTTTAGTTTTGGAATATTTTAGGATTGGTATTTAGGAGGGAAATGTCAATCAGTGGCCTTTGTTGTTCGAGCCGGTAGGTCCGAAAAGGGTGGCCCTGAAGGGGCATTTAAGCACCTTACTACCTAAGATCGTCAGGTCCGGGATAGTATTTTCGAAAGCTCGTTACACGGACAACATCAAAAGTCATTGATAGTTCCATAACGGCCTTTAGAATCTGAATGAGTACGTTTGCTTTTTGCATACTGAAAATTTGTAATCAATGGTTCTTTAGAGAGTCGTGAATTTCAAAGGGTATTCTGGTCATGTTTTCATAAATCATTTTCAATTTAACTTCTGGAAACAATAAACTGTGAAACTGAAAGCATTCAAAAATGTTTGAGTCTTAGTTATAATTTGTTAGAAACTCACTTGCTTGGGGACAAGCAAGGAACAAGTGTGGAGTGTTTGATGACGCCTACTAATATCAAGTATTTTATTCGTCGTTAGGCCCTATTATGAGTGAAATTATATCGTATAAACTATGGTATTACTCGCTTTTCGTGTCTAGTGCTTGTGTGTGAAAAAAGATATAAACAGGGGCTAATGGCGTACAAAATGAAGAAGTTTTGGATAAAGTTCACTTTCAGTCGAAAAGACACGCACGCCGCGACATAAGGAGCATGCGTGTGGCAGAAAGTCAAGGATCAGATGACGACTTGAAATTCAAAGTACGAGAAACGGGGTTAGAGATAAGGGCGCGACGCGGATTTCGCCCTTGCGTGCCACAATTAGCTCGATTTTGCAACAATAAATAGTGGCATCTAGGTCGAGTTTTGGGAGCGAAGAACAGACCCAAAGGTTGAACCTAGGCTTCTTCGACTCGTGATTTCGGAATTCAGTAGTCATAAGTTGGTATTTTCATGTTTTTCATTTATTTTAGTAATTAATAGTTTTAGTTATCGCTTGATTCCATCGATTCTGGATTGTAGAATCTGTTGGGACGAGTTTGATTTGGATTATTTTCGAAGTCAGAACCTTGAGACTTCTGGTTTTGGTTTTCATTCAATACAATCATTCGGTTTAAGTTATTTTGCGTGTTTTCGGTATTGGTTTAAGTTGTTTTGCGTGTTTTCGGTCTTGGTTTATGTTTATTTGCTTCTGGAATCAGAATGTAAGTTTGGTTTGGAGTTTGGAATTGTTTAGTTTGGTTAATGCTAGTTTAGTTTTCGGTATTTCATTTTATCGATTTTCGGGAAGTGTAAATAACACCGCCAACTATAGCGTGACACAATAGTTTGGTTTATTCTGACTCTATATTTTAACCACTTGATTCCCATGGATCGGCCCTTGCAGCTACTATACTAGTGTGTGTGTAAGGTTTAATTTTCTATTTTTGACCGTATAACGACCTAGGCGTGTCAGTAGTCAATGCCCTCACGTTGGTTATAACCTTTTGCAACTAAGCGTGCTTTATATCTCTCAACCTCACCACTAGATTTATACTTGACCTTATATACCTATTTACAACCAATTGGTTTCCTATTTATTGGTAAATCAGTAACAATCCATGTGTTATTTCTATAAAGAGCTTCCATTTCCTCATTGATTGCTTTCACCCAATTTGGGTCGGATGAAGCCTCAAGAAAATTTTGAGGTTCAACTGTTTTATTCATGTTTGAAAAAAACACGTATTTTCTTTATTCAAAAAAGAATAGTTAATTGATTTAGTAGACTATATATACACTTATCATTCATTACAAAATCATTAAACCGAGTAGGTAATTTTGATTCTCTCCTAGGTCTAGAAGATCTAGAAGTATGAAACTGCAATACTGAGGTGTATGAGTTCTGTCATCTTAGTTGCAATCAGGTGCAGATTCACCCGCTGTCAATGTATGGTCAGTACTAACACCATCAGTTATATCTAACCAAGGCATTTCCACCTTGGTTAGGACTACAAACTAATTGCTCACCTTCCAAAGAATGAACAATCCTAACACCATTAGTATTGTGGGTAGCATCTATGCTTCTAGGGTTATTACAATTAATCACATAGTCATGTAAATTTGGCTCATCATTGGAAAAAGGATCTCTAGACCATAGCATTGTATCTTTCCCGAACTTCATATTAAAAGGGAAAACATTCTCATAAATTTCACGTCCCTAGAAAAGAAAATATGACTAGTGTCAAGACTCAGTAATTTATATCCTTTCTTGCCTAAAGAGTAACCAATCAAAACAGTATTTTCTGCACGTTCAGAAAACTTATCAAAATTATTTGCCCGTGTTGCAAAATACTAACATCCAAACACTCTAAGGAACTCCAATTTAGGAGGACGTTTGTACATAAGTTCAAAGGGAGACACACCATTCGAAACATACGTGGGAGTTCTATTAATTAAAAAACTAATGTTAAAATAACTTCACCCCTATATTTAAGTGGCAAACTGGACTCGAAAAGTAAGGACCTAGACAGATTTAAAATGTGTTTGTGTTTTGGTTCCACAACTCCATTTTGTTGTGCAGTGCGAACACACGATGTTTGATGTAAAATTCCTTTATTTTCAAAAAAAGACCTCATTTTATTATTAACAAACTCAGTCCCGTTGTCTGACCTAATAGTTTTAACCTTAGTATCAAATTGGTTTAACAAAATATTTATAAAGGTCATAAAACAGTTGAACACTTCTTCTTTGGATTTGAGCAAATAGAGCCAAGTAGCCCTCGAGAACTCATCAACTATTGTAAGAAAATATTTACAGCCGTCAATAGTAGCCAAACGATAAGGTCCCCACACATCCAATTAATTTGTAACACCTTTCGATGGTGTGTCCCCTAATCCCACAGTGTTTACACTGCAAGTTTTGATTTTGTGATCTATTTTTATTATTTTTTGAATCATTACGCCTACTATTAAAATCAGATGGTTGAACTTTTACAGAACTACTAGATAATTAACCATTTTTATGAAATGATTCTTCACGAGAGATAACATGGAAGGCAGTCCTAGCATTTGGAAGAGGTCCCATTAAAAGAATATGACTTTTAACTTGATTAAAAGAGTCATCTAAGCCATTAAGAAACTGCATTAGCTTAATTAGCTTTGAATGATCATTGAACCGAGTTGACGCCTCACAAATACACTTGAGTAAGTTAGCGAGACCATCAAACTCTTTCCAAAGAGCATCCAACTTATTATAATATTTAGAAACAGACAAACCATTTTGAGTAATCGAATTTATTTTCTCATGGAGATTAAAAATAACAGACCATTTGATTTATGGTAGGTTTCATATAATTCTTTCCACATAGTAGAAGCATGTTCAGTTGAAGCATGGCTTGTATAGATGGACTCGGATTAGGACCTAAGTATCCAAGAGCAAATCACAAGATTAACATGTTCCCATTTAAGACATTTAGTTGCATCAGAAGGTTTAACCACATACCCATCAACAAATCCTAACTTATTTCGTACTTTTAGAGATCTAATCTTAATGTTAAGCCATATTCAAAAGTTTTCAGTTCCTACCAATTTAAACCCAATTATGGTGACAATAGTATTATCAGAAGGGTGTAGATAAAGTTGATCATCATATTCATCAGAATAGTGTGGTTTATGACAACGCAGCGGTCGTCGTGCGGTCAAAAATAAGAAAATAAGCCTCACACACACTAGTACAGCAGTAGTAAGGGTCGATCCACGGGAGTTTGGTGGTCAAGACAAGACGATAGCTTACCAACTATAGTGCCACGCTATAGCCAGAGGGACTAACTCTACTTTCCCAAAAACACACAGAAAAGTCAATTTCCAAAGAAAGTCCAAAACCAAAATCAAACATAAACTAAATAGACGTAAACCAAAGTCTAATCCTAAATTGCTTACTGAAATCAAAAACTATACTCAGCATCCAAAAACAATAACACTAACCAGTAGCATTCAAAAGCATCCAAAGACAATAAAAGGTAAAAAGTGCAATAAAACATGAACCGAATGATTACTTGCATTAAACTCAAAACCAGAAGATCCAAAACATTCAAATACGAAAATAATAAACCTTAACCTACTGCTACTGGTTGTCACAATCCAGAAACACTAAGCTAAGAGCTAAAACAACTAAACTAATAAAGAATTTAAAGTGAAAACATAAAAATACCACAAAGGGTTGCTGGAATCTCGAAACTTGAGTCAAAGCCGCCTTAAGTCCACCTTAGGGTCTGATCTTCGCCTCCAGAATTCGACCTAATGGTCTCTATTTATACTTGTGTAAAATTATAACCCGCGGCACGCAAAGCCTCTAGCCGCGTCGCGCGTAGAGCCTTATCCCCATATTTTTGCTGTTTGAATTCTCTTCCACCGCCTCAACTTTTGACGTGGCGCGACGCGTCTATCTTCCTTCCCGCGGCATGCGTGTTCATTCGACTGAATTTGGCTTTATCCTCAAAACTTCTTCAATTGTCTGCTTTTAGTCCCTGATTATAACATTTCTTTGCACACAAACACTAGCACAAAAAGTGAGAAATACCAATGTATATATGATATAATTTCACCAAGAATAGGGCCCAACAACGACTAAAATACTTGATATTACTAGGCGTTGTCAAACATCCCACACTTGTGCATTTCTTGTCCCCAAGCAAGAGAGTTTTTAACATATTTTAACTAAGACTGAAACAATTTTTGAACGTGTTCAATTTCAAAGCTTATTGTCTCCAGAGTTAGATTGAAATAGTTTTTGCAAACATAACCAGAATATCCTTTGGAATTCACGAGTTTCTAAAGAACCATTGATTACAAATTTTCTGTCCACAAAAAAGTGTACGTACTCATTCAGATTCTAAAGGCCGTTAAAGAACTATCCATGACTTTCGATGTTGTCCGTGTAACGAGCTTTCGGAAATGCCATCCCAGACCAGACGATCTTAGGTGGTAAGGTGCATAAGTACCTCTTCGAGGCCACCCATTTTAGACCTACCGGCTCGAACAACAAAGGGCATTGATTGACAGTCCCTTCCTAAATTCCAATCCTAAAAGGTACTCCAGTCTTCTAACTCCTAAAACTCAACTTATTTGACTAAACAAATAGTATGATAACAACTAAACAGTATTTATTGAAAAATAACAGTTCTATAACATTCACAAACTATTCATTTCAAAATTATAATCTATTAAAAATTTTGAAAAATTGCCAAAAAAATTTGAAAATTGACTCATTTCCCGCAAAAATTTCAAAAATAAACTCTTTCGACCGTCCACACCCCACACTTAAAACCGTACAACGTCCCCATTGTACATAAATTATTTCAAAACTAGGAAGAAAGAGTTACCCCTTAGACGGCTGACTGCTTGATGGAATTCGGTTGTCACAGAAACAAAAAATACGAACATCTCACGCTTCAGATTTCCAGGAGTTGTGGCGCAACAGTAAACACGTCGGTGAAATGAGAAGTGGAGGGGGCACAATGACCCCACACTTGCATGAAACAACTCCTCAGTCGATTCCCATTTGGTATTCACATGCAACACTCACAAATAATTAAATGCAAAAAGATAACAAACAAGCTAAAGCATATAAACGATAAAAACTAAAACAAAAGGTAGTCATAAGTTTGGTACAATGTCTCAAAAGGTGGAAAAGAAAATACATCAATCATCATGGCATGTCCGGGATGGACCCGCCTCATTATCATGAGCTCTGGCAGGGAAGGGTCGTGGGCGTCGTCCAGACTGAGAGGCCATATCAAGTAGTACCTCCCCAATCCATGTCTGCTGATCCTCCAGCCTGGTAACCCTCTCGCTCAACTCTCGTATGGCAGTCACCACGTCTGCTAACTACGACTGTGGCTGATCAGCTGGTGGCTCCTCCTTCCGTCTCCGTCGCCTCGCTGGCTGCTCTGGCTCTGGCTGGGCCTGGGGATCCTGTGGTGTCACCGTCAGTACCCTCATATATACACCCGCACGTGGCTGGTGAATAAGCCCCATAATCTTCAAATAACGGGCTGATGTCCGTGCGGGTGGTGTCGTCATGATCTCAGCAGTCAAAAGGCCATATGATCTAGCCAGGCGAGTAACGTAATGCCCACTGGCCATGGGGCTGCTATCGGCTATACCCGCTGCTCTGGTCGTCAGAGAGACTGCCAGTGCGTATTGTTAGATTAGGTGTCTAAGCCATGACTTATAATTGTAATTATCTTATGAATAAAAGCAAAAGTGCATTTGGGTTGCCCTCATAGTACAATTCAGTAGAGAGAAAGATTGGTTTATTAAGGGTTTAATAAATCAATAGAATATATATATAGATGGATTATTAATATATTTAAGTGTTAATATATTAATTAGAAACTATATTAATTAATTGAAATTTAATCCAGAATTAATTGGAATTAATTTAGTGATTAAATTAATTAATTAAAGTGCAGGGGCTAACTTGTAATTATTCAATAGTTGAATAACTGGCAAGAGATAAGCCAGGGGCCAAAAGTGGCGCCACCCTGGAGAGTTCTCTAGGGTTTGGCAAAAACCCTTCTAGGGTTTTAGAAGCTTGGTCCAAGTGACTTGCAGGCTTGCCCACTTGGGAGGCTCCTTAGGGTTTCAGGTGTAGCCTGTTGAGGCTATAAAAGGAACCCCTGGGCACTCCATATTCACGCCATCTGTCCCTCTCCTCTACTCTGCTGGATTGTCTTCTCCTTGCTTGGGTGTGACTTGCATTTGAGGCAGGATTCTTTTGCTGCTTGCTTGAAGGATCATAAGATCAAAGGTTGGTTTTTCTAATTGTTCTTTAGAATTGAATTGTTTCCTTTAGGTTCTTAGTTCTAATCTTCATAGAAGAAAACATAGATCTTTATTAGGGTTGCATGTGAACCTTAGGAATATTTTGTGTTCATTGATTGCATAGCAACCCTTCAGTGGTATCAGAGCTTAGGCTGTTTTCTTGTGATTTGATTATGAATTGCTTGCATGATTCTTGGCCTTGGTGTTTTTTGCGAAAAATCACCCCTTGGTGGCCTTGAAAGTCGACGGCTTGGCTAGGGTTTCCTAACCCTAGCCGCCATGCCCTATTGGTCCCCCTTGATTGCTTGATTTGCTTGCCATATTAGTGTGTTGTTATTTTTGGTAACTAGATCAATTAAAATAACTTGAACCCCTTTTGGTTGGCTTGTGAATTTCGAAAATCACTAGGACCATTACAAATAAATTAATTTGATTAATTTGGTAATTTGTAACCTAGATTTAATTAGTTTAATTAATTTATTAATTAAAAGACCAATTAAATCAGTTTAAAGAATTAATTAAAATTTTAAAAAATTAGTAATAATTTGAGAAAATTAAGATAAAATTAATTCTAAAATATTTTAATAAGATTAAAATATATCTTATATATATTTATGATTAAAAGTTTATTTAATATATATAAGAAAATTGGTTAGTCTACCGCTAGTAAGCCTCATTTACAAAACTGTCCTATAAATAGGGTATAAGGTGACTGACTATAAAATGTTAGTCTAATGAGTATCTACTCTTACCCACCGCTCTCCTGGTCAGTCGAGTGTCGTTAGCCGAACGGGTATGATAGAACCGCTAAGCCTCTTAAAAGTATAATGCTATAATTGAAAGTACTAGAACCCTAAAACAAATCTCAATCTAGTTACTTTAAGTTAAAAATGTGAATTGGTGCTAATCCATGAAATTGCACATTACACCTTGTGGAACATTGGTGGAGCGTGTGTGGTTTACCGGCACGCCAATTGGGGTCCACAATGTGTCACGATGGGTTTCTTGATTTTGTCATTATTAACGGAGCGTGTGTGGTTTACCGACACGTTAATTAGAGATGACAATTGACTTCAAGAGTACCAAGCAATTTGCATGGTTATTCACACCTGGTTTGTGATCCTCGGTATCCTAGTCACAAACAGCGGGGCATTCCCGAGATTAAAACATGCTATCGAACAGTCCGGTAAATCTCAAAGAAACTAGGAATTCCATTATAATATGATTATGTTTCCGCGGTGGAATTGGCTGAATCGTCATTCGCCTACCTTATAAAATTTACAATATTGATTACGGCATCCCTTTTCGGTATTGTAGATTATTATTGTAGGATCCTAGCCTTATATTTGTTCTTGGGTGAATATAAGGGTTATTATTATTATTATATCTAATTAAAACTACCTTCTTCTTGTTCAGATGTCTTCTGACCAATCTGTTCCCCACTCAAATCCCGATAGTGTCACCTCGATTCTGTCATTGTGCTCAAAGGTGACGTTGGACGGCACCAACTATAATGACTAGATCCGCAACATCAAAATGGCTTTAAGGTTTGAACATAAAGAGTATGTTCTAGAAACCGAGCTTGTTGATTTGGACACTGAAACTGCTACTCCCGAAGAAATCGCTGCGTACACTAAATACTCTGATGATGCAACCAAATTGGCTTGCATCATGATCGCTACTATGAACTCTGAACTGCAGCGTATCTATGAGGACTATTGGCCTTACGAGATGCACAAAGAGCTCACGGAAAGGTTCTGCAAGCAAGAGCGCATCGAAAGGCGTGAGGTTGTAAAAGCATTCACTAACAGCAAGCCCAATGAGGGCGAGTCCATCTGTGCACATGTGCAGAGGATGCATGGTTACGTGGAAAGGCTTAGAAAGCTGGAAATGACGGTTCATGAGGATTTAGCAGTTGACATAGTGCTGAACTCCTTGCCCAGTTCTTATGACCAGTTCACACTAGCGTATCATTTGAACAACAACCAGGCAAACCTAGCTGAATTACACCGCATGCTTTGTACGGCTGAGGACGGAATGAAGGGAAAAGCTGTGCTCCCTGTCAACCCGCCTGTCCTGGCCATTGGCTCCGGAAAGGGAAAGAAACGGAAAGGCCCTCCTAAGCAGAACTGGAGGGAAAATACTTACGTCGGGTCATCTAACGGTGCCCCGAAAGGTAAGTCTTCCGGAATTCCACATGTTCGGAACCCCAAAGAGGCAGACTGCTTTTACTGCAAGCAAAAGGGTCATTGGAAGAGGAGCTGCCCTTCGTATCTGCAGGACATCAAGGACGGTAAAGTAAAACCGTCACAGGCAGGTACGTATTCTATATCTAATAACTCATCCTTTTCCCATTCATGGGTCCTTGATACAGGATATGGTTTTCATATCTGTTCTGATCTGCAGGGCCTAGAGGAAAGTAGGGAACTGGAGCATGGCAGACTGAACCTGGTCATGGGCAATAGGCGAACGTCACTTGTTACCAAGATCGGTGTTTATGGACTGATGCTGAGTAGTGGAGTTAGATTATATTTAAATAATTGTTGCTATGCGCCTGATATGGCAAATAACATAATTTCATTTCATGCATTGTTCAGACAAGGTTTTTACTATGAGTTTAATAAATTGAATGGTTCAATTTTGGTTTTCAAAAATGATGTTTTTATATTTAATGCTATGCCTTGTGATGGAGTGTATGAATCTATTATGTGTGTTGACAATTATGGTAAAAATGTTTTAACTATTGATGCTTCAAGCGGTGTAGAAAAGGCGTGTCTGTGGCATTGTCGCCTTGGCCATATAAACAAGAAACGCATCGCCCAACTCCAAAAGGATGGAGTGTTGGAATCATTCGACCTCGGGTCGGATGATGTATGTGAATCTTACTTACTTGGCAAGATGACAAAATCACCATTCAAAGGTTCCTTTGAAAGAGGTGAAGGTCTGTTGGATATCATACACACAGATGTGTGTGGTCCCTTCAGAACAACCACTAAAGATGGCACGCGGTTCTATGTGACCTTTACCGACGATTTTAGTAGATATGGGTATGTCTACTTAATCAAGAATAAGTCGGATACCTTTGAAAAGTTCAAAGAGTTTAAGAATGAAGCGGAAAATCAATTGGGCAGAAAGATAAAGATGCTTAGATCCGACAGAGGCGGTGAGTATCTTAGTATCGAGTTTCTCGATTATCTCAAGGAATGTGGAATTGTTTCACAGTTGTCGCCTCCAAGAACACCTCAGCTGAATGGTGTTGCAGAGAGACGAAACCGAACCTTGTTGGACATGGTTCGTTCCATGATGAGTCGAGCCTCACTTCCAATCCATTTCTGGGGGTATGCCTTAGAGACTGCCGCCCATATCCTAAATCTTGTCCCAACCGAGAAGGTTGCGAAAACACCGCACGAGATGTGGACGGGGAAAGCTCCCTCGTTGGCACACATCAAAGTTTGGGGCTGTGAAGCGTTCGTGAGACGAGATACTTTATATAAGCTTGCAGAAAGAAGTGAAAGGTGTTACTTCATCGGATACCCAAAACAGTCTTTTGGATACTTGTTCTACAGACCGAGCGAGGACGTGGTCTTTGTAGCAGGACAGGGATTCTTTCGAGAGAGAGAACTCATATCCAAAGAGGACAGTGGGAGTACGATCGATCTCGAGGAAATTCAGGAGACGCCCGATGAAACAACCTTAGAAGATACTAGCAACCAACATGAGGAAGAGGTTCCTGTTGGACCCACTGGCATTTCATTGCCCTTTAGGCGTTCGGGTAGAGTTAGCATGCCGCCCGAGTTCTATGGTTTCCATATTACTTCGGACGGAGACACGTTAGTCAGTGATCGTACATTGACTAATTTGGATGAGCCAGCTAACTACCGTGAAGCACTGGCAGGCCCTGAGTCTGCAAAATGGAAAGAGGCAATGGACAGCGAGATAATGTCCATGTATAACAATCAAGTTTGGAACTTGGTTGACAATGTACCGGGTCGAAAGACAGTCGGGTGCAAGTGGATCTTCAAAAAGAAGACCGACATGGATGGAAAAGTGCATACTTATAAAGCTTGGCTGGTTGCGAAGGGATTCACTCAAACCCCGGGGGTTGACTATGATGAAACCTTCTCACCAGTAGCCAAGATTAAGTCAATCAGGATAATGCTTGCCATAGCTGCGTTTCATGATTATGAAATCTGGCAGATGGATGTCAAAACTGCCTTCCTTAACGGGAAACTGACTGAAGATGTTTACATGAGTTATCCAGAAGGTTTTGTAGACACATAGCACCCTGATAAAGTATGTAATCTTGAAAGATCAATCTACGGGTTGAAGCAAGCATCTCGCAGTTGGAATCTTTGCTTCCATGAGAAAGTCAAAGAGTTTGGTTTCTCTAGGAGTGAAGATGAGTCCTATGTATATGTCAAGGCTAGTGGGAGTATAGTCACTTTCCTGGTGCTGTATGTTGATGACATACTGCTCATGGGAAACGACATTCCGATCTTGCAGGATGTTAAGGCTTGGCTCGGGAAGTGTTTCGCCATGAAAGACCTAGGGGAAGCTACTTATATTCTCGGGATAAGAATACTTAAAGATAGAAAGAGAAAATTGATAGGTCTAAGCCAGTGTACATATTTGGAAAAGGTTTTAAAGAGGTTTAACATGGAAAATTCCAAAAGAGGAGAGTTACCAATCCTAAGCGGTGTTAAATTGAGTAAGACTCAAAGTTCGAGTACTGATGAGGAAATAGCTGAAATGAGTCGGGTACCTTATGCTTCGGCAGTAGGGTCGATCATGTATGCTATGACATGTACTCGCCTCGACGTATCCTATGCACTGAGCATGGTTAGTCGGTTCCAGGGTAATCCTGGAAAAGCACATTGGATTGCAGTCAAGAACATACTCAAGTATCTGCGAAGGATAAAGAATATGGTATTAGTCCTTGGTGGCAGTGACGAGTTAAAAGTGAGTGGATATACAGATGCCAGTTTCCAGACAGATAGGGACAATGGACGGTCCCAGTCGGGCTGGGTATTTCTTTTGAACGGTGGAACGGTCACTTGGAAAAGTTCCAAGTAGGAAACGATGGCTGATTCAACGTGCGAATCAAAGTACATCGCAGCGAGTGAAGCATCTAAGGAGGCGGCTTGGCTAAAGAATTTCATTGGGGACCTTGGAGTTGTCCCGAGCATTCAGGAGCCGGTGGAACTTTTCTGCGATAATGAAGGAGCGGTCGCCTTGGGAAAGGAACCGCGAGACCATGGAAAGTCCAGGCATATCGAAAGAAAGTACCACTACATTCGACATCAAGTAGAAGAAGGGCACTTACTGGTTAAGCGGGTATCATCCGAGGAAAATCCTGCAGATCCTTTGACTAAGGCTCTGAATAGGATCAAGCACAATCAGCATGCTCAAAGCATTGGATTGAAGGATGATATTAGTTTTAGTAATTAGATAGATTAGAAACTTGTAACAGTATAAATGTAATTGACTCGGTGATTTTATAATTGAGATTTATAAATGAGTATTGTTACTGCCTTGTCAATTGTTTATTTCTGTGTTTCTATATTTGCATGTCTAACTTCCTTAATAATTAGATTATTTAAAACTCCACAGTCGATCATACTGTTAGAAAGTAAGTATGAACTAAGACTGTCATGAATTGGTTGCAGACTGTCTAAAGAGTTAGACATTGCAGTAATACTGCTGCACGTTCATGAATACTTAGAAAATAGAGATTTGAGTATTGGATAAACCCGCGCTTAACAGATTGCTTCATTGATTATATCACGAGCAATGTTAAGACGATAATATCCGGTGATCTTTAAGTGGAGAGATATGATCTGTTATCTGCGATACAAGTGCTTATTGACAATACGAAATCACGCCAGTAACTCGGTGCTATAAAACGCATTGTTGTATGTATTTGGACCCGCAAAAGATATGGACAAATAAGTCGAAACTTATCCGTCCCATGACCCGATGGGAAACAGATATCTGTAGGCCTCTCGATGATTTAGAAGTTGACTGAAAGTGTTGGCCAACCGGGACTAAATTGATGTGTTCAATTAGTAGTCTCTAAAGTCATGTGCAAATCAGAAATCGAGAAACAGAGTGTCAGACCAAGATTGATGTTAGTCCATGTCTTGATTCTGAAAATATCCTGTTGGACGGAGGATCATCAGATCACTTATCTTTGGACAGAATTGACTGGGTCAGAGTTCAGACAATTAAAGTCATAGACTTATCCAAATGGGAGACTGTTGGATTAGGTGTCTAAGCCATGACTTATAATTGTAATTATCTTATGAATAAAAGCAAAAGTCCATTTGGGTTGCCCTCATAGCTGGGGAATTGATGTACAATTCAGTAGAGAGAAAGATTGGTTTATTAAGGGTTTAATAAATCAATAGAATATATATAGATGGATTATTAATATATTTAAGTGTTAATATATTAATTAGAAACTATATTAATTAATTGAAATTTAATCCAGAATTAATTGGAATTAATTTAGTGATTAAATTAATTAATTAAAGTGTAGGGGCTAACTTGTAATTATTCAATAGTTGAATAACTGGCAAGAAATAAACCAGGGGCCAAAAGTGGCGCCACCCTGGAGAGTTCTCTAGGGTTTGGCGAAAACCCTTCTAGGGTTTTAGAAGCTTGGTTCAAGTGACTTGCAGGCTTGCCCACTTGGGAGGCTCCTTAGGGTTTCAGGTGTAGCCTGTGGAGGCTATAAAAGGAACCCCTGGGCACTCCATATTCACGCCATCTGTCCCTCTCCTCTACTCTGCTGGATTGTCTTCTCCTTGCTTGGGTGTAACTTGCATTTAAGGCAGGATTCTTTTGCTGCTTGCTTGAAGGATCATAAGATCAAAGGTTGGTTTTTCTAATTGTTCTTTAGAATTGAATTGTTTTCTTTAGGTTCTTAGTTCTAATCTTCATAGAAGAAAACATAGATCTTTATTAGGGTTACATGTGAACCTTAGGAATATTTTGTGTTCATTGATTGCATAGAAACCCTTCACGTATGGCAGGTGGAGGAATCTGGTAGGGTCAGAGATCGCCCACATGATGGTCATGTCGTCTCCCGACACCTTCTCACATCCACGCTTCTACATGATAGAAGTGGATATGATACGGTGCATAAGGCGGTGTAGTGGGTTGCAGAGCTGACTCTCCCTGGCCGACCCGGCCTCGAACTGGTCATTGGAGATTGCTGCCCAGATAACTGCGTTAGCCTCCTGCCGAGGCTATCCCCTGATACAGGCCCTGAGAAATGGAGCGAAATGGCGGCTCTGTAGCTCCGCCGCGGTATAGATCCCCACGCGCCTCCCGAACTCGCATATGTTGCACTCCCTGCTCTCTCCCCTAGTCTAAACCAAACCAACTGGGATCGTGCCTCCTGTGATGCCGGTGTGTATCGAACAGTCGAAAGGAACTCCAGAACGAGTTCCTTGTAGACCACATCCTCCTCGTTGGCCATCAGCCTGACCCAACCGTGGCAAGTGAACGTGTGCTCCCCATCAGCCTAGGTGCGATGGATGAAAGGCTCCAGCTCGGCTCAAAGCCCTGCCTGTGTCAAAATGGCTCGGTCCAGCTGGACAGTCGTGAGGACCGGCCGAGAACTCAGCTCATCTCGTCGAGCTATATACTGTAGGGTGTCATCTAGCATCTCTGGAAATCGGAGAAATGGATGATCTCGTCTGAACTCCATCTGCACAAGAGAATCTCAACAGAATTTTTTTTGCAAAATCAGTCCTTCTTCTTCTTCAGACACGCGCAACGCGGACCAAGAACTTGGCGCGTCGCGCCGTAAGTCTAGTTCGAAGAAAAAAAATCCCAAATCGATGATTTCACCTGTTAAACTCAATCCAACACCACTACAAGGTACCCTAACTACCGACTAGCCTCCCTAGGGTGATGATTTTGCAAACAAAACACCCTACGAGTCAGCATTACCGATTGTCTAAGTTTTCTAGTTTTTGCTATTTCATCAAATTAACCATTCAAATGCTTGTAATAACGTGAAATAACAAGTTCCAGAAGACATACCGTAGTAGTAGAACACGAAAATGCAAGAAAAACGAGGGAAATCGGTTGATCCGAGGATGCTCTGTCTTTGTGCGGCGTGGGTTGTGTGTGTGCGCTGGAATACGTACCTTATAAAGGAGTTTTCTGTCTGATCGTATTCCGCAACACGCGTGGATGCATTCCGCATCGCGCGTGTCGCCAAAATAACCCTGCGCATCGGGTTACCTTGCGATCCAGCGTCGCGCCCTTCTCCGTGCCACGTCGTGGCTTCCAAATTCTCCAAAGTCCTTTGTTTGACCCCACACTTTCCTCGTACCACTAATACCTGCAATAATGATGATGATATTTCCTAATTACTCCTAACAACACTATACCTAACCTATAAAGGATGGGTTGCTTCCCAACAAGTGCTAAGTTTAACGTCTTCAGCCAGACGTTCTTTCTACAGCTACGGTGGATCGTACGCCATCTTCCTACGCTGAAATTCAGCCTCCACCGTTCCTTCGTTGTCTACATGCTCCTTCAGCTTTCCTGGATCGAATGGCTTTCCGGTTCTCTTGCTGCTGCCCGGTCGCCGTCTTCTGATTATTTCCCGTGAGTGCTTAGAGGTTGCTTTAAACCTCCAAGCTCGATCCTTACTTCGGTATCTCTTCAAGATCACAGGTTTGATGTGGAGCGTGCCCAGTGCTGCTCCCAGAGATTGTTTTATGAATCGTTTTCTGCTTGTGTCTTGTATAATATCTGCAACTTGCGGTTTTGGTCTATAGCACCAATAAAATTTTTCCAATCGAATGGGATCGGAGGACATAATATTGATATGCTCCCGTATATCCTCATCGATGGTATTGATCACATCTAATTTTTCATTCAGTAATGGGTCATGAGTGGCACTAAAATTGAGTTTATTATTTTCAAAGACCACATCATTGTCATCATCTTCTTGGTCATCGTCCAACAGGTGAATCGGTACTAAGAGTGAGCGACTAGTTTTGTCAGGTGATGGTATAAAGTCATCCATCACCCGATCTTTACTTTCAAAATGTTCAAAAACTGTTGGGTCGGGGGTAATAGTGTCATCTACACCCCTTCCCTCAAAAGCATCAGTAATTTCAACAATTTCGGGAATTGTTGGGATGGGTCTGTACTGTCACTTACAGCCTCCTTCTCAACTTCCTCTTCGACCAAATTGTCTGGTGATGGTATAGATTCACTCATCAATAGATCAACATTATTAATATTTTCAAAAACATCAAAAGCTGTTGAGTCAAGGGTAGCATTGTCACCTACGACCTTTTCTTCAACAACATTTTCGACCCTCTCAGTGGTCTCTTGACTTTCCCAAGGTGTATGCCCTTCCATCACATATTCAGGTGATGCAAGTTCACACAGTATCATTGGTATTAAAATCACTAGCCTCAGGTTCTGGCGAGGCTGGCAGACATTCCCCAATTTTCTCCAACTGATCTAATGAATTTTGCAATCTTACAAGAGCATTGGCCTGATCCTTCTGCAATTGAAAGGTATTAACCATGAGTTCCAAGAGTTGGGCCCAAATTGCAGAATTTTCAGGTTGAAATGACTCCTCGGTCCGCCATCTATTGTCATTGAATGATCCATTGTTGCAATCATCCTCGTAATAGTTGTCGGCCGGATTTTCATAATACTCATACTGATCTAGGTATATGTAATCGCCCATTATGAGGACGTATACATACCGGAAATCAAAAGACTAAAATTGAACATCAAAAATAAAAAACAACCCTACTGATCGTCCTATCCTAAGCTCACAACTACCCGGCAACGGTGCCAAAATTTGACATCGTCTAGGTCGTCGTGCTGTCAAAAATAAGAAAATAAGCCTCACACACACTAGTACAGTGGTAGTAAGGGTCGATCCACAGGAGTTTGGTGGTCAAGACAAGACGATAGCTTACCAACTGTAGTGTCACGCTACAGCCAGAGGGACTAACTCTACTTTCCCAAAAACACACAGAAAAGTCAATTTCCAAACAAAGTCCAAAACCAAAATCGAACATAAACTAAATAGAACTAAAACAAATTCTAACCCTAAATTGCTTACTGAATTCAGAAACTATACTCAGAATCCAGAAACAATAACACAAACCAATAGCATTCAAAAGCATCCAAAGACAATAAAAGGTAAAAAGTGTAATAAAACATGAACCGAATGATTACTTGCATTAAACTCAAAACTAGAAGATCCAAAACATTCAAATACGAAAATAATAAACCTTAACCTACTGCTACTGGTTGTCACAATCCAGAAACACTAAGCTAAGAGCTAAAACAACTAAACTAATAAAGAATTTAAAGTGAAAACATAAAAATACCACAAAGGGTTGCTGGAATCTCGAAACTTGAGTCAAAGCCTCCTTAAGTCCACCTTAGGGTCTGATCTTCGCCTCCAGAATTCGACCTAATGGCCTCTATTTATACTTGTGGAAAATTAGAACCCGCAGCACCCAAAGCCTCTAGCCGCGTCGCGTATAGAGCCTTATCCCCGTTTTTTCACTGTTTGAATTCTCTTCCACCGCCTCAACTTTTGACATAGCGCGACGCGTCTGTCTTCCTTCCCGCGGCGCACGTGTTCATTCGACTGAATTTGGCTTTATTCTCAAAACTTCTTCAATTGTCCGCTTTTAGTCCCTGATTATAACATTTCTTTGCACACAAGCACTAGCACAAAAAGTGAGAAGTACCAATGTATATATGATATAATTTTACCAAGAATAGGGCCCAAAAACGACTAAAAATACTTGATATTACTAGGCATTGTCAGTTTACCACTTCCCTATGTTGTAATAATAGGTCTAGTCATGTTTTATGAAGGAACAAAACCACATAATAACAAGAGGAATTGTGAAACAATAACCAGGATTCCACATCGATAAGACAGTTGGTCAAGGTCAACACAATTTCTTGTAAGGAAAAATTACACTAATCCAAAAAAGCCAGAGTATACACACAAGGAACAACCAGAATCAGATTAGAAAATTATGCATGTAAGACTAGACTGGTGTTCATAACCAATTTGTCCCAAACCTAAATTCTAATGCAAAAACAAACCCCGGTGTATAGGACAGGGTTCTAGGATACCAAAGACGGAATCCCAGCCTTGCTACTTACAAAGAGGGAAAGAGAACTTATAGAGTATCAACAGCTGCAGCTTCCTAGGTTAATGAAAAAACCCAAACAAAGTAATGTAGAAGAGAAAAAAACAAGGAAGGCTTACAGAGGGTCGTTAGATGAAGAAAAAACAATGCATTCACAGTGTCGCTCACGCCTGAAGAAATCAGGCCCTAACCATCTCCAACTCCACACAACTCATCTTGATCGCCACAATGTTCATGAGCAGGAAGAGGTGTAACCAGCTTATTCACTAATCAACTAAAGGAATTAGACATAATGCAACATAGAGTTGCTCCAATCTAGATACAAAAATCCAATATATATCTAGCGAGATCTCATCAGATTGTGAAGTAAAACAACAGGATCTAACATAGATCAAACAAGATCTTGTCAGATCAAAGGGTACATATAAGATCAGCAAGATCTGAAGAAAAAAACCGACATACAGCAAAAAACTCTACACAAAAAAGTCAGAATCACAAAAGATTTCACAAGGTAGAGACTAGATCGAAGAACAATTCTGAAGATATAGTTCAGATTGATCCAACAACGACCAATGATGGTCTCGTCCGATCAAATCAGGAACAGAATCGAACTTCTCAAAGGAGATACGAAAGAAACATAACAACAAGCCAGATTGGCTCTGATACCATGTAAAAAACGTATGAACCAAATAATACTAACTTAAAGAACAATTACAAATCAAAAGAAGGAACCAGACTTCTAATCTACACTTTACATCAACTCATATAATCTCTTTTATAGAATAATAACTAACCACACAAACCCTAGGAAAAATGACGAGGGTTACGTAAAACTTCAAGAACAAGAGAGAGAGAGAGAGAGAGAGAGAGAGAGAGAGAGAGCTAGCTGATTACACTCTTACGCTTCTTTTCCTCTGAACCCTAAGTTACCAATATGTATCAAACCGGGTAACCCAAGTATACACCATTTAGCAAATGGGTCGCGTGTTTTATCCTTTGCAAAAATAAACTCTAATCCTCCCGCTTTCCTGCTAGTTTCGAATCAGTCTTTCATGTTCTCCTGAACTGCAGTAAATTCACAAACTCTAGCCCTCCAAGTTCCATTTATTCCACAATCAATCCTCGTATTATTCTGCAACAAAGAAATTAATTTAGATAACAATAAATAGCAATGTTTTGTTAAGTTTGGAAAGAGAGTTAGATATGCTTTCCAATACTCGGAAATGCTCACCCCTGTCTACCTCTCACTTTCCTTCACTTTTTAATTTAAAAACTAAATTTAAAATAAAATAAAACTAATAATTTCAAATTAAAATATTTCATTAAAATAGATAATTTAAAACCTGAAAATTACATTAAAGTTAAAATAAAAAAACTAAAAATTAACTTAAAACTAAAATTAAAAATCTAAAAAGTAACTTAAAACTAAAATTAAAAAAACTAGGACTCGTATTTTTTGACGATATCCTCATTGAGCTTCAATGCCAACTCGAGAGCTTTTCCGGTGAGATGGTACGTCGGTTGTAACAAAAGATGCATGTCGACAGCTTGTTCTTTGTTCTCGCGGGCACGACCTTTCTCATCGCTTGCTCCTGATTAAATTTGACGTGAGACGAAATAATCGAAAAATTTTGATAGAATTTCGTTCAGTTCATCCATGCGGTCGTCATTAACCAAACACGAAGACGTCGCTTTTTCTTTCGCCTTCGCCCGATTGAGGCCCATTGGCCTTTCAAACTCGTCGGACTCTTCGTTGACGTCACCCCTAATATGTGCATCCGAAGACGTCATGTATTGCATCTCGAATGTTTTGGATTGTTTCGACCGATGTGTTAGTACCTGGTCTTGGCCGACCCCCTTCCATTTCGAGTACGCTCGGACAACTTCCCAAAAAGCCATGTGCCTAAACGGTTTACCTTTGTTGTCCGATTGGTAAACCGTAAGTGCTTTTTTAGGATGTCTTGGCCGCTTTCGTCCGATTCCCGTTGTTCCGTGAAATTAACGAACAAGCCGTTAAATTTCGTCTTGTGGGTGTTGATGACTCGGAATTTTGGCGTCATCGTATCCTTCAAACGATATCTTTCGCGATCCAAGCTCTTATGGAATAAAGTGTGTATGATCTCCCAAAAATGTGCTTTGGATTGAGCATTTTCGGCCTCGCAATATACGAAAATGGCAACCCACGACCGAGCTAACATAACTTCTTCTTCTTGGGTCCACGGTTCGGTGCAGCAGGACCGGTGGTTTTCTTCCCCTTGTTTTTTCGTTGGAGAGGAACTTCTTCGGGATCGGATTCCTTGGGTTCCTTGGCTTGTGTCTCCGTCATGGCCTCCTCGCTTGAATCAGAATCCTCGACGGGCACGTGTTGTGGTTTCATAAAAGTCGTGCTAGGTGTCCCGAAAAAAGGGTTAAACGGTGATTGCGGGTAATGGAATAATAGCGGCATCAAATGATATTGAAATTATGGTGGGAAAAAACGGCCGTACCATTTGCGGGATGTAAGGCGCCGGTGACGATTCCATTTAGGAGAATATATTTTTGCGGCTTTGGATTTCTTTTTGTATGATTTTTTGGAAGTCATGAGAATTTTTTTGAAATTGTATGTGTATAGATGAATGTTTGTGTGTGTTATTAAAATATGATATGTGTGTGTGAGTGTGTGTGTGTGTGTGTATATATATATATATATATATATATATATATATATATATATATATATATATATATATATATATATATATATATATATATATATATGTGTGTGTGTGTGTGTGTGTGTGTGTGTGTGTGTGTGTGTGTGTGATATTTTTAAAATATATTTTTTAAAATATAACGAAATTATAGTCGTTGTCCAACGGCTCGCTGTCTCTCTCTTCTGTCGTCACATGACGTAGCCAACCCACGCAAGATCAAAACTGCGAGCTCGTTGCATGGTCATGACCGTGTTCACCTTGTTCGCACAACGTCGCGTCCGGGCTTGCACCCCACACCGGGTGGCCTAAAGATTAATCAAAGTAATCTAAGGATTTAATAGAAATGGATTAATGGATGGAGAGAATATGAATAACGTTTAGAGAGGATCTATTATTTTTATATAATATATTATCAGAATTTATTATCTATTATTATTATATAATATAATAAGGATCTTTCGGAATAACAGGGTTGAAGACAATTTGTTTTTTTTAATCATATTTATTTGAAAATGAAATAACATTCCGTAGTCCTTAAATTATGACACTTAATTTCAATAACATATTTTATTTTTGTATTATTTCAATTTCATCTTATTGTGTGAATAACAATCAATCTAATACGCATTTTTACTTTACGCGTCAAACATGTTTATAAATTTTATAAATTTAGTTTTAAGAAAAGAATATTAACTAATTAATATTATGTTTTTAGGATGATATCAATAACATAAATAACAAATGTTTAAAATAGTCTTTTATATAAATTTAACTATTTATTTTAAATGACTAATTAACTAAAAGTCTTGCTATCACAATGACGAAAAGTGAAGTATTAAAAATAAAGTAGAAGATAAATTAGTTAAACATATTAATGCCACAATGACAGATGTCAACATCAAATTTAAAGATTTAAAATACATATATAGGACGGTTAGTTTACATGATAGCATTGGCTCTACTATTTATCAATTTTGCCACCAAACTTTTAGTGTAGTGATAAAAATAAATAGTTTACTTACTAAGTCCATGAAATATTTAAAATAAGTTGTCTTTTTTTTTTAAATACCAACTAATTTTAAATAACATTTTTGATCTTCTTTTTGATCATATTAAGGTTCATTTTAATGTATCAAATCAAATGCTACATTTTTTAGGATAAATAAAACATATATTTTGGGAATGGAAAGGAATATAGGTACTTTACTTTCCTTGTGTCTATTAGATATGGTGCGTCTCTGGTAGTCTTCATATAGACATTAGGTAAAATTCTATTTGAATATTTTTTAAGATTTAAATGCAAAAAAGCAACAACTTACTTCTCTTCCTTTCTAATACAACATTACATTTTCATTTCTTTCATACCTATCAATTATAATTTAGAAAATCTTCTATATTAGAACATTGCACTTTCAAGTTCTTTCTCCTTAACACATTATACGTTTATAAATCTATGAAACTATAATTGTTTTAATTTGATGAATTTTTCCAACAACCATATTTTGAGGTGTTATAAACAAATCAATAAAGCATATTGTCATTGCAACTACATACGATCCAACTACTTTTTACAAAAAAGATTTTATTGGATTCATGAACTTTGCTAAAGATATGTTTCGCACTATGCCCAAACTAATTGTCAAACAACTTATATACAAGTTTCTATTTCTCTCAACCGGAACACCAATATGTTTGAACATTTATTCTAAAATATTCTACCCACATAATTTACTTTGTGTACAAGGTGCACGAATATGTCTAGTTTCTAATAAAAGTGTGTTCAAGAGTTGTGTAGTTTTATTCAATATTAGGGGTATTTATGCTACCA
Organism: Cichorium intybus; assembly: GCA_023525715.1. Lineage (NCBI taxonomy): Eukaryota > Viridiplantae > Streptophyta > Magnoliopsida > Asterales > Asteraceae > Cichorium > Cichorium intybus. Next base: position 25,570,966 of record CM042010.1, on the reverse strand, counting down.
TATTTATCTTAAAAATATAACTAATCTACTACTAAGAACTCCACACATTTTTTTACTAACTTCACATGTAATTATATTATTTATAGCACTCCCCCTTAGATGATATTTTCCAATTTGGAGTTCAACCTTTAAATATTTCCTCGTTAAAAACCTTACTAAAGCAAACCTAATGGGAAAAACTTTAGCGAAGGAAAAAATAGTGCAGTTGACTCCCCCTCATTTGGCATATATTCATTAATATATGTTATGCACATCACGCATCCTGATATCCTGAACATGTTTTCTGAAGACTTTAGTATGCAGTGTTTTGGTAAAAATATATTTCTATTATTGCTAGACTAAACATACTTCATTTTAATCTGTATGTATTTTATAATATTGTAGGTGTATGAAAAGAAATTTAGAGATATATGTTTAGTCCTATCATTCTTGGTATACCCTTCTTTCATTTGGGATACACAAGTAGCATTGTCTTCATTAATCAGAGTTGGAACTTTATTCAAATTCAATCCACATGAAACGAAATGTCATCATTCTTAACTATATATATTTTCTACTTGCATGCTTCATGTAGTGCAATTATTTGAGAATGATTTCAAGATATGGCAACAACTGTTTGTTTTTTAGAATGCCAAGAAATTATAGTACCTCCATTCATAAATACATATCTAGTTTAAGATATTGTTTTATGGGGATGCGATAAATTACCACCATCTGCATAACCAATCAAACCTTGCTTTAAACTGTTAGAATAAAATATGCCTAAATCAACAGTTCCTTGAAGGTATTAGAATATGTGCTTGATTCCATTCTAATATCTTTTTGTTGGGGATGATTTCTAACTTTCCAATAAGTTTACTGCTAATAAGATGTCGGGCCTTGTACAATTGGTAAGATATATAAAAGCACCAATTACACTAAGGTATGTTACTTCTAGTCCAAGAACCTCTTCATTTTTGTTTGTAAGGGAGAAATGGATCATTGCTAATGTTTAATGATCTAACAACCATTTGAGTACTTAGAAGAGTGGTTTTGTTCATATTGAAATGTTTCAAGACCCTTATAAGTATAATTCGATTGAGTTATAAGTATTTCATTATGCATATGATCAATCTGTAAACCAAGGCAGTATTTATTTTTCCAAGGTCTTTCATTTCAAATTCGATTGAGTATAGTTTGATTAAGTCATACGTATTTCATTAGGCATATGATCAATCTGTAAACCAAGACAATATTTATTTTTTCAAGGTCTTTCATTTCAAATTCTTTCTTTAAAATACAATCAATTCTTGCATTTTCATTTCAAATTCTTTCTTTAAAATACAATCACTTCTTGCATTTCTTTATTTGCTACAATAATGTTTAGATCATCAACATAGACAAGTATGATCACAAATCGAAATGTTGTTTTCTTAGTAAAAATGCATGAAAAAATAAGATATTTTGAATATCCTTTGATTATAAAATAAAAACTAAAAAAATTATTTAACCCATATAAAGGGTAATTTTATTGAATACATTTCTTTGGGTTTTGATTCTTTAGGAATCTTAAATACTTCATGGACTTTCATATAGAAGGATCTCTAGAGAATAGGTTTCCTCATTCCTGGCCTCTGAGAGAAACCTTGAGCTACAAGTCTAACTTTGTGCCTTACAATTTCACTTTTTCATTTATTTTTCTTATGAAAATCCATCTACAGCCTAATGGTTTCATAAGTTTAGGTGTGAGTACAATGTTGTAATAATGTCCAAGGTCATCAACTTGTGGTAATATTTCTAATAATAGCATAAGTCCTTTTGGGTTGCCCCTCATGACCTAGAAAAACAAATAGAGTTAGAAATAAAAGAAAGGATGATTAGTTTATTAATTTATTGAAAAATAAATTAATTAGAAACTAGATCAATAGATTAATTAATAAATTAATCTAAAATTAATTTAGATTCAATTAAAGGGACTGTATTGTAATTGATTAAAGGTTTAATAAAAGATAACAAGTCCAGGGGGTGCGGCCGCCAACAGGATCCTACGTTTGAAACCCTAGGAACCCATGCACAATAAATAAAGGCCTTGGGATTCAACCCTAAGGCATCCCAAGCCTTAAGAGTGTCGCCAACTCCTCCCACTCCTTTCCTTTCTACGAAATCTCTTCCCTCTCTAGGGTTAGAGTTCTTTGCTTCTGATCTGTCTGGTTTTCTAGAGATCACTGGTGTGAATAACTAGAGGGGTTCTACTTTGGATCCTGTTCATCCTTGGAATCGTGGCCCTGACCAGAGTACAAAGAAGGAGACTTGCTGAGGTATATTCTGTTTAAGTTTTAAGTTGCAATAATTGTTATGAACTGCATGATCCTAAATTATGTTCATGGAACTTATGTGATTTGATCTTATCTGTCTTCTGCTGCATGTGTTTATGTGTTTATGTGATCAAATCCCAACATACAATTGGCCCAAAAACTTTCCGTTTATTGAGTGAAATTTAATTCTGCCACATAGCTTCCTTCCATTTAACCCAATCATGACTGTTTTGACAATCAATGCCATATTTTGGTTCATGATTATTATTCGAATTCATAATATCACTTGCAATAACATATAAAAAATTTTGAATTATATTTTCCATTTCATTTCGATCCCATAACATTTTTTTTACCATAGTTAATAGCAATCTTTTTGTTAATATCATTCATTTTTTTTCTACGGAGGCTTTAATATAGTCAGTTTCTTCATGAACATTTACCTTATGGTCAAATGTGTTTTCAGCTCCTTTATTTTTCAAGGAGTTTTTATCTTTGGAGCATCTTCCATGCTTCAGGGGTGCTTTAGATTCTTAAGTAACTATATCAATAGAATTTTTATATGTGATTTCAGTTAGAGCTAGAGTATTAACAGCTAGTATATGTGATTTAGTTACTCTTTTCGTGTCAATAAATGCATCTGGTAACTTATTCGCAATATCTTGCAAATACATAATCTTTTGAAATTATGTTTCAGATTGTTTTGTACAAATATCAAGATATGTTAAAGAAGGTTCATGCCATGGAATAATCTTTTCTTTAATTTTATTTTCCCCTCCTAATGTTAGGAAAAATCTACATTAAACCGACAATTCGCAAAATGTGTTATACAAACATCACTTGTCAAGGGTTGTAGGAATCATATGATAGAACTTGTTTCATACCTAACATATTTTCCCAATCTACTTTGAGGACCCATTTTTGTATGTTGTAGGGCAATAGGGACATATATTGCTCCTTCAGAATTTTTAAGATGTGAAATATTTGGCTCTTATCTGAAGGCATGTTTTTGGCGAGAAGATTTATGATATGTACTTGGTCTTAAACGAATTAGTGAGGCAGCATGTCATATTGCATGACCCCATACATGTAATATTGCATGACCCCACACAGACAAACACATGAAGTTTTGTTCTCATTATTAACGGTCTAGCTAATCGTTGAAGATGTTTAATCAATGATGCAGCTAAACCATTATGTATGCTTACATGAGCAACAAGATGTTTAACAACAACTCCCACAACCATATAATAATCATCTAATGGTGGAGATGTAAATTCCCTAGCATTTCATCTCTTACTTTTTTTTGATAGTGTAATCAGTAAAATGTGCTATTATTTTAACAAAATGGGCAAGAAGTTTAGCAAATGCCATGTTACGGGATTACAATAGACAAACATATTATGATTTGCTATGATCCAACATATTATCATCCAAAAATATTGTTCTTCAACACGTTTGAAATCCCTAATTTGTGATGATCCAAAAATATTATGATTCAAAAATGGTATTATCTGTAATCGTCTCTTTATGAATCAAAATTATATGAATCAAAAATGTTATGATCGAAAACTTAATTTGGTTGAATATGTTATGATATAAATTGTTTATGATTCAAAACTATATCATTCAAAATATAAATATTATAAGACAAAAGACAAAAGATTGTTTTGTTTAAAAAAATGTTAAGATATTCAAATATACGATCCAAAATCCAAAATGTTATGTTCCAAAATGATATGATGCAAAATATTATGATTCAAAATGATATGATTAAAATGTTATATCACAAAACGTTATGCCCAGCATATTAAAAAAAGGCTAAAATGGACTAAAAATACTAAGAAATAATTACAAAAATAATTAAAAAAATCCATAATAATAATAAATTAAAAACGAGTAAGAATTTATTAAAAAGGTAAAAAAAATAAATAAAAATAAATAAAAGTATAAAAAAGGACCACCTAAATTACATTCCACGGACATCCATTGCATGGAATAGTATCCTCAAGTCGTATTACATTCCACGGACGTGTGTCACATGTGATTGAATCACGTCTAATGACGATGTTTGACGTTCTTTCCTATAACAAAATGGTTGTTCGAGAATTGTCTCATAATTCTTACTATTTTATGGGTTTCTATCGGATCTGGATCATGTACACACACACACACACACACACACACACACACACACACACACACACACACACACACATATATATATATATATATATATATATATATATATATATATATATATATATATATATATATATATATATATATATATATATATATATATATATATATATATAGAGTCCGTTTTAAGAGAGAACCAATATTTTCTTAGGAACCGTAGGAACTTTTTGACTAAAATTTTTTTTTTCAAAAAAAATGACATAATACACATAGTTGCTTATATTTAAGACATTTTGTAAAAAAAATTTGAAAAATTATGTGTATACACGAAAAGTGCACATATGCACTTTTTTCGCAAATGTGTATATGATCACGTTTCGTGCATATGTGCACATTTCGTGTGTGTGTGTGTGTGTGTGTGTGTGTGTGTGTGTGTGTGTATATATATACATATATACATATATACATATATATATATATATATATATATATATATATATATATATATATATATATATATATTATTTTTTCAATTTTTTTTTACAAAAGATCTTAAATATAAGCGATTAGGTGTATTATGTCATTTTTTTGAAAAAAAATTTCAGTAAAAAAGTTCCTACGGTTCCTAGGAAAATATTGGTTCCCATTTGATATTTAGTCTATATATATATATATATATATATATATATATATATATATATATATATATATATATATATATATATATATATATATATATATATATATCAGGTGCGTACCCGTGCGATGCAGCAGCAACAAATACTTTACGATGACGATTAATTTTCTTTCGGTATGTTGTTTTGGGTTAAAGATAAAAGTACTTTGTTGAATTGGATTGAATAGAAAAATACGTTATTGTTCTTTTTATTGGTCCGGTTTTCATCTAGAGCTGTTCGTTTAAGATAAAATTTGTGTTTTTGTTAAATACGGTTAACCGATTAACACGAAATGTAGCGATGAAAATGAATTTCATTGTAAAACTTCAAACTGACATAATTAATTTAAGTTGAACTAATATTTTAGATTTAGGATTGTTTTGGTTACTTAAATAAAAACCGAATAATCCTAAGCATCGATTATGAAGGTAGATAGTGAACAAAATCAATCTCAAATCACTCCAAGGCAGTCCGGTCTTTTAATAGGTTTTGAATGAACGGTTTAAGAACCGGTCCTAAGCTGTCTTTTTCGGTTGATTTTGGTCTACAATAGTTCATTTAAGAGACAGTTCATGTTTTTTTTTTAAATACAGTTAACCAAAGTTTATATATTTTTATTCTTTTAAAATATAGTTATCCAAAATTAACCAAAATTAGTTTACTAAAATTGTCATAAGTAAATATGTTTCTTTACGAATCAAAATTGTTTTTTATGTCCACAATATCACTTTCCGGTTTCCCGTGTTATCGTATTTCTCTGGATGTGATCTATTTGTTTGGAAATGATTCATAAATTGTAAATTGTAAAATCTCAAAAAATGATGAACCTACTAAATTTAAACATTGTCTACTAATCAGCCTGATAAGGAGTTCTTAAATAGTTGTTCTAAAACATGTTAAGTATTGTTAAATAATCAGATTTACTCTCAACAAACATACTACACAAAATTTTATATTTGGATGTGATTTTATTGTTACTAAGATAATCATTTTTCAGTCCTTGTATTTTTTTTTTTGGAACGGCGGCAATATATAAAAAGCTAGTAGAGACTAGCAATAACAACAATTACATAGAGTTAATAATTACATTTGGATTACTCACACAATCAATCTTTTGAAATTCTGTTTCAGATTGTTTTGTACGAATATCAAGATATGTTAAAGAAAGTTCATGCCATGGAATAATCTTTTCTTTAATTTTATTTTCCCCTCCTAATGTTAAGAAAAAATCTACATTTCGCAAAATGTGTTATACAAACATCACTTGTCAAGGGTTGTAGGAATCATATGATAGAAGTTGTTTCATAACTAACATATTTTCCCAATCTACTTTGAGGACCCATTTTTGTATGTTGTAGGGCAATAGGGACATATATTGCACCTTCAGAATTTTTAAGATGTGAAATATTTGGCTCTTATCCGAAGGCATGTTTTTGGCGAGAAGATTTATGATATGTACTTGGTCTTAAATGAATTAGTGAGGCAGCATGTTATATTACATGACCCCATACATGTAATATTGCATGACCCCAAACAGACAGACACATGAAGTTTTGTACTCATTATTAACGGTCTAGCTAATCGTTGAATATGTTTAATCTATGATGCCACTAAACCATTATGTATGCTTACATGAGCAACAAGATGTTTAACAACAATTCCCACAACCATATAATAATCATCTAATGGTGGAGATGTAAATTCCCTAGCATTTCATCTCTTACTTTTTTTGAGAGTGTAATCAGTAAAATGTGCTCTTATTTTAACAAAATGGGCAAGAAGTTTAGCAAATGCCATGTTACGGGATTACAATAGACAAACATATTATGATTTGCTATGATCCAACATATTATGATCCAAAAATATTGTTCTTCAACACGTCTGAAATCCCTAATTTGTGATGATCCAAAAATATTATGATTCAAAAATGGTATTATCCGTAATCGACTCTTTATGAATCAAAATTATATGATTCAAAAATGTTATGATCGAAAACTTAATTTGGTTGAATATGTTATGATATAAATTGTTTATGATTCAAAACTATATCATTCAAAATATAAATATTATAAGACAAAAGACAAAAGACTGTTTTGTTTAAAAATGTTAAGATATTCAAATATACGATCCAAAATCCAAAATATTATGTTCCAAAATGATATGATGCAAAATATTATGATTTAAAATGATATGATTAAAATGTTATATCACAAAACGTTATGCTCCAGCATATTAAAAAAAACCCTAACATGGACTAAAAATAATAAGAAATAATTAAAAAAGTAATTTAAAAAATCAATAATAATAATAACAAATTAAAAACGAGTAAGAATTTATTAAAAAGGTAAAAAAATAAATAAAAATAAAAAACAAAAAGTATAAAAAGGTCAACCTAAATTACATTCCACGGACATCCGTTGCATGGAATAGTATCCTCAAGTCGTATTACATTCCACGGACGTGTGACACATGTGATTGAATCACGTCTAATGACGATGTTTGACATTCTTTCTTATAACAAAATGGTTGTTCGAGAATTGTCTCACAATTCTTACTATTTTATGGGTTTCTATTGGATCTGGATCATGTATACACAACACACAAAAATACATACATATACACACACGCACACACACACACACACACACACACACATATATATATATATATATATATATATATATATATATATATATATATATATATATATATATATATATATATATATATATATATATATATATATATATATATAGTCCGTTTTAAGAGAGAACCAATATTTTCCTAGGAATCGTAAGAACTTTTTGACTGAAATTTTTTTTTCAAAAAAAATGACATAATACACATAGTTGCTTATATTTAAGACATTTTGTAAAAAAAAATTGAAAAATTATGTGTATACACGAAATGTGCACATATGCACTTTTTTCGCAAATGTGTATATGATCACGTTTCGTGCATATGTGTACATTTCGTGTATATATATTATTTTTTGAATTTTTTTACAAAAAATCTTAAATATAAGCGATTAGGTATATTATGTCATTTTTTTGAAAAAAAAATTCAGTCAAAAAGTTCCTACGGTTCCTAGGAAAATATTGGTTCCTATTTGATATTTAGTATATATATATATATATATATATATATATATATATATATATATATATATATATATATATATATATATATATATATATATATATATATATATTAGGTGCGTACCCGTGCGATGCAGCAGAAGCAAATACTTTACGATGACGATTAATTTTCTTTCGGTATGTTGTTTTGGGTTAAAGATAAAAGTACTTTGTTGAATTGGATTGAATAGAAAAATATGTTGTTGTTCTTTTTATTGGTCTGGTTTTCATCTAGAGCTGTTCGTTTAAGATAAAATTTGTGTTTTTGTTAAATACGGTTAACCGATTAACACGAAATGTAGCGATGAAAATGAATTTCATTGTAAAACTTCAAAATGACAATTAATTTAAGTTGAACTAATATTTTAGATTTAGGATTGTTTTGGTTACTTAAATAAAAACCGAATAATCCTAAGCATCGATTATGAAGGTAGATGTGAAGAAAATCAATCTCAAATCACTCCAAGGCAGTCCGGTCTTTTAATAGGTTTTGAAGGAACGGTTTAAGAACCGGTCCTAAGCTGCCTTTTTCGGTTGATTTTGGTCTACAATAGTTCCTTTAAGAGACAGTTCATGTTTTTTTTAAATACAGTTAACCAAAGTTTATATATTTTTATTCTTTTAAAATATAGTTATCCAAAATTAACCAAAATTAGTTTACTAAAATTGTCATAAATAAATATGTTTCTTTACGAATCAAAATCGTTTTTTATGTCCACAAGATCACTTTTCCGGTTTCCCGTGTTATCGTATTTCTCTGGATGTGATCTATTTGTTTGGAAATTATTCATAAATTGTAAATTGTAAAATCTCAAAAAATGATGAACCTACTAAATTTAAACATTGTCTACTAATCAGCCTGACAAGGAGTTCTTAAATAGTTGTTCTAAAACATGTTAAGTATTGTTAAATAATCAGATTTACTTGTAACAAACATACTACACAAAATTTTATATTTGCATGTGATTTTATTGTTACTAAGATAATAATTTTTCAGTCCTTGTAAATTTTTTTTTTTGGAACGGCGGCAATATATAAAAAGCTAGCAGAGACTAGCAATAACAACAATTACATAGAGTTAATAATTACATTTGAATTACTCACACAATCAACCCAAGAAATCTTAATTTTATGAAAACGCGCACAAACCTACAAAAACAATTCAGATTGAAGAAAATCCCACAATGCCGCCTTAAGAGGTTTACTCGCATCGAACAACAATCTGTTGTGAAAATTCCAAATCTCCCAACACACCGTACAAAAAACCACTTCCAAACATAACATCGTGTTATGTTTGAGACGCAAGGAACCGAACCATCTATCCCAATCACTTATAGAGGAACATATAGGAATGTCAATTTCCCATCATCTCACCACAAGAGCCCAAAGATCAAGAGCCAACTCACACGAAAAGAACAAGTGACTAACCGTCTCAACATCCAAATCACACATCGGACACAAAGTAGAATGAAGATCCAAACCCCTCCTATCTAGATTGACTCTAGAAGGGAGACGATTAAGCCTAAGTTTCCACATGAACACGTTCACCTTAGCCGGGAGAATTTGATTCCACGTGGTCTCCAAATTAGACACATCAAGGAGTGCATTATCAACTAAACACCTAGCTGAAGAGACCGAAAAACCTGCCAACAAATAAGGTGTCCAAACCCAAACATCAATCTTATTATTAAGCACCACTTGATCAACCAAAGCCTTCATATGTTGAAACTGAATGAGTTCAGCCCCACCTCTCGGTTCATGTCTCAAAACCGAACCCCAATTATCAAGATGAATCCTATTTGCCACCATGCAATCTTTATCTAGATCTAATTCAAACACCCGACTAAATCTATGACGAAAACTAACATCACTCCCCCATAAATTTTTATTATTTAAAACATTAATTGATAAGAAAGCTGCTAATCAAATGATATTCTTATTTACTACCGAATTAGAGTTTAAAATACAAAGGGTTGTTCTATAGCTATCCCTCTCATTTCATATTGTATCCCCGTAATAACCCATCAAATAAAAAAGTATTTTATTTTATTAGTTTTTTAATCAATACACCCCCTGATTTGACTAACTGATTTGTTTTATCTCAATTTCGTTTTTTTATTGTCTTTTTATTTATTATTATTATTATTATTATTATTATTATTATTATTATTATTATTATTATTATTATTATTATTATTAGCTTTATAAAATAAAATTATAACCGTTCGTGTTTATTGATAATCTAACGCCTCTTTTTTATTCGTTCGAATTTATTCGGTCATTTATAAATCAAGTGGTTGAATTAAAATTTATTTTTTATAAAATCATTCGGGTTATACCATTTGTAAGTAATCGAAATTCATGTTATTATTAGTGGGAAACCGTCATTGTTGTCCGTTGACCCAGACGTAATATTTGATCAAACTTTGTATTATATTATTATTTATATTGTTATTTTTATACATTCGTTCGAATTTGACATAACCGTTTTGATATAATTTGTCATAATTTTATAAAATTGTAAACTTCGTTCGTTGTGTCGTAATTCTTTAAAAAAACTATTGTTTATTGTTACTAAAACGTAAAAATTATAAAATCTAAATTCATTAATTTGAGATTCATTCAAATTTGACATAACCGTTTTGGTATAATTTGACAAAATTTTATAAAGTTATAAACGTCGTTCGATTTGCCGTAATTACTTTTAAAAAAAACTATTGTTTATTGTTACTAAAACGTAAAAATTATAAAATGTAAATTCATTGTTATTGTTTTTCTAATAATAATAAATCAAATACTATTAATAAAAAAAGAAAAAAAAAGACAACAACAAACAAAATAGACAAAAGACAAAAGAAAAAAACAACAAAAATACAAATAATCAAATCAGGGAAGGTACGATTAGATAGTAGGAAGATATATATAGAATCACCCAATACAAAAACAATACGCAAAAGTTGAGTTTAAAAAGACAAAATGTTATTTTTATCAATAACAATAATATTCCGCTATAACCACAACTCATAATTGAAATTATATGTTTATCAACGCAAATAACAATAATTCTTTTTTACATATTTGTCCGTTTTAAACATTTTTTTACATGTTTGTCCCAAACATCAATCGGACAATAGAGCTACTCTGAATGTATGATGGTCAAAGACGATTTTTATTGCCCTGTAGTTCGTACTATTTAGAATTGAATATAATAAATATTTCTTGGTAAAAGAATGCGTAAACTGAAAATAGCCAACTAATTATTTGAATTGTCTAGAATGCTCACTAAATGGACTTTTTTTTACATAAGATCTTTACACCATTTTTTATCATATATACATCATTATGACAGAATTTAGGACATGACATTTATCAAATGAGACTACAGTTTAGTTTTTTTTTTTTTTTTTTTTTCCTGACTATTTTACCCTCTATGTAATTGAAACTACACTATGGAGTTGTTCAAAAATTGTCACACCACGTATATGGGGTTGCAAAAAATCCAAGGGACACATGATCAACCTGTATTTTAGTAGCTGTAAAACTGATATCAGTAGACTATCAATGCATATATCATTATGAATAAGGGGCACACCACATATAAAAGTAAAGATGAACATCGACATATTAAGCAATTCAGAGATCATTTTTGGGGAATCAAATTTTAAGGGACTATGTCACAATTCCAAAAAGCCTTGAATGAAATCAATGAGAAGTTGAGGTATACCAGAAAGCAAACTTACATATTTCCCCTTTTCAGGGACTATATCGAGTCTCTAATTGGTCATAAGATGAAATAGAGAAAACATGAAATCGAGACTGAGACATCTCAGTAATGAGAGACAAAGAGAAGGTTACAAGTTGGGAAAAGAGAAAAACACTAATATGTCTCATGAACGTAGAAATTGAAATCGAAAATCTAACACAAAATCAAAAGGTTTCAGATTATTCTGAGGGTTTAGGAAAATAACCTGCAATAAACCCTATAAAAATCAGAAGCCATGAGCGAATTTTTTCAATACTTCATAATCTCAAAATGAAAATTATATGTCGAAAGTGAGAAAGAAATTACATATTTGTTCAGCACTTCTACATCGGAGTCCAAGTGAATGGTTTAATTACGATTTTTTTAGAATGGGAGAATCATCATACCTGGAGGGAGAGAACAAGGTCGTTGATTGTAGCAGAGTAGATCAATGTCCCCTAGAACATGGATAGCGATCCGTGTGCAATGGTGGTGGTTATGCGATTGTGGTGTGTAGATGGCGGGCTAGTGGTTCGATGGTGGTGTGCTAGTGGTTTGGTAGACGATGGATGGTGACAATGGTGTTGGTTGTGCGATGGTGTTGGTTTTTAGAGATAGACGGAGAAAGAGGAAGAGATAAAGAAAGGGGGTGCGGTGGCAGATGCTATGAGTGGTAATGAAGGTGTTGGTGGTCGTGACGATGAGTGGTTGGGTTGCATGGGATAGTCTTTCGAGAAGGAGAGTTAAAGGTGGGCAAGGTATTTACAACTTAAAAAATATGAACATTGCTCTCCTTATGAAATGGTTGTGGCGTCTAAAGATGGATTGCAATAGCTTATGGAGAAGGTGTATTATGGCTTTTCATAATGTTTCGGGTGAAGATCGAAAGCCGTTAGCAAAAAAGGGTTTGCCGGTACGTGGTTATCCATTATTGACTGTGTTAAAGAGTTGGAGGAGTTAATATAAGGATAAATCAGCTTCTTGTCAGAAAGTTGGGAAGAGGTGATAAGACGTTCTATTGGCACGATGCTTGGTTGGGTGACAGTCCTTTAAAAATGGTCTTTCTGAAGTTATACACTATTGAAGCGGTGAAAAGTTGTAAGGTGAGTGAGAGGGTTGAAGTTAGAAATCAATGTCTCATGTGGAACTGGAGAAGGGACCCTCGGAATGGCCAGGGCTGAAAAAATTGAACTCACTTCAATGATAACCTGGCTTACACATGCAAATTTGACTCTGAAATCTGACTCTTGGGAATGGAATATTGAGAGCAACGGGCTGTTTTCGATGTGCTCCTTAAGAAATTGAACTGAAGATGCGCTTGATGATGATGAAAACTCGAATTTTACTTGGTTGCACGTTATTCCTCTAAAAGTAAACTGCTTCATACAGAGATTTATTAATAATAGGATTCCCGTAGCTTCTAATAGCTATTGTTCTTTTTGTGGTGAGATCGTTGAGAACCTTGATCATCTAATTTTCTCCTGTTCTTTATCTAAAGAGGTTTGGTGCAAATTTATGGTCTCTGGTGTCATTATTTCAAGATGCACATATGTTATGAATCAAAATATTATATAAGAAAGTTTTAACATACAAAACTTATAATCATCCGAAAATGTATGAGTCAAAAGTTATTATGTCCTAAATATTATCATTCTTAAGTATAATCATTAGTATAAAAATGACCTACGACCACACTTTTTCCAAAACCGTCTAGTCACACTTTGGATTTTTTTGCCTGACTAAAGATCACGTAAAAATTTTTAGACTATTTTTGCTACACTTTACAGCAATAAGCGTGACCGTTGGTATGTAGATTGTAATCGTTGATAACGATTTAACGTCAGACATTACCTTTTTACGACGCACAATCAAACAATGTGGCCACATATCAACAACGGTCACAGTTATTATTGAAAGAAGAAATTTTGTGATGGTTTTTCTATGAGACGAAAGATGCATATATGGTCACATAAAACAGTTGTTTATGTGTCTAAAATCGAGTATATACGGCCACATAATTGATTTCGTGTGACCATAGGATAGTTTCTTATTAGCCACTTAGTAAAAGAAACAAAATAAGTAAGTATAAGAATTCTATGGTCACGTCTTAATTTTTTATGCGTGTCAAAAAACAAAGAATTGTCATGATAAAAGATAAAAGTTGTGAGTATAAGTGTTATACGGTCACAACATACTTTATTATACGTATCTAAAAGAATAACTTGATTTCAATTAAGGCAAAACCGAGTACATATGGCCACATAAATGATTTAGTATGTCCATAGGGTAGCGTTTAGACACTTACTTAACGAATCAAATACAAGTAAGTATAACTATGTTATGGTCACGTCGTAAAATATTATGTGTGTCTAAAAAGAAACAATTTTCATGATAAAGAGAAATGTTGTGAGTGTAATTATTATATGGTCACGGTATACGTGATTATACGTGTTTAAAATTATATATAATATAATTAAATGGACATAAGTAATGAAATGATTTGGCCACATAAATGATTTTTTTTGTGTCCATATGCTTGAGTTAGCCACTTAGTAAAGGAAAACAAAAGCATGTTACTATAACCATTCTATGGTCACGTATTTATTTTTAATGCGTGTCAAAAAACAAACAATTGTCATGATAAAAGAGAAGCGTTGTGAGTATACGTATTGTATTAAGGAATGACATTATTGGCCACATAAATGAATTGAGTGATTTCAATTAAGGAATGTCACTTAGTAAAGGGAAACAAAAACACATTACTAAAGTAATTGAGTGATTTCAATTAAGGTAAAATCGAGTACATATGGCCACACAACTAGTAATAAGGAATGACATTATTTTACCACATAAATAATTTTTTGTGTCCATAAGATTATGTTGGTCACGTTCTAATTCCTTATGTGTGTCTAAAAACAAACAATTGGTCACATATTAAATGTACTAAATTTAAATAACCAATTCTTGAACGATTTGTATTTAGTACTCACAACTTTTTACAAATTTTTCCCTAACTTTAAAGATGCCAAATATGAAAGTTGATTTTTATAAATGGTAGTAAGTTTAAAGTCGGTTGTACTAAACAACACAATTACTCTGTTTTTTCCAAATTAACACACAACCATAATGATTGAAAATGACTATATATATATATATATATATATATATATATATATATATATATATATATATATATATATATATATATATATATATATATATATATATATATATATAAGCAAATATAAACATGGTTTCAACACTGAAATTTCTATAGACTATACAATTTCCAAAAATTTCTAATAATCTAATCGTCTTCAAATTAAGGTGTAAGTAGCCACTTTCTGTCTTGCAAGTTTGATTACTTCATTCATTTTTAATTTAGGGATACAAACCCCATGTTTATTATCAACAAATTATATAGCGTCAGCTACACTTGATAGTGGGTTGTCTTCCACGGAATTCAGAATAAGCTTTTCTATCCTATTAGCAGATGCATTCCTTAAGGATTTGGGGTAGAATGAAGTGACGGATTGAGGAGATTTTTCAATATATACATATTGAACAATGGTGAAATCATTCCCAATGGTTTCCTTAAAAAACGAGAAGTCATTGGCTGTTTGTAGGCGAATGAGACCCAAATCCAAGGTCTCATCAGATTTCCAGGTATAGAGGAAAACTTTGTTTGGGTTGTACCCCAAAAATTGTGCTACACTTTCAAGAGTTAGAAGTGTGAAGTTATTTATGTCTAAATAGTTGACATAATCAACTATTGGACGAACACAAGAACGAGAGGGTGTGGAAGTAAATTTCCCGCCATGAACGACTTTGAGGCTAAAAGCCATCACATTATAGAAGCTGTATCCTTCAGAAAGGTCCAAAATTGAACTTGAATCTCTAATCCTCTATTGATTGTTGATTCCTGCCATGATTACGCAAGTGGTTTTTGATCGGAAACGAATATGTAGAAGACATGTTTTGTAGGTTATTATATAGTCACAAATTCAATGTCCATATGAAAAGACTAATGTAATTATTGGTAATTAATACAGTCTGAAAGCATTTAACGGTTGGGAATCATTATCTTCAACATAAGTTTCCTAATTAATACAGTATTGAAAGCATTTGCAGTAATTATATTTTATATTAGTGGACATGTTATTCCATTTGTAAGATATGGTAAGTGACGTTTTACAAGGATATGAATGTTACGGTTTGAAAAAATACAACAAAGAGGAAAGTACAATGTTATAAATAACAGTAAAATGAAAGTAAGTTGTTAAAATTGACACAATTCCCTTACTTTTAGAGTTTGAAGGATGGTACATTTTTTAGTGATGTGTGACCTTTTCAATGTTTAGATTATTACACACAATTGAGGCACATTTGAAAGACTCATATTTAGTACATACAACATTGAAAATATAAAAATTGAAAGAAAAACTGAAAATGTCAAGGGTGTAAAAGACACAGGGGAAGAATTAAATAATTAGATAAAAATTAAACTGAAAGAAAATTTGAAATTACGGTTTGAAGCCAACAATTATCATATCTTCTTTGAGACGTGTTTAAATAGAAACAAAACCCTTGTCAAAAATACCATTACACATTTGCACGACTAACCAATGAATAATTAGTTTTAAAATGAAAATAGCAACTGCCATCGGTTGCTTTTTCTAAGGGATTGTTATTTTTTAATAATGTGTATTGACAAAAATACCCTTACTCAATGAACATTAGAGTGTATGCTTTATAAGGGCAATAACGTTAATTTCTACACCGCACGATCTAGGCGCCATAATTCCCACGACTAGACCACTGAACCTCGCTTCACTTTGTCGGCGTGTTCAACTACAACAAGGTCTCATCCCCCGAAAAAAATCTGATCATCTTCTAAAACCCTAAACCCTTTGTTGCTAAAACCTTGAAACGAAGCAAGAAATGGAAGGGACAACTGCAACAAGAACGCAAACATGACATCAGCAAATACCGCTAGCTGACCTTCCACCGGTACTTATCAAGAAAATAGCCATGCACTTGGCGACTTCATCAGCGATTGCAGTTCTCAAATGCAAATGTGTGTAAGTTTCTTATACACTTTGTTTATTACATTTGTGTTTTTTGAATTGTGTGTACATTAAGACATATATTTTTATTGTCTATTCAAGTTGCAAAACACTTAACAAGATGCTGAGACCGATGAAGTATACAAACACATGGAAACCAATGTATTAAGTTCTATTAGATATTGGCGTTTCTCCTTGAAGAGGAATGCACTGTTCGATAAGTGCAGATAGAAGAGAAATATGAACTTAATGTTCAAGGATGGAATGGTATACTCTATATTTTCTCATATTATTATCTTTGTTTTAAACTTTTAGTTCTTGTTTCATTCTTGTATTAGTACTCTAGTTTTTACATTTTATTAATCTTTGTTTTGTACTTTAAACCAAAACAGATGAAGGTTTTTTATTCAATAGAATAGCAATAGATAGGAAGACATATGCTTGAGGAGGAAGCTTCAATAAATGGACGTAAAATTTGTCCTGGAATGCTGCTGATGGGTCAAGGCATCGACCACAAAAACAATGCTTTGGAGATGTTGAATAAAGCATACCCCTCTTCTAGCAGATATCAGCATGTTCGGCAAACCATGAGGAAGGTTCGAGACCTCTTGTCCAAGCGGGATGAGTTAGAACTAGTACAATTCCACCGTTGCCTCATTACTTGTGAAACGCATACTTATCGGCTTACCACTATTAGTAGGGATTTTAAATTAGAAGAACCAAAAGTTGTGGAATGTAAAAGTTGCTTGTGGAATGCTTGTTACTTTGAATTTCATAGGATGTTTAATAATCAACATTAAATTTTGAATGTAGTTCGACATTTTTGGAATATGAATTTATGATCATTAGATTTTGAATGTATATAACGTTATTGGTATATGATCATTAATTAGATTCTGAATCTTTAATTGACTAACAATTGAAAAGGCTATGTTTAATAAATGGAATATCACATTTTACATTGAATGTACTCATAACATTTCACATTTTCCCCCCGAAGTTTAAACATGTGAAATATGAAAGTTGATTGCTATAAATGGTTGTAAGTTTAAAGTCGGTTGTTAAACCATAAAAAACAAACTACTCTGTTTTGAATGTTTATAACATTTTTGGTATATGATCATTAGATTCTGAATCTTTATTTGGGATTAAATATGTACAATCATCAAATGGAATGAATGAACCAATTACTTTGTTTTTCCAATTGAGGCATATCTTATGATAAACACATTTGATCTGCTTTTCCATATACATATGTACATTGTTATAAACAAAATAACAATTACATTAACATATGTGCTTCATGGAACCAAACACAAAAAGAATTTCATATTTCATAAACAACAACCCAAATAACACACAAACATATGTACATTGTATTAAACAAACAGAATTTTCCATTAACATAATAAAAAAAGAAATCATATACCAAATACAATACTAGACACATGTGCTTCACGATACCAAGAACAGAACTCACAAGTATATACTTCATAATCAGCACCTAAACCTAGTGCAAGTATTCTCTCACTGTTATGGCCTTCCTTTGGGCAATACACACGGAAAGAATCCTTCTTGAACTTATACAATCGCCTAATTGAACGAGTAATATGTTCAAATCGACGAGCAGCTATTCTGAGTTCCATTAGATATTTACTTGCAAAAAAATGAATGAAGCATTTTCCTTCCAATTCTGCATGTATCATGCCCATTCAAAATAAGCGATATTCCAAGAGTATAAGTAGCTGATGGATGACCTTTATTTTTTGCCCTTTGTACATGTTCCAAGTCGGAGCGAACTTGGTGATCTTAGTAGAGGCCATACTATAAATAAACAAAACCATTAGAATCAACTACAAATAAACATTAATACATTAAATATTTAGACGTTACATACCACTCCTTTTCGGAATAAGGCATCAGGGTTTCCAGCAGCATAACATTTATTGAGAATTTCTTTCTGATTTGGTCTTTGCAAATGCTGAATTAACTCAATACGTTCAAGATTTACACGTTCCAACACGTGTATGTTGTCTGCCACTTCCATTAACCCATTTGAACTGCAAATACAATAGTAATGATCAATTTTTTAGGCAAGAGTAAGTAACGGTTACGTGAAGATACATACCACCGTTTCATAGTTGTAATACTTTTAAGATGATTCTCCAACTCGTGCAAGAATATCAACCAATATATGTTGGGTTATATCATCGATTGTCGCCATCAACACTTATATGAAAGGTCAACCACATAAAGCAATAAATATTAACGAATGATTGAAAATGTCAACATTGTAAAAACACGGGAAAGAAAATAATTAAAGCTTACCTTCAATGTGCTTTTGTAAGGTTTTGGAAATTCAGAACGCTTTGGGAAGGCGAACATCCAATAGGTATGTCAGCAAAACCCTTAAAAAGCATTGTGATGGGTTATGGTCGATTAGAAAGGGTTGTGATGGGTTATAGTCCACTTGAGTGGGTTGTGATGGGTTATGGTCCATGTGAAAGGGTTGTGATGGGTTATGTTCCACCTGAACGGGTTGTGATGGGTTATAGTCCACTTGAAAGGGTTGAGATGGGTTATGGTCCACTTGAAAGGGTTGTGATGGGTTATAGTCCACCTGAATGGGTTGTGATGAGTTATGGTCCACTTAAATGGGTTGTGATGGGTTATGGTGCATTATAAATGGTTGTGATTGGTTATGATCCATTAGAAAGGGTTGTGATGGGTTATGGTGCACCTAAATGGGTTGTGATGGGTTATGATGCATATAAAGGGTTGTGATGGGTTATGGTGCACCTGAATGGGTTTTGATGGGTTATAGTCCACTTGAAAGGGTTGTGATGGGTTATGGTGTACCTGAATGGATTGTAAAGAATTATGGTGCATTATAAAGGGTTATGATGGGTTATGATCCGTTGTAAAAGGTTGTGATGGATTATGATCCATTATAAAGGGTTGTGATGGTTATGGTCCATTAGAAAGTGTTGTGATGGGTTATGGTGCACCTGAATGGGTTGTGATGGGTTATGGTACACTTGAAAGGGTTGTGATGGGTTATGGTCCACTTGAAAGGATTGTGATGGGTTATGGTCCACCTGAGTGGATTATGATGGGTTATGGTCCACTTGAATGGGTTGTGATGGGTTATGGTGAATTATAAAGGGTTGTGATGGGTTGTGATCCGTTAGAAAAGGTTGTGATGGGTTGTGGTGCACCTGAATGGGTTGTGATGGGTTATGGTCCACTTGAAAGGGTTGTGATGGGTTATGGTCCATTAGAAAGGATTGTGATGGGTTATGATCCATTAGAAAGGGTTGTCATGGGTTATGGTGCATTATAGAGGATTGGGCGTGTAATTATGAAATTTTCAATAAAAACCTTCCAAGATTAGATGGCCGGATTGAATAATGGGGCAGGTAATTATGAAATTTTCAATACATAATCACTGAAAATTTTCAAACGGATCCGACCATTATGAAAGTGTGTAATTCTGAATTTTGTAATTTATGAATCCGTAATACGATAATTAGTGTAACCGAGTATCTTCTTCAATTCGTCCATCACCAGCTGCAACGAGTATCTTCTTCAATTCGTCCATCACCGGCTGCAACGAGTATCTCCTTCACCAAGCACCAGTCTGCATAGAGTATATATATCCTTCGACAATCACAAGAATGATGACTATTTCAGCTATCGTTGAAAACAATGAGAAAGACAACGAAACGGAGCATATGATGACTGAGCAATACGTGGAAGGAGAAACAAACGACAGTTACAGCATTGGATCTGACTCCGATGTTGATGGCAATTTGGATCAACATACTACACAAGCATCCGATGCAATAGCTTCCATCAAGACAAAAGACACAAGAGGGTTGACCATGTTACCAAAGCTTAAAACAAACTTTCTAAACTCTGGAGGAAGAAGACACGTATTAACCTATGATGATTTGTGGAGGTTAACCGGTGATTACAAATCAGAATTTCCTAGTTTTTTAGGAGATGTGGTTAGGGAACACATTGGTTTGAGGCGTCTTTCATGGAATACGGTCAGCAAAGAAGACTGTGATCCGTTATGGGAGAAAATTACGGTAAACATTATGTGTACTTATTACATTAAGTTACATTTCCATATGACTAACTTAATTTCAATATTTATTTCATAGATTTTATGAAATTGACGATTGCATGAAAAAGGGGTAATGGTTAAGCTTGGTACCGTCCTTCGTAATTTCAGAAAAAAAGGTGTATACCAACTTTATTCTTCCCAACCTAGGTAGACCAGCAAAACTTGGTAAAATACCTAGGCAATATCAAACTTTTATAAAGCAAGAGGAATGAGACAAATTTGTGTCATATGCACAATCAGAGGAGTTCAAGGTTTTATTTCTTATTTGTTAACATTATAGTAATTGTTATTCGTAAATATATTTTGACATCGATTTGAATTTTTGTTTGAAGAAAGTATCAAGCTTATGAAAGGGTGCACGTGGCAAGTCTCCCTATCAGCATCGGTTGGGACGAGGAGGATATACTACCTTAAAAGAGAAATTAGTATGCATTACACTTTACAAACTGTTTTTATCACAGTTTTTGAGTTAAATCTTTCTAGAAATGTTTACTAGGTAAAAAGGGGATAATTCCTCCTAATGTAGATCCTGCACGTTCTTTAATGTGGAGGAAAGCAAGAGAAGACAATAATGGACATAAATGAAAATGTTAAAGAAGTGTCGGAGAAAATAGTAAGTGTAACTGTTTTTTGTCATTTAATCAATAAAATAATTCTGTAGTTAATTTGTCATTATATTGTAAAGCTTGACAGTGAATAAAATATACAAAATGGAGAAGTGACCCTTGATCCTAGCACGGATGCCCTCACACTGGTGTTGTGCAAGGATAAAAGACCAACAAAGGGTGTTGGCAGTGGAGTGACACCCGGGAGGTTCTAGAACTTTCAGCGCTTAAAAGGGTCATCAAAGGAGCAGATCGCGGAACTCGAAAATGAGCTTCAGAAAAAAGATAAACAAGTTCTGGAGCTCACCACCGATATTGCATCCCAAAAAGCGAAACTTGAGCAAGTATTAGCTCATCTTACATCCCAGGAATTAGGTTAACACAAAAGGTCAGGTTGTTTTTATTAAACTATTACAATTTGAAAAAATTAATAACTAAATTGTTCATTCTCATTACAATTTACAGTCCCTTCTGTGGAGATTAATAGTTGGTCAAAGAAGACCTCTACCAAAGAAAGTCAAAATAATGTTGTAACACCGGTAAGTAAATGGCAATTTCATTCTTTTTAAATTATAACCATTCTGTGGCAATTTACCTTTTTATTGTAAATGGCAATTTGCAGTCCCAATCTGTAGAGATTAATGGTGGGGATAAAGAAGAACTCCCCCAAAGAAATTCAAAATAGTGTTGTAACACCGGTAAGTAAATGGCAATTTCATTGTTTTTAAATTATAACCATTGTGTGACAATTTACTTTTTTATTGTTTTGTAGGTTACAATGAATAAAATTAAAAAAAGTATTGAATTTCAGAATCCAAATATTGAGAAGACATCTCCCACGGAGTCCTCAAAACTCCCACATGTATGATGTTAAACTTTTTTTTATTGTTTTCTATGCACATTTCATGAGTTAAAGTTTATGATGTTAAATTGGATTGGTTTTATTGCCATGAATATTTGTAGACAATGGGCAAACAAACCATTCATGGAGTTCAACTACAAGAAGATTGTTATAGAGCTTCCATTGATGAAGTGATAAAGGCAACAACGTTTTTGCCAATTGACATCCCTAAATACAAAACTGTTGGGGATGCAGTTAATACCTTTGTGCCTTGGCCAAAATACCTTGTCTTATTGGAGTCACCGGTTTGTTCCTTAATTAATCATCAAATTACTTAATTGTTGATATTTTATTTATACATTAAACTTATAATTTTTTGGTAAATGCAGGTATCTGATTCCATACCCCCTTAAGTTAAAGATCGCAAAGTTGTAAGAAGGCAAGGAAAGTTTATACAACTGCAGATGTCATTCGGAAGAATAAGAAGCCCACAAGGAGCAACATGAAAAACAAACTTAACTCTTTCACAACATTGGCCATTGATCATATATTGTAAATTTGATGTATGTAAACTCAATCAATATTGTAATTTGTAAATTTATACATTATATATGTATATTAATAGTAAAACAATTCTCTTTTATCATGTTTTCTTTTATATTTATTCATAAAATTAATTAAAAATGTGGCTAAATATGTGTCTAAATAATAGAAAATGTCATGGTACTATTAAAAAAGTGGTTATACACCAAACATTAGTGACGGTTTATGAAATTTTCTGTGTCCATTAATACAATTTCATGTGACAGTTGGACTATCGATAGTCACGTTGAAAGAAATTGTGTGTTGATATACACATATGGCTACGCTTTCATTGATTCACCATTTGAAGATTATAAGCAATAGCCACGTTCATAATTTTTTGTGTGTCTAAAGGATAACACATGTTGGTTAACATAAATTGATGTGGCTAACACATATGGCTACGCTTTCATTGATTCGTGTGACTGTAAATATTTTTTAGTCATGTCTTAATTTAAAATATGTGACTAAAGGGTAAATACAGTTACACATTCTACATAATTGTGTGTCAAAAAAAAAACCAAACAACTTCATGCTAATAATCGTTCGTGTGACTAAATATAACCAAACGTGACACTAACAATCGTTTCATTTTACCATTGGACGACCCATAGTCACACTCCAAAAACTTTTATGTGTCTACAAAGAGGTTATGACCACACTCATTCGAAATTGTGCTTGGTTACATGAACACATTAGCCACAATTTGCTTAATTACATGTGGCTAAAGACTCATACAAACAGTCGTTTCATGACTAAAGAATAGCAACGACCACAGGTGAAAGAACTTCATGTGACAATTGGATGTATTATAGTCATTAGCAATATTTAAATGTGTGTCTGGAAAGATTTAATGGCCACACTTATTGGACAAACTATTTTATTATAACAACACTTTTGGCCACCCATTTGTTAATTTCATGTTACTATTGTGTTAAATCATGTGTCTAAACCAGAGCAACGACGACGGTCGTATGAATTTAATGTGTCCAATCATGAACGATCGTCATTATCGAAATTTACATGTGTGTCTATAAATAGTTTATTGACACGGTAATTGAAGAAAATACTTGATACGACAATGCTTTTGGTGCCGGTTTGGATAATTATATGAAACTAAAGGCTCAATAATTCATTTTTTTTGTGAATAAACAATAGTAAACACCTCTTATTAAATTGATTCACGTCACCAGTCGATTCAAAATAACAACCATCAAAAATCAATTGTGTGTCAGCAAACATTTTTAGTTACACTTTTAGTCGAAATGCTTCATTAAGTTAATATATATTAATATCAATTAGTCATGCTTTTTAGATACAGTCATGATTTTTCGGTTGATACAACCACACAAAACTAACGTAGCCGTATGGTTTTTAAAATGGCGCAACATTTGTTCACACTTCGAATGACAAAATGTCGTGCGACTAAAGACATATAGTCACGATTTTTGTGTGTGGCTATATCCGTTTCGTGTACTAGTGAATGATCCAAACTTATGATCCACAATTCAAACATTGTTATGATTCAAGATCTAAAACTTGTTTTGATTCTTAACTATAATAATCCAAAACGAGTTAAAAAAGACAAAAACAAGTTTTAAACAAAAAAGTTTAAAAAATACAAAAATACAAACAAAAAAGGAAAAAAATGAAAAATGAAAAAAAACAAAAAAAACAAAAAAAAACAGAAAAAACTACAAAAACTAAAAATTGAGTTTAATAAAATCTAAATAAATTTAAAATATTAATAAAAATAAAAAATGAAAAAAAAACTGGGCTAAGTTACGTTGTACGAACGTGCGTAACATGTGATTATATCTTCAAGTCTATATTACGTTCCATTGACAAACACCGCATGCGATTACTGCAAATCTAATAATTAAGTTTGACGTTATTGTCCTTAACAAAATGAGTGGATGAGAATTAATTGTTATCGCAGTGTTCACCGGATCCGAACCATATATATATATATATATATATATATATATATATATATATATATATATATATATATATATATATATATATATATATATATATATATATATATATATATATATATAGTGTCCCGTTCCGGTGAGGACTCTTTTTTCGGTGAAGACTCGTAAGGACACCATAAAAAATTGAAAAAAATATTAAAAAAATACAAATCATAAAATCGAGAATAGTATTATATCATTATCAAAAAAAAATTGGATCATTGAAAAACAGTAATGATCCAAATTTTTTTTATTTTTTTGGATCATTGTTTCATTATAAAAGAAATAATGATCCAAAAGTTTTTATCAAATTTTTTCTCCAATATAGTACTATGATCCATTTTATTATTTATATATTTTTTATTTTTTTCAGTTTTTTTAAGGTGTCCTCACGAGTCCTCACTTTAATAAGAGTTCTCACTCGATCGTTTATATATATATATATATATATATATATATATATATATATATATATATATATATATATATATATATATATATATATATATATAACTTCATTGGTGGTTGATTGGCTACGGCCCATGCCTCTCTTAGGAGAGGTTGTGGGTTCGAAAGCCACTCCACACAAGTTTGGCTAAAGATATTAATGCTTGCTTGTGGCCTCTGTGCTAGCCAGTGTAGTTAGTACTCGGGGCTGAGTTTACCTAGTCGTTGCTTGCAGGGCGTCTTTTCGGGGTGGACATGTGCTATGCACCAAGGTTTGTCAGCTGCGCTTGTGGGTCTAGTCTCTGTGCAGGTTCCTCGGAGAAGGCACGAAGAACTGTTGGTCTCTCTAATGTACTTAGCGTAGCCTGTAGTATATTACGACTGATGTAGTTGAATTCATCCTTAACTTGCAATATATATATATATATATATATATATATATATATATATATATATATATATATATATATATATATATATATATATATATATATATATATATATATATATATATATATATATATATATATATATAAAAGGAAGGGTTCAAATGAGAACCACTAAAATGTTGAGAACCGTGAGAACCACTAATTCAAAGTTTAATAAAAAACTTACGTTATAGTATTCACAGTTTAATAACTAGAAATTTTATTATATTGTGAATATTGTAAAACGTATTAAAAAATAAGGAAATTTATTAAGTTTGATGTATTTTCACATAATAAACAAGTATGAAAAACAATAAAACGAAAAAAAAACATAATTCTTAATGTGTGAATATCGGTTCTGACGGTTCTTAACCTTTTAGTGGTTCTCATTTGAACCTATATATATATATATATATATATATATATATATATATATATATATATATATATATATATATATATATATATATATATATATATATATATATATATATATATATATATATATATATATATATATATATATAGAAGTAGGTTCCATTGAAAATGAAAATTATGTTGAGAATGCGAGAATGAATATGGGCCACATATTTTTTTGTTGCCGCTCTAATGCTTTGGCGCCGTTGGAGCGTTGACGCTCTAACGACGAGATATATATTATTATTCACATATGATTTTCACCACCACTACCACCTACACCACCTGCGTCACCACCACCACCGTCGTCACCGCCACCACCACCGCTTCCGCCGCCGCTGCCGCCACCGCCACCAACCACCACCACCACTACTGCCAACGCCGCCACCTCCCCCACCACCGCCGCTACCACCTTTACCACCACCTCTACCATCGCTACCACCACCCACCGCCACACTACCACCTCCATCACCGCCGCCACCACCACCACCTTCGTCACCACCCACCTCCACCTCCACCAACACCACCACCCCACGAACACCGTCGCCACCATCACCACCATCATTGCCACCCTCTATCGCCATCACCATCATCATCGCCACCCTCTACCACCATTCCGACCACCACAACCTTATATGTTTATTTATATATGTTTATTCATATATGATTATTCATATATGATTATATGAATAATCATATATGAATATACCCATTCATATATGAATAAATCATATATGAAAAAAAACCCAGCTCGTCGTCGTCGAGCGGCGCGCGTCAGCGCTGGCGCAATCTAGTGGCCCAGATTCATTCTCACGTTCTCAACATTATTTTCATTCTCAATGGAACCCTCCCCTATATATATATATATATATATATATATATATATATATATATATATATATATATATATATATATATATATATATATATATATATATATATATATATATATATATGTGTCGGATTTAGCATACAAAAATAACTAAAAACAAAAGAAGGAATGAAACTTCCGAGACATGCCAAAATTCTCTAATCCTGTCTTCGACCTTCACTCACATATTATAACCCCGCATATTCATAGTACAACTAAATTCACAAACCTCCCCTCCCTCTCTCCTATCTTCCAAAATTATATACAAAGGATGAGCGAAAAACTCGTAGAAAAAGCCATTAATAGTCTCGGAAAAGGCTTTGATTTAACCTCCGATTTCCGACTAAAGTATTGCAAAGGCAAAGAACGTTTGGTTTTGCTTAATGAACATGGATCAAATGAGCTGCTTGTCCCTGGTTTCGGCTCCTTCAAAGGTGTATCACCCGATATCAAATGTGATAAAGGCGATAGGGTTCGATTCCAATCAGATATTCTCGACTTCAATCAAGTAAGTTGTTAGTTTTTTGTTTATAAACGCATGTTTTGTGTTCTTTTAGTGTTCTTGAAATAACATGTATCATATGTGACGCTTTCAGATGTCGGAGTTTTTTAACAAAAAGTGTTCAGGACCAGGGAAAATCCCGAACGGATTTTTTAATGCCATGTTTGGATTCCAAAGTTGTTCATGGGCTAGCGATGCTGCTAACACAAAGTATTTAGGGTTAGATGGTTACTTCATTATGTTGTTTAACGTTCATCTTGATCGTTATCCATTAATTCTTTCTGATGAAGTTAGAAATGCTGTTCCTTCGACTTGGGATCCTCCTGCTCTTGCAAGGTACAAATGATCATCAGTTTTCTTCTTAATATTGATTATTATGATCGAAGAAAGAATCAATAACCTTAAAAATCGAAAATTTTGTATTTGAAACTGAATTATAAAGTCAAATCAGCGTAACATGGCATGATCCAGTTGGTGGGGGGTATTGATTTTGTGATGGTACAAACATGGCTGATTTTGACCCACGATAGGTGACCAAACGATTCAGAAATGACCAAGTCAAGAAATGGACACACATATTAATTATTTGAAAAGATGTATCAACTATGATTTATAATTCTTTAATAGATATTTAGTTAAGATTTGTATTTTTTAAATAGAAGAAATGTGTATTTTATTTAAGGATAATATGAAGGCGTATACTTTTTCAAAATAAGAAGGAATTCCAAAAATGTCAATAGTTGCCAGGTAAAAACATTTCCTTGTTTGACTGGTCTAATTATTCCTAAAAAGTCAACAATATGGATGGCTGATTTTACATATCATGTTGACATGGAAGGAATGCGATTGGTTTGAGTTTTATTAATTCTTTAACGGGTAAAGAAAGTTATAGAAATTTCTATAAAACAAAATAGATTAAATCATGATGACATGTAATAATTTTTTTTTTTCAATAATGATAATTTTTGGCATATCTATTATTTATTTTGTATTCATTAATATATATCAGTAAGGTGGGGGTACCATGGGCCTATAACAAGCTGAATAGATGATTAATTTGGAAACCAAATAATTGATGAGTTTTGTCAACTAATTATAAATTTGTGAATCTCCAATCATTACCGGCATAAAACATAATTGTACTGTAACCGTGATAGTAATTTTACTCTTATTAGGGCATGTATACATATGTACATAATCTTATCGTGTAACCATTATAATAATTTTATAAATGTTTAATTTTTCATTACAGATTCATAGAAAAATATGGGACTCATATAATAGTTGGGATAAGCATAGGGGGGCAAGATGTAATATTGTTGAAGCAAAACAAATCGTCTAACTTGGAGCCATCACAACTAAAGAACCATTTACAAGACCTTGGAGATGAATTGTTCAATGGGTCTTGTACTTTTCCTCCTCATCAACTCAAAACAAATAAGAACAAGGTTAGTTTTTAATCCAAAACCAAAAGATAACGCACTTATTTATATCGTGATATGTTGTAATATTCCTACAATATATAGAGTATATATTTAAATTTGCTTATTTTTTGTGTCTTATTGTAACCATTACTAACTACTCTTAAATATGCAACTACAGACACCTTCTGCGTTCAATAATGTCTTTGACCCAGAACCAATGCTCTTCAACGGCTTCTCTTCTACCGCACAAAAGAATGTAGGTTTGAACATGATTTACATAAATGCAACAAACCTTTATTAACTTTATTTAAACTAAAAAGTCGTACATGATATTAAAAAGAAAAGGAACAGTCCAAAATATTTCTACAATCTAGACTTTGAATTCTTTATTATTTTATTGCCGTGTTGTGCAAGGATCATTTTTAAAGGAATAGTTGTTTATAAAGCAATATTACGCGATTCCAAACATAACAAGTTTCATGTGTAAACATGGGTTCTTGACTTGGTTCCATATAACGCGTCGTTGGGGTACTCTATTTTCCAACTAATAACTTTTTATTTTATTATCTTACATTATTATATTAATTATTACACAACAAAAAGTTAAACTTTTTCTTTCATTTTATTAAATATATTTTATTAAGTACGATAAGATGTAAACTAAAATGTGTATTAATT
Organism: Cichorium intybus; assembly: GCA_023525715.1. Classification (NCBI taxonomy): domain Eukaryota; kingdom Viridiplantae; phylum Streptophyta; class Magnoliopsida; order Asterales; family Asteraceae; genus Cichorium; species Cichorium intybus. Next base: position 25,541,002 of record CM042010.1, on the reverse strand, counting down.
AATGGTGCAGGGACTAACTGTAATGTGTGCGAAAAGAGGAGGTGATCTTAATTCAACCACACATTGTGAATGGTTGCTAACAGTTCCATCAATGCCCGATGCAATAAGTTTTGACTTCATTCCAATTACATCTCTCCTTCCAGGTGTTCCTGGCAAGGGTTTCTTATCACATGCCATAAACCTATATCTTCGTTGTACGTATTTTTATCTTTTCTTTCAATATCCACAAAAATTTTGTGTTTAACCGAAGGCGTGACATTTTTTTATATGTTTTTAGTTAAAAAAAAAGGAATAAAAAACCAAACGTATTTTCATTCAGTTCTTAAAAAACCACTATATTATTTTTTTTAGTGCATTAAAACCCTTACATTTTATTAAATGTTTAGTGTATTAAACCTACTCTTAAGTGTTTGATGGTTACAATCTATTAGATTGCAAAATTTCATAAAATATAGGAGTTCTAATGCACTAAAAAATATAATATAGTGGTTTTTTTAATGATTGGATGAAAATATGTTGGGTTTTCTGATATCAGAAAACTTAAATTAAACATTTAAGAAAATATACTGATTTTAATGTACTAAAAAAAATAATATAATAGCTTTTTTTTTAAAATTGATGAAAATATGTTGGGTTTTCTGAGATTTGCCCAAAAAATGATACGTACCATCAATAAGCTTAGACTTTTATTTACTAACTATTGAAATTAAGACGATATGTTACATTTTGTTACACTATATGATAACTGATTAAGGTGGCAAATTATTAATAAAACGAGTCAATGCAGTAGTTTTAGTATATGGGCCAGGTTGGGTCGGGTCGGGTCGGGTCGGGTAGTCTGACGAAAATACTATTGTTTAATTAATTAGATAATTAGTTTTCAAATTATGATTGCTACAATCATATTATATGATTATTACAATAATCTTTTGAAATAAAATTTTAGGAGATTTTTAACTTATGTATTTTAAACTACAATCGGCCCATTAAACCGTTAGCTAGATTCTAAGCTTTGCGATTCTCATTGAAAAATAAACCAAAAATGTATAAATAGTTTACATTATAACATCTAATAATAGGGTTTTTGTTTTATTGGTGTGTATGCAGATAAGCCTCCTATTGGAGATTTGGAGTATTTCTTGGACTTTCAAGCCCATAAACTATGGGCTCCAATTCATAATGATCTTTCGTTAGGCCCAACTACAAACAGGACCATTAAAACCCCAGCCTTGAGTTTCAGCTTGATGGGACCCAAACTCCATGTTAACACGACTCAGGTAAAATACATCGAGTACGTGAGTTTATTTGTAACAAAGATTACATACTACACTATGTTAATGAACTGATCCATGCATAACATTATGGAAGGCAAACTACACTATTTAAAATTAAATAAACTAATACATGCATACCATTAGAAACGGTGAACTACACTATGTAACAAACAAATCCACGCACAATATAAAGAAGGGCAAACTACAGTATCTCAAATAAAATTAGCCATGCACATTAAGAAAGGCAAATAACCGATGTATCATATTCAAGGATTCTTACTTTTGATTTACCTTTCTTATATTGGTTAAGAGACCATTTGGTGGGCAAACACAAACGTAGAGTTTAGCTTGTTTGGTAAAAATAGTTATGATAATGGATACTTTGTAGTACCAAATGAGATTGCTAATAAACCAAAATGTAACGATTATTATTTCTTAGAAGTCAACTATCGTCGGATTTTGATGTTTCAGTGAATACTATGGTTAAACGTCAAAAATTTTCTTTCATAGGTCATTATATCAAAAAAGCCGATAACTGGAATGCGACTCTATCTTGAGGGTATGAAATGCAATAGGTAATGAGCTTCTCAATATATTTATTTATCCTTAGTTGGTTGCATTAATTGTAAAAGGATCTTTCTTTTTAATTTCAGGTTGGCCATACACCTTCAACACTTATCAGAAACACCTATTTTATTTCGAGATAAAATAGGTGAAGCTTTAAACTGGCGTGGATCAGACGAAACTGCCGATTCACGTTTCTTTGAGCCAATTCACTGGAAAAACTTTTCTCATGTTTGCACAGCCCCAATTAAGTACGATCCTAATTGGGCTTTGCCAGGAAAGGATGCCTCTTTTATTGTCACGGGAGCTCAACTTCATGTCAAAAAGCATGAATCAAAAAGCGTTTTGCATCTTCGGTTATTGTATTCTAGGGTTTCGAGCTCATGCGTTGTTCAATCATCTTGGACTTTAGGCCAAACCAATCAGTCGCAAAGGTCAGGATTTTTGTCTGCATTAAGTACCACGTTAACTGGTAATCCAGAAAAAGAGATAACAACAGCAAATGTGGTGGTAGATTCGGGTATTTATCCAAATGGACCACCAGTGGAAGTACCATCACCAAAACTTTTGAAGTTTATTGATATGACACAAGTATGTAAGGGACCAAGGGATAACCCGGGACATTGGTTAGTCACCGGGGCTAAACTTGACTTGAATAAAGGAAAAATCCGTCTTCTTGTCAAGTTTTCTTTATTGAACATAGTTTGAAAATGAGAAAATTATGAAAGACAAAACACATTGTAAAATTGTCTGAGCAAAGAGAGGGTTGTGTCAATTCTTTCAATTTCTTTATGTCTTGCAAAGGTCGAGGACTCAAGTCTTTTCCAAAGTAGTATGAAATGATCGGTTATGTAAATAATAGAATACTTAGTATGATGAAGGAATGACTTCATTCTTTTTGTAAATTTATTAATTCCTTGTAATAATATTATTTGATGTCTTTTGACTCGTACATTATTGTGTAGGCCTTTTACGTGTGTTTACGTAGTTTGTATTGATAAATGTTCTTTACCAATTTAAAGAATTTTGACCATGTTGTTATAGTTCATTTATCTCCAAAAATATTATTCTGATGTTATGAATGATCGAATCACATAAAAGGTTGTGAATTAATTGGTTAATCTTAAAAAATATAATTAGTTTGTTGATTAAGTTCTTTAGAAGATTAAATATTAAAAAATAAATTAATACTCGACATGGATCATTCAACAAATGATTCGGGCAATCGTAGTTTGGCTCCAAAAGGAGAAAACGAATTTGACCAATACTCGACACATTATTCTATGAAAAATATTGGAAGCAAGAATTCAAATCAATTTTAATCAAAATCACCTACTCGAATTTGTTAAACTTGAAGTTCTTCGAAGAATGTTCAACATTAAGGACTATAAAGGGAATTCTTTGCAATGAGAAACTTTCATTTTGTAAAAAAAAAATATACATTTTATACAAATCAGAGTGATATTTGATTTTATAGTACTAGGTCAAGTATTTTATCATCTAAAAAGGTAACATCATCCAAGACATTCCATCGTTGCATTTCACAAAGTTGTCCGAAATGTCAGAGTTATTAGCAATGTTGCAGAAGACGCTAGGCACTCCCAGATCGGTGGACTAACGAGTAGCGAGTACTCGGATCACATAAATTATAAACCTATTAATTTAGGGTAAATTATATATATGACAAATATTATAAATTCATTGAAATTTATAACAAAATAGATGAATATCAATAACAATGACATATGTTTAAATATTAAAGTGTTACAACTTTTCCAAAAATTTGATATTCATTCTTTCGAATTTTATATTAAAGTAGTCATCTAACGTTCGTTTCCAAGTTAGCTCCGTATTGTTCATTGATGTTAGGTCCATATGATTCATAATCAATTTATTCATGTAACACCCCAACTTTTACACAATTTTTTTTTATTTTTTTTATCCAAACTTATATTACAAATATTTAGTCATGCAAACCATTTAAGTTTTTACAAACGGGGCATCACAAGTTCGCATCATAACCGTAGTTCAAACCTGTTTATTCTACATTTTGTACAACAGAAGCTACGGTCCTACACCCGACTCTTCTAACGCCCTTCCTGCTTACCTGAGTACATAACATTTTAAAAAATACGTGAGACATAATGTCTCGTGAGCATTATGGGTTTAGACCCAAAACAGTTTTCCAATAATAATATTATTCTTTAAATTTCCAATATTTTATTTCCTATGAGCGCACCCATAGGTATTCTTTATTTTTGTGATGGTACATTCCTACGAGCGCACCCGTAGGTTTTATACGAGACGCACCCGTATAACTTCTTCCTCAATAGCATGAAACGGATTCATCTACCAAGGTAAGACAACTACTTCGCGACGGGAGGTACCATCCCAGTAGTGTCTTTTTGCCACCCCTACCGCAGCAGGCCGTGGTCTTTATCCGGATACTAAGCAACTCATCATCATGGCCAATTACATTATCAGTTCACTGTATTTCTTATTCTCTTTCTTTACCCATTATAAGCATACTTTTCATAAAATACTTTTAAAACCATAAAACCACTTTGACTCCAAAACATTTTTGAATAAAATTCATTTTGCTATGTACTTCAAAAATCCACATAATACTCACCTCGAGTCGGCAATGTAGAAATCCGTACGGCAACTCCGCAAATCCAACCAAGCTCAAAACCGAACACCTTTTACTCCTATAAGGTATATTAAGTTATTATATGTCATAATAATTAAGGCCTACCTTAATTATATACTTGTAGAATTAAAACACTTATTATATTTATTTTCAGCTTTCAACCCCAAAACAGAAAGTCTGTTTATGACCCGTTTTAGCCCATCTTAAACTTAAATTGATGTTTAAATCTTACAATATAAATGATATATATATATATATATATATATATATATATATATATATATATATATATATATATATATATATATATATATATATATATATATATACTGGCCCAAATATGAGATGTTATGAGCCCAATAATAAAACCTATATAGTTAATACCAATTTCAATTAAACAGGCCCAATATTGGCCCATGATATAATATTTAGCACAACACTATAGCCCAAACCATCAATCACAGAAACATATTTCCTTATTCAACGTTACGGCAACCTACTTCGTAATCAAATTACCAATCAATATTTAATAACTTATTTTAAACCAAATATAGATCACAATTCTAATTTTCCAATTCACTTACAATTTCCATATTAACAAATTTTCTACGTTTTTATGAATCAATAACATGAATCATATCAAGAATTTAGTCTCAAACCCGCATGCAATTATAAAATTACCAATTTCAAAACCTAAATTAGAGCTCAACAGTTTACCTTTAATTTTTCTGCACATATTGTTGAAATCAGAAAGTTTAAGTTGAATTTAGAAAGAGATCGGACCATCGGCTGAAATCCCGACCATCACCGGCCCTCCTCCGTCAAACCAAACCTCCGCCGCCGCCGGCAGCAGCGCTCAGTTGCTGCCTCTCCGTCTTCCCGTCGTCGCCAGACCTCCGACTGGCCATCCGAAACCACCACCGACAACAGCATCACGCTGCTGTCTTTCCGTCTTTCATGCCTCGACGCACCATATCACAAACCGCATAGACCCAACTTGTTTACGGCCGTCACATCTCCGACAGCAGCAGATTGCTGCTCTCTCTCCCTTTCTCTTGCTTCCTCAGTCTCTTCGTACACACACAACATGCACCCGCCACCATCGCCGGCCATCGTGGGTACCGGAATCGGCGCCGCTGGCGCTGTCTCTCATCTCCTTCACGAATTTCCGGGTACCTGCTGCTGTGCGAGACTCCTTCTCGCATGAGTTGCTCAAAACCGACGACCAAGTCGTCTGATTTCCTTGCCTCAATCGGAGTCGCACACAAGAGTGTGTGCATGTGCTTTCTTTTTCTTTTTCCTCGTTGCCCATTCTTTCTTTTTTTTTTTCAGTTTCATGTGTGCGTATTTTGTTTTATCAGGAAAAGGAAAAGGATCCCATGCCATCTTTGGCCATATGACACACTTGGTCCCTTGGAATTGATCTTTAATTTTTTTTTTAACCCAAAACACCATATATTTATCATTCTAAGTTTCTAATAATCACACTAAACCCCTCCAAACTATCATTTATAAAATTCTAAATTTATTATTATTATTATTATTATTATTATTATTATTATTATTATTATTATTACGTTTATTTATTTAGATTCGTGAATTATATCATCTCAGAAAACGGGTGTTACAACTCTCCCCCACTTATAAGAATTTCGTCCTCGAAATTCAACACCAAGACAATAGGTAATTTAGGTTGAAACTTTCATTAGCCCATAATTCCACAAGATTAATAGTCTGTGAATACATTAGCCCATATTTCATTTTAATATTGGTCTATTAAATTGTCCATAAATACTAGTCCGATGACACGAGCCCAAATAAGTTAAGTTTTAGCCCATTAGGCCTAGAGTCCAACACGGGATGAAAAGTCAAAATAATTCAATGTCAATATCTCTCCAATGTTAACAGATAGGTCATATATTCATCAGTCTGTATTAAAGTAATCGGTAAACGACACCATTATATTCGCCTTTATTCCAAAAAGTATCCTCAATATTTCGTTATCGCCAGAGACAAACAGCGGATTTGAAAAAGAAACGACACTTAGGGTAATGAAGAGTCGCATCCACTGTAGATGGTTTGAAATTTTTAGTAATAAGACGTAAGGTGTCCTTTCGATTCCAGCTGCAAGATGCTATATATATTCAAGTATGTAGTATCATTCGTTTCCACCTTCATCCTTCAGTCCCATTTTCTCTCATCACTAGTTTGTTCATAAACGAACTCATAATTAAGGCTGAGTCATGGAAAACAGATCTTCAATGGGCAATCTGTCAAACCCTGGATCTGGTTTCTCACAAGGAGAGAGTTCTTCAATTCAGACGTCTTTACTGAAGTTCAGGTAACTTTAACATTTTAAACATCCATTATTTATTTTTCATTTTTCTTTCTAATGTTTTGTTTGATTCTGAATTTTGTTACAGTCTTCCAGATATACTACCAATCGAGCAACTCCACGGTGAGCCGGAAATTTTTCCCTAGCTGATCATTAACTCAGAAGATCCGGTGCATGTATCTTTAGACTTTGCACATAATACTAGCATACACCACCCATACAACCTCTATAGATAGAGTTATGCACTTATTCCCTCCTAATAGGCGTAAGGGGGTATATTGAGGTTCAAGTCCTTCTGTGACCCAAATGAATAGCCTAACGAGGAAGATATCACCCCTAACACCCCTAGAATCTCTATTCATGTTCACAACATGTCATTACACGTCTGAACACACTATTGTTGTTTAAGCAACCTCTTTACCCTTCAAATGAACAATTCTCGCCTACTTAGGTTCAAACCCGATCCTACCTGATCCTTTCAGCGACATTCCACCTATTCCTACAACAATGGTCCATGCTCTTTTACTTTCAATCACATTGTGTGTCTTCATTCTAGCAATTTCAGCCGCGCCAAAAGCTTAATTTCATTTCTCGTAGTCGCACTCGTCGACTTGACCGGCTCCCCCACTTTGATTGAACATAACACTTGCCTCGAAGCCTCGACATCTCTTTAGAAACCACACTTTACTTCCATCTCCCACTTCTTCAACTTCTTTGGAGAATGAAAAGTAAACCTAGCTTAACAACCCAACAACTCACATCAACGCCAAACACCATCTCATCACGCGTGTTTTGATGATGTAAAGACATTTACATCAACCATCATATATTGCTTATCTTCCGCTAGTTACTCCAACCGTCCCCGGCATCTCCTTGATCGTGAGCTGTAAAGCTCAACCACATGCCCTTTCTATCCCTGCCCTAACCGCTCTTGCAGCACATGACCGCTCCATCACTTATATTATCTCTGTGAATTTCCGTGTCATCCCAGACAAACTCTCTGTCGTCCGCTCCAAAACTTGAGACACATACTACCTCTGGAACCGTGTCACAAAATCCTCCCAGGTCAAAACCCCGACCTGATCCGCTGACATATATGTGGTCTCCACTTTCTTTGGTCAACTTTTACCATTCATTACTCTTTACTTGTTATGGCTAATACCATAAATAACTTTTACCTTTCTTATTACCCCAACTGCATCATAATAACGCTTCAATAAAGACTTGCATTTCTGACTCAACAATTACTTGTTTTATCTCATCATACTTATTAAGCATACACTACTTTCATACTCATATAGATTACCACCATTTTTTATAGACATTCAATTTTTTTTTACGTCTCATACATTTTACTTATAAACTTTCTAGGCTTGAAACCCAAAATTTCTTTCATTGTATCTTTTTCCATTTTTCTTTATGTGTCATAAGGCTATATGCCCAACACATTACATTACTTTTTCATTTAAACTTCATTTCTTTACACTATTTACTTCTACATATCTTAAGGCGATATACGCTATACATTTCTTTACAACATTATATATATTTCATATTGCATATAAGACTTACTTCTTATGTATCTTTAGGTGATACACAACTTCCATTTAGTTTCTCATTATCTATCATTCTTTCGTATTTCGAGGCGATATGCCAAATGCATTATCTCACTCTTTTACTTCACACTTATAGTATTCTAATTAGAATACCTATTTCATAACTACCTTTATACTTTTATACATGATGTAAGTCCCAAAACTTACCCATTCTTTTATATTTATAAGCACGTATAAACACATATATACACATTCTTTTACATTTCATAATTACTAGCCATGTACCGACCATTTCGCACAATCATTGGACACCTTTACCCGTTAGATTCATTCATATTCGGAAGTAGTAACTTCCTATCTGTTTATTATAATTCTTATTTTATCATTCTTTATCTCATATTTGATTCTTTGCCTAGTACTTACTTAGGCATTCTCTATTATTCCTTACTTCATATTGATTATAGTCTTTAGTAATCATTTCTACATTCTTTCGGTTACCCTTTTATCATTTACATTTCTTCTTATATTGATTTTATATGACCACTAAATCTGATTCCAATGACCATTTTTTTTTCTCATCCCCAGTTTATTTAATAACTTTCTTTATATTCCTTTCATTATCCACATCGCTTGTCTTATCCTTAATTTCTCGCCTAACACTTGATTAGGCATTAAATCTCCATTTCCCAATTCATTTTCTTTTTAATCACTTTATGATAATGCGATATACTCATAGCCTTTAACATTTTTTTTTCCATTTTTCATTTCCTTCCCATTCAGGTAACTTAATTTGTTATGTTACCCATTATAATATTATGATTGTAACTTAGTTATTTGTTCCAACCATTGGATATCTTTACTTGTCATATTACTTTTAGGGTTGGAAGTCACGACTTCCCATTTCTTACACTTTCATTTCTGTCCTTGATTCCTTATCTAATACTTGATTAAGTATTTTTCTTTCATTTTATATTAATATATTTAATCACAACTTTTTGTATACATTCTTTAATCCCCTGGTTGTCCATGGGAGACGCATCATACTACTTCTCAATATTTATTCTTTACCCCTTTTTATACCTCTTTTGGGTTTGTCTACAATTACAAACCCAACTCATTTCCTTTTACTTTTCCCCGGTTAAATGTTTTCATTCTTCTTTATTATATGAGTTTTATTCATATATATATATATATATATATGTATTCATATTCTTTTCCAATCTTTCTTTCTTTGGTCACTGTAGTGACATTACATCTATTTTCATTCCAAAATCATACTTCGTTCCGTTAGACTACGGAACTTTTCAGCTATACATTTTCTTTTCATTTCTCTTTTACTATTCTCTCAAGTTTCAATTACATATACTTTACGTTATTTCTCACATTACACGGTGGTTATCACAACCACATATTTGAACTTTTCTCTTCTTACCCTTCACATACTTGTTATCTTAGTTTCAATTCTCTTCATTCATACTTTATAATACTTCACATATAGAGTATGGGTTTTCCCTACTTCATACCTCATACTTATTATTTCATCTTTAATATATTTTTTTTAATTATACTTTAGTATTTTCAGGTATACTGGGTTTATTACACAGGTACTCCGGACCTATGCCCCTCACACCTCCTCTACTCATCCCTTACAGATTCACATGATTCCTAAGTGGTTCCACCAAACTCAAATATATATCCTGTGATTATGATAGTACGGGCCCATATTATTATAATCACCTATACATATTTGCTTCCAGCTTTACCACCATGACTCATGTTCAACTGTTTCAGGTTTACCCCCACTTCTACTTACTTACGCCCTCATATTTAAGTATGTACTTTACTTAACTCCTACACAGTTTAAGTCTAGGTTCAAATATTGACACCTAGTTCGCTTAAACTATGGCTCAGATACCAAATTGTAACACCCCAACTTTTACACAATTTTTGTTTTATTTTTTTTTATCCAAACTTATATTACAAATATTTAGTCATACAAACCATTTAAGTTTTTACAAACGGGGCATCACAAGTTCGCATCATAACCGTAGTTCAAACCTGTTTATTCTACATTTTGTACAACAGAAGCTACGGTCCTACACCCGACTCTTCTAACGCCCTTCCTGCTTACCTGAGTACATAACATTTTAAAAAATACGTGAGACATAATGTCTCGTGAGCATTATGGGTTTAGACCCAAAACAGTTTTCCAATAATAATATTATTCTTTAAATTTCCAATATTTTATTTCCTATGAGCGCACCCATAGGTATTCTTTATTTTTGTGATGGTACATTCCTACGAGTGCACCCGTAGGTTTTATACGAGACGCACCCGTATAACTTCTTCCTCAATAGCATGAAACGGATTCATCTACCAAGGTAAGACAACTACTTCGCGACGGGAGGTACCATCCCAGTAGTGTCTTTTTGCCACCCCTACCGCAGCAGGCCGTGGTCTTTATCCGGATACTAAGCAACTCATCATCATGGCCAATTACATTATCAGTTCACTGTATTTCTTATTCTCTTTCTTTACCCATTATAAGCATACTTTTCATAAAATACTTTTAAAACCATAAAACCACTTTGACTCCAAAACATTTTTGAATAAAATTCATTTTGCTATGTACTTCAAAAATCCACATAATACTCACCTCGAGTCGGCAATGTAGAAATCCGTACGGCAACTCCGCAAATCCAACCAAGCTCAAAACCGAACACCTTTTACTCCTATAAGGTATATTAAGTTATTATATGTCATAATAATTAAGGCCTACCTTAATTATATACTTGTAGAATTAAAACACTTATTATATTTATTTTCAGCTTTCAACCCCAAAACAGAAAGTCTGTTTATGACCCGTTTTAGCCCATCTTAAACTTAAATTGATGTTTAAATCTTACAATATAAATGATATATATATATATATATACTGGCCCAAATATGAGATGTTATGAGCCCAATAATAAAACCCATATAGTTAATACCAATTTCAATTAAACAGGCCCAATATTGGCCCATGATATAATATTTAGCACAACACTATAGCCCAAACCATCAATCACAGAAACATATTTCCTTATTCAACGTTACGGCAACCTACTTCGTAATCAAATTACCAATCAATATTTAATAACTTATTTTAAACCAAATATAGATCACAATTCTAATTTTCCAATTCACTTACAATTTCCATATTAACAAATTTTCTACGTTTTTATGAATCAATAACATGAATCATATCAAGAATTTAGTCTCAAACCCGCATGCAATTATAAAATTACCAATTTCAAAACCTAAATTAGAGCTCAACAGTTTACCTTTAATTTTTCTGCACATATTGTTGAAATCAGAAAGTTTAAGTTGAATTTAGAAAGAGATCGGACCATCGGCTGAAATCCCGACCATCACCGGCCCTCCTCCGTCAAACCAAACCTCCGCCGCCGCCGGCAGCAGCGCTCAGTTGCTGCCTCTCCGTCTTCCCGTCGTCGCCAGACCTCCGACTGGCCATCCGAAACCACCACCGACAACAGCATCACGCTGCTGTCTTTCCGTCTTTCATGCCTCGACGCACCATATCACAAACCGCATAGACCCAACTTGTTTACGGCCGTCACATCTCCGACAGCAGCAGATTGCTGCTCTCTCTCCCTTTCTCTTGCTTCCTCAGTCTCTTCGTACACACACAACATGCACCCGCCACCATCGCCGGCCATCGTGGGTACCGGAATCGGCGCCGCTGGCGCTGTCTCTCATCTCCTTCACGAATTTCCGGGTACCTGCTGCTGTGCGAGACTCCTTCTCGCATGAGTTGCTCAAAACCGACGACCAAGTCGTCTGATTTCCTTGCCTCAATCGGAGTCGCACACAAGAGTGTGTGCATGTGCTTTCTTTTTCTTTTTCCTCGTTGCCCATTCTTTCTTTTTTTTTTTCAGTTTCATGTGTGCGTATTTTGTTTTATCAGGAAAAGGAAAAGGATCCCATGCCATCTTTGGCCATATGACACACTTGGTCCCTTGGAATTGATCTTTAATTTTTTTTTAACCCAAAACACCATATATTTATCATTCTAAGTTTCTAATAATCACACTAAACCCCTCCAAACTATCATTTATAAAATTCTAAATTTATTATTATTATTATTATTATTATTATTATTATTATTATTATTATTATTATTATTATTATTACGTTTATTTATTTAGATTCGTGAATTATATCATCTCAGAAAACGGGTGTTACAACTCATTCACTTCCTCTTCATCCTCGGACACAAATTCTTCTTCATCAAGTTCTCTCAATCTAGAACTCCTTTGATTTTGTAAAGATTCATCGTCTCCCATGGCTTCAGTAAACTCATCAACTTCATCCATAACATCACATTCGACAATCCAATCATGAGCCTTACTTGCATCATTCACTTTTAGTACTTCCATATCCTTCGTTTTTTTTTGTTTTTTTTTTTGTTATTTTCCATCAAATTTGCATTAATTCCGAGTAATGCTGAGGAATGTCGTGGAATTTTGAGGAATGCCGAGTAATTCCGAGTAATGCCGAGTCCGAATTTATTTAACCGATTCTTAAAAAAATCGCCTCCATATCTAGCCGAGTCTGAGTACTCAACCGAGTCGGCCGAGTTTTGCAACACTAGTTATTAGCCTAGTCATCGTGAGTCATGACTTTCCAAGGGTTGAGACAAAGTATTACCTTTCCTAACGTTATTGATTCTAATCTCCAAGAGTCACAAATTCCCTTTAAACATTTTCACCTCAAAAATTCCAAAAGTATCGATATACCAACAAGATTCAACATTACTTCCTTCTTTCTTACGCGAAATCTTGAGAGTAAGTTTAAAAGAATGTAGCATACTCTAGTTTCAATATCACGCCTCATTAATATAAATATACATAGACGTTATGGACCAGTTTAAATCATTGTTCTCACCATTCCCTACCCATCATCTATGGTACAGTACACCAAAAACAAATTAAGAACCCAGAACCACCAAAGAAAGAGCATCCAAAGGGGCATTGTTGAACATTTTAGTATCGAGGCGATGGTGTGGGCTTAATTTCAAGTGTTTACAACCTAATAAGTCAATAAATTTGAAATTAATGAAATTAGAGAGAAAAGTATGATAATAAGACATAAAGACATGGTTGACTTTTCTGTTCTATGTATTTTCATATACGACTATTTAATTTGAGAATAAAAGAATGATAAGCCTCACCCTATGGATACTCCATACCGAACCCACCCAGAACCGGGCCAATCAGATAGGGTAAAATCACCAAGCACTAGCTACATTTTAAGCGTACAAAGTATCATCTATGAAATTCTGCACCCGAACCCCTAGGACCCCATCGTGGGGTTTTAATTTGAGAATTTAATTTCTAGATTGTGAGAATTATTCTACATCCTACCTTTTTGGATTACTTGGCGTCCTTGCATAAATATATCATGTTAAATTTGGCTTTGCTTCATTTGGATGTAATTTTCCATGTTTTGCCAAACACCCCAACTCACTCAAAACTCTACTTGATGCTTAGCACGCTCTAAGTCCGACAAAGTACTCCCACCGCCCCATGTGGTGGGTTGACGTGGCATGTGCGGTGGGTGCGCTAACACTGAACTGTTTGGTTAAATTTCTACTGCAGTGGATCATCACTGCACCTCTCCCATCACTCATGTCAATGACTATATTTTGAAACCGTTTATTTTTTTTTTTTTGTCTTTTACATCTACAAATACTAAAGTTTTAATTTTCAACTTTATTCAACTTTATTTCATTTTACTATCCTTCAATCCTTTGTTTTACTAAAATTGATTCAAACAACTTTCCTAATAAAACCACTCTAATATTCGATTGAAACCAATCATGTGTTACTACTTCAAATACATTGATTAGAAACATTTTTGGTATCGATCATTTCATACTACTTTGTCGGCCATAATTAGATGTCACTCTTTACTCACCTAACCAATTTCAATTTCAAAGTATGCAAATGTTTGTCCTATGTCAAACCTAACCCCAACCCTATTTACTAACTTTATGTCTCTACTTGAATACGTTAAGGAAACCCAACCCCCATCCAAGTGAAGTCGGATATGTTGCTAAAACAACCCTCACCCAAAGATGTTCATGAAACCCAACCCGTAGTTGAACCATCCCAACCCAAGTAAAGAAAGCAACTGGCTCAACCATGTACAGCAGGGGAATAAGTCATGTTGACCCATTTGTAGGTCGACATGTTAGACCCGAGTCTCGAAAATTCGCAAACGTTGCAACATTTTTGGATGCACATTATAAACCATTTTAAAAAGGAAATGGGTTGTAGTGATTATTGTACAAAATATTAATTGACCACCAAGTTTTGAGATGTGAACAAGTTAGTTATGAAGCTCAACAAGTTATACTTCAACTTAAAAACACAATGTAAGAGTGGGAAAAGTGACAAAAGCATTTAGAGATGGTGCTAGAAACAGTACGAAATATTGATCACCGAGAAGCCATTCAAGCATGTCGAGTTTTGAAAGATTGTAACACATTTCCCGAAAATGGCATGAGGTGGAGGGACAACCCGGTGCTTAAAAAAAGAAAAACATTTGAGTCGCGTTACATAACTTCGTTGGATGCTCATGTCGGGTTTGACTTGAATGACAGGGATGACGATTGCCAACGAATTTTTGTAAGAGTATTCTTGCTTGGAGTTGCAAAAGGCGTGTGTTCATGTGATATGTGGTGGATTACGATAGTTTTTTTTTTTTTTTGCTTTCGCTGTTCATAATTGTTATATTATTGTATTCCAACACCAACTACAGATGACTGGAAAGTATTTATTTTACTTTCCTTCTCGTGTTTTATCGAGACCCTTCATACATCTAGGAGAAGCATGGGAAGCTCCTAATATCCAAGATTCTCTGGGCCGAATTATTTATTTTTGATTGTGCACTTGTGATAAAAAATAGAGGGAGAATATTATGAGCATCCAGACCATGCGTTATGATTTTTAGAACTTGGACTTCCGAAGACTTCCGAAAACGAAGAGTTAATGGGCTATACGGTGAGATGTGACAACGATTTTTAGTCATCACCGATCAAATTATGGCATTGCTATATTCTCTTCGGATGTAGATTATTTATTGTCCAGTCTCTCTATGCAGGATGCTTATTATGTTTCAGCAGGTTATTCTCATGATTGTTAATGATGCTTTATGATTTGTTCTTTAGTGATTTGAGGAACAAGAGATGACTCAGAATTTTGATGATGACATGTGATCTTATTATTGGGATCGTCGGTTCAGGAGTTGGCATAGTTCTCTTAACTTGATCAATAGATATATTCACTTATTTGCAGTGTTGGAAAACTCAGCCTAGTACTCGGAATAGGGTGTTGTTCGAGGCACTTTTATGGGAATCAGTCAAAAATACTCGGACTCGGTCAGAATCGGTCAACCTCGATGCTACTTGGTCAACATCGGTGCAAATCGGTCAAACTTGGAAAAACTCGGTCAAACTCGGAAAAACTCGGTCGAACTTGGAAAAGATAGGCGAAACTCGAGAATTTTGAATTTTTCTTAAATAAGTAATTATAATTTTTATGTAATTAGTTTAAAACATATCATATATTTACTTATTTAATAAACATTTTGTTGATTGAAATTAATTTTGTTTAATTCAAATCAAATTTGATGCAACTATGACTATATTCAGTATTTCAGTATGTATAATCATATAATATGAATATGGTTACTGTTGGATCTATATGCTCAAGAATCATTTTAGAATGACGTTTGCCAATAACATATGATCATTTAGGGTCACACCTTAACCAAGTTGCCACATATTGAATATTTTCTATTAATATGATTATTAATAAATAATCAACTCTTGTATTTAATTAGGAGATAATTATTATTTTACAAGCATGTGATACTAAATTGGCTCCCCCCTCTCCTCTTTTATTCTTTCCCTTAATGTCTTAAATATCTAACTAATAATTGAAGAGGTCACAAACAAAATTGATTAAACTATCCCTACTTCTGTATTCTAGAATAAGTACGGATAATTCTTGGATGTGTATCAATACTTCCCCCTGTGACATTCAGCTTTGTCCTCATAGTTGAAGGAAGGAAAATATTTTTAGAAACCTGATACCCATCCCATCTGGCCTAAAAAATGGGTAAGTCTTTCCATTTTACCAGAATTTATTTGTCTACCATGGTATTCATTATACTGAACAACCAACTCCATTTCCTTAGTTAATGGATGTACTAAATTGTTTGGGACATTGTAAGGACCCACCGCCTTTCTTAATCGTGATATAATTGAATACCATATATAAACGAACCATTGTGGCCAGTTTCAGTTGAACACAACTTTTCCTATTTTTTCCAGAACTTCAACCAGAACAAAGAATCTTGGTGCCAATTTTTCATTGTGGTTCTTACGTACTTATTTTTGTCTATCCGGTCTCAACTTCAAAATCACTTTATCATGAATTTCAAAGTTTTCATCTTTCTTATGTTTGTATTCTTGTAATTTCATTCTTTTTTGTGCTTTGAATAGTTTCATCATCAGTTCATCTAAGAGAATATCCCATATCTAGTAGTATATCTTTATTTATTTGGACCATTGTTGTCCCCACTTTATATTTTAACAGTTTATGTGGGTCTCTCCCATACAATGCTTTAAATAGAGTACAATTCAAAGAGTCATGGTATGTTGAAAAGAGTAAAAAGGTTATGAAAGAAATTAGTAATAAATTATGTGGGTCTCTCCACATAAAAAAGGTTATTAGTAATGGGAGATTAAGGGTGTTGAATGCATTGAAGAATCAATATGATTAGCATGAAATTTCAACAAAAAACAATTATCTCGAGAATCGTCAACCAAAATTTCTCAATCTTAGCTAACATTGAAACAAAAGCATTATGAGCATAGTCTCCTGTAAAAGTACGCAAAAAAAATACAAATTGTTGGCGTATTGACCGTATATATTATTAGAAATTTAGATTTTGCATTCTCAACAAAACAAAATGTGTATGTTCTTACGATAATAAGCAATATAATTCCATTGTTGAATTGATTAAAAATTTCGATTATATGGTGCCTTGCCCCGTTTATTTCTTTTAATAAACTTTTTGTATTTGATTTCTTTGAATTAGGTGAAAATTCTATGTATGCGGTCATGTTTGTACTGTACAAGATTGTTACTTTTGCTTATTGTAAAATTTACAGGTTATTTGTGTCGTTATAACTTGTGTCATTTCTTCCCGGTCTAAATATATAGTGTTGTGACTTTCTTGAATTAATGCTGGAAATGTATCTCCATTTTCTGATGATGTATGTAGGTGATAAAGCAACCATCAGGTATTTGCAAGTCAAAGAAGACTACATAATAGTACTTTTAGATATTGTTTGAAAACCGTATGACTGAAACCATATACATACAACCACCAAAACATAACTATTATAATATACAAACTACCTGCAAATCGAACCCATAAATTAGCTACAAGATCCACAAAATCTAATTTGACAGTAGAAGAAGAAAAATAGTAATAGTAAAGGAAAATAAAGAGAACGAAAGTGAAAATATAGAGATGAACCTGCAGAAATAACAGCAGATCCCAAAAACTGGATCACAAACACTTCCCCTTCTTTTATGTAATGGCAACAAATCCGAAAATATACATTTCTTGATCCTATAAAGCAGAAGGATGAAACAAACCGACTGCTTCTTATGAACTAATGTAGTTCTAAATCAGATGTAGTTTAAAGGGATACGCAAACGAATGAACCGTTTTTACCCATCAATGATACCTTATTGTCGATGAATTGACATAGTTCTGATGAACTGAAGTAATACGATCTGGTGTCGACGATCTGAGGAAGCACTACAATGACGAGGAGGACAACTCGGTTCATCATCTTCGAGTTGTTGCCGAGTTCCCGTTTTCGTCACTTCATCTTCGAGGCGTTGATTTTTGGGGTGAAATTAGGTTAGAGATCTGAATGGAAATGTCGCTGATTTGGGGGGAAGTAAAAATTTTGGGGGGAATGAAAAGTTATTTGGCAAGATTAGTAGCGCTATATTCATCGATGGATTTGGCGACGGATTCCGCGAGCAACCGGGTAAGAAAGGAATTGGAGGGACCCAATGTTCGCATCCGTCTCATATTCCCTCGCTATACCTAAAAATCTGTGACGGATTAGAAATGGCCGATTTTTCGTCGATGATCCGTCTCAAATCCCTCTCGAATCCCTCGCTAAACTTTCTGAAATTGTGAAATCCACGCCCTAACGAATTCCATCGTTGATCCCTCTCTACTCCCTCTCTGATCAGCTACGAAAAAATTTCCCTGTCTAATCCATATCTGAAACTCGCTTTTCTAGTAGTGTATAAACGGGTGTTTAGTTCCATTGAAATGAGAAAATTTGCTCAATCTACCAACCACTACTAAAATTTTGTTAATCCCTCTAGACCTCGGAAGACCTTCAACAAAATCCATGGTCAATGCATCCTATACTTGTACCAGGAGCTTAATTGGTTGTGATAATTCCCTTGGTGTAACGTTCGGTTTAGTTTTCGAATTTTCATCGGATCGCTGAATTTAAAAATAATAATAATTAATAAATTGTAATAATATCGATAATAGGAAATTATTTAAAATAAAATTATACCCTAATTAATTAATTAAGTCGTAATATCATTAGGGGCTTGATACTGTAAGTTAGAAACTTAATTATTAGTGTTTAGAAGGGTTAAGGTCACCATTAGAGAAACTTAGGGGACCAAAGTTGCCATTTCCCCTTTTAATTCCACATCTTCGGCAGTTTTGAGGGAAGGAGCCGACTATTCCCCTTCTAACCTTTATTCCTTTTAATGAGAAGCTTAAGTAATTTAAGTAAACTCCATTAAATTGCATGTGCGACCAAACGCCTTTGCTAATTTGCTTACAAATTGCTTGTGCCGTTTCTTTTGCTTACCGAGTGAAAGAGAAGCATTTGAGAAAGAGAGTGACGCGGGAGTGAGTAAGCTATCATGAATGTGAAAGGGAGCATAACAGTGAAAGCGGTGCTGTCAGATTTCTTGGTGCCGGAAGCGAAGAGAGGTGACGGGTGTGGAAAGTGCCGGATTGGTAAGTTGCTTCTTTTCTGTTCGACTTTTCTGCTGTCCTGCCATCGTCGTCGGCAACCCTTGGTTGCCAAATAGTTCACATTCACACCACCGTTGACCCGCCATTTTGGGTGGTTGCGCTTTGCATCCCTTGTTTCCAGTCATACGCCTCTGTTTTACTTCCGTATCAATGGTTAAAACATGTTTCTTGTTTTTTCCTACAGTCGAACATCTCGTTGGGAGCCATTGGCCGCCGGCCGACCGCCGCTTCGCCGCCACTGCACCACCTCGCAAGGTGGTTGATGACGGTTGTTATTTTCAGTTTCAAGTAGGTGTCAGGTTCTAGATTTTCATCACCGAGTTGTGTCGTTTTTGTCCCGTTTAAAGTAAGTGGCGTGTGTGTTTTATGTTGAGGGTGGTGGGTAAAAGGGTCCTACTAATATTACCCCAGATTTCCTGGCATTACCCCGTAATTATGACAGAGTTGGTGAAACAACTTTTATCATAACTTTCTTGGAACTCTAAATAAACTCAACCAATAAAATTAAATCAAACTTTTGGAAAGCTAAACTTAAAATGACTTGATTTAAGACTGTAAACTAAAAAATTCCATTTACAGTATATTTAAAGAGAATTACATAACAATTTACAATTACAAAAAGATTAAGAAGACATAAGAATTTCTAATCAGAAACAAATACACTAAGTTTTTTTTTTTTCTGTTAACTCCGACCACTTTCTTCCGGCTACATCTCAGGCCACGGTTTCCGGCTACATTTCCAAGCCACCAAACCAACCTAAATGAAAATGTGTTCAGAGAAAGAGAGAGATAGAGGTAGCTTGCGAGATTTACAGGAGGTCGAGAGTAGGAGAGATCGCGGGTGAGAGCGATGTGAAGCACCGGCGGTGAATCGACGATTTCACAGGAGGTCGCCGGTTCGAGGTCGAGAGTACGAGAGATCGAGGGTGAGAGCATTGAACGTAGCCGATGATGTGAGGGTGTGAAAGAGAGATAAAAGCGTGAGGGTCTGAGGGAGGTGAATACAAAGATGAGGCCGATGATAGGGTTTTTTATTTTAGGGTTTCCTTTATTATATATAGAGTAAATTACAATTTTGGTCCCTGTGGTTGTCCCGAAATTCCAATTTAGTCATCCTTATGGGTTTTCACGCTCATGGTCCCTGGACTGCACTTTTGCTTACACTTTTGGTCCCTTGGCCAGGTGAAAAGACCAATATACCCTCTTTAATTTCTTTTTCTTTTTTCTTTTGAGATATAGCAGTCCTAGGGAATTTGTTCGGTGTGCTGGAGAACCGATGAGAGACATAGTCGATAGCATCCCTTTCCGCTGCGCATTTCTCGAACAAATGAGAGTTTTCGGTGGAACCGGTGAACCACGCGAGCCGGTTACCAAAAACCGATGCCTTACCACTTGGCTACGCCGAAAAGAATGGAAGGCTCTTTCGCTCTTATTATTTTGGTAATTAAAAAAATCAACCTCCACCCCCAACCCTACCCCTCTACGTCTTCTCCGGCAGCTAGCTTGTGAACTTCTGGGAAAAAAAATTTACGCATCAATTCTCCGATCCAACTGTGCTTTACTCTTCTTTTCAAGCTTTGATTTATTGATCGCAGAGTTGCCTGCTAGTCTCATATATCCCGATTGCCGAGTTCTTTTTGTTGAATCCAGGACCACCGAATACCTAGCTAAGTTTATCAGATGAATTGAGGAATTATTCCCCCTCCCCAGACACCTTCTCACACCACAAGAGGGTCGACGAACGGGACACCGGTGCTATTGGCGCTTCCTTGACGGGATGCAACATTTACAGGTCCGATTATGTACTCTTTTATAGTCGTCTCTCCCCAAACTTCAAGTCCTTCAACCAGTAACGCCATCTCACCTGCAACATCTTCTCTGCCACGTAATCTCTGCAAAACCTGTTTAGCTTCAACCATTCTTCCTTTACTAACCAACCACCGTGGAGATTCCGGCAAGAAAAAAAATTGTGAAAATGAAATAAAGTAATGATGGAATAGATAAAACGCTAAGCATCACCCTCCAGTTTGGTGACTCCATTAATGACATCCCGAAAATCATACAGTAAGAAAGGAACATCCCACCGGACCCCATGAACTGCGGTAAAGTGTTGAGTGAACCTCTGATTTCAGGCGGTGATGTTTCCGATATGTAAACGGGAACAAGCGTGACTGCTAATCCGATTCCAAAACCGTCTAATAGTCTACCCAATAGAAGGATATAAACATCGGGTGACCATAGCATAACGAGATAACCGGAGAAGTAAAGGACGGAGAAGATGATGAGCATCGGATGTCGGCCAAGCGAATCTGATATTGCACCGTAAGGGATGGCGAGTTTTTTTTTGTTACTAAAAATAAAGAGTAGATTAAACAAAAATGAAAAATAAATTCAAAAGGGTAGTGTGGTCTTTTCACTTGGACCAGGGACCAAATCTGTAACCAAATCTGTAACCACAGGGACCATCAGCGTGAAAATCCAAAAGGATGACCAAAAGTGCAATTGTGGACAACCACATGGACCAAAATTGTAATTTACTCTTATATATATTTCTTTTGAAAGTTATATTGAAAGTTATATTACCTTTTACGTATTTTCTAAAATCACAGATAGCATCTTATATATATATATATACTAGGAGCATCTTTAGGGCCGTGCTAAGCACGACCCGTGGAGGGTATTTTCTTTTTAAATGGTCAAAAAATGTAATTGTTAGATTTAAGTTGGCCAAGATACCATCTAACACTAAATAAACATCAATAGTACTCTAATAAAGGTGGTTGTCCCGGTTTATTTTTAACAAATTCTTGTAAAATTGGAATTCAGTGGGAAACAAGTCTAATATATAAGTCTAGGTCCATAGTTGTAGTTACTTTTACCTGTGATCTAATAACAGACATTTTCCCTCGTAATGGCAATTGACATGTCATTAATTTATGAAAACATTCATTTTTTTTTCTATTACCGGATTGTATTTCATATACAAGACAATCCTAGTGCTCTACCAGTGGATAATAATGCTTCAATCTGCAGATGCATAAAAGATTTATAAGTCACCTCATCCCTCAACTAAACCCCCATCCCACCTAACCCCCTCAAATGACTTGCATATGTCGCAATGATACAAATTGTCACAAGGCTGTATTGCTTCTCCTGACCATTTATGCATAGTTGTTAAGTCCACCAAGTGACACATAGTTTATGCATAGTTGTTAAGTCCACCAAGTGACACATAGTCGTTCAACTATCTACAATCATAAACCACATGCAAACAATTTTTCAAGTTGAAACAAATCCAGAGGATTAAAATATTATCAACTTGAAAAACAAAAAGTCGAACACTATTTCTCAAACAAGAACTTATAGGGGCAAACTCGTTTCAGGATTTGTATCTTTTGAAATACAAGAAGGTAAAGTACCTTTTTTGCATCTCGTTTCTTCCCAGTGTATCCTAACCACAATAGAAAATCTGCAGGGACGTTCATTACTTTTGAGTGCTTTCAAATAGTGTTCATGAATCTGCATTTAGGAAACATGGGAAGCGTAAAGTATAACCTTGTATAGGATGAATCAACAATGACACTTTAGTACACATAGAGATGATCATCGTCAAAAAGTTTAAGTAAATTTTACCTCTAGCCTCACTACAATGCACGGGGACAAAATCCTCAAACATCCTAAACCATATAAAGATCAAGTAAGAATATAAAATAAGAAATAAAGTCAGAACGTTGGATAAAAAAGACGAACCTGTCAAGCATACAATAGCTTGGCTCTAAAAGTTCTCATTATTCTCTCCAAATGTGTAGTGGCAGTAACGAAATCCATAATGCCTGCCTATAAAATACAAATAACAAGTATTAATGAAGACTTAAATTAAAACCTTCTTTAGTAGAAGTAAAACATAGAATATAAAAGAAACAATATGGTTCCCATAACTCCTAGTTCTAAATAGAATAACTAAATATAATCTGACTTGTCACATTACTATATGCAAAGACCACAAAAGCAGAGGATACTAAAAAAAAGTTGGTTCCTATAGCTGTTTATACATCAATAACATATCCCTTGACTGTAGGACTACAATATTTTGCTGCAATGTCCCATTCAACTACATCACAACAAATTTATGCTACAAGAATTTCAACATTTGACCCTAAATAAATATCGTTAAATATTTGTAAAATCTCTAAAAATACTCTTGTACATTCAAGAAAGTCAAAAAGAAGGGAGAGAAAGAGAGACCTTTAGCAATGTTAAATAAGTGCCACAGTAATATTCCACAGGATTCTAGTCACCCTTTCGATGCCAATATCTAGAAAAGGAGTTTGAATTGCATTCAATGCAGCATCGCTTGCCTTTTTCTTTCCTATAAAACAAAGACACATCAATTAAATAAAATTACCAAACTACCCCCGGTAACATATGATTCTGATCATTCATTATAGATTGAAAACATAATGTTCAAAAGATTCATGAAGAGAAGTTACAGGTTCATATAGATGTTAACATACATTCATAATCTTAGAGACTTCCCAATAATAAAAAGTTACACGAAACTGCAGGCTTGCAAACAGCACGGCCCATGAGTAAAGTTAAATGAAAGTACAATGTTACAAGAAGGCAAGTTTTTCAAAGATGACGCCATCGATCCCCTCATGCAGTCACGCTTGCGAAATGATAGGTGTTGGTCATTTCATCATTTCATTAACCGGAAAATGAAAATATTTTATTTGCTTACCTACTTAGACTTTACGAAAATCAAGTAAACATTGAGGGCATGCTAAAACAAAGCAGTAAATTTGCAGCATTTTTTATGTAAAACTGGAATTGGCTAACTTATTACGGGAATCATTTATGTTTTAATAGAAAGCTTTTCAAAATTCTCTTCAAACAAGAAAAACATTTATACATTTAACATATGATTAGTGGAATTCGTAGTTATATATCATCCACTTAGTTTAATAAAAAAAGAATAAGAAAGATGATGAAAAAGTTGCACCTGATTGTAATTTTCCCTGATATAGAAAAGTTTAAGTCCACAAAAAACAATACATATTCCATGTTTGACTCTATAGACCTCACAGACTGTAAAGCAGGATTACTTGAAGCTGTTATCAGACTAAAAAAACCACACAATAAAATTAAAACAAAATTTAACCAATCTGTTTTCATATTTAATCTAAAGACAATATTCACTGAGTGTGTGTGTGTGTTAAAAAGCTAAATTACATGTCTCTGTTTAAACCCGGGTGGGTGCTGGGGGGGGGGGGGGTTAAGTTCTCATTTTATTTCAACAATATGTATTGTCTTACTATTAATATGCACCAACCAAATGTTAGGAACAAAGAGCCATCATAATCAAGAAAAATCACAACTTGTTTCATCTTTGTAGCACTCGGGATCTCTTCAGATACACCCAATGTAGAAGTATGCTGCTTCTATTTTAAAATAAGTACTCAAATGAATGTGAATTCTTCGGTTATCAAAACTGTGAAACTCCAGAATAGCAGAGTGTCACTTATAATCCAATCTTTTTTTATATTTGCTATCTTCAAACGAAGTAAAAACAAATAACAAAAAATGTCACAAACGGAGTAAATGATTTTTGCTGTAGGGATTCTCTACGATCAGTCCATGATTGGATAACTGCTCGAGCTGATAGAAGAGTTAGTTGAAAATGAAAAGCCTCAGTGAAATACTCTTTGCGGCACTTGATCGAACGAATAGAGTGTAACTACATTTATAACTACCCGATCATAGAGAAGTCTACATATATAAATGCTGTAAATTATGTTGGGGTGGTAAATTGTCCTTCCCGAGTAAATTTGTTCAACTGTTGTTATTTTTTCTGATTAGTAAGGTTGTATATTATGGAATTCCCTAATTACCTTAGTGGGAGAAAGACAAATGCAAAAAGTTCACACAGACATTTACACAAACACTTTGTGTGCATAGTTTACCTTTTTACGTCAAAGGACACCTGAATGAAAATTTCACAACCAGTTTATCAGAAAGCCATAGTGACTCATCAACGATCAATAATCCAAATTTCTCGCCATCGCTGCTGAAGTGAACCTTCATCGGAAATTTTGAAGCCTTTGTTGGTGCTCCAAATCGATAAAAAGACCTAGGCTTAAACTGAAATAAAAAGAAACAGTTTAATGAAAACTGACTGAAATCCTGAATAAAACCTAATTTAATTAGGGAGAAATCAACAGGTTAGAAATTTGAGCCTATGATTTTACCTTGAAGATATGATGAAATTGATTACACAGACAACTCCAAAACATCAAAATATCCACAAATTCGAGAAGATGGACTAAGGGAAGTCAGAGTGTTGTAGATGAACATCGACATGTTTCCCTTTTTCACACCCAATGTTTCTTGAGTTTAATAAAATTAAAAGGCATTGAAGATAATGGTACGAGAACAGGGTAGCGATGATGGTGTAGATACCGTGTTAGAGACTGGAGAGCTAAGGATTCTTGGTAGTCATGGTAACCGCTATCGGTGTATTGGGAAAGACAAAGATGGTTTAAGCGTGACCTAAAAGAGAATGAGAAGAAGGATCTAAATCCGCCATCGGTGAACCAGTTGTTGTGACATAGAGTATGAACGAATCTCAAACGTATGATTTTAAGGTTTTGATTTTGGTTTTGGAGCAGTGAAGGAAGCATCCGAGAGACTGGAGAGCTATGGATCGATGATAGAGATGGTAACTTTGACCTAAAGCGCTACTGGCGTATTTGGAAAGACAAACATGGTATACGTGTGTACCAAGTTTTGGAACATTTGTCTTATATCTGAACGAAGGAGGACAACTCGACATAGTGAAATTTAACACGTGTCTGCCCATTCAAAAAAAACCTCCTTGTAGTATTAAAATATTTGACTGCTGAGGTGTCAATCTGCTAAAAGGTTTCGCTTAGTTCACAAGAATCAGCTTCAAATTCTTAGATCGTCCATTTGCGCAATTTCTAATGATACCAGCGATTGTATATAATAATGATATATATATATATATATATATATATATATATATATATATATATATATATATATATATATATATATATATATATATATATATATATATATCTTTTGGTAAGATTTTTTTTAATAATTCTAACATTTTTTTTATTTAGGAATGGTGAATTTATTTGGAATCAATCTAACGCCGGATGATGAATAATTATATTATATTTATATAAATAATAATTATATATAAAATAATTATAGTTAATATTAATTGTATATAATAAAAAATGATAATTTGTATAATAAAAATCTAATGATTATTAGTTAAAAAGTCATATCTATCTAATGATTATTACATAATAATTGTATAATAATTATAAAAAAAATGAATTATTATGTAATCAATATGTTTATTTTAGAAAAATATAAAGTAATGATTAGGGGTAAAGAATAAAAAAAAGAAGTATAAATAAAATAATAAATGGACCCTGAGTAAAATGGTTTCAAAAAGCTTCCTGACCTATAATCTTCAAAGTTTCCTACTTTGTTGGAAATGATATTTGCAAATATGAAGGTGTACGTAAAACTATATATGCTGACATATTTTTTTTATTAGTTCTTAAATATTGGGCATATATATACATATTTATGATTTTATATTTTATATATGAATTTAAAATAAAGGATTTTAGTACCAGTTTATTAGTATGTACGATTATGTTATTTACGACATTGTATTTTGATAATTTTAATGTCATGACTTACAAATAAAATAAAGAGTGTTCATGTACCTAAAGTATATTTTGTGACTATTGTAATATTCTAGTATGCATGTAAATATATTTACTTTAAAAAAAAGGGTGATATACTTATTATTTTGTAAATACGATCGACCGATAAATCGTTTAAACTGCGTGATTAAATATTTATACATATAAAATAGACTACTTCTAATATTTAATTTCGAAAGTAGTATTTTTAGAAACAAAGAAACGTAGTTTATATTAAAAAGTAAGTTATCATTTTATGGTTAATAATCGATATAATATAAAGTGTTAAGCCTAAATACAAGGGTGTTGGGTACTTAACAACCTAAATATTTAATCGGACACAAATTACCTTTTAGTTAAATAAGCGACGCATGGTTATTAATTTATAGTCTATGCCTTAAGATGTAAACTAAAATGACTATATTGTAGGTTGTTCTGTTCAAGTGCCTTCTAGTACGCGCTGCTGTTGATACGTGAATATTCCTTGAGATGAGTTACACTGACTTACCTATGATAGTAACGGTGCATGTAACGTGTTATATTTATGCTTATATCTTTTCAATACAATAATGTGATATGTATTATGTGGTATGTATGTGTTGCCCATGAAGCACGGTGGTGAAGTGGACAATGTATACATATGTAAGTTTGTCTATGAAGAACAGTGGTGAAGTAGACAAAGCTGACCATGAAGTACAGTTGTGAAGTGGCCAGTGGTTGAGGTACCGGGGACGGCCATTCGAGGAATCGGCCCGTGCATAGGAGTTGGTACCAACAATATGTGTTTAGGAATAATGTGATTATGTCTATATTAAGTTAAGTTATGATGTATTTTTTGTGAATGTTTAAAGGTGCTACGTGTATACATGTGATTGTTATAATGAGTGAGTATAGTGTAGGCTCACTAAGCGTTTTTGCCTACCCGTTGTGGATTTGCATCTTTTCAGGACCCTCTGGGTGACAAGGCAAGACACCGGTTTGACTACGCCCACGCACATTCCACTCGAACGCTTTTAGAACGAATAAATTTAAAAACAAATGTTTTGGGATTTGACTTCCGCTATTCATGTTATCTCTGACGAATAGTGTAATTTTTGAAAAAAATCCTTTAACATCTTTTCTTATGCCTATCGAAAATAATTTAATTACCAAATGTTGTAGAGTTTGGTCTTCCTCTGAATAACCACTCATCGATGATCCATGGAATTCTTCTAAAATTATAGAAATAAGTGTTGAGTTGTTAGACAACACTTAACGATCTTTGTACCATAACATATCATTTCTAAATTAAACCCACTATAATTAGAAACACCCATTTGGATCTGTCATTTAACTTTTTTAAGTAATGGATTGTCTTCAGTTTCTTTTTTAATGAGGTTCAAAACATGCCATTGAGGACCTCCCATGGTAGACAGCTCCAACTATTTTCTTTAAAGTACATCCACGACTTTGTTTGTAATATCAGTCGTGTATACAATATAGAAATGATAGACTAAGAGTTTAATTACCCAATTTTAATACGGTGGTTCTATTACTCGTTGGTCCAAGAGAAATTTTAAACTCTTTTGATCAGTTTTTACTATCAAATTTCTTCCCAACAAGTATGGACGTCATTTTTGTTATTGTAAAGACGATCACTGGTAGCTCTTTTTCATAAACTGGGTTTTTTTCTGGCTCACACTCTTTACACTTCGTTATAGAATGAAATCAACTTGTCATTTTGCATTTGAACCACCCCAATCCTCCATCAGACACATCAATTTCAAGGATAAATTCTTTACTGAAGTCTAGTAATGCTAAAACCGATGCGGTTGTCATAGCTGATTTTAGCATCTCGAATGACACTTCAACTTCTGATTCCATTCAAACCCATTTTTCTTCAACAAGTCGATCTAAGGTTTAGATTTTTTACCATACCCTCTTATAACCTTCCGATAATAACAGGTCAAACCTAAAAACCTCTTAGTTGTGTGATATATGTGGGTTGCAACCAATTCAACATTGTCGTAACTTTCTGTTGATCCATTTCCACCCCATATTGAGATATTATATGTCCCAAATAACTAAACTTTGTCTTAGCAAACTCACACTTTTTCTTATTTGCATAAAGTGTATTCTCTTGAGGAAATTGAATTACTTGTTTCAAGTGTAATGCATGTTCATCTTCATTGGCATTATAGACCAAGATGTCATTAAAAATAAACAATTACACATTTCTTGCAAATAATTCTTGAAAATTTCATTCATCGATGATTGAAATGTTGTCGGAGCATTTGTAAGCCCAAATAGCATCACAAGAAACTCATGATGACCTTCATGAGTTCTAAAAGTCATTTTGGGACATCTTCATTTCTCATTCTTATTTGGTGATAACTCGAGTTTAAGCCTAATTCTGAAAAGTATTTAGCACCATACAATTCATCTAAGAGTTCATCTATAACTCGGATAAAAAATTTATCGGAAATTATACCTTTGTTGATGGCTCGATAATCAATGCAAAATAACCAACTTCCATCTTTTTTTTTATGTGAAGAAAGGGACTTGAAAACGCACTTTTACTGTTTTGAATTATTGTTATACCTAAAATTTCTTTAACGAGTTTCTTAATTTTTTATTTTTGTAAAATTATGGGTATCTATATTGCTGGATGTTGATGGGTTGGATTCCTTCTTTGAGAGTTATACCATGTTCCGAATTTCTTTCACGTGGTAACCCACTTGGTGATTTAAATACCTCGTTGCAAGAATCCAATACTTCTTTAATGCCTTGAGGACACTTTAATACTTGTTGATTTTCTTCTTCCAAATTCCCTAGTTCAATGAGTATGCCTTAACCCTCTTTCCTGATTGTATTTATCATAGACTTCGATAATACTAGTGACCTTCCCAATGTTTTATCTCCTTTCAATTTGACTAACTCTCCCTTCCACTAAACTTCATAGTTTGAGCATTCCAATCCACCTCCATTGGTCTCGACTTCATTAACCCTTGCATTCAAATGATAACTTTGGAATTACATAACTAAATAGGTAAGAACTCTTCCATCCTCTTTATACCTTGTAACCATATAATAACATATTTACATAATTCTTTCCCCCAACATAATTTCTTGTTCTCATGGAAATGTGATATTGTCTTGTAACTTTCACCAGTAATAAAACTTTTATTCACCAAATCCATTGATTTGAAGTTATGAGATGCACCACATTCAATCATAACTACAACTTTTTGATCTTCAGTTACACATTCTAACTTCATAGTTTTTGGAGTAGTTAACCCCATTATTGAATTCAAAGACACTTCTATTTCGCTTTCTTTCACCACTATAAGCAATTCAACTTCTTCTTCACTGTTTCTCGTCCCTCCCATTTGAATAAACATATTGCACGAACTTGGATTCTTAGATTTCTACAAAAGTGGGTTATCAATAGAATTATTGTTTTTTTTTTTCTATTTAAAGATTGAAGACTAAGAGTTCTTTTATATTAGGGAACAATTAACTTGGGAGAAAGACAAGAAATAATTAAATAGATTTGGTACAACATACTTTTAAAATCTAATGAAATTGCTATAGGACACCCTTTGATTGCTATAAGTGGTGATTTGTTGGAATACAAAAGGTGAAAGAGTCGATCCCCAATGTATTGGAAAAATGGTCTAAAATTCCCTAAAACCGTCCTAACAAAAAATAATAGAGAAAATTTGAATGCAAAACTATACATGAAAAACTACAAAATCAAATAAAATCGCAAGCATTGAGAATAAATATTCATTACATGAAAATTTAAGATTTTCACCGAAAAAATTTCAAGCCAGTCCACCAAGTCAAACTCACAATCTCGAAGGATTTAACCCTAACTTTTCATACTATGAAACATGATAAGAAATGAAAAAAAAAAAAAAAAAAAACAAATACCCATAGTGTATTTGATCAAAGGCATTTTGACACCAAAGGCTTGAACTCTTTTTATAGGCAAAGGGTTGAAGCCATCTTTTTACCCTAACAGATATGGGACAACCCCATTCTTTCTTATTAGCTAATAGAACTCAACAATATGAACTTATTTTAGCCCCAACCCTAAAACAAGATTACAAAATATATACAAGAAATAACAGTCACAAAAAGGGCATCAACCTATGGTAAACCTTGAAAGAGGAAATCCAAGAAACATCAATATTAGATTTAAGAGGTGTGCGAGTTAGTTGTTCAGGAAAATAATTATAGTAGCATCCTCACTAATCACACGTCTCTATACGCATTTAATACAATGTTTAGTGACTTAATTCAGAATAACAAACTTATGTACGTGATAAAGAAAATAATGAGACAAAAGAATCTTCAAATTTATGCCACGCTATCAAATCTAATAGAACATTGATCATTCGACACGTGGTATCATTTATGAAACAAAACAAAAACATGGCACAGACACCTATTAGGAGTAACGAAAAAACATGGAAATTGAAAAAAATATTAAATAATAGAAATCTCGCCTAGATGTTGAGTTGCAGTTTGAACCTAGAATGTGGAGCTTGGACTTGGTCCCTTGAACAACGGACATTACACTCTACAACAACCGGCTTAACAAAATATGTTATGGTTATATTGCCTATAGATGTTGTCGTTTGTGATTTTCTTAAAATTTACCTTAAATTTAGAACATAAGAATTAATATATAAGTAAATAATTTTAGACTAATGCCTCAAAAACTAAAACTAAACCATATTAGAAACGACTACTAATAAAAGAAAATGGTAAATGTGCTTTCATTGTTAGAATTCAATATGCTCCAAATTATTTTGAAATTAACCATAATTAATAATCTTTCCATGATAGTTTTAAGATACGAATTTGTACAGTAACTTTCTCATGATATCAAAAGAAGTTTTGACGTACAAATGGTCGAAACTTTACTCGAGGGCAATAGTAAATATGATTTCATAAAATCGGAATAAAAAAAAAAAACTAAACGAAAAACCTCCTAATTCGGCCTATGACTTGTATGCTGCAATTATTTAACATGTTTTCTCAAGTAAAAACTCCATATAAACATTTACAAATATACAAATACTGGGCTCTTAGACCAATATATATTAATTTAAATAACAGAAACGTATTTAAATCCCACTTGCTTCAACTTTGAGGCGATCTGTTGTTCTAAAAAAATAGATGTTTGAGAAAAAAGGCAAGAAATCAACATTCCTTGGTTGACACGGTCAACGCTTTCTCAAATCCTTCCATCAAAAAATTAAACCTATCCGTTCCCATTTCCTCAAAACCGCATCCCTCTTCAATAAAATCTTTAGTAGTTACATTTTTCTCCAAAAAAGAACTCGAAAGAAGTTGATCCAACATACTATCACCATCGGGCAAATCATGGATAATAAACGGATCAAAACTTTCCATGTTTTCATCCAACGGCATTAAATCCATAAACATATCTTTCACATCAAGATCCAATTCGAACGGATCTTGTGGTACTACTTCAACTGGAGGATGATATTTCACAATTGCACCTTCGTGAGGGAGAATTACCGGTTCGGTTTCGTCCACAACTTCTGACGTACGCCATGTACTTTGTACTGGCGGCGATAATTGCGCGAAAAAACCGGGGCTTTGCATTGCCATGACTATGAATGACAACATTTGATGTTGGTTTTTTTCCATGCCTTTTAATTGTTCGCGTAACACCAACATTTTGGTTTGTGAAGTATCTTGGTGTTGTCTTTGTTTCACTAGCTCTTGCATTAACATGTTTTTATCGGTTTTAAGAGACTCTACTTCTTTTCTTAAGTTGGCGTATCGGTTTTCGTCGTGTTTGGTGACGTGTACGAGTTTGGTCTCGGGGGTTTTGTCTTGTGTGGGTTTTTGATGAGTTGTGACATGTGTCACTTTCTTGCGGGTTATAGAATTTAATAAATGTTTTTGGCCTTTGATGAATCCTTCGTTTGCGAATTCCCATCTGTCTGTATCGGTTTTCCTAAACCCCTGAAAAAAATTGCAATTGAGAAATTACTAATTAGAACTTAATTTGTTGTTCCATTTCTAATAGGAATACATGGTGTAAAATTATATGAAGACTAAGAGTTCTTTCATATTAGGGTATAATTGACCGGGGACAAAAATTAGCTATCCTTAAATAGAATTGGTACAGCATACACTAAAAATCTAATGAAATTAAAGATGGGATTTGTTGAAATTCAGGAAGTCTTGTTACTTGAATCAACATCAAGGAATCGAATGTTCTGTGAGTGAATTCCAGATAACAAAATTACAGATGAAGGGAGGCAACAATCGATTACAGCAATAATTAGCCAAATATTCACGGAAACTATGGAGACCATCAAATCTATTAAAAATTTGATCTTTTAACAAATAATCAGAGAAGAAATCAAGAAAATGATAATTGATAGAGTAATAGAAATCTCACGTAGATATTGAGTTGGCGTTGGAAGCTTGAATAGTTGCTGTGCTTGAAGTATTTAGGAAGCAATTCGGAAGTAAATTCGGCTTCATTCCAGACTATGAAACTGTCGTTAGTCGGACTCCATGAAATTAGAGCATCCGTCGAAGGATCATCTACCATCTCATAGCATTTAGACAAGAATGGGGCAATCGACAACCCACCAGTTTCCGGCGATTTCTTCACCATAGTCGAATGATCAGCGTTGATATTTACAATTTTTAATATCTGTGAAAGTAAAGGGGTTTGAGATGGAAACCCTAGGAGAGAAGACTTTGACTGAAACGAATTCTTGTTGGACAAGTCGGGTGGGACGAAAGTCGACAGCCGAAACGACACCGCTACGAAGAGAAAAACAAATGAATATATACTTGGGCCTAAGCCCACACCTGCGTTAAAACTTGAAACTCCTTATTGATTCGTTAGTTTTCTAAAAATTATCAGTAAATTAAAAGATATGTTTGGCACAGCTTTTATTTTTGTTGAGAATGTATTTTTAGCAAAAATCAATAAGTTAAAAAACATAACTCACTTATTTTTTATCATAAAAATTGCTTATAGCTTGTTGAAATAGAAAAAACAGTGTCTTTAAAACCCCTTTCACATTCTCCTTCCATTATCGCTTTCTCTTCTCTTTATACATGGTCGGAAAAGATTACTACATCATCTCACATTGCTGGCATCTAGGCTAAATCCAGGTCCAAATATTTTTCTTATTTCAACATTATTAGAGAAGATGAAACATTTCCAAAGATATTGCTTTGTGTTTATGCGTTAGATTTCAAAATAAGCCGTCTTTTGTGCTTCAGCTTCTTGTCATTTGTGGATCTCATGTTGGATTTTGTTTTAAAGGTTTTTTGGGACGAGTTTCCCTCAACCCAATCTCAGTTTTAGTATCTTCAAAATCAAAAACAAAAAAAACACCTTCAAACTTAGTGTCATGGATAAGCATCTTTATTGTCCGATTTTTATATTTCTGTTTTTGAGTTTCTTCTTTTTTGTTTTGTTCTATATTTATGATTTGGCTTCATGTTTCCGTGCTTGATTTTGAAAACACAAATTTCCATTGAATAAACATGTATTGAAGAGGTGGTTTATTATTATTATTATTATTATTATTATTATTTATTATTTATTTTTTTTTTTTTTTTTGTAGTTCGAGAACAAAGACATGGAATCCTATAAGATGAAGGTTCCTGGATTCCCACTTCGATGATGATATTTTCTAGCAAGGGTTTTAAAATCCAAATCATTTTAATGAATATAGTGAGGTATGTACACTACATGTAGTTGATTGTGCATTTTGACTGACAGATGGGTTCATCGTGGTTGATCATGGATTTCACCAGAAGGGGTCATCGGTAGTAATCAAAGGAGTGATGGGTGAGAGGTGATTGGAACCCAAATGTTTAATAATAATATAGAAGAAAACAAATACCAAAAAATCCGATAAGGACATTATAGTAAATTTAACTTAGCCCGAGACCCGGATTGAAGCAAATCCAAACCACAAGGACTTACGAGACCCAGATTAAAGCAAATCCAAACCACAAGGACCGTCTGAATGAAAAAAGAAAGATAGATGAAACATGAAATATATCCTAAACCAAATGGACAATATTCTAATTTACTTAAATATAATTATTATCAGATATGAACTTTTAATTAATTAATTAATTATTATTATCGATTTATAATTATTATTTTCTAGTATTTAGATAAATAGATTTATTTTGATTATTTAATTATTTAGGAAATCAAATTAATAAGCCTTATCATGCCACCTGAAACAAAAATTATCAAAAGGTCAATACCACTATTTACTTTCTATTATTTCAACCTAATTTGAATGATTTTTCTCATCTTTTATTTGATTCTCTTATTATTATAACTCAACAAACATATTAACTTCTATAACCAAAATTAGTATCGTTAATTATTTGATACTAATGAATTCTTGTAACATAATCACGTTAAAGAAAAATATATGCACTCCCCTATTTGTTGGACACTATAATTACACATAAATGCATTTTTTTCTGTTTACGAAGATTATGCTATAATAAGGGTAAACTCTATACAAACTTCGTTGACCTATAAAAAACCTCACAGTCACATAATATCCTACAAACCATCAGAAGTAGGTAAACTATGCCCAAACAGAGGAAGGTGCATACCAACACTTGAAGCTTATGAGAACAGAACATGATAAAAATCCTTTGTAGTATTTTATTCTGAGTCTTGTCATCACTAAGCCACCTAAAGATGGTTGAAGAAAAGATTTTGGTGTTCCAGAAAAAAATGGTTTGCAAATAAGCATAATATGTTGTCGACGTGTCTTACAATTGCCTACAAGAAGTTCACGATATATGGCATCTTATATCCGATTGTAGAAGTCTTGAATAAAAATCTACATTGCACGTACTAGGACGTTGTTGTTAACTACCCTTTACTCAAACAACATCTACATTTTGTCAAACTATGTCATACCAATAAGACTATAGAATGTTATTTTCGATCATGGTTGTTAGGTAAAGTTTGAATTCAAAGTGAAGATTTTTTTTCAAACTTGAGGTGTAAACTCATGTATATTATATACATTTCCAACATGTATATATAGAGGATAGCTAAAGGGTTATAGATGCACCACTTGAGCTCAAAACAAGAGTTATAAATTGTAATCTTGTGAGTATTAATAAAAGTTCTCTAGTTGCAGCCCGTGGACGTAGGATTTGCACCGAATCCGAACCACGTAAAAATCCTTGTGTTCTTCTTGCTTTATTTTCGTGAGTTTGTGTGTGTGTGATAGTGTGTTTCCGCTGCGTGTACCCGGTCCGATTCCTAACAACTGGTATCAGAGCATCGGGTTTCGGAGGAGGTATTGGTTTTAGAAATTAGAGTATGCTCTGTGGTTGCAGTTTTGTTTGATCTTCCACATCAGAAACTAATTTCTATTAATCGTATTAAAGGTGTCTCGGTACTTTGAAGGGTACTGTTCTGTCACACAAAAGTACTATAAAAGATTTGTCTTTTGTTTGTCGTAATGGCTGAAGACAAGGTTGTAATCGAGAAGTTCAACGGTTCTGACTTTAGCTGGTGGAAAATGCAATTAGAAGCATTGCTATGTCAAAAAGATTTGGACGTGGTACTTGGAGACAAACCGGAGAAAATGGAAAAAGCTGTTGAAGATGCGTGGAACTCAAAGGACAAGAAAGCTAAGGCGGTTATTACATTGTCGTTGGAAAGGAGCGTTGCTTTCAACATCATGAAGGAAACCGCGGCACGTGGTATGATGGATGCTCTGACGAACATGTATGAGAAACCGTCGGCGGCTAACAAGGTGTTCTTGATGAGGGAGCTGTTCACTACAAGGATGAATGAGGAAGGTTCAGTTACGGTTCACATTAACAATCTAAATTCAATTCTGTCCAGATTGTCATCTGTGGGAATTAAATTTGAAAACGAGACTCAAGCTTCACTGCTACTAGCTTCACTACCTGATAGCTGGTCTGGAACAGTAACCGCTGTTACAAGTTCAGTGGGGACCAGTGGTATGACTTTTGAAGGAGTTAGAGATTTGGTTCTTGGCGAGGATGTCAGACGCAAGAATCAAGGTGGATCTTCTTCTTCTTCTGAGTTATTAAATATCGGAAGAGGTAGAGGGAATAGCAGGAATAGTGGGAGCAGTGGGAGTCGGGGAAGAAGTTCGTCTAGAACTTGGAAAAATGTGAAGTGCTGGAACTGCCAAGAGGTGGGACATGTTAAGAGTCAATGTCCAAAGAAAGAATTGAACATTGCTGGTGCTGAGAGTGTGTCTGAGGATGATGCACTGATACTAAGTATGGAAAGTTCTGTAGACTCTTGAGTCATGGATTCAGGGGCTTCGTTTCACGCCATGGACAACGGAGAAACGATGGTGAATCTAAAAGAAGGAGATTTTGGGAAGGTACGGTTAGCAAATGACGAGATGCTTCAAGTAACGGGCATAGGAGATATTGATATTGTTACTTCGTTGGGAACTACATGGAACCTGAAGAATGTCAGGGTGATTCCGGAGCTGAAGAAGAAATTGATTTTTGTTGGTCAGCTGGATAAACAAGGACTGGAAGTAAGGTTTGGTGGTGGTAAATGGAGGGTGGTCAATGGTAATTCGGTGATTGCTCAAGGTATGAAGCGTGGGTCATTGTATATGGTTGAGGTACCTGCTGAGGGAAGTATGACCGTCCCCGTTAAGCATGACAAAATCTGGTTCGCTAAATCTAGTGCTAAGAGAGTTCATTTTGCAAACATGAATTCTGGAGCCAAGGGGATGTTAGCTGAACGAGTCGGAAAGTCTAAACCATTCAGGGGATTTTGTGACAGTGGGAGCACGGGGTGTGTTCCAGGTACAGTTACAAAGAGCCGTTGGGTTTTGAAGACTAAGACTGAAAAATTCTCTCCTATTGGAAGTTTGCAAAGTTTGGAGAGTGTTAGTGGTCCTCGGTGTATCTCTGGATCCGGTGGAGTGTCCAAGCCGGTTGAGACAGGGGATGAGTCGGTGGCGGTATTGACCATGACTGAGTCGGTAGCGGGATTGGCTACGACTGAGTTGGAGCTTGTGGGAGCTTCAACTGGCCCTTCTAGTACTTAATAATGAGGAGTGGCTGCAACTAGGAAATTGACTAAGTTTAGCTTGTTCTTGGGAACTGGAAGCTTGGAAGACTTGTTATATTAAGTGATTAATGAGAGATGTTAAAAATCTTCAAGTGGGAGATTGTTAAGAAAAGTTTGAATTCAAAGTGAAGATTTTTTTTTCAAACTTGAGGTGTAAACTCATGTATATTATATACATTTCCAACATGTATATATAGAGGATAGCTGAAGGGTTATAGATGCACCACTTGAGCTCAAAACAAGAGTTATAAATTGTAATCTTGTGAGTATTAATAAAAGTTCTCTAGTTGCAGCCCGTGGACGTAGGATTTGCACCGAATCCGAACCACGTAAAAATCCTTGTGTTCTTCTTGCTTTATTTTCGTGAGTTTGTGTGTGTGTGATAGTGTGTTTCCGCTGCGTGTACCCGGTCCGATTCCTAACAACTGGTATCAGAGCATCGGGTTTCGGAGGAGGTCTTGGTTTTAGAAATTAGAGTATGCTCTGTGGTTGTGTAACGCCAAGATACTCTTTTTATAATTATAATAAAAAGGGTAAAATGGTCATTTTACCTTAGAAGGGTAATTTGGTCTTTTGGACAGAAAAAGTATTTAGTTGAAATAATATTTTGAGTTTTGGACTTAAAATGTTATAAAAACTGAATTTGAGTCGTTTTACCGAAAAAGGGTATTTTGGTCATTTGACCATGTGAAAGACCAAATATGAAAAATATTGTTGGTTGTGGCAAAAATGTAAGAAATGAAAGTTTTATTGTAATAAAACTTGATTTTTGTGGTCAAAGTTCAAGAAATAGAACTTAAGGACCAAAAATGTAAGAAATTTAGGTATAAATAGAGAGTTTGACTCTCTTCCTTGACCAGCCATTGTGCAGCAACGGGAGGAGCAAGGGGGGTACGATTTCAGCAAGTTCTTGAAGATTTGAAGTGGAAAGTTGAAATCCTAGCTTGGAATTGAAGATTTCTAAGCATAAAAGGTTAGTAAATTGAATTCTAACCTAAGTTTTGTGTGTGTTCATGATGAACTTTTATAGAAACTGAAATTTATGAATTTCAGTTATGATTATGTGTTTAAATTGATGTAATGCTTCCATTAAGTCATGCTAATAAGGACTTAACTCAAGAAAATGGAAGTAGATTGCTATTAGTGATGAATTTGAAGTTTGGGGTTGTTAGAACTAAGAACCCTAATTCTTCATTTTGATTGATTTGGTTGTTTTGGATGGTTGAAAACCTTGTTAAAGTATAAGGTTTTAGCCTAGAATCAAACCCCAATCGATTAAGGACTGAATTAAGGACTTAATGAGCCAAAACTGCGTGCTACAGTGCACAAATCGCGGCTGGACAGGAGACATCTGCAGGCGACAGGCGCGGTGCGCCCAAACCCCTGGCGGGGTGCGCCCAGGCGCAGTGCGCCCATGTCTGGGCGGGGTGCGCCCCTCAGACAGGGACTTTAAAATGCTAACTTTTGTTTGGCTTGTCCGTTTTAGCTCAAAT
This sequence comes from Cichorium intybus, assembly GCA_023525715.1. NCBI lineage: Eukaryota > Viridiplantae > Streptophyta > Magnoliopsida > Asterales > Asteraceae > Cichorium > Cichorium intybus. The sequence goes on along the minus strand of CM042010.1, from coordinate 25,501,097 downwards.
TTGGACCATAGGCTCGTTATGGTCTGAAAAGTTTGGGAAAATTTTTAGATTGAGTTTCCGACCCCTCGGGGGCACTGTAGACCGATCCGAATGCCTCGGTGAATAGTAAAATTCATATAAAGTTAGTAAACGGAAAGTTTATTAACTAGGCATTATTTATAACGATATTGTATTGAACTCTAGTGTATTAGAGTCAATGTAGATGATTATTAACCTATTATCATTTGGTATATAAATGGATAAATAGGTATGGGACAAAATGGTTGTGGTGCACGCGAAGGCAAGAAACAACCAGGAATTAAATACAGCTAGCATCCAGGTGAGTAATCTCACTGATATCATATGCGATATATGATGATTGTATTGTTACAGGTTGAAACGGCTTCGAGGGACGAAAATGACAAGTGTAAAAATATATGTAAAAGACAATACCAGATAAGCCGTGAGTCATTGCGATGACAAGAACGGAGCTGTGAGTCAATACATATATATATATACACTAATATGACAAGACCGGAACCAGCCGTGAGTCAATCAAATAAAATGACAAGATCGGAACCAGCCGTGAGTCAATAAAATAAAATGACAAGATCGGAACCAGCCGTGAGTCAATAAAATAAAATGACAAGACCGGAACCAGCCGTGAGTCAATAAAACTTATATAGACAAGATCGGAATCAGCCGTGAGTCTAGGCAACAGCGGGATTTTCCCGTGAGCCACATATTTTAGGCAACAGCGGGCTAACCCGTGAGCCATGGTTTACTTTGATGAGTCTAGGCAACAGCGGGCTAACCCGTGAGCCAAGGCAACAGCGGGTTAACCCGTGAGCCATAATTGATCGTGAAAGAAACTGTTAATAGATGGTGCGGCCACTCGTGGCTATGATTTGGATGATATATCCAACTGGTGCGGCCTATATGGCTATGATCTGATTATACAGGAATGGTGCGGCCTTATGGTTATGATTCCGGGTCGTTGAACCCAAGCTGGTGAGGCCTGCGGGCTATGATTTATATGCTGAAATGATTTGGTACGGCTTGTATAGCCTTGACAAATGATATGACTTATATAGTCATGATATATGGTATAGTCCAGTATGACTAAGAAAGATGGGATAGAAATGATACAGAACTGATTTGAATGGTATGCAAATAACAGAGTAATTATGATAAGGTGATTTGATAATCACATGGTATCACGATTCAGCCGGTAAGGCTATACAGTAGGAGATGAAATCCTCAGATACATACGGTTAGCCAGTAAGGCTAGTTGTCTGGGTTCGATATCCAGACAGTTATATGAATGTATTTTAATACTTGTTATTTGCAGATACGATTATTCACTGAGCTTTATAGCTCACGATATTTGTTAATGTCCCTGCAGGTTAGCATGGTACTGATAGGGGACAAGATAGAGTCCGTGACTTTGAAGTGGGACTCATAGATGCTGTCAGTAGCAGCCCGGCTTTAAAGGAGATATGGTATTTTATACTCTCCTTGATACACTTGTACCCGTTTTTATTAAAATTATACCCCTTTGTTATGGTTTTATGTATTGAAACCTTTGTTTAAAATGAAAAATTTTTAAGGGGTGTTTTGTTTTAAAAGCCGGGTGTTACAAGTTGGTATCAGAGCCAGGTTTAAGTGAACTAGGTGTCTATAGAGTAGATTCCTGGACTTAAACCCTAAGACAGTAGACATGATGAACTGTTAGGTGTATATAAATTTTTATTATACATATATAACCTAACTATTGCTGACTTCTAATGTATAAGAAGTACGAGCAGCGAGTATTACTGGGAGAAATTTAGGGCGCGAAGCTCTAGGAAATGGACCAGCTCATTCTTGAGACTCCGTTGGATGAGGAGCAAAAAAGGGACGAATAGCAGAAATCCACATGTTGGGCAATATTAGCTGATGTGGTCAGAAAAAGAAATCGGTTGCTCACCCTGATTGATATTCAAGGTGAAAGAACAGTAGTTGAGACTACAAGAAAAGCAGAAAACGATTAGTGGACGCTTCAGGAGAAGTTGCCACAGACCGGTCCAACCTAAAAAGGAAGGGACCAAAACCGAGCAGTTATGTATTGTGATCAATGCAGGAAAGGCACTAAGGAAAATTGTAGAGTTGAAACTCTACCGTTGACATGCTGAAATTGCAGATGATAGGAGCAGATTGCTCGAGCTTGTTGTATGGGACGGAAGTGGTTCCAGCGAGGAACTATAGATCACTTCCTTATGACATACTCACATGCTAAATGTGGAGTAACGGGTGGTGAACCCAGGAAAGAAAGAAGGAACGAATGGTCGAAAAGGACCAGTGGTGCCTTGATCATTCCAGCAGATTATGGAAGAAACTCGTGAGGAGACATATATGATCTCCGATGTAAATGTTTTGAATATAACTTCGTGTATGTTATATGTGATCCATGAAGCTATGCTTTGGATCGGTGACACTGATGTCGTGATCGGATATTTCATCAACGATTATGGATGAAATTTTGGAAGTATCTATAGCAAATAGCAAACATGTTCTAGATATTGAACACCTGGAAGGTAGATTGCCTAGGATTTACGGGACCATTTTCCCTATGAATCTGAAGCCGATGACTACCAGTGAATTTGAAGCAGTTGTGCTTATGAATTGGTTAGCAATGAATTATGCTAACGTGAATTGTAGAAATAAGAACAGTATGGTTCTTGAAACAGAAATGAGCGGATGAAAATCCATGGTGAATGACCGTTGTTGAGAATACCGGTTATTTTCCTTTGCTTATACTCGGAAAAGAGTTAGTAAAGGAATGATTTTGTAGTTGGCATACGTGGTATGGGTCAAGCTAAATAAAGTGGTGATAGTAGTGTACTACTTTAAATAAATTTTCGGATGTTTCTTTTGAAAAGAACTTCCAAGATTTCTGCCAGATTGGCGAGAAGAGCTTATGATTAAGCTGGTCTTGGGAGCCGTTCCTATTATTTAGGCTCTGTGTTGATTGGCCTCTGTAGAGATGGCAGAGTGGTAAAACAATTGGAAGAAATTGTTTTTGAATTGGGATCTCATATGGCCGAATGTGTCATCTTGTGGAGCCCTATCTTGTTTGAAAAGAAGAAATGTAAGTTAATGTGTATGTACATTGACCACGGAGAATCTGATATTCTCGAGATCAGACTGAATATGAGGTACATTTGTACCAGATACTGGAGTTACTTCACTGAGTTGAGTGATATGTTAAATTCTCCAAGTATGAAAAATTTGGCTAAAAGAAGTTACATATTCTTTGGGCATGTTAACAATACCAGAGATGATAAAGTAGAACCAGTGGAAAGAATGATACCGTGATAAAACTGGAACCTCCTGAGGAATCTGACTGACACTGTAGTTCCTCGGATTTGGCGGGTTACTATAGGTGTAAGAACCCGCGAAATTGTAAAAGGGTAAAATGGTATTTTGTCACATTATAAGACCATCATGTAAAATAATATGTATTTGTAGAATAATATTACAAGAAATACAAGTATATGTAAAATTTGGTGTTTTATCGCGTGAATAGTGAATCTTGATCAAAAAGGGCAAAATGGTTATTTGACATGAAAATGACCAAATTGTCAAGAAAATGTTAAGTTGAAAGTTAATGAAACATAAACTGCCAAGTTATGCACTCTTGGACTATTTCTGAATAAAAGAGTGAAGTTAGGGGGCTAAAGTGAAATTAATTAATAAAACTAAATATATATAAAAAATATGAGAGTTATTCTCTCATTATCTGAGAACCCAGTAGAAGGATCGAGAGAGAGAACTAGAGAGAACGAAAGAGAGAGCCAGAGGAGGAAATACGTGAAGAATCAAAGAAGAGTTCCAAAACCAAGCCCTAGATTGAAGTTTCTAAGCAAGTGAGGTAAGGTTCCATGTTCTAAGCTCAATTTCTTGAACGGGAAACCAACTTGAACTTCTGATTTTCCAGAATTCATGCTCTTAATGAAACTATCTTGCTCAAAATCATCAAATAGACATGTTCTAACCAAGGAATATGTTGAAAATCAAGAAATGATGATTTTGGCCAAGAACCCTAATTCACGGGTTGTGAGATTAAGACCAGTTTTTATGGTTTTTCTAAGTCCAAATGATCACTTAGGATGTATTAAGACACTCCTAAGTGATTAAATTCAAAAAGTTGGATTTTTGGTAAAAATAATCAAAAACGGGTTTTCAAGGAATTGGAACTGAAATCAGTAATTCCAAGGCTTAAAACTTGATGTAAAGCAAGGGTTTTAGTCATGGAATGATAGTAAACGATTAAGTTAAGTATTAAGCACTTAATAGGGCAAAATAGAGGTCTGCAGCTCGAAAATCGGACCCGAAACCCACCCAGACACATTACACGGCCGTGTAATTTTCAGAGTAAACATTACACGACCGTGTAACCCAATTAAAGCCTGCAAAGTTACACGACCGTGTAATTTTGCAAGGCAAGTTACACGACCGTGTAACATACTGAGGAAATTTTTGAGTTTTGATTTTTGGAAATTGAGGTTAGACTTGTCCGTTTGACCTCAAATTTGAAACACAAGTCTAATATGGCTTAAGATTTCATACAAAAATGTCGGAACTGAAATACGACCCCTCGGGAATACTGTAGCAAAATACGCGTCTTTCGGGGACAAATTATAAAATGAGTTTATTGATGGTTATACATTTGTATGGCCTGTGGTTATGTTATATGAGACTATTAAGTCATAGAGTTAGTTGTAACATGTAATTATACATATAATACATGTATAGGTGGTGCTTCAAACGTTGTTGAGCACGGGAAGGGAAAAGCCGTACGCGAAGCCTAGTAAACCGTAGTAGAACCAAGGTGAGTTTTATGAGGATTTTCTAGTACATAGCAAAAATGTTATTTTCAGAAAAGTATGATTTCCAATGTTTATAAATACTAAAGTTTGGAAAAATGGTTTTTGAATGAAGCTCTATACAAGGGCTTAGTATTTTAAGTATATTTTTAAAGTATGATTTGTAAAGTATTTTGAAAGAAGTTCCTTATAGGAACTCAGATGTCAGAAGCAGTTTTGAAAGTATTTTTGTTAAAGAGTTATAAATGTTTGAGTAAGAATAGTTTACAAATTGTGTCCCACTTTGACCATATTGAGATGAAATGAAGTAAGAATTTAAGATGAGCCAGTTGTCCGGACTAGGATCACCCACATAATCGGGGGATCAGAAGACACTACTGGGATGGAACCTCCCGTCGCGAAGTAGTTGTCTAGCTTAGCATACCCTTGTGCTTGAATTTGTTCCAAGCCACGAAGGGGAGACAGAATGAGCAAACCGAGTGGGCAGATCTGTTCTGTTCCGCGAGGGGAGCTAGTTGAATGAATTAATTAACTTAATTCATAAGTTTCAGTTGGTCATGAGAAAGTAAGCAGTTTTATAAAAGAAAGTCTTTTTAGAATTTGAAAGTAAAGAAGAAAAAGTTATTTTGAGATTTATGAAATAAATCAGTTTTAGCAATGTACTTTTGATATTTCAAGTTTTGAATAGAAAAGTTTTGGGTCTAAACCCATATTACTCACGAGACTTTATGTCTCACGTATACTATGTTTTTGAAATGCTATGTACTTAGGTGAACGGAGCGAAGATTGAAGTTGGGACCAATTGATACAATGTAAGTTTAAATTATGGTTATTGGTATTGAGTCTGTAATACCCCTCGAGTTTAAGTTTGTAAAATAAATAAAATAAAAAAATTTTAGTGGCTGTTTCATAGTCACAAGTTGTAAAATATATTTGGAAACTGTATTTTTATATTAAATATGGGTTGAAGAAAAGGGGTGTTACAGTTTTGGTATCAGAGCCATAGTTTAAGCGAATTAGGTTGGAATACCATCCTATGCTTAAACTAGCAAGAGTAGTAGTAGGTTGCCTTAGTAATATAGAAGGCATAGATTGAGAATGACTGTTATAAAGTACGGTCAACATAAGGAGATAACATGCTACCGCTTATAAAATACTATATAGAATTGCGTATTAAACAGATAATTTGTTCATCTATATAGTAATGGAAGGCAGAAGACAAGCTGACAGGGGTGAGGGCAGTCACACTTCCTCAAGAGGAAGTGAACCACATGTTCTGCGAAACGATGAGGCTGAGCCAAACCCACCACCACCACAACCTGTCACTATGGAGGCAATTCAGTTCCTAATTAATAATCTACGAACTGAACTGAGACAAGATGTGCACGACATAATCGATAGCAGAATGGGTGAACCTAGTGCCCAATCATCACAAGAAGTTTCCAAGAAGACGACTGAGGAAGCAACCACAGGAGGAAACAAGACGGAAGAAAAGGGCTGCTCTTTTAAGTCCTTTATGGCTTGCAAACCGCCCGAATACCATGGCAGTTTCGAACCCAAAGTGACGATGCGATGGGTCCGAGAGATTGAACAAGTGATACAAGCGAGCAAATGTGCAGAAAAAGACCAAGTCACTTTTGCTTCTCGACAACTAAAGGATGATGCTTTGGTGTGGTGGAACACCAAATATGAAAGCTTGGGAAAGGATGTGGTATATGGTTGGTCATGGGCAGAGTTTGTCACGTGTCTCAAAGATAAATTCTGTCCCACGCGAGATTTGGAGAAGTTGAATGAAGATTTCTTAACGATAAAGAAAGGAGAAATGACGGTTGACGAGTATACAAAGAAGTTTTGTGACATGTTACCTTTTGTGGGGGAATCCTACCCCAGTGAGCGGTCCCGAATAAACCGCTATGTCCGGGGCTTGCCATGGAACTACGAGTTAGAAGTAAAGAAAGCCGAAACACTAGATGGGGCGATCAATGCTGCCCGAACTTTGGAAGATATTGGAAAAAGAAGGAAGGAAGAAGGACCTGGTTTTGGTGACAAAAGGAAGACAGTTAGTAGTATCAGTGGGAACATAAAGAAGAAAGGGAAAATGAGTACAAGTCAGAGCCGACAGGGAAGTGTGAAAAAGTGCGAGAAATGTGGGAAAGAACACGGTGGCGAATGTCGAGCAGGATCAAATGCCTGCTTCAATTGTGGCGGATTCGGTCACAAAGCGAAAGATTGTAAAGCCAAGAAAGCCAGCGAAGTGGAGTGCTTCTCATGCCATCAGATGGGACACTACAGTTTCAACTGCCCAAACAAGGGAGGAGAAACTATGGTGTCAACAGCCCAGAAGAAGACTGAACCCCAGAAGGTGAAGACTCGAGCTTTTCAGATCACCAGGGAGGAAGCGAAGGAGACTCATGATGTGGTCTCAGGTATACTACTAATCAACTCGACACCTGCATATGTCTTGTTTGATTCCGGGTCTACATATTCATTTGTGTCCCATGGGTTTGGAGCTAGATTAAAAGTCCCATTAGAATTGTTAGATCTAATTTTTGAGGTAGAAGTGGCGGACGGGAAATTTGTTGAAGTTCAGCATATGTATCGAGACTGTGAGCTTGACATCAACGGCAAGAAGTTTCGACTTAATCTCCTTCCTATTGGAATTAAGTCCTTTGATGTAATAATTGGAATGGATTGGCTCGGTGCCAATGATGCAAAGATAGATTGTGGACAGAAGAGGGTGTCTATTAAAACCCTTGGAGCAAAGGTGTACGTATATGGAGAAAGAAGAACGCACATGCCAAGTATCATCAGTGTAGCTAAAGCTCGAAGATGTATCAGGAAAGGGTGTGTATCTTTCCTGGCCTATGTGATGACTGAAGATAAAGTGAAACAGACGTACAAAGACATAGAAGTGGTAAAAGAGTTTCCAGAAGTTTTTCCAGATGAATTGCCAGGCTTGCCACCAGAAAGGCAAGTTGAGTTTCGGATAGATCTTATCCCAGGAGTTTCTCCAATAGCACGAGCACCGTACCGGCTAGCACCAACAGAGATGAGGGAATTAATGTCCCAGTTGCAGGAGTTATTAGATAAAGGCTTCATCAGGCCTAGTTCTTCTCCGTGGGGTGCTCCAGTTCTGTTTGTGAAGAAGAAGGATGGATCAATGCGGATGTGCATTGATTACAGAGAATTGAACAAGATTACCATAAAGAACCGTTACCCGTTGCCCAGAATAGACGATTTGTTCGACCAGTTGCAAGGGGCAGATTATTTCTCAAAAATTGATTTGAGATCTGGGTATCATCAAGTCAGGGTAAAAGAAAGTGATGTAGAGAAGACGGCGTTCCGTACACGATACGGGCATTACGAGTTCCTAGTAATGCCATTCGGTCTTACGAATGCACCGGCGATCTTTATGGACCTAATGAATCGGGTCTGTAAACCATTTCTAGACCGGTTTGTTATAGTGTTCATAGATGACATTTTGATCTATTCAAAGAATAAAGAAGAGCATGCGAGCCATTTGCGGTTGGTACTTGAGACTTTGAAGCGGGAACAGCTATATGCAAAGTTCTCCAAGTGCGAGTTTTGGATGAGAGAAGTGCAGTTCCTTGGACATGTTGTTTCTATCCAAGGTATAAAAGTTGATCCAGCGAAAGTTGAAGCAGTGATGAAATGGGAGCCACCTAAGACACCAACAGAAGTTAGAAGTTTTCTCGGTCTTGCCGGGTATTACAGGAGATTTATTCAAGATTTCTCCCGTATAGCAGTGCCACTTACACGACTAACCCGGAAAGAAGAGAAATTCAGATGGCAAGAGGAACAAGAAAGAGCCTTCACTACCTTAAAAGAGAAATTGTGTAACGCGCCTGTCCTTACATTGCCAGATGGGACGGAAGACTTTGAAGTGTACAGCGACGCCTCACATCGGGGGCTTGGCTGTGTATTGATGCAAAGAGGGAAGGTTATAGCATACGCTTCTAGACAGCTGAAAGATCCAGAGAAAAAGTACACAACCCACGATCTAGAACTTGCAGCGATTGTGTTTGCCTTGAAGATTTGGAGACATTACCTGTATGGTACAAAGTGCAAGCTATTCACCGATCATAAGAGTTTGCAGTATGTGTTCACTCAAAAAGAGTTGAACATGAGACAGAGCAGATGGCTAGAGCTGATCAGTGACTATGATTGCGACATTATATACCATCCGGGTAAAGCAAATGTTGGGGCAGATGCATTAAGTAGAAAAGCACCTGAGAAAAGAATCAAGGCAAGGTCGATGCGCATAGAATTGGTATCCAGTATCATAGAGCGGATTAAAGCAGCTCAGCAGAAAGTTGAAGAAAGTGAAAACTTAAAAGATGAAAAGTTAGGAAAAGACATACAGTTTGAAACCAACAGTCAAGGATTAAAGACCTATAGAAACCGCATTTGGATACCGAAAGCAGGAGGATTGAGAAAGCTGATTCTAGATGAGTCACATAAGTCAAAGTATTCCATACATCCTGGGAGTACCAAGACTTATCAAGATTTGAAAAGACAGTATTGGTGGCCTGGAATGAAGAAAAGAATAGCTAAGTACATCTCCAAGTGTGTTATATGTGCACAAGTCAAGGCGGAACATCAGGTCCCGCATGGAGATGCTCAATCATTGCACATTCCAGCCGGAAAGTGGGAAGATGTAACCATGGACTTGGTTGTCGGATTACCTAGAACGAGAAGAGGTCATGATAGCATATGGGTCATAGTAGACAGATTGACCAAGAGTGCACTATTTCTAGCCATAAAAGAAACTACTCCATTGGAGCAGTTAGCCCAGTTGTATTCAGATGAAGTGTTAAGAAGATATGGTGCACCGTTGTCTATCGTGTCAGACAGAGACCCTAGATTTACCTCTAACTTTTGGAGAGCTTTACAAGATAAAATGGGGACAAGAATTCAGCTAAGTACAGCGTATCATCCACAAACAGATGGTCAGAGTGAACGAACGATCCAGACATTAGAAGACATGCTACGATCATGCGTGATGGAATTTGGGGGTAGTTGGGATGAACATCTGCCATTAGTGGAGTTTGCATACAACAACAGCTACCATTCTAGCATTAAAATGCCACCTTTTGAGGCATTATATGGTAGAAAATGTAGAACTCCTTTATGTTGGTTGGAAGCGGGTGAGACTAAGCTTACGGGGCCAGAGATTGTTAGAGTAACTAATGAGAAGATTGGAGTAATTCAAGCCAACATGAAAGCAGCACAAGATCGGCAAAAGAGTTACTCAAATTTAAAGAAGAGACCGTATGACTTACAAGAAGGGGATTTGGTGATGATAAAAGTGTCGCCATGGAAAGGAGTGATCAGATTTGGCAAGAGAGGAAAGTTGAGTCCAAGGTACATTGGACCTTTTAGAATCCTAAAGAGAGTTGGGTTACAAGCATTCAAGATAGAGTTACCACCCGAACTCAGTGGAATACATGATACCTTTCATGTATGCTACTTGAAGAAGTATTTTGGTAAAGAAGAATTAGTAATACCGTATACTGACCTGAGGGTGGAGACTCCTAGCAAACTGATTGAAGAACCCGAAGCCATCCTGGAAATGCAGACTAAAAAGCTAAGGAACAAGGAGATTGATCTTGTATTAGTCAAGTGGAAGCATCCGTTAGGATCGAACCTAACTTGGGAAACATTAGAAGAAATGAAGAGAAGATATCCGAATTTCACGGATTACGAAAAGATTCCGAGGACGGAATCCGCTTAAGGAGGGGTGACTGTAAGAACCCGCGAAATTGTAAAAGGGTAAAATGGTATTTTGTCACATTATAAGACCATCATGTAAAATAATATGTATTTGTAGAATAATATTACAAGAAATACAAGTATATGTAAAATTTGGTGTTTTATCGCGTGAATAGTGAATCTTGATCAAAAAGGGCAAAATGGTCATTTGACATGAAAATGACCAAATTGTCAAGAAAATGTTAAGTTGAAAGTTAATGAAACATAAACTGCCAAGTTATGCACTCTTGGACTATTTCTGAATAAAAGAGTGAAGTTAGGGGGCTAAAGTGAAATTAATTAATAAAACTAAATATATATAAAAAATATGAGAGTTATTCTCTCATTATCTGAGAACCCAGTAGAAGGATCGAGAGAGAGAACTAGAGAGAACGAAAGAGAGAGCCAGAGGAGGAAATACGTGAAGAATCAAAGAAGAGTTCCAAAACCAAGCCCTAGATTGAAGTTTCTAAGCAAGTGAGGTAAGGTTCCATGTTCTAAGCTCAATTTCTTGAACGGGAAACCAACTTGAACTTCTGATTTTCCAGAATTCATGCTCTTAATGAAACTATCTGCTCAAAATCATCAAATAGACATGTTCTAACCAAGGAATATGTTGAAAATCAAGAAATGATGATTTTGGCCAAGAACCCTAATTCACGGGTTGTGAGATTAAGACCAGTTTTTATGGTTTTTCTAAGTCCAAATGATCACTTAGGATGTATTAAGACACTCCTAAGTGATTAAATTCAAAAAGTTGGATTTTTGGTAAAAATCATCAAAAACGGGTTTTCAAGGAATTGGAACTGAAATCAGTAATTCCAAGGCTTAAAACTTGATGTAAAGCAAGGGTTTTAGTCATGGAATGATAGTAAACGATTAAGTTAAGTATTAAGCACTTAATAGGGCAAAATAGAGGTCTGCAGCTCGAAAATCGGACCCGAAACCCACCCAGACACATTACACGGCCGTGTAATTTTCAGAGTAAACATTACACGACCGTGTAACCCAATTAAAGCCTGCAAAGTTACACGGCCGTGTAATTTTGCAAGGCAAGTTACACGACCGTGTAACATACTGAGGAAATTTTTGAGTTTTGATTTTTGGAAATTGAGGTTAGACTTGTCCGTTTGACCTCAAATTTGAAACACAAGTCTAATATGGCTTAAGATTTCATACAAAAATGTCGGAACTGAAATACGACCCCTCGGGAATACTGTAGCAAAATACGCGTCTTTCGGGGACAAATTATAAAATGAGTTTATTGATGGTTATACATTTGTATGGCCTGTGGTTATGTTATATGAGACTATTAAGTCATAGAGTTAGTTGTAACATGTAATTATACATATAATACGTGTATAGGTGGTGCTTCAAACGTTGTTGAGCACGGGAAGGGAAAAGCCGTACGCGAAGCCTAGTAAACCGTAGTAGAACCAAGGTGAGTTTTATGATGATTTTCTAGTACATAGCAAAAATGTTATTTTCAGAAAAGTATGATTTCCAATGTTTATAAATACTAAAGTTTGGAAAAATGGTTTTTGAATGAAGCTCTATACAAGGGCTTAGTATTTTAAGTATATTTTTAAAGTATGATTTGTAAATTATTTTGAAAGAAGTTCCTTATAGGAACTCAGATGTCAGAAGCAGTTTTGAAAGTATTTTTGTTAAAGAGTTATAAATGTTTGAGTAAGAATAGTTTACAAATTGTGTCCCACTTTGACCATATTGAGATGAAATGAAGTAAGAATTTAAGATGAGCCAGTTGTCCGGACTAGGATCACCCACATAATCGGGGGATCAGAAGACACTACTGGGATGGTACCTCCCGTCGCGAAGTAGTTGTCTAGCTTAGCATACCCTTGTGCTTGAATTTGTTCCAAGCCACGAAGGGGAGACAGAAAGTAAGCAGTTTTATAAAAGAAAGTAAGCAGTTTTATAAAAGAAAGTCTTTTTAGAATTTGAAAGTAAAGAAGAAAAAGTTATTTTGAGATTTATGAAATAAATCAGTTTTAGCAATGTACTTTTGATATTTCAAGTTTTGAATAGAAAAGTTTTGGGTCTAAACCCATATTACTCACGAGACTTTATGTCTTACGTATACTATGTTTTTGAAATGCTATGTACTTAGGTGAACGGAGCGAAGATTGAAGTTGGGACCAATTGATACAATGTAAGTTTAAATTATGGTTATTGGTATTGAGTCTGTAATACCCCTCGAGTTTAAGTTTGTAAAATAAATAAAATAAAAAAATTTTAGTGGCTGTTTCATAGTCACAAGTTGTAAAATATATTTGGAAACTGTATTTTTATATTAAATATGGGTTGAAGAAAAGGGGTGTTACAATAGGAGAGTTGTAGAAAACTGCTCCTTGATTGCTGGTCAGTTGACTAAGGTTGACTAATAAAAGTGAAAAAGTTTGGGTGGTAGAAAGACCACAAATATCTTTTCAAAGGTTGAAATAAACCTTGTGTGAAGCTCCGGTGGTAGCATTATTGCTAAGCGGAGAAGATAAACTGGATTATAGAAATGCATCCAGAGTTGACTTTGGATACATGATATTGCAGTAGCAATTATGACTTTGACATTGAAGCTTTGGAGACACTACTGATGTAGTGTAAAGCTTACTGTTTATATAGATCATATAAGTTTGAAGTACTTAGTTGATCAAAAGAAGCTATATATGAAATAGCAAAGATAGATGGGTTACTTAGAGATTTCGGGTATGAAATCTTGTACCATCTCAGAAAGGCGTATGTGATTACAGATGCCTTGAATTAGAAAGAGTAACCTTTGGAGGTTACATCCACGTGTATGAACGTGGCAAATTGATTACCTAAGTTGATTCGGGTAGCACAGAAAGATGTGTGCAAGTCTGAAAACGTGAAAAGTGAATAAATGATTGAATAGTAGCGGAAGTTAGTTGGAATATCACAGTGATTTATAACCCTTGGCGGTTGTGAATGTGAATTCCAAAGTCAAACGAAACATAAAAATCATCTTGAAAAGATGCATTTTGTATCAGATATGCAGCATACCCGGGGTAATGCCAAACTGTATAGGTCAATAAAACCTATGTGTTGGTGGCCGGGGCTGAGGAAAGACATTGAAAAACATGTGAAAAGTGTTTGACTTGTGGGTAACTACAGTCAAATCATTAGAAACATAAGGTTGTACGTCCTAAAGAAGAAATGGGACGAAAAATATCATAGACTTTGTAGTAAAGTCTTTGCAAGTACCGTATGGGTATGACACCACATGGGTGAATTGCAGGTTGATTGATGAAATCAGTGTAGAATTATACCGACTAAGAAGAATTTAAGAGTGGAAAGGTAGTGAAAAACTACAAAGATAAAGAAAATTGTTGACGTGCACTACAGGTGGCGACTGTATCGGATCGAGATACTAGAATTATTTGCTGAATTTAGCATTAACTCTTAGAATTATTAGCTAAAAAGTACTAGTAAGTACTGTGTGCGAATCGCAGATGGATTGACGAGGTGAGATAATGATGCAGACCTTAGGAGTTATGCTTGAAATCTGCATAACAGACCCTAGCGGAAAACAATACGACCGTCTATCCTTGGTAGAAGTTGTAGATAAGTATAGGTATTATACTAGTGTTTTATTAACTCGTAGGAAGTATTGTTTAGACTACCGTGTTGCACGCCGAATTGCCAGACAGAAGTTGGGGAGAAGCCGTTGACTAAACCTGAGATTGTATCTCAAACAGAAGAAAAGATTAGGCAAATTCGAGAAAGCTTGGAAATAGATCAAAGTCGACAAGAGTAGTATGCGGATTGTCGAGTAAAACCATCAAAAAAAAAAAAAAACCAAGTAAAGGAAGATGGTGGAACTCACAGTGACCCTTCGGAAGGACTAGAAATTGATTGTGGGACAAAAAGGAAAGTTGAGTCCTTGTTATTTGGACCTTTCCGTATATCCCAAAAGCAAGAATTGCGGTGTATTGATTGAAGATTCTTGATGAACTTCAAGATATTTATAAGTTTTCTATGGGTCTCATGGTTTTGAGAACATAGATTGATAAATTCTAACGAATCCCTAATGTTGAAATGAGGAAGATAAGTGATTAAGGTGCCCGGGACAACCGAAGGAGCGATATGCGAGTGGTGATATAACCACGTGATACGAAGATTAGTATGGTTAAGAGCTTTGGCAAAACCATGAATGTTTCCATACGATATGGGAAACCGAAATTATAAAGAGAAAGAGTTACCCTCGTTTGTTTGTATGATTTCGGGGACGAAATCTTTTGAAGGAGGGGAGAATTTGTAACGCCAAGATACTCTTTTTATAATTATAATAAAAAGGGTAAAATGGTCATTTTACCTTAGAAGGGTAATTTGGTCTTTTGGACAGAAAAAGTATTTAGTTGAAATAATATTTTGAGTTTTGGACTTAAAATGTTATAAAAACTGAATTTGAGTCGTTTTACCGAAAAAGGGTATTTTGGTCATTTGACCATGTGAAAGACCAAATATGAAAAATATTGTTGGTTGTGGCAAAAATGTAAGAAATGAAAGTTTTATTGTAATAAAACTTGATTTTTGTGGTCAAAGTTCAAGAAATAGAACTTAAGGACCAAAAATGTAAGAAATTTAGGTATAAATAGAGAGTTTGACTCTCTTCCTTGACCAGCCATTGTGCAGCAACGGGAGGAGCAAGGGGGGTACGATTTCAGCAAGTTCTTGAAGATTTGAAGTGGAAAGTTGAAATCCTAGCTTGGAATTGAAGATTTCTAAGCATAAAAGGTTAGTAAATTGAATTCTAACCTAAGTTTTGTGTGTGTTCATGATGAACTTTTATAGAAACTGAAATTTATGAATTTCAGTTATGATTATGTGTTTAAATTGATGTAATGCTTCCATTAAGTCATGCTAATAAGGAATTAACTCAAGAAAATGGAAGTAGATTGCTATTAGTGATGAATTTGAAGTTTGGGGTTGTTAGAACTAAGAACCCTAATTCTTCATTTTGATTGATTTGGTTGTTTTGGATGGTTGAAAACCTTGTTAAAGTATAAGGTTTTAGCCTAGAAACAAACCCCAATCGATTAAGGACTGGATTAAGGACTTAATGAGCCAAAACTGCGTGCTACAGTGCACAAATCGCGGCTGGACAGGAGACATCTGCAGGCGACAGGCACGGTGCGCCCAAACCCCTGGCGGGGTGCGCCCAGGCGCAGTGCGCCCATGTCTGGGCGGGGTGCGCCCCTCAGACAGGGACTTTAAAATGCTAACTTTTGTTTGGCTTGTCCGTTTTAGCTCAAATTTGGACCATAGGCTCGTTATGGTCTGAAAAGTTTGGGAAAATTTTTAGATTGAGTTTCCGACCCCTCGGGGGCACTGTAGACCGATCCGAATGCCTCGGTGAATAGTAAAATTCATATAAAGTTAGTAAACGGAAAGTTTATTAACTAGGCATTATTTATAACGATATTGTATTGAACTCTAGTGTATTAGAGTCAATGTAGATGATTATTAACCTATTATCATTTGGTATATAAATGTATAAATAGGTATGAGACAAAATGGTTGTGGTGCACGCGAAGGCAAGAAACAACCGGGAATTAAATACAGCTAGCATCCAGGTGAGTAATCTCACTGATATCATATGCGATATATGATGATTGTATTGTTACATGTTGAAACGGCTTCGAGGGACGAAAATGACAAGTGTAAAAATATATGTAAAAGACAATACCAGATAAGCCGTGAGTCATTGCGATGACAAGAACGGAGCTGTGAGTCAATACATATATATATACACTAATATGACAAGACCGGAACCAGCCGTGAGTCAATAAAATAAAATGACAAGATCGGAACCAGCCGTGAGTCAATAAAATAAAATGACAAGATCGGAACTAGCCGTGAGTCAATAAAATAAAATGACAAGACCGGAACCAGCCGTGAGTCAATAAAACTTATATAGACAAGATCGGAATCAGCCGTGAGTCTAGGCAACAGCGGGATTTTCCCGTGAGCCACATATTTTAGGCAACAGCGGGCTAACCCGTGAGCCATGGTTTACTTTGATGAGTCTAGGCAACAGCGGGCTAACCCGTGAGCCAAGGCAACAGCGGGTTAACCCGTGAGCCATAATTGATCGTGAAAGAAACTGTTAATAGATGGTGCGGCCACTCGTGGCTATGATTTGGATGATATATCCAACTGGTGCGGCCTATATGGCTATGATCTGATTATACAGGAATGGTGCGGCCTTATGGTTATGATTCCGGGTCGTTGAACCCAAGCTGGTGAGGCCTGCGGGCTATGATTTATATGCTGAAATGATTTGGTACGACTTGTATAGCCTTGACAAATGATATGACTTATATAGTCATGATATATGGTATAGTCCAGTATGACTAAGAAAGATGGGACAGAAATGATACAGAACTGATTTGAATGGTATGCAAATAACAGAGTAATTATGATAAGGTGATTTGATAATCACATGGTATCACGATTCAGCCGGTAAGGCTATACAGTAGGAGATGAAATCCTCAGATAGATACGGTTAGCCAGTAAGGCTAGTTGTCTGGGTTCGATATCCAGACAGTTATATGAATGTATTTTAATACTTGTTATTTGCAGATACGATTATTCACTGAGCTTTATAGCTCACGATATTTGTTACTGTCCCTGCAGGTTAGCATGGTACTGATAGGGGACAAGATAGAGTCCGTGACTTTGAAGTGGGACTCATAGATGCTGTCAGTAGCAGCCCGGCTTTAAAGGAGATATGGTATTTTATACTCTCCTTGATACACTTGTACCCGTTTTTATTAAAATTATACCCCTTTGTTATGGTTTTATGTATTGAAACCTTTGTTTAAAATGAAAAATTTTTAAGGGGTGTTTTGTTTTAAAAGCCGGGTGTTACAGGTTGCAGTTTTGTTTGATCTTCCACATCAGAAACTAATTTCTATTAATCGTATTAAAGGTGTCTCGGTACTTTGAAGGGTACTGTTCTGTCACACAAAAGTACTATAAAATATTTGTCTTTTGTTTGTCGTAATGGCTGAAGACAAGGTTGTAATCGAGAAGTTCAACGGTTCTGACTTTAGCTGGTGGAAAATGCAATTAGAAGCATTGCTATGTCAAAAAGATTTGGACGTGGTACTTGGAGACAAACCGGAGAAAATGGAAAAAGCTGTTGAAGATGCGTGGAACTCAAAGGACAAGAAAGCTAAGGCGGTTATTACATTGTCGTTGGAAAGGAGCGTTGCTTTCAACATCATGAAGGAAACCACGGCACGTGGTACGATGGATGCTCTGACGAACATGTATGAGAAACCGTCGGCGGCTAACAAGGTGTTCTTGATGAGGGAGCTGTTCACTACAAGGATGAATGAGGAAGGTTCAGTTACGGTTCACATTAACAATCTAAATTCAATTTTGTCCAGATTGTCATCTGTGGGAATTAAATTTGATAACGAGACTCAAGCTTCACTGCTACTAGCTTCACTACCTGATATCTGGTCTGGAACAGTAACCGCTGTTACAAGTTCAGTGGGGACCAGTGGTATGACTTTTGAAGGAGTTAGAGATTTGGTTCTTGGCGAGGATGTCAGACGCAAGAATCAAGGTGGATCTTCTTCTTCTTCTGAGTTATTAAATATCGGAAGAGGTAGAGGGAATAGCAGGAATAGTGGGAGCAGTGGGAGTCGGGGAAGAAGTTCGTCTAGAACTTGGAAAAATGTGAAGTGCTGGAACTGCCAAGAGGTGGGACATGTTAAGAGTCAATATCGAAAGAAAGAATTGAACATTGCTGGTGCTGAGAGTGTGTCTGAGGATGATGCACTGATACTAAGTATGGAAAGTTCTGTAGACTCTTGGGTCATGGATTCAGGGGCTTCGTTTCACGCCATGGACAACGGAGAAACGATGGTGAATCTAAAAGAAGGAGATTTTGGGAAGGTACGGTTAGCAAATGACGAGATGCTTCAAGTAACGGGCATATGAGATATTGATATTGTTACTTCGTTGGGAACTACATGGAACCTGAAGAATGTCAGGGTGATTCCGGAGCTGAAGAAGAAATTGATTTCTGTTGGTCAGCTGGATAAACAAGGACTGGAAGTAAGGTTTGGTGGTGGTAAATGGAGAGTGGTCAATGGTAATTCGGTGATTGCTCAAGGTATGAAGCGTGGGTCATTGTATATGGTTGAGGTACCTGCTGAGGGAAGTATGACCGTCCCCGTTAAGCATGACAAAATCTGGTTCGCTAAATCTAGTGCTAAGAGAGTTCATTTTGCAAACATGAATTCTGGAGCCAAGGGGATGTTAGCTGAACGAGTCGGAAAGTCTAAACCATTCAGGGGATTTTGTGACAGTGGGAGCACGGGGTGTGTTCCAGGTACAGTTACAAAGAGCCGTTGGGTTTTGAAGACTAAGACTGAAAAATTCTCTCCTATTGGAAGTTTGCAAAGTTTGGAGAGTGTTAGTGGTCCTCGGTGTATCTCTGGATCCGGTGGAGTGTCCAAGCCGGTTGAGACAGGGGATGAGTCGGTGGCGGTATTGACCATGACTGAGTCGGTAGCGGGATTGGCTACGACTGAGTTGGAGCTTGTGGGATCTTCAACTGGCCCTTCTAGTACTTAATAATGAGGGGTGGCTGCAACTAGGAAATTGACTAAGTTTAGCTTGTTCTTGGGAACTGGAAGCTTGGAAGACTTGTTATATTAAGTGATTAATGAGAGATGTTAAAAATCTTCAAGTGGGAGATTGTTAGGTAAAGTTTGAATTCAAAGTGAAGATTTTTTTTCAAACTTGAGGTGTAAACTCATGTATATTATATACATTTCCAACATGTATATATAGAGGATTGCTGAAGGGTTATAGATGCACCACTTGAGCTCAAAACAAGAGTTATAAATTGTAATCTTGTGAGTATTAATAAAAGTTCTCTAGTTGCAGCCCGTGGACGTAGGATTTGCACCGAATCCGAACCACGTAAAAATCCTTGTGTTCTTCTTGCTTTATTTTCATGAGTTTTTGTGTGTGTGTGATAGTGTGTTTCCGCTTCCTAACAATGGTTATGAGTAATATCAAGAACATAAGTAGTGATTTGAAATCTAGAGGTTAATTGTACTCTAACAATTTTAGGTAAGGTAGAGTTTTGTGTGATCATAGACACACAAAAAAGAAATATATTTTAGTATTTGATGAATACAGACAAAGTGGTCATAGAAGATGTTCCTGAGGGATCAAATGTATAACCTCAACAATTTTTCCTTAATGCCCACTGCCTCAGGTCGTAACTCCACAAGTTGCCCCAAAAATCCAAAGCAACACACACAACATAAATGGCATGCATGGTGCAAACAGAAACCACAATGATGGTTATAATAGTGGATACTACAGTAAAGGTAATCAATTTCGATTCCATAACCCTTATTTTGATAAACCCAATTGATAATATGCTGTGTCTCACTTTCAGCCAGCAGATAATGATGATCCTTCACCAATCATGCTCCCTAGTGAAATTGAGCACAACAAGATTGAAATTTGGTTGCAATTAATTGGCATAGTCCTAGTTTTTAGGAGTTATAAAAACGAAGATCCATGTAATCATCTCTATGAGTTCCTCACTATTTCTAATGCAAATATACCACGATGAACTAATAGAGATTCATTTAGACTCCACTTATTTCCATTTAGTTTAAAATAAAAGCTAAATATTGGTTCACTTCACTTACTTCGAGTATTATTACTACTTGGGATCAATTAAAGACCATGTTCTTACGAGATTTTATCCTACAAGTAAAACAATAGAAATAAGAAAATCCATACAATATTTTGTGCAAAAACCAAATAAGGAATTCCATGATGCATTTGACCGCCTCAATGAATTATTAAGGTCCTGCCCACATCAAGCATTTCCTCGTTGGCAGCTTGTGCTTTATTTTTTTATGTATTTGATATTACTAATCAAACAATGATAAGTGTTGCATCAAGCGGAACATATATGTTGCAAGATAGTGAGGATGCTTGGCATTTTTTAGAGAAGTTGAGTATTGGATGGAAAGCTAATTACTCAGCAAAATAATCAAATCCCTTATCGACTGTTGCATCAATTAGACTAGACAAGACAATGCTTGGAAAATGAAATAAAATCAGACATTAATGCTTTAAATAAAAAGCTTGATTTATTACTCACAAATATTGAGAAAGAGAAAGGTACTAATGTCTCACAGGCACAAGAATAACAAAAACGAGAAGAGAAAGAAAATGAAGGCTATGGAAACAACCGGTTTAGAAACAACAACCAAAATGAGGAATAGAAAATTACGGGAATGGAAAAATCACAACCCATATCAACCATCGATGGATCATCAAGGAGAAACAAGTCATTCTAACTCAAGAGATAGTTTTGATGAAAGATTAGACAAGCTAATGGAGTTGATAAAAAAAGTAGGCAAGAAACATAAACAAATACCAAGGCAATCACTACATTAGAAAGGCAAATGGCTCACCTAGCTAAACATTTGGGAAAAAGGAAAAAGGAAAATTTTCGAGCAACGCTACTATTAATCCTGCACATAATAGAGCCAAAAAAGAGCATCATGTCAATGCAATTGGAACTTTGAGAAGTGGAAAAAGCTTGAAAAAAAGGTAAGTGTTCCAACTAATGATGATGATTGGTAATGGAAGTGATACGGAGGTTGTTTTCGATGAAAAAGAAAAAAAAAAAGAAAAAAAATGATACAAATATGAAAAAACGACTTTAACTAAAAAGCATATATTAATACCTAAAGATATGGAGGATGGCATAACAAACAACATCGTTGTACCATACCCCATGGCTTTAGATAAACCAAACCCTAATCCATTTGGGAAACGAGGGTGAACAATAGATGACATGTGGGATCTGTTTTCACAAGTCAAGATCAATATCCCACTTGTTAACTTATTAGGGAAGTACCATCTTATGCGAAATACCTTAAAGATCTGTGTATTTAAAAACTTAGAATTCAAGCGCATACCCTAAGAAAGTCAACCAGCCCATGTAAGTTCAGTATTGACTAGTCTTCTGCCACCTAAATTTAATGACCTCGTGATGCTTTTGATCTCTTTAACTATTAGAGATATTTTTTATAAAAAAGGCACTCCTTGATCTTGGGAGAAGTGTCAATATTCTTCCTGGGCATGTTTTTGAGCAATATGACTTAGGTAAATTCGAAGAAAATGACATGGTAGTATCACTTACTGATAAGTCCACAATAATACTTGATGTGATTGTAAAAGTGGAAGAATTTTATGTTGGAATAATGTACAAGGTCATCAACTTGTGGTAATATTTCTAGTAATAACAGAAGTCCTTTTGGGTTGCCCTCATGACCCAAAAAAACATACAGAGTCAAAATAAAGGAAATGAGAAATTAGTTTATTAATTTATTGAGAAATAAATTAATCAGAAACTAAATTATAAATTAGTTTATTAATTTATCAAAGACATGATACATTAATTAGAAATTAATTGGCAATTAATTAACAAGTTAATTTGGAGAAATTAAATTGCAAGGGATTGGATTTTAATTAATTAAAGAGTTAATTAATACATACCAGTCCAGGGGTGCGGCCGCCAAAAGGCTCCTCAAGTTTGGAACCCTAGGATCCCTCTAGTATAAATAGAGGCCTTGGGGTTCAACCTGAATCATCCCATTGGCCTCCAAAAGAGCCACCAATTATCCCTTCTCCTCCCTTTTCTGCAATTTCCTCATCCCTTTCTAGGGTTTGAGGATTTTTCCTCCTTTTCAAGTGGAAATTCTGATCTGTCTGGTTTTATGGTGTTCCTAGGTATGAGCCACCAGAGAGATTCACACCTTGGATCATGTTCATCCTTTGCAAGATGCTGTTCATCAGATTCAAGGAAGGTGATAATCATGAGGTACATTTTGTTTATGTTTTATTGCTATAACTGATATAAATTGCATGATCCTGAACTCTGTTCATGGAGAATTCTATGATTTGATATTGTTAGTCTTCTGCTGCATGTTGTTATGTGTTTATGTGATCGAATCCTAACATTTTATTACCCAATGGACTTCATTATAATCGACATCTTGAGTGTATATAAGGAAACCCATTCACCTATATTTTTAGGCCGACCATTTTTAGTTACAATGAATGCTCAAATCAATTGTAGAACAGGGGCATGGACATAAGTTTTGGTAATTGAACATTTAGATTAGATGTTTTCCATACCTTTACTAATATACCAGTAGAATTTGAGTGTAACCAAATTAACAGTGTTAGTAGGGATGCACGCCACCACCCCCCATAAATTGAACACTCAATTGGAACATTCCTTTCATGAAAGTCGGTTTGAAACATTGGGCATAAAAGTATTAAAAGATACATTTATGAATATGGGAGGATGAAAAACCACATTGGATGTGTGAAACTGGAAAAAGTACATAATAGTTGTTGGAACCACCATTAGATGCTTTTCTATAATTTTTTTTAAATTTATTTGAATTTCAAAATTCAACTTTTCAAGATGGTTACAAGATGTTCATGGAGAAATTAGTTTTTAAAGTACCACAAAGTGAGCCAGTCTAAGTTCAATTAGGAAATATGTCTGGATGAAGACGTTAAATTTAGCACTTTCCGGAAGGCAACCCATGAACTTTGTGGGTATGTTCACTATAAACCCTAAAAAATTTCACTCGTCCACTAGGAGTGTAAAAGGTTTATTGCACGTGCCAAGTGTGATCACATAACTCGGTGAAATTGAGGCTTCATGTTTTTTGTTTTATTTAATTATGGTTTGTTTTTGTTGTATACATTGAGGATGATACCGAGCTTAAAATTAGGTTGGTTTGTTTTTAATTGCAACCGACAAGAAAATTAGCAAACGTGAGGGAGGACGACTTATAGTTAGGCACTGTTCTTCTAACATTAACGTGGAACGTGTCTCAGCCAAATTGGAAAAGGGAGACATATTCTTCTAACATTTGTGTCAACTTTGTCAATTTGGGAATTAAACTTATGTTTAGTACTTCTGATCTAGTTATTGAAAATGCATTTGAAAATGTTCACTATAATATTTAAACTTCTCATGTTCATATCATTGGTGGCTTATGATACTATGTTATATTTTCGGACAATCTTACACACTATCTCTGAGTTTATATACTTAAACACCAATTCGATGTCTTTTATAAATTTATTGAATTCACCAAAATTATCGAAACTCAATTCGGTAAAACCATACGAATTTTCCAATGTGAGAGATAAAGGAATACAACAACAAATAGTTTCATGATCACTTTGCCATCCATGACACTCAATGCTGATTTTCATGATCCCATATATCACAACAAAACGATAAATCCAAAAGAATACTTCGTACCATCAATAACATCCTTCGAACACTTCCGTTTCAGGCTCACATGCCTCGTACCTATTGGGTTGAAGCTTTATACATGGCTGCTCACTTACTTAATATTCTTCCCTCCTTACTTAATATTTTTCTCCTGACCTCGGTTACATTTACATGTTTTACATGACCCCGATTGGCGACAGGCTATGCAAGATGACTATAATGCTTTAATCTTGAATAACACTTGGACACTTGTTCCACAACCTTATAGGGTAAATATTGTAAGATCTATGTGGCTTTTTTGCCACAAATTTCATGTGGATGTATATTATTCATGCTACAAGGATCGCCTTGTAGCAACAGCCGCAGCCAGCAGCAGGGAGTTGACTGTAATGAGGCATTTAGCTCGGTTGGAAGACTTGAATAATGCCTTATTTCACAATCATCTTCAGAAGTCTGTTTACATGCATTAGCCACTGGGTTTTTAGTGACCCTTGTTTTCTTGACCATGTTTGTCTCTTTTATAAATCTCTCTATGGCTTTAAACATCCCCCAAAGCTTGGTATCACCGATTTGCTCAACATGCTACCACCATTGGTTTTCAACAACGTCGTACTGATACATCTTTATTTATCCTTCAAACACGTGATGCCATGAAATATCTTCTCTTATACGTATTTGAAATCATCTTGACATATTCATTTACTAGTCTTCTCTGGCATGTCATATATTAACTCAGCTACGAGTTTGCTATAATATATTTGGGAGCATTGGACTATTTTTTTGTCGTTCAACCTGACACGGGTTTGTTTATATCTCAACAGAAGTATGCAACCAGCATTCTTTAGAGGGCGAACATGATTCACTGCAATCCATGTTGTACTCCAGCAAAAGTGCAAAACTAGTTCACAAACTGGATAACTCAGGTCCTTCTGTAGCCGACCCCATGCTCTATCGTAGTCTTGTTGTGGCCCTTCCATATTTGGCTTTCACCAGATCGGATATATCCTTCGTCGTTCAGCAAATTTGTCTTTTTATACACAATCCCGGAGAGCACCATCTACATGCAAGAACCGATCTTCAAATATATTCGTGGCACCATTGATTACGATATTCAGGTACATGTTTTCACCACATCCTCCCTCATAACCTACTTTGATGTTGATTGGGTTGGATGCCCGACCACACGATGATCCACATTCGAATATTGTGTTTTCATGGGAGATAACCTCATTTACTGGTCGTCCAAGCAACAAGAAATGATTTCTCGATCCAGTGCAGAAGTAGAATATCGTGGTGTTGCTAACACTGTTCTAGAGACTTGCTGGCTACGTACCCTTCTCTGTGAGTTGAGATGCCTTCTAAAGAAGGCTACATTCATGTATTGTGATAATATCAGTGCAATATACATGTCCTCGAACCCATTGCAAAATCAACATACTAAACACATAGAGATTGATCTTTACTTTGTTCGAGGCAAAGTTGCTATGAGCAGGCCCGACCCAATACCTGGGCGAGTTGGGCTAAAGCCCAGGACAGCAGAGAAAAGGGGGGCATGAACCAATCTAGTAAATATTAGTATGTATATCATTTTGGCAGCAAAAATTTAGCCCAATAACTAATTTCTATAGACACTGGAGCGTGGGTGTGAAACAAATGAACCCGCCTTGATAGTTGTAATTGTGAATCGACGCCTTAAAAATGAACGATATAGAAGATCGAGGAGTCGACTGTCTCATCTTTAAATCGAGTGAATTGATAACGCATATGTGGAGTCATCTAAATCTGATTTCAATTTACTTATTCTCATTCCAAATTTCTCTTTAAGTCGACCGCCATCATTCGTCACCTCTCTTATTCTCCTATTCTAATTCCGATTTTTGTGACAGTGTGACGTTTTGAGTTGAAATTCAAAGATTGATTCCTGAGCAGTGATGAGCAGTGATCTGTGGGAGTTTAATTTATGTTATTCTAGTATTTTGATTCCCGATTTCTATAGTTCGAAATTTGATTCCCGATTTTACGCTTCTGATTTGTGACGTGACTGTGGTATGTTTCAGGAGTTGGAGTTCAAAATTTGTTTGAGTTTTTGTTTTCTTTACATACATTGAGGAAAAGAATGGGGAGGGTCTAAGACATAAATTGAAGAATCCAGAAGAATACTAAGACAATATATTATCTCAACTTGCAGAATCAATCATGGGGTGAGCTCAAATCTTATTCTTGCTACAATTCTCTATTTTTTATTAATCAACTGTATAATCCTGTCACTGGTTCATTCTCTTTCTCTCTAAAATCTGTATGGTTATGGCCAAGGCCGGCGCAAGGGGAGTTCAAGAGGTGCCTATGAACAGGGCCAACAGTTACCAAGGGCCAAAATTTTAGATTTATTAGTGTAGTATTATGGCCCAAATTCAGTTTAGGGTATAATTTTTAAAAAAAGTGTAGCCAATAGGAACTAGAAGGATGTCGTGAAGGCGTTAGGGGCAGGAATGAAAATCTGGAAAGCAAATCGTCAATACTCAATCTCGTGTATATGCAAATTTTCAGTAAGAAATTGAATATATCTCCAGGAAATTGTATAATATCACTGCCATTTATTTTGTTTTTATATTATAACCTTCATGTTCAAGAAGGAAGTTAATGGACGTTCGTTTCGTTTTGTATTATAACCTTGATGTTTAATAAATTTGCTCTGTAAAGGGAGAACTTACTAGTTTAAGGACCTATATTTACAGAAATTGCACAGGGCCTTAAATATCTCGCAGCAGACCCTGGTTATGAACTTTGTTAAATGTTTCATAAGCAGATCTTTTAATTGGGTTTGAATATAAAACATTTAAGCTTCTAATCACACGCCAAAATGGTTCTTTGTGGAATCAAATTTAAAATGTTGCTGGCTTGTCTTTATCGGCAGTAGTTTTGCTTTTCGCCCCTTTTTGGGTCTTGGACAATTAAAGTCTTATGAGATCGTTTAATAATTATTCATTTGTTATAGAAAATGGTTAGAAACTAGATTAGGGCAATTAAAATATTTTCCCCAGGTGTTTGTATTGATCAAATGATCAATATAGGTGTTTGTTTTTTTACGGTTAATGGCTTAAAGCATTTAATCCGAACAACTTTGGAATTTTTTTTTAACTTGTTAATGTATTAAGTGAGAAAAAACCAAACCTGATGAATTAAGAGACTTAATGGGTTAAAGAATTTAGCCCATTTTGTAGCCCCGGCTCATATATAGTATTCGGCCCTTTATTTGTAATATATATAAATATTCAATCAATGAGGAATATTTCCCAATATTCATCAACAATTACACGTACAATATTAAACACACATCCATAATTAAAAAAATTAATTTCCAACTATTAAGCAGGTCGCAATGAATGCGGATACCAAGACTTGTTCAACAATGGAAATCGATGCAAACAACAGACACCAAATGGAAACTTCCACATGGAGATCACTACTTGCCAATCTAACATTCAAAAGCGTGTGCTGCTTCTTATATTTTGCCAACTTGCTAGTATAATAATTCCTCCTCGTACGTCTTTCTTTTCTTTATATACACCCAAAGTCTCCCCATTCCTCATAGACTTAATCGCATCTTCCTCTCAAACACACACACACAACCACAATCGCTATGTCTTTGAAGATGAACTTTGTGTTGCAGAAAAGCGATATGATGCTTAAGAAAGATAGTAACATTCATGGCATCAAGATGGCCACAATATCATGCAGAGTCAAGGATCTGCCGATAGGTAACAAAAAGAATCTGTACCAAGTTCTTTCATTGGAGTCGCAGAATGTTAGCTTTCATGACCTGAAGAAAGCATACCGTGCCAAAGCTCTTCAACTCCATCCCGATGTTTCCCCATCTTCTATAAAGGAGGAATGCACAAAGCAGTTTGTGGAGTTACGAGAGGCTTATGAGGTGCTTTCCGATCCAAATTCACGAAGAATATATGACCTGAGCTTGGTTGAATCTATGGGGTGTGGTCTTGGAGACCATGCTTACAGTGAACAGAGAATGCAGTATTCAAGAATGGTGTGGGAAATGCAACTTAAAGGACTGATGTATCGATCCGAGAGAAGGAACGTTCGGTTTGTGTAGGGTTTGTGTTTATTCATTCGTGTGCAAATTCTTTTTAGATGTATTTGTAAGGTCATTTGTTTATTCGTGCTCGCCATTTTCAATGAGCAAAGATAAGTCCCAAGAAGATAACTAATTAATTTGCTTTCCTCATAATAATTATATTTTAGTATCTACAATCCGGAATTCTCGTATCAGACCTGCAATTAAGTACATCCCAAACAAGAAGCGATTGGACAAATTTATATATTAAACTCCAAACAAGAAGCGACTGGAATCCCAAATTATCATATCGCTTAATCGCAAAGCTGTAATCAAAATGGGACCAATTAGAAACCATTATGTATCGCGTAACATTGAAGTCGAACCAATTCGAAGTCGTTCCTGCAATCGGAAGAAACCAAATCGAACCTGCAATCGGACCAATTCGAAGTCGTTCCTCGTTTGATGTTTGAACCAGTCGAACCTCGAACCTGCAATTTGAACCTCGAACCTCGAACCTGCAATCGGAATAGCAAGGACCTGCAATCGGAATAACAAGAATCGATAGGTACAGGAAGCTCGAACCTGCTGCAGAACAGTGGCGGACCCAGACCAAAAGTTCAGGGGTAGCACACTGGTCCAATTTTTTTCCGCATATTTTATAATAAGAAAAAAATTAGAAGTTAAAATTTTATTAATATGATAAAATGACAACGTGTCAAACTAATGTACAAATTACATTCTAAATATGACCTATCCGATATTTCATTTTCAGAATCGACTCGTCACATTTTCTGTTATAACATCCATAACTGATCTCATTTCTATACTACAAATCAAAGCATTATTCAAAAAATCGTCATTCATTCTATTACGTAAATCGGTCTTCATGTGTTTCATTGCGGAAAAAATCTTTCAACCCTTGCAGTTGCAACGAGCAAAACCAAAGTTAGCTTTAATAACATATAGACCAAAGGAAAAGAACGATGTTTCCCTGTTTCCACCATCAAACGAGAAAAGTCCGTAATTCTCTTCAATTGAGCAAAATTTTCATCACGTAGCAAAGAGTGATAATATATATCAAGTTGACCACTAAGATGAACCCGTTCCGATGCATTAAAATCATTTTGGTATATCATTTAACTTTTAACGACTTTTCTTTATCAAACGTAGAAAATGACTATATTATCAATTCTGTGCTTACTTCGCTAAATTGATCCCCGAATTATTGAATTTGTATAGCTATATCTGTGGTACAAATCACAAGTTCAAAATGACATTAATTAGTAATATTAGTCGTACGGTTTCTTGAAGTAACAAAATTTTTTGACATTTCCATAATTGCAATATTATGTATTTGACAAAAAGAACATATTTTCTTCAAAATTTGTAGAAACCCATCATTTTTTAAAGCTACCAATGCTTCCTTTGTCTTTTTTACCAATGAAGTCGCTTCCAAAATATATTGGTCTTTTCTTTGAAGATGTTTTGACAAGGTTTCTTCAGAGATGTCAATTTTTCATTTTTGAAAGCCTTTTCTAAAGTAACATTATAAATGCTCTCGTTATGTTCTCTAATCAATTATAACACTTCTAAGAAAAGTCATTTAGAAAGAGAGGCGTCCGACTCATCATGACCACGAATCGGTCACGAGAGGAGTTTTTAGAGTTACGCACTTACGCAGGAATCGATCATACGTCCTCACCTCATCAAGTCATCGGGCTTGATATTTTATTTTTCCTATTCTATTGAGGACTAGTTTAATTAGTGGCCCAAATCTAATTGTAAAGCCTCAATTACCAAAAATCGATTTGGCTTATTTTAATATAGTATTGAGTATTTGGGCTTAATTAGTTTGAACATCTAAAATGATTATTTCGATGATTATTTTTTTTCAATTAAACTTTAGTTTAAACATTTAATTTTAGACTAAATCATTCAGGGGTAGCACAATCTTTTTTCACGGGTTGCACCTATATATAAAAAAACGAAAATCAAAATTTTTGCTACTACTCGGAAAAATTTTAGGGGTAGCCCGTGCTACCCCAGGCTACCACTAAGGTCCGCCACTGCTGCAGAAAACACATGAAGTCGAAATTGAAGTCGGAAATCGATATATTAAACGAGAACCTAATGGTTTTCTGCAATCGGAAAATCAAACCACTCGACGGTTCTTGATACATTGAATCGATAGGTACATGAAGCTCCAACCAATAACCATCGAACTCATTAACAATCGGAATTGGAACGGATGAATTGAAGTAATGACGAACGCAGACCTGCAATCGGTGCCACTTTAATGGACTGCTGCCAGGTGCCCGGGAAGAACTTCGAACCTGCCATCCCACATCGCCATAAACGTAGAAGTATTTAGTGTCTCCCTTGTTATAAATACCGATCGTGGGTAAGCGTTTTTTACACAATAAGCTGATTTACTTGGGTTTACTCCCGTTTGTTTTTGGCTTAGTAAAAAAAATTAATTTTGTATTGGTTATACCTATTTGGTGAAACCCAGTTAAAATTTTAATTTTTATCGCGTGCTAAAATTGCTAAAGCAATTGGCAAAATCGTGGGAAATAGCGTAAAATAGCGGCGCAAATAGCGGAACCGCTATTCTAAAACGCTAAGTGATTATTTATCGCGGTTGAGGGGCGATATCCGCAATAGCGTCGCTATAGCACGCGATTAACTACCCAGCTGTTAATTACAAAACGTAATGAGCAACTTGAATAAGCTCTAAAACGACTCAAACCGTAAAACGTATTTTCGTCACCTTAATTACGGCTATTAAAAACGTAATTTATACTAAAACTGACATAAAATTACATGTACATAAAACCCTAGCCCAAAATGATAAATCGCTGGAACGGGCTTGTGGGCTTCTGCATAATAGTCCGTTTCAGAATCAGCACGTCATTATTTCTGCCGTATAAATAAATTAAATGCAGTGCCGTCAGTCTCCTACTTATATATTTCACAACAACTAATTGTCCATATTCCCTCACCTAGCAAGGTGTATGTCATCCTAGATGAGTGTCGTACTCATATAATGAAACAACCCTTTGGCAAGTGATTGAATGTTCATTTGTTGTGCAAGATATCCATGTTAACCCCTGACATGGATAATCTATCAGTCTCAGACATTTATTATTATGCTTCTTGCCCTGAAGATTACAAAATAACAAAAGGTAAAAGTGACCAAGATGCAAGGGAAAAACTTTTGTTTAACATTTCTGGAAGAGCAAAATGGGCTGGTTGCCCAAAGGGCTATCTGATCTTATCATGATGACGTCAAGTCCGCATGGCCGATATGGACTTGTGTTGACGACAACAGACTACAATATTGATTCTATATCAATTTAAGATAAAACTTCTTAAATAGTCCCTATGGTTTCACAGAATATCAAGTTTCGTCCCTGACTTATTTTAATCTCAAAGGTAGTCCCTGTGATTTGAAAACTTTTTATAGATAGTCCTTTTGGCTAACTCCGTCACTTTTTAGCCATTTAGTCATATCACGTGCGTATCATGTGAGGGTCAATGTGTAATTTCCTTTAGGGCTTACCATATAAGCAGGTTATTTTCAATCCTTTCAATTGAAACTTATTGTGTCGTCTTATGCACGCACATCGCTACCTTCAACCACCAAACACATCAAGAAATGGTAGTATACCAATGTGGAAGTCCAGCAATCAATATGACATCGTGGGCTGATCTTAACATGGGTAGGCAATTTTGGAGTTGTTCAAGGCTTGGTAGGAAATG
Organism: Cichorium intybus; assembly: GCA_023525715.1. NCBI lineage: Eukaryota > Viridiplantae > Streptophyta > Magnoliopsida > Asterales > Asteraceae > Cichorium > Cichorium intybus. The sequence continues at coordinate 25,469,281 of CM042010.1, read as the reverse complement.
TGGGTTCCTAGGGTGGGCAGACCCTTAGATGTGCCATAGGGCTATTATCGTGATCCCACGTTTTCTTAGAGAAATGAACTGACTGGAAGATGAAGTTGTTCTTAATATGTTCTTGGGTTTTCATTTTTGGGTTAATAATAATATTGCACCCAGTAATGTTTTAGTGTGTAGGAATAGCTGTTAGGGGTAATTTTGTTTAAGCAATTGGTTTTTGGTGTGTATGATTAGGTTTTGGTGGTAATCTTGTTTAATAAATTGGTTTTTGGTGTGTATGAATTGGTGATTGGGGGTAATCTTGTTTTATGTAAAATGTTAAGATGTAGGTTTCTATGAATGCAATGGTTATTGTCATTTTATCAGTTGTTAACCAAATACTTTTTGTTTTGCAATTCCTTATATTTGATATTAAGCAATTGTTAAAACATAAGTAAACAAACATTTGTTGCATAACTAAGTGACCATGTAGAAGCAAAATTAGTCCATTGTTTTGGACAAACATTACATGATCCATTCATAAGTAACCAAACAGTTATAACATACTACTAAAACCAAACCAACTATAAATAACTACTATTGTTTTACCCAAAAGAACCTTAAAGACTAAAAATACAACCGAGTTTGATATAGTAGAACCTCTAGACAAACCAACCAAACCCACACAACTTCCAAACAACACCCCTACTTAGCAGAACCTCCAGTCACCTTTCATTTCCCCTTAGTCTTGCCCTTACTCTTCCCTTTTGCCCCCACATTAACGATTCACCAATGCCGCCAGGCCTTTGCATTTTCTAGAATTATGGCCCTTATTATGACATTTGGCACATGTTACTGTGAGGTACTTTTTAGTAAACTTGCTAGATTTGCTGTTAGGCTCATCAACAACTATATTCCTCTTCTTTTTTGGCCTTCCCACCTGTGTATATAAAAACTATTAGTTTAGGTTTTTATTTGAAACATTTAAATTAGGTGATAAATTCTATATGAAATATACATACCTGTTTGTGATGCTTGGGTGGATTCAAGGCAAAAGGGTACCCAGTCTTTGGCCATATTGAACGGCCATTTATAGCATCAATTTTGTTAAAGTACATAACTCTCCATCTTGACATTCTATAACAAAGGTCGACCCATTATTCAACATCAGGGGTATCCTCTCCATTCTGAATCTTGTCCTAAATGGCACAAACTACATGTTTACATGACAAACCTGTAATCTCCCAATGTCTACAAGTACATGTCATTTCATTCAGATTGACCACAAACTGATCTTCCCATGGACATTTTGACTTGATACATCCCTGCCCCAATATAGGTAGCTATAAACTGAGATGTATCCTTATTGATATCCTTTAAAATTTAGGTGGCTCTTGGTGTGAAAAGCCCATGACATGTATCTATATTTTGTTTCACATCACACAATCATTTCATAAGATATTCTTTGACGTACTCTAAATAGGTCTAGGTTTGTCCCTGCCATAATCTAGTTCTCACAAAGATTATTGAGGAGACAATTAATGTGTGTCCTACCTGTGTGAATAATATGTAAGTATTCTTAGAATAACATATTGGGCAAATTTCATAAAAGACACTAACTTTTCAAAAAAATTCGATTTTGACACTATATTATTTATTTTTTCAATTAAGTCACTAAGTTTTTAATTTTTTTCAATTAAGTCACTATGTTTTCAATTATGTTTCAATTTTGACCATTTGACAGGTCAACCCGGTAGCCAGCTGACGTGGCATGATGACGTGTCAACTTTGATGTGTTGACGCTGACGTGGCATGCTGATGTGGCATCCAAGTGTCAAAATTGAAACAAAATTGAAAATGTAGTGACTTAATTGAAAATGTAGTGACTTATATATATATATATATATATATATATATATATATATATATATATATATATATATATATATATATATATATATATATATATATATATCAATAAAATACGTATTATAAAACGAGTTTAAAACTCTTTCTCGATATTTTTACATTATAAACATGCTTTTGATTAATCCGATATGTGATTATATGCAAAACAAACGTATTTTATATTTCTAAAAACATAAAAATAAGTATTTGTTAGTTAATTTATGTTTGTTAGTTTATGTTTGTTCTTTTGTGTTAGTTTAAGTTTGTTTTCACTATTTTTCCACTATAAACATACTTTTGATTGATACGATACGTGATTATATGCAAAACAAAACGTATTTTATATTTCTAAAAACATAAAAATAAGTATTTGTTCATTAATTTATGTTTGTTTGTTCGTTTATGTTGGTTTAAGTTCGTTTTCACTATTTTCCCACTGTAAGCATACTTTTGATTGATATCATACGTGATTATATAAAAAAACGTATTTTATATTTCTAAAAACATAAAAAATAAGTATTTGTTCGTTAATTTATGTTTGTTTGTTTATATTTGTTCCGTTATGTTGGTTTAAGTTCGCCTGTGTATGTTTTTTCATTTAAAAGTATAAATACATATTTTTATGTTGGTTTACGTTCGTTCGGTTAGAAATATAATACATTTTTAGTTGTATAAAAATGTCTTTTACATATTTTTATGTTTTTATGTTTTTAGAAGTATAAATATATTTTTATGTTGGTTTAAGTTCGTTCGGTTAGAAGTATAATACATTTTTAGAAGTATAAATACGTTTTTTTACATCTTTAGAAGTATAAGTACATATTATTATATTTTTAGAAGTATAATACGTTTTTAGAAGTATAAATATATTTTTGACGTCTTTATAAGTATAAATACGTTTTTACGTCTTTAGAAGTATAAATACGTATATATCTTATGAAAATGTATGTATGCTTCTAAAAGTATAAAAATACGTCTTTATACTTGTAAAAAATATATATATTTATACGTTCTAAAAACGTAAAAAGACAAATTTATCATTCTAAAAAATGTAGGAAAAATTTCAAAAAAGGTACTAACTTTTAAAAAAATGATTTTGACACTGTGTTATTTTTTTTTCAATTAAAACACGAAGTTTTCAATTTTTTCCAATTAAGTCACTATGTTTTCAATTTTGTTTCAATTTTGACACTAGGGTGCCACGTCAGCGTCGTATCATCAAAGACTGACACGCCATGATGCCACGTCAGCTGGCTACCGGGTTGACCGGTCAAATGGTCAAAATTGAAACATAATTGAAAACATAGTGACTTAATTGAGAAAAATTGAAAACTTTGACTTAATTGAAAAAAAAATAACACAATGTCAAAATCGAATTTTTTTGAAAAGTTAGTTTCTTTTATGAAATTTGCCCTAACATATTTCATAAGCATTTTAACTTTAAATAGTATTAACCATATCATTAAAATATGACTTAGACCAATGGCAAGCTGAAATCTAAGACAATCATGTATGAGCTTTATCATTCATCTACTTCAATTCATCCATTACACTCTTAAAACGGTTGATAGTTGTTGCTCTACCACATTTCCATACCTACTCTCTCAACTTTATATCCTTCCATTGAATTCTAAAATTTTCTTGAATATGCCTTAAACAAAATCTATGTTTTGCACTGGGGAATACCTTAGCAATTGCTTGTACAATGCCCTAAACAATTTTTGGTTATACGATGGTCAAATGTATTTGTTAAAAAAATTAAGGTAGATAAAGTAAAAAGTAAATCTGATATGAAGGTAAAGTTGGATTGAGGACCCAGAACCAAAACCACTCCAAATAACTCCAAAACCATGTCCAATAAGAGGTATTTTCAACCTCTACTATTACATAAGCTACATGAAATATATTTTTGTTTGAATCCATGCCTACAATAGTCAACACTTGCCTAGGATATGGTCCTTTCAAGAATGTACCATTTACTCTAAGGAAATCCCTTAACCCAGCTTGGAACCCCAACTTCAATGTACCAAGACAAACATAGATCCGCCTGAAAGTCCTAGTTGTAACACAAAGATTTGGTTCAGGATATACATCTACCCCTTAGTAATCCATACTGCAATTGATAGTCCATACTTATTAAAGGTTCAGGCATTGAATTTTTCCTAATAACCTTCTGCTTTGACATACCAATCTCAAATTTCTTTGACAACTCTTCGTGTAGTGATTTCACTAGAATCCTAGGATTTCCTTGAATTTGTTGAAGGATCTTTTCGGCCAATAATTTAGAAGTACAAGCTTTAACTGATCTTGTTTGCAAGCATTTATGTTCAACATGAATTGTTTTCACCATCTAATATTAATCTTCATTAGACCTCGAGATTTACACAGCCTAAGGACAAACTCCTTTCTCTCTATCCATATCACATTTACCTTTGCACTCCACTTTACTTCTTGTAGAGGGTCCACCACTATGCTAGTTTTGTCATTTTTTGCTAGATAGAGGCCTCTTTTAGGTTCGACAACATGTAATTTGATGAAACTGTTCACATCTTCCTTTGGATTAAAAGTTTGCCCCACTCTAAATGCCTTCATGTGAACCTCCCCATGTGAGCATTTATTGACCTACTCAATTCTCTAAGCATCATTTTCCTCTCATCTTTTTCAAATCCTCCAAAATGATATCCATCCGTGTATATAGCTTGAACTTCTTCATCAAGGATCTCACCAGTTTCCTTTCTTGTCTGATCTTCAAGTATCCCATGTTCATCAACATCCACAATAGTTAGAAATTCAGTCATATCCACAACTACATCATAGTAGAGGTTTGAGTCATATACGTTGAAGTCTTCATCATCACCGTCCTCACTTGAATCCCCTCTATTATGTTGATCACTGTTATCATCACTCTCTTGAGCTTCTTTTGCATCATCAACATTTAACTCAGCATCATATACATCCAATACTGAGTAATCCTTTAAAAATGTGTCATTATCATAATCTACTCCTGATTGGATCCCACCACCATCTTCAAAGCTTGGAAATTATACATTTTAGAAGTTATAAACAACATCATCTACTCCGTATTAGATCCCACCACCATCTTCAAAGCTTGGAAATTCTACATTTTAGAAGTTAGAAACAACATCATCTACTGATTCGATACAACTACCATCTTGAATGCTTGGAATTTCCCGGTTCAAGATACGCTTGAGAATCGCGATAACACATGGTTCACATTGTATTTATAATTAAATAAAGAGAATGTGTGTTTCTCATGGATAGCACATGGTTCACATTGTATTTATAATTAAAACAGGACTTTTGTTTTAATACAAAAGTCCTATCAAAACCTTTCAGTAACTCCACTTGGAAAAATGTGCTGGGCGGTGAGGGTGGTAGACAATGAATGCCGTTTAAAAACCAACCTCGTTCAGGTTCATAAGAACCATCCTTCAAACCTTATACACGATTTATAGTGGGTGAGCCTAGTCATGGTTTGGCCAATGTTTTTATTTTAATTTATTCTTTTATATATATAAATAATATTCTAATATATATATATATATATATATATATATATATATATATATATATATATATATAGATGTATTTTAAACAATTAAAATGTTTCATTTAATTTAATTCAATTAATACCATTTAATGAATTAAAATAAACAACTATATCCTATTGGAATAATCAAATTAAAGCAATAAGCATATAAGGCAACGAAGCAAGTTAGGAAACGTGCAAGGCAAGCTAGCAAACAAGGTAACTATGAAAACTTGCAAGGCAAGTAAGGGTTATGAAACCCTAGCCGCCAAGGGCAAGGAAACCCTCCTAAACCCTTCAAAATTTCGAAATCTTCATGGAGGCACAAGAAACCAGCTAAATTTCGATAATCATCAAGCATGCATATGAACACTTAAGTTTCTAACATAAACCTTAAGATCATAGCATGTTAAATCAAATAAATTCTAGCATAACCCTATGCAATTTTTGATTTTAACAAGTAGCATGAAATCATATTCATCAATTTAAGATCAAAGTGCAAATAACATATGAACAAAGATTCTGATACCACTGTTGGGATTCGATCACATAAACACATAAACACATGTAGCGGAAGACTAACAAGATCAAATCATAGATATATCCATGAACACAGTTCAGGATCATGCAGTTCATATCAGTTATCGCAACAAAACTTAAACAGAATGTTTCTCAGGTTCATTTCCTTCTTTGAATTTGATGAACACCATATTGTAAAGGATCAACAGGACCCAAAGTAGAATCTCACTAGTGGCTCATACCCAAGAACACCAGAAGAAAAAACAGACAAAACTTCTTCTAGATTGAATAACAAGATCCATAACCCTTGAAGGGTTAAGGAAATCACCAAAAACCCAAAAAAGGGGTGAGGAGAGAAATTGGCGGCTCATAGGAGGCCAATGGGATGATTTAGGGTTAAACCCCAAGGCTTCTATTTATACTAGAGGGCTCCTACGGTTCCAAACTTGAGGAGCCTTTTGGCGGCCACACCCCCTGGACTTGTAACTATTAATTAACTCTTTAATTAATTACAATCTAATCCCTTGCGATTTAATTTCTCCAAATTAACTTGTTAATTAATTGCTAATTAATTTCTAATTAATTTATCATGTCCTTGATAAATTAATAAACTAATTTCTGATTAATTTATTTCTCAATAAATTAATAAACTAATTTCTCCTTTTCATTTTCTGCTACTGTTTGTTTTTACTGGGTCGTAAGGGCAACCCATAAGGACTTCTACCATTGTTAAAAATATTACCACAAATTGATGAGCTTGGACATTATTCCAACATATAAGTCATAAAGTCTCTATCTTGATGTATTATATGCATAGAGTTAGTAGTTAGAGGTAGTTCATGGCTTGTATGGTCCATTGTTTCTATGTTTAAGGAGTTTGGGGAGCTCCAGGTCACTAAACTTGCTTTAGGGTGTTTTCTAGAAACTTCTGGACCTTAGAAGAGGGCATGCTCAAGCCCTATTGAATCCATGCAATGTTTTGGTTGTGGTTTTGTACATCTTTTGGCCTAGGTTTTGGGTTGGACATGTATGTCCATAAAGTTCATATTTTTATGGATCTCCAGACCTAATGGATGGGTTCTGGAAGACCCTAGCCACTGACTCAACGGATTAAGTGCTTAGTATGAAAAGTTGGTCTGTCCACAGTTAGCGACGCTTAGGGATGAGCTTTTGACCCGGAGAACCGGACCGGAATGGGAACCGAACCGGAACCGGAACCGTGTATTCGGTTCGGTTCTTGGTTCTCCATTTCCCAAAAAATCGGTTCTCGGTTCTTCGGTTCTTGGTCCGGTTCGGGCCGAGTCCGGAACCGAACACATTTCTTAATAGCACATTATAGTATACCCGAACCGGAACCGAAACCAGACCGGAACCGAACCGATAGGAACCGGAACTGGGGTATTCGGTTCGGTTCCTGGTTCTTAGTTTCCTATAAAATCGGTTCTCGGTTCCTCGGTTCTCGGTCCGGGTCGGTCCGGGTCCGGACCGATTCTCATCCCTAGCGACGCTACACTCCGGGGTCAATGGCGCTATCTCTAACGAAGCATGTTTTATGGAAAACTACCCACAATGACGCTAAGTGATGTGGTCACGGTGCTAAGATTGGCCGTTGACTTGACCATTGACTTTGACTGTTAATTTTTGACTAGTTTGACTTTTGGTCAAACTTTAGGGAATTTAAGGTGTAGATGACCTTTTATGGGGTCGGGTCACTAAACTACATCTAATGATGATTTAAGTGGTTCAGATTGTTGAGGGACGAGCGACCGTGCAGGTGTACATTTATGACTTTCTATTCATGTGAGTCTCCTTACTATACTAAGTGTGACATTGCATGCATAGGTAGCTTAACACCCGTTAGGGTAGAACTGTGTGCTTGGACTGGTTTTGTCTTATGTGTTGAATGTGAATTCATATGACTTGTTCTTATAACTGTCATGCATGATGCCCGTTGGGGTTAGACCGCGCCTGATGCCTGACAGAGTTTGATTGTGGTTAGTACCCGGTAGGGTCGGACTGTGTCTGATGCCCCCTATGGTTGGACGGTGCCTGGTGACCGATGTGTTGAATGAATATCGTTGCGCTTGTTATGTGCTGAAATATATGGTGTTTGGGGAACTCAGTAAGCTTTGTGCTTACTCTCTCAAGTTAAATGTTTTTCAGGTACTTCTTCTGATAAAGGGAAGGGCGCGACCTGATTTTACCGTATCAGCTTATTTACTAAGACTTATGCTATTTTGAGACATATATTGGATTTGACATTATGGATTTTTCACATGTTTTTAATAACAGTGAAAGAATGTTTATGGAAATTAAGGTGGTTTTACCGTATCAGCTTATTTACTAAGACTTATGCTATTTTGGGGAACTCAGTGAAGGGCGCGACCTGATTTTACCGTATCAGCTTATTTACTAAGACTTACGCTATTTTGAGACGTATATTGGATTTGACATTATGGATTTTTCACATGTTTTTAATAACACTGAAAGAATGTTTATGGAAATTAAGGTGGTTTGTACACTTATACTCTGATTTTAAAAATGAAAAATTTAGCCTGAAATTAGGGACATTACATCTAGTCATCTAGAGCACGAAATTTCGCATACCATGCTTGCCAATACGAATTATGAACATTGATGTGGTCATTAGATTTCGAAGAATCTACTTTCCTAGTAATATGTTTCATGTACTATCAACCAATATAGCTTTAAGAAGTATCCCAACACTTTCTTCTTGGCGTGTAAATGATGTGGATGAAGTTGTATGTTTTTTGTAACATCCCATACATTTACAATGATTTTTCATTCAGAGTTTTGAGTGTCCCAAAATATGGTTTCACGAAAACCATTTTGTTTACAATATACAAAACCAAAAGTATAGGGGTTACAACTTCAAAACATCAAGAGCATAGTTTAGAGCAGCAAAAGTACTAGATTAATACAAAAGGTCTTCTAATCCTTCTGCAAGTCTTCATACTCTTAGCTCCTTTTACCTTGGATACATAGCATTTAAAACATATACAATACGTAAGACATACGTCTCGTGAGTTACATGGATTTTAGACTCTAATGTAAGTCATAAACCTTTTATTATAATGTCACCATTTCATCACCTGGTCATCGATATATATATATATATATATATATATATATATATATATATATATATATATATATATATATATATATATATATATGTGTATATATATATATATACATATATATATATATATATATATATATATATATATATATATATATATATATATATATATATATATATATATATATGTATAAAAGAATAATTTCATCAATTGTTCAATAACGTATAGAAATCTAGGATCGAGTATTGACACAAAAAGATAGAAAACAAGTCATCATAAAAATCAACATTTACGGGACACCCTTGCCTTACAAAGTCATCCCCGTGTAACGGTCCAAGGTATTGGGCTATCAAATCTTGTCGTATATGGGTTGGGAATTTAGGAAATAGTAATGGAACAAACATTCCCTAGTATGTAATTTTTATTTTTTAGAATAAAAAAATAAAATATTGAACTAAAAGTTTAGTGTTACTAGGGCTCCCTATCATTATCATCATCAAATTCAATTATCATCCTATTCTGATATGCACTTAAATGTTTCCATAATTTTGCCATGTGGACGTATGTTTGAATCAGCAAACAACATCATTAATTTTTCATAATTATTTGCTGATTCATCAGCATCATATACAAGATAATCATGAACAATCTTGCCTTTATACCTAACATCAACCTCATGTGCAAGCTCTTATCATAAGCTCATCATATCCAATAATAAGTAAAACTATTACTCTAGTTTGTTCGTGTAAGTAGCTTGATAACACTGATCGAATGAACCACATAAATCTTCTGTGTTCCTCTTCTAATCTTATTAGTATAATGACATATATCATTGTTCTTAAGCTTGTGGAGTTTTCATATAAATAACCAACCAATTTCAGTCTGGAATATCCTACTCTACAGAATGCTTGATTTTCACACTACAATGTACAATATCAGTCGTGATTGTCCCTTTTTTTGTAGTGGTAGATCCCGTAATACATTTATGTCAAATGTCACCGACCTCCCTGCAACTCCACAACATACATTACTAGTCTCGAATGCGGTGTTCCGGACAAAATAATCATTTTATGAAATTTCGAATAAATTAATAAACTTGTTCCTATTGGTTACTTAACACCCCTTAAAAAACACATATATGGGAGTAGATGACAACGCCTAGTGATATTACATATTTTAGTCGTTGTTGAGCCCTATTGTTAGTGAAATTATATCATATATATCGTGGTATTCTCAGTTTTCATGCTAGTACTTGTTTGGAAGAAAATAATGAAAACAGGGACCAAAAGCGTGCAAATTGGAGAAAGTTTGGAGAAGAAGATAAAATCAGAAAAATACGTACGCGCGCCACGGAAAATCTAGAAGGCGCGACGCGGCTTCGAGGCGGTGGAACAAATTCAAATGCCGCGAAAAGGGGAGAAGATAAGTACACGTGCCGCGGTTTACTTAATTGCACGGCGCGGCTGCGGGAAAATTGCAACTATAAATAGAGCCATTTACAGCCGAAAACCCTAGCAAAGAACCGGTGGAAAAACGACCTGAAGACTCTTTGACTCCGTGATTAAGCATCAGCAACCTCTTAATTGGTATTTTCATGTTTTAGAGTTTATTTTCATTTAGCTAGATAGTGAGTAATTGTTAGCTAGTATCTTTGGGAATGACAACTACTGATATTAGGCTTTAGTTTATGTTTTTGAATCATTTGGTTACTGTTTGTACCTATGGAATTCGTTTTGGTTAATGAGAATCATTTGGTTACAAGTAATCTTTGTTTTTCGGTGTTTTGATGGTTGATTTTGGTTTTGCATGTTTGGATTGTGATTGGATGTTTGATTTGACCTTGTTGGACTGTTTTCCCTTGCTGATTTCAGTAGCCAATTAGGTTAGTCTTTTAGGTTTGAACTTTAGCCATTGACTGTCCCATTGGACCATAGTTATTGGTTTAGTTTATGTCTTGGTTTGGTTTATGTTGGATTGTTGGATGCCTTTGTTTACTTCTGAATTAGAGATGCACTTCTGATTTCACAAAGTAACTAGGTTTGGTATGAAGCTTAGCTTAGTCTATGCTTGTTTTGGGATTGTTTAGTTTAGGATTTTTGAGTTTTAGTGGCAAGGGTTTGGAAACTAAAGTCCTCCGACTATAGCGTGACACTATAGTTGGTAATCTGTCATCTGATCTGACCACGTAGCTCATGCGGATCGAACCTGAGTACCACTATGCTAGTGTGTGTGTTAGGTTTCTCTTATTTTTGACCGCACGACGACCTAGGCGTGTCAAATTTTAGCGCCGTTGCCGGGGAGCTGTGACCTTAGATTAGGTGATTAGTAGGAATTCTAGTTTCTTGATTTTCTTTGAGATTAGCTTTTGGTTTTTGATTTTTGCTGGCGTGTTGCATTAGTGCATGCGTACCCGCAGGGGTGAGCAATTATCCCTTTTGCATTTTGACTTAGAGATTGAGCGAACTGCGCACAAAATCCGTGCACGTAGGCGTTTAAATACAATGAGTTTCAGTCATGTCAGTAGTAGTGTAGTAAGTGTTGCCCAGGAACCATCAGGTGAGGCAACGGGGATGTCTTTTATTCCCCCGGTTTTGGAGTTTCAATTCGGGAGCACGAGTGCTTCTGGTGGTACAGTTTCAGCCCCTGTACCCAGACCATCATGCACTCTGCCATCGATTCCACCATTTCCACCAGTATCACAACCACAATCCACCAATCCATTCACATCTGCAATGTCTTGGGGAGAGCCGACCCGTGATGGCACCCCAGTCTCTAGACAGCAGACACCATTTTCTCAACCACAACCAATTCTATTTAAACCTCAACCCACATTCCAACCTACACAACCACAACAATACCAGCCACCTCTTCAGCAACAGTACCAATATCCAGAGGAAGAGGAGAGATATGATGAGGAAGATGAAGGATGGGTTCCACCAGCACCACAGCAACCCAGGAACCGAGGTCGAGGACCTCTGAGAAGAGCACCGTAGTATCAACCACCACAAGGTCAGCAGGAATATAACGATCATCACCCTTACGGTAATCCTGCCCAACCTTTATATTTTGCACAACCGAGAAGGCAATCGGTTACATCACATTTCCAGCCACGGGAATATGATGACTCGTCGCCAATCTATATTCCTGAGAATATTGAATCTCAAGTAGAAATAAGGCCTCAATTGTTAGGAATATTACCGGAGTTTAGGGGGTACAAGCAGGATGATCCATACAGCCACTTGTATGAATTTATAGCGATTGCCAATGCTAACAACCCCAGGAATACTAATAGGAACATCTTTAGACTTAGGTTATTCCCAATCACTCTTAAAGACAAAGCCAAATATTGGTTTACGTCTTTACCAGCGAACAGCATCACCACGTGGGACCAGCTCAAGGCTAAGTTCCTACAAGAATTCTATCCGGCAAGCAAAACAACGGAGATTCGGAGGGTTATTCAGGACTTCCAGCAAAAGCCAGGAGAGGCTTTCCATGAAGCATTTGATCGATTGAAGGAGTTATTGCGATCCTGCCCGCATCATGAGATTCCCAAATGGTAGTTGGTCAAGTTGTTCTTCGAAGGAGTCAGTGAAACACATCAGGCTATGATAAATGCCTCGTCAAACGGGACATTTATGTGGCAAGATCCAGAAGAGGCTTGGCAGTTCTTGGAACAATTGAGCAATGGCTCCAAAGCAAATTTTTCTACGAGAAAGACTGTAGGCACATCAGCAGCAGTGGGAGCTGATGCTGATTGGAAGAAGGAGGTAAAGAAAGAAATAAGCGAATTAAATAAGAAGTTTGACAGACTTATGTCAACGCTACAGAATGGACCTCAAGTTCAACCACAAGGAGGTCAAGGAGGACCGAAAACTCAGGAGGTAAACCAAGTTTATGGCCAGGGTCAAGGTCAGTACAACAATGGACGACCCTACAGACCATATAATCAAGGGCAGCAGCAGAACTACAACAACCAGAGGCAAAATAATCACCAAGGTCAATCGTCTAATCAGCCTAGGTCATACCAGCCCACAAACAACAATGGAAATGCAAGTGGGAGTGGCAGCAATAATAATAGGGGGGCCAACACTGTTGCCAACAATGCCCCAAGAACTCAAGAAGACTTAGTGGCAAAAATGTATGAAATGTTCAGTGCTACTCAGCAGCAGTCCCAGGCCAATGCAAAAGCTATCGCAAACATGGAAAGGCAAATTGGACAAATGGCCGAAGATCAGCGAAAAAGGGACAATGGAAAGTTGCCAAGTGCTACGGAGGTTAATCCAACCCATAATCAGCGAGCTGGGAAGGAGCACGTTAATAATGTCGAGGCTGAATAGAGAAAGGTTACTTTAAAGGACTTATTGGATTCAGGAAGTGAGGCAGAGCTTAAGGAAGAAGAAAAAGTCCAGGAGAAAGTGGAGGATAAAGGAGAAGGTAAGGAAGAAATAAAGGAAAATGAAATTCATGTTGAGGAGGGTGAAGGGTTTTCTAGCAAACAATGAACAAATAATTTCTTATGGTTCACGTGCAACCCTAGAAAGATCTATGTTTTCTTCTATGAATATAATAAACTAAAAACCTAAGGCCAACAATTATTTCTAAAGATCAAATGAAGAATAACCAACCTTTTGATCTTGTTCTTGAAGCTAGCAGCACAAGTGTCCTGCCTCAAATGCAAGTCACACCCAAGCAATGGAGAAGACAGTCCAGCAGAGTAATTTAGGTAAAAAGTGGCACAGAGAATAAGGGTACCAGAGGGTTCCTTTTATAGCCTCCAAAGGGTTACACCTGAAACCCTAAGGAGCCTCCAAGGTGGGCAAGCCTGTTGGCCACTTGGACCAGGCTTCCTTAAACCCTATTAGGGTTTTCGCCAACCCTAGGAGAAGCCTCCAGGGTGGCACCATTTTGGCCCCTGGCTTATCTCTTGCCAGATATTCAACTATTGAATAAATACAAGTCAGCCCCTGTACTTTAATTAATTAATTTAATCACTAAATTAAATCCAATTAATTCTAGATTAAATCTCAATTAATTATTATAGTTTCTAATTAATATATTAGCACTTAAATATATTAATAAACCGTTTAATTAATTCTATTGATTTATTAAACAATTAATAAATCAACCTTTTACTCTATCGAACTCTATCCTAACCTCCAGCTATGAGGGCAACCCAAATGGACTTTGCTTTAATTAACAAGATAAATATAAATATAAAGTCATGGCTTAGACACCTAATCCAACAGTCTCCCACTTGGATAAGTCTATGACTTTAATTTATCTTCTGATTAATTAACAACCTGCAGCTTCCAAGAAACTGTTACCGAACTCTGACCCAGTCAGTTCTGTCCATAGATAAGTGATCATATGATCCTTCATCCAAAAAGATATTTTCAGACACGAGACATGGATTGAGATCAATCTCTGTCCGATACTCTGTTTCCCGATTTCCGATTCTGCTTATGACTTTCGGACTTCTAATTGAACACATCAACTTAGTCTAGGCTGGCCAGCACTTTAGTCAACTTCAAAATCATCGAGCGGCCTACAGATATCTGTTTCCCACCAGGGTCACGGAACGAATAAGCTTCGACTCATATGATTGTGTCTTTTACTTATCAAATCGTACACAACAATGCGTTTTGTAACATCGAGTTACCGATGCGTTTTCGCATTATCAATGCACAACCGACTCGTAAATTTCAACTCATATGTCTCCGCTTCAAGATCATACGATATTATCGTCTCAACATTGCTCGTGATGTAATCCATGAAGCAATCTATTGAGCGCGGGTTTATCCAATACTCAAATCTCTATTTCTAAGTACTCATGAACGTTGTAGCAGTCTTACTGCAATGTCTAACTCCTTAGACAATCTACAAACCAATTCACGACAGTCTTCGTTCATACTTACTCCCGAAAAGTATGAGCGACTGTGGACTTTTGAATAATCAAATTATTCGGGAAGTGAAACATGCAAAATTGAAACATAAAATCTGACTGGTGGCTGCTCTTGCCAAATTACCAAGTCTCTACGAGGTAATCACCAAGTCGGATTTTACATAAAACTATTATCGGTTTCTAGATTCCTTTTACACTATTTAATTCGTGTTATGTATCTATGTCTACTTGACCTTTCACTCTTTCTATGTATTCAAATGTTATACATTTATACACTTTATCCGATCGGATATTCTTTCGATGATATCTCAATTTTGGTCATACCGTCATTCTCACTAACAACTCCATTCTATGTACTGTGACTTTTCATGGTTCTCGGGATCTTTAGTCCACACGACTGCACCCTAAGACTATTTCGAGGTGTTACGATGTGCCGGTGAGCCACACACGCTCCATCGGAATGCCAACGAAATTCTTTAACCATTAAGTCCTTATTTGCAAAACTCTTTGAAATTGTTATCAACATTCACCCCTAATCATTTTCCAATGATTTCTCATGTATGTACAAAATCCATTAAGTATTCCCAGCCAGGTCATATCCTGAATCTGACTCAGTATGCACTAAGCATTAAGTCATCAAGACATGTTCATGACACTTCTGATCGATCCAAGAAACTTGTTGGATTCGATCTAGTCATATTCCAAACCCTTTTGGAATCTTAGGATTACTTATAATGCTTGTGTCACGACTTTTAATAACTATTTCCTTTCGGAGACTTTTTCTCATGCATCTTGAATCTTATCAGGATCATGCTTACTATGGCCAGTTCTATACTGATAACAACATCTATCTGATATATGTCAATGGATTATGTGAACACGTTGCACCTTTCATACCTCTCATGCCAAATCATCACACTTTGCAATGACAGGAAACTCCTTTCCTGAGCTATGCATCTTGAGTCTCATCAAGATCATCTTGGCAAGGTTTCGATCTATCTCATAGACGTTTGTATCCTCCTGAGCATGCCATATCTTTATTAAGTCTTTCATAGCGATCCGTCTCTTAACACCAAGTCATTTCACTTTGTAATGAAAAGAGACGTTTCCTAGAAACATTATGTAACAGCAACACTCCCACTGGCTTTGACACGGTTATGGACTATTCACAAAATCTAGAACTTTTGGCACATTTTGAGAATCCAAACCTTTCTGACATCTTAATGGATATCTTTCAGCCCCTTTTCAAAATCCAATCCTTTGGCATATTTTGAGAATCTGAATATCCTTTCTTGCGAGATGCCCGCGGGGAAATCCTGGGCCCATGTACCTTTATACTGGAATATTCTTTGTGAGTCCCTATTAGTGTGCCGGTGATCCACACGCGCTCCACTAACGACTTACAATATGCAGTATCCTTTCGGATTTCATCTTCTATTGAGAGTGCTTCTCTCGGAGTCAATTACTTGACTCTGAGTATCGTCTCACTCAACCAGATGTTCTGAAGGTACATTTCTGTCCATGCTGCTTTCTTTTGATGATTCAATTACTCCCACTGGTTTTTAGACCAGGTGTAAAATCAATCAAAATGCCACATAGACTATATCTCGTCCTAAGGTTCTCTTAATTGGCAGCAACCGGGCTCACCAATGCTTCCAAGTAGTCGGATTGCTAATCCGTACCAATTATAGTGTTTTACCACTAATCGATATGTCACCCTGATCATAACTACTTATGATGGTGATCAGTACTACTGGTCAAGAGAAGATAATGTCAAAATTTTAAAAACAAAAATCTGATTTCTGCTCTAAGCCTAGTGATGACTAAAGGTTATTTCACTTGGCTAATCCTGAACTCATTCAGGACTGTCCCAAACTCCCACTGTTTCCTTAGAACATGAGTTCTTTCTAAAAGAGCTCTTTCTCTTCCAGGTACAGCGGGATAGCCAGTGAAACGACATTTCTGATTAGGTTCAGGCTAGTCATGAGGTTCGGACGAACACTACAAGACCCTGGACCTTTAATGTACAAGTGGGACAATCCCAGCTTTACATTTCAGACAGTGTCTGCAAAACCTACTTAGTCGAAGGATGTGGTTGGAATATGGTCTGACTGGTTTAGTATTCAATGTATCGGAAACTAATTTGCAATGTATCTCATACATTGAGGATCGAACTGTTTCGACCAATGCTCCATCATCTTCCCTAAGACACATTATAACTATAAATGTTCTTGGAAGGAAATAAACTGTGAAACATTTTCCCAGTTTATGTTGTCACTCAGGTTCTGTGGGTCTTGTACTTCTTTTGAAGTCCTTGAACTGTTCAAGGATTCAATCCAATCGCTTATTCTGATAAGCGAAGTCATATTCGTCATACCGAATGACAAATATCGTGAGGTACAAACAATTGTGTTCAATTTGAAGATTCGAGCAATACACAGCAACTGATGTGTTTGTTGATCCTAATCTAAATCTCTTTTACATCTCTATGTAAACTTATGACTTTGTTAATTTTGTTCAAGACTTGCAATCTTTAGTTGACCCTAAGTCAACTGATTCCAAAATCCTATCCTCTGGATCTTTGGGTGATTCATTTCTTGCCACATGTGCTTTATAAAGAACTTAATCATCATCTGACTTTAAGTCAAATGATTTCAAGGTCCTGTCCAACTGGATCTTTGGTTGATTCATTTCTTTACACATTAAGAACTCAATTCATCATGAGACTCTAAGTCAAATGATTCCAAAGTCCTGTCCAACTGGACCTTTGGTTGAATTGATTCTTATAACATTAACAATCACAAGGGACACAATTCCTAAAATCCAAACACTTTGGATGCATTCAACATTCTAGTTATTACTAATTTTGCATCCAACACAATCATACAACATTTCAAGGATATTTCAAACAACACGTGTTAAAAGAAAATTGACAATTTTATTAAAACAAAAATCCTTTCACAATGTACTATATGATGGACAATGTCATACGCATCTAAAAGCTAATAACAATATTTCAATATCTAACTAAACTTCAAAACTGTATGAGCCGGAAATCCAATCCATATGTGCTCCTATGCGCCAATGTCCCGTACCCTACTGATTCCCTGCATACAAACCAAAATGTGACTATCACATTATGCATCAAGGAATTATGGAACAGGAGTTTTGAGGTTTTTAGATATACCTGAGCTTTCAAAAGATTTTGACTTTGGAGCGTCTTTCAATCTTTCCGCGACTGTATCCGATTCTGTGGATTCCCAGCTTAAGACATATCCAGACGATCTGGATCGTTTATTGCTGTGTCTTTCCACTGGACTTAATCCAGAAGTAGCTGAACCATTGGAGTTATGCCTGTCCAAGAGTGACTAGTATAAAGTCAACGGTGGATGCATTTCCATTAAGGTCTTTTTCTGGTCTTCCTTTCTATACGTCTGAATGAACAGATCGTACTTACTAGTCAGTGAAGTGAGTAGAGTGTTAACACTCGACTCCTGACTCATGGAATAACCAAGTTTATACAATTCGCCTATGTACGCTTCAATCTGAAGAACATGCGAATCGATGCTTCTTCCTTCTTTTAACTTACACTCTGCAAGTCTTTTGAAGATCCTAGCTTGTTCCTCTTCAACCGGTTTTTGGAACCTTTCCTCAACCGATTGCATTAACTCATATGGCCCCAAGGATTCAAAATCCTTGCGAAACTCGGGGTCAATGGTTAGTAGCATGAGGTCACGAATCTTTCTGGATTCATCAACTAAGAGGTTACGCTAATCATAAAGGCTCTTTACGATGACTTGTTCCGGTGGAACCGGGATCGGATACTCGGTGAGATGAAGCTTGCCCGCAATGACGAGAACCATTCTCCAGTTGTGAAGCCATTCCTTACAGTTAAGGCCAGTCAACCTTTCCATATTTAGCAGGTGCTTTCTGATGCTCTCAGAAATGGGTGAAGGAGGAGAGGGAGGAGAATAGACACTTGATTCAGACATCTACAATAAACAGAATTTTATTAGTTTAATTAATCCTTTTAAATAATTACCCAATATATTATTTATTAAGGCTAGGTCCCAAAATACCCCAACTATGGTGTGAAGAGCGATGCCGTAATCACAACATAATGGTCATTAAAGTAGATAATACACTTATCAATTTCATCTTATGAAATTCCTAGATCTGTTGAGACACATTGAACTGTTCAATGGCATGTTTAGTCTCGGATGTGCCCCACTGTTTATGACTGGGATGCCGAGGATCACAAACCGGGTGTGAATAACCATGCAAATTAGCTTGGTACTCTCGAAGTCGATTGCCATCTCTAATTAACGTGACGGTTAACCACACACGCTCCGTTAATAATGACAAAATCGAGAAACCCATTGCAAGTCTTTGCGGACCCCAGTTGGCGTGCCGGTAAACCACACACGCTCCACCAACATTCCACAAAGTGCAATGTGTAATTCCATGGATTAGCACCAATTCATATTTTTTAACCTAAAGTAACTAGATTGGGTTTTGTTTAAGGTTCTAGTACTTTCAATTATAGCATTATACTTTTAAGAGGCTTAGCGGTTCTATCAAACCCGTTCAGCTAATGACACTCGACTGACCAGGAGAGCGGTGGGTAAGAGTGGATACCCATTAGACAGCCATTTTATAGGCAGTCGCCTTATACCTTCTTTATAGGACACTTTTGTGAATGAGGCCTACTTGCGGTAAGACTAACCAATTTTCTTATATATAAATTATTAACTTTTAGTCATAAATATATAAGATATATTTTAATCTTATTAAAATATTTTAGATTTAATTTTAATATAATTTTGGCAAATTTTTAAGGAATTTTTGAAAATTTAAGTTAAATCTTTAAGATGATTTAATTGATCTTTTAATTAAAAATTAATTAAACTAATTAAATCAAATATAGACATCACAAAATTAATCAAATTAATTACCTATATTTATCCCTAGATTTCGAGATTTACAAGATATAGATAAAGGATTCTAGTTATTTAATTAATCAGCAATTACCAAAAATAACAATCCTAATCTGGGCAGCAAATCAAGGTGGGAATAAAGGGGTGGCGGCTAGCGTTAGGAAACCCTAGCCTAGGCCACGAAATTTAGGCCATCCAAGAGAGTTTTTCGCAAAAACACTCAAGGCTATAATCATTCAAGCAGTTTATATCAATTTCACAAGAAAACAACCTATGCTCTGATACCACTGAAGGGTTTTCTAGCAAACAATGAACAAATAATTTCTTATGGTTCACATGCAACCCTAGAAAGATCTATGTTTTCTTCTATGAAGATAATAAACTAAAAACCTAAGGCCAACAATTATTTCTAAAGATCAAATGAAGAATAACCAACCTTTTGATCTTGTTCTTGAAGCTAGCAGCACAAGTGTCCTGCCTGAAATGCAAGTCACACCCAAGCAATGGAGAAGACAGTCCAGCAGAGTAATTTTGGTAAAAAGTGGCGCAGAGAATAAGGGTACCAGAGGGTTCCTTTTATAGCCTCCAAATGGTTACACCTGAAACCCTAAGGAGCCTCCAAGGTGGGCAAGCCTGTTGGCCACTTGGACCAGGCTTCCTTAAACCCTATTAGGGTTTTCTCCAACCCAAGGAGAAGCCTCCAGGGTGGCGCCATTTTGGCCCCTGGCTTATCTCTTGCCAGATATTCAACTATTGAATAAATACAAGTCAGCCCCTGCACTTTAATTAATTAATTTAATCACTAAATTAAATCCAATTAATTCTAGATTAAATCTCAATTAATTATTATAGTTTCTAATTAATATATTAGCACTTAAATATATTAATAAACCATTTAATTAATTCTATTGATTTATTAAACAATTAATAAATCAACCTTTTACTCTACCGAACTCTATCCTAACCTCCAGCTATGAGGGAAACCCAAATGGACTTTGCTTCAATTAACAAGATAAATATAAATATAAAGTCATGGCTTAGACACCTAATCCAATATAGGGAACTCAACCAGAGGTGGACACGGAGGTCCAAGAAGAAAAGCAGTCAGTAATAGCAGGAATCAAGCAGAAAAAGAAAGATAAGAAAGGGAAGAAGAAACAGGAAGCACCCAAACCAATAGGGCCATTGATAAACCAACCTCTGTGGGATGAACTTAAGGATGCTCCTGAGTATACAAGAATTCTTCAGGAGATGTGTGATAGAAATGGAAAAAGCAAGATTCTCACACCAGACATTGTTAGATTGACTATCAAGGCCAGTGAGGCACTGTTGGGAACACTGCCCAAAAAAGAGAAGGATCATGGATCACCATTGATCACCACTACTGTAGGAGATGTGGTCATTCGGAACACTTTGCTGGACTTGGGAGCAAGTGTAAATGTGCTACCGGGGGTACCTATATGACAAGTACAAGAATGAAGAATTAGAGCCAGCAAAAGTTGTACTGCAGCTGGCTGACCAGTCAACAAAGGTATCCCGAGGAAAATTGACTAATGTCATAGTCAAGGTTGGAGATTTCTTCTATCCTGTAGATTTCCTAGTCATGGAGTATGAAAGTTTAGATGGCACGCCTGCACTCATTTTAGGACGCCCATTTTTAGCTACGGCTGGTGCGGTGATTGACTGCAAGACGGGGGATGTGGACATCTCCTTTGGGATGCGAAAAAGAAGGCTGAATGTGTTCGGAAATCCTGTATCCTTACCTTCAGAGAACAGTGACAAGCAACTGGACAAAAGTGTGTTAATGGAGCCTGGGGTTAGGAACAAAGGAAAAGTATGGACGCGAACAGGGGAAGGAGGAAAGGAAGAGATTTTAAAAGGAACAAAGGATCATCCATTGACCACTATTGATAAGGAGCAGTTGCTGGATATGATGGAGATGCTAGAAGCGAGACATCAACAATATAGAAAGAATCAAAAGAAATGGAAGCAAAAGTCTTCAACCTTCTGGAATCACAACAGCAATGGATTAGTGGAGTAAGTGATAGGATGACCCAACTCACATCCTTAATATCGATGATGGCCCATAATTTTATACCAGGATTCAAGAAAATGTCATCAGAAGTCCAAGGAGAGGAAGAATAGGAATAGGAGTTCTACGTCTGGCTGAAGACGTTAAACTTAGCGCTTGTTGGGAGGCAACCTATCGTGTCATAGGTTAGGTTCTGTATTTCTTAGAAATAATTAGGAAAAATCTTATCATTAATTGCAGGTACCAGTGGTCCAAGGCAAGTGTGGGGTCGTGTGAGGAATTTGGAAATTTTTATGACTGCACACAGGGAGTGTAGCCTCTGGGAGTTCGGGAGGCGTACAGGGATTTATACAGAGGCGGATCTACAGCACCGCCACTTCATGCAGTTCTTCACGGCGTGCATTCAGGGGCAGCCCGAGAGGGCCGCCAACATGGAAATTTGGACACCGTTGTCCAATGTACTTTACGAGGCAGGGACTTCCAGGGAGAGCCATCTCCGTGATCCACTACACCGCCTCATGCACCGCATCGTCTACACCTCCATCATGCAGCGGGAGGGGGCGAGAAGGTGTCGGGGGAGGATATGACTTATCTCTGGGTCCTCCTCGACCCATCTAGGTTCCTCCACCTTCCTTTCTCCTTAGCCGTCGCCCTGACCACCCGTGCGACTGGCGCATCTGCCAGTAGTCCCTTGGGCCGGGGGTATTTCATCACCTGCCTGGCCCGATCATACCAGATTCTCATTGCCCCGGTCGTGGCATCTTTGACCGCTCTACCTCCAGTCCGCACTACAGCACGGGCACTAGAGAAGATGGGACTGATCGAGCAGCAGCGGCCCGGTCAGTTCGTGAGGGCGCCGACAGAGGCTGTCCAGCCCCCTTGCCAGCATACGCTCAGCCTGGCAGGAGGCGTAGGAGGCAGCCTATACCAGCAGAGCATGCACCGGCAGAGACCCAGCAGGAAGAGGTGTCCGAGCTGAGGCGATTGGAGACCAGGGTTGCCAGGATGGAGGACCAACTGGAGTGGATTGGAGAGGTGCTACTACAGATTGCATCAGCATAGGGCCAGCAGACCCGCCCATTCCCAGCTCGAGCCCACGACCATGAGGCTGGACCCTCCAGGCCACCAGGTGGCAGTTGATGTATTTTTTCTTTTTCTTTTATATTTTTTGGGATATATGTACTGAATCTATGACACATCTCTATCTTTTGCTTGTTTATATTTTATTTATCTGTTTGCATTTAATGTTTTGTTGAGTCATGCATGTTATACCAAATTGGGGAGGAGTTGTCTCAGACAAGTGTGGGGTTACCATGCCCCCTCCACTTTTCTTGACCACCGGCGTGTTCACTATTGCGCCATAACTCCAGAATGCGAAATCAAGGAGACTTTGTAACACCCGGCTTTAAAACAAAACACCCCTGAAAAAATTTTTCATTTAAAACCATAACAAAGGGGTATATTTTAGTAAAAACGGGTACAAGCGTATCAAGGAGAGTATAAAATACCGTAGTCTCCTTTGAAGCCGGGCTGCTACTGACAGCATCTAAGAGTCCTACTTCACGAGTCACGGACTCCATCTATTCCCCTATCAGGATCAAGCTAACCTGCAGGGACATTTAACAACGGTATGAGCTACAAAGCTCAGTGAGTAATCATTTCTGCAAATAACATGTATCAAATATATTCGTATATCTGTTCGGATATCGAATCCAAACTCATAGCCTTACTGGCTGACCATATATCTCTTAGGATTTCACATCCTAATTTTGTAGCCTTACAGGCTACTTCATGACAACCTGCAATTATCAAACCACATCAGTTATTTGCACAGATAATCATATCTATCGTTTCTGTCCCATGTTTCTTAGTCACAATGGACTGCATCATATGTCATGGCTATATAAGCCGCACCCTGTGTCAAAGCTATGTAAGCTGCACCAAAACAATATCAATATATAAATCATAGCCCGCAGGCCGTATCAACTGGGTTTAATACCCGATATCATAGCCAAAAGGCCGCACCATGTACCTGTAACAAAATCATAGCCCGAAGGCCGCACCAAATCATAGCCCGAAGGCCGCATCAGAGACATAGCCCGAAGGCCGTACCGGAGTCATAGCCAACAAGGCCGCATCGGAGACATAGCATTCTGGAGTTATGACAACCTGCAATTATCAAACCACATCAGTTATTTGCACAGATAATCATATCTATCGTTTCTGTCCCATGTTTCTTAGTCACAATGGACTGCATCATATGTCATGGCTATATAAGCCCCCTCCACTTTTCTTGACCACCGGCGTGTTCACTATTGCGCCATAACTCCAGAATGCGAAATCAAGGACACTTTGTAACACCCGACTTTAAAACAAAACACCCCTGAAAAATTTTTTCATTTAAAACCATAACAAAGGGGTATATTTTAGTAAAAACGGGTACAAGCGTATCAAGGAGAGTATAAAATACCGTAGTCTCCTTTGAAGCCGGGCTGCTACTGACAGCATCTAAGAGTCCTACTTCACGAGTCACGGACTCCATCTATTCCCCTATCAGGATCAAGCTAACCTGCAGGGACATTTAACAACGGTATGAGCTAGAAAGCTCAGTGAGTAATCATTTCTGCAAATAACATGTATCAAATATATTCGTATATCTGTTCGGATATCGAATCCAAACTCATAGCCTTACTGGCTGACCATATATCTCTTAGGATTTCACATCCTAATTTTGTAGCCTTACAGGCTACTTCATGACAACCTGCAATTATCAAACCACATCAGTTATTTGCACAGATAATCATATCTATCGTTTCTGTCCCATGTTTCTTAGTCACAATGGACTGCATCATATGTCATGGCTATATAAGCCGCACCCTGTGTCATAGCTATGTAAGCTGCACCAAAACAATATCAATATATAAATCATAGCCCGCAGGCCGTATCAACTGGGTTTAATACCCGATATCATAGCCAAAAGGCCGCACCATGTACCTGTAACAAAATCATAGCCCGAAGGCCGCACCAAATCATAGCCCGAAGGCCGCATCGGAGACATAGCCCGAAGGCCGTACCGGAGTCATAGCCAACAAGGCCGCATCGGAGACATAGCCCAAAGGCCGCACCGGATTCATATGGCTCACGGGTTAGCCCGCTGTTGCCTAGACTCACGGGTTAGCCCGCTGTTGTCTATATAAATTTAACTCCTCGGAATACACTGCGGCTCACGGGTTAGCCCGCTGTTGCCTAGACTCACGGGTTATCTGGTCTTGTCTTTTACACATATTTTAACACTTGTCGTTTTCGTCCCTCGAAGCTGTTTCAACCTGTAACAATTCAATCATCAAATATCACATATGATATCAGTGAGATTACTCACCTGGATGCTAGCTGCGTTTCAATTTCGGTTGTTTCTTGCCTTTGCGTGCACCACAACCATTTTGTCCCATACCTATTTATCCATTAATGATAATAGGATAATAATCATCTACATTGACTCTAATACACTAGAGTTCAATACAATATCATTACAAATAATGCCTAGTTAATAAACTTTCCGTTTACTAACTTTATATGAATTTGACTATTCACCGAGGCATTCGGATCGGTCTACAGTGCCCCCGAGGGGTCGGAAACTCAATCTAAAAATTTTCCCAAACTTTTCAAACCATAACGAGCCTATGGTCCAAATTTGAGCTAAAACGGACAAGCCAAGCAAAAGTTAGCATTTTAAAGTCCCTGTCTGAGGGGCGCACCCCGCCCAGACATGGGCGCACTGCGCCTGGGTGCACCCCGCCAGGGGTTTGGGCCCACCGCGCCTGTCGCCTGCAGATGTCTCCTGTCCAGCCGCGATTTGTGCACTGTAGCACGCAGTTTTGGATCATTAAGTCCTTAATCCAGTCCTTAATCGATTGGGGTTTGTTTCTAGGCTAAAACCTTATACTTTAACAAGGTTTTCAACCATCCAAAACAACCAAATCAATCAAAATGAAGAATTAGGGTTCTTAGTTCTAACAACCCCAAAACTTCAAATTCATCACTAATAGCAATCTACTTCCATTTTCTTGAGTTAAGTCCTTATTAGCATGACTTAATGGAAGCATTACATCAATTTAAACACATAATCATAACTGAAATTCATAAATTTCAGTTTCTATAAAAATTCCTCAAGAACAAACAATCAAGAACTTGGAATACTAACCTTGTTTGCTTGGGAATCACCAATTCCATGCTATCATTCCAATTCCATGCTTCAAGCTTCAAGGATTTCCAGGTTTTGCTCTCAAAACTCATTCCCGTAACTGAAATTTGGCCAGTCAACAAGAGAGTCAACCTCTCTATATATACCACAAATTTTTACAAATTTGGTCCCTAAGTTCATTTTCTTGAACTTTGACCACGATAACCAAGTTTTATTACAATAAAACTTTCATTTCTTACATTTTTGCCACAACCAACAATATTTTCAGAATTGGTCCTTCACTTGTCAAATGACCAAAATACCCTTTTTCGGTAAAACGACCCAAATTCAGTTTTTATAACATTTTAAGTCCAAAACTCAAAATATTATTTCAAACCAAATACTTTTCTGTCCAAAAGACCAATTTACCCTTCCAAGGTAAAATGACCATTTTGCCCTTTTATTATAATTATATAATAAAACATGTCTTGGCGTTACAAATTCTCCCCTCCTTCAAAAGATTTCGTCCCCGAAATCATACTATAAAACGAGGATATTTCTTTCTCATTATAAATTTCGGTTTCCCATATCGTATGGAAACATTCATGGTTTTGCCAAAGCTCTTAACCATACTAATCTTCGTATCTCGTGATTATATCACCACTCGCATATCACTCCTCCGGTTGTCCCGGGCACCTTAATCACTTATCTTCCTCATTTCAACACGAGGGATTCGTTAGCATTTATCAATCTATGTTCTCAAAACCATGAGACCCATAGAAAACTTATAAATATCTTGAAGTTCATCAAGAATCTTCAATCAATACACCGCAATTCTTGCTTTTGGGATATACGGAAAGGTCCAATAAACAAGGGCTCAACTTTCCTTTTTGTCCCACCTCAATTTCTAGTCTTTCCAATGGATCTTTTGATTACCCCGACATCCCTCATCTGGAATTGCAACGGTTTTACTCTATGGTTCCTGTACTACCATTACTGCTTCTTAGCCATTTCCCGATTTTCTCGTATTTATCAAGTCTTCTTTTTAACTTGTACCACCGTCTAGGATCTAGCCAACGGCTGTTCCACATCTTCAATCCTATAAATCGAAGGATAACACAGTATTCTATACTATGCATTATACGAGTCATCTAAATGCTAGTACTAAAACTATTATTATCTACGGGTTCTACCAAAGATAGGCGATCTTCTCATCTTCCACTAGGGTCTGCTGTGCAATTTTCAAGCACATCTTCTAGAGTTTGCATCATTTTCTCGCCTCGTCTATCATTTCTGCAATTCCTATGCAGTACTTACTAGTACTTTTGAACTATCAATTCTAGGAATTAATGCTAAATTCAGCAAATAATTCTAGTGTCTCAATCCGATATAGTCGCCATCTATAGTGCACGTCAAAAATTTTCTTTTTCTATGTAGTTTTTCACTACTTTTCCGCTCTTAATTTCTTCTTTAGTCAGTATAAATCTACACTGATTTCATCAATCAACCTGCAATTCACCCATATGGTGTCATACCCATACGGTAATTGCAAAGACTTTACTACAAAGTCTATGGTATTTTTCGTCCCATTTCTTCTTTAGGACGTACAACCTTATGTTTCTAATGATTTGACTGTAGTTACCCACAAGTCAAACACTTTTCACATGTCTTTCAATGTCTTTCCTCAGCCCCGGCCACCAACACATAGGTTTTGTCGACCTATACAGTTTGGTATTGCCCCGGGTATGCTGCATATCTGATACAAAATACATCTTTTCAAGATGATTTTTATGTTTCGTTTGACTTTGGAATTCACATTCACAATCGCCAAGGGTTATAAATCACTGTGATATTCCAACTAACTTCCGCTACTATTCAATCATTTATTCACTTTTCACGTTTTCAGACTTGCACACATCTTTCTGTGCTACCCGAATCAACTCAGGTAATCGATTTGCCACGTTCATACACGTGGATATAACCTCCAAAGGTTACTCTTTCTAATTCAAGGCATCTGTAATCACATACGCTTTCTGAGATGGTACAAGATTTCATACCCGAAATCTCTAAGTAACCCATCTATATTTGCTATTTCATATATAGCTTCTTTTTGATCAATTAAGTCTTTCAAACTTTTAGGATCCTTATACACGGTAAGCCATACACCATATAGATAGTGTCTCAAAAGCTTAATACCAAAATCATAGTTGCTATTGCAACATCATGCATCCACAATCAAAGTTGGATACATTTCAACGATCCAATCCATCTTCTCTGCTTAGCATCATTGCTAACGTTAGAGGTTCACACAAGATTTATGCTAAACCTTTACAACATATCTGTGGTCTTTCTTCCACTCAGACTTTACACTTTTATTAGTCAACCTTAGTCAACTGACCAGCAATCAAGGAGCAGTTTTCTACAACTCTCCTATAATAACCCGCCAAATCCAAGGAACTACAATGTCAGTCAGATTCCTCAGGCGGTTCCAGTTTTATCATGGTATCATTCTCTCCACTGGTTCTACTTTATCATCTCTGGCATTGTTAACATGCCCAAAGAATATGTAACTTCTTTTAGCCAAATTTTCATACTTGGAGAATTTAATATATCACTTAACTCAGTGTAGTAACTCCAGTATCTGGTACAATGTACCTCATATTCAATCTGGTTTCGAGAATATCAGATTCTCAGTAGTCAATGTACATACACATTAACTTACATTTCTTCTTTTCAAACAAGATAGGGCTCCACACGATGACACATTCAGTCATATAAGACCCCAATTCAAAAACAATTTCTTCCAATTGTTTTACCACTCTGCCATCTCTACAGAGGCTAATCAATATAGAGCCTAGATAACAGGAACGGCTCCCAAGACCAGCTTAATCATAAGCTCTTCTTGTCAATCTGGCAGAAATCCTGGAAGTTCTTTTCAAAAGAAACATCCGAGAATTTATCTAAAGTAGTACACTACTATCACTGCTTTATTTAGCTTGGCCCATACCACGTATGCCAACTACAAAATCATTCCTTTACTAACTCTTTTCCGAGTATAAGCAAAGGAAAATAACCGGTATTCTCAACAACGGTCATTCACCATGGATTTTCATCCGCTCATTTCTGTTTCAAGAACCCTAATGTTCTTATTTCTACAATTCATGTTAGCATAATTCATTGCCAACCAATTCATAAGCTCCATTGCTTCAGATTTACAGGTAGTCATCAGCTTTAGATTCATAGGGAAAATGGTCCCGTAAATCCTAGGCAGACTACTTTCCAGGTGTTCAATATCTTGAACATTCTTGCTATCTGCTATAGCTGTTTCAAAAATTTCATCCAAAATCATTGATGAAAATTCAAACAAGACATCAAGTCATCGATCCCAAGCATAGCTCCATGAATCAAATATAACATACACGAGTTATATTCAAAACAATTATATCGGAGATTATATAAGTCTCCTCACGAGCTTCTTCCACAATCCGCTGGAATGCTCAAGGTACCACTAGTCCTTTTTAACCATCCATTTCTTATTTCTTTCCTGGGTTCACCACCCGTTACTCCACATTTAGCATGTGAGTATGTCATAAGGAAGTGATCTATAGTTCCTCGCTGGAACCACTTCCGTCCCATACAACAAGCTCGAGCAATCTGCTCCTATCATCTGCAATTTCAGCGTGTCAACGGTAGAGTCTCAACTCTACAATTTTCCTTAGTGCCTTTCCTGCACTGATCACAATACATAGTGGCTTTGTTTTGGTCCTTTCCCTATAAGGTTGGACCCAAATTTGTGACAACTTCTTCTGAGAAGTCCACTTTTATTTTCTGCTTTTCTTGTAGTCTCAACTACTATTCTTTCACCTTGAATATCAGCCAAGGTGAGCAACCAATTTCTTTATATGACCACATCAGCTACTACTGCTTGTCATGTGTATTTTTCTGCTTTCCGTCCCCCTTTTTCTCCACGTATTACGGAGCTTTGATAAAGGGTTGATCCATTTCCTAGAGCTTCGCGCCCTAAATGTCTTCCATGAAGATTCACGGTTCATACTTCTTATACGTCAGAAGTTAGCAACAATTAGGTTATATATGTATAATAACAACTATATACACCTAACTATGCATCATGTCTACTATCTCAGGGTTTAAGTCCAGGAATCTACTCTATAGACACCTAGTTCACTTAAACCACGGCTCTGATACCAACTTGTAACACCCGACTTTAAAACAAAACACCCCTGAAAAAATTTTTCATTTAAAACCATAACAAAGGGGTATATTTTAGTAAAAACGGGTACAAGCGTATCAAGGAGAGTATAAAATACCGTAGTCTCCTTTGAAGCCGGGCTGCTACTGACAGCATCTAAGAGTCCTACTTCATGAGTCACGGACTCCATCTATTCCCCTATCAGGATCAAGCTAACCTGCAGGGACATTTAACAATGGTATGAGCTACAAAGCTCAGTGAGTAATCATTTCTGCAAATAACATGTATCAAATATATTCGTATATCTGTTCGAATATCGAATCCAAACTCATAGCCTTACTGGCTGACCATATATCTCTTAGGATTTCACATCCTAATTTTGTAGCCTTACAGGCTACTTCATGACAACCTGCAATTATCAAACCACATCAGTTATTTGCACAGATAATCATATCTATCGTTTCTGTCCCATGTTTCTTAGTCACAATGGACTGCATCATATGTCATGGCTATATAAGCCGCACCCTGTGTCATAGCTATGTAAGCTGCACCAAAACAATATCAATATATAAATCATAGCCCGCAGGCCGTATCAACTGGGTTTAATACCCGATATCATAGCCAAAAGGCCGCACCATGTACCTGTAACAAAATCATAGCCCGAAGGCCGCACCAAATCATAGCCCGAAGGCCGCATCGGAGACATAGCCCGAAGGCCGTACCGGAGTCATAGCCAACAAGGCCGCATCGGAGACATAGCCCAAAGGCCACACCGGATTCATATGGCTCACGGGTTAGCCCGCTGTTTCCGTGGCTCGCGGGTTAGCCCGCTGTTGCCTAGACTCACGGGTAGCCCGCTGTTGTCTATATAAATTTAACTCCTCGGAATAAACTGCGGCTCACGGGTTAGCCCACTGTTGCCTAGACTCACGGGTTATCTGGTCTTGTCTTTTACACATATTTTGACACTTGTCGTTTTCGTCCCTCGAAGCTGTTTCAACCTGTAACAATTCAATCATCAAATATCACATATGATATCAGTGAGATTACTCACCTGGATGCTAGCTGCGTTTCAATTTCGGTTGTTTCTTGCCTTTGCGTGCACCACAACCATTTTGTCCCATACCTATTTATCCATTAATGATAATAGGTTAATAATCATCTACATTGACTCTAATACACTAGAGTTCAATACAATATCATTACAAATAATGCCTAGTTAATAAACTTTCCGTTTACTAACTTTATATGAATTTTACTATTCACCGAGGCATTCGGATCGGTCTACAGTGCCCCCGAGGGGTCGGAAACTCAATCTAAAAATTTTCCCAAACTTTTCAGACCATAACGAGCCTATGGTCCAAATTTGAGCTAAAACGGACAAGCCAAGCAAAAGTTAGCATTTTAAAGTCCCTGTCTGAGGGGCGCACCCCGCCCAGACATGGGCGCACTGCGCCTGGGCGCACCCCGCCAGGGGTTTGGGCGCACCGCGCCTGTCGCCTGCAGATGTCTCCTGTCCAGCCGCGATTTGTGCACTGTAGCACGCAGTTTTGGCTCATTAAGTCCTTAATCCAGTCCTTAATCGATTAGGGTTTGTTTCTAGGCTAAAACCTTATACTTTAACAAGGTTTTCAACCATCCAAAACAACCAAATCAATCAAAATGAAGAATTAGGGTTCTTAGTTCTAACAACCCCAAAACTTCAAATTCATCACTAATAGCAATCTACTTCCATTTTCTTGAGTTAAGTCCTTATTAGCATGACTTAATGGAAGCATTACATCAATTTAAACACATAATCATAACTGAAATTCATAAATTTCAGTTTCTATAAAAATTCCTCAAGAACAAACAATCAAGAACTTGGAATACTAACCTTGTTTGCTTGGGAATCACCAATTCCATGCTATCATTCCAATTCCATGCTTCAAGCTTCAAGGATTTCCAGGTTTTTGCTCTCAAAACTCATTCCCGTAACTGAAATTTGGCCAGTCAACAAGAGAGTCAACCTCTCTATATATACCACAAATTTTTACAAATTTGGTCCCTAAGTTCATTTTCTTGAACTTTGACCACAATAACCAAGTTTTATTACAATAAAACTTTCATTTCTTACATTTTTGCCACAACCAACAATATTTTCAGAATTGGTCATTCACTTGTCAAATGACCAAAATACCCTTTTTCGGTAAAACGACCCAAATTCAGTTTTTATAACATTTTAAGTCCAAAACTCAAAATATTATTTCAAACCAAATACTTTTCTGTCCAAAAGACCAATTTACCCTTCCAAGGTAAAATGACCATTTTGCCCTTTTATTATAATTATATAATAAAACATGTCTTGGCGTTACAAACTTTTTGTTCGAATTTGTACCTGTGATACCGAGTACCAACCAAGCAATCTACTGTCCAAAGGGGTAACTCTTTCTCCCTTGTTCTAAAATATTTTTATGTACAACGGGGACGTTGTACGGTTTTAAGTGTGGGGTGTGGACGGTCGAAAGAGTAGTTTGTTGAAATTTTTGCAGAAAAGACCAATTTTAAAATTTTTTAGCAACTTTTTCAAAATTTTTACTAAATTGTAATTTTGAAACGAATGGTTGGTGATTGTGATAGCATTAGTATTTTTCAAGAGATACTATTTAGTTGTGATCATGCTATTAGTTAGTCAAACAAGTTGAGTTTTAGGAGTCAGACGATTGGATTGTTTTAGGATTGGAATTTAGGAAGGAAAGTCAATATGTGGCCTTTGTTGTTCGAGCCGGTAGGTCCGAAAAGGGTGGCCTCGAAGAGGCACTTATGCACCTTACCACCTAAGAACGTCTGGTTTGGGATGGTATTTCTGAAAGCTCGCTACACGGACAACACCGAAAGTCATGGAGAATTCCTTAATGGCCTTTAGAATCTGAATGAGTAAGTGCACTTCATTGTGAACAGAAAATTTGTAATCAAGGGTTCTCTAGAAAGCCATGAATTCCAAAGAACATTCTGATTAGGTTCTCGCGAACTATTTCACTCTAACTCTTGAGGCAATAAGCTTTGAAACTGAACACAGTCAAAAATTGTTTGAGTCTTAGTTAGAATTTATTAAAAACTCTCTTGCTTGGGGACAAGCAAGGCACAAGTGTGGGGTGTTTGACAACGCCTAGTGATATTACATATTTTAGTCGTTGTTGAGCCCTATTCTTAGTGAAATTATATCATATATATATCGTGGTATTCTCACTTTTCGTGCCAGTACTTGTTTGGAAGAAAATAATTAAAATAGCGACCAAAAGCGTGCAAATTGGAGAAAGTTTGGAGAAGAAGATAAAATCAGAAAAATACGTACGCGCGCCGCTGAAATCAAGAAGGCGTGACGCGGTGGAACAAATTCAAATGCCGCAAAAACGGGAGAAGATAAGTACGCGTGCCGCGGTTTACTTAATTGCGCGGCGCGGCTGCGGGAAAATTAAAACTATAAATAGAGCCATTTACAGCCGAAAACCCTAGGAAAGACCCGGTGGAAAAACGACATGAAGGCTCTTTGACTCCGTGATTAAGCATCAGCAACCTCTTAATTTGTATTTTCATGTTTTAGAGTTTATTTTCATTTAGCTAGATAGTGAGTAATTGTTAGCTAGTATCTTTGGGAGTGACAACCACTGATATTAGGCTTTTGGTTTATGTTTTTGAATCATTTGGTTACTGTTTGTACCTGTGGAATTCGTTTTGGTTAATGAGAATCATTTGGTTACAAGTAATCTTTGTTTTTCGGTGTTTTGATGGTTGATTTTGGTTTTGCATGTTTGGATTGTGATTTTATGTTTGATTTGACCTTGTTGGACTGTTTTCCCTTGCTGATTTCGGTAGCCAATTATGTTAGTCTTTTAGGTTTGAACTTTAGCCATTGACTGTCCCATTGGACCTTAGTTATTGGTTTAGTTTATGCCTTGTTTTGGTTTATGTTGGATTGTTGGATGCCTTTGTTTACTTCTGAATTAGAGATGCACTTCTGATTTCAGAAAGTAACTAGGTTTGGTTTGAAGCTTAGCTTAGTCTATGCTTGTTTTGGGATTGTTTAGTTTAGGATTTTTGAGTTTTAGTGGCAAGGGTTTGGAAACTAAAGTCCTCCGACTATAGCGTGACACTATAGTTGGTAATATGTCATCTGATATGACCACGTAGCTCCCGCGGATCGACCATGACTACCACTGTGCTAGTGTGTGTGTTATGTTTCTCTTATTTTTGACCGCACGACGACCTAGGCGTGTCAGTAGAGTAACAGTCAAAGCCGTGACGACATAAACTAGTGCTATTTTCACGTTGGAGTATAATTGATCATGTGGATATTGCAAGAGTTTGTAAAAATCATGATAACTTCATTCACCATAAATTAACCCTACATCAACTCGACATTTGAGAAGGGGGGGGGGGGGGGGGGGGGATGTGGTTATTTAATCATATATGAAGACGGGATGGTCAATATATATATAAATACTAAAAATCTTCTAAATTTGATTATATTCTCTATTTTAGGAAAAGGCGAATGTAATTTACGATTTCATACAAAAAACTGAAGTGTCTTTATTAACTACATATTTTGGATGAAGGGTCATACTTGCTAATTCATTGACAAAGTGTGTTTCTTTTTGTCGGTCCTGATTTCTTCTATTGAAACCGACAAGGGCTCCCTCGGTTTTTATACATAGCCTGTTGTTTTTTTTTAATATTTTTTTAATAAAAGAAATCTAAACGTTCGAATCAATTAAATCGCATGTTGTTATAAAATATAAACAACGTATATTGTGATAAAAGTTTAATTGCGGACGACTCTTCTCTATTTGAAAAACGAAGATGATTTCAAGGATTTTCAACAAACGAATCTATTGAAATTATTATAAAACTAAGGGATTAATCTTTTTGTTTTAAGAAGTGTCCATGATGATTATTTTTATATTGTAAAATTAAAAAGATAACATTATCTTACACGACTAGCTAGCTGATATATATATATATATATATATATATATATATATATATATATATATATATATATATATATATATATATATATATATATATATATATATATATATATATATATATATATATATATAGAACCATTAAAAGATTGAGAACCATGATAACCAATCTTAGCACATCATTAAAAAAATGGATGGCCCTGATTAAATTGGATAAAATCCCGTTTTTTGTCTTTTTGGGTAAAAAAAAAAGGGCAAAATCGTCATTTTCAAAACATAATACATTTTATTCATACATTCATTCACAGTTTAAATACTCATCCATACACTGATTCACAGGTTAATACGCTTACTTTTACACAATTTCATAATTTCTAACGGTGATAGGAAGGAGCGACAGGGGGAGGGAGGAGCTGGTGATAGAGCTGCCATCAGTGGTGGTCACGGTGACAAGTTTAATGCACACATTCACAGTTTAATATAACAAAACATTCAAATTTTATACAAACATTCACAGTTTAATACGCATATTCACAGTTTAAAATACATATTCGCAGTTTAATATAAACATTCAAAGTATAGAAATTCATAGAGGCATTTCATCAAACACCTGGTGTGCGGTTGTGGATCAGATCTGATGTGGTGGTGCTGGAACATATTCGATGTGCTTATGGTTTCCGACATCGACGGGAGATGGAGGAGATGGCGGTGGTGCATCGGACGACGATGGTGGTGTAAATCGACCACTAGACCTCTTTTTTGCTGACTTTTTGCAACTCAGGTGGTAGATCTGAGGGTAAGTGGCGTCCCTGGTTGTGATTCATTGTCGGAACTCCTTTCATCTCGTCGGAACTCCTTCTCTAATGGTATGTAACAACGGTGGTTGCTAAAATCGTAGATCTGGAGGTGGAGATTGTAGATCTAGAGACGAAAATCCTAGATCTAAAGGTGGAAATCACAGATCTAGTGTCGGAAATTGTAGATCTGAATGTTGGAGTAGAGTTTCATGAAGAAGACGACGACAGAATAGGGAGGAGACGGTGGAGGAGTCGATTTCGACAATGACAGCGGCAGCGGCAGGTGGCGGAGGCAGCGTCAGGCGGCGGTGGTTGCAGGAGGCAGGTGGCGACCGGTGGTGGCTGTGGTGTTGGTGTATGAATGTGTGTTCTTGGAGAGTTGAGAGAGTTTTTGAGTGGAAGATGTTTTAATCTGATTTTTAGATGTAAGGTGTGTGTTTTTATGTTAAAACTCTCAAATGACCATTGTGCCCTTATTTATTTTTGACCATTGATCAAGACTTCAAATTTTTAAAAGCTAAGATTGGTTCTCATTAATTCTCATTTTTTTAATGGTTCTCATTTGAACCTGTTCCTATATATATATATATATATATATATATATATATATATATATATATATATATATATATATATATATATATATATATATATATATATATATATATATATATATATATAGGAGTAGGTTTAAATGAGAACCACTAAAAAGTTAAGAACCGTGAGAACCAATATTCACACATTAAGAATTATGTTTTTTTTTTTTCGTTTTTTTTGTTTTTTCACACTTATTTATTATGTGAAAATACATCAAAGTTAATAAATTTCCTTATTTTTTGATACGTTTTACAATATTCACAATATAATAAAATTTGTAGTTATTAAACTGTGAATACTATAACGTAAGTTTTTTTTATTAAACTGTGAATTAGTGGTTCTCACGGTTCTCAACCTTTTGAAGGTTCTCATTTGAACCCTTCCCAATATATATATATATATATATATATATATATATATATATATATATATATATATATATATATATATATATATATATATATATATATAATATATATATATATATATATATATATTATATATATATATATATATATATATATATATATATATATATATATATATATATATATATATATATATATATATATATATATATATATATATATATATATATATGCAAAAGTTCAACAAGGGACTAATATAAACCATGGTACCAATGGACTAATCTCATCCACACGATTATACACTTTACGGTAGACGTGCATCTACCGGATTATAAAAAACTCATTTTGTTTTTTCTAATTTTTTTAATTTTTAGGGCTTATTTTTTATCGGAAAAAAAAAATCTGAATATACAGAAATTTATAACTTTTTATCCTCTACAAATAGAGATCTATATTGATATACAAAAAATGATTTTTTTTTCGAAATTTCTGCTAGTTGAGATTCGCATGTGAATCTGAACTGGTATTCTGTTCACTGTTGACATAACAATGGCATATGATATTGTCATATGAATTTGAATAAATTTTTGTGTGAATGTGAATGGAATTAACTTATGAATCATAATATATTCATTATAAATAATTAAAATGTTGAATTGTTAAAATTTTGTAACTAAATTAATCATATTCATATTTCGGAGTATATTTAAAATATCATATGAAATTGATATATGGATATGAGTAAATTGTTATGTGAATGTTAATAATTTATATTGTGAATCAGAGTAAAATCATTATAAATGGTTAAAATGTTGAAGTAGTAAAAAACTTTTAAGTAAATTCTCAATACTATATGATTTTGATATGTGAATATGAATAAGTTTTCGTGTAAATATAA
Source organism: Cichorium intybus (assembly GCA_023525715.1). Classification (NCBI taxonomy): domain Eukaryota; kingdom Viridiplantae; phylum Streptophyta; class Magnoliopsida; order Asterales; family Asteraceae; genus Cichorium; species Cichorium intybus. The sequence continues at coordinate 25,431,339 of CM042010.1, read as the reverse complement.
GTAAATCCATTTTTGAATAAAGTATATGTAGAAAATACGATAACTGATCACCACGAGTAAGGTTTTTAAGCCGATTACTGTGTGACAGATATGTATTTTATCTATAATATGCGGAATAAATAAGAGTTGCGGAATAAAATAAAACGGTAAATCTAAACTAGACAGTATTTAAATAGACAGAAAGCGGTAAATAAAGTAAAAGTTAGAAGTTAAAGGTTAGATGTAATAAACGCCATTATCAATGATAACGTGTTTTTACAGTAAATAAAAAGGTTAGAAGTTAGAAGTTAGAAGTTAGAAATTAGATGTTAGATGTAATAAACGTCATTATCAACGATAACGTGTTTTTACAATAAATAAAAAGGTTAGAAGTTAGAAGTTAGATGTCTTGGTTAAATACAGTCCACATGTGTTTTAGTTGTCGAGGTTCAATTCGGATGTATTGGATATTTGGTACAATTGATTTATAAAAGTTTAAATAAATCAATAACGACACAGATAATTTTAAAAGAACTTATCGATAGCTGCGGAAGATAGCGTTTTTCTTGATGTGTCGATTTCTTGTTCTTCGCGGTAGGATGAGGTTTTGGTGTTTTTTGGTGTCGGGTAGAGGTTGTTTGGAGATTTGAAGTTTGGTGTCGGGTAGAGGTTGTTTGGAGATTTGAAGTTTGGTGTCGGGTAGAGGTTGTTTAGAGGTTTGAAGTTTGGTGTCGGGTAGAGGTTGTTTAGCGGTTTGAAGTTTGGTGTCGGGTGGAGGTTTTGTTTCTTGCGGTTTTGCTGTTTGATCCTTGTTGCCAAATGCAGAAATTTCAGAGTTTTGAGCTGTTTGGTCGTGAGTATGCTTGAGGTTTATGAGTATATGTTGTGTAGTGTGTCAAAAATCAGCAAGAGGAAGCCTCTATTTATAGTCTGTTCCAGCGGAGATCGGGTCGCGATCGGGGTAGAGATCGGGTCGCGATCTTGAGTGTGTCTCGCTTTTGTGCTGGCCACTACCCGACTCTGTGGAGTGTGGTAGGTGGGTAGGGTCGCGATCTTTGAGACGATCGGGTCGCGATCCGGGTCGGGTCGCGATGGGGAGGAAGATCGGGTCGCGATCTCGTAGGGTTGCCATTGGCTCGCGATCTTTGGTCAGCATAGTGTCACGTGTGTGTCATCATATCGGGTCGCGATTTGCACTGTTCCAGCCTTTTTCTTCTTTTGTTTTGATTTTCTTCACTTCGCGACACATGTGCTGTTGGGTCGCGATTGCTGTCGCTGGGTGACATTTTTGTTCTTTGGGACATAGTGTCCTTTTCTCAGGTTTGGTTGATCTCGGTTTGGTTGATCTTGAATTTACGCAACCTGAAATAAACTGGTAATATCTGTTAAAAAACATTTCGACTTATTTCAGTGATGGTCACATAAAAACATAAAAAATATTATTCAACAGTATATTACTTATAAATGGTTACAAATAAATATCCATATTGATATAAAAAAATGATTTTTTTTCAAAACTTCCGCTAGTTGAGATTCACATGTGAATCTGAACTGCTATTATGTTCACTGTTGACATTCATAATGACATATGATATTGTCGTATGAATCTGAATAAATTTTTGTGTGAATGTGAATGGAATTAACTTATGAATCATAATATATTCATTATAAATTATTAAAATGTTGAATTGTTAAAATTTTTCTTACTAAATTAATCATATTCATATTTCGGGGTATATTTAAAATATCATATGATATTGATATGTGAATCTGAGTAAATTGCTGTATGAATGTAAATAATTTATATTGTGAATTAGAGTAAAATCATTATAAATGGTTAAAATGTTGAAGTAGTAAAAACCTTCTAAGTAAATTCTCAATACTATATGATTTTGATATGTGAATATGAATAATTTTTCGTGTAAATATAAGTAAATCCATTTTTGAATAAAGTATATTACTTATAAATGGTTACAAATAAATATCCATATTGATATACATAAAATGATTTTTTTTAAAACTTCCGCTAGTTAAGATTCACATATGAATCTGAACTGCTATTCTGTTCACTGTTGACATTCATAATGACATATTGTAACGCCCCAACTTTTCAAACCATTTTTAATACATAAAAACGTATTTTACAAAATATGGTTTAACAAAAACCATGTTATTTGTTTAAATACAATCAAAAAGGGGAGTTACAATTACATATCAAACCATAAGCTTAAGAGAAACGGATTCAACCAATACCAAATATGGAAGCTGTATCCAGCTCCACTCCTTTGCACCTAGTGCTTATTTAGCAACTTCAAACTATCTCACAGCCTTATACCTGAACCTGGAATACATGGCATAAAAACAAAATACGTAAGACAATTTGTCTCGTGAGTTACATGAGTTTTAGACTCAATCATAAAATTTCCTTTTATAAAAACCTTAATAAGTAAACATTTGCTGAAATTTTATAGTATTCATATACTATAACTTTCTCTTTTTCAAAATCATTAATATATTTCAAAACTAACATATTCCATGCTTTCTTTGACTGGTTTTATAAACTTGCTGGATTTTTATACTTAGGGCTTTAATCACTATGTGTGATACCCCAAGTCTCTACAGTTAGAAAGAACGGATCAATCCTCACCGTAGAAGTGCTGAGACAGCCTACTTCGCGAAGGGGTTTTCCCCAGTAGACTCCTTACCTAACCCGGGTAGGTTGGAACATAGTTCCCTTACTAACGAATGCTAGCTACAATACCAGTCAATTATGAAAAATATTTTCCGGAACTGAAATAATACTTGTACACAAATTTGGCTAATTGCCAATCTTTTGACTTTAACAAACTTTTACCATAACTATGCTTATTACCAAATTCATACTTCCAAAATATATCAGTATACTTTTCATATGAACTAAGAAAAATACCATACTTGCAAATAATTTTCACACATTGAAAATATTATATGAAATCTGAAAACTACTTATTTACTTGCCATGTATCCCAAAATGGGTGAAAATGCTACATGTACTCACCTTTTTACTCTTGAAAGTCGTTTAGACGTCCCTCGGTTCTTTACCCTTTCGGTGTCCACCTACTTGACTTGCACCTATATATATAGTATTAGATACATTAACTTACATTCTAATTGACTCTATAACATGTTAGAGTCCTTGTTTTATCATTAAGGGTCAAGACAAGTGTCTAACATTTAGTTAACTAATTTTAATTAACTCGTATATTGTACGTATTTTGCTACAGTAGCCTCAGGAGGTCGTATTCTCAATTTAACAATTTTTCATGTGTTTTCATACCATTTTAAGCCTATGGAATGAATTATAGACCAATCGGACAAGTCTAGCATCAAGTTCCAAACTCAAAAATGGACTAATTTTTCACAGACAGTTGGCACGAGTCGTGCCATATTTACTCTATGGGGAGCACGACTCGTGCTCCACCTGGGAACTTCCTTCTTTGCTGATTTTTGTGCTGCAGGTCCTATGGTCCGAGGATTAAGTCCTTGATATGCAACTTAATCATTTTAAAGTCGTTTTTAGGCCTAAAATAGCAGTTCACTTATAGTTTTAAACCATGGAATCAACAATTCCATTCCAAGGCTTAAAAGATTTCCGTAATGCCCATTTTTAACCAAAAATTTATTTTGTTTGATTTTCAAGTGTAGAACTGATTTCTTACACTTTTTATGACCCTTTGAACTTGTTAAATCATTTGAAACCAGTTTTTTAAACTCATAACCCAATTTCTAGGGTTCTTGAGCTCAAAACCCACTTCCAAGGATTTAACTAAAATTTCAAGAAATCTTTGCAATCTAGGTGTATCCACTTGATGTTTTAGCATGACTTGATGGAGATGAACTTCTGGAAAACATTTCATGAGCTTCATAACTCAAATTTCCAGATTTCATATGGAGAAGATGATGAATAGTGGAGTTCTTACATTGATTACTAAGGAAATCTTCAATTCCTTCTTCCAATTCTTATGGAATTTCTCCTTCTTCCTCTTCTTCCCGTTTCTTCTTCTTCTCTCTCGATCACTCTACAAGTTTCTGGAGAATGAGTGATAAATCACTCATTTATGTTTATTTTTATTTATAAAAATTTTGCAATTTTGGTCCCTAAGCTTGCATTCTTTAAACTTTTGACACTAACACTTATTTTGACCACTTGGAACTATAATTCTTGCATTTTAGTCCTAAATCATAAATAAAGTTTATATTAATTTCCACATTTGGTCAAATGACCAATTTACCCTTTATGCGAAAAATGACAAAATTACCCCCTTTCAACCATAATTTCTTATATTATTACACATAAAACTTTTAAAATACACACACTTTATATTACATATTTATATAGTAAAGTTTTGGTCGTTTCAACTACCTCCCCCTAATTAGGATTCCGTCCTCGGAATCGCTTCATAATCTGTAAAATTAGGGTATCTTCCCAAGTCAAATCTGAACCCAGTGAATGCTTCCACTTGACCAATATTAGATCAATCTCTCTGTTCCTTAGTTTCTTGGTTTTCACCTCTAACATCGCCTCTGGCTCTTCAATTAGTCTGTTAGGTGTTTCCACCCTTACTTCTTCTAGAGGAATGGTTAATTCCTTCTTTCCGAAGTATTTCTTAAGATAACATATATGAAATGTATCATGTATTCCTCTGAGTTCCTGTGGCAACTATAACTTGAATGCTTGTAGGCCGATTCTCTTCAGAATTTTGAAGGGTCCGATATATCTTGGGCTTAACTTCCCTTTCTTGCCAAATCTGATCACCCCTTTCCAAGGTGATACTTTTATCATCACCAAATCGCCTTCTTTTAGATCATAGGGTCTTTTCTTCAAATTTGAGTAGCTTCTTTGGCGATCTTGCGCGGCTTTCATGTTGGACTGTATTACACCAATCTTTTCATTTGTCATTCTTACAATTTCTGGCCCAGTGAGTTTTGCTTCACCAGCTTGTAGCCAACATACTGGGGTTCTACACTTCCTGCCATATAGGGCTTCAAAAGGCGGCATCTTGATGCTTGAGTGGTAACTGTTGTTATATGAGAATTCTACTAATGGTAGGTGTTGGTCCCAATTACCTCCAAAATCGATAGCACACGATCTCAACATATCCTCCAAGGTCTGAATAGTACGTTCGCTTTGCCCATCAGTTTGAGGGTGATAGGTTGTACTCATCTTAATTCGAGTTCCCATCTTTTCTTGTAGAGCATCCCAAAAATTAGACGTGAATCGAGGATCTCTATCTGAGACTATGGACAAAGGTGCTCCATAACGTCTGATCACTTCATCGAGGTACAACTGAGCTAATTCTCCAAGTGAGTTAGTTTCTTTCATTGCGAGGAATAGGGCACTTTTAGTCAACCTGTCAACAATGACCCATATACTATCGTGTCCCCTTCTCGTTCTTGGCAGTCCCATGACAAAATCCATGGTCAGTTCTTCCCATTTCCCTGCTGGTATCTGCAATGACTGTGCAGTACCATACGGCACCTGATGTTCTGCCTTTACTTGTGCACAAGTGTCACAGTGGGATATGTATTTTGCTATTCTCTTTTTCATTCCTGGCCACCAATAATGCTGCTTCAAATCTTGATATGTTTTTGTACTTCCAGGATGTATAGAATACTTGGATTTGTGAGAATCATCCAAGATTATCTTTCTGGTTGCCCCATATTTAGGAACCCAAATGCGTCCCTTGAAAGTACGCAACCCTTGAGTATTTACTTCAAACATCACCTTTTTCCCAAGCTTTTCTTTCTTTATGTTCTCTTCAGTTAAAGCATCGTCTTGAGCTTCTTTAATCTTTTGTATTAAAGTTGAGACCACTTCAATTCGCATGGATCTTCCTTTAATAACTTTTTCACGAACCTTTCGGCTTAAAGCATCGGCTACTACATTAGCTTTTCCTTCGTGATAAATTATTTCACAATCATAATCGTTCACCAACTCAATCCATCGTGTCTGTCTTAGATTTAATTCTTTTTGAGTAAAAAGATATTGCAGACTTTTATGATCTGTATATATCTTGCATTTCGTCCCATATAGATAGTGCCTCCAAATCTTCAATGCAAATACAATTGCAGCCAATTCTAGATCATGAGCAGTATAACGTGTCTCTGCATCTTTTAGCTGTCTGGAAGCATAGGCAATAACTTTGCCCCGTTGCATAAGTACACAACCAAGACCTCTATTAGATGCATCGCTGTATACTACAAACTCTTCTGTGCCTTCTGGTAAGGATAATACTGGAGCTTCACACAGCTTCTTCTTCAGTATTTCAAAGGCTTCTTGCTGTTTTTCTCCCCAAACAAACTTTACTTCTTTCCGAGTTAACTGAGTCAGTGGCACTGCTATTTTAGAAAAATCTTGGATAAACCGTCGGTAATATTCGGCTAACCCAAGAAAACTTCTAATTTCTGTAGGTGTCTTCGGTGGTTCCCATTTCATTACCGCTTCTATTTTTGCTGGGTCTACTTTAATACCTTCGGCTGAAACAACATGACCCAGAAACTGAACTTCCCGCAACCAAAAGTCACACTTTGACAACTTCGCATATAACTGTTCATTCTTCAAAGTACGTAACACTTCTCGTAGGTGCACTTCATGCTCTGCTTCACTTTTCGAATAGACTAGAATATCATCAATGAAAACGATACAAATCTGTCAAGAAAAGGTTTACAGACCCTGTTCATAAGGTCCATAAACACGGCTGGGGCATTAGTGAGACCGAATGGCATCACTAAAAATTCATAGTGACCATATCGAGTTCGAAATGCAGTCTTGCATACATCTTCATCTTTCACCTGCACTTGATGATATCCGGAGCGAAGGTCAATTTTTGAGAAATAACTAGCTCCCTGCAGCTGATCGAATAAATCATCAATTCTTGGCAAAGGGTAACGATTCTTAATTGTTACTTTATTGAGCTCACGATAGTCTATACACATACGCATAGTACCATCATTCTTCTTGACAAATAACACTGGGGCTCCCCAAGGGGAAGAGCTGGGACGAATAAACCCCTTGTCAAGTAGTTCTTGTAACTGAGACATAAGTTCTCTCATCTTTGTAGGAGCAAGACGGTACGGTGCACGGGCAATGGGACTTGCTCCTGGAACAAGGTCAATGCGAAATTCGACTTGCCTAATGGGTGGTAACCCAGGTAAGTCGTCAGGAAAAACTTTAGGAAATTCATTAACTATTTTTATATCCTCCATCTTCTGCTTCTCTTTCTTCCCATTCATCACATAAGCAATGAATGATTCACATCCTTTTTGGATGCATTTACGGGCCTTAATAGCTGTGATGAGACTCTGCATATTCTTCCGTCGCTCCCTATATATATATACTTTGCTACTATCAGGGAATTTGATCGACACCATTCGTTTCCCGCAAAGGATTTTAGCATTATGAGTTCCAAGCCAATCCATCCCAATAACAATATCAAATCCTTTAATCCCGATAGGTAACAAGTCAGCCTTTAAGATTCTCCCATTAACCTCAACCGGACATTTCTCGTACACATGATGTACCGTAACTAGTTCTCCGTTCGCGACTTCTATTACACAAGTATCATCTAATGGTTTCACCGGTATATTTAGACGTTTACTAAAATCATGAGACACAAAAGAGAAATGTGCCCCAGAATCAAAAAGGACATAAGCAGGCTGTGAGTTTACAATAAGTGTACCTGCCACCACGTCTTGGTATTCTTTGGCTTCTTCAAGAGTCATCTGAAACGCTCTCCCTTTCGTCTTTGCCGGTTCTGCCTTCTTATTACTCGCAGTGGAAATTAATGTTTCATTCTTCTTCTTGGGACAATTTGTGCTGTAATGCCCCTTTTCATGGCAATTGTAACATTCCACTTCACTGATATCTTTCACTTTACAATCTTTGGCTAGGTGGCCCGAAAGACCACATTTATAACACCCGCTAGTACCCTTCTTACATTCACCACTATGCCTTTTACCACACTTCTTACATTCTTTGACTTCACCTTGTTTAGAAAATCCTGATGAAAAACGACCCTTCTTGCTTGCTCCAGAGATTCCTGAAGACTTTCGTTTCTCTGCAAAAACTTGTCTTTCTTTGGCCTTTTTCTCCAACATACTCTCAACTCTAGCCGCAGATTCAATGGCTTCATCAAGAGTAGTGGCTTTGCTAACTTCCAAAGAATAATCCCCTGGCAACCCATTAACATAACGGTTAATCCTTCCAGCCTCAGTCGGTAATGTGTCTTCCAAGAATGGCAACATTTCACAAAACTTCTTGGTGTACTCATCAACTGTCTGTTTGTCCTTTGCAAGAGCAAAGAATTCATTAACCAAATTCTCCCGATGCCTAGATGAACAAAACTTGCCTTTTAACCGCTGAACAAACTCCTTCCATGATAAAGCATCAACAAAATCACTTCCCTTGGTTCGGCGGAGAGTATTCCACCAGTCAAGAGCACCCGCCTTTAACATTTGAGAAGCGAATCCAACCTTTAAATCCTCTTCACAACGACATATGTGAAGAACTTGTTCCATTTCAGTTACCCACCGAATAGTTATTCGCGGGTCCATCTCCCCGTTGAACTCTTTAGGCCGACAGGACATAAAGTCCTTAAAAGTACACGCCCCTTTAGTCTTGAACTGTGGCTGCGATTTAGAAGACGAGTCTCCCTGAGAAGTATTATGTGCTGGATTGGTACCCTCAGGAGCCACACTTTTCTCGCTATCTTCAGGTTGTGACTTTGATCTTTTGCCCAGTCGCTCATCCAGAAGACGAGTCATTTCCTGTCTGTTTTGTACTTGTGAATCATGTAACAACTTCTGAATCGCCTCCAAAGTCAATGGAGGTGGATTGGCCTCACCCCTAGAATTGCCATCGTCAACGGCTTGGGGTTGTCGAAGAGGAATAGGAGGCCTTGCATTAGGCTCCGGATTTTCTGCGTACGATCCTTGACCACTTCTAGTTCGCATTTTGCTATAAAATTTTCAAATACTTTAGTCTTTCATAATATATCAAAATATTAGTTTACTACTTTTCCACTAGTTTCCCAGTATTCCCTTGCGGTTACACTAGTCACAATACGCGTCCTGTGATTATGATAATACGGGCCCATATTACCATAATCACCTACACATGTTGTTCCCGATGTTTCCTCTCGGTTCCACTGTTCACTAGTATCAATTAGCTACTTTTAACTCATAAATATATTCATATAATACCATTAGCAAATAATGTCTTATTTCCTTAAGACATATCCATTTATGTAATTCACTTTAACTAACTATTTTACTAGTCTAAGCCTAGGAGTGGAATGATCCAATCCTAATTCGCTTAAACTATGGCTCTGATACCAACTTGTAACGCCCCAACTTTTCAAACCATTTTTAATACATAAAAACGTATTTTACAAAATATGGTTTAACAAAAACCATGTTATTTGTTTAAATACAATCAAAAAGGGGAGTTACAATTACATATCAAACCATAAGCTTAAGAGAAACGGATTCAACCAATACCAAATATGGAAGCTGTATCCAGCTCCACTCCTTTGCACCTAGTGCTTATTTAGCAACTTCAAACTATCTCACAGCCTTATACCTGAACCTGGAATACATGGCATAAAAACAAAATACGTAAGACAATTTGTCTCGTGAGTTACATGAGTTTTAGACTCAATCATAAAATTTCCTTTTATAAAAACCTTAATAAGTAAACATTTGCTGAAATTTTATAGTATTAATATACTATAACTTTCTCTTTTTCAAAATCATTAATATATTTCAAAACTAACATATTCCATGCTTTCTTTGACTGGTTTTATAAACTTGCTGGATTTTTATACTTAGGGCTTTAATCACTATGTGTGATACCCCAAGTCTCTACAGTTAGAAAGAACGGATCAATCCTCACCGTAGAAGTGCTGAGGCAGCCTACTTCGCGAAGGGGTTTTCCCCAGTAGACTCCTTACCTAACCCGGGTAGGTTGGAACATAGTTCCCTTACTAACGAATGCTAGCTACAATACCAGTCAATTATGAAAAATATTTTCCGGAACTTAAATAATACTTGTACACAAATTTGGCTAATTGCCAATCTTTTGACTTTAACAAACTTTTACCATAACTAGGCTTATTACCAAATTCATACTTCCAAAATATATCAGTATACTTTTCATATGAACTAAGAAAAATACCATACTTGCAAATAATTTTCACACATTGAAAATATTATATGAAATCTGAAAACTACTTATTTACTTGCCATGTATCCCAAAATGGGTGAAAATGCTACATGTACTCACCTTTTTACTCTTGAAAGTCGTTTAGACGTCCCTCGGTTCTTTACCCTTTCGGTGTCCACCTACTTGACTTGCACCTATATATATAGTATTAGATACATTAACTTACATTCTAATTGACTCTATAACATGTTAGAGTCCTTGTTTTATCATTAAGGGTCAAAACAAGTGTCTAACCTTTAGTTAACTAATTTTAATTAACTCGTATATTGTACGTATTTTGCTACAGTAGCCTCAGGAGGTCGTATTCTCAATTTAACAATTTTCACGTGTTTTCATACCATTTTAAGCCTATGGTATGAATTATAGACCAATCGGACAAGTCTAGCATCAAGTTCCAAACTCAAAAATGGACTAATTTTTCACAGACAGTTGGCACGAGTCATGCCATATTTACTCTATGGGGAGCACGACTCGTGCTCCACCTGGGAACTTCCTTCTTTGCTGATTTTTGTGCTGCAGGTCCTATGGTCCGAGGATTAAGTCCTTAATATGCAACTTAATCATTTTAAAGTCGTTTTTAGGCCTAAAATAGCAGTTCACTTATAGTTTTAAACCATGGAATCAACAATTCCATTCCAAGGCTTAAAAGATTCCCGTAATGCCCATTTTTAACCAAAAATTTATTTTGTTTGATTTTCAAGTGTAGAACTGATTTCTTACACTTTTTATGACCCTTTGAACTTGTTAAATCATTTGAAACCAGTTTTTTAAACTGATAACCCAATTTCTAGGGTTCTTGAGCTCAAAACCCACTTCCAAGGATTTAACTAAAATTTCAAGAACTCTTTGCAATCTAGGTGTATCCACTTGATGTTTTAGCATGACTTGATGGAGATGAACTTCTGGAAAACATTTCATGAGCTTCATAACTCAAATTTCCAGATTTCATATGGAGAAGATGATGAATAGTGGAGTTCTTACCTTGATTACTAAGGAAATCTTCAATTCCTTCTTCCAATTCTTATGGAATTTCTCCTTCTTCCTCTTCTTCCCGTTTCTTCTTCTTCTCTCTCGATCACTCTACAAGTTTCTGGAGAATGAGTGATAAATCACTCATTTATGTTTATTTTTATTTATAAAAATTTTGCAATTTTGGTCCCTAAGCTTGCATTCTTTAAACTTTTGACACTAACACTTATTTTGACCACTTGGAACTATAATTCTTGCATTTTAGTCCTAAATCATAAATAAAGTTTATATTAATTTCCACATTTGGTCAAATGACCAATTTACCCTTTATGCGAAAAATGACAAAATTACCCCCTTTCAACCATAATTTCTCATATTATTACACATAAAACTTTTAAAATACACACACTTTATATTACATATTTATATAGTAAAGTTTTGGTCGTTTCACATATGATATAGTCATATGAATCTGAATAAATTTTTGTGTGAATATGAATGGAATTAACTTATGAATCATAATATATTCATTATAAATTATTAAAATGTTGAATTGTTAAAATTTTTCTAACTAAATTAACCATATTCATATTTCGGGGTATATTTAAAATATCATATGATATTGATATGTGAATCTGAGTAAATTGCTATATGAATGTAAATAATTTATATTGTGAATTAGAGTAAAATCATTATAAATTGTTAAAATGTTGAAGTAGTAAAAACCTTCTAAGTAAATTCTCAATACAATATGATTTTGATATGTGAATATGAATAATTTTTCGTGTAAATATAAGTAAATCCACTTGTGAATAAAATATATTACTTATAAATGGTTATAATATTGAAGTATAAATGTTTTAAAAGTAAAATAATTACTCATATTCAAATTTTTGTAGTTCAGATTCACATTGTGAAATCCAGACGAGCTGTACTTATGAAAAAATATATATTTTTTATATATCAATATGGATGTCTATTTGTAGAGGACAAAAAATTATGAATTTTGGTATATTCGGTTTTTATTTTTGAAAAAGAATAATGTCGAAAAATTAAAAAAACAAAAAAAATTACGTGGGTTTTTTGTTATAATCCTCTACATGTGCGTCGATGTAATAAATGTACAACCTATTTTTTACCCGTTGATGATTTTGATTCCAACGACCGAGATTAATCCCTTGGTATCATGGATAATTTTAGTTCCTTATTGAACCCAACCATATATATATATATATATATATATATATATATATATATATATATATATATATATATATATATATATATATATATATATATATATAGAGAGAGAGAGAGAGAGAGAGAGAGAAGGAGGATCGTGTAGGAACCCAAAATCCGGTACGAACCATGAGGACAAATCTGGACTTTTAATCTTGAAAAATTGGTGGATTAGATTAAATGTGAATAAAATGTCACATCTTAAAAGTTTAGGGGGCTACTTGTCTAAAAATCAAATATAATACAAATTAATAAGGTAATATGGTAATTGAAACGAGATCCCCACCCGATTGCGACACTTGTCGCCATATGGTTTGCTGTGTTTTTTTTATTCCTCCCGCTTAGTTTTTGGGTCATAACTTTTTTTTTTTTGTAAAAAGAATTTTAAAAAAACCAAAGTTCTTAAAATTTAATTCTCTACAAAACAAGCACCATCATGAAAATTTGAAAAAAATATTTTTTTATATTTTATTTTTATAAAAAATCAAAAAATAAAAAAAATATCCAAAAATTATGAAAATTTAAGAGATCAATCTAGACATCATATTAGTAAGTATTTAAAAACAAAAATTTGAAAAAAAAGTTTTTTTAAATGTTCATTTTTATATTTTTAATTAAGAAACTCATCAAAATAGCAAAAAAATATACATGATCCAAAAATATTAAAACCAAAATATATTTATGATTCAAAACTTATGATCCAAGATTCAAAATTTGTTATGATCCAAGATCCAAAACTCGTTATGATTCAAAAGGAGCTAAAAAAACATACAACGGCAAAATTATTCAAAACTTATGATCCAAAATTCAAAATTAGTTATGATCCAAGATCCAAAACTCGTTATGATCCAAAATGTGTTAAAAACATAAAACGACAAAAGTAAAAAAAAAACTAGAAAAATAACGAAATATAGAAAAAAAAACTGAAAAAACAACTAAAATAAAAACTGAAAAAAACTAAAAATAATATTAAAAAAATAATAACGAAAATAAATAAAAAAACCCGGTTAAATTATGTTGTACGGACGTGAGTAGGATATGATCGTATCCTCAACTCCGTATTTCGTTCCGTGGACTTTGTTTCACGTGATTGCGTCACGTCAAAGGAAGACGTTTGACGTTATTGCCCTTAGGAGAGTGATTGGACAAGAAGAGTACTCTCGGTTCCTACCAGATCCTAACCATATATATATATATATATATATATATATATATATATATATATATATATATATATAGATATATATATATATATATATATATATATATATATATATATATATATATATATATATATATATATATATATATATATATATATATATATATATATATATATATTAGTTGTGAGACCCGTGTATTACACGGGATGATACAAAATTATTGTTAAATAAAAAACCTAAACACTAATAATTATGCATAACAAATTCTCGACAATATATAATGAAATTTTTGGATATATACATTATTAAATTAAACACTATAACATAATTGTTGCTAAACTTTGAACAATTATAACAAATTACAAATTGTGAAAGACTTATTTGAATACAACATTTGTTGGTCTATTGCTAAAATTACCGTCGTCAAAAATTAACATTTTTAATCTATCTTTACTTTTAACTCTCGACAATATAACATATAATTGGTCGTGTGTGAACATTGGTTGTCTCGGAAACAAACCCACATTTGATAGCGATTTCCGTTGACTCTTATTTATTGTCATTGTAAAACATACAGTCAATAAAATTGTTTTCTTTGAAAATTGAAAGAAATTCTTCTATCTGAAGGCGTCAAAGACATTTTTGGAATAATTTTACATAAGAAATTTGTTTGTGTATCGTGACATATTGCTTTTGATTTTTACTATTACGACTTTGTATTTTGATAAATATAATTGATTATGAGAATGTCACCGGTACTAAAATCAAATTCATTATTATGATTGGAATCGTTCTTCAAAATATTAGGACATCAATTGTCTCTCTATTGTCTTCCAAATCATTCTACACATTAAAAAATAATATGATATTAAAAAATAATTAATTTTGAAATTGAATGATAACAATTAATTTTGAAATTGAATGATAATTAAACCAATCATTAAGGAGTTACAAACGTTTCAAACCAATTAGTTTTTTTTTAATTTAAAATTATGAGAACCGAAATTAGGCATAGAACCATAAAACCATATTCTTGACCGTTAGATCAAATTAGGGTGATAAGGGTATGATGGTAAATTACACGTATATGTTCATTTCTGAACATACATATATGTTCATTGATGAATATTGTCTTCAAAATCCCATAATTTTTTCAGAAATGAACATTCATAACATCGATGAAATATATGAACATACAAACATGTTCAGAAATGAACATTGATGAAATATACAAATATACACATATGTTCATAAATGAACATTGACGAATATTGATAAATAAAGAAACATACATACATGTTCAGAAATGAACATTGACAAACATTAATGAAATAAACGAATATGCAACATGTTCATAAATGAACATTAACTAACATTTAAGAAATATACACACATATATACATGTTCAAAAATGAACATTGACAAACATTTATGAAATAAACAAACATGCAAGATGTTCAGAAATGAACATTAATAAACATTGATGAAAATATATGAACATACACACATGTTCAGTGACGAACATCAATAAATATTTAAACAAAAACTCATCATCTTCATAACTGAACATTTATACATTAATATAAAAGCTCAGATGTTCATACTTGAACATTAATAAAATATTTATAAAAAACCTCGGATAAATAAGTAGATAAAGTATGTTCATTTATGAACATATGCATATGTTTAGTAATATAAAAACATACACACATGTTCATAAATGAACATATATTTATCCATGAACATTATCTTCAAAATTTCAGAAATTTGTTACTTTCATCGGTTTTCTTTGGCTTTGAATCTTTGCTTCACGATCACGATGTATGTCCTAGATCTCTTGTACACGTTTTTTTTCATGATTGAAAAACCTGTTAATAACAACAATTTCAGAGTAAAACATAACATAATATAAACACTAAGACAAATTTAAATCAACAATAAAACAAATTGTTCATAAATGTTCAGTTTTGAACATTCAAGACAAATTGCTCATAAATGTTCAGTAATGAATATTCAAGAAATTGCAAACCTTTTCTTATAATAGATCATTTACAGATCGCCTCCATAAATTGAAATTCAGCCATTTTCTTCTCCCTCTGAAATTACAGATTTGATCTTCGTGAAGTTCTTCTAGATTATTGTGAATCAAGTTGTAGCAGCAAAGAACTACCTTTGCCGATCTATAAAGAAAACCTTTAGTCCAAAATCAAAACTATGAAACCTGTAAAAAATGATCAACAAAATAAAAAACATGAATACTTCACGAAATCGAGCATTTAATACCTTTGCTGGTGGAAGGAGACAGTGAGGTCGTCGATGGAGAAGTAGCCGACCAGATTTTATACTTAAACTTTGAGTATAAAATTTGTGAAATACCTCTTCAAATATGTTTACAAGGGTCATGACAAACAGGTTGTCCAAATCAATAAAGATGGAGAAAATGTTGTTATTAATGAGATACGAAAGTTTCAAGATGTGCCTTATGTCTCTCTGACATCGCAGCGGTCGTCATGCGGTCAAAAATAGTAAAATAACCTCACTCTCACTTTGCACAGTGGTAGTCAGGGTCGATCCACAGGAGTTACGTGGTTAAGGTAGGCAACAGATTACCAACTGTAGTGTCACAGCTACAGTCAGAGGATCTAGTTTCCGACTTATAACCAAAATAATCCCAAAAATCACAAATCAAGGAATCCAACACAAGCATTAACTAACTAAACCAATAACTAATCCTAATTACCTACTGAAATCAGAAGTATTTCTCAAAATCAGAAGCAATCAAAACCAAACCAAACATCAAACACAATCCAAACATTCACAAAAGCATTCAAGAACAATAAATACTGAAAACCGAGCAATTACCATAAACTGAATGATTATCATAAAAACTCAGATCTCAAAGGTTCAAAACAGTAAACATCAAATTTAAAAACTAAAACCTAGTGCCAATGGTTGTCACACCAAAAGACACTCACTAAAGCTACTAAACTATTTGGAAATTAAAAGAGAAAACATAAAAATACCAATTAATGGTTGCTGAAAGCTGAAACTCGGAGTCAAAGAAGCCTTGGGAGTCATTCCTATGCCAGGTCTTTGCTGCTTTTTTCGACCTAAAACCCACTATTTATAGTTGCAAAAATTAAGCGACCGCGCCACGCACAGATGAATTCCGCGGCGCGCGTATGGGTTTATCCCTGTTTTCTCGGCATTTGAATTTTCTCCACCACCTCATCACCGCGTCGTGCCTTTTGTGAATCCCGCGGCGCGCGTGCGAATTCGACTGATTTTTCTTTATCTTCAAACTTCTTCCATTTTGTACGCTTTTAGCCCCTGTTTATACCATTTCTTCCCAAACAAGCACTGACACAAAAAGTGAGAATACCAAAGTATCTATGATATAATTCCACTAAGAATAGGGCTCAACAACGACTAAAATACTTGATATTACTAGGCGTTGTCACTCTCCTCCTGAGGCAATGTGGCGGATTTTTAGTTTTCCCCTATCTCAAATCCACCCTTGTGTGATGGCTTTCCAGATCCATCGCCCTAATAAACAGTTGGTTAGGTTCAAAGAGGGCGATATAATGGAAGACATTGTTGATAGGGAGAGAGATAAGAAATCAATGTTGGCGACATTTTTCTAGAGGAATAAAGAAGACATTGTTGATAGGGAGAGAGATAAGAAATCAATGTTTTCCCCTATCTCAAATCCACCCTTGTGTCGATTGGTTCATGCTAATCCGGCTGAAGGAGAGTGATACTACCTACGCCTGCTTTTATGTCATATTACCGAGCCTACTAGCTTTGAAGATTTATACACAGCCAATGATGTAGAATCCTACATTTCGAAAAGCGGCTCTTGAGAGAGGGTTAATAGAGAATGATGATAATTTATCGCAATGTCTTGTAGGGGCTTCCTTATTTCAATTTCCTAGTATACTTAGAAGGCTATTTGCAACGATACGGATTTACTGTGAACCGGGAAATGTTTGCAAGTTATGGGATGACTATTATGATTCTTTTTCTGAAGATTATAGAAAATAATATAACAATTCTGAAAGAGTCCAGAATCTGGTCCTCATCGACATTAGAGTCTTCCTACAATCTTTGGGAAAAAATCTTAATGATTTCGATCTTCCAAGTGTGAATGCAGAGGTTAATGTAGAATCAAGAGGTTATCGTGATGTGAAAGAAGAATACTCTATAGTTGTGGAATATGAAGACTTACATGCACGTGATTATCTTAATCATGACCAAAAATTCGCATACAATGAGATAATGAGGCATGTGGATGAAAACATCTCAGGAGTGTTCTTCATAGATGGTCCCGATGGAACTGGAAAGACATTTTTGTACAAAGCATTGCTAGCCAATATTCGTGCCTGTGGTTTTGTTGCACTTGCGACAGCTACATCCGGTGTCGCAGCTAATAACATGCCGGGAGGGAGAACAGCTCACTCTCGATTCAAGGTTCCTCTTAATCTTGATAACAACTTGATGTGCAACATAAAAAAACAAAGTGGGACGGCTCAATTACTTCAGGAGGCAAAGGTTACCATATGGGATGAAGCATCAATGGCAAAGAGGCAGGTTGTGTAGGCAGTTGATCGAACAATGCAAGACATCATAGGTGATAAGCTCCTATTCGGTGGAAAGATAATGGTTTTGGGAGGTGATTTTAGACAAGTGTTGCCAGTCGTGAGACGTGGCACACGAGCTCAAATTCTGGACTCTAGCTTACGAATGTCACCTCTCTGGGCTTCAATTAAAAGGTTACGGTTAACTCTCAATATAATAGCGGTAACCGATCCATGGTTTTTCTGAATTTTTATTACGGGTCGGTGATAGAGATGAGGAAACAGTGGACGAGAGCTTTATTCGCATACCCGATGACATGACCATTCCATATACCGATAAAGCTAGCTTAACGAATGCTCTGATTGATGCAATATTTCCTTCTTTGCAGTCCAATGAAGCCGATCCAAATTTTATCATTTTGAGGGCAATATTGTCAACTAAAAATGAAAGTGTTGACGAGATTAATGATCATTTTGATCGAACAATTTTTTGGAGAGCAAAAAGTTTACTACAGCTTTAATTACGCCGAAGACGATAAGAATAACTTATACCCGACAGAATTTCTGAACTCACTAACTGTTAGTGGTATGTCTCCTCATTACCTTCGATTAAAAGTTAGGTTCCCAGTGATACTATTACGAAATATCGATCCCTCAAATTGATTATGTAATGGGACCAGATTGATATGCAGAGCTTTCTAACAAAATGCCATTGATGCAGAAATAGCTGTTGGTCAGCATGCTGGCAAAAGAGTGTTTTTGCCAAGAATTCCTTTATGTCCATCAGACGGTGAGATGTTCACATTCAAACTAAAGAGAAAGTAGTTTCAAATTCGACTTAGTTTCTCTATGACGATCAATAAAGCTCAAGGACAAACAATTCCAAACGTTGGTGTATATCTACCAGAACTGGTATTCTCACATGGCCAACTTTATGTGGCGTTATCCAGAGGAATATCACGTGTCAATACAAAGGTATTAGTAAACCTACCAAAACGTTCGATCATGATGTGTACTACACATCAAACATGGTGTATAAAGAAGTCCTATGTGATGAATAAGGTATGCCAAAAAATTTATTACTTTACGACTGATTTTATATGTAGCTAATATAATCATTTGATGTTTCTTGCAGTGACTAGCTATATATTGGTGGATCAACTTTTATTCGACTATGAACTTTGAAATATGTATTATTGCTCAACTCTTTAATTAGACGTGTGTATTTTTAATGTATGTATTTTCTAATTTATCTACGTATATTGGTTGATTGTAATTCGATGGACCATGAATGTACCCAATTACGACTTACACTATAAATAATCTAAGTTCGAACTAATGCATCGATCTCATTTTTTATTTACAACGGCAATTTGTGTCCCCCTCTATACAGAAAACCTTTAGTCCAAAATCAAAACTATAAAACCAGTAAAAAATGATCAACAAAATAAAAAAGGAACACTTTAAGAAATCGAGCATTTAATAACTTTGTTTGTGGAAGGAGCCGGTGAGGTCGTCGATGGAGAAGTAGCCGACCAGAAGTGAATGAGACCTACGATGAGAGATGGGCGAGAGATCGGTTTGATAGTGGAGAGAAATCGATTGTAGAAACCGATTATGGAAATCGATTGTAGGATCAGACTGTAGAAATCGGTGACAGAAATTTCTTATCGAAATCAGCTTGACGGTGGCGCGAAATCGCAAATTCGGTGTTGTTTCGGTCGTTGTGGAGCCGTGGAGGTGTTACGGTTGGAGGGAGGAGTGGTGTATTTTTATACCAAATTACCCTCAACCATTTATTTAATTGATTTCTTTTAATTATATATTATTCTTTTATTCTTGTCCATTGATTGGTAGATCCAATGGCTAAATATAAGGTTCTATGGTTCTATGGATAAAAAAGGGTTTTATGTTGATCTTATATATATATATATATATATATATATATATATATATATATATATATATATATATATATATATATATATATATATATATATATATATATATATATATATATATATATATAGTTGGGTTGAACATATAATCAAAATTAGACATAGAACCATATGTTCAGTACTGAATATATAGTTCTATGGTTCTATGGATAAAAAGTAGTTCTATGTTGATCCTCCACTTATATATATATATATATATATATATATATATATATATATATATATATATATATATATATATATATATATATATATATATATATATATATATATATATATATATATATATATATATATATATACATATATACATATATATATATATACATATATATATACATATATACATATATATATATATATATATATATATATATATATATATATATATATATATATATCAGTGTTGCAAAAGACGCTAGGCGCTCCCAAGTCGGTGGATATCGCTAGGCGGGGAGTACTCGGACGAGTACTCGGATAACGTAAATTATAAAGAAATTAATTTTGGGTAAATTATATATATGAAAAATATTATAAGTTCATTAGATTTATAACAAAATAGATGAATATCAATAACAAGGACACCTGTTTAAATGTTTAAGTGTTACTGAAATCGATTATATTGAAATCGATTCCTGATAACGGTGCTTGAAATCGGTCCCTTGAGATGAAGCCATTCGAGAAATAGAGATGAGGAAAAGAGACTAGAACCCATACCTGTCATACCCTCGTCGTTTGGAGAAAAGGTTGCAGGAGAATTAACGTCGGCGATTATCGGAAATCACAGATCGCAAATCGAGAGAGAGAACAGGGGAGGCGGGAGTGTTTTTAGGGATGAAAAGTTGAAATTGCAAAGACTTAGACGAATTTTCGTAATTAGGGGTTTATTTTCTTTTTTTTATTCAACAAACGGAGTATAAGGTTTGACCGAGGAATTTCCGAGGAATTCCAAGTAATTTCCGAGGAAATCCGAGGAATTTCCGAGGAATCCGAGGAATTTCCGAGGAATTCCGAGTAATAGCTAGTCCGATTTATTAGACCGATTCTTGAAAAATCGCCAAGGTACCTAGCCGAGTCCGAGCACTCGGCCGAGTCGGCCGAGTTTTGCAACACTGTTGTTTAGGATATTAACTTATCCGGTGTGTGTGTGTGTGTGTGTATTTTGGGATTTTTTTCAAATGAGAACTGATACGTACACAACAAATTTTTTTCATACACTATTGTTTATGATAATAGACAATTATATTATTTATTTTATATTATAAGATTTTATATTTAACCCTTTCACTTAAAAGTTTTATTTTTGTGCCAAACTTTACAAATATTTTATAAAATGTAAAATTTATTATTTACTCTATTTTATGAAACTTTACATTTTACTCCCTCTAACTTAAAAAATTATTCTTACCGTATTTTGTCACACATAAACTTAAAAAAAAAAATAAGACAACCGCATAAACTCTATTTTGTCACAGATAAACTTATTTTTTTAAACAACCACATAAGGTTAAAAATTTTAAACCAGTCAAATAAACATTATTTTGTCATGCATAAACTTGATGATAACTTTTTAAATTAAAAACTTAGTTATATCACCAACTGTTCAAATCAAACAACCGCCGGAATCAAACATCAGTTCAAATAAAAAACAAAAAGAACTTTTAAAGGGCTCAAAAATACAGTCCAAATCAAGGGTATCTAATGGATATACGTTTAAATCAATTAAGTTGTTTCCACCATCTAATTTATTGTGTCTTTGTTGCAATTCCACCAACTTATAATTTTAAAGGTCTCATGTTGTTGAAGTTATTCCGATTTTTTTTTTTTCTGATTTTGGAGGTCTTCTATTGGTTGTTGTATCATGCGCTTAAAAACAGTATCAGATTTGTTCTCAAGTTTAGTAATCAGTGAAAGTGCATGTTCTTTCTTGTTTAATGGTCATCTTTGGTATGTTGAGCGCAATTCATTAAAAAACTGTCGAGCCTACCGTAGAATATCGTAGATTGTAGGCGACGAAAGCAAAAAATCACAAACCATAATAATTGATCTCAAATTAATTGCCCAGTTTGCAGAAAAGAAAAGAAAAGATGGAAGCAAAAAATCAAAAATCCTTTTAATTTCACAAATTGCAGAATTGCAAACTCGAATTGCAGGCGTAGGCGATAGTGGTGGCGTAGGTGGCGATGACCGTGGAGCAGACAACGGTGGAGCAGAGGAAAAAGGGAGAAGCAGAGACGAGCGACTAAAAAGCGATAATAAAAAAGACAGTATAATTAATCGTAGGCGGGAAAAGGCTTAAAAATTAGGTAAAATATCAAACATAAAAAATATATAATTATTAATTTTTTATAATTTATTGTGTATGGCAAAAAGATAGTTGTTTGTAGAAGAATCATCTCCGTTTTCAAATATGTTAAATTTGTATGTCGAGTAAGAGATATCTTGACCAAGAATACTTTTATCATAATTATAAATTATTATGATAGAAAGGTGGCGGTCTGGCGGATAGTTCCATTAGATGAGACAAGTTCCATCTTTTCCGAAAATTAGTCGGTAAATTAATAATTTAGTATGAGGATTATTGAATTCCAAATGCCTTAGAAACTTTCGGCCTTAACCGTTTTGGAACCATTCAAATTAGAATGCTAACATTCTCCCTTTCTAAATTCAACCAATTAAAGGAAAAATATATAACACGTGTGCTGATATATCCACAAACGTAATTTGGCAAAAACTATGAAACATATTGGATTATGCACACATCTTATATGTCCAAACTCCACAAAAGATATATGGTTATAAGTAATTTATTATGTCATGTTGAAAGTCTTACATATCTTATAGAAATTAAATTTTGGGAGGGCGATACCTTAATCCATCTAATTCATTCATCTAGGACAACACGATTCATAAAAAATAACAAAGGATGGTATTGATAAGGATTAATTCTTTGTGTGTACAATAACTATGATTCTTGATGACTAATGTTTTGTGTATATAATAAATTTTCCATCATTGCATGAACGAAAAGCTCATTTGAACATCGGCCAATTGGATTTTCCATTTAAAAGAGTCGGTAATTTACCGAAAGGATTAATTCTTTATTTTAATCCTTATATCCATAATAGATTGATACATTTCCTTATGCTAGTATTCATATCTTTCCCATGTACAAACTTTTGATCTATGAATGTGAGGTAATATTTTTGTTTTACTTTTTATTTCCTGTACGGAAACCGACAAAAGCTCCCTTGTTTTAATGAATAGTCTGTCGTTTGTATTTTTAATTTTTCCATAAAAATGAATTTTTTAAACCAAACTATATAGATCTCCTGCTGCTCTAAACGACATAGAACCCGATGAAATTTCCACGACTTGTTCAACTTATTAAAAAAGAAAGACATTTCTCACCAAATATCAGCAAAAAAGTCCACTAAAATTGTTATATAAATCCAAAGGGTTTGTCTTTTAAGAATAGTCCAAAAGGATATTATTGGATTGAATAATATAAAGACATTGTTATTAATTAAGACGACTATGTGTATGCGTAAATATAATTAACACATATAGAGGTTTCCATGTGTATGCATATCAAAAAAGACGACTACTAGTTGCCAATTTTAGATTTAATGAAGAAGTCATCGACCATTTACCACATATTAACAAGTAATTTGTTTTCGATCATATATATATATATATATATATATATATATATATATATATATATATATATATATATATATATATATATATATATATATATATATATCGGGACAATTACAATGTATATATACGGAAACGATCGAGTCGATTTTTAGTTATGTTTTATCAATAATAGGACAAATCTATTAAAAGTAAAAGCAAAAGATATATATTAAAAAATCACTATGATTTGAGTAAATACGTGAAAACTGGTTAATTAGTTTCTTTTTTCGTGAGAGCCACTAAATAAATTCAGATATATAACCACACTGGCCATTTATGCTAACCGATCGTTTTAAAAGGGAAATTACCTTATAATATAACTGAGAGGTCCAGTTTGCGATCAGTATCACCCGTTTATATCTTAAATTAGGCGAATATACGTATTTTGCGTATAATACATTAATGTAAAAAAATATTGACAAATATAGTTATTAAAAATAACTAACTTCAAGGTTGTTAAGATCGGGATATTACGTAGAATCGATTTTATGTTTGCAAGATCGAGATCGTAAGATCGGGATCGGGATCGGGATCCTAAGATCCCACAACGTTTAATTTTCAAGGAGAATTGGCTAAAAGATAAAAATAAAGACGTAAAATTGTAAACCGTAACTTGGAAAAGTTTAATTTTCAAGGGAGAGTAGAATCGGATCGTATTGGCGATCGTACGATCCTACTTACGATCTTACGATCTTGACTGCGATCCTACCTAAATACGATCCTTATACGATCCAACACGTTTTTCATACCGAGGATCGTAGCATCTTACGATCCTACGATGAAGATCACGATTTTGATAACTATAATTAACTTTGAAATACTAATTATAAGACTACCAAGCTGTGATAAAACAATGTAATTATTATAAAGAGAAAATTGCAAAATTGGTCCTTGTGGTTTGCCAAAATGGCCAGGTTTGGTCCAAAATGGGTTTGACTAGCACCTAAGGTCCCAAAATGTTGTATTTGTTGCGGGTTTGGTCCAAATCTCTTTAAAATTTCTTAAAATGACATATTTGCCCTTATATTTTCTTTTTTCTGTTTTTTAATTCATTTTATGATTTGATGATTTAAAAGAAAAAACAAAACAATTAATAAAAAACCCCATACCCCCAACCGTCCCACATCCTCTCTCCCCTCTCTCTCTCTCTCTCTCTCTCTTTCTCTCTCACATTTCTCTTCTTTCTCTCTATCTCTTTATCTGTCTCATAAAGAACCAGACGAGAGGATCTCTCTGACTTCTCCTCCTTCAGCTACCACAACCTCCTCCAAACTTCGATTGAATGGGAACGACAGAGGAAATGAAAGATACCACCGGAGCAGTATGCTAACGTCGTTCAAATCAAGGCTGTTGATCTCTTCTCTCCAACCTTCGATCTCTTCTCTCCAACAACCGCCTCCAAACTCCGATTGACTTCGACGAGAGACTGACGAACCAAGAGACTGATGATCTCTTCTCTCCAAACTTCGATCTACAAACGATGTTGAGGGTTTAGAACTGCCAACGATTTGTGAGGATGGATTCAGACGGTGGCGGCGGCGGTGTTCAGATCTGCAAACGACGCCAGCATTCAACGGATGAAGGGTTCTTGTGCGATGGCGACGGTAACCGTGGTGGGTTCTGGTGCTGGTTGCGTCAGGCAAGGTCGTGGGTTCCAATGACGAAGACAACTGGTTCACACTCGGCCGGAGGTGGTTGGTTCTGATGATGGGGCCGATAGTTGTGGCGTCTAGGGTTTGGATGCCATGTGAATGCAGATGCAACAAATGTGTGTTTATCTGGTTCAGTTCGTTAATGTATGTATGTGTGTATTTAATCAGGAAGGAGAGACACGAGGAGTGGCTACTGTAATTTTGCTTGAAGAGATTTCTGGAAACAAACTTATTATTGAGAAGCACCCGACAAATTTCGAAATAGAGGTGGATCAAGAAAGTTGCAGGTTTTCTGGGTTTTGCTTTAATTCTGTGTTTTTTATCGTCTGTAATAGAATGATCAACAAAGTTGCAGGTTTGCAAGATGATTAAGTTTTCTTCTCTTTTTGTTTCTGGATTGTGAATCGGTGGAGGTTGTTTGCTAATTCTTTTTGAATTTTGATCTGAATGTTGTGATTGTAAATCGGGTGGGAGAGGGAGAAAGGAGATGAGAGAGAGAGGAGGGACGGGTGGGGGTGGGAATGGGTTTTTTTTTAATTTTTTATTTAAATCAAAAGGCAGAAAATAAATTAAAAGAAAAGGAAAAAGAAAAAAATAAGGGTAAAATAGTCTTTCTAAGTATTTTTTTTTAAATTTGGACCAAAATCGCAACAAATACAACATTTTTGGACCTTAGATGCTAGTAAAACCCATTTTGGACCAAACCTGACCATTTTGGCAAACCACAGGAACCAATTTTGCAATTTCCTCTATTATAAACATATGACAATATTTATCTTTATAAATCTTATAAAAGAAAACATCTAAATGAATATGATTCAAATATGTATTATTCTTGCATCATATTCATTTGAAATCTCCAAAATCTTTCATCTTTAACAACTTAATAGAAACCACCCAAAAACATTTTAACTTATATCTTACAATTACTAAGTATTTAAATTAATATCATATAATTTATCAGTATCAAATAAACTGTCGTTGGATCGTTTATTATTATTATTATTATTACAAAAGAGTCAGTCATTTGAGTAACACACAACTACAAATCACATACAAAGTGAGAGAAAATATATAAAAAGAATAATATAAAAGTTTAAAGATTTTTGTGTTGGGTTTTTTTTTTTTTTTTTTTTGCTATATTTCAAGCAATGTGACAATGTTAAAGTTTAAATTTGTAAGTTTGTTATATATTAATAGAGTAACTTAATAATTTCCATTATGTCTTATAGTATTGAAAAACAATATATATATATATATATATATATATATATATATATATATATATATATATATATATATATATATATATATATATATATATATATATATATATATATATATATATATATATATATATATCATTATTATATAAATAAAGGGTGTATTTTCTTTGTTGGACACGTGGAAG
This sequence comes from Cichorium intybus, assembly GCA_023525715.1. Lineage (NCBI taxonomy): Eukaryota > Viridiplantae > Streptophyta > Magnoliopsida > Asterales > Asteraceae > Cichorium > Cichorium intybus. The sequence goes on along the minus strand of CM042010.1, from coordinate 25,404,425 downwards.
AGGTGAACATAATGATGAGAATCTATATGTTTCAAGCGGAAGGACTTTAAATCTTGACATGTCAGCAGGTTCATCTTAAATAAGAAACCACTTGGTTCCCACGTTGTCTTGCAGGACACGTAAGGTCACCGCCCTTCTTCTCCATTAAGATTGCAGGACACCAACCATAAAGCTTCTCTGGAAAGTTGAGGAACACCGCCTCCATTTTCTATTTTTCTCTAAGACACGTGTGTATCTCTGCCGCGTCACCGTCTGTATAGACCAATGGATTTCTTGCATGAGACCTGGACACCTGTTATCATTAGACACACCTCTTCTCTGTCTCCATTTTCCATCTATGATTCTTCTTATGCCACTGTCCTCTCTCCATACTATCGACCTCCCCTATCGCTCCCCATTTTCTCTAAAAACCCCGCTTCTCATTCCTATTTTCCAAAACCCAAAGGTCTCTAATGTCGTCTACTACATCATAAGTTGACTTCAGCTGGAAGTACCCTAATATCTAATTATGATTGTTTCTTAATCGTAGTTCTTGTTCTTTTGAAGGGTTGCTTCCGCGAGTAACTCAATGACCGAATGGTTCATTGTTTGGTAAGTCATCAAGAGTTTATTAGCCAGGATAAATCAAGAACAATAGAAAAAAATGTATACCCTACTTTTATTTGCTTATCTGCGATTTTAGCTTGAAAAAAGTAAAATTTGAGACTGTTAGTATTTTCAATTTTTGCGGTTTCTCATTTTAGTCCTATGGTCGATTTAATCTTATTTTGATTGTCCGATGTTTGCAAGAGATTACAAAAACAGGTCTCCCCATGTGCTTTTAGGGCTAAAGCATACTGGTTGAAGGTTTTTAGTGACTAATCTTCTGCAAATGCTAGATGGAATTGTTTGGACCATGTATATATATCATCTCCTATTAACTGATTGAATTTTTCCTCAGGTGTGTAACAATCATAAGCTTTAACATGGTTTTGTGCATAAAATTATTCGTTCTTGCCTTTGTCAGCCGCCGATCCTGATGACATTAGTGGACATATAGTGTTTATTTTTCTTATGCTTCCTTTTTTTATATTCATTTGGTTTATGATCAAGAAAATCCAAGGTCGATATTATCAGTTCTAGCTTAATTTATTTTGATGTGGAGACACCGATTCCCTCTCTCACCACCTCCTGTTGTGGTTTTTAAGACAACTCACGATCACTTTATTGAAATGTCTTATTATCTTCTTCTGTCTCTATTTTGAAAGTAATTAAGAGTCTTTTCTGTTTTTTGAATCTGGAACCAAGTAGGGGTACGATTTTGGAATTTTGTTTACTATTGTTTTTTGTTTTATTCAATTTGGATGATGGATAATTTGAGCAGATCTCTATCATATGTACTTCTTCAGTTTGTAAGTAATTTTTTTCATAATTTCTTCTATAATCTGCAAGCTAAAAATACGATCTCTTAATAGCTTAAAATGAAATTAGAAGAACTGTGAGAATCGAGTCATGATTAAAGAAATTAAATCCTATAAGATTTGGAGAATGACGGCCTTAGGTTTGGAGCAGATATGAAGATCTTGTGGGAGTGAAAGTCGAGCAGGAAAAGAACACGATTCATGTAAATGTAATTTTCTGAAAGATGAAGGTATTGAAGATGATAGAAAGAAACTTGAAAATGAGGTTTATTTGACAAAGCTCGAATTGGTTCTTGTCATTGGCCTTCTTTCTGTTTTTTTCTCAGTTAGTTTTGTCTAGGTGATCGACGAGAAACCGATAAAAACTATTATTATTGACCTTCAGCTGGGATTTTTGAAGATGGAAGCAATAATTAGAGAAGATGGATCTTGAATGCGGTGAGGCAAGTCCGTTAACGTTATTGAATTTCACTAATGCATTTTCATTTCGAGGCTCCACATACACGCGACTGCACAATTTTGGTCCTTGGAAAATTACACTTCGTTGTATTCAATGGTAAGTATATTCTCTTGGAAGTATATAATTTTTCTACTCATAATAATGCTTGGACCACAGTTTATTGATTTTTATACTTTTCAAAACCTTATGCAGCTTCTGGACCCAACTGAAGTCTATATGAGAAGTACTAATGTTTTATTTGTTGTTGAAATTTGCATAGGAAATCAAGAAAAGGTTGATTTTTTTTAAACTTAAGAGTGGTTATAAGGAAATTTGTGCCAATGATATGAAAGAAGAATCAGAAAACCTAAAAGAGACTGGATTTTGATGATACATGAGAACTTGGAACCAAAGTATATTGTTACAATCAAATATATGAAAGTAGGATGCTACAATAAACAATTATGTGAAATACATTGTTATTTTGTAATCACGATGAGGATTGCGGTTCATATTTACTCTAATGGTGAGTTTTCTTTTCTTGACTAAATGAAAGAAAATGAAAAAAAATCTCGATTTGTTGCTTAAATTGATTAGTGTTATCAATTTTAGTAACAATAGAAATCTACAAATTTTGTCAACATAATAGGAACCTATTCTTCTTTTCTTTAGGGTTTTATGATTGACGAACGAAAAAGCCGTGTAAGGAGCCAACAAGACGTCCTAGAAATATAGACTTTACTTTATTTATTTTGGTGCAAGGAAATTTCCTTTTTGAATAAAAAAATGCAATCGCTAAAAGTTTTTGTGTCTTTCTCTATATTGTGAAATTCAATAGTTCTTGTATTTTGAAAACTAAATACATAGGAGATGAAGAGAAGAATAGAGGTTGGAGATGGTTGTTTTAAATATAACGGATGAGGCGATGTCTTCTACTATGCAAAAGGTAGTTGATGGAATATAGATGTCTCTATTGGGTTGAGCAGGAAATGAACTTGATAGAATCTGGCGGCCTTCTTAAAACAAAATGTATTGCTCAATCTAAATTTGTATACTCAATCCTTAATACATAAAATTTTTAATTGTTATATTATCAAAGTCTTCATTGGAAGACCGGCCGGAGACAACTTTTTTGACAACTTTTTTAGTTGGTTTTACTACATGTAATGTGCCTTGTGGTTATGGGGTTATGGATTTTACCAACAATTCTAATAATTTTTTTTATTTTATATTGTCTTACAGATGATGGTGAAAAGTAACTGAATAAGTTGTTCTTGTGAGTCAAACTGGTACAGTCAACATGATAAAAGTAAGGGATATATGTATTTACTCATTTGTGTGCGTATTTTTCAAGAGACACTACTAGAAAACAGTGATAATAGCTACCAAAATCAGTAACCAACCAATTTCTGTCGCTAATTATCTACAGTTTTCTGACGGAATCGTGACGAAAACGCCAACCCTAAGTTTACCGACGAGCTACCGACGGTTTGGCGACAAAAGTCTTCTTGGTCGGTAAAGTGTCGGAAGATTGTAGGAAAATATAATATTTACCTACCAATTACCGACGACAATCAAAATAAAATAGAAAATCTTCATCTTGGTAGAAAAAAATAAATCTAATTATAATATTGTTATTAACTCTTATTAATAGTATCTTTTGGCTATTATTATTTGTATGTATAAATGTTTGGTTAGATCTTAAAAAGATGATGCTAAAAAAACGTCATTTACTCGTTATAATGCTATAATTGATTTCAAACGGGTAAACATATGTATGTATATAGGTATTATGTACAATTTGGCGAAAATGAAATAACTAATGTATAATATAGATCTTAAAAAGATGATGCTAAAAAACGTCGTTTAGTCCTCGAAAAATGAAAAATAATCAAATTTGGTTGGTAATCCGCCAGAAATTACCTACGGAATAGTGACCAATAACCTTCAATGGTAGGTAATTAGTCGGTATTTCCTACGAAATACCTACCATTTTTTTTTTAAATTTTAAGGCCTAAACGTTGATTTTTCAGCTTCATTTTTTAACTTATTTATTATACACTACTCACTTCATTTTTCTCAAATTATACATAATATTTATATACGTATACACGTGCACATCTTCAAAGGTAATCACTCGTATGTGTGTTTGCTCTTTCTGTTAGTAGAGACCTTAATAGTACCTCCATATTAGTACATATATTGATGCAGGTTGTGCAATTCTGCTGAGGTATCAATCACAATCCAATTGTAATCATCTCATCACAGGTTATGCAATTCTGCTCTTTCTGTTAGTTTCTGTTCAATTTTGAAAAATGATATGAAACACTCAAGAAGTAACAAAATTATTCCTCGCGGGCCGTGATAATCACGGCCCTCAAAGCTTACCTAGTATATATATATATATATATATATATATATATATATATATATATATATATATATATATATATATATATATATATATGTCCACATAAAATGCCAACATGCTTAAATGGCATGCAACTACAATTAAATGATTGTGCATCTCGATTCACGATGAATTAGAAAACAAATTAAATTGTTATTTAACTAAAAATTGAAATGAAACCATAAATATCTAAATTTAAATTTTATGAAAACAATATTATAGCAAACCTCATATTCTTTTTCTAATGCTCATCCCAATATTTATCAATATCATCATCATATAAATGCTTGCATGGGTTTGGGATGAAAGACGGATCATTCTTTGATTCGGAAACCATTAAAACGTCATTCAACCCGTCACCACTTCTATTAATTTGATGTCACGAAACTATTGAATGTTGAAGATGGTTGTTTTTCATTTTTCATCGCAGGATATTGGTCGGACAATACAAAAGATGGTTGTTTCTTAAAAACTCTCATGAAAGATTCCAACAACCACACATACAAATTAGTATATTTTGTACTTAGAATCCCCGCACTAGTAACATACTTCTATGGTTATCGATGCTAGTGAATGGTATGAATACCATATCATAATAAAAATATAAGGTAAATAATTAAATGAACCTAAAAAACATACTAGTATAATAAAATGAAAATACATATAATTAATATCGGTTCGTACTAAATGTCACATCGAATGACACAACAACACCAATCTTTGAAATTCAAGTTGGATGTTTCGTCCGCCTTAAACAGTGAATTCAACCTCTTTTTAACATAGTTATACTCAAATGAAAAGTTTGGACATGGTTCATTCAATCAACCATCTTATTAGCAAGATATTTTGCATCGGTACCATGCACATGATAATACATGTCACATGCACAATTGTTGAAATCATGTACATTTCCCCCACTAGAACTATAGCCTCCTTCCAAGCCATAAAATAACCTATATGCTTTTGTAGCACCAATGTTCTGAGTGGACATCTTAATTATGAAAGACTTTGGATATAGTCAAACTCAGGGGCTGAGCCAGGAAAAATCACCATGAGGGGCACAAATTTTTTCCGGCAATATATAATAAAAAAAGTCTACAAAAAGTACGATAAACATTACATATGAAAAACTACCCTACGAAATTACATTTTAAATGTGACCTCTTCTGTCTTTCATCTTTTGGAACCGATTAATGACGTTTTCGGTTTTAACATTTGTAAGTGCTTCGTGTTCTACATTAAACATTCAATAACTAATCAATAATTTAACAATTAACTAATCATATAAGACATTCAAAATTTCTAATAATCATTAATCTAAAACAATAATTAACTATTAAGACAAGTTAGGTGTTAATTATCACGACTAGAGATTGAGCAATTGAGCAATTGAATCAATGAATCATTAAAAATTAGAAAAACTAAAGTCTAAAAGAAAAAAACATTTAATCGCAATTCGCAGCAGGTGAGCCGTGAGCAATTGAGCAAATGAGACAATGAGTTAATGAGGGAGAATCTTTGACTTTGGCAATTGGCAAAAGCAATTTCTTTATTTCAATGGTTACAGCTTCGGTTTTGTATTAAGGGGTTTTCTATTTGACTTTGCGAATTGGGAATTGGCAAAAGCAATCCGGCCGGCAATTGACAAAGCAAAGCGGCAGCCAAGCAGGGGCGTTGGGAGGTCACGAATAGCCGAATAGGTTGAAGATTTTTCAGCGACCGATCAAATTCACGGGTTTAGATTTTGTGGGCCAACTTTTATTTAATGTGTTTTTTTTAAGCTCAATGCCTTCAAGTATAAAAAAATATGAGTACATAATTGTAAGGGGCACGTATTTTTTATCAAGGTGGGCACGTATATATAAAAAGAAAAAATTCGAAATTTTTTGCACTATTCCGAAAAAAATTGTGGGGTGCCTGGGCACACCCGTGCCTCTTGTTACATCCGCCACTGGTCAAACTTCCTCTAGGTTCTAAACAAATGCATTATATCTTTTGAGTATAGTACATGGTTATGAGCTTCCTGAACATCAGATAACTCTAACACTGTAGTTCCAGGAATAATTCTACATTTTATACCTGCTAGACTTCTATCACGATGCAAATCAACCATTTTCTTTAACCTACAATTAGAATCCATTGTATCTTGTCCAGAAGCATTTGGATCACCTTCATGATTACATACAAAATACTTTAATATGACAAAACCATCTTCATCTTTATTTGTGTGTTGTTTTTATTACATTAAATTCACTTTGAACAACATAAAAAAATACATAGCTTTCAAATCTTTGTATGAAGGAAACTGTGCCCAAAGTGTAGGCCTAATACCATATGGAATTAGAGGTATCAAATACATTTTACGACAACATGATCTATAATGAGTACTAGAACTTGACTTGTCTGTATATAAACTAAGTGTCATATTCAGTTTAGTAGAAAATTTCAAAATTTCCATCCAAACTTAAAAGATACAAACAAAATACTTGATGAGAAACTAAATATGAATAGAACCTATTCGTTGTTGAAACAAGTTATTATTACTTATCACGTCTGTTGGGAATAATGTCAATGATCATAACTATTTGTAATATTTCTAATAATAACGGGACCATTTTGGATGCTCTTAAAATCCAGTTGGGCAATTAAATGACAAAAAGAAATTTGGAAAAATTAATTTATTAAGTTTTTTATCTTATGATAAATTAATTAGAAGCTAATTTGGAATTAATTAAAGTTAATTAATTGCAGGGAGTGGATGTTAATTAATTGAAAGTGTTTAATTAATTATAAATAATGTCCATGGTCATAACTATTTGTAATATTTCTAATAATAGCGGGATCATTTTGCATGCCCTTAAAATCCAGTTGGGCAATTAAACGACAAAAAGAAATTGTGAGAAATTAGTATATTAAGTTGTCATCTTGTGGTAAAATAATTAGAATTATGAAATATATATATATATATATATATATATATATATATATATATATATATATATATATATATATATATATATATATATATATATATATATATATAGTAATATCTTAAAATAACAATACACATTTGTGTAAGATTTTATTTAGAATATTACAAATATGAGTAATATTCTACTAAAATTTGGTTGTAACGTTTTAAAACGCTATTCATTTATCTAAGGGCCATCTCTTGATTTTATCAGAGCTCAGTAGTTGTATTGAATGACATACTCTTTGTTAATTATTTTAATGTATTAAACCATATAGAGTTGATGACTTATCCAGGTGGGAGACAGCTGGAAATAGTATCTAATGTCATAACTATTGGTAATATTTGTAATAATAGCATTGACCTTTTTGGGTTGCCCAATTAAATGATAAAAATAAATTAGGAGAAATTAGTTTATTAATTTTTCATCTTATGATAAATTAATTAGAAGGTAATTTGGAATTAACTTGAATTAATTAATTGCATTGAGTGGATGTTAATTAATTAAAAAAGTTTAGCTTATCGTAAGAGTCCAGGGGGGTGGAAATTGCAAAAGGGTGTAGCTTTGGCACCAAGCTATTAGTTGTCTATAAAAAGGGAGTTAGGGTTGAAACCATAATCACTCCTTTCCTCCCTCATTGTGGCGCCACCTTGCCTCCCCCTCTCCTTCTTTGGCGACTCAACCAAAGCCTAATTATGGCTTTGTTTTTGGCTTCCAGCTTCAAGGAGGTGTTGTCATAATTGCTCTTTGGTGTTTTAAGTGTGATTCCATTAGAGGGATTGTGGTTTGGATCCTTTGAATCGAATCAAAGTGGCAAATACAAGATCACAAACAATGTAAACCCTCAGAGGTATCGTTTTCTTCATTATCATTCAATGAATCAGAATCAAGAACATTATTTTGATGTGCGCTTGTAAATCCTCAGTTGTATCCTTTTAAATACGTTCTTCTATATTAAAAAAATGAAAATTAAAACATGTATCACATTGGAATAAAGTAAAAAAGAAAATATTTGTTTCATTCAATACTAATTTTCCAAACAAACGATTAAACTAAAACCATAAAACATATTCTAAAACTTGTTCATATTATTCTTCGAACTGATATTCTTAGTCAGATTGATTGTTTTTCTTCAGGGGCCAATTCCTAGAATCATGGAAACTGACTTCCCCACAAATAGAAAAACGTCGTAGATTCTTGACACAAGATCCTTTGCCATTTTGGACTTCGATTTTTGATTCGATCCATTTGAAAGGTTTTCTGCAAACCATGAACTAAATAACCTAAGTTCACATGCAACCTATAAGGATCTATGTTTTCTTCTAATTGAACATATAACAAAACCTAAAGGCCATAAGAAAATTAACTAAAAGAATAAAATTAGAAAAACCAACCTTTTAGAATTTTCTAGAAGCTGAGCAGCAATATTATCCTGCCTCAAATGAGATCACACCCAAGCTTGGAGAAGATGGTCACGAAAATCCAGAGAGAGTATAATGAAATTGGCGAAATCATATGGTGGCCAGGGAGCCCTATTTATAGTTTCCAGATGATTAACTGATAAGCCTTAGAGATAAACCTTTTTTGAATTCAAATAAGATAAACCTTTTATCTTATAATTCAAACTCCTATTTATCCTCTATATATCAATTTCGAAATTCTATATATCCATATATAGATTTCGACTTTCAACTGGTCACTGCACACTGCCACTTACTCAACTATTGAATAATTACAGTTTCAGTCCCTGCACTTTTAATTAATTAATTTAATCCCCAAATTAAATCCAATTAATTCTGGATTAATTCCTAATTAATTAATATAGTTTCTGATTAATATATTATCACTTTAATATATTAATAAACCATATATTTAATTCATATTGATTTATTAATCCCATAATAAATCAACCTTTCTCTCTACCGAATTTTCTACCAAACCTCCAGTCATGAGGGCAACCCAAATGGAATGTGCTTCTATTAATTAGGTAAATACTAATTATTAGTCATGGCTTAGACACCTAATCCAACAGTCTCCCACTTGGATAAGTCTATGACTATAATTACCGATTTAACCTCTAATTAACCAGCACTTGTAGCTTCCTAGAAACCAATGCCAAACTCTGATCTAATCAGTCCTGTCCATAGATAAGTGATCAGATGATCCTCCGTCCAACAAGATATTTTTCAGACTCAAGACATGGATAAAATCAATCTGGTCTGATTCACTGTTCCTCGATTTCCGATTTGCATATGACTCTTAGACTACCAATTTAGTCCCGGTTGGCCAACCATTTTAGTCAACTTCAAAATCATCGAGAGGCCTACAGATATCTGTTCCCCGTCAGGGTCAAGGGACGAATAAACTTCGACTCATATACTTATGTCTTTTACCAAACAAATTACTCACAACAATACGTTTTATAACACCGAGTTACCGATGCGTTTTCGTATTTTCAATGAATAACCGTCTAGTAAATCATAACTCATATGTCTTAGCTTAAAGATCAAAAGATATTATCGTCTCAATATTGCTCGTGATGTAATCCATGAAGCAATCCATTGAGCGCGGGTTTATCCAATACTCAAATCTCCATTTCCAAGTACTCACGAATGGTGCAGCAATCCAATTGCAATGTCTAACTCCTTAGACAATCTATTACCAATTCATGACAGCCTTACTTCATACTTACTCCCTAATAGTATGAGCGACTGTGGATATTTGAATAATCCAATTATTCAGGAAGTAAAACATGCAAAATGAAACACAATGATATATTATTGACAAAATTAGTAAACCATTACTCATTAATAAATCTCTATTATTAAATCACAAAAGTCAAATACAATAACATTGTTACAAGTTTCAAAAAACTATCTAATTACAAAAACTTATATCATCTCTTAATCCAATGCTCCTAGCATGCTGATTATGCTTAATCCTACTCAGAGCCTTTGTCAAGGGATCTGCAGGATTATCTTCCGATGATACCCTCTTTACAAGGAGGCGACCTTCTTCTACCCTATGTCTAATGTAGTGGTACTTTCTGTCGATATGTCTGGACTTTCCATGATCTCGCGGTTCCTTTGTTAAGGCGACCGCACCTTCATTATCGAAGAACAGTTCCAAGGGCTCCTGAATACTCGGGACTACTCCAAGGTCACCGATAAAGTTCTTCAGCCAAGCCGCTTCCTTTGACGCTTCACTTGCTGCTACGTACTCTGATTCGCACGTAGAATCAGTCACTGTTTCTTGCTAGGAACTTTTCCAAGTAACTGCTCCACCGTTCAAAAGGAATACCCAGCCCGACTGAGACCGACCACTGTCTCTATCCGTCTGAAAGCTGGCATCTGTATATCCTTCAACTCTCAAGGTATCACTGCCACCGAGGACTAACACCATGTTCTTTGTCCTTCGCAGATACTTGAGTATATTTTTCACAGCTATCCAATGCGCCCTTCCAAGGTTACCCTGGTACCGACTGACCATGCTCAAAGCAAAGGCCACGTCAGGGCGAGTACACGTCATAGCGTACATGATCGATCCTACAGCCGAAGCATAAGGTACCCGACTCATTTCAGCTATTTCTTCGTCTGTACTCGGACTTTGAGTCTTACTCAATTTTGCATTACTTTGGATAGGCAGCTCTCCCTTCTTGGAATTTTCCATACTAAATCTTTTCAGTACCTTTTCCAAGTATGTACCCTGACTAAGTCCAATTAGTCTCTTCTTCCTATCTCTCAATATTCTTATCCCGAGAATATAGGCAGCCTCTCCTAGGTCCTTCATGGCGAAACATTTCCCAAGCCAAGCCTTGATATCTTGCAAGGTTGGAATATCGTTTCCCATGAGCAGTATGTCATCGACATACAGCACCAGAAAGGTGACTATACTCCCACTAGCCTTGACATATACGCAGGACTCATCCTCGCTCCTAGAGAAGCCAAACTCTTTGACTTTCTCATGGAAACAAAGATTCCAGCTGCGAGAAGCTTGCTTCAATCCGTAGATTGATCTCTCAAGCTTACACACCTTATTAGGATACTTTGCATCGACAAAACCCTCTGGCTGATTCATGTAAACATCCTCAGTCAACTTCCCATTAAGGAAAGCGGTTTTGACGTCCATCTGCCAAATTTCATAGTCATGAAATGCAGCTATGGCCATCATAATGCTAATAGACTTTATCTTGGCTACTGGTGAGAAGGTCTCATCATAGTCAACCCCTGGGGTTTGAGTAAAGCCCTTCGCAACCAGTCTTGCCTTGAAAGTGTGTACCTTTCCGTCCATGTCGGTCTTCTTCTTGAAGATCTATTTGCACCCGACTGTCTTTCGACCCGGTACGTTGTCAACCAAGTTCCAAACTTGATTGTCATATATGGACTTGATCTCGCTATCCATGGCCTCTTTCCACTTGGCAGACTCAGGGCCCGCCACTGCTTCCTGGTAGTTAGCTGGTTCATCCAAATTTATCAGTGTCCTATCACTGACAAACGTGTCCCCATCCGAAGTTATATGGAACCCATAAAACTCGGGTTGCATGCTAACCCTACCGGAACGCCTAAGAGGTAAGGATACATCTGTCGGACCAACAGGAACTTCCTTCTCATGTTGGTTGCTAGTTTCTCCTAAGATTGCGTCATCTGATGACTCTTGAATTTCTTCCAGATCAATGGTACTCCCACTGTCCTCTTTGAATATGAGCTCTCTCTCGAAAGACCGCTCGTCTAGCTACAAAGACCACGTCCTCGCTCGGTCTGTAGAATAGATATCCAAAGGACTGTTTGGGATAACCAAGGAAGAAACACCTTTCGCTTCTTTCTGCGAGTTTGTCTTGAGTCTCTCGTCTAACGAAAGCCTCACAACCCCAGACTTTGATATGTACCAACGAGGGAACTTTCCCCGTCCACATTTCATGAGGTGTTTTAGCAACCTTTTTAGTAGGGACAAGATTGAGGATATGGGCGGCAGTCTCTAAGGCATACCCCCAGAAGTGAATGGGAAGTGAAGCTCGACTCATCATGGAACGAACCATGTCCAACAGGGTTCGGTTGCGCCTCTCTGCAACACCGTTCAACTGTGGTGTCCTGGGAGGTGTCAACTGCGAAACTATTCCGCATTCCTTTAGATAGTCTAGGAACTCGATACTTAGATACTCTCCGCCTCTGTCGGACCTGAGCATCTTTATCTTCCTGCCTAATTGATTTTCTACCTCGTTCTTAAACTCTTTGAACTTTTCAAAGGTGTCCGACTTGTGCTTGATCAAGTAGATATAACCATATCTACTAAAATCGTCGGTAAATGTCACGTAGAACCGCGTGCCATCCTTTGTGGTTGATCTGAATGGACCACACACATCCGTGTGAATGATGTCCAGCAGACCCTCACCTCTTTCAGAAGACCCTTTGAAAGGTGATTTAGTCATCTTGCCCAACAGACAAGATTCGCATACATCATCTGACCTGAGGTCGAATGATTCCAACACTCCATCCTTTTGGAGTTGGGCGATGCGTTTCTTGCTGATGTGCCCGAGTCGACTATGCCACAGACATGCCTTTTCTACACCACTAGTAGAATCAATATAATTTACACTATGTCCTAAATTGTCAACACATTCAACAGTTTCATACACACCATCACAAGGATAAGCAGTAAAAATCAAAATACCATTTTTGAAAACAGAAATAGAACCAATTTTATTATCAAAAGAAAATTGAAATCCTTGTCTGAACAATGCGTGAAATGAAATAATGTTTCTTGCCATTTCTGGCGAATAGCAACAATTAAATAATTCTAAGCTAACATCACTACTAAGCACTAAACTGTAAACGCCGATCTTGGTAACAGGGGACGATCTCCTATTGCCCATGATCAAGTTCGGTCTACCGTGCTCCACCTCCCTGCTTTCCTTTAGGCCCTGCAGATCAGAACAAATGTGAAAACCACATCCTGTATCAAGAACCCAAGAATTAGAAGATGGTGAGTTTTTAGAGATAGTGTATATACCTGCTGTCGATGGCTTTACTTTCCCATCCTTGACATCCTGCAAGTATTTGGGGCAGCTTCTCTTCCAATGGCCCTTTTCTTTGCAGTAGAAACAATCGGCTTCATTGGGGTTGGCTACACAAGGAATGTGAGAAGACTTGGTTCTCGAGCCATTGCTGGACGACCCGACCTGAACCTTTTCCCTCCAATTTTGCTTAGGAGGGCCCTTCCTTTTCTTTCCTTTGCCACTTCCAATAGCTAGGACGGGCTGATTAACCGAGGGTACACTTTTACCCTTCATCCCGTCCTCAGCAACTCGAAGCATGCGATGCAACTCAGTCAGGTTAGCCTGATTGTTGTTCAAATGATAAGCCAGCCTGAACTGGTCATAAGAACTCGGTAGGGAGTTAAGCACTATGTCAACGGCCAACTCCTCCGGTACAGGCATTGCAAGCTTTCTAAGCCGCTCCATGTAACCTTGCATTCTTTGCACATGAGCGCAGATGGACTCTCCATCTTTAGGTTTGCTGTTCGTGAAGTCCTTGACCACCTCGCACCTTCCGCAAGCTCCTTGTGCATCTCAAAGGGCCAGTAGTCTTCGTATATCCTTTGCAATTCGGGGTTCATTGTGGTGATCATGATGCAGGCCACTTTGGTCGCATCATCAGAATGTTTTTTGGTACGAGGCAATTTCCTCGGGAGTAGCAGTTTCAGGGTCAACATCGACAAGCTCAGTCTCGAGAACATACTCTTTGTTCTCGTACCTCAGAGCCATCTTGATGTTTCTAATCCAGTCATTGTAGTTTGTCCCGTTCAATTGAACATTGGAACACAGTGAGAGGATAGAGGGAACACTGGAGTTTGATTGGGGAGCGGATTGATCAGCAGAAGACATCTATAAAAGAAGGTAAGTTTAATTAGATACTTGTCGGTCCTTATAATAACCCAATATAAAATAAGGCTAGGATCCAACTATAACAATTTGCAGCATAGAAGAGGGATGCCGTAATCTATAAGCAAATTTTATAAAGGTAGGCGAATGACGATTCAGCCAATTCCACCGCGGAAAAATAATCTTATTATAAATGGAATTCCTAGTTTCTTTTGAGATATATTGAACTGTTCAATAGCATGTTTAATCTCGGATATGCCCCACCGTTTGTGACTGGGATGCCGAGGATCACAAACCAGGTGTGAATAACCATGCAAATTAGCTTGGTACTCTCGGGGTCCATTATCATCTCAAATTGATGTGCCGGTAAACCACACACGCTCCATCAACAATGATAACACCCGAGACACCCATTGCCACTCTTTATGAACCCCCATTGGTGTGTCGGTAAACCACACACGCTCCACCAACGTTTCATAAAGTGCAATGTACAATTTCATGGGGTAGCATCAAATTCACATTTTTCATAAAGTAACTAGATTGGGATTTTGTGTAAAGGTTCTAGTACTTTGATCATTATACTTTTAATGATTTAGTGGTTCTGTCAAACCTGTTCGGCTAACGACCCTCCACTGATCAGGCGAGCGGTGGGTGAGAGTGTTCACCCATTAGACTACCATTTTATAGGCAGTCTCCTTATACCCACTTTATAGACCAGCTTCGTGAATGAGGCCTACTATTGATTTGACTAACCAAATTTATCTCATATATATACAGTATTAACTTTTAATAATATATATAAGATGTATTTTAAAAACATTTAAAATATTCAAGGTTTATCTTTTAATTTTACCAAATTTAACAATTAAATTTTAAATTAAATTAAACCTCAAATTCAATTTAATCAATTTTAATTACCAATTAATTAAATTAATTAAATATAAATATTTTAAACATTTTAAAATATTTTTCTGGATTTTTCTATTAATTTTCGACAATTAATTAAATCCTTTTTGAATTATCTTTTAATTAACAATTAATTAAATTAATTCAAATGAAGATAGGTTTATCCAAATTAATCAAATTAATTAAAACCTATCCTTAAACCCCTAATTTTCGATTTCAAGAAAAAAGGTTTAAGGTTATCCATTTAATTAACAAATAAAGTTATCAAAAATAGAAAACCTCCTAAAATCCTAATGCCAGATTTCGAAATTACCAAGGGGGGGGGGGGGATTAGGGTTTCCAAAACCCTAATCCTAGAAATCGATCCATAATAAAATTAGGGTTTATAGGCTTTAAACCCTAATACAGTTATAACAATTCAACAAGAAAACAAAACAGACTCTGATACCACTGAAAGGTTTTCTGCAAACCATGAACTAAATAACCTAAGTTCATATGCAACCTATAAGGATCTATGTTTTCTTCTAATTGAACATATAACAAAACCTAAAGGCCATAAGAAAATTAACTAAAAGAATAAAATTAGAAAAACCAACCTTTTAGAATTTTCTAGAAGCTGAGCAGCAATATTATCCTGCCTCAAATGAGATCACACCCAAGCTTGGAGAAGATGGTCACGAAAATCCAGAGAGAGTATAATGAAATTGGCGAAATCATATGGTGGTCAGGGAGCCCTATTTATAGTTTCCAGATGATTAACTGATAAGCCTTAGAGATAAACCTTTTTTGAATTCAAATAAGATAAACCTTTTATCTTATAATTCAAACTCCTATTTATCCTCTATATATCAATTTCGAAATTCTATATATCCATATATAGATTTCGACTTTCAACTGGTCACTGCACACTGCCACTTACTCAACTATTGAATAATTACAGTTTCAGTCCCTGCACCTTTAATTAATTAATTTAATCCCCAAATTAAATCCAATTAATTCTGGATTAATTCCTAATTAATTAATATAGTTTCTGATTAATATATTATCACTTTAATATATTAATAAACCATATATTTAATTCATGTTGATTTATTAATCCCATAATAAATCAACCTTTCTCTCTACCGAATTTTCTACCAAACCTCCAGTCATGAGGGCAAGACAAATGGACTGTGCTTCTATTAATTAGGTAAATACTAATTATTAGTCATGGCTTAGACACCTAATCCAACACCATTTTCATGATTCATTTTGAATAATTACAAGAGAAATCCTATATCCTCCTGATTTTTCCACCTACTCATCCTCCTAACTATTTGAAATGATGACAAGTGTCACATTCAATAAAATTAATACTATTTTAATCCACTCCTCACTATTTCACATGGTTTGGAGGATAGTTAAGAGGAAAAACTAGGAGGATATAAGATTTCTCTAATTACAATTTCGAATGAGTAAACGCTAATAAGAAAGTAACTCTGATTATGATGAAGACTAGAACATTCGGGAATTAAGAAAACTAAATAGGTTGAATAATAAATATGATCTCATTAATTTGGTTTAATCAATACAATTAGGACAAAGACCTATATACCGTCTAGTGCCTAAACTAATCAGTTTGAATAATACTTCAAAATTAGTTCTAAAAGTTCTCACCCTATATCTAGTTCTCATTTGAAACACACACACACACACACACACACATATATATATATATATATATATATATATATATATATATATATATATATATATATATATATATATATATATATATATATATATATATATATATATATATATACCAAGGGGATTTTGTGACACCTAGAAACATAATTGCGGCCACTTATTTTGGTGAGCAAAATATAAAAAAAATGAACAACAATTAAAAAAAATAGTTTTTTTAATAATTTCATCACTTTTTATTCAAAAAATTTTAATAAATAAAAAATAAAAAATCAACGTCACAGTATATTATTTTAACCGCATTTGTTCTTGATATATATACTATTAGACGTGTAATATTTTTGTATAAAATTATGAACTATTTTAATTTTTTTGGTGTAATATCTTAAAATAATAATCCAAATTTGTGTAAGATATGTTTAGAATATTACTCATATGAGTAATATTCTACTAAGATTTGGTGTGTAACGTTTCAAAACGCTATTTATTTATTATTAAATTTTTGTATAAAAATATGAGAATAAATAATAAAATTATATATATATATATATATATATATATATATATATATATATATATATATATATATATATATATATATATATATATATATATATATATATATATATATATATATCTACTATCTACTATACCTAATAAATAAAAATAAATTTTGCCACGTGTCCTTTTTATAATGAGTATCCTCCGGTTGATATGTGGCTTTCTCCTAATAAAATTTTGAATTTCACAATTCATTGCTTCTTTTCCGCTTTCCTCTCCATCCCCGCTTTTTCTTCCATGTATTCTGTAGCCTTAACCTAACTCTCCACCCAACTTTGCAGCTTTAACTCCGATATGGATTCTATACATTCAAATCTTGAAATCCGCTTTGCCTAAATCTCGGCACATACCCTTTAGGGTTTCGAATTCCCTCTTTGCAGTCCTTCGTCTATAAATTCCACAAACTCTTCATGATTCAATGACACCAAGAGTTTCCTTCTGTTGCTTGATGCAAGAAATGGAAACCGTCATTGAAGACAAAGACGAAAAGACTCAGGTCCTTGAAGGTTTACTCGACTACATCGTGTGCACGACTCAGGTTTCTATCAATCAATTTTTATTATAAATCGAAACATTCTTTAACCAGAAATTAATATCGAATTTCTAATCTCTCACAGGAATCTCAGTATCATGAAGAAATATCAAGCTCCAAAGTTGTAGGTATCAATGGCAAATCGAGTATCATTTAACCCAACAAGAATCTGAAGCCTTATCTTTGATCTGTAATCAACTTCTAATCGAAACTCAACAATCCAGTTTAATTGATCTCCTTGAGGTCGAGGTAATTGTATTAATAAGGGAAGGGAAGCAGCTTTGCTACAACCATTGCGAAGGTTTCTTATCTTCTACTTTCTCCTCCTTCAGTGTCTTATCGTCTACTCATTGTTTCTAAAATTAATGCTTCATCAATATCTGATTTCATGAGAGAAATTGAAATACAATCTCTAATTTTTTTTGGTTCTTGTGCGATTTGCTTAATCTCTTCTATTTTCGCCACTAATAAAGGATGATTCTTTCTGCTCTTTTGACTTCTGTTGGCATAAATTTTTGTTTATGTTTACTATTCTTCACTTTATACTCCATATTGAAGAATCAACCAATTAATGCTGATGTTTAACCTTGCTAATTCAAGATTGTAAGGAGTTATTGGGGAAGAATGCATCCAAGAGGAAGAACTCCTATATGTTCTTACAAAAAAGCCCCAACTCATTTGTTATGAAGGGTTTGAACCCTCTGATAGAACGCATATTGCTCAGGTATGTTAACAAAAACTCAATTTCCTTTACTCTTTTAAAATTTACCCAAAATTGTTTATTTTTTAAGCTCATATTCTGTATTTCTAGCAAAACAGGGTGTTATGAAGACGATTAATGTTTATAAACTCACTTTTTCTGGTTGCAAAGCAAAGATTTGGATTGCAGATTGGTTTGCTCAATTAAACAACAAAATGGGTGGAGATTTAAACAAAATCCAAACTGTTAAAAAGTATTTAATTGACATGTGAAAAGTTTCAGGCATGAATTTGGATGATGATAAAATAGACTTTCTTTGGACTTTTGAAGAAATTAATTCAAGGGCACTTGAATACTGACCACTTAGGTAGTTGGGTTGGATATTGCTAGAAGAAACAAGCTTCCAAGAATAACGAGGTAGAATATTTAGAAATTAGTTAATTTATATACTAATTTTACTAATCACATTATTTTGGGTAAAGAGGACGGTACCTCTGGCAAATTTTATTAATAAAAAGAATAAATACAATTTAAGGCTGGGGACTCCCCACCAAAAAACAACAAAAAGACCCATTGGGACAGGCCCCAATGGTCAACAAGGCAATACTAGGAACCAAAATAGGTTTTGGAACCCGAGAACAAAACAGGAACATAAACAGCAAACATCCTGCAAAAAAAAAAAAACCATAGAAGCAGAGAAATATATAATAGAAAAGATGAGATGTGAGAGAATAATAGACCACAGAGGAAAATAGGAGATACATCTCTCAACATTAGGGTAGGGACCATACTCTTTTAGCCAAAATAACATTAGGAGAAGGTTTCATAGAGAGACTCACCAATCTACAACGGACATCATCAATAATAGTCTTGACAACATCATGATACGATTGTCTCTTATTCTTAAAAATCCGGTTATTTCTTTCCTGCCAAATGTGGTAGATAGCTCCCGCAAGCACCAGTCTTCAAATAATGGACCAAACGGTCTTACCCTTAGTGATGGGCTTGAGGAGATTTATAATATCCGACCAGCAATTTATGGGGAAGGAGAGGTTCATAACATGCTGAAGATCATGCCAAACCATAGAAGGGAAAGAACACTCAAAGAAAAGATGTGGAAGGGAATCAGAACAATCACCGCAGAAGGCACATATAATGTTGGCGTTAGTCTCCCAGCTTCTGATTTTATCATGGGTCTTGAGTCGATCTTTGAGAGCAACCCAGAGAATGAAGGCATGTCTAGGGATATTCTGGGAGTACCAAACAAGATGATACCAGTCGATAGGCTGGTCCGAGGGGCGTATAGAGTGCCAGACAGAACGGACCGAAAAAGGAGAGACCTTACCGTCGAAAGATCTCTAGAGGAGTTTATCAGGAACGGACGTGGAAAGAGAAGGGGGGTTATGAGAAAGTAGAACGGGATGGGAGTCCTGCCAGCAATAGGGGCGCACCCAACACCCGTTGAGGACAAGGTCAGCAACGTTAGAATCAAGAGTGAAGCCCGCTGTATGGATGTTACGGGCGGATAAGAACTGAGAGAGGGGACCAGCAGGATGCCAGTTATCGAACCAAGCAGACGTAGAGCAGCCATCACCAACCTTGGAGACAATAAAGCCCCTGATCTTACCCCGCATGTCGAGGATATTGCGCCACCCATAGCCTGTACCGCGCTTCTTGGGGGCATCCCAGAAGTTACGCCCACAGAGGCGGTACGAGTGGATCCACCTGACCCAGAGAGAATCCTTATTAGAAAGGAGTCTCCAGGTATGGGAAGCCATAAGGGCAATATTCCAAACAGCAAGGTTAAGAATACCCAGACCACCATGGGTCTTAGGGAGACATACAGTCTTCCATGAGACTTTGGCTTTACCACGCTTCATCTCACCGTTGCACCAGAGGAAACCCCTAGTGAGTTTCTAAATCTCATTAGAGATAGATTTAGGAAGAATAAAAACGGAAGCCCAATAAATTTGCATGGAAGAAAGGACAGAGAGGATGAGTTGGAGACGACCGGCAAAAGAGAGACACTTGTTTTTCCAGTCGTTAATCCTGCATTTGACTTTATCAACTAGGCGTTTACAGTCCTTGTGGACAAGACGAGTGGTGATGATAGGGACACCAAGGTATCGGACAGGGAGAGATCCCTCCAGAAACCTAACAATACGATCAATGGAAGCTCTGGTCCTCTCACCAACATTGCAGTAGAAGGCTTCACTCTTCGCTTCGTTTGGGTGGAGCCCAGAGACCCTAGAGAATTCAGCAAGAGAGTCATTTATGACACAAACCGAAGAGCTATCGCCATGATAGAAGAGAAGAAGGTCATCGGCAAAGCAGAGATGGGTGATCTGTGATGTCGGTCGAACAACTCTCAAAAACGGAGAAGGTATTGAAGATAGGAGTGGAGCGCACAGACTGTTTCGGGGGCGTGGTGAAAGAAAGGCGGACGATGGGGGTAGGGAAACCGGGTGGGGGATTATCAGAAAGTGGGGGAATGGGGGGCGATTCTTATTAGGAACCGGGCGGAACTCAAATCGCGACTTATTTTTATTAGTTTTAAATTTATTATTATTTTTGGAAAAATAGTTTTCTTGCGAAGTGTTTTGGTATTTTCCACTCGGATAACTTTTAGAAGATTCATTGTTATTCTTGTCATTTTTAGAATCATGTTTTGAATAATTTTTCTTTTTTGAAACCGTAATAAAATCATCACTTTTATCTATAATGGTAGAAAATTGAGGTTGTTCTAGCTTTCCTTAGTTTTAGGAGAAGTAGCATTAGCTTTAGCAATAACTTGCATACACACATGTGTTTCATGACCAAACACCTTACAATGGGAGCACATAGGCGGTTTCCATTCATATTCAACTCTAAGAGTATGAGTAGAAAATTCAAGAGTATCGGGATCAGGGATTCGAATCATCACTTTGTCAACCCATGTGGGACGCGTGGGTACTTCTAGGAGTACACGTGCATAAACGGCTTTACCAGCAGCATAAGTGCACATGTTTGCCGTATAAGAGTCCATGGCAAGCGGCTTTCCAATTTTAGAAGCAATGTGACTTAAGCCTTCCTCACTTCATGTCTCATAAGGGATGTCATGTATTTTAATCCATAGAGGAAGTTTGTCATGGTTGTTTCTATGAATGCTAAGTCCGGGTCTCCATTTTTGCATTACAATGGGCGCACACCTAAAAGTCCATGGGCCGTGGGTTATAACATGTTTGAGACCTTGGTCGTTGTTAAATTTAAATAAATAAATTCCATTACCATTTAACAGAACGTCCTCAAGACCATGTTGGGACCACATCTTTGAAGCAAGAAAGCGGACATCCGAGTAATTCATGTTACATCCAACAAAATAACCACATATGGTCCTAGCATGAGTCATACATATTTTATTAACGACCGCCACCGGTATATCAACGGGAACCTCAACATCTTGATTTAAGTTAGGAATGAAGCGAAAGTTATCGCTTGAGTGTTTATGCGAACCACTCAAAATGTTTGCTTGAGAGTTAATTAGTAACGGAAGTTTACGAGACCAAGCGTTATTATTTTTGTTTTCTGATTCCATATTACGTATATTAGAATTATTATCTGGAATAAAACTTGGCTTATAGACATTGGTATTTTTATTAAAAGGCCTAAATGTCTTTGGAGTTATAGAATTAATGTGCTTAGGATGGCATTTTGAATTACTAGATAATCTGGGATTTGGAAGGCCCAAGAGTGAAGTGGTCTTAGCATAGCCCAAAGGGGGATGCAAGTTCTGAAGGCCCAAAATGCAAGCCGAATTGGAAGTTGGCGGTTGTCCAAGAATGGAGGAGGTGGATCCATTTTGATCTATATGGGGCAAAGGCATAGAAATGCCGATCCTATGCATTGTTTGGGAATCTCTTTTGAATTCACATGTGCTTGCAACATCTTGGGAAGAAGAAAAGTAGGTTTGTTTGTCCCCCATAATAGAAACATATTGGTCCCTTTTATCTATATTCAAATGAGCCTTTAAACTAATGGGAATCTTATCATTTTCCTTGTCTAGATCAATCAACTTACGGTTTATATGAAAAATAGAGGGAGAAGTAGAGTTACCTTCCCCAATGTTCGAGGGAGTGTTCTTGACCGTTGGAGCGTATATCCCACTCGTGTTCTTGACCGTTGGAGCGTATATCCCACTCGCATGGAAGACATCTCCGATGTGAGGAAGCATGCATTCACCGGCTTCCCCGTTGATCGGTATTTTGTTGGTGACCGTAGGTGCTTCTACTTCATTTGGAGAAGATACAATTCCGTTTGTTGGAGTTTCAACTTCATTTGCAGAACAGAAAAAGCCCTCCCCAATTAACGGTTTGATGTTTGTTGCCATTGGAGTGTCTTCTCCATTCGCAAATGAGGCAGGTTCGGTATTTTGTTGGTCACCATCATCTTCAACATCATCATCTTCATCATCTTCTTTGGCATCATCTGATGAGTAATCCGTTATCATACCATCTTTGCAACTACCTTCGGTATCATGATGGTAATTGGGTGAAGCACACTTCTCCAAAGCATCACTAACGTCAGTCGAAACAGTAGCATACAATCTATATTTTTTTTTTGTTTTTCGAGATCAATTTGAGAATGTATATGTCTTCCTTTTCTAGTTGAAGCAGATTTTCTTTTTTGAAGATATCCAACACTGTAACTTTTTTTTGTATGCTTTTGTTAATGGAAATATCCAACACTGTATTTTTTACACCAAATTGTTTGAAAATACGTGTCTGTTTGTTCTTCATCTTTTCTATTCTTCTTTCAACCATATTGAGAGTACTTGCAGGTTTTGTAAAACTTTGTGCATCAAACATATGATTTTGATTTCCTTGCACCACACCGGTTTCCAATGATGAATCTAGAACAGGAATTATGCCCGGTGATACACCGACCATTCTTTTAAAAACAACTTGTAGGATCCGATTTTTGAGCTTGGCCCTTCAAGTTAAACTAGCAGAAACTCTCTGTACGTAAGAATAAGGAGGTAGAATATTTAGAAATTTGTTAATTTATATACTAATTTTACTAATCACATTAAGAATAACGAGGTAGAATATTTAGAAATTTCTTAATTTATATACTGATTTTACTAATCACATTAAGAATAAAGAGGTAGAATATTTAGAATTTTGTTAATTTATATACTAATTTTACTAATCACATTATATATAAAAAGGTTCAAACGAGAACCACTAAAAGGTTGAGAACTGTGAGAACTACTAATTCACAGTTTAATAATATTGTATTTTTTATTTTTACCACTTATTTTTTTATCAAAATAAAATTACCAAACACATCAAAAAAATATAATTAACATTCATTTGCTATTAGATATCAATATTGATGTGTTTTAAAGAAAAAATATATTCCGTTATACTATTTAGAGTTTAATAATTAGAAATTTTGTTATATTGTGAATATTGTAAAACGCATTAAAAAATAAGAAAATTTATTAAGTTTGATGTATTTTCACATATTAAACAAGTGTGAAAAAACAAAAAAAACGAAAAAACATGATTCTTAATGTATGAATATCGGTTCTCACGGTTCTTAACCTTTTAATGGTTCTCATTTGAACACTTTCATTTATATATATATATATATATATATATATATATATATATATATATATATATATATATATATATATATATATATATATATATATATATATATATATATATATATATATATATATATATAATGAAAAAACCAATGCACACTGTTAAGAAGTTAAGAATTACTTTGTTAAATTGTATAAATAAATTATATAGGGAGAATTTATATATGTCCTGAATAAACATATAAATATCATATTTGTCTAACCTAATATCTAAATATCATATATACCTTTTATAAGCTTTCAAAATATCATATTTGTTCAACCTAATTTCTAAACATCATATATACCTTTTATAGGTTTCTAAAATATCATATTTGTCCAACATAATCTTTAAATGTCATTTATACTCTTTATGAGCTTCCAAAGTATCATATTTGTGCAGCCTAATTTCTAAATTTCATATATATCCTTTATAAGCTTCAAAAATGTCATATTTATCCAACCTAATATCTAAATATCATTTATACGCTTTATAAGCTTCCAAAATATCATATTTGCCCAAAAACAATTTAAATATTGTAAAAGATTTTTAAGACACTTTTTGTAATTTAAAGTTATGATAAAGATAAGACAATATGGAATGACTGAAATACATGTACTTCGATTTGTTGAAATACTTTCAATCTTTTAATCACACTTCTCATACAATCATGTTGCCGGAAAGTGTAAACACAATCAACATCTTTTTCCGTCTTAAGACTATCATCGACGAAGACTAAGTATGACAAACGAAAAATAAGTAAGGTTGACGATAATAATTGGTGCAAATGATTATTGTTGAAGATGGAAATTTGTGCTGAAGATGATTATCGATGGCGACAAAGTACGGAGGACGACGACTATAGATGATGGATGGCAGATAGTGACTATGGACGACGATACTGACGAAGTCGCCCTTCCCACAGTTTGCATAGTTTGTGTTTTCAATTTCCAACGACGCGTTTGTGTGATAGATTTGATTGAAAGATTGAAAGTATTTCAACAAAATATAAGCAGAGGTATTTTGGTCATTCCATATTTTCCTTATATTTATAATGTTAAGTTACAAAAAGTGATAATAAAATGTTTAAAAATATTTTTAAAATAAAAGAATTTGGGCAAATATAATATTTTAAAAACTTGTAAAGGGTATATATATGATATTTAGATATTAGATTTAGTAAATATAATATTTTGGAAACTTATAAAGGGTATATATATAATATTTAAAAATTAAATTGGACAAATATAATATTTGAAAAAATTCTCTTAATTATATAAGTATGTTGAATTACCGAACAAAAGAAATAAAAGTACGAGTTTAAAATTATATAATTAATGTTGAACGATTGATTAAGCTAAAAATGTTACCACCCATCTGCCCTCTACTAGCTAGCTCCGCTCATTCGCAAAATTCAATTGTCTATGTTTGTCAAAGTCTCATGGTTATGTGTTTGTGTTTGGGGTTAAGATTGTAAATGACATGAGGCATGACGTGATGGTAATGTCAAATCTCAAGTTTTACGAGTCTTGGCAAGCCATGACGTTTTTCAAGGCGTAATGTAATACGGTAATTTTATATGAATGCATACTTATCTTATATATAAATAGAGATTTATATTAAAAATATCAGGTTTTTAGAAGTGTTTCATCAATAATTAATAATAATAAGTTAACAAAAACCCAAATGTTTTATACTCAATCGAGAAATACAAGACAAAGAAGAAAAAAAATGTGTCATGACACACTATGACTCGCTTTGACACGCGTCACGCCTAACAAAGACACCTTAAACGTTTTGGGGACGGCAACCTCGCTCCTCGACGCCATTGCACGCATTGGCGCCGCTATGACGCGTTATTCAAAACCTGTTTAGGATATACCTTCTGTACATACTAATAAATATGTTAAATTTCTATGTCGAATAAAAAATAAGCTTAACCATACTTAATAAATCTTTTTTACCAATTGATCTCATCATTATAATTAACTTTTGTTGTTTCTAATATATTTTTAGCCCGTCAAAAAAGAATACGACTTTATCATAAATTTATATAATTATAAATTATTTTGATCGAAAAAGTGGTGGTCTGGCCGATAGTTCCATTAGATGATAATCTTTTCCAAAAATTAGTCAGCAAACCAATAATTTAGTACGAGGATTATTAAATTCCAATTACGTCAGCAACTTTGGCCCTTATTTAGCCGTTTTTGAACCATTTTAAAAGACTAATTCATCCTTTCTTAAACCAATTTATGGAATAATATGTGACATGTGTGCTTCTCGACTAACCTAATTTGGCAAAAAAAAAAAAAAAAAACATGATAATTTCCATCATTGTAAGGATGGTAGCGATAAGGATTAAGTTTTTTTCTATACAATAACAATGATCATGGGCGATCCGTTGATTGTTATCCATTTTTTAACCATTTAAGACCACGAAAAACATAAAAATAAGCCCTTAAATATGGTATTTTAATATATATAAATGAAATCCGTTAATGTTATGATAATATTCGATACTTAACAAACCATTACAAATTATAAGTGATGAATTAAAAATAGAAAAATTGTAACACCCTAATTTTTCTATAATATAATAGATAAAGGAATACAATCTCAAGGTAATACTAGTAACAAATAAAAACTCCTCATATCGTCTAACAAAAGCGGAAGCGATAAAATAAGATAAACTTCTTGATTGACGATCATTGGGTATTACGTCTTCATGAAACTTCTAAGTCTTCATACCATCTAAGCCTTCTCCTTTCCTTTTCCATTGCCACTCGCTAGGTTGTTTCATGGGTTGCGCACATTTAAAATTCTATCTGGGTAAGCCTAGGGCCTAGTGAGTTCGTGTTGCACATAGATGTCCATCAATGTAAAAAAAAACAAATAATTTTAACAACAACTGGTATTAAAGCGGATAACACCCAATGTCACAATTTAGGGGAACATTTAATTATCCAAAGAAAGAACCAAAGGCTCGTTTCTCTTCCCACTTGGCAAAACACACCCTTATGCTCAAACATTTTAAATATACAAGGAAGTGAGAAAATATTCTCAATTCCCATCCCCGTCGTTTGCAATACATCCATCATGCTCACGACTAATAAACACCCCGTTCTCACTAAATGCGACACACAGTAGACAAGTTGGGGCTAGCCCACTTGGCTAACAAGGTGATTACTAATAAGGAGGTCATGGGTTCAAACCCTGGCACTAACATAACAAGGAGTAGTTTAGGAGTAGGAGTAGGATATATTTGCCGTTCAAAAAAAAAAGTAGACAAGAAAATACAAACAACGTTTTCATGCATACCATCAACGATTTATAAAATAAACATATAATAGCCTCATTTTACATAATAAACATTTTGTGCAAGCAACCACAGAACACGGAAAACTCACCTGGGTGATGCAGTCCTTAGAACAAGCTTGGCTCTACTAAGTGATCTCCTTAATTGCTAAAAGACCTCCAAAACTTTCATAACTTCCTTCTTCGATTTCACCTTCGATTCTTCACCGTTTATTGTGATTTCTGAGTGCATTTCACTCTATTTTTCGTGCTATTTATAATGCCCAAAGTTGTAACCGATGAGACCCTATTAATTGCTCGAATTTACTCCATCATCAAGATGATAGTTTTTTTATAAAAATACCCATAATTTCCTCTCCATTAAACCTAATTACTCCTAATTAATATTCTTAATCATTGACATAATAACCTAATAAGATTTTATTCATAAATATTATATAATATTGTTTTTAGTTATCACAAACTTCCCCCCTTACAAAAATTCCGTCCTCGGAATTTGAATTAAGAAAATAACTGCGAGTATTTAGCCTTCATGTCTCGACATACCTGACTTTTTATCTGTGGACCGATTTCATTTGTCTACTGCTCGACCTTGGTTGTTGTTACCCTTATTCTGAGGACAGTCTGACCGGATATGATCGCGGGACTCGCACCCATAACACACTTTCCCCGTCCTGCATTCTGAAGCAATGTGTCCTGTCTTTCCACATTTGTAGCAAGTCATCTGGTTCATGGCGCACTCCCCTTTATGATAACCATTGCATTTGGAACACTGATTAATCCCAGAACTTTGTTCACCCATACGATCCTGGCCTGAATTCTTCCCCTTCTTGGAATCGTTGTACGTACCTTCCCATTTCCTTTTCTCTGAAACTCTGTCCTCACCTTGACGATTTTTTTCTCGTTCTCGTTCTTGAGCAGCATCCACAGCCGACTGAAAGGTACTTGGACTTTGGATCTTTACAAAATCTCGAATACATGTTCTTAGCCCCCAAATGTACCGTTCCACCCTTCTTTCCTCGGTAGCTACATAGAATTCCACAAATCTAGCTTTCTCGATGAACTTGGTGGTGTACTCTCTTACCGTCATACTCCCTTGTTCCAACCTCAAGAACTCCTCTTCCCATTGCTTGATCGCTGTACAAGGGTAGAACTTCTTCATAAAAATATCCTTGAACTCGTCACATGCCACTCTCCTTGCTTGATCAGCACCTCTCGTTACTTTCTCCATTTGCCACCAGTATAGAGCTTCTCCCTTAAGCATCATTGCAACATATACCACCTGATCTTTATCCGCGCATTTACTTGTGTCAAATGTTTCTTCGATTTCCGTGATCCACCTCGATGCTATGACAGGGTCAATTTCCCCCTCAAACGACGGTGGTTTTCAAGTCATGAAGGTCTTGTAAGTACAACTTCTTCGCTCGTGCTGGAAATTTGATCTTGACGGCTGGGCAATACTAGGTTCATGGTTTGAGACCGGCGTACCATGCTCGTACTCGTACTCATCCTCTCCATTGTTATTATCATTGTTTGCATTCAATACTGCATCACGAGCTTGAGCAATTACGTTCGGTAAGTTAGCTTGTATAGCTTGAGCAATCTCATTAGCTAGTTCCTCCCTGGTTATCACATTTGTTTCACGGCCTTGCCCCCGACCTCTACCACGATCGCAGTTGGAGTTGGAGCTTCCATGAGTTGATGTTGTAGGTATCGGTGCTGTGCCAGCTCCCCGGCCTCTATCCCTACATGTTCCCCCTCCTCTTCCTTGACCACGCCCATGGCTTGCGACAAAATTCAAAGGAGCCTCTGACACTCCGCTGGTGGCGTGACATTCGCTCTAGTAGGAACATATGTTCCCTCTGGGGTGCGATTTATTATATTCCAACTCTTTCAGAATAACAATTAGTGGAAAGTAGTCTAGGTTAACCTAAGAGTTTCACCCCTCTCGTCTAAGCTTAGGCGTTTATGGAAAACACCTAATCTGCTTAAACAATCCCAAGTCTGCACGTACCAGATATTTTCCGCTTTGGCTACCCGGACGAAAACTTCCCAGGGGTCACCCATCATGGAATTTCTCTCATCCGGGCACGCTTAACTGCAGAGTTCTTATGGGATCTGCCGCCCTCACGGCTTTAAAACGTGTCTGGTAGAGGAGGTATCCACATCCTTTATAAGGCATGTTTCGTTCTCCTCCCCAACCGATGTGGGATCTGAGTGCGCTAACCCTTCTCCTCCCTCATCAGGGATTCGACGTCCTCGTCGAACACCATCGATCCATGCCTTGGCTTTGATACCATTTTGTAACACCCTAATTTTTCTATAATATAATAGATAAAGGAATACAATCTCAAGGTAATACTAGTAACAAATAAAAACTCCTCATATCGTCTAGCAAAAGCGGAAGCGATAAAATAAGATAAACTTCTTGATTGGCGATCATTGGGTATTACGTCTTCATGAAACTTCTAAATCTTCATACCATCTAAGCCTTCTCCTTCCCTTTTCCATTGCCACTCGCTAGGTTGTTTCCTGGTTGCGCACATTTAAAATTCTAACCGGATAAGCCTATGGCCTAGTGAGTTCCTGTTGCACATAGATGTCCATCAATGTAAAAAAAATATTTTTAACAACAAGTGGTATTAAAGCGGATAACACCCAATGTCACAATTTAGGGGAACATTTAATTATCCAAAGAAAGAACCAAAGGCCCGTTTCTCTTCCCACTTGGCACAACACACCCTTATGCTCAAGCATTTTAAATATCCAAGGAAGTGAGAAAATATTCTCAATTCCCATCCCCGTCGTTTGCAATACATCCGTCATGCTCACGACTAATAAACACTCCGTTCCCACTAAATGCGACACACAGTAGACAAGAAAATACAAACAACGTTTTCATGCATACCATCAACGATTTATAAAATAAACATATAATAGCCGCATTTTACATAATAAACATTTTGTGCAAGCAACCACAGAACACAGAAAACTCACCTGGGTAATGCAGCCCTTAGAACAAGCTTGGCTCTACTAAGTGATCTCCTTAATTGCTAAAAGACCTCCAAAACTTTCATAACTTCCTTCTTCGATTTCACCTTCGATTCTTCACCGTTTCTTGTGATTTCTGAGTGCATTTCACTCTATTTTTTGTGCTATTTATAATGCCCAAAGTTGTAACCGATGAGACCCTATTAATTGCTCGAATTTACTCCATCATCAAGATGATAGTTTTTTTTTATAAAAATACCCATAATTTCCTCTCCATTAAACCTAATTACTCCTAATTAATATTCTTAATCATTGACATAATAACCTAATAAGATTTTATTCATAAATATTATATAATATTGTTTTGAGTTATCACAAAAATTGTGTTAATTAGAGACAGAATAGAAACGGATACCGACGAATTAGTGACGAAAACTCGACAAAATAATATTTCGGGCCCCTTTATGACGTGGGCCTTGTGCAGTTGCACCTCCCACACCCCTCAAGGCCGGTCCTGACTATGATTCTCGACGACTAATGTTTTGGGTATAATTTCCACCATTGGTCATTTTAAGGACATAAAGCTCATTTGAACATCGACCATTGGAGTTTGCCAAATAAAAGAGTCATAGGTAATTGTGACAAGTGTCACATTTAATAAAATTAATAATATTTTAAGCCACATGTCGTAATTTAACATGCGTAGGAACATGAGTAGGAAAAAAAAGTAGGAAGAAATACAATTTCTCTTTTAATCTTTATTGCCACAATAGATTGATAAATTTCTTTATGTAGTATTTATTTCTTTCCCACATATTTTTGATCTATGAATCTAGGTGATACTTGTGTTTTACTTTTTATTTCTTGTGGCCACAGCTCCCTTCTAATGAATAGTATGTGGTTTGTATTTTTTATTTTTCAATAAAAAGGAATTTATAAACCAAACTAAATAGATCTCCTGCTGCTATAAACGGCATAAAGCCCGACGAAATTTCCACGACTCGTTCAACCATGTAAAAAAAAGGAAGACTTGATTTCTCACCAAATTTCAGCAAACAGTTCCATTGACATTGTTATATAAATCCAAAGGGTTTGTCTATTGATTTAAAAAGATCCCAAAAGGATATCATTGCATTGAATAATAAAAAAGATAATGTTATTAATTAAGACCACTATGTGTATGCGTTAATAAAATTAAAACATATAGAGGTTTCCATGTATATGCATATCATAAAAGACGACTAGCTAGTTGCCAATTTTAGATTCAATGAACAAGCCATCGACCATTTACCACAGATTAACAAGTAATTTGTTTTCGATCATACTAGTGGCCAATTTCTCCTGGCAGGACGTTATGAAGAAGGAAATTAAATTTATAATATAACTAAGAGGCCCAGTTTGCCATCAATAGCCTAAATCTAGTTTGTCCTTTACAATTAGAGGTGCACAAAAAAACCGGTTTTTTAAATAACCGAAAATAATAACCGAACCGGTTTTTTTAATAACCGGTTTTTTAATAACCGAACCGGTTTTTTAACCGAACCGGTTTTTTAGCCGGTTTTTTATCTGAAACCGAACCGGTTTAAAAACCGAAAAAAACCGGTTTTTCTTCCGGTTAACCGAACCGAACCGGTTTAAAAATCGAAAAAAACCGGTTTGAAACTCAATCTCGTTTAAAAAAAACCGGTCAAAACCGGACCGGTTATAACCGAAACCGGTTTTTAAAAAAACCGGTTATTAAATAACCGAAACCGGTTTATAACCGGCTTTTGTGCACCTCTATTTACAATTTATCGTTTTATCCGAAACTCGTTATCCAGCTGAGACGAGGCCCACTTTACCATCAATAGTTCTCTTTCCATTTCTTAGATGATGTAAATTACGCAATTTCAACCCATTTATTAGAACATGGGTCGCAAGTTAAACTATTTCCTTTATATATAGGAACACTCACCTTGTAACCCGCCATACTTCATTTCGTTTTCTACTTCATATCCCTAAAACAATGGCGGTCTCTTTAAAGATGAATATGTTGTTACAGAAAAAAGATTTAGTGTTCAAGAGAATATGTTGTTACAGAAAAAAGATTTAGTGTTCAAGAGAGACAGAAACATTTGCAGCATGAAGAGCAAAACTATATCATGCAGGGCCAAACAGTTGTCCATGCATAACAAGAATCTGTAAATATATGTGGAGCCCAAGAGTGTCTCTCCAAAAGAGCCCTTGTGGAGAGAGGGAAGACTCCAACATATATACAAACTTATAGGACCGTGTCGCACCAATGTGGGATACACTAACAGAATCTGTACCAACTTCTTTCTTTGGAATCCCCACATGTTAGTTTCGATGATATCAAGAAGGCATACCGTGCCAAGGCCCTGCAACTCCATCCTGATGTATGTCCATCTTCCATTAGAGAAGAATGCACAAAGCAATTTGTGGAGTTACACAAGGCATATGAAATTCTTTCAGATCCAAACACACGGAGAATGTATCACTACAAGAATTAGGGGCATTAGGGGCGACGTCTTTAGGGGCGACATCAGACTTAGCGAGTCCGATGTCGCCCCTAAAGGGTATGTCGCCCCTAAAGCCTTGATCCGGACTTCGTCCCTTTGTTTAATCCTGGCCGTTGAAAGAAAACGTCATCCTACGGTGGTAAAAAAAGGGCGGTAAGTTTTCCCCCCAAAAATTTCGGTTGTCGCCGCTAATGCCCTAAGTCGCCCCTAAAGGGTGTCGCCGCTAAAGGCTGGATCCGGACACTCTCGTTGGGTATAATTTTAGCCGTAGAAAAAAAAACTGATCGTACGGTGAAAAAAAAAAGGGTAAATTTCCCCCCGTTTTTTGTTGCATGTCGCCCCTAATGCCCAAAGTCGCCGCTAAAGGGTGTCGCCCCTAATACCTAAAAGTGAATTTCTCCCATTCCTCTCCTCTTTCACGCATTCTGTTGAGTTCCAAACCTAAATTCTCTCTCGACCTTATGCGATTCCAGCCGGGTTTTTTGACAATTTTCAAGCTCTTTTTTCTTGTAATCTTCAACAAAAAGGTAATTTCTCATATATTGAACTTATTTATCATATATTGAACTTAGGGTTTTGTAGTTTTAATGATTGTTTCATGTTTTTTGTGTGGTTTTGAAGCTTGTGTTCTTGAAAGATCAATCACCAACAATATCTACTTATAATCTTCAACAAAAAGATAATTTTCTCACATATTAAACTTAGAGTTTTGTGATTATTTGGTGTTTTAATTGTTATTTCATGATTTATGTAAAATATGTTTGCTTGAAGATTTTAATGTATATAGTTGTTAATGTTAGTTTCAAAAGCTAGTTTTAATATACACAATTGATTGACTAATATATGTATATGGATTCTTTGATAATATGTATATAAATTTTTGATTATAAGATTGTATATGCCTATTTTGATATGAACACTTGATTGAATTTGTATGAAAATGTTAATGAATTGTATGATATGTTAAGAACTTAATTAGTTAGGACTTAATATTATGTATTGGATGTTATATTTATGTTATTATTGTATGATATTGTTAGTTTGTTAGGTTATTATAGGATTGTATATGTATATTTTTATATAAACACATGATTGAATTTGTATGAAATTGTTAATGAGATGTATGATATGTTTGATATTTGATAATTTCTATTATTGTTAAGAACTTAATATTATGTATTGAACTTTCTTTGACTTATTTGTTAAGAACTTTATTAGATACATACAACTTAATATTTCTCTCTCGAACTTGTGCGATTCCAGCCAAACTTTTGGAGGTTTTCAAGCTTTTTTTCTTGGAGGATTAATCTACAACAATATCTACTTGTAATATTCAACAAAAATGTAATTTCTCATATATTAAACTTAGGGTTTTGTAATTTGTTGTAGTTTTAATTGTTCTTTCATGTCTTTTTGTGGTTTTGAAACTTGTTTTCTTGATAGATCAATCTCCAACGATATCTACTTGTAATCTTCAACAAAAAGGTAATTTTCTCATATATTAAACTTAGAGTTTTGTGATTATTTAGTGTTTTAATTGTTATTTCATGATTTATGTAAAAATATGTTTGCTTGGAGATGTAAAAATATGTTTTCTTGGATATGGATTCTTTGATAATATGTATATAAAGTTTTGATTGTAGGATTGTATGCGGCTATTTTGATATGAACACTTGATTGAATTTGTATGAAAATATTAATGAATTGTATGATTTGTTAAGAACTTAATTAGTTAGGACTTAATTAGTTAGGAGTTAATATTATGTATTGGATGTTATGTTTAGGTTATTATTGTATGATATTGTTAGTTTGTTATTTTATCATGTGTTTGATTTTTGATGTTTTCAATTATTGTTAAGAACTCAATTGGTACTAAGTTAATATGTTATTATTTTTTTTTTTTTTGTAGTTGGACCATATTGATCGGTTGTTTAGCAACCCGAAAAAAATGGAAAAACTTAAAGATTTCGTTCGACATTTTCAAGAAGATGATGATGATAACGAAGGGAACGATGATGAAGACGGTAGTGGTCACGAGTAATTTGTGTTTTTTTAGTATTTTGTGTTAGATATAACTTTAGAACATATGTTATGGATTGTTTTTTTGGATAATATAACTTATTGTGGATGGTTTATATTTTCTGCATTTTATGGAGTAGCTGAATTGATTAAGTTCTTAACTATTGAGAACTTAATGAAATAAAGGAAAAAACAACTATTAGGAGCGATAAGTATTACCGACGACACCTTTAGCAATGGAAAGCTTATTGGTGATGACATCTTTAGCAACGACACTATTAGGGGCGACATGCAACTTTTAGCGACGACACTATTAGGGGCGACACCTTTAGAGGCGACATATAAGTATTAGCGACAAAGCATTAGGGGCAACACCTTTAGTGGCGACATGTCGCCCCTAAAGGCTTTAGGGGCGACTTTCAGGGGTATTAGGGGCGACATTTGTCGCCACTAATGACACTTATTCTTGTAGTATGATCAAGAACTGAGTCTGGTTGAATGTTTTGGTTGTGGTTCAGGTCATCGTTCCGGTTTCTGTGAAAGGAAGGTGTGGGAAATCCAACTTGCTGGGCTAAAGAAACGATCAGTTGATTGATTGGCGAGAATGAAAAACGAATCCATGTAGAAAAATATAGTATTTTAAAATTTTAATATTGTGTTTGTAGTGTTGATAATATGATATTATTTGTTGAATCTTGGAAGCGAAACACAATGAGAATAAATTAACTGAAAAGTTAGTCAAAATTACCATGCCTACCAATAAAGATTTGTTTATGATTAAAAACTTAAAATGATGTTTCCATTTTATGTGTGGAAAAAGACATCGGACTGCAGATGAACCTGGCAGCCACTTCCATCAGATGAGACAAATTCTACCATTTGGTTTTTAAAAATTCAATTCATGAGATTATGTTTTAAAACGTGCAACTCCCTAAAAGGACATATACGTCAAGATAAGGGGAAGAAATTAAAGAAACATCCAAAATATGATATGGAATTTAATTTTAAAATTTCAATTATATGGGAATAAATAATCGGAGCCCGTCGCATGATTCATTCTCAAGGACTGATATTCAAAATATAGAGATTTCTTTGCCACTATAACGACCTCAGTAAAGAGTACTCAAGGATGCATTAAGGATTGGTTTTTCCAACATTAATTGGAGGATGATAGTCCCGATGCGGGTAATTGTTGAACCCGATGATTTGTAAAGTTTTAATTCTTTTAATTACTTCCAATTTATAGTACGTTATCAGCGTGAAAGCTCTAACCAAGGTGATTAAAAAAAGTAGAAACCAAACCTATCTTAATCAAAGTATGTATCACTTAGTAAAAAATAATAATCATAATAAATTGTTTAATTAAAGTTATACAAACAAACAATTATAATAAACAACATAAATAATAAGACTTCTTTATATTCTTATTTCTTATACTAACATTTATTTATGTTAATTATGTTTATTTATGCATAGTAACATTTAATTATGCATACTAACATTTAAATTATGCAACTAACTTTTATTTATGCACACTAACATTGCTAACGTATATTTATGCATACTAACTTTTATTTACGTATACTGATGTTTATTTATGTATTTTCATTTTTAGATAATATTCATGTTTACTAATTTTTATTTATGTTTCTAATTACATCAAATAGAGTTATTTTTGTAATTATAGTGATTCTTTACAAAATTCATGTACATATAATGTAAATGTGTGTGTGTGTGTGTGTGTGTGTGTGTGTGTGTGTGTATATATATATATATATATATATATATATATATATATATATATATATATACGCACACACAATGGATATGTATATGCAACGGTAAAAAATAAAAAACAACGGTCACATTTTTCACTATAAATGACACCACTGTCATATTTGTTTCTACCACAAAGTAATTTCTCTAATTTTTCAAGGTTACCAAGATCAAAATGTTTTATCCGGTTTTGATTCTAGAAATTATATAGGCTATAGCACTTGCCATCATAATTGGCAATCTCACACCTAATGTATTTTATTTGTTCGTAGGTGATTGTTCTCCCTCTCCTCTTTTGTGCTATTCTTATTGAAATAAATGTATTCTAATTTTATCTTGTTATTTTTGTTCAAAATATATAGTTACAATATGTCAAACATAGCAAAGCTCAAGTTTGCAGCCCTTGAAGTAACCGGAAAAATGAAGGGTTTTATGCAAATCTATGAACTAAAAACCCTAAGTTCACATGCAACCTATAAGGATCTATGTTTTCTTCTAATTGAACATATAAATAATTCCTAAAGGACAAATAAAATTAACTAGAAGAAATAAAACAGAGAAACCAACCTTTAGGTTTTCATGGAAGCTGAGCAGCACAAGTGTCCTGCCTCAAATGAGATCACACCCAGGGAGCAGAAGGGGAGAACGAAATTCCAGAGAGATTAGTGTGATATTGGCTCCGGTTTCTAGGCTCTGGGGCTCCTTATTTATAGCCTCCAGCAGATAAGCAGATAAACCTTTAGAGATAAGCCTTTTTGAATTCAAATTAAGATAAGCCTTTATCTTAATAATTCAAACCTAATTATCTCCTATATATTAAAATCGAAAATATATATTTCCATATATATATTTCGCTGATTTATTTACCTGCTATAATTGTCACTTACTCAATTATTGAATAATTTCGATTCTAGTCCTTGTATTTTCAATTAATTAAATTAATCACCAAATTAATTCCAATTAATTCTAGATTAATTTCTAATTAATTAATATAGTTTCTAATTAATATATTATCACTTTAATATATTAATAAACTATTTATTTAAATTCTATTGATTTATTAATCACATAATAAATCAATCTTTCTCTCTACTGAACTTTCTACCAA
The DNA here is from genome assembly GCA_023525715.1 of Cichorium intybus. Taxonomy (NCBI): domain Eukaryota; kingdom Viridiplantae; phylum Streptophyta; class Magnoliopsida; order Asterales; family Asteraceae; genus Cichorium; species Cichorium intybus. The sequence goes on along the minus strand of CM042010.1, from coordinate 25,366,578 downwards.
ACCTCCGGCTATGAGGGAAACCCAAATTGACTATGCCACTATTAATTAGATAAATACTAATTATTAGTCATGGCTTAGACACCTAATTTAACAGTCTCCCACTTGGATAAGTCTATGACTATAATTACTAATTTAACCTCTAATTAATCAGCAAACTGTAGCTTCCTAGAAACTGCTGCCGAACTCTGACCTAGTCAGTTCTGTCCATAGATAAGTGATAATATGATCCTTCGTCCAACAAGATATTTTCAGACACGAGACATGGATTGAGATCAATCTATGTCCGATACTCTGTTTCCCGATTTTCGATTCTGCTTAGGACTTTAGAACTTCTAATTGAACACATCAATTTAGTCCAGGGTGGCCAGCACTTTAGTCAACTTCAAAATCATCGAGAGGCCTACAGATATCTGTTTCCCATCAGGGTCAAGGAACTAATAAGCTTCAACTCATATGCTTATATCTTTTACCAGTCAAATCATTCACAACAACACGTTTTATAACATTGAGTTATCGATGTGTTTTCGTATTATCAATAAACAACTGCCTTGTAAATTATAATTCATATCTCTCCACTTCAAGATCATAAGATATTATCGTATCATCATTGCTTGTGATATAATCCATGAACAATCTATTGAGCGTGGGTTTATCCAATACTCAAATCTCTATTTCTAAGTACTCATGAATGTTGTAGCAATCCTATTGCTATGTCTAACTCCTTAGACAGTCTACAAACCAATTCATAACAGCCTTGATTCAATACTTACTTCCCAAAGTATGAGCGACTGTGGACCTTTCTGAATAATTAAATTATTCGGGGAAGTAAAACATGCGAAAGTGAAACATAAAGATCTGACTGGCAGCTACTCCTGCTTATTATCAAGTCTCCACAAGGTAATCACCAAGTCGGACCTTGTCATAAACTATTATCGGTTTCAAGATTTATTTTAAACTTTCAATTCTAATTTTACAGCTATTTCTTTATGAACCTTACACTCTTTCTATGTTTCCAAAGTATCTTATACTTATACACTTTATTGCAGATGATCCAATCGGATGTTCATCCGATGACATCTCAATATGTTATCCTGTCAATTTCTCTCCTAACTCTATTCTGGTAATGTATACTGTGACTTCTTATGGTTCTGGGGTCTTTAGTCTACTTGACTGCACCCTAAGACTATTTCGAAGTGTTATGACGGTGAACCACACGCGCTCCATCAGAATACCAACGAGATTCTTTAACCATGAAGTCCTTAAACATCATGTCCTGACATTAATAATTACCATTTTGAAAAAAAAAACTTTCAAATTAACACTATCACCCCAATCATTTCCTAATGAATTCTCACTTGAGTTCAAACAATCCATCCAGTATTCCCAGCCAGACAATGTCCTGAATCCAACTTACTATGCCATAAACATCAAGTCATTAGGACATGTTCATGACATTATGATCGATCCAAGAAACTTGTGGAACCCGATCCAATCTTATTCCAAACCCTTTCGGAATCCAAAGATTATTTATAATCCTTGTGTCATGATTGTTTTTTTTTGAAAAACTATTTCCTTTCGGAGACTCTTCTCATGCATCTTGAATCTTATCAAGATCATGCTTACAATGGCTAGGTCTATGCTGGCAATTTCATCTATCCAATAGATGACTGTGAATTAAGTGAGTATGTTGCACCTTCTTAATTTCTTTCATGCCAAGTCATCACACTTTACAATGATACGAAAACCCTTTCATGTATCTTGAATCTCATCAAGATCATCTTGGCAGAGTCTGAACCTATCTCGTAGATGTTTACAACCACCTGAATATGCCGTATTTCTATTAAGGCTTTCATAGCGATCCGTCTCTTAACACCAAGTCATTACACTTTGTAATGAAAAAAGACGTTTCCTAGAAACAGTATGTATCCCACGTAGACCTGGCAAAATCAGACACGACACGACAACCCGACACGAACCCGACACGAAATTAGCGGGTTTGGGTAAGAGGTTTCGACCCGTTTAAGTAAACGGGTCGACACGACACGACACGAAAATTTAAACGGGTTGGGTTAGGGTCAAGACTTTTAACTCGAAAATGACCCGAATAACCCGTTTATATATATATATATATATATATATATATATATATATATATATATATATATATATATATATATATATATATATATATATATATATATATATATATATATATATATATATCAGTAATATATCTGGAACTGATTAACAAACAACAAGTTGGTTTAGTGGTTAGCGCTTATGACACTAGACAGTGAGGTTCGGTGTTCGAACCTCGTCCAAGGCGTTATTCATTTTGCAGCATGAATATTAGTTATCACATATTTTAGCTAGCAAAATATCCATCCCACATTGCTTGTGGGATGAAACTTAGGTGCATCTGATCCCCTATATAACAAGACTAATGGGGCGACTTGGATAAGAGATTAAGAACCATGGGTAGCACCGGATTAGTCTGGGGCGACTTGGATAAGGTTCAATTAGACACATGGGTTAAACAGGTTAAATGGGTCGTGTCGAGTTGAAACGGGTTAAACAGGTCGAGTTCGGGTTACAGCTTTCAACCCATTTATGTAAACAGGTCGTGTCCAGGTTCACCCCTCTCAACCCGTTTAGTGTCTTGACCCGACACGAACCCGACACGACCCGACCCATTTGCCACCTCTAATCCCACGTATGGAGATGGTAGACAACAGCGACACTCCCAATGGCTTTGGCACGGTTATGGACTATTCATAAAATCCAGGACTTTTGGTACATTTTAAGATTGCAAACCTTCTGACATCTTAATGGAAATCTTTCAGCCCTTTCTCAAAAATCCAATCCTTTGGCATATTTGTGAGAATCTGAATATCCTATCTTGCGAAATGCCCATGGGGTAATCTCGGGCTCATGTACCTTTGTAATGGGACACTCTTTGTGAGTCCCTATTAGTGTGCCGGTGATCCACACGCGCTCCACTAACGATTCACAATGTGCCATGCAGTTTCCTTTCGAATCTCATCTTCTATTGAGAGTGTTGTTCCCGGAATCAATTACTTGACTCTGAGTATCATCTCACTCAACCAGATGTTCTGAAGGTATGTGTCTATCCATGTCACTTTCTTTTGATGATTCAGTTACTCTCACTGGTTTTTAGACTAGGTGTTCTATATCAAGATTCGAGCAATACACAGCAACAGGTGTGTCCGTTGCTCTTAATCTCAATGTCTTTTACATATCTATGTAACCTAATGACTTTGTTAACTTTGTTCAAGACTTGCAATCTTCAGTTGACTCTAAGTCAACTGATTCCAAAATCCTATCCTCTGGATCTTTGGGTGATTCATTTCTTGCCACATGTGCTTTATAAAGAACTTAATCATCATCTGACTCTAAGTCAGATGATTCCAAAGTCCTGTCCAACTGGACCTTTGGTTGATTCATTTCTTGACACATTAAGAACTCAATTCATCAAGTGACTCTAAGTCAAATGATTGCAAAGTCCTGTCCAACTGGACCTTTGGTTGAATTGATTCTTATAACATTTGTATTAACAATCATAAATGACACAATTCTTGAATCCAAACATTTTGGATGCATAAACATTCAAGTTATTACTAATCATACATTCAACACATTGATATAACATTTCAAGGACAATTTCAGGTGTTAAAATAAAATTGACAATTTATAAACAAAAAACCTTGAACAATGTAATATATGATAGACAATGTCAAAATGCATCTAAAGGCTAATAATAATATTTTAATATCTATCTAAACTTCAAAACTGCACGAGCTGGAGATCCAATCCAAATGTGCTCCTATGCGCCAGAGTCCCGTGCCTTATTGATTCCCTACATACAAACCATAATGTGACTATCACATTATGTATCAAGAAATCTTAGAACAGGAGTTTTGAGGTTTTCAGATATACCTGAGCTTTCAAAAGATTTGGAGCGTCTTCCAATCTTTCCTTGACTGTATCCGATTTAGTGGATTCCCAGTTTGAGACATGTCAAAATGATCTCACCGTTTCTTGTTACGTCTCTTCACTGGACTTAATCCAGAAGTAGTTGAGCCATTAGAGCTATGCCTGTCCAAGAGTTGTGACATCCGCCTAAAATGGATTCGGGTCAACCCAACCTAATTGGAAATTTAATAAACCCTACTCGAGATTTCTTGACGCTAATAGGATCAAAACCCTTACACTACGATATAAATTGACGTTAATAGCAATATAGCATAGTATAACGTTATAACTATAACCAAATTAAATTATGATACCATATTAAAATCAAATCAAAGTATGATGATCTAATTAAATTAAAAAAAATCAAACTTGAATGCTATAATTAAACTTCAAATCAAAGTAGATAGTTATAATCAAATAATAACCTATTTTTTTATAAAACTTTATTTTTATAAACACTACATTAAATTTTATAAAACTCTTAAGATGCTTGTGTTAGTGGGGAATTATGAAGACCTCCAAAAGTAAAAGTTTATTCCCATTGTTTCCCACTTACACCTCCCATCATCTTTCCTTTCATTTTTCTCCCAACACATTATTCTTATCACCACTCAAACCATATCTATTCTTTCTCTCACTCTCAATCTCGAAATTCCTCCTAGAAATATTCATATTTCAGCCAAGGACACTCCAATATACTCAAATCTTCATCCCTCTTGAAGCATTCATCAAGGTATGTTGTTAAAAGTGTCAAATTCATGAATGAAACAAATTAAATCCACCAAACTATCTAAAACTCATTTTATGCATAAATCTGATTTTTTTCAGGATCCCATCAATAAAATAAGAAGTTCTGGAAATTTTCAGAAAAAACTTATTTTTATTGAATTACTATAATTATTGCAATAAAACAGGCCAATAATTCACATAAAATACTTTTTGCAGTCCATAAATTCTGAGAAAATTTTGTAACAACCCATATATTGAGTAAAGTGGATTTATAAAGTTTCATGTATTTATATTATTCTTTGATGCTTATTTTCTATTTTATTTTGTTGTGGATAAATAAATTGCAAAATATAGTTATGTATGTTAAAAACTATATTTTATATTTTTCGCACCTTATTAACATTTTAAAGACTCCATGACAAAATTTACAGATTTTTGTAAGAATGTTTGCTTATTTTTCCTAATTTAATGATTATTTAATGGTTTAATTTGATAATAAATAGCTACACATGTCCAAAAATTATAAAACCTTATCAGAATATCATATATAACATGTTAATCATAAATAAAAAGTCTAATGAATTTCTCTTAATATTTTCCTATTATTTATGATTTTATTGATTAGTTAATAATGAAAAACATAAGAAATACTTCCCATAGTCCCAAATATCCAAATTATTTACGGTAGGCTCAATATAATGTTAGAAAACTATGCTTAATTTTCCAGAATTTTTGGGAATCATTTATTATTTTTCCCGAAATTTGTTGTGGTTTAATTATTAAAATACTAAATAAATACTAAAGCAGTTAAGAAAAATATGAAACTTTTACAGTAATTACTATTTTATGAAATAATGATTTTCTGATAATTTTAGAATGTTTCATTACTGTTTAGTATTTAAAACCATTTTCCTAAATATCTAAGCATGTAAAAATGCATTTTTAACGATTATTTCATATAAAAAATTGTTTATAATATATAAAATCTGTAAATACTTATAATTTCACTAGTTATTATTTTAATAAGAAATTATTAAAATCTTGCCTAAAGTGAAAATATAAATTAATTAAGCAAAGTAATTAATTCAATTTAAAATTCATTTAACATATGAATACATTAATATTCAAAACAAAATTTGGATTATTGTTAATTCATCTAATATAAGAATATGTGTCTAATTATTTTTATTAATACTATATTCCCATTTATCGATTCCTAAGCGAAAAGTATTAATTATATTAGGTTCTACGACATTTTGACTCGAGCCGTCTATCGTACAACACGCGCATTCCTTATTGGACTAATGTGAGTAATCTACCCCATATCTTATAATTTTCAATACTTTTGGGGTGTATCATGTGGTTTTACTATGTTCGAACTTTATTTTCTTATTTTTTCACCATTGAGACATTGTTGGACATTTATACGTGACTCATTATTTGTATAATTATTGTTTATTTACGCTACATGTACTTGTAGTGCATTATCAATTTTAGTCTAATCTCCATGACTATGCCCGTATTCTTGAGGTACGTTATGGACAGTAATAGCGCTATTGGGTTGACCACCCTGCCTTGGGACGCTAAGGTGATTGATCGCACGTGGTTGAGTGTGTATGATGATTAGATGCTCCATCCTATATATATATATATATATATATATATATATATATATATATATATACATATATATATATATATATATATATATATATATATATATATATATATATATATATATATATATATATATATATAGGGTGAAGACTTATTGTTGTTGTTATCATTTGTTAATCAATTTTTGATTTATAAACTGTTATCTCAATAACACTTGCTTGCCAACTTCAAAAGAAAACAAATTTCAAATTATCCAAACTCACAATTTTCTTTAATAAAACTAGATTACTCACCAACTATCGTAGTTGACCTATTTTTACCCATGATGCAGATTTGAAGAATGAAGTTGATGAAAAGTAGGGTTTACCTTAGAAACCCACAAGACTATTTAAATTTGATGTAATAAATGTTATTGTATTTTGATTTGTATTTGTATGTTGTGGATCTTGTTTGCATACTTAGTACTTAATTGAATCTAATCATATTATAACATAGTTGTCATGAGACTTTGAACAATATATCACGCCTTGATCGATTCCGCCAAGGATTGGGGTGTGACAAGAGTGACTCGTATAAAGTCAATAGTGGATGCATTTCTATTAAAGTCTTTTTCTGGTCTTCCTTTCTATACGTCTGAATGAACAGATCGTACTCACTAGTCAGCGAAGCGAGTAGAATGTCAACACTCATCTCTTGACTCATGGAATAACCAAGTTTGTACAATTCGCCTATGTACGCTTCAATCTGAAGAACATGCGAATTGATGCTACTTCCCTCTTCTAGCTTGCACTCTGCAAGTCTTTTGAAGATCCTAGCTCGTTCCTCTTCAACTGGTTTTTGGAACCTTTCCTCAACCAGTTGGATTAACTCATATGGCCCCAAGGATTCAAAATCCTTGCGGAACTCAGGGTTAATGGTTAATAGCATGAGGTCACGAATCTTTTTGGATTCATCATAATAACCTTTTATGATGACTTGTTCCAGTGGAACTGGGATTGGATACTCGGTGAGTTGTAGCTTGCCAGCAATGCCGAGAGCCAGTCTCCAATTGCGAAGCCATTCCTTACAGTTGAGGCTAGTCAGCCTTTCCATATTTAGCAGGTGCATTTTGGATGCTTTCAAAAATGGGTGAAGGAGGAGAAGGAGGAGATTTGACACTTGACATCTATAAGAGAAATAGAATTTATTAGTTTAATTGATCCTTTTAAATAATTACCCAATATGTTATTTAATAAGGCTAGGATCCAAAATACCTCAACTATGGTGTGAAGAGGGATACCGTAATCACAACATATTGGTCATTAAGGTAGATAAACACTGATCAATTTCATCTTATAAAAAACCTAGGTCTGTTGAGATTCATTGAACTTTTCAATGGTATGTTTAATCTCGGATGTGCTCCGCTGTTTGTGACTGGGATGTCGAGGATCACAAACTGGATGTGAATAACCATGCAAATTAGCTTGGTACTCTCGGGTTAATTATCATCTCTAATTGATGTGCCGGTAAACCACACACGCTCCATCAACAATGATAAGACCCGGGGAACTCATTGCAACTCTTTATGAACCCCTATTGGTGTGCTGGTAAACCACACACGCTCCACCAATGTTTCATAAAGCGCAATGTGCAATTTCATGGATTAGCACCAATTCACATTTTTCCTAAAGTAACTAGATTTGGGTTTTATTAAGTTGTTCCAGTACTTTGAATAATATCATTATACTTTTAATGAGATTAGGCGGTCCTATTAAACCCGTTCGGCTAACGACCCTCCACTGATCAGGCGAGCGGTGGGTGAGAGTGGACACCCATTAGACTGCCATTTTATAGACAGTCTTCTTATACCTACTTTATAGATCAGCTTCGTGAATGAGGCCTACTATTGATTTCACTAACCATTAAATCTTATACATATAATATTAACCTTTTATTATAATATATATAAGATGAATTTTAAACCTTTTAAAATGTTTCTAGTTTGTCTTTTAATTTATAGGAATTTAAACTATTAAATTTAAAATTAAATTAAACCTTTAATTTGATTTAATTCATCCTTTAATTAAACAATTAATTAAATTAATTAAATCCAAATATTTTAGACTTTTAAAATATTCCTAGATTTATCCTTTAATTTTTCGAAATTTAAAGCCTTTAAACTTAAAATTAAATTAAATAATTAATTATCCTTTAATTAAACAATTAATTAAATTAATTAAATTTAGATAGGTATTACAAATTAATCAAATTAATTTAAACCTATCTTAAACCCCTTAATTTTCGAAATTAACAAATAACAGGTTTAAGGTTATCCATTTAAATAATTAAAGTTATCGAAAATAGAAAGCCTTCTAAAACCTATTGTTAAAATCGCCAAACAAGGAGGGGAGGGGCTAGGGTTTTCAAAAACCTAACCCTAAAATGATTTCAGCCCCATTAGGGTTTAGAAGCAATAAACCCTAATTTTTAGGAAAACAATTACAGCAGTTCAACAAAAAAACAACAAAAAAGGCTCTGATACCACTGAAGGGTTTTATGCAAATCTATGAACTAAAAACCCTAAGTTCACATGCAACCTATAAGGATCTATGTTTTCTTCTAATTGAACATATAAATAATTCCAAAAGGCCAAATAAAATTAACTAGAAGAAATAAAACAGAAAAACCAACCTTTAGGTTTTCTTGGAAGCTGAGCAGCACAAGTGTCCTGCCTCAAATGAGATCACACCCAAGAAGCAGAAGGGGAGAACGAAATTCCAGAGAGATTAGGGTGATATTGGCGCCGGTTTCTAGGCTCTGGGGCTCCCTATTTATAGCCTTAAGTGATAAGCAGATAAACCTTTAGAGATAAGCCTTTTTGAATTCAAATTAAGATAAGCCTTTATCTTAATAATTCAAACCTAATTATCTCATATATATTAAAATCGAATATATATATTTCCATATATATATTTCGCTGATTTATTTACATGCTATAATTGTCACTTACTCAACTATTGAATAATTACAATTCGAGTCCCTACACTTTCAATTAATTAAATTAATCACCAAATTAATTCCAATTAATTCCAGATTAATTTCTAATTAATTAATATAGTTTCTAATTAATATATTATCACTTTAATATATTAATAAACTATTTATTTAATTTCTATTGATTTATTAATCACATAATAAATCAATCTTTCTCTCTACTGAACTTTCTACCAAACCTCTAGCTATGAGGGCAACCCAAATGGACTATGCCACTATTAATTAGATAAATATTAATTATTAGTCATGGCTTAGACACCTAATCCAACAAAAAAACTATAAGCCATGGAGAATAGATGTTAAAATGCATCTTGAATCCATGGGCATTAGCAATACAATAAATGATATCAACGATTGCTCTGCACAAGACAAAGCAAGAGCACAAGTTTTCCTTCGTAAACATATTGATGAAATATTGAGATTTGAATAGCTTGATGTCACTGATCCAAGCATTCTATGGAATCGCTTGAAAGAAAGATTTGATCATCAAAGGGAAGTTATACTTCCGAATGCTAGAGACGAATGGAGAACATTGAGGTTTCAGGACTTCAAGAAAGTGAATGAATATAACTCAGCCCTGTTCAGAATATGTTCACAAGTAAAATATTGTGGACATGATGTTACCGATGAAGATATGTTGGAGAAAACTTACACCACATTTCATGCATCAAACATTAGCTTGATGTAACAATATCGAATGCAAAGGTTCACAAAATATTCTGAACTAAACTCATGTCTCCTTGTGGCTGAACAAAATTATGAACTAATGATGAAAAACCATGAATCTCGTCCTATATGATTTGTAGCACTTCCTGAAGCAAATGCTATAAATGTTAATAGTCCTAGAAGTAATACACGTGGACGAGGACGCGGTCGTGGTCGAGGACGAGGTCGAGGTTTTGGTCGTGGCCAGTTTAGTCGAAACCAAAACTTTAATTCTAGTCATGGAAGGGGTAATTCCTATAATCTTGGTCGTGGCCAAAAAAGGAATAATTACCATTCTCCAAAAACAAACAATGCCCAACCACAAGAGAAGGCCAAAGTGGCAAGACATGATGTCGGGACATCATAGAAATCTTATGCAACATGCTATAGATGTGGTAGCACAGGCCATTGGTTAAGGATCTGTCGTACACATGCACATCTTTGTCAACTTTATCAAGATTCCATTAAAGGGAATGGAAAGGAATCAAATCTTATTGATAATGTTGAATTCCCTAAGCTAATTGTTGCTGATTTCTGCAATGACATGGAAGATATAGAATAAAGATTTCTATTATTTTTCTAGCAACTTTGTTTTCCTTTATTTGTATGTAATGTTTTTTGCTATGATAAAAGAAGTTTCCTTTATTATAGACTCATTAATTCTTTCATATATGAAGTTTAGTATGAGTTCAACTAGAGCATAACACCAAGGAAATCTCAGAGATTTTTTAATAGCAGATTGTGGTACCACAAACATTATTTTTATGACAATTTGTAACTTAAAATCATTATAAATATAAGAAAATATGGAATGACTGAAATACCTTTAATTCGATTTGTTGGAATACTTTCAATCTTTCAATCACACTTCTCATACAATCATGTTGCTGGAAAGTGTAAACACAATCATCAACATCTTTTTCCATCTTAAGACGATCATCGACGAAGACTAAGTACGACAAACGACAATTAAGTAAAGTTGACGATAAAAATTGGTGCGAATGATTATTGTTGAAGACGAAAATCAATACTGAAGATGATTATCGTTGGCGACAAAGTACGGAGGACGACGACTACAAATGATGGATGGCAGATAGTGACTATAGACGATGATAATAGCGGAGTTGCCCTTCTCCCAAGTTGCATCGTTTGTGCTTCCAATTTCCAACGACGTGTTTGTGTGATAAATCTGATTAAAGATTGAAAGTATCCCAAAAAAAAAATATAATTAGAGGTATTTTGGTCATTCCATATTTTCTTTATATTTATAATGTTAAGTTACAAAAAGGGTATATATCGGTGGTCAGACGAGATCGGTGGTCAGACGAGGTTGTATCGGCCGGAGGAGTGAGAGGTAAGCTTAATCGGAGGACCATGGAGACGGTGGCGTCGATCATCGGCGGCGAGATGTGGCCGGCAGTCGGCAATTGTAGGGAGGGAGGGAGAGATCGATTTCCAAAGATGGAGAGGAAAATATGGTGTCGGCTAGGGTTTTCAAATATTCTATCTTCCTTATCCTAAAAACTAAACAAAAAAGATTCTTCTTGATATTTGTTTACATGGCTGACTTTGCTAAACCACAAAATATCCATCGACTTGAGAAATATAAATTGAGATACATTTATTATAAAGTAAAATATATTGTTCTTTGGTTTGTAATAAATCCGATTTTTTTTATAGTGCTGATTTCTAGACTAATATGTACACGGGAAGTTTATTGTAAGCATTGGTGTTTGTCCATAGTATATTTAATCGTGAGTTTTACTCAAAAACGTTCTTGTTTCTTTAATATTGTATTTATACAACCAATAATTATTAATTAATAATAATATATAATATGGAAGCCTTTTTGACCATCGATAATCATGCGTAAAAGGATATAATATGGGACCTTAATAATATATAATACGGAAGCCAAACGAATTAACCATCTAGGAATTAACCATCTATAATCATGCGTAAAAGGATGTAGGTTTCATGGGACCTTAATTGGCTCAATCTTATTTGACGATGATATTTGGCATCTTATATTGATAAATGAATCCATGAGGATGTGTAAAATATGTTAATATAAAAAAAATGCATTTTAGTTTTACAATTAATTAGCATTGCGTGATGATGTTTCATGCTTAAGATTTTTATATACTTAAGCATTATGTTGTATTGTCTTTATAATTTATATAATTAAAGTTTTTATCAACCTACTTTAATATATATGCTTTTTTTAAGCAACGAACTTTTGAAAAAACAGTTTTTTTAGCAACGTACTATAACAGTAATTGGTTCAGACATAACCACTTTTGAAATCATTGCTATTTTAAGCAACGTACTTTTTAAAATATGTTTGTTTTAGCAACTTACTTTTGAAAAAATAGTTTTTAGCAACCTATTTTAACATATGGTTTTTTAAGCACCGAACTTTTGAAAACACAGTTTTGTTAGCAAACTGCAAACGCTAAACCTAAACACAAAATCCTTAAAACAAAACGACTAACCTAACCAACCTCATGCTCTCATACAAAGAAAGAACTTTCATACTTCCTTAACCCCCCCCCCCCCCAAACCTCCCGTGTGGCAAATCTGAAACCCAAAACCTAACTCGTAGTCGCCGAAACGAAAGAATACGCTACCGCTGCATTGCGCGGGTACGCAGCTAGTATATATATATATATATATATATATATATATATATATATATATATATATATGTATATATATATATATATATATATATATATATATATATGTATATATATATATATATATGTATATATATATATATATATATACAATGTTGAATTGTTTGGCAATTCAACATTACTTAAAATTTCATATTTGTCTTAAATAAACATCCAAATATTATATTTGTCTAACTTAATTTTTGAATATCATATATATATATATATATATATATATATATATATATATATATATATATATATATATATATATATATATATATATATATATATATATATATATATATATATATATATATATATATATATATATATATATATATGATATTCAAAAATTAAGTTAGACAAATATAATATTTGAATGTTTATTTAAGACAAATATAAAATTTTAAGTAATGTTGAATTGCTGAACAAAAAGAAATAAAAGTATGAGTTTAAAATTATATAATTAATGTTGAACAATTGATTAAGTTAAAAAAGGTTACCGCCCATCTGCCCTCTACGGCAGGGGCGGGTCTATGTAGGAGCCCGTGGGTGTCCGTGTCCCTCCTGAAATTTTACCCCGTAGAGTAAAAATAATTTATGTATAGGTGTCTCTCGTCTAACAAAAGGTGCTCCTCAGTTCCCCGTTTTAGAAATAAGTGCTCCTCGATTTAGAAAATTTTTAGAATGATGTTCATTGTGTCCATTTTTTCTGGGTCCGCCCCTGCTCTACGACTCTACGAGCTAGCTCTGCTCAATCACAAAATTCAATTGTCTATGTTTGTCAAAATCACATTGTCTATGTGTGTGTGTTTGAGGTATACCTTTTTGTACATACTAATAAATATGTTAAATTTCTATGTCGAATAAAAAGTGGTATTCTCTTTTCTAATATATGTTTAGTCCGTCAAAAAAGAATACCACTTTTATCATAAATTTATATAATTATAAAGAGAGAATGTTTTTGTTTCTACCTTTTTTTCCTACTAATATTTCTACTCATGTGAAATTATGACAAGTGTCATAAATATGACAAATGTCATAAATATGACACTTGCCATAATTTCACATCGATATGAATATGAGTAGGAATTAAAGATAGGAATGAATACAATTACTCAATTATAAATTATTTTGATAGAAAAAGTGGCGGTCTGCCGGATAGTTCCCTTAGACGATAATCTTTTCCAAAAATTAGTCAGCAAACCAATAATTTAGAACGAGGATTAATTAATTCCAAATACGTCAGCAACTTTGCCCCTTATTCATCCGTCTTTCAACCATTTTAAAAAACTAATTCACCGTTTCTTATACCAATTTAAGGAATAATATGTAACATGTTTGCTCCTCGACTAACCTAATTTGGCAAAAAGCATGATAATTTCCATCATTGTAGCGATAAGGATTAAGTTTTTGTCTATACAATAACAATTATCATTGTCGGTATGTTGATTTTTATTTGTTTTTGAACAATTTAGGCCCACGAAAAATAAAAAAATAAGCCCTTAAATATAGTCTTTTTATACATAAATGAAATTCATTAATACTAACATAATATTCGATTCTTAACAAACCATTACAAATTATAAACGACGAATTAAAAATAGAAAACTTGTGTTAATTAGTGATGGATAACGACGAATTAGTGACGAAACCGCAACAAAATAATATTTCGGCCCACTTTACGACGTGGGCCCTCTGCAGTTGCACCTCCCACACCCCACATGGCCGGCACTGACTATGATTCTCGACGACTAATGTTTTGGGTATAATTTCCATCACTGATCAATGTAAGGACGTAAAGCTCGTAAAGCTCATTTGAACATCGACCATTGTACTTTGCCAACTAAAAAAGTCATAGGTAATTTATGCAAAGGATTAATTCTTTATTTTAATCTTTGAAGAATATGTCTTCAAAATTCAACAATATTTTATTCAAAGGCTGCAACACTTATTTTCAAATGGCTGCTAAAGATGATATTCAAAGATGTGGCTGCAACACTTATTTTCAAATGGCTGCTAAAACAAACTTCAAAGATGGCATGTAGAATTTTTTAAATGAGCCATTTTTTTCTTTAAGTGGCATGCAAAGTTTTTAGTATAAATAGGTTAGAAACCATCTCAAACAAAACACACCAAAACATCTTCTATTCTTATTCATCTTCTTATTAATACAAAAGAGTTATAAACTCTTTGTATTTTTTTATTCTTCCAAACATTTTGTAAACACCACAAAATATAGTGAATTGGTTCTCGGCTTCCTCCGCCCGTGGTTTTTCCCGATTTGGGTTTTCCACGTAAATCCTCGTGTCTCTATTTTATTTACTTCATTCGTATTTTTCGTTGTGATTATTATCGTTTGATAATTTTGATCCTATTCCGCATTGAGCTAATATTGTCTAAAGTCAATTCGGATCCGTCGTATTTTACAACAATTGGTATCAGAGCGTCCGGGTTTTGATATTAGCTTGTTGGGATCATTTTATCAAGTAATAAATCATGTCTTCGGTGAAATACGATATTCCGCTGCTGGATCGGAATACCCGATTTTCGCTGTGGCAAGTAAAGATGAGAGATATTCTCATTCAGATGGATTTACACAAGGCGCTCTTGGGCTTCGAAAGGATGCCCAATACATGGACCGAAGAAGAAAAAGAGATGAAAGATCTGAAGGCTTTATCCCAGATTCGTTTGCACTTGTCAAACGATGTTTTACAAGATGTTCTAAAAGAAACGTCGGCGGCTGCTTTGTGGCTGAAGTTGGAGCAGTTATTGATGACAAAGAGCTTACCGAACAAGTTGCATCTAAAGCAACGGCTGTTCAATCTCAAGATGATTGAAGGAGGCTCATTAGCTGAACATTTGTCCACATTCAAAGAGTTAATAAATAACTTGGAGAATATGGATGTTCAGTATGAAGATGAAGACTTAGCTCTATTTTTGCTGTCATCGTTGCCCGAATCCTACAGCCATTTTCGTGATACGATCATCTACAGCCGTGACACTCTTGTTTTAGATGAAGTCTTTACAGCTTTGGATTCTAAAGAGAAGATGAAGCATATTACCGGTGGTGGTTCAGGTGATGCTAAAGCCGAAGGTTTGAATGCCAGAGGAAGAACAACAGAGAGAAGTAGAACTTCTCAATCTTCCAACAGAACCAGATCTAAGTCAAAAGGCAAACGAAAGTTTTGCAACTATTGTCACAAGAAGGGACATGTGCTTGAAGAATGTTTCAAGTTGAAGAATAAAGAAAAAGAGAAGGCGGCAGCAAATGGTAAACAAGCTAGCACTTCGGGTGAAGCCGATGTAGCAGAGGTCGAATGTATTGGAGAACTCTTGACAGTTTATTCAGATAAACTGGATTCCACTGGTGATTGGATACTCGACTCTGGTTGTACTTTTCATATGTGTCACAACAAAAGTTGGTTTTACACATTTGAAAAGGTTAACCAGGGCTATGTGTTGATGGGTAACAATACTACATGTCCAGTTCTTGGACATGGTTCAGTCAGAATCCGTATGTTTGATGGCGTTATCCGAACCATTGGGGATATTAGATATGTCCCTGATCTCAGAAGAAACTTGTTATCTCTAAGTTCCTTTGATAAAAAGGGATACGAGTTTGCCGGTAAAGGTGGAGTTCTCAGGGTGTTCAAAGATGGTTCCGACAAACTGAGAGCCAATCGAAAAACCTCCGACCTCTACTTTCTTGACGGGCAAACAATTTCGAGTGATGCTGCTGTTGTTTCAAAGTCTCTTTCTGATCCAGATCAGTCCCGTCTTTGGCACCTTCGACTCGGCCATATGAGTTTTCAAGGCATGTCAGAATTGAGTCGAAGAGGTTTACTTGGTCAACAAAAGATTGCTGATTTGGATTTCTGTGAAGACTGTGTATATGGCAAGGCAAAACGAGTGAGGTTTGCAAGTGGTATCCATACAACGAAAGGACCACTCGACTATGTCCACTCGGATTTATGGGGACCAGCTCGAGTTGCTTCTAAAGGTGGAGCTAACTATATGCTCACTATCATTGACGATTTCTCCAGGAAGGTGTGGTGTTTCTTCTTAAAACATAAAGGAGATGTTTTCTCTACCTTCAGAGACTGGAAAGTTCAGGTTGAAAAGCAATCAGGATTGGTGGTAAAGTATCTTCGTACGGATAATGGACTAGAGTTTTGCTCAGAAGAGTGTAATGCCTATTGCCGAAAGGAAGGCATTACTCGACATCGCACGGTAGTCCATACGCCTCAACAAAATGGTGTAGCCGAAAGGATGAATCGCACCATTATGGAGAAGGTCCGGTGTATGCTTTCTAATTCCAAATTGCCAAAGTCCTTTTGGGCGGAGGCTGCTTCTACTGCTTGCTATGTTATCAACCGATCACCGTCATGAGCAATCGAAAAGAAAACTCCGTATGAGTTATGGTCCGGGAAACCTGCCGACTATACACATCTGAAACCTTTCGGATGTCCAGCTTATGCACGAGTTGACAATGGGAAGTTAGAACCGAGAGCACTTAAATGTGTCTTTCTTGGTTATAATCCAGGAGTTAAAGGTTACAAGTTATGGAGCAATGATCTAAATAAAATCATCATCTCAAGAGATGTTACTTTTGACGAGTCTGTTATGATTCATCCAACTTCCGACTCTACAGAAGATACAGTCGCATCATCAAAAGCAAATGAAGAGAAAGCTCAAATGGAGGTGGAGTTTCCTACTTCACCTGTCACCATTCCGAGTCCAGTTGAGCAACCAGAGTCTTCCTCGCCAAATGAGCATGTAGTTGTTGAAGAAACAACAACTTCACAACCACAAGCTACTACTCGAAGCATTGCAAGAGATAGGCCGAGAAGACAAATTGTTCCTCCAAAGAGGTATGCTGAAGCTGAACTTGTTGCTTATGCTTTTATTGTTGCTAATGATATTGAGTCGGAAACGGAGCCTCTAAATTATGATGAGGCTATCAAATCTAAAGACTCAAGTGATTGGATGATTGCTATGCATAATGAGATGGAATCCTTGCAAAGAAATGGTACTTGGGATTTAGTTCCTATTCCAAAAGAGAAAAGGCCAGTTAAATGCAAGTGGGTCTACAAGCTCAAAGAACCTGTTAACCCGAATGAGAAACCAAGATATAAAGCTCGGTTGGTAGCTAAAGGCTACAGTCAAATTCCAGGCGTTGACTATACTGACATCTATTCCCCGGTAGTCAAACATACTTCTATTCGTGCATTGTTGGGGTTAGTTGCTTCAAATGATTATGAGTTGGAGCAACTAGATGTTACTACAGCTTTCCTAAATGGTGAGCTTGAGGAAGAGATTTTCATGCAACAACCTGAAGGTTTTGTAGTTCCTGGCAAGGAGGACTACGTATGTAAATTGAAGAAATCTCTCTATGGCCTCAAGCAGTCTCCTAGACAATGGTACAAGAGGTTTGATTCTTTCATGACCAGTCACAAATTCAGCAGGTGCACCTATGATAGCTGCGTTTATTTCAAGAAAGGTGACGATGGTTCAAAGATCTACTTACTCTTGTACGTGGATGACATGTTGATTGCAGCAAAAGATATGAAGGAGATTCAGAAGTTAAAAGACCAGTTGAAAGCTGATTTTGAAATGAAGGACTTAGGAGCTGCCAAGAAAATTTTAGGTATGGAAATTGTTCGTGACAGGAAGTCTAGGATCTTGCATCTTTCTCAAAAAGGTTACATTGAGAAAGTCCTAAGACGTTTTAATATGCATGAAGCAAAGCCTGTCAACACACCTTTTGCAGCTCATTTCAAGTTATCATCCGCTTTAAGTCCTACTACTGAGACTGATATAGAGTACATGGCACGCGTGCCATACTCTAGTGCTGTTGGATCTTTGATGTATGCTATGATCTGCACACGCCCTGATTTGGCTTATGCAGTTAGCATGGTTAGTAGATATATGGCAAACCCGGGAAGAGAACACTGGAAAGCAGTACAGTGGATCTTACGTTATCTACGCGGTACGTCTTCTATGTGTCTACGCTATGGACAATCTAACACTGGGGTGGTTGGATATGTTGATTCAGATTTTGGCAAAGACTTGGATAAACGAAGATCCATTACAGGGTATGCGTTTACACTGAATGGTTGTGCTATTAGTTGGAAAGCCCAGTTACAGTCTACAGTTGCACTGTCTTCTACAGAGGCAGAGTATATGGCGATTACAGAAGCAGTTAAGGAAGATATTTGGTTGAAGGGATTGTTTAGAGAACTCGATGATAGAATAAAGGTTACTACAGTATTCTGTGATAATCAGAGTGCTATCTTCTTGAGTAAAGATCAGATGTTTCATGACCGTACAAAGCACATTGATATTCGTTATCATTTTGTGCGTGATATCATTGAAAAAGGTGATTGTGTCTTAGAAAAGATCGATACAGATTATAATCCCGCTGATGTGTTCACTAAAAGTCTTCCAATAGCCAAGTTCAAACTATGTTTGGACTTAATGGGTATTTCTGATCGCAGTTGAGCCTGATTAGGCTCGTGGTGGAGGAAGTATTTCATTTTTCAGGATCAATTTTTCTCTATATGGTGATTGCAATTTATTATGGAGTTTTGAAGTTTGAAGAGTTGTTGGTTTTACCAAATTGGTATACAAGTTTTGTTCCATTTTGAAGTCAAGGTGGAGATTGAAGAATATGTCTTCAAAATTCAACAATATTTTATTCAAAGGCTGCAACACTTATTTTCAAATGGCTGCTAAAGATGATATTCAAAGATGTGGCTGCAACACTTATTTTCAAATGGCTGCTAAAACAAACTTCAAAGATGGCATGTAGAATTTTTTAAATGAGCCATTTTTTTCTTTAAGTGGCATGCAAAGTTTTTAGTATAAATAGGTTAGAAACCATCTCAAACAAAACACACCAAAACATCTTCTATTCTTATTCATCTTCTTATTAATACAAAAGAGTTATAAACTCTTTGTATTTTTTTATTCTTCCAAACATTTTGTAAACACCACAAAATATAGTGAATTGGTTCTCGGCTTCCTCCGCCCGTGGTTTTTCCCGATTTGGGTTTTCCACGTAAATCCTCGTGTCTCTATTTTATTTACTTCATTCGTATTTTTCGTTGTGATTATTATCGTTTGATAATTTTGATCCTATTCCGCATTGAGCTAATATTGTCTAAAGTCAATTCGGATCCGTCGTATTTTACAACAATCTTTATTGCCATAAAAGATTGATAAATTTCTTTATGTAGTATTTATATCTTTCCCACATATTTTTTTATCTATGAATCTGAGGTGATACTTGTGTTTTACTTTTTATTTCTTGTGGCCAAAGCTCCCTTGCTTTAATGAATAGTCTGTCGTTTGTATTTTTTATTTTTCAATAAAAAGGAATTTATAAACCAAACTAAATAGATCTCCTGCTGCTATAAACAGCATAAAGCCCGACGAAATTTCCACGACTCGTTCAACCATGTAAAAAGGAAGACTTTATTTCTCACCAAATTTCAGCAAACAGTTCCATTGACATTGTGTTATAAATCCAAAGGGTTTGTCTATTGTTTTAAAAAAGAGTCCAAAATTAAGGATATAATTGCATTGAATAATAAAAAAAGATAACGTTATTAATTAAGACGACTGTGTGTATGCGTAAAAAAATTAAAACATATAGAGGTTTCCATGTATATGCATATCATAAAAGACGACCACTAGTTGCCAATTTTAGATTCAATGAACAAGCCATCGACCATTTACCACATTTTAACAAGTAATTTGTTTTCGATCATATTTTATTATTTTATATCGGTGCACTACAATGTATATTTGCGGAAATGAGCCAATTTTTAGTTATGTTTTATCAGTATTGGTACAAACTGTTTAAAAGAAAAGGCAAAATAAATGAAAAAATTAGTGTGACCCGCCATACTTCATTTCGTTTATATAGAGGAACACTCACCTTGTAACCCGCTATATATACTTCATTTGGTTTTCTTCTTCCTTAAAACAATGGCGGTCTCTTTGAAGATGAATATGTTATTACAGAAAAAAGATTTAGTGTTCAAGAGAGACAGAAACATTTGCAGCATGAAGAGCAAAACTATATCATGCAGGGCCAAACAGTTGTCCATGCATAACAAGAATCTGTACCAACTTCTTTCGTTGGAATCCCCACATGTTAGTTTCGATGATATCAAGAAGGCATACCGTGCCAAGGCCCTGCAACTCCATCCTGATGTATGTCCATCTTCCATTAATACAGAGGAATGCACAAAGCAATTTGTGGAGTTACACAAGGCCTATGAAGTTCTTTCAGATCCAAACACACGGAGAATGTATGATCAAGAATTGAGTCTGGTTGAATGTTTCGGTAGTGGTTCAGGTCATCATTCCGGTTTCTGTGAAAGGAAGGTGTGGGAAATCCAACTTGCTGGGCTAAAGAAGCGATCATTTGATCGATTGGCGAGAATGAAAAATGAATCCATGTAGAAAAATATAGTATTTTAATATTGTGTTTGTAGTGTTGATATATAATATAACATTGTTTGTTGAATCTTGGAGACAAAACACAATGAGAATAAATTAACTGTAAAGTAAGTTAGTCAAAATTACCATGCCCACCAAATACCAATAGAGATTTGTTTCTGATTAAAAACTTAAAATGATGTTTGCATTTTATGTGTGGAAAAAGACATCGGACTGCAGATGAACCTGGCAGCCACTTCCATCAGATGAGACAAATTCTACCATTTGGTTTTTAAGAATTCAATTCATGAGATTATGTTTTAAAACGTGCAACTCCCCAAAAGGACATATACGTCAAGAATTTGGCAAGAAATTAAAGAAACGTCCAAAATATGATATGGAGTTTAATTTAAATATTTGAATTGTATGGGAATAAATAATCGGAGCCTGTTGCATGATTCATGCTCAAGGACTAATAATTAAAACTAAGTTAATAACTCGTGTACTATACGGGTTGCGATATAAAAATAACAAAAATATACAACAAAATAAAAATCTATACGTATAAACACTGTCTAATAATTCATAAACCAAAATTGTTAGGAAATAGACCTAAATCTATAGCCTATTGCCCAGGAATAATAACGAGAATATAAATGCGGAAATATAAACACAAAGTATCGAAACAGAGATTTACGTGGTTCGGTCCAAGATGACCTACGTCCACGGGCAGGAGAGAGTATTCTTTATTCCAGAGCTAAATACAGATGTTACAGAGCGTACCTAGATTGCTAGTAAATCGGCCTCTTCTGACTACTGACTTCAGACTTGACAACTGACAACCTACCAAAACCCTAATGACCAGCCTTTATATTTATAGGCATTACAAGAAACCCTAGCCGTACCCTAGCTATTCACGGCCCACGCGACGCGAACACTTAATGGGCCGCGGCGCGTGTGTTTACAATTCATACGGGTTTTAATTCTCAATTCACTATTTAACAATCTCCACCTTGAATTGCGAATTCAACGTAGCTCCACCTCGCTCTAGAAACCAAAAAACTTCCTCTCGTCTCCTGCCAGCTTTCCCCGTAGGGACTTACCACCTGCGAACATCCACCAAGTTCAAGCATAGCTCGAACTTCTCCTTGGGTAACGACTTCGTCAACATATCTGCCGGATTCACCTTGGTATCGATCTTCAAGATTGAGAACTTGTCTTCTTCAACTATGTCACGAATGAAATTTAATCGGATATCAATATGCTTTGTCTTTTCATTATAAACCGGATTCCTTGCTAGACACAAAGCGCTTTCACTATCACAGTTCAAGACAGGCTTCTCCACCTTCAACCCCAGACTCTCCACCAAACCATGTAGCCAGATACACTCCTTTATACCTTCAGTCATTGACATGTATTCCGCTTCAGTTGTAGACAAGGCAACTGTAGATTGTAAAGTTGACTTCCAACTGACTGCACATCCAAACAAAGTGAAAATATAACACGTGAGCGATCTCCTTTTCACCAAGTCGCCACCATAGTCTGAGTCTGAATATCCCACCAAGTTACTATGAGTATTACCACCATAGTCCAGACAAATATCCTTAGTCCCCTTCAAGTATCGCAAGATCCACTTGACTGCTTCCCAGTGAGCTTTCCCAGGATTACTCATAAACCTACTAACCACACTAACTGCATGTGCTAAATCAGGTCTAGTACAGACCATAGCATACATAAGGCTTCCAACTACACTTGAGTACATAACTCTACTCATATAGTCTTTTTCCTCATCCGTAGTTGGTATAGTACTTCTGTTTAATTTAAAATGCGTTGCCAAAGGAGTTCCAACTGGTTTTGACTGATCCATACCGAAAGACTGCAAGACTTTCTCAATATATTTCTGCTGAGAAACATATAACAACCCTGCTTTCCTATCTCTCTGAATCTCCATCCCCAATATCTTCTTTGCTGCACCCAAATCCTTCATTTCAAACTCACTTGCCAAAAGCTTCTTCAAGTTATTAATTTCAGCCATCTCCTTGGCTGCAATGAGCATATCATCAACATATAGCAACAGATAAACAAAGGACCCATTGGACAACTGCTTCAAGTAGACACAATTATCAAACTGATTCCGTATGTAGCCATGCGAAGTCATAAACGAATCAAATCTTGTACCGCTGTCTAGGAGACTGCTTCAAACCATAAAGAGACTTCTTCAACAGACACACATGATCCTTATTAGAACCCGAAAAACCCTCAGGATGTGACATATATATCTTCTCCTCCAAGCTTCCATGAAGATATGCAGTTTTGACATCGAGCTGCTCAAGCTCGAGATTAAACGCACTCACCATAGCTAAAAGAACCCGAATTGACTTGTGCTTCACGACCGGTGAGAAAACCTCGTGATAGTCGATTCCTTCCTTTTGAGAAAAAACCCTTCGCCACTAACCGTGCCTTGAACCTTGCGGGTTTAACCCCTGGAATTCCTTCTTTCTTCTTAAAGACTCATTTGCATCCAACCGGTTTGACTCCTTTTGGTAATAGAACAAGATCCCACGTTTCATTCTTCTCAAGAGATTGCATCTCTTCATTCATCTCCATCAACCAGCTTGATCATTCTTTACTTGCCACCGCCTCTTTGTAGGACCGAGCTCATCAGTACCAATGTTTTCACCAACAGCTAGTGCATATGCAACAGAACCAATATCACCATTAGTGACACATGTAGCATATCTAGCTGGAGTCTTCGTGATCCTTTTCTCTCTTCTCCTTGCTATAGATTCATCCTCATTGTTCTCACCATCAGCCACAGCATCACCAGACTGATCCTCATTGGGCTGTTCATGAGTTTCATCACGTCTATGCTGATCATCACCGACATGCTGTTCTTCATTTATCACCATTTTGTCTGGAATTTGTGTGACAAACTCCACCTTCTGGTTGGCACCCTAATCTTTCCCTACATGACTTGTATCACCTCCTCTTTGGTTCACCATAGCAGGTTCATTAAAGGTCACATCTCTGCTATTAATAAATTTTGGAGTTCTCCCTTCTTCTGTACACCACAGACGATAACCTTTCACTCCATGTGCATACCCTAGAAATATGCACTTCATTGCCCTCGCCTCAAGTTTACCATCATTAACATGTGCATAAGCCGGACAACCAAATATACGTAAACCAGAATAATTAGAGGGTTTTCCAGACCATACGTCTTGAGGAGTCTTAAAGTCGATTGCAGTTGATGGTGATCTGTTCACCAGATAGCAAGCAGTATTAACCGCTTCCACCCAGAATTTCTTCGACAAATCAGCATATAACCGCATGCTTCTAGCACGCGCTAACAGTGTTTGGTTCATCCGTTCCGCCACTCTGTTCTGCTGTGGTGTGTGTCGTATAGTGTGATGCCTCACTATACCTTCCGCCTTGCAGAAGTTGTCAAACGTGACATTGCAGAACTCCAACCCGTTGTCGGTTCTGAGTGTCTTGACAGATTTCCCGGTCCGTTTTTCAATCATCGTCTTCTACTCCTTGAACTTCCCAAACACTTCGTCTTTAGTCTTTAGAAAATAAATCCAAACCTTCCTTGAGTAATCATCAATGAAAGTCACAAAGTATCGATGACCTTTATGAGACTCGACCGGAGAGGGACCCCACAAATCTGAATGAATGTACTCCAGGATTTCCTTGCTTGTGTGTTTACCCGAACTAAACTTCACCCTACGTTGCTTGCCTTTGACACAAGCTTCACAAAACTTGAGTTTTCCTGTTAGCTCACCACCAAACAACCCCTGTTTACTCAGAATTGACATACCCTTCTCACTCATATGTCCCAACCTTCTATGCCACAACTCTGTCTTATCATTACTACTCTCTAAGGACTGAGAAAGCGCCACTGTTCCCCTAACCGAATTTCCTTCTAAGACAGGAACCCCACTTTTCTGCACCTTTCCTTTCATAACTACTAGAGAGCCCTTGGTGACCTTCACCCAGTCATCCTCACCAGAGTATTTCAAACCATTCTTTGCTAAAGTAGTAAGAGAAATTAAGTTCTTACGAAGATCCGAAACATACCAGCAATTAAGCTTTCTGACCATACCATCGTGCATCATAATCTATACCGTACCGCTTCCTTTGACCTGAGCAACCCAATCATCTCCCAACTTCACCGTTCCTTTCAAGTCTCTAAAAGATTCGAACCAGTCACGATGGAAAGTCATATGATAAGATGCCCCAGTATCCAAGACCCAAGAATCAACAGAACTAGATGTACAAACAGTCAACACATCGCCTATGTCTTCTTCTTCAAAACCATCCTAAACAATAGCCGCACTGCCATTGTTGCTATTTTCTCCCTTCCCCCTTTCAGCAATGGACAATTTCTCTTGAAGTGACCCTTCTCCTTGCAGTTATAACACTTGACTTTTGCAGAAATTTTCGATTTTGAACGTGACTTACTCCGATTTCCACCATCTTTCTTATCCGATGTCCTTCCTCTGCCAACGAACAGACCTGAACCGAATGTCTCCTCATTCCCAGAAACTCTACGTTTGAGTTCCTTGGACAGCAGAGAATCCTTCACATCATTCACAGTAGGCGCGGACTTCAACAAGGCGCGACGCGGGCTTGAACAGACGACACGATCCTTCAACAGGCGCGACGCGGTTTTTCAACAGGCGCGACGCGGCGAAGCCGTAAACGAAGGAAACTCTTTCTTGAAAGTCCATGTAAACAACAATGTATCATGCACTCACTTAGTTTGGACAAAGTGTAGGAAACGTCAACGCTCCCAGGTTGGTATTGGATTTACCCTTTTTAGATATTTGTTGTGCTAATATGAATCAAATACAAATACTAAAATATTGACAGTCATGCTGTTTACGGGAGATAGGACTTGAAACAAACTGTTATGAAACCCAGACATGGCCTTATTTGGTTTGTGGGATTTGGAAAAGCAAAGCTGCAACTGTTCACAACTCTAGTGTTGAGAATTTGAACTCATTTATAAACCTTATGATATTGATGTTATATTATTTTCTAACTTTAATTTGTAGTAAATTTTATTTATTTATTTTTCAGGATGAAGAAGAGTGAAGTAGTTTGAGTTTTCAAACGACCGACTCCGCTTGTGTCTGATTGTTTGTAAGTACATATACATAAAGAATTTTAACAAAAGCATCTTAAACAAATTATGTGAAAAATTAATATTTGAGTAACTTACGGAAATAGTCCTTGTACTCTCCCAAATCTTGCAGGTTTATCCTACAAGATTGAGTTGTTGCACTTTTGGTCCCTATTTTGTTGTTTTGTTTGCACATTTGGTCCCGGGCACTAAGTCCCCAATAACTCGCTAATGTGCAATGCACATGAGGCAACTTAATCAATTCACTCTTCTCAACTTTCCTTCTGGTTGAACTCCTCCCCACCACCATGCACCACTCCCACTCCTCCCCACCATCATGCACCAACACTACCACCCTTCTTTCTCTCAAAAACACATCCACACACACACACACACACACACACACACTCTCTCTCTCTCTCTCTTTCTCTCTCTCTCTCTCTCTCTCCAACCATGTTGTTTGGTATTTTGACAATGATAACTTCACAACACCCAAGGCATGCCGATCTAATAGATCCCAGTCTTCCTGAGGCAATTTCACAGATTTTCCTCAGACTAGCGGGAGATGAAGCTTTTTCTGGTAAAGGTAATCTTATATTTGCATTCTCCAGAATCCAAAATCATGGCTATCAAAATTGTCGACTTAATCTTCCCCTCTTCAGCCATAACTTTGATACCAGTTTGTTGGGACTTGGAACAACACCCCAAGATTGATAAGCTTCAAAATCTCACACGATCAAGAACAACCAAACTAACTCTCAACAAGTAAACACAAGACCACAAAATCGCTACAACAAGAAATACAACCAAACTAACTCTCAACAAGTAAGAAAGGTCAACACAAATATTTAAAGTAGTTCACTCGATCCTTTAAAGAATATTATAAACTTTACAAGTTATTTTTTGCACTCTTGATGACGGCTCACAATCACTCTCACATCATAATTAGAGTTTATATTAAAGGGGTATATTTAGAGCAAAGGTTGACCTAAAAAGCAGGGTTGGCCCATGGGCCTGATCAAGCTGGACGACCGCTCCGGGCCCCTAATTTCTAACGACTATATTGATTGTTTACAGTTCTGGTCCATTAATTTAATGTTAGCTCAACTGTCGAAGCCCAATCTACTTAATCAGGAAGCCGATGATACTAACCTAAATGGCTAAATCTATTGCAGCAACATAACATGTTCTACATTAATGATTTCTCTCTCGTTTCTAACGTAGATGTCTCATGAGTTATGAAGATCGAAGAGTTGAAGACAGAAGAATGGAAGAAGAACATCGACCTCATCAATCATCATCACTCATCATTTATGGTTATGATATACAAAGTTCTGAAATTGGAGTTACACATTTTATTTATGAAACAAAACACATTTAGTTCTCAATTCTTTCACTTCTTTGTCTATTTTCTGGTTTTGATTTTTGAAGTTGTTACTAGTAGTCTTGTATACTTAGGATTCCGATTTTTGGATTCTGATTTTTGAATTTGGTTCACTTTTCTGATTCCAAACACCACAACGATTCATTAGTGGATTAGGTACTTAGGATTCCAATTTTTGAATCCTGAAGTTGGTTCATGGAATCACGTTTATCCGGATATGATTTATGTTAGTGTATCCCACATTGGTGCGACACGGTCCTATAAGTGTCAATATATGTTGGAGTCTCCCCTCTCTACAAGGGCTCTTTTGGAGAGACAATCTTGGACTCTACATATATTTACATGGTATCAGAGCTGGTATCCTGCACCCGTGTAACCTCATCAGCCAACGTCTTTGAGGGGGGGTGGGGTGTTAGTGTATCCCACATTGGTGCGACACAATCCAATAAGTGTCAATATATGTTGGAGTCTCCCCTCCCTCCACAAGGGCTCTTTTGGAGAGACAATATTGGACTCCACATATATTTACAATTTATGAAGTTATGAACTTTTGATTATTCTGAAATCTGAATAATGAATACGGATTCACGGCTTGTCGGCTTCACGATTCCAGTTTTTGAAGTTGGGCTCACGATTTCTAAAGTTGGAATCGATTTCTTACAAAATCTGAAGACTTCAATTCAAATATGGGTTTGTATGTTTAATTTTTATGATTTTTTTCCTATTTAATATGTTATTTTCTTCACTATTTAATTCTTTATCCTTTCTGGTTTTTGAATTGTTTTTTGGTGGTTGTCGAGGCCAACAAAAATAAACCCTATATCTAGTACACAAATTTGCGTATAGCGGTAAGGGATCGTATCCACGGAGATTGGTTCAATTTGTAAGTCAATGCGATCAATTCAAAACGATATATATTTTTAAACAAAATAAAATAAAAAGGGGGTTTGATTGATTTAGTTGAAAGTAAAAAACAATAATGGATAACAAATTTTGGCGAAATGATTTCGATAAAAACAAGTAACTTGAAAGAGTGAAATTCAATAATGGGTAAAAGATCAATATTGAGATTAAAATCTAAGCACAACTAGTTCATTTATCATCATGGTTTATGGTGCAAAGTCTTAATTCAACCACATTGGCTATAACAACTCAAAAGCTTGAGTTATTTAGACCCTCTTAATTCATGAAGACATTAGAAAAGCTCTTAATATCCGTCTTAATCAAAATCATGACCCAAATAAGCATTTGGTTCAAATAAGTTTATTAGCATTAAGTTCCAAGACTCACCAATCCTAAACAAAAGTTACAAAAGCTTGCACTTTAATTTTTAGAGAATAAAATCTTATGATTATTTATGAGATAATAAGCATCCATAAAAACCATTTGTTACCAAATTACTTCTAAAATCAATTACGTAATTAAGGAAGTAATTAACAATAATCATCCAAGCATTTAAACCATGGAAATAAACACAATAATAATCATAGAGTTTCAAACAAAGATTTCATTCATGGATGAACTTCAACTCATAAAACCATTCAAAATGTTCTAGTTGCTCAAAGATAATCACCCAATATTGAAAATGAGATTTCTAGCCAAGCATGGCTAGAACAACAAGCATCAAAGTGTAATAAGATGTATCAAACATAAAGTGTAGCTAAATCACAAACCAAGTGTAGAAAATGATGAACAAATCTTCAAAAATCTCTTCTCCAAGGTCTCCAAGGTGCTTCCCACGAAAATGCTATGATGTTTCTCCTTGTGAAGATGTAGAAAACCCTTGCCCTTTTGTCCCATATAGCAGACCCACACTTGAAATGACAAAAATGGCCCTCTGTACCATTTGCGCGGGTCGCGCAAGGTAGTGCAATATTTTGCGCAGGTCGCGCGACAGCATAAAAGGCCCAGTTTTGGCCTGATCCAGTCCAACTCGTAAAAAGATGCCTTGTCCCCTTTCTTCTTTGGGAAATACCCGGTTTTTGGCCCAATTTAACCCCCATTTGGGCTAGGTAAACTCAAGTGAGCCCAAATCTTCATTCTTGGTCCAAATGTTTTCTTCAAGTCCAAGCCCGCTAAAATATCCGAGTTTCCGAAAATTCCGCGCTTCAAAATATGATCTCGTTCCGTCCGCTATAATCTCCCATGTGGCTCATCCCGCTCCTGCTAGTCTTCATTAATATCTGCATTTAAACACAAAAGACTAGAAAGTATCCCCGAATGATATAAAAATAAAAAAAATAGAAAATATGCATGCGTTTTATACTAAAAATGAAATAAAACGTGCTAAATAAATTATAAAAAGGAGAAATAAAAACGAAGTGTCATTTTTAGTGAACATGGATTCTTTTTTATTTACTTATATCTCTGTTACAAATTCTTTCTGATTCTTTCTGATATGCACTCTGTAATATGATTTGAATTCTGAATTTCTCTTATTAAGTTATTATGCTTTGACCTTTTTAATAGTAGGGCTGAATAGATACATCTTCAGGTTTGCTGGGAGTTTCTTAGCGACACATGATGTAGTCTTGCAATCCCTATTTACTCTTTCAATAATATATGGTTGTTAATTTGTTATTACTTATTTGTTAATTTGTTATTACTTAAAAGGTTTGGCTATGTTATGCATCGAGAAAGATTTGTTGGTTGATATTAATCTTGATACTATTATTAATGATTTTGCATCTAAAAAAACTTATAAATGTAAATTGTTAAATTTTTTTTTTGCCATTTTGTTTTATTGTTTTGTAATCGGTAGTTGTTAGATTGTTTGGCACACGGGAACATGTACAATGACCTTTTTCCTTTCCATAGATGAAGAGTCTCCAGCATGCTATTGTATTATTACTTTTAATTAATAAATTTTTTCGGAGGTGCGGCCCCTCCTTTACCTAATTTTTTTATTGTAACGGACCTTATTTTTTATTTTTTCTCAGGCCTCAAATAGGCTTGGACCGGCCCTGCTAAAACGGCCTAAGCCTAGGCCCATGTACGAGACATGCAGAGAGTATGTCCTGCATCCATACTGTTAGTATATCCCACATTGGTGCCACACAGTCTTATAAGTTTGTATATATGTTGGAGTCTCCTTTCTCTCTACAAGGGCTCTTTTGGAGAGAGACTCTTGGGCTCCATATATATTTACATGATATCAGAGTCGGCCTTCCGCACCCATGTAACCTCATCGAGTCTACGTCTTTAAGCGGGAGTGTTAGTATATCCCACATTGGTGCGACACGGTCTTATAAGTTTGTATATATGTTGGAGTCTCCTTTCTCTCTACAAGGGCTCTTTTGGAGAGACACTCTTAGGCTCCACATATATTTACACATACTCTCACTGACACCCATATGCATCTGACAATGTGTGCCATAAGTTTCCTCATTCGCATCAACTGAGAAGTCCGCAGCCAAGCTGGTTGCGGATTGGGCTTTGCCTCAGAAAACTAATTATGGACCGCAACGCTTATCCAATGCAGACAGACTTGAAACGCTCAATCTTCAAACACACCTCCACTGCGGATCAATCTGTAATTGTGGCTCCGGATGATTAGCCTCCACTTTACTGAATAGTTTGGCTTCTTACTATGATGTTGGGTTACTTGTATCCTAACTAGGCTGGCTTCTTAAACACGCCAATCCACTTGTATTTTTTCTGTCTATCTTGGTAATAATATTGTCTCTTGGTCCTTCAAGCATCAACGCATTGTCTTTTTGTCAAGTGTCTTTTTGTCAAGTGCCAAAGTTGAGTATCGGGGGTAGTTAATGTTGTCGAACCTACTTGGCTTTACAACCTCTTATCGAGTTGTCGTGTCCTCTATCTCGTTCTACGATCATGATCTGTGACAATGTTAGTGCCATGTACTTAGCTTCTAACCCATTTCAGCACCAAAGAACTAAACATGTGGAAATAGACTTATATTTTGTTAGGGATTGTGTTACTTTTGGGCATGTGTGTGTCTTACATGTTCTACCCGCTCAACAATTTGCAGATAATTTTAAAAAGGGACTTCTTATACATATATTATTATTTATTAGACTTTCACAACAGTTAACAATTCGAGAACCTCCCGTGCAAACTAAGGGGGAGTATAAAATATTGTAACTTGTTTCTTTTTATTGTAATCTCGTATAATCTCTGGTCTCATATGTAAATCTTTATATTATATATAACAATGGAAGAGAATGCAATCCTTATGACATCTTTACACAATTGAGCAACAATCCCTATAAAACTAGCAATTATAATAAAAACTTGAAATTCCTTTTGTTTCTATTTTGTGGTTTAATATAGATTATAGAGTAAATTATAGTTTTGGTCCCTATGTTGATAACCAGAAATTACAATGTGAGTCCACCTTTTCAAGTCCCACATCCAGGGAGTCCACCTTTTCAAATCCCACATCCAAGTCCTGTGGTGACAAAACACTTGCAGAGACGATCCCTCGTGGGGTTACTGCCTATTTTGCTCTATTAAATGCCAATAAAAAGACTAAAATGCCCCCTCCTTTTTTGTTCCTTTGTTATAGTTGTTATTATCTAAAATTCAGAGACTAAAACTGCAATTTACACAAACCGGTAACCTAAATCAAGTTGATCATAAGCTGGAACCGGAGGCGAGTTTGTTTTGTGAGATGCAAACACGCACCCAAAATCTAAAACGGGAAAGAGAGATTCACGTAAGGAGAAATCGTGCCTCGCATTGGGTCCCATTGGTTCGCCATTTGCAGCAAAAAGACAGGAAGGAGAGATTCAAGGGCCGGGGGCCGTGGAAGAGAAGACGGAATTTGATGTTGTGATTGATGAGGTACAGTAACGCGAGGATTGCTAAGAAACAACTTGAACAACATGTGTATGTAGCAAAAATCGCGAACACGGGGACCATAGTGGCTTCGCTTTCCTCCGGCGTCAGCCTCCAACACCTCTGGTGGCTTGTGACGTTGCCGATATGCACCTAGCAACGACTGTTGCTGCTGCCATATTCTTCTCTGATTCACATTCCTTTTCTTTTTCTCAATCGTCGGCTCCGCCTCACAAATCTCAGATTACGCACACACACTTAGCATGAGGATTGTCTGCAGTTTTTGGTCGCAATCTGAAGTTTTATGAGATGTTCTTACACTTCTCTAAATTATATGTTCTAAACATTACGAGTTAGCAATGAACAATAATTTTGATAGTAGGCACCTTATGAAATTTCTTGATTTCTGTTTCTATCAAATCCAATCAGAAGATGTACTTTGCTCTTTTTATTGTTTCTTTCAGGAATCTCTTTGCATCTTTAAGTTGTTTTCAACTTTTCATTATATGTTTCTTGTCCAAGTGACCATAAGCCTACAAATAATCTTCAAATTACTAGAAAAAATCATCTTGCAAATTCGTTCCATTAAAACTACCTAGCATTCTGTATGGAGTGAGGATGGTGAATTAAAATTAATACGGCAGATCATATACCACCTCACTCCACACATACAACTCCGCCTCACTCCATTCCGTCTAATGATCTTCAGGAATGAGTGATCGATTTGATTGGGAGTGATGATGGTGAAGTAGTGCGTCGTGAAGTGATCCTTGCCGGTTTTTAGATTGGATTATCACCTCCGGTTTGGCAGAGAGAGAGAGAGAGAGAGAGAGAGAGAGAGAGAGAGAGAGAGAGAGAGAGAGAGAGAGAGAGAGAGAGAGAGAGAGAGAGAGAGAAGTAAAATACAGTTTTGGTCCGTGAGAGCATTTTAGACAATTCACAGTCACTTAACGGAAGGAAATACACGGTAGTGGCTCTAGGGACCATCTCTGCAAGTTTTTAGTCACCACAGGACATGGATGTGGGATTTGAAAAGGTGGACTCCCACTGTAATTTCTATTACGGGTCAACCACAACCACAACGACCAAAACTGTAATTTACTCTTAATTAAATAATAGACAACTAAATATATATAGGGAGGAACCATTTATAAACATTAGAAAGTTTATATATATTGAATTAATTTGTAAAACAGATGGTAAACTGTATAATCTGAAAAGCCTACACGAACCTACTTGTAGGCCTATATCATGTACCTGTAATTTTGAAAAACTAATAGCATTTTATGCATGTCTAGTTTTAAACCCTGAATCTCCTTTCTGAAATTCCCCACCCAGCCACTAAACTCCCATTTTGGAGTAATTTATAAAATCTAAAATTTTATGTGTTATTAATGTGAGGTGTGAGCACACAACGAAACAAGTTTGGACTTCCAAACGAAGTCCAACCCTATGCATATTGTGATTTTACAATAAAAGAAAACTGTAGTAGAACCTTGTATTCTCATTCCGTCAAATTCTATATATCAAAAGCCGCATTAAGGAGCAAAAAAGACATAATAGGATCATTGTTGCAAAATAACTTTTTAGAAGTCTATTAATAGAGGTTGGGAAGAAAATCAAGGATCGTCCTTGCAATTAATTAGCTCAGGTTTGTATTACAGGTCATAATTCATAATCCAAGGGCAATCTCTTGTAATTCCCGCTGCCTTTGTTAACTTCAATAGTGGAATGTAGTACCTTATCAAAAAGACGATCATCAGATTCCGGACATCATCTGTGGTGAGTTAGTTCTTCTGCCTCCTATTGCATATGTTAGGGTTTAATAAACTTCCCCTGTCTCGTTGTCGTATACTATCTAGTTCAATCGGTCTGATAATTAAGTCGATAACAACCGAACTATCGTGCTTAATATATTGTATTTTATCATCCAGAATTTCTCCTGGCGTTAGTGTTACCCATCATATCCACACGAACTTCAATATCATGGCATTTAACGGCATAATTTTTTATAATATTAGCTATTATAAGAGAAATTTTGCAACTTTTTCAGGTTCTAGCAAACCGTTAATCTATATGAAACATAATCACCTCAAGACCTAGGTTGTGTTACATCAGCTTTAATTCATTTGTACTGCTGTCATAAGCTTGTAAAGAGTGAAAATGGTGTTAATATCACTATTGAAGATCTTATAGAAAGGAGACCTTTCAATTTTATCTACTGAGATTGCATTATACAGTGTATTAGTATGTGATGTAGTGTATATACCTGGATATTATGAAGACCTGCAATTTTTTTTTACCTTATTTACAAAATAACAATAGTTTCCTAGTTTCTTTCAAGTCAAATCTACCTTGATTAACTGGATGTCTTGGTATTTGGTTTCAACACATACATATTATTTCAAGAAAGGAGTACGTTTTATATATTGTGAAGCCTTAACCATTAGCATCCTTCACATTAGTTTACCGGACAAAAAAAACAGAATTTCTATACATATGTAAGTAGTTTGAAAGGTTATATAATAAAAAATACTGATCGCATACGATGGTACCCCTACAGAGCAATCAACTTGAAATGCTTGTTTTGTGGACTGTTACAAAGTCGGAGAAAGAGGATTTTTGCAACAATCCAGCTGACTACCTCTGTCCTTAGCTAGTGTTGACTTATACAACAGAATCTGAGTTACTTGCTATATGAGGGAAGCACCATGGCCGGAGTTCTTGGTCTTCACTTAACGGAGTTACGGAAGCATTTTGAAGCACAAGGTCACCGGAGAGATATGATTGAAGCTTTCAAGGTTTTCACGAATTACCTCAGAACGATGATGCTTGGGTATGAAAATGATGCAGTGAATGCTTTATTTACAGAAATAAAAGAACGGATCACTTTCATGCATTGTAGGACTAGATCAAAACGACGACGCACAATTGCTATGATCATTGAGAATTGTGAAAAACTGTGTGACATCAGATTCGGCTCAAACATAGAGAGCAAAGAAATTGTTGTGGGCTTTGATGATGAAGTGGAAACACTACTTGATCAACTTACTCAAACTTCAACAAAGCAGTTCCAATTTATCTCAATCACAGGAATGGCTGGACTTGGTAAGACAACTTTGGCAAGAAAACTATACAGTGATCCGTTAATTGAGTACACCTTTGACATTCGAGCATGGACTTGTGTTTCTCAAGTATATTCGAAGAGAGATTTGTTACTCGGGATATTAACCTGTTTCATCCATAATTGTATAGATGAGATGTCTAAGATGAGGGATGAACAGTTGGGGGAAAAGCTATATAGACTCTTAAAGGGCCGTAAATATTTGGTGGTCTTGGATGATATATGGGATTGTACGGCTTGGAAGGATCTCAAAATTTATTTTCCGGATGACAAAGTCGGAAGCAGAGTTATAATGTTTACAAGCCGTGACAATGACGTGAGCTTGCATGTACCGTCAGCCAGACCCGCTTACATTTTGCGTCTTCGTACTGTGAATGAGAGTTGGGACATATTCCAGAAGAAGGTTTTTAGAATCGGAATATCCCCTTTTCGGCTGGAGCTAGTTGGAAGGGAAGTAGCAAAAAAATGTGAAGGTTTGCCCCTTGCAATCGTTATAACTGCAAGTTGTTTGCAAAATAAATGGTCACTTTTCTCGTGGATGGAACTTTCTAGAAATCTACATTCGTTAATGGTTCGTGATCCAAGTCGATACATTGACTCACTGGCATTAAGCTACAACCATTTACCTCATCACCTATGATACTGTTTTCTCTTTCTTGGAGTCTTTCCAGATGACTATGACATCCCGGTGACAAAATTAATTTGGCTATGGATTGCTCAAGGACTCATACATCCAACTGGAAGTCGAATTTTAGAGGATGTTGCAGAGGATTTCATGATGGATTTAATCAAGAGAAGTCTGCTTATGACTGCAAGAAAGAGGGCTAATGGCCAAATTAAACAATGTCGTATCCATGACTTGTTGCGTGATTTATGCTTGAGAAAATCCAAGGAAGAAAATATTTTTTCAACACATGTACATATGTATGGTGAATCATCAGGTAACATCATAGATATGCTAAATGTAATGCCGCGGGCATCATGCATCCCCACAGAAAAATATAAATCCCTTATGGTTCTAGATATGGAATCGGTCTCTATATCCATATTTCCCTGTGGTGTAGTACAACTTTCTAATTTGAGATACTTGGCCATTCAAGCTCGTGATGGAAGTCCTCAAGCATCAGTATCAAACCTTGTCAATCTCCAAATGCTGATAATATTGTCCAGGAAGAATAGTATTGTGCCGAAAACCATATGGGGTATGGTAAATCTACGACACCTATATATCAAAGCAGGGGAAAATCTTATCGAGGAGAAGAATGAGTGTGGTAGTGGTTTGGGTAACCTGCAAACCTTATCCCAAGTAAGTCCTCAATCTTGCCACAATATATTTTCAAGGACTCCCAATCTTCGGAAGCTTGGGTTTTGTGGACCTTTAATTTCAAGCCTAGGTGATATTGAATTTCCCAATATCCGATCTTTGGAGCACCTTCAAAAATTGAAGCTATTAAATACAATTCCCTACCCTGAACCAACGAGATCATGCAATCCTCTCATGTTTCCTGAAAAGCTTAAGAAACTGACTTTGTCAAATACTGGCTTGGATTGGGAAGAGATGTGGACCTTTGCATGGCTCCCCAACCTTGAGGTTCTAAAATTAAGAGTGCATGCCTGCATTGGGGAAAAGTGGGATACAAGCGATTCAGAGTTTCGAAGGCTGAAGGTCTTGAAATTGCATGACTTGGACTTAAAGCAATGGGTAAGCTCAAGTGATAACTTCCCAA
Source organism: Cichorium intybus (assembly GCA_023525715.1). Classification (NCBI taxonomy): domain Eukaryota; kingdom Viridiplantae; phylum Streptophyta; class Magnoliopsida; order Asterales; family Asteraceae; genus Cichorium; species Cichorium intybus. The sequence goes on along the minus strand of CM042010.1, from coordinate 25,329,203 downwards.
GGCTGCAATGTTTAGTGGTTCACCGTTGCTTAAATCTCGAAAGTATCCCATCGGGCTTAGGGATGATTCTGACACTCGATACGATCCGAGTAAGTGGGTGTAGTAGTTCTGCACAGTCCTCAGCACTTGATATTCAGAAAGAGCAAGAGATGGAAGGAAACTATTTCTTGAAAGTCCATGTGTCCAACAATCTTTAAGGAAATTTGCACATTCCCAGGTTAGTATTATTTGTGTTTCTCTTTACATTCCTTGTTGCATTCACGTTAGTCGCATATCCATGCCAAAAAATTTGTTGAATCTGGTTGGTTACGGGAGAAAGATCTCCTAACAAACTGATTTGAAATCTTTCTTGTTTTGTATGTGATATTCCGTAAACAAGCCAGAAATTGATCAAATTCTGGTATAGCATTTTCTAACCTCTGTTTGCATTAATTTCTTTATTTTGCAGGATGAACGACGATGCAATAATAAACCTGCTTTTTGTAGGTTAACTATGATTTTATGATTATGATATTTTTTTGTAATGGAATTTGTATATATCGATAAACCCTTGACGAGATATCATCAAATATATACTTATAGGTCTATAGCTATACAAAATTAAGGACGTGGTTTTGTGTAAAATAGAAGTCCCTTGCTTATTAATATATTGCATCATCAACTTCTTTCACAACTGTTGCTGCTGATGACACCATGGTCCCAGTTACATTTTCTCGACCGGATTGTTGCACGAGCTTGGATCATTAGTTGACTCGGTCACAAGATTGAACTACATGACACCAAGTTAATACTTTGATAAATGTTTACGTCTAGAATATCTATTATCAGTCTGCTACTTGAGATAACGGAACTGATGTAAGGATTGTGTTGCTTATATATTGGCAACGGGTGAGTGATTATAGAAATTTTACAAGACATGCTTGATTAAATGCATATCAGATCTTTGTTGAAATGCCTTCATGATGCATGTTTCTTTCTTATAGCAATTATATTTATACCCTTTGGTGTGGAGAAGGTTGTGAAGGCAATTCCTATAGATTTTGCTGAATCTCCTAAAGTACTCGATCAAATTCATCCTAATGGTACCCATGATTGTAATTTTAGCACGACTCTTTTCACATAATGTCTCATTTTTTTGTAGCATGGAATTGAATCAAGATCTGAAATTTTTTGAGTTCTGATATGCATTTACATGTGTTCCTGCAATAGACATGGGCTGAACGATATTGCGAGATCCTGTAAATGGGATTGAATTTAGTTTTTCCAGATGCTAAAGTTAGAATAAGTAAGCTAAAGTTATGAGCGTTAGTTGTCGTTGGGAATGGTCGTCCTAGGATGAGAATTAGTAGAGCTTCTTTGAGTGTATTTTCATAATCCATTACCAAGAATTCCCCTGGGTAATAGAACTCATCCACTTTGACAATCATGTTGGTCATTATCCCCTGTGGAACCTTAGTTGACTCATCTGCGTGCTTCAAAATTGTTTCCTTTGGCTTGAGTTCTCTTGTGACATATTGGTCATACATGTATCCGGTGAGGATATTTACACTAAATCCCAAATCTACCGGCGTTTTGTTGATCATTACATCGCCCAAGGTAACTTTGATGAAGTCCCTAGATCTTTGCATTTTCGTGGAAATGTGTTGAGCAAGACTGAGCTTGCATGCACTATAAGTTGAATCCTTTTAGTTAATTGGGCTTATGTCTTCTCATTGTGCATGCAAAACTCCTTAAGAATATTTGAATATGTAGGTGTTTCCTCAAGTAGATCCACCAATGGTTGATTAACCTTGGTCTCGCAGAGCTCCGTTCTTACTTTCTTTGGTTTTGGCCCCTGCTTCTAGATAGTAGCTATTACAGGTTGACTCATTGTTCAGTTCTAATTTGTTTGCCTCGACCTGTTCTTCAACTGGCCTTGCTTCTTCGAACACGGTCTCTGTATCACTGCCACTTGCTTCAGGAGTTGTTGCAAGGGGTAGAGGACTCATTTCGTCAGTGGTAACTGCATTAACCTAGTCTTTGATTATGCATTGGTTTCACCTCCGTCCTACTGGGAAACTTTCCTTCTCCTATTTTCCTTATCTGTTCGGCTAACTACGCAAGTTGCCTTTCCATGTTAATGATAGATTTGGCATTTGATTTTGATTTCTGATGCGCTTGAGTGGCGACTTCCAGAATCCTATCAACTTTTTGGCCATAGCTCTCTTCTTGTCTCAATGGGCCAACATCCATGTTGTTATTTATAGGCTGGTACTGTCTTTGTTGATTATGATGTTAGAAGTTCCCTTGTTGGTTGTTGTTGGGTCCTCCTTGATTATTGATTCTGAATGGTCATGTTTTTTTTAGTCTGAATGGTCATGTGCTGTTGTGAAACTGCCTGTATCCATGGACTTGGTTGATTTCTCCATGACTCTTAGTGCATGCTTCAGCCTTGTGGCCTACCTCTCCACAATTCACACACATTGTGAGTTCGTGAAGCATATGTGCACGTTTCTCCTTGATAAGAGTGGAAAGTAGAAGGTCAATCTGTTTGTTCAAGGCATTGATGTTTGATTTCACCTCCTTCCTCATGTGTTGTCTATCCCTATAGATGCTGCTGCTGAGGAGGTAGTGTTGTCTTTCTTTTCGTCTGAGTAATTGGTTTTGAAACCATTACCGAGTTGTTCCAAGAAACGACAAGCGGCTTCATTGTGTTGCATCATGATTGTTCCTCCTGATGATGCGTTGATCATAGGTTAACTTAACTATCGACCTCATTGCAAAAGAACTTTACTAGCTGACAACATAGGAACTCATGATGCAGATAGGAACGTAGTAACTCCTTAAGAAGTTCAAAGGCATCATGGAACTCCTCATTGGGTTTTTGATGGAAATCTTGGATGGCCCTACGTATCTCCGTACTTTTACTTGTCGGGTAAAACTCCTGCAAAAGTTTAGTATTCAACTGTCCAAAGTAGTGATACTATTGGGCGCAAGTAAGGTTAACCAGTATTTGACCTTATCCCTAATAGTGAAAGGAAACAAACGTAATCTGAACAAATCCCTATTAGCTCCTCACAAAATATTCGCGTTAGCTATAGCTAGAAACTCATATAAATGATTGTAGGGGTCATTTTGCTTATAACCCCGAAACTGTGGTACAATTCCCAACAATTGTGGCATGATTTCTACTTGATGCTCATCCCCATCCGAAAAGAATATAGGCGAGGCATCGTCATATTATCTCGGCTGAAAGTGAGAGGCTACTAATAGTCGAATTGGTGGTGGAAAAAATAGTTGTGGCATATAATTACTGTCATTGTACAAACCGTTATTATAATATCGTTGGTCTCGCCAATTGTTATTCGTATATGGATTTCTGCGTGACACTCGCCTTGATTTCGTTGGTTGCCTTGGTTGGGGTTTAGCATCCAACCCTCGTCATCATCTTCATAATCGATGTCATCGAGTTGACTTAGGTTCTGATACTGCTGCTGCTGATGTTGTCCACCATTATATCCCCAGTTTTGCTCATTCCCACCGTTGGGTCTACGGATATTGGGTTATCTTGTTGGTTGAAAAGGCGGTGGCCCCGTATTGTTGCCACCATTGTTGTTGACTATAGTCGGTGTACTACTGGTTGTTCCACTCCTACATCACCATGTTAATCATTGGTGACGTCCTCTACTACTACTTTATCCCGATTCATACTGAAAAGGCGTCTGACCATACAATTTTCCAAGTAGTCCGCTCAATCTCTAGATCAAACAACACTGGTGACAAATGTCCACCACGACATGTACGCATGAACTACGTGCTTGCGAGGAACAAAACGAAAATCAAACGGACATTCAAGAGACACAATGTGTCAAGTGCACAACTCCCCGGCAACGATGCCAAAATTTGACGTGGACAGTCATTAATGTAGTAAAAAATAAATAAAACTTCACTACTCTAATAGTCGGGGTAAGTAAAGGGTCGAACCAAGGATGTCTGTGGTTGATACTTTATGTCTTAAGAACTATCGAACTATAATGTCACTCTATAGTCAGAGAATTGCAACACTTATAACAAACCATACTCAAACAAAAACCAATTGCAAACAAAGAAAAACTTTGATCTGTGCTCTTGAAACGTAAGATCAAAAACAAATCTGAAATCAAAATATACTTCCTTTAATTAAAATCCGCAAATCGTAACAAATCATTCCAACCACTGCTACTACCAAAGAACTTCAGGAGTCGAATGATTCTCATGGGACCTTATACTCAACGCCAAGTAACCAGAGAAATTCCTAGATTCAGAATACTCCAACACTAAGTTGATATCGAACTACTAAAACTGGCTAAAAAGTCAAAAATATGAACATCTAACCGAAACTACTGAAAGGAAACTAAATATGAACGAAAATAAGCCTTGAGATCTAGAGAACACTCGATGGATGCTGTGAAATGTCGACTGGAAGCCTCTATTTATAGTGGTGGGATGGAGCTCTTCACGCTGCTAACAACCTCAATTAGCGCCACTTTGAATTCTGAATTTACGGGTTCATCTCTTCATAGGGTCACGAACTTCACTTATTATCATGGTTAACCTCTCAATCATTATCTTCTTGATTCTAGCTTATCCTTGCTCTATTTTCGCTTCTAATCCCTGGATTTTAACGTATTTCTACTCAAAAAAACTTCCAAGGAAAAGTGGGTGTATTTGCTTGAGTTAAAACAATATTTTAACGAAAACACACCAAATAACGCGTAAAGAATGTCATATAAAAATGCATTATCACTAAGTCAACCTCAAGTGGTGTACTTGTTCTAAAAGATATTGGCATAAAACGATTAGTTTTTCCGCATCCCCAACAACGACACCATTTTGCTGGGAGCGTATTTTTAAAGACTTGTCGAAGGTCTTATGAAACAAAAGGTTATGGTGTCATGTGTGTTATGATATAAGCTCAAAATAGAGGATAAAGATATGAAAATTAGATACAATGCTACTAAAAATAGTATAGTTTGAAGCAAGGGTTGGATCCTTTTGGGACAAGGTAAAGGGGACTTGAGATAATGTTTGTAACATAAGAAGGGGGTTTTTGGTTTGTCAAATAATGTAAAAAGTATAAAATAAAAATGGGGCACAATGTAGAAACTAGGAAGAAATGAAAAATCTAAAATGGGATAGTTTCTGAACTGAAATTCTGAAATTCTGGACAGAAGGTGGAAAATCTAAAAAATGTTACAAAGACTTCTGGTGTATTTTAAATTGTCAGGAAAAGTTCTGAATGTCAGAAAATCTGATTTTGCATATGTTCTACCTTACATGCAAGTTGAATATGATGATTGTTGGATTAGGTGTCTAAGCCATGACTTGTAATTGAACTTTTATCTTGTGATTAAAAGCAAAGTCCATTTGGGTTGCCCTCATGGGTGGAGGATAGATAGTTCAGTAGAGAGAATAGTTGATTTATTAATTGTATAATAAATTAATAGAAATTAAGTATATGGTTTATTAATATATTTAAGTGTTAATATATTAATTAGAAACTATATTAATTAATTGAGATTTAATCTAGAATTAATTGGATTTAATTTGAGGATTAAATTAATTAATTAAAAGGTGCAGGGACTGGTTTGGTATTTATTCAATAGTTGAATAACTGGCCAGGAAAACCAGGGACCAAAAGTGGCGCCACCTTGGAGGCTTCTCCAAGGGTTTGGCGAAACCCTAATTAGGGTTTTGGTAAGCCTGGTCCAAGTGGTCAAAAGCCTTGTCCAATTGGAGGCTCCTTAGGGTTTCAGGTGTAACCCTTGGAGGCTATAAAAGGAACCCCATGGCACCTCATATTCACGCCATCTTCTCTCTAGATTCACTCTGCTGGACTGATTCTTCCATCCCCTGGGTGTGACTTGCATTTGAGGCAGGATACTTTTGCTGCTGCTTAAAAGGATCATAAGATCAAAGGTTGGTTTTTCTTAATTCTTCTTTAGAATTGAATTGTTTCCTTTAGGTTCTTAGTTCTAATCTTCATAGAAGAAAATATAGATCATTATTTGGGTTGCATGTGAACCTTAGGTGATTTTGTGTTCATTGATTGCATAGAAACCCTTCAATGATATCAAACTAAATGTCTTACTCTAAGTTGGTACTAAGAAATACTAACAAGCTCTAGCATTCCTTTGTTGGATTTGGTGTCTAAGCCATGACTTATAAATTGTATTTATCTTGTTAATTGAAGCAAAGTCCATTTGGGTTGCCCTCATAGCTAGAGAATTAGTGTAGTGTTCTAAGATAGAGAGGTTGATTTATTAATTTTTTAATAAATCAATAGAAATTAAATAAATGGTTTATCAATATATTTAAGCGATAATATATTAATTAGAAACTATATTAATTAATTAGAAATTAATCTGGAATTAATTGGATTTAATTCAGTGATTAAATAAATTAATTAAAAGTACAGGGACTGGTTTGTATTTATTCAATAGTTGAATAACTGGCAAACCAGTGGCTAGGGGCCAGAATTGGCGCCACCTTGGAAGGTTCCTCCAAGGTTGGCGAAACCCTAATGAGGGTTTAAGAGATCTGGTCCAAATGGTCAACATGCTTGTCCATTAAGGGGCTTCTCTAGGGTTTTGACTGTAACCCTAGGAGGCTATAAAAGAAACCCCTGGCCACCCCAAAAACTTGCGCCTCCCATAACTCTCTGGACCTCTGCTGGATTCTCTCATCCTTTGCTTTGGGTGTGACTTCATTTGAGGCAGGATCTCTTTGCTGCTAGCTTCAAGAACAAGATCAAAAGGTTTGTAATTCTTGTTATGATCTTTAGAAATAAATATTGGCCTTAGGAATTTATATTACATGTTCATAGAAGAAAACATAGATCTCTTTTAGGGTTGCATGTGAACTTAGGAATTTTATATTTTATAGTTGTAGAAAACCCTTCAGTGGTATCATAGCTATGGCTTGCTTTCTTGTGAATTTGATGTAATTGTTTGCATTGGTTTGGGTAATTTTGCGAAAATCATAACCCTCTGCAAGGCCCCATCGATTTTTGGTGGCTAGGGTTTTGCAAACCCTAGCCTCCTTCCCTTATTTGTGAATTGCATGCTGCCTTGAATAGTTGGTTGTTATTTTTGGTAATTATTGGATAATTAAAATAACTGGAACCCCTTATATTTTCTTGCAATTTTCGATGACTAGGGATAAGAGTTAGGAAATTAATTTGATTAATTTTGTGATTCCCTTATTTGATTTAATTAGTTTAATTAAATTGTTTAATTAAAAGACCAATTAAACCACTTAAACATTTAATTTAAATTTCGAAAAATAGATAAAAATTTGCGAAAATTCTTATAAAATTAAATCTAAAATATTTTAAAGAGTTTAAAATATATCTTATATATTTATGATTAAAAGTTAATATTTATATGTAAGATAAAACTTGTTAGTCTTACCGTTAGTAGACCTCATTCACAAAATTGTCCTATAAAGAGGGTATAACGCGACTGCCTATAAAATGGCAGTCTAATGAGTGTCCACTCTCATCCACCGCTCTCCTGGTCAGTCGAGTATCGTTAGCCGAACGGGTTTGATAGAACCGCTAAGCCTCTTAAAAGTATAATGCTATAATTGAAAGTACTAGAACCTTGAACAAAATCCCAATCTAGTTACTTTAGGTTAAAAATGTGAATTGGTGCTAATCCATGGAATTGCACATTGCACTTTGTGGAACGTTGGTGGAGCGTGTGTGGTTTACCGGCATGCCAACTGGGGCCCACAACGAGTCGCAATGGGTTTCTCGATTTTACCATTATTGACGGAGCGTGTGTGGTTAACCGTTATGTCAATTAGAGATGGTAATTGATTTCGAGAGTAACGAACTAATTCGCATGGTTATTCACACCCGGTTTGTGATCCTCGGTATCCCAGTCACAAACAGTGGGGCATTCCCGAGATTGAAACATGCTATTGAACAGTTCAATAAATCTCAAAAGAAACTAGGAATTCCATTATAATTTGATTATGTTTCCACGGTGGAATTGGCTGAATCGTCATTCGCCTACCTTATAAAATTTACAATAAAGATTACGGCATCCCTCTTCGATATTGTAGATTGTTATTGTAGGATCCTATCCTTATATTTATTCTTGGGTGAATATAAGGATTAATTATTAATGTCTAATTAAAACTACCTTCTTCTTATATAGATGTCTTCTGTTGACCAAACCGCCCCCACTCGAACCCCGATAATGTCACCTCGATCCTGTCATTGTGCTCCAAAGTGACGTTAGACGACACTAACTACAATGACTGGATCGGCAACATCAAAATGGCTCTAAGGTTTGAACACAAAGAGTATGTTCTAGAAACCGAGCTAGTTGAGGTCGACCCAGATACCGCTACTCCCGAGGAAATCGCCTCGTACCAAAAACACTCGGAGGATGCAACCAAAGTGGCTTGCATCATGATCACTACCATGAACCCTGAGTTGCAAAGAATTTATGAGGACTACTGGCCTTACGACATGCACAAAGAACTCATGGAAAAGTTCTACAAGCAAGAGCGCATCGAAAGGCGTAAGGTTGTAAAAGGCTTCACTAACGGGAAGCCTAAAGATGGAGAGTCCATCTGTGCTCATGTGTAAAGGATGCACGGTTACATGGAGAGGCTAAGGAAGTTGGAAATGCCTGTTCATGAGGATTTAGCTTTTGACATAGTGCTAAACTCCTTGCCCAGTTCGTTTGACCAGTTCACAATGGCGTATCATTTGAACAACAATCAGGCAAATCTGGCTGAATTCACATGCTTCGTACTGCTGAAGACGGGATGAAGGGAAAAAGGAATGCTCCATGTTAACCCGCCTGTCCTGGCTATTGGTTCTGGCAAGGGAAAGAAAAAGAAGGGCCCTCCGAAGCAAAACTAGAGGGAAAAGGTTCATGTCGGGTCATCTAGCGGTGCCCCGAAAGCCAAGTCTTCCGGCATTCTGCATGTCACGAATCCCAAAGAAGCCGACTGCTTTTATTGCAAAGAAAATGGTCACTGGAAGAGAAGCTGCCCCAGGTACTTGCAAGACATCAAAGATGGCAAAGTAAAGCCATCAAAAGCAGGTACTTATTCTATATCTAATAACTCATATTCTTCCTGTTCTTGGGTCCTTGATACCGGATGTGGTTTTCATATCTGTTCTGATTTGCAGGGACTAAGGGAAAGTAGGGAGCTGGAGCACGGTAGACTGAATCTGGCCATGGGCAATAGGCGAACGTCACCTGTTACCATGATCGGTGTCTATAGACTAGTGCTTAGCAGTGGAGTTAGTTTGGATTTACATAATTGTTGCTATTCGTCTGATATGGCAAGAAACATAATTTCTTTTCATGCATTGTTCAAACAGGGCTTTTATTATGATTTTAATAAATTGAATGGTTCAATTTCAGTTTTCAAAAATGATGTTTTTATTTTTAATGCTATCCCTTGTGATGGAGTGTATGAGACTATTATGTGTGTTGATAATTATGGTAAAAATGTATTACATATTGATTCTTCGGACGGTATAGAAAAGGCGTGTTTGTGGCACTGTCGCCTTGGTCATATTAATAAGAAACGCATCGCCCAACTCCAAAAGGATGGAGTGTTGGAATCATTCGACCTAAAATCGGATGATGTATGAGAATCCTTTTTACTTGGCAAGATTACAAAATCACCATTCAAAGGTTCCTTTGAAAGATGTGAAGGTTTGTTGGATATCATACACACAGATGTGTGTGGTCCCTTCAGAAGAACCACAAAAGATGGCATGCGGTTCTATATGACCTTTACTGATGATTTTCGTAGATATGGGTATATCTACTTAATCAAGCACAAATCAGATACCTTTGAAAAGTTCAAAGAGTTTAAAAACGAAGTAAAAAATCAACTGGGCAGAAAGATAAAGATGCTTAGATCCGACAGAGGCGGTGAGTATCTTAGTATCGAGTTTCTCGATTATCTTAAGGAATGTGGAATTGTTTCACAGTTGTCGCCTCCAAGAACACCACAGTTGAACGGTGTTGCTGAAAGGCGAAACCGAACCTTGTTGGACATGGTTCGTTCCATGATGAATCGAGCTTCGCTTCCAATTCATTTCTGGGGGTATGCCTTAGAGACTGCCGCACATATCCTTAACCTTGTCCCAACCAAGAAGGTTGCTAAGACACCTCACGAGATGTGGACGGGGAAAGTTCCCTCGTTGGCACACATCAAAGTCTGGGGTTGTGAGGCTTTCGTGAGACGAGAGACTCAAGACAAACTTGCAGAAAGAAGTGGGAGGTGCTATTTCATCGGATACCCGAAACAGTCATTTGGATACTTGTTTTATAGACCAAGCGAGTACGTGGTCTTTGTAGCTAGACGAGGAGTCTTTCGAGAGAGAGAGAGAGCTCATTTCCAAAGAGGACAGTGGGAGTACAATCAATCTCGAAGAAATTCAGGAGACGCCCGATGAAACAACCTTAGGAGAATCTAGCCACCAACATAAGGAAGAGGTTCCTGTTGGACCAACTGACATATCATTGCCCCTTAGGCGTTCAGGTAGAGTTAGCATGCCACCCGAGTTTTATGGTTTCCATATAACTTTGGAAGGTGATACGTTTTTCAGTGATTGTACACTAACAAATTTGGATGAACCTGCTAACTACCGCGAAGCAGTGGCGGGCCCCGAGTCCGCCAAATGGGAAGAGACAATGGACAGCGAGATTAAGTCCATGTATGATGTAATAACCAACTATTTTGCCAATGTGTGTTATGTTTGAATTTTTATAGTAAGATGTTGCAAAAAGGGTAATTTGGTATTTTGACCATATGAAGGACTTATTGTGTAATAATATTTTTGTGTTTGTGGCAAAAGTGTAAGAAAAGAAAATCTTAAATGATATGTTAAGAATTTGGACCAAAAGTGAACAAAACTAGATTAAAAGGGCCAAAGTATCATTAGGTGAAGTATGGAGGTATAAATTAGGAGAGAGACTTCTAGTCCTCTCCATTTGTGTCGTGAAGCATCTTCAACAGAGGGAGAGATCGAAACCTTGAAAAATTCTGGAGGGTTAGAGCAGAAATAGAAGAATCAAGCTAGAAGTTGTGATTTCCAAGTCATCAAAGGTAAGAATTTCATCCTTGTAAGCTATCTAAACCATTTTGGGTTATTTTGAATGGATGAAAACGAAAATCAGAAGTTGTATGAGATTTGTTTTGAGTTTCTAACCCTTGAATCACGTTCTAAACATTAATGGAACTCAATTCCACCTTTGGAAATAATTAGAAACAAAAAGGAACTGAGAATTTTGTTCAAAAACCCTAGAATTTGGGTTTGTGAAGATTGATTTAATTCTAGTGGTAATGGGGTAATAAGTGTTGTTTAGGAGGCTTAGAAATACTCTAAATGTAATGTTTTAATCATCCATTGAATCAGATTTGAGCTGAAACCACACAGACTAAGGACTAAAAACTGTGCAAGAAAAATAAGAGGGTCTGTAGGCGAAACACGGCCCGTGTTTCCCCTGACACGGCCCATGTTTCTTGTGCAGGTAAACAGAAGGTGATCAGAAGGTGGAACACGGTTCGTGTTTCCCTTAACACGGCCTGTGTCAGTGTCTGCAGAAAAATTGGAAGATTTGTATGGTCCCGTATGATCCCTATATGACCCAAATGACTTGGACACTTATAATTCACTTCTAATATGACATTAATTGAGTAGTTTGATTCCACCAATCATAACTATAAGTTTAATATGGTAAGAAAACATGAGAATATAAGTTCATATCAACCCAAACAATGTACATAAGTGCGGGTCAAGTAATAGATAACCGAGGAAAAGGAAAAGGGGAATCGAACACTTGGATATTTCTCGCATAATCTAAAATATATAAATGTGTATTAGTGTTATTGAGTATGAATTGTATATATGTTTAATAGGAGGTGATCAAATCATTGGGGAGCAAGGTAAGGGCAAGGAGACCTTTGGAACTTAGCTAGTCACTTCTTTTACAAGGTGAGTAAAATGTGGATTTTTATGAGTAAATAGCAAATAGTATTGTTTTATAAACTTTGTTCTGAATAAAAGATTTTAAGAGAAAAGTTTCTCTCAAGTTGTATTGTGCTAAAAGCTTATGATTTCTATATGATGAAAGACTTTGATGTTATGACCAATTCGTAATGAACTGATGCTAATGAATTAAATTGGAACTAAACATAAGAAAAGCAATATATGTCTGGACATGGATCTCGCCCTAATGAGGGGAGGTCAAAAGATACTACTGGGATGGTACCTCCCTTCGCGAAGTACTTGTCTTAGCACGTCCTTATGGATAGATTTGTTCTATTCCATGAAGGGAAGAAAAATTAGCACGCCCTTATGGATATATTTGTTATATTCGATGAAGGGAAGAAAAATTAGCACGCGCTCACGGAAAGATTATTTCTTTTCCGAGGAGGGAAGATACGGGGAGACCCGTATGAAACCAAATATTAAATAAATGAATCATGAATTACAATTGGTCTATGTTTTATTAAGAAAACTTTTGCATTATGTTTGACTATAATAAAAATGTTTGATAGTTTGTTTTGAATTAAATTTGGTTGGGTCTAAAACCCATGTTGCTCACAAGACTTTATGTCTCACGTATATTTGTTTTTAAATGACTATGTACTCAGGTGAAGGAGATTAAGTACTAGAAGACTTTAGAAGAATTGAAGCTTTTCTTTTGGGATATCATTAGTAGTAGATTTACCATGGTGATGTATTAGACTTGTAATACCCCAATATGACAATATTTTGTAATTATGCTCAAAGTTTTTGTTAAACCCATGTTTGTATATCTAAATTGGGTAAAAATGTATATATAGAATGTGGGGTGTTACAAATTTGGTATCAGAGCCATGGTTTAAGCGAATTAGGTTGGAAATCCATCCTAGGCTTAAACTATTAAGATAGGAATTAGGTATGCCTTAGGAATTTATAGGTATACTTACACTATAAAATCATAGTTGCAAGTTAGGAATTGTAAGTCTAGATGAGCCTTGTACTAGGAAGATTACTTAAGGAGATAACATGCTACCGCTTTCGTTACATAGTGAAAATATTGCATATTAAACAAAAATTCCATTTATCTTATATAGTAAATGGAAGGAGGTGGTTAAAATCCTCCAGTTGACGGGCAAGAAGCTAGCCACACTTCCTCCCATGGAAGTATACCCGCCAATAATGCGGTTAATGCGGAAATTTAGCCGAACCCGCAACCGCCACAGGAACCCGTAACAATCGAAGCAATTCAAAACCTCATCAATAATTTGAGGGCTGAAATGAAGGAGGACGTTAATAAAATAATAGATAATCGACTTGGAGGGTGACACGCCTTGGTCGTCGTGTGGTCAAAAATAAGAGAAAACCTAACACACACTAGTATAGCGGTAGTCAGGGTCGATCCACAGGAGCTTCGTGGTTAGACTAGATGAGAGATTACCAACTAATAGTGTCACAGCTATAGTCGGAGGATTTGGTTTCTATTTTCCTATCACTAGCAAATGAGACAATGCTCAAACACTCAAGCCAAGCTAAGCTATGTCCAAATGTCCTAGTCACTTTCTGAAATCAGAAGTACATCTCTGACTCAGAAGCAATCAAAGGCATCTACACTAACCAAACCAAGCAAAGCATAAACTACCACTAGTTAAGTCCTATGGAACAGTTACTAGCCAAGGTTTAATGCTTACCAAATAACCTAATTAGCTACTGAATTCAACCAAGGAAAACAGTTTCAATAAGGTCCAAAACAATATCCAAAACACAATCAAACAATAAATCAAACACAAACATCCGAACACCGAAAAGCTAAGATTAAATGTAACCAAATGCTTTTCATTTACCAAAAGGAATTCCAAGTACAAAATCAGTAACCAAATGTTTCTAAAACAGAACCTAAGAGCTCAAAGTCAGTGGTTGTCACTCCCAAAGACTTTAGCTACAAAACTACTTGCTACTAAAAAGGAAATTAAATCAAAAATCATAAAATACGAATTGAGAGTCTTCTGAAATGGAATCCTGGAGTCAAAGAGCTTCTAGGTCGATCTTACACCCGGTTCTTTGCTAGGGTTTTCGGCTGGAAATACATCTATTTATATTTGCAAATTTCCCGCAACCGCGCCACGCAAAAGTGAAATCCGTGGCGCGCGTACTTATCTTTCCCCGTTTCTTCGGAATTTAAATGTGTTCCACCGCCTTAAGCCCGCGTCGCGCATAGTTTATTCCCGCGGCGCGCGTACGACTTCTCTTGATTTTCCATTCTTTCCATACTTTTTCCTTTTGTACACCTTTGGTCCCTGTTTCTATCCTTTTTCTCCAAACAAGTCCTGGCACGAAAAGTGAGAATACCCAGACATATTTGATATAATTTAATCAAGAACAGGGCTCAACAACGCCTAAAATACTTGATATCACTAGGCGTTGTCAAGCACCCCACACTTGTGCCTTGCTTGTCCCCAAGCAAGAGAGTTTTTAACAAATTATAATAGAGAATCAAACAATTTCTGACTGTGTTCAGTTTCAAAGTTTATTGCTCTTTGAGTTAGAGTGGAATAGTTCGCAAAAACATAATTGAGTTGTTCTTTGGAATTCATGGCTTTCTAGAGAACCCTTGATTACAAACTTTCTGTCCACAATGAAGTGTACTTACTCACTCAGATTCTAAAGGCCATTAAGGAATTGTCCATGACTTTCGATGTTGTCCGTGTAGCGAGCTTTCAGAAATATCATCCCAGACCAGACGATCTTAGGTGATAAGGTGCATAAAGCCCACCCATTTTAGACCTACCGGCTCGAACAACAAAGGCCACAGATTGACTTTTCCTTCCTAAATTCCAATCCTAAACAGCTCAATCTTCTAACTCATAAAACTCAACTTATTTGACTAACTAATAGCATAATCATAACTAAGCAGTATTTTTTGAAAAATACTAGTGCTATCACAATCACAAACCATTCATTTCAAAATTGCAATTTATTAAAAATTTTGAAAAAGTTTTCTGCAAAAAAATTGATCATTTCTGCAAAAATTTCAAAAATTCTCTTTCGACCGTCCACACCCCACACTTAAAACCGTACAACGTCCCCGGTGTACAAAAATTATTTCAAAGCAAGGGAGAAAGAGTTACCCCTTTTTGGATGATAGACTGCTTGGTGCTCAATATCACAGGTATAATGCGTACAAATGGATCATTGAGTTCGTATTCTGGAGTTGTAGCGCTACAGTGAACATGCCGGTGGTCGAGACAAGTGGAGGGGGGCACGGTGACCCCACACTTGTCTGAGACAACTCCCTCTCAGATTGATATATCATGCATCACTAAATAAATTAAAAACATACATGACAGAAATAAAATATACAAATAGAAGTGTATGTGTTGCGGATGACCGCGGCGCGTAATTGAAGGATGCGCGTCGCGGTAATTTCATGAGATTAAAACAGCGTCAAATGAGAAATGACCGCGTCGCGCTATATATGGATGCCGCGGCGCGGTAATTTCAGCAGATTCCAAATCTCACAGAAACAATTCAACACACAAAAACCATTGTTTTATTATTGAAATCTAATGCCTGCAGGAGGCTTATTATCCTAAACAATCTCCAAAAAAAAATGATCTGTGTAACTAATCCTATCAAAATGTAAATCCAAAAGAAAATGTACTAAAAATCAAGCATAATTACATCCAATCCATCAGCTATGTGCTGTATCGTCATACTCATCTTCTTCTTCTTCTGGGTCTTCTTCCATAGGCTCCTCTTCATCCTCCCTAATTGTCGGTTGGGGTCGTGGAGGAACACACTTATTTTTGGCCATCAATGCAATCATGCAGTCTGCCAGCCAGAGGAGTTGCTTCTGTGTATTTTCGGTTCGTTTATCCACCTCACGAGCTGCGTATGACTGGATTTGATGTTCCCGCTCGTATGTGTCCATTGCTTCCTTTAATGCTTTTACCTCGTCCGCCAGAAAGCGGGATTCCATAGTAGCGGGGGATAGACTGCGCGGTAAACCGGTAGCTGCTTTTGACCTTTTGCGAGAAGTAGTCGGCTCGGACCGAAGCGCCGGGAAGGGCATACGGTCAACAGACGGGATGCCGTCGTCCACATATATCACTTCCCGCGAGGAGGTCACGGGCGGACAGAAGATAATAGGAGGGATAACCTCCAATCCATCAGTGGTGTACTCGGAGATGAGTCCGTATGACTCGGCTAATCTGGTGACAAAGTGGCCTCCTCCAAATGCGGTCATCATCATCGGGGCATCTGTAATTTCCTTGAAGTAGTCAGCGATGAAGTAAGGAATGTTGCAGGTTTCCAACATTCGTGTCACTGACCACATCAGATGTAGCTCCCGAGGCAACACCTTCTCTTCATCTGCACGTGGCCAAAGCATAGTGGTGATCAATCGATGCAACATGCGGTGAGATGGCAGATGTATGTAGCACTCCCGGACCGTGTTCTCGTGGTACCGGGTGGAAGCTATCGTGGCCCAATAGTCAGCTGGGGAAAAAGAGTCCCCCATGGTTCGGCTGGCATGCCTGTGAAACACCCTGAATGCTGGCGAGTCCGACTCCTCCTCGGTGTATAGCCCGATGCGGTACCCAAATTCCCGCAAGGTACAACTACGGTCGTGATTTCCCAGACGAAATCTCACAGTCTCCTTGGTGTCCATCCCCTTCTGTTTGTGGTCAAAATAGTAGCTGGCAAGGAATTGGAGGTATACTTCACGGTAAACAGGTTCGTTCATGTTAGTTGCATTTTCTAACGCCCGGCAGGTGTAAGTTAGTTCTCCATCTTCATAACCTTCTTGCATCAACCAGTCTTTCAGATGGTCCCAAATTCCCGACTCCTTAGCCATGTCCCAATTGACCCTGCGGCACGGCAGTACCCTTTTATTTTTGCACAGGCCCCAACGGTTAAAGAAGCTAGCCGTGCGGACCCGGTCAATCTGTGTAGTCACAGAGTTCCAATCGATGGTTTCAGAGCTACCTGAAGAAGACATTGTGCCTGCAAAAATCACAAAATTCGACAATTACTGCACTGTTTTAACGTTCGTCGCGGCGCGCACATAACAACCCGCGACGCGCTAGATGAATATTCATACTCCGCGTCGCGGACTTCACATGGCACGGCGCGACGAACGATTTCAGTCAATAATGTTTTAGCAATCTGTCAATTTAGGTATAATTTTTCTGTTCGAATACTTGGGTTTTATGGAATGTACTTCTTTAATCCTAATTCAACGATCAATTTCAACAATTAGGTACAGCATTGCAATTTACAGGATCATCTAGTGAGTTTCAAGACTTTTAAAACTAAGAGAAGGAGAATAGATACTTACTTGAATTTCTTGTAAAGGAAAGATGAATGCAGACGTCGGGTTGATTGAGAGTTTGAGACACAGTGAGAAGAATCACAATTTACGCAATTTATTTAAATGCAGTGGAGAAATTTGAATGTCTTTCAAAAGCTCTGTTTTCATGATTATCTTTAATTTCAAATTAAGATAAGACCGCGGCGCGGGAAGCTTCTATCCGCGTCGCGTATAAAATCTGATTTTAAATGTAATCGTAAAAACTCAACACGCGCGGCGCGGATCTAAAGATCCCGCGTCGCGGTATTATAAAATTACCAATATGACCCCACACTTGCCTTTTTCTCACCGTGATCAAAAAGAATGCAATAAAATATGAAAATGTACAAATGGCGGTCGGGTTGCCTCCCGACAAGCGCTAAGTTTAACGTCTTCAGCCAGACGTGCACTTACCTGCTTACGTAGTATACGTTGGAATTTTTGCTATGAACTCGACTGTCTCTACCTCTAATTTCTGGAATGTGCCTGTAGTAATGTATGGTTTGAGTCTATGGCCATTAACTTTAAATGGTTGCCCACCTTTTAAGTCCTGGATTTCGACTGCACCATAATCTGTAGTGCCGATTACTTTGTAAGGACCATTCCACTTGCTTCTCAGTTTCCCGGGGAACATCTTCAGTCTTGAGTTATACAGCCAAACTTTTTGCCCGACTTCAAAGACTTTCAGTCGCAGCTTTGCGTCGTGATATCGCTTCATCTTTGATTTATAGGTGGCCGCATTCAAATATGCTTCATCTCGTAATTCTTCTAACTCAGACAACTGAAGTTTCCTTTCTTTCCCAGCAGCAGTGTAGTCCATGTTGACTTTCTTGACAGCCCATAAGGCACGATTGGCGATTTCCACCGGTAGATGACATCCTTTTCCATAAACCAACCGATATGGAGTAGTCCCGATTGGTGTTTTGTACGCAGTTCGATACGCCCACAATGCATCATCTAGCCTTAGAGACCAATCCTTTCTATCCGTCTTGACAGTCTTCTGAAGGATCTCTTTGATTTGCCTATTGGATACTTCGACTTGGCCACTGGTCTGTGGGTGATAAGGTGTTGCAATGCGATGATTCACCCCATAATGTTTCAGTAGCCTTCCGAATTTGAAGTTCTTGAAATGCGATCCTCCGTCACTTATGATTACCCTTGGGACTCCATGCCTGGTGAAGATATTTTTCTTTACAAATTTGCAAACCACGTGATGGTCATTTGTACGAGTTGCTTCGGCCTCAGTCCATTTTGAGACATAATCTACTGCCACCAAAATGTAGACATATCCATGTGATGTGGGGAATGGACCCATAAAATCGATTCCCCAGACATCAAAAATGTCTACTACCAGGATCGGATTCAAGGGCATTTGATCCCTTTTCGATATATTCCCTAGTTGCTGGAAATTAATGCACTCCTTGGCAGTCCTATGCGAATCCCGAAAGATAGTCGGCCAGTATAGTCCAGCTTCAAGAACTTTGTACCCGGTTTTCCTTCCACTGAAATGTCCTCCACATGCTGATGCATGACAGAGATCCAACACTTCACCAATTTCATTGTCTGGCACACATCGACGAATTATCTGGTCCTCTCCTACCTTAAAAAGGTCTGGATCGTCCCAAATGAATCTCTTTGCGTATGTGCGAAATTGCTTCTGCCTTTGTTTCGTCCAATGTTTTCGTATTGCTCCTGTGGCTAGAAAATTTACATAGTTTGCATACCATGGAGCTCCGTTAACCTCTAACAACTGCTCGTCAGGAAATGAGTCTTGAATTCCTGCTTCCAATCCTTCAGATGGTAATCTAGAAAGGTGATCTGCCACTACATTCTCAGCTCCCTTCTTGTCTTTGATGGCCACGTCGAACTCTTGCAACAGGAGTATCCACCTAATTAAGCGAGGCTTAGACTCCTTCTTTGTGATCAGATGCCGAACAGCACTGTGGTCAGTGTAGACCACTACCTTAGATCCCCAGATATAAGATCGAAATTTATCTAGAGCAAATACTACAGCAAGCAATTCTTTTTCAGTAGTCGTGTAATTTAATTGCGCTTCAGAAAAAGTTTTACTAGCATAACAGATAACAACAGGTTTCCTGTCGAGTTTTTGCCCTAGTACTGCACCAGCAGCATAATCGCTAGCATCACACATTATCTCAAAAGGTTGCGTCCAGTCGGGCGGCTTCAGAATGGGAGCCTCAACCAGTTTATTTTTTAGAATGTTGAATGCTTTTACACATTCTTCGTCAAAAATAAATGGTGCGTCCTTCAAAAGAAGACCACAGAGGGGCTTAGAGATAGCACTAAAATCTTTAATGAATCTACGATAAAACCCTGCATGCCCCAAGAATGATCTAACCCCTTTTACTGATGTTGGAGGCGACAATGTGGATATGACTTTAACTTTAGCGCGATCGACTTCAAATCCTCTTTCAGAGACCACATGTCCTAAGACTATTCCTTCTCGTACCATAAAATGGCTTTTTTCCCAGGAAAGAACTAGGTTTGTTTCCACACATCTTTTCAGCACCTTTTCCAATTGATCTAAGCAGGTTTCAAATGTAGGTCCAAAAATTGAGAAATCATCCATGAAGATTTCTAAAGCTTCACCAATCATGTAAGAAAAGATTGCCATCATACATCGTTGAAATGTTGCAGGCGCATTACACAATCCAAATGGCATTCTGCGAAAGGCGAAAGTACCGTAAGGACAAGTGAAGGTTGTCTTTGCCTGATCTTCTGGATGAATGGCGATTTGATTATACCCAGAATATCCATCCAAAAAACAGTAGTACTTTTGTCCTGCTAACTTCTCCACGATTTGATCCATAAAAGGTAATGGGAAATGATCCTTGGATGTGGCGGCATTAAGTTTCCGATAATCAATACATACTCGCCATCCGGTTACAGGTCTTGTGGATATCTTGTCACCATCCTTTGTGTCCACTACAGTGATTCCTGATTTTTTTTGGTACAGTTTGTGTTGGGCTAACCCATTCACTGTCAGAAATAGGGTAAATGATTCCTGCGTCCAACCATTTAAGAACCTCCTTTTTGACAACTTCCTTTAAATTAGGATTCAACCTTCTTTGCGTATCCCGGGCAGGTTTAGCTCCTTCTTCTGTGATAATGCGATGCATGCACGTAGTTGGACTAATTCCTTTTAGGTCCGCAATTGTCCAGCCGATAGCCTCCTTATGTTTGGACAATACTCTGAGCAATCCTGTCTCTTGTTCCTCTGTCAGGTTGGCTGCCACGATACCGGTAAAGTATCTTTCTCTCCTAGAAAGGCATACTTTAAATGTTCTGGTAGAGGTTTTAGATCCAACTCTGGCGGTTCTTGTAAAGAGGGCTTTAATGTCTTTGGAATCTCTGCTGGTAACTTCTCTATATGTGCACATTCTTCAGACATGAATCCTTTTTCTTTTTCTCCTTTTTGTATCTCTTTTTCTCCAACAATTGCTTCTTCCTGAGTTTCTATTTCTTCTTCTTTAAGTACCTCTGGAATGTAATGCTGCACAAGCTCGTCTATAATGTCTACTTGATAGCATTCCTCTTCTTCCATGTTACTTCCTTTGGGATCAGCATTGAAAATATTGATCTTAGCCTGTCGGTGTCCAAAAGATATTCCCATTTCTCCAGTACGACAAGCAATATTTGCATTAGCCGTGGCCAAAAACGGCCGCCCTAGAATAATTGTAGGCTGCTCTCCATTCATCGCTTGACGGGTATCCAAAACAAGAAAATCTGCTGGGTAGTAAAATTCTCCTACCCTGATGATAACATCGACTAACATGCCTCTGGGAACCTTGGTGGACTTGTCAGCCAACTGCAGAATCACGTCAGTGGATCTCATGGCGCCAAACTCATGCTTGTCAAATAACTGCCCAGGCAATATATTCACACTTGCACCTAAATCTAAAAGAGCCCTTTTGATGTGCACATTGCATAAATCTACTGAAATAAGAGGAACTCCTGGATCTTTCAACTTTGGAGGAAGCGCATCCATGAGGATGGAGCTTACATTCTCAGGTAAGCTAATCATCTTAGGCAAGTGGGACAGAATATGTTTCTTGTGTATGCACATGTCCTTGAGAAATTTAGCATATGCGGGAACTTCCTTTATAAGTTTGACCAAAGGAATGTTAACTTTAATTTGGCTAAATAATTCCCACATGTCTTCAGCTTGTGGTCCCTTCTTTCCATATGGTCCTTTCTCCGGCTTTTCCAAGGCTGTCGAAAAAGGAACTGTTCCACTTGACTCTCCTTTTTCCCATGTACTCGTCTGCTTCGTCTTCTGTACTTGTTCCTCTTTATCCTTTCTCTTCTTTCTTTCCAATTCTTCTTTTTCATCAAAAACTATTTCTACATCACTCTCTCATCATCTGCAACCGGAGCTGCAACCTTGTTGTCTACTTTCTTCCCACTCCTAAGTGTGATGACTTCATTAACTTGCATTTTTGGTGACTGCTCTTGCTCTCTCACTTGTGTTTCTTTCATTTTGACAAGTGATTCTCCTAATTTAGAAATTGCTTCCGAATTAGACTTCTCTACTTCTTGGAGTTGTACTAACAATCCAAAAATTTCTTGCAAACCAATGTTCGTACTTTCTGATGAAGATGGAGATTGTACCTGTTGCTGCCTTATAGGTGGTTGTCTCGATTCTCGTTGCTGATTACTTCGAAAAGGCCTTGGTGTGTTGTGAAATCGACCATATCCATGCACTTGACTTATTTCCTCATGAGTCATTGAGCACTCATTATGATTGTGTCCTACTTTTCCACATGTATTGCAGATACTCTGCCCATGCAACACGTATGCTCCTTTTTCCTGTTGAAATCTCTCGAGCATCTGATTGAACCTTTTTGTAACAGCAGTGAGCTCCTTTTGAATTTCAGCTTTCCATTTGTTCTCTGCTTCGACATTTGCTACATATACAGTCTTATCCTTCATTGACCCACTGACTTTTGATCCTAAACTCAGCTGCTCCAAAAATCTCTAGGCATCATCTGGCTCTTGCCACATAAATGTCCCGCTTGATGAGGCATTTATCATGACCTGGTGTGTTTCATTAACTCCTTCGAAAAATAATTTGACCAGCTGCCACTTAGGAACTTCATGATGTGGGCAGGATCGCAACAGCTCTTTTAATCTGTCAAATGCTTCATGAAAAGCCTCTCCAAGCTTTTGCTGAAAATCTTGTATCGCTCGTCTAATCTCCGTGGTTTTACTGACCGGATAGAATTCTTGCAGAAACTTCGCCTTGAGTTGTTCCCAACTAGTAATACTATTTGCTGGCGAGGATGTAAACCAATACTTGGCTTTATCCTTAAGGGTGAACGGAAACAATCTAAGCCTAAAAATATCTCTATCAGTATTCCTAGGAGTGTTGGCGTTAGCAATTGCTAAGAATTCATATAAATGGTTATAAGGGTCGTCAGTCTTGTATCCCCTAAACTGAGTCAATATTCCTAATAACTGAGGTTTTATCTCTACTTGCGGATCAATGTTATCAGGAATATAGATTGGTGACGAGTCATCATATTCCCTAGGTTGGAAATGTGATGCAACCGATTTCCGTCTCGGTTGTGCAAAATGTAAGGGTTGAGCGGGGTTACCATAAAGATGATCATTGTACTCCCGCTGACCTAGTGGTGGATATTGTGGTGTTCTTCTGAGAGGTCCCCGACCTCGGTTCCATTGCGGTTGCGGTGCTGGTGGCACCCATCCTTCATCTTCCTCGTCATACACTTCCTCCGTCTCTGGTATTGGTATTGCGGTTGAGGCGGTTGTTGGAAATGTATAGGTTGTGTTGGTTGGTATGTGGGTTGAGGTTTAAATAGGACTGGTTGTGGTTGAGATGTCGGTGTCTGCTGTCTAGGAGCTGGGGTGCCATCTCGGGTCGGCTCTCCCCAAGACAATGCTCAAATACTCAAGCCAAGCTAAGCTATGTCCAAATGTCCTAGTCACTTTCTGAAATCAGAAGTACATCTCTGACTCAGAAGCAATCAAAGGCATCTACACTAACCAAACCAAGCAAAGCATAAACTACCACTAGTTAAGTCCTATGGAACAGTTACTAGCCAAGGTTTAATGCTTACCAAATACCCTAATTAGCTACTGAATTCAACCAAGGAAAACAGTTTCAATAAGGTCCAAAACAATATCCAAAACACAATCAAACAATAAATCAAACACAAACATCCGAACACCGAAAAGCTAAGATTAAATGTAACCAAATGCTTTTCATTTACCAAAAGGAATTCCAAGTACAAAATCAGTAACCAAATGTTTCTAAAACAGAACCTAAGAGCTCAAAGTCAGTGGTTGTCACTCCCAAAGACTTTAGCTACAAAACTACTTGCTACTAAAAAGGAAATTAAATCAAAAATCATAAAATACCAATTGAGAGTCTTCTGAAATGGAATCCTGGAGTCAAAAAGCTTCTAGGTCGATCTTACACCAGGTTCTTTGCTAGGGTTTTTGGCTGGAAATACATCTATTTATATTTGCAAATTTCCCGCAACCGCGCCGCGCAGAAGTGGGGAAAACTTACCCTACTGCCCGTTCGCGAATTAATCGATACGCTAGGGGCTTACTGGCGGAATATGAACTTGAAGTTAAGATAGCTAAAACACTTGATGATGTAATTATTGCGGCTCGGAATGTTGAAGATGTGGGAAAGAGACGGGCATTAGAAAGACAAGCTTTTGGTGATAAACGCAAGTTTAGCGGTGGTGGATGTGGTTCAAATAAAAAGGGGAAGTCTAGTTCTAATAAATCAAAGCAAGGAGGTTCAAAGAAGTGTGACAAGTGTGGAAAAGATCATATAGGAGATTTTCGTAGCGGATCTGGAGCATGTTATAATTGTGGTCGATTCGGTCACAAATCAAAAGAGTGTAAATTGAAGCCTGCAAGTGAAGTTGAATGCTATTCATGTCATGAGAAGGGCCATTATAGTTTTAATTGTCCAAAGAAGGGTGGAGAAACGCTCAAGTCCACGGCTCAAAAGAAGACGGAGCCATAAAAAGTGAAGTCTCGCACCATTCAACTTACCCGAGAGGAAGCGAAAGAAACGCATGATGTAGTCTCAGGTACATTACTTGTCAACTCGTTATCTACATACGTTTTATTTGATTCTGGTGCTTCGTATTCGTTTTTAGCTCATGAGTTTGGACTCAAACTCAATGTACCTTTAGAATCGTTAAATACGTTATATGAAGTAGAGATAGCAAGTGGTAAATTTGTGGAGGTAGGGCATATGTACCGAAGTTGTGAACTCAGCATAAATGATAGGAAATTTTCATTGAATCTTCTTCCAATTGGAGTAAAATCTTTTGATATTATGATTGGCATGGATTAGCTTGGGGCGAATGATGCAAAAAATTCTTGTGGGAAGAAGATTGTGTCGATTAAGATTCCCGATGGGAGTAAGGTGTACGTTTATGGTGATAAGCGCAACCATGTACCTAGTCTCATTAGTGCAGTTAAGACTCGAAAATGTCTTTTGAAAAGGGTATTGTTCCTTTCTTGCTTACGTCATGACTAATGAAAAAGAAAAGAAATCTATTCACGACATTGAAGTGGTGCGTGATTAGCCGGAAGTATTTCCCGACGACCTACCCGGTTTGCCGCCCGAAAGGCAAGTTGAATTTCATATCGATCTTATTCCAGGGGCAACTCTTATTGCTCGTGCTTTATATCGTCTAGCCCTGACCGAAATGCGCGAACTAATGTCTCAATTACAAGAATTTCTTGATAAGGGTTTTATTAGCCCAAGTTCTTCTCCATGGGGTGGACTGGTGTTATTCATCAAAAAGAAGGATGGTTCGATGCGTATGTGTATCGACTATCGAGATCTTAATAAAATTACCATTAAAAATCGTTACCCGTTGCCCAGAATAGATGATCTTTTTGATCAGCTAAAAGGTGCTGATTTCTTCTCAAAAATCGATTTGCGGTCCGGGTATCACCAAGTTCGAGTGAAAGATGGTGATGTTGAGAAGACAACTTTTCGCACCCAATATGGTCATTATGAATTTCTTTTAATGTCATTCAGTCTAACTAATGCTCATGCTATCTTTATGGGTCTAATGAATCGAGTTTGCAAACCATTCCTTGATGATTTTGTCATCGTTTTTATCGATGATATCCTCATCTATTCGAAGAGTGAGGAAGATCATAAGCGTCATCTCCAAATGATTCTAGAAGTGTTGAAGAAGGAACAACTATATGCGAAGTTTTCTAAATGTGAATTCTGGTTAAGGAAAGTGCAATTCCTTGGTCACGTGGTCTCTACACAAGGTATTAAAGTAGATCCGGCGAAAGTGGAAGCGGTAATGAAATGGGAGGCTCCAACGACTCCTACGGAAGTAAGAAGTTTTCTTGGACTCGCCGGGTATTATCGAATATTTATTCAAGATTTCTCTCGTATTGCGGTGCCACTCACTAAGCTAACTAGAAAAGGAGTGAAATTCGAATGGGGACTGGATCAAGAGAAGGCATTTATGACATTGAAGGAGAAATTATGTAATGCCCCGATCCTTTCTTTGCCTGAGGGAACTGAAGATTTTGTTATGTATAGTGATGCTTCAAGTAAGGGGCTAGGTTGTGTATTGATGCAATGAGGAAAGGTGATTGCATATGCTTCTCGTCAATTGAAGGATCCCGAGACGAAATAGACTACTCATGATTTGGAACTCGCAGCTATAGTTTTTGCATTAAAAATTTGGAGACACTACTTGTATGGAACTAAATGTAAGCTATATATCGATCACAAAAGCCTCCAATACGTATTCACGTAAAAAGATCTCAACTTAAGGCAAAGTAGATGGCTCGAGCTTATTAGTGATTATGATTGTAAAATCATATATCACCCGGGGAAGGCCAATGTTGTGGCGGATGCCCCAAGTCGGAAGATTCACGGGAAGAAGATTAAAGGAAGATCAATGAGGATAGACTTAGTGTCTAGTATAATTGGAAGAATCAATGAAGCCCAATGATGTGCTTTCAGACATACATATTTTATATACCCAAAATGATATCACTTATTTTTGGAATTCTGAGGATCAATATGGTCTTTGTAATGTCTTTTCATAAGTTTTGAATTTATAACAGGGAGATACCATGAATGAAAACAACACAACTAGGCAAGTGCACCTAATCGGTTGTAATATAGCAATGGTAAATCCGGGTCAAACCCAAGGGAATTTGTTTAAGTTGAAGAAAATCAATTATCAATTAACAATTTATAACAATAACAAAAGAGATAAAAAGAGGGGGGTTTTGTGTAATTGTGAAGAGATCGTATCATCAAATAAATAAAGAATTAAAAGTAAATAAATGGTAACAAGGTTTGAAGTTAAACCGAGAGGATAGTTTGAACAAATATGCTTTTTACTTAGAGGTGATTACTCCTTATAACAATATTCTGATTGATAATAATGTGCAATGGATATTAACAAGTTAAATACCGATTTCTAAGTTGATTAGATGTCTTGGTCCAACAATCGAATCTTATGATTAAAAAGAGTTATTAATCTCATTGGTCCTGTAAATTAATTATTCCAATTAATCATTTCATTTGTTCGTACTCTGCATGATTTATTTGTAGTTTTTTTTTTGATGTCAATGGTCATGAAAATCAAAATGAGTTGTATAGTTTGGTCCACTAATACAGTTTTGACATATGCATATAAGATTCTTTCTTTTTAACTTAACCTAGGATTTGGTCAATCACTAGTCATAAATATATACATGAAATATATATATTATGATACAAATTAATTTAGCAAGAATGGTCATCTATACTAAATATAATTCAGTTATAAGTTTCAAGGATAGATTCTTAATATACATTAGTCGGTTAAATAAACATGCAAAATAAATTATTAAACTTGCAATATCCGATTTTATATCAATCAAAACATTATTATAAGTTTCATCTATTCTAAGTAAAAGCACAATGGAATTACTCCATAATCAAAGACATGCAACACACTGAATATATAAGGAAGCTAAACATAGTAAGCAAACCGAATATCCGAGCAATGGTGTTCTTGATCGTTTGTCGTGACTACCGCATGCAGAACTTCATTCCTTGATGAAGGGAGGTCGAGAGCAGAGGGATAGAGGGTTATTCTCCAGGTATAGAGTTTGTGATCTGAATTGTGTGTGTAAAACAACAAGATTAAGCCTCTATTTATAGTGTTGCCCAGCGAGGATCGCGTCGCGATCCTATAGAGGATCGGGTCGCGATCGTGAGTTTAGTGCGCATCTCAGTTGGCCACTACCCCGACTCAGTGGACTGTAGTTGGTAGGTCGGGTCGCGATCCTCGAGGATATCGGGTCGCGATCTACGTAAGGTCGCGATGTTTAGCCCTTTTGCACGATCCGTTGGTCAGCAATCTGTCACGTATTCGTCAGAACATAGGGTCGCGATCCCTATGGAGATAGGGTCGCGATTTATGGTCTGTTTGACTAATTTCTTCACTTTTTCGTCTAGAATACGCTCTTTTTCGGTTCTTTTTCTCCCGATAGATCTTTTACTCCATTTTCTTCATTCCAAGGCTTGAATTCAGCTCCTTCTTCTCAATCAAGCAATTTTTCCTGTGTTTTGGTTATTAAACTGATTAAGTACATTTTATCTCGAAATTAAACCAAAAACACATATATAAGCACTTGATATTGCCCGAAATATATGTATAAATGAGGCAATATCAAAATACCCTACACTTGAACTTTGCTTGTCCTCGAGCAAACTATAATTTAAAAACCAGCCAAGACATTTGATATCCAAACAATTTTCCAACTGCTATCACAGATTTTACCGATGTTAAGAATAAGGTTTTAAGAATAAACATAGTAGATTATACCTAGTCTTATGTGCGTATTTCTAACCTTCCAAAATTTTACATAAAATCTATTTCTATTAATGACAAATATTTAGATTGAAAAATACTCATTTTTACATAACATTGAATACACCCTTAAAAATTCCTCTTATCTCAAGATCTTTTTGTCAAGTTTCCCAAAAATTATGCTGGACTAGGTTTATCAAGTTAAGTTTCCCGCACCTTTGAAACTCGTGACTTTCTATGGAACTCTTGATTACAAATTTTCAACTCACAACTATACAGAGTTTACTAATTCAAATTCCAAAGGCCACTAAGGAAATCCCATGACTTTCGATGACACCCGTGTAGCGAGCTTTCGACAATATTATCCCAAACCAGTTGGTTTTAGGTAATAAGGAGTAGAAATGCCCGTGGGCCCCATTTTATGTCTACTTGCTCGAATGTCAAAGGCCACTGATTGAATTTCCTTCCTGAGTCTCAATCTTATGGTATAACGTTACTTGATTCTCGCTTTTCATTCATTAATTTTCTTATTTGAAATTCTTTTAACGAGGCTTCTTTTCCTCGATTTTAGTCATAGCATTCGCGCGATTTAGGGAAACTGACTCAACCTGTTTTGACAAATCCTGATTTTCAACGGGTCTATTTCGTTATTTATACAAAACATTTTGTAATTATCATTCTAACTACTTGTTATTTACGGAATTAAATTTTATATGAAATAATGAAAAATTAGAAAATAAGAGCATAAAATTAAGTTTAACCTACAAATTTTATTTTCAAAACATTTTTCTTGACAATTATCTTTTTAGTGTTCAATTTTTGGAAAAAAATGTTTAAGATAAAATTTTGACTTGGCTTAGTTAATAATTGCAGTTTTTACCCTACACTTATTTTATACAATAATCTTATTGTATATATCTTTTTAAATCAAAGGAGTTTAATTGGAATGGACTCCCCTTGGGTAATGGGTCATTCTGTTTTGAGGACAGATTCCACAAAAGAAGTTTGCTGAACTGAATGCCAGCGTCTGTTTGAACCTATATTCTGTATCAATGCTCAGAGAAAATATTAACCACACCACAAAATCAAAACACGCCAATAAATAAAAAAAACACACCACATTAATATAAAATAATAACAAAAATCCAAATGTATTTAAATACAAAAATAAAGTCAATCATCAGTATCATCAAAAACTGAACCTGAGGTGCCAGTGCCATCACCGTAGTCCTGCAGGAAATCTGGCGGCTCAAACCACGTGGGTACAGGAGGAACATAAGTCGGGTATGGAATAGATGGCTGGAACCCCTGACTAGCGTAGAACTCCTGCATACTACGCGATACCCACTGGTCATGTACCTGTCTCCTCAGAATATCGCGATCTAGCCTCTGCATGTCGTGCTCTATCTGTCGCATGCCGTGCTCCATCTGTCGCATGTCGCGCTCTCGGCTCAAATCCATCCTACTCATCTGCTGGGATAAGTAGCGCAGATCGATCTCCTGCTCTGGTATAGCCTGCTGTATCGGAGATCTCTGTCGGCGTCGACGGTGAGCACCGGGGGCTCGCTGAGGCTGCGGCTGCGGCTCTGGGTCTGGCTGTGGCTCTGGCTGTGGCTCTGGCTGAGCGTCCATGTCATCTCCCTGCTCAACAGGGTCCACCTCTCGTATGCGATCGTCCTGATCGATCACTCTCATCTGATAAAGGTAACTCCTGGTCATAAAACGAGGATCTGATCTGGTGAGTCCCCGTGCGTGGGGAGATGAAAAGACGTCGTATGATGCTGCCAGTCTGGATATAAGATGCCCTCCACAGATGGGGCTCTTCCTCTTCGCCCCTTTTGCCTTTCTAGAAAGGAAGACAGCCAGTGTATACGGAAGGTTGAGGCACACACCCTCAGATGTCAGGCACCATAGATAGAAGACATCATCTACTGGCACCTTATCGCTTCCTTTACGGTGATTAACCGTAGAGGCGATGAGTCTATGAAGTACACGGTGGACAGGGGAGCATAGCATGCTCTCCACCGCGGTGTGTGAGTCGAAAGCCTCATTGGCCAGCGCGCCCCAAGCATCTGCCACGCGGAACTCTTCTGGCGGAATCCTATGACATGCCTCGAAGAAAGTGGAAAAAGTAGGCAAGGCAGTCTCCTCCCGTGTATACAGCCCTAGGCGTATCCCTAGCTCCATCACGCTGCACTCACGGCTGACTCCTCCCAGTCTGAACGAGAGAGCCGTCCTATCCGATAATTCCTTGTACTGCTCGAATTGTACAGTAGATGGGAATTCAAGAGTGAGCTCTCTGAAGATCGGCTCGTGGAAATGGAATAGTCTATCCCAAGCGTGGCAGGTAAATCCAGTTGCACCGTGGATTTTTGTCGTGAATGGTGCCATACGGTGGTGCAGCCCGATCGTGGCCGCGTATTCCCAATCCAGACAGGGAGGCACATGAACGTCTTTCTTGTGAATCCTAGCCAGTTCTCCCAAATATCGTTGCCTCCTCGCATTGTTGATTGTTGTTGGAAATTGAAGCAATGCATGCGATGGTAACTCCTCAGCTTGTGGGTTTTGTCCTCCCCTTTCCGCCATTTACCTGTGAAATAAGAAATAAAAAAAATAATTAGAAAAGAATTAGCTTGAAAGATAAACAAAAATTTCCCCTGATCAGGGATCGGGTCGCGATCCACTTGTGGGTCGGGTCGCGATCAGGTTTCAATCGGGATAGGTTGTCCGGATCCTGGTCGATGTCGGGTCGCGATGATCATCCGGATCGTGTCGCGATCTTAGGATGGGTCGGGTTGCTAAATCGGGTCCTGGTCCTGGTCGGATCGCGATGGTCATCTGGATCGTGTCCCGATCTTAAGATGGGTCGGATTTTGGTTCGCGATCATCGAACATAGGGACGAGATCATAGGGTCGCGACTAAGGATTTGGTCCGGTGATCTTCAAGCGTCGGGTCGCGATCTTAGAACCTCTCATCGATCGGGTCGCGATCTTTGAACTTTGTCAAGGATCGGATCGCGATCCGTGAATACAGTCTAAAGCGATTCATACGTCGGGTCGCGATGGTTGACGAACATCAAGGATCGGGTCGCGATCCTTGAATTTCCGACCTAACTTCTCCGATTTTCAACAATTTTCAAGCCAAAACTTAACTAAATCAGTAGGTTTTAACTAGTTTTTTTAGTACTCGGCTAGATCTAACATCTAATTAGGCATTAACATTCAAATCCGAGACTAAAATAAAACCTAATTTTTATTCCTAAATTCACAATTTCTAACATATTTGCAATTAACAACGAGACGGGAATGAAGATTTACGTACCTGTGTTGATGATCTAGAATCTAGGAAAACTGGAAACAAACTCGGTCGCGATTTTACCGTGAGGATCGGGAAGCGATTGTGGGGTAAAAAATGAGACCAAGCGACCGGATCTGTTTTTAACCATCGCGTGTCGTCGGGTCGCGATCTGCATCAGGATCGAGTCGCGATCCGTGAAATTTACGGGCTTTTGGTTTTCCGGATCGCTTGAGATCGTGTCCCTACGGGCTTCTGGATCGGGTCGCGATCTTTGGCCTGTGGCGTTTTTTCCTTTCTAGTTTTCCGTTGATGATTTGTTTTATTTTTGTGTTTTTATTTTTATTAATTATTTATTAAACACACAACATAAAATTAAATTGTCTTAAAATTATTACAACCAAATCGAATAAAAATCAATGTCTTTCTCTCACACCGCTTTCCTTACCTGGGTCGAAAGCCTAGACCCGTACCCCTGCCCTTTAGATTTTTAATTGGTTGAGAGGGGTACATCCTCTCCTTCTTCATAACGGACTCCTTGTTCGTAGTGCTTCATCCGGTGTCCGTTTACCTTGAAGCTTCCGTCGTTCTTGTCCAGTTGTATCATGTTTTCCAAATTTCCTCTCTCCAGTTCCTGTGATTTATTTTTCAGAATAGTGTCAATAGTATCAACAAAGTATACAGCATTATCACATGTTTTGAAGTGTTTCATTGATTGATCGATTCCAAAGGTTATGGCATCCGTTCCGACTCTAAGTGTTAGCTTAGATTCATGAATATCTACTAAAGCTCTTGCCGTGTTTAGGAATGGTCTTCCCAAAATGATTGGAACCTGTTCATCTTCCTCCATGTCTAGTACAACAAAATCTACAGGAAAAACAAATTTATCAACCTTTACCAATAAATCTTCCACTATTCCCTTTGGGTATGTCACCGATTTGTTTGCCAAGTGGATTGCCATTCTTGTTGGTTTAGGTTCGGGCAAGTCAAGTTTAGAGTAAAATGAATATGGCATGAGATTAATACTTGCACCTGAATCCGCTAAAGCATGACTGAGAGTTAAATTACCAAATTGGCATGGTATGGTAAAACTTCCTGGATCGGTCAATTTTTTAGGTATTTTGTTCAACATTGCTGCTGAACATTGTTCATTTAGAATCACATTAGATACTTCTTCAAGTTTCTTTCGATTTGAAAGAAGATCTTTTAAAAACTTTGCATATTTAGGCATTTGTGCAACAGCCTCAACAAAAGGTATATTAATATGCAATGATTTTATGTGTTCTAAAAATTTCTTGTATTCTTCTTCTTGTTTTTCCTTCTTCAGACGTTGTGGGTAGGGAACTGGTGGTTTATAACTCTTGATGGGGCTTGGCGGTGATCTTTTGTCTTCTGTTGCTTCTTCATTTGTTTCTTGTGTTTTTTCAAATTCCTGCGTTTTAGAAGAAGAGTTAGTATTTATGAGAATTAATGGTTCTGAAATCTTACCGCTTCTGGTTGTAATCGCATTGACTTGCGCGTTAGGATTTTGCTCTGTGTTGCTTGGTAAAGTACCAGGGAATCTTTCATGTAAGACTCGAGCAATTTGACCAATTTGAGTTTCAATATTTAAAATTGAAGCTTGTTGGTTTCGGAGTGAAGATTCTGTAGTTACTCCTATTTTCTTTACTAATTCTTCGGTTGCTCTGTGTCTTTTGTCTGAAGCTTCTGCAAATCTAGACATCATTTCTTCAAAACTCTGTTTCTTCTCTGGTTGACTTTGTGGGTCAAAGGGTGGTTCTCTTTGGTAGTATCCTTGCCCACTTTGCGTATACTTTTCGGCTTGATCCTTTTTGTATTCCTCATAAGGCTTCCAGTTGTTGTTTCGTGGCCTTCTTTCATCAAATCGATCTCCGGATGAATAACAAACACTTTCCTTTCTTTTTCCATCTTCATCAAGTGGACAATCTTTTGCAAGATGTGGTCCACTGCAGTTGTCACAGCCGACCTGTATGGCATGGATTGTTTGGTTTGCCTTTTTCATGTCTCGCCCCAAAGCGTCTAGTTTGGCATTGAGGGCTGCTAATCCATCGGCTTGTTCATCTGATGGCTTCTTTCTCAGGGATGAGTCTCTTGAAGAGTGCCACTGATGCGAGTGTTGGGCTAATTCTTCAATTAATGCATATCCGTCTGCTGGAGTTTTCTTTGGAATTGGACCCTGCGAATCAACCATTTGACGAGTAGTTACATTAATTCCGTTATAAAAAGTTTGCACAACTTGATGTGGATTAAGATCATGTTGTGGACAATTTTGTAGCATTTCTTTATAACGGTCCCATGCATCATAAAGTGTTTCATCGTCCATTTGTTGAAAATTTTGGATTTTTGCTTTCATTTTGGCAATTTTAGAAGGTGGGCTAAACTGTTTAATAAATTTTGTTTTTAATTCTTCCCAAGTTTTTATTGTTCTTGGGGGTTCAGCCTTTAACCATCTTTTTGCTGCTCCCTGGAGTGTTATTGGAAATACTCGTAACATAACAGCATCTTTAGTGACTCCAGGAATATGAAAATAATCGGCTATTTCAAGGACAGATTCAACATGTTGGTTGGCATCTTCAGCATCTTTTCCTGTGAACAAAGTTTCTCTAAGAAGATGTAGGAATTGGCCTTTTATTTCAAAATGTGTTCCATCCGGAATTGTCGGACGAACTAGTCCTTGGCCTGTTTCTTCTTGTGTGCGACTTGCATATTCTTCCAAAGAAAGATTTGCAATGTCTGCCATTAATCTTACGTGTCTTCGTCGTCTGCGAAATTCTCGTTCCGGTTCTTGAAACTGTGGAGTTAAATGAGAATTTGAACTCCTGGTCATACACTATCTGAGGAACAACAGGGTGAGATCTAGAATAATAATAAAATAAATTAAATTAATAAATGATTTCTTGCACTTAAAACCGTATTCCCCGGCGACGGCGCCAAAAACTTGATGTGCTTTCAGACATACATATTTTATATACCCAAAATGATATCACTTATTTTTGGAATTCTGAGGATCAATATGGTCTTTGTAATGTCTTTTCATAAGTTTTGAATTTATAACAGGGAGATACCATGAATGAAAACAACACAACTAGGCAAGTGCACCTAATCGGTTGTAATATAGCAATGGTAAATCCGGGTCGAACCCAAGGGAATTTGTTTAAGTTGAAGAAAATCAATTATCAATTAACAATTTATAACAATAACAAAAGAGATAAAAAGAGGGGGGTTTTGTGTAATTGTGAAGAGATCGTATCATCAAATAAATAAAGAATTAAAAGTAAATAAATGGTAACAAGGTTTGAAGTTAAACCGAGAGGATAGTTTGAACAAATATGCTTTTTACTTAGAGGTGATTACTCCTTATAACAATATTCTGATTGATAATAATGTGCAATGGATATTAACAAGTTAAATACCGATTTCTAAGTTGATTAGATGTCTTGGTCCAACAATCGAATCTTATGATTAAAAAGAGTTATTAATCTCATTGGTCCTGTAAATTAATTATTCCAATTAATCATTTCATTTGTTCGTACTCTGCATGATTTATTTGTAGTTTTTTTTTTGATGTCAATGGTCATGAAAATCAAAATGAGTTGTATAGTTTGGTCCACTAATACAGTTTTGACATATGCATATAAGATTCTTTCTTTTTAACTTAACCTAGGATTTGGTCAATCACTAGTCATAAATATATACATGAAATATATATATTATGATACAAATTAATTTAGCAAGAATGGTCATCTATACTAAATATAATTCAGTTATAAGTTTCAAGGATAGATTCTTAATATACATTAGTCGGTTAAATAAACATGCAAAATAAATTATTAAACTTGCAATATCCGATTTTATATCAATCAAAACATTATTATAAGTTTCATCTATTCTAAGTAAAAGCACAATGGAATTACTCCATAATCAAAGACATGCAACACACTGAATATATAAGGAAGCTAAACATAGTAAGCAAACCGAATATCCGAGCAATGGTGTTCTTGATCGTTTGTCGTGACTACCGCATGCAGAACTTCATTCCTTGATGAAGGGAGGTCGAGAGCAGAGGGATAGAGGGTTATTCTCCAGGTATAGAGTTTGTGATCTGAATTGTGTGTGTAAAACAACAAGATTAAGCCTCTATTTATAGTGTTGCCCAGCGAGGATCGCGTCGCGATCCTATAGAGGATCGGGTCGCGATCGTGAGTTTAGTGCGCATCTCAGTTGGCCACTACCCCGACTCAGTGGACTGTAGTTGGTAGGTCGGGTCGCGATCCTCGAGGATATCGGGTCGCGATCTACGTAAGGTCGCGATGTTTAGCCCTTTTGCGCGATCCGTTGGTCAGCAATCTGTCACGTATTCGTCAGAACATAGGGTCGCGATCCCTATGGAGATAGGGTCGCGATTTATGGTCTGTTTGACTAATTTCTTCGCTTTTTCGTCTAGAATACGCTCTTTTTCAGTTCTTTTTCTCCCGATAGATCTTTTACTCCATTTTCTTCATTCCAAGGCTTGAATTCAGCTCCTTCTTCTCAATCAAGCAATTTTTCCTGTGTTTTGGTTATTAAACTGATTAAGTACATTTTATCTCGAAATTAAACCAAAAACACATATATAAGCACTTGATATTGCCCGAAATATATGTATAAATGAGGCAATATCACCCAACGAGAAGCTTTGTCAAGTGATGACTTGAAGAATGAAAGATTGGGTAAGAAGCAAGAGTTTGAAGAAAATAATCAAGGGTTGAAGACTTTTAAAAATTGAATTTGGGTGCCAAAATTTGGTGGGCTTAGAAAGATGATACTGGATGATTCTCATAAGTCTAAGTACTCTATTCATCCGAGTAGCTCAAAAACTTATCAAGACTTAAAACGACACTATTGGTGGCAAGGAATAAAGAAGAGAATAGCAAAATATATTTCAAGGTGTGCTACGTGTGCTCAAGTCAAGGCGGATGATCAAGTACCTTATGGTAGTGCTCAATCATTACAGATACCGGCAGGGAAATGGGAAGATGTGACTATGGACTTTATCGTTGGCCTACCGAGGACCCGAAAGGGGCATGATAGTATTTGGGTCATAGTTGATCGACTGACCAAGAGTGCTCTATTTCTTGCTATCAAAGAGACTACACCACTTGAAAAGCTAGCTCAACTATACATTGATGAAGTAATAAGACTCCATGGAGCACCGTTATCCATAGTATCGGATAGAGATGCAAGATTTACTTAAAAAATTTGGGAAACTCTACAAGAAAAATTAGGATCAAGAATCAAAATGAGTACGGCTTATCATCCTCAAACGGATGGATAGAGTGAGCATACTATTCAAACCGTTGAGGATATGTTGAGGTCTTGTGCTATTGATTTTGGTGGTAGTTGGGACGAACATCTACCATTAGTAGAATTTGCTTACAATAACAGCTACCATTCAAGCATTGGAATGTCACCCTTCGAGGCATTATATGGTAGGAAGTATAGAACGCCCTTATGTTGGTTGGAAGCGGGTGAGACTAGGCTCACTGGTCCAGAAATCGTTAGAATGACAAATAAGAAAATTAGTATAATTCAATAAAATATGAAAGCAGCACAGGATCGAGAAAGAAGTTATGCAAGTTTGAAAAAGAGACCGTATGATTTAAAGGAAGCCGATTCGGTGATGCTTAAAGTATCACCATGGAAAGGCGTTGTGAGATTTGGCAAGAGAGGAAAATTAAGTCCAAGGTATATTGGCCAGTTTAAAATTTTGAAGAAAATTGGAGTCCAATCATTCAAGTTAGAATTGCCTCAAGAATTGAGAGGGATACATGATACATTTCATGTATGCTATCTAAAGAAGTATTTTGGAAAAGAAGAATTGACTATTCCCTTAGAAGACTTAAGGGTAGAGACTCCAAGCAAACTAATTGAAGAACCAGAAGCGATGTTAGAGATAAAGACTAAAAAGCTAAGGAACAAAGAGATTGATCTTGTATTGGTCAAATGGAAGCACTCTTTGGGATCGAATTTAACTTGGGAAACATTGGAGGAAATGAAGAGGAGGTACCCCAACTTTACTAATTATGATTTGATTCCAAGGACGGAATCCTAATTAGGGGGAGATAATTGTAATAACCTACTATTTTGCCAATGTGTGTTATGTTTGAATTTTTATAGTAAGATGTTGAAAAAAGGGTAATTTGGTCTTTTGACCATATAAAGGACTTATTGTGTAATAATATTTTTGTGTTTGTGGCAAAAGTGTAAGAAAAGAAAATCTTAAATGATATGTTAAGAATTTGGACCAAAAGTGAATAAAACTAGATTAGAAGGGCCAAAGTGTCATTTAGGTGAAGTATGGAGGTATACATTAGGATAGAGACTTCTAGTCCTCTCCATTTGTGTCGTGAAGCATCTTCAACATAGGGAGAGATCGAAACCTTGAAAAATTCTGGAGGGTTAGAGCAGAAATCGAAGAATCAAGCTAGAAGTTGTGATTTCCAAGTCATCAAAGGTAAGAATTTCATCCTTGTAAGCTATCTAATCCATTTTGGGTTATTTTGAATGGAAAAAAACGAAATTCAGAAGTTTCTTGAGATTTGTTTTGAGTTTCTAACCCTTAAATCACGTTCTAAACATCAATGGAACTCAATTCCACCTTTGGAAACAATTAGAAACAAAAAGGAACTGAGAATTTTGTTCAAAAACCCTAGAATTTGGGTTTGTGAAGATTGATTTAATTCTAGTGGTAATGGGGTAATAAGTGTTATTTAGGAGGCTTATAAATACTCTAAATGTAATGTTTTAATCATCCATTGAATCGGATTTGAGCTGAAACCACACAGACTAAGGACTAAAAACTGTGCAAGAAAAATAAGAGGGTCTGTAGGCGAAACACGGCCCGTGTTTCCAAAGAATTTGGCCCATGTTTCTTGTGCAGGTAAACAGAAGGTGATCAGAAGGTGGAACACGGCCCGTGTTTCCCCTAACACGGCCTGTGTCAGTGTCTGCAGAAAAATTGGAAGATTTGTATGGTCCCGTATGATCCCTATATAACCCAAATGACTTGGACACTTATAATTCACTTCTAATATGACATTAATTGAGTAGTTTGATTCCAACAATCATTAGTATAAGTTTAATATGGTATGAAAACATGAGAATATAAGTTCATATCAACCCAAACAATGTACATAAGTGCGGGTCAAGTAATAGATAATCGAGGAAAATGAAAAGGGGAATCGAACACTTGGATATTTCTCGCATAATCTAAAATATATAAATGTGTATTAGTGTTATTGAGTATGAATTGTATATATGTTTAATAGGAGGTGATCAAATCATTGGGGAGCAAGGTAAGGGCAAGGAGACCTTTGGAACTTAGCTAGTCACTTCTTTTACAAGGTGAGTAACATGTGGATTTTTATGAGTAAATAGCAAATAGTT
Organism: Cichorium intybus; assembly: GCA_023525715.1. Classification (NCBI taxonomy): domain Eukaryota; kingdom Viridiplantae; phylum Streptophyta; class Magnoliopsida; order Asterales; family Asteraceae; genus Cichorium; species Cichorium intybus. The sequence goes on along the minus strand of CM042010.1, from coordinate 25,290,225 downwards.
TTGTTTTATAAACTTTGTTCTGAATAAAAGATTTTAAGAGAAAAGTTTCTCTCAAGTTGTTTTGTGCTAAAAGCTTATGATTTCTATATGATGAAAGACTTTGATGTTATGACCAATTCGTAATGAACTGATGCTAATGAATTAAATTGGAACTAAACATAAGAAAAGCAATATATGTCTGGACATGGATCTCGCCCTAATGAGGGGAGGTCAAAAGATACTACTGGGATGGTACCTCCCTTCGCGAAGTACTTGTCTTAGCACGTCCTTATGGATAGATTTGTTCTATTCCATGAAGGGAAGAAAAATTAGCACGCCCTTATGGATATATTTGTTATATTCGATGAAGGGAAGAAAAATTAACACGCGCTCACGGAAAGATTATTTCTTTTCCGGAGAGGGAAGATACGGGGAGACCCGTATGAAACCAAATATTAAATAAATGAATCATGAATTACAATTGGTCTATGTTTTATTAAGAAAACTTTTGCATTATGTTTGACTATAATAAAAATGTTTGATAGTTTGTTTTGAATTAAAATTGGTTGGGTCTAAAACCCATGTTGCTCACAAGACTTTATGTCTCACGTATATTTGTTTTTAAATGACTATGTACTCAGGTGAAGGAGATTAAGTACTAGAAGACTTTAGAAGAATTGAAGCTTTTCTTTTGGGATATCATTAGTAGTAGATTTACCATGGTGATGTATTAGACTTGTAATACCCCAATATGACAATATTTTGTAATTATGCTCAAAGTTTTTGTTAAACCCATGTTTGTATATCTAAATTGGGTAAAAATGTATATATAGAATGTGGGGTGTTACAAATTTGGTATCAGAGCCATGGTCTAAGCGAATTAGGTTGGAAATCCATCCTAGGCTTAAACTATTAAGATAGGAATTAGGTATGCCTTAGGAATTTATAGGTATACTTCACTATAAAATCATAGTTGCAAGTTAGGAATTGTAAGTCTAGATGAGCCTTGTACTAGGAAGATTACTTAAGGAGATAACATGCTACCGCTTTCGTTACATAGTGAAAATATTGCATATTAAACAAAAATTCCATTTATCTTATATAGTAAATGGAAGGAGGTGGTTAAAATCCTCCAGTTGACGGGCAAGAAGCTAGCCACACTTCCTCCCATGGAAGTATACCCGCCAATAATGCGGTTAATGCGGAAATTGATCCGAACCCGCAACCGCCATAGGAACCCGTAACAATCGAAGCAATTCAAAACCTCATCAATAATTTGAGGGCTGAAATGAAGGAGGACGTTAATAAAATAATAGATAATCGACTTGGAGGGCAACCCACTCATTCCTCACAAGATGTTTCGTAGAAGCCGACGAGTGGAGATTCTTCAAAGGATGACGGAAGCGTGGGATAGGAACCTAAAAAGAGGTGTTCTTTTAATTATTTTCTTGCGTTCAAACCTATTGAATACATTAGTAGTTTCGAACCGAAGATCACAATTAGCTGGATCAAAGAAACCGAGCAAGTCTTGGAGGTTAGCAAATGTCAGGAAAACGATAAGGTGCACTATGCTTCTCGCCTTCTAAAAAGTGCCACGTTGGTTTGGTAGAACACATTGTATGAAACTCTAGGAAAGAATGTGGTATACAAGTGGTCTTGGGACAAGTTTATTTCATGTCTTAAGAATAAGTTCTGTCCTGTGAGGGATATAGAGAAGCTTCAAGAAGGCTTTATTTAAAAGCTTAAAGAAGGACAACTCATCCGTCGATGAGTATACAAAGAAATTCTGTGATATGTTACCATTCGTGGGGAAATCTTACCCTACTGCCCGTTCGCGAATTAATCGATACGCTAGGGGCTAACTGGCGGAATATGAACTTGAAGTTAAGAGAGCTAAAACACTTGATGATGTAATTATTGCGGCTCGGAATGTTGAAGACGTGGGAAAGAGACGGGCATTAGAAAGACAAGCTTTTGGTGATAAACGCAAGTTTTGCGGTGGTGGATGTGGTTCAAATAAAAAGGGGAAGTCTAGTTCTAATCAATCAAAGCAAAGAGGTTCAAAGAAGTGTGACAAGTGTGGAAAAGATCATATAGGAGATTGTCGTAGCGGATCTGGAGCATGTTATAATTGTGGTCGATTCGGTCACAAATCAAAAGAGTGTAAATTGAAGCCTGCAAGTGAATTTGAATGCTATTCATGTCATGAGAAGGGCCATTATAGTTTTAATTGTCCAAAGAAGGGTGGAGAAACGCTCAAGTCCATGGCTCAAAAGAAGACGGAGCCATAAAAAGTGAAGTCTCGCACCATTCAACTTACCCGAGAGGAAGCGAAAGAAACGCATGATGTGGTCTCAGGTACATTACTTGTCAACTCGTTACCTACATACGTTTTATTTGATTCTGGTGCTTCGTATTCGTTTTTAGCTCATGAGTTTGGACTCAAACTCAATGTACCTTTAGAATCGTTAAATACGTTATATGAAGTAGAGATAGCAAGTGGTAAATTTGTGGAGGTAGGGCATATGTACCGAAGTTGTGAACTCAGCATAAATGATAGGAAAATTTCATTGAATCTTCTTCCAATTGGAGTAAAATCTTTTGATATTATGATTGACATGGATTGGCTTGGGGCGAATGATGCAAAAAATTCTTGTGGGAAGAAGATTGTGTCGATTAAGATTCCCGATGGGAGTAAGGTGTACATTTATGGTGATAAGCACAACCATGTACCTAGTCTCATTAGTGCAGTTAAGACTCGAAAATGTCTTTTGAAAAGGGTATTGTTCCTTTCTTGCTTACGTCATGACTAATGAAAAAGAAAAGAAATCTATTCACGATATTGAAGTGGTGCGTGATTAGCCGGAAGTATTTCCCGACGACCTACCCGGTTTGCCGCCTGAAAGGCAAGTTGAATTTCATATCGATCTTATTCCAGGGGCAACTCCTATTGCTCGTGCTTTATATCATCTAGCCCTGACCGAAATGCGCGAACTAATGTCTCAATTACAAGAATTTCTTGATAAGGGTTTTATTAGCCCAAGTTCTTCTCCATGGGGTGGACTGGTGTTATTCATCAAAAAGAAGGATGGTTCGATGCGTATGTGTATCGACTATCGAGAGCTTAATAAAATTACCATTAAAAATCGTTACCCGTTGCCCAGAATAGATGATCTTTTTGATCAGCTAAAAGTTGCTGATTTCTTCTCAAAAATCGATTTGCGGTCCGGGTATCACCAAGTTCGAGTGAAAGATGGTGATGTTGAGAAGACAACTTTTCGCACCCAATATGGTCATTATGAATTTCTTTTAATGTCATTCAGTCTAACTAATGCTCATGCTATCTTTATGGGTCTAATGAATCGAGTTTGCAAACCATTCCTTGATGATTTTGTCATCGTTTTTATCGATGATATCCTCATCTATTCGAAGAGTGAGGAAGATCATAAGCGTCATCTCCAAATGATTCTAGAAGTGTTGAAGAAGGAACAACTATATGCGAAGTTTTCTAAATGTGAATTCTGGTTAAGGAAAGTGCAATTCCTTGGTCACGTGGTCTCTACACAAGGTATTAAAGTAGATCCGGCGAAAGTGGAAGCGGTAATGAAATGGGAGGCTCCAACGACTCCTACGGAAGTAAGAAGTTTTCTTGGACTCGCCGGGTATTATCGAAGATTTATTCAAGATTTCTCTCGTATTGCGGTGCCACTCACTAAGCTAACTAGAAAAGGAGTGAAATTCGAATGGGGACTCGATCAAGAGAAGGCATTTATGACATTGAAGGAGAAATTATGTAATGCCTCGATCCTTGCTTTGCCTGAGGGAACTGAAGATTTTGTTGTGTATAGTGATGCTTCAATTAAGGGGCTAGGTTGTGTATTGATGCAATGAGGAAAGGTGATTGCATATGCTTCTCGTCAATTGAAGGATCCCGAGACGAAATAGACTACTCATGATTTGGAACTCGCAGCTATAGTTTTTGCATTAAAAATTTGGAGACACTACTTGTATGGAACTAAATGTAAGCTATATATCGATCACAAAAGCCTCCAATACGTATTCACATAAAAAGATCTCAACTTGAGGCAAAGTAGATGGCTCGAGCTTATTAGTGATTATGATTGTAAAATCATATATCACCCGGGGAAGGCCAATGTTGTGGCGGATGCCCCAAGTCGGAAGATTCACGAGAAGAAGATTAAAGGAAGATCGATGAGGATAGACTTAGTGTCTAGTATATTTGGAAGAATCAATGAAGCCCAACGAGAAGCTTTGTCAAGTGATGACTTGAAGAATGAAAGATTGGGTAAGAAGCAAGAGTTTGAAGAAAATAATCAAGGGTTGAAGACTTTTAAAAATCGAATTTGGGTGCCAAAATTTGGTGGGCTTAGAAAGATGATACTAGATGATTCTCATAAGTCTAAGTACTCTATTCATCCGAGTAGCTCAAAAACTTATCAAGACTTAACACGACATATTGGTGGCCGGGAATAAAGAAGAGAATAGCAAAATATATTTCAAGGTGTGCTACGTGTGCTCAAGTCAAGGCGGATGATCAAGTACCTTATGGTAGTGCTCAATCATTACAGATACCGGCAGGGAAATGGGAAGATGTGACTATGGACTTTATCGTTGGCCTACCGAGGACCCGAAAGGGGCATGATAGTATTTGGGTCATAGTTGATCGACTGACAAAGAGTGCTCTATTTCTTGTTATCAAAGAGACTACACCACTTGAAAAGCTAGCTCAACTATACATTGATGAAGTAATAAGACTCCATGGAGCACCGTTATCCATAGTATCGGATAGAGATGCAAGATTTACTTAAAAAATTTGGGAAACTCTACAATAAAAATTAGGATCAAGAATCAAAATGAGTACGGCTTATCATCCTCAAACGGATGGACAGAGTGAGCATACTATTCAAACCGTTGAGGATATGTTGAGGTCTTGTGCTATTGATTTTGGTGGTAGTTGGGACGAACATCTACCATTAGTAGAATTTGCTTACAATAACAGCTACCATTCAAGCATTGGAATGTCACCCTTCGAGGCATTATATGGTAGGAAGTGTAGAACGCCCTTATGTTGGTTGGAAGCGGGTGAGACTAGGCTCACTGGTCCAGAAATCGTTAGAATGACAAATAAGAAAATTAGTATAATTCAAACAAATATGAAAGCAGCACAGGATCGAGAAAGAAGTTATGCAAGTTTGAAAAAGAGACCGTACGATTTAAAGGAAGCCGATTCGGTGATGCTTAAAGTATCACCATGGAAAGGCGTTGTGAGATTTGGCAAGAGAGGAAAATTAAGTCCAAGGTATATTGGCCTGTTTAAAATTTTGAAGAAAATTGGAGTCCAAGCATTCAAGTTAGAATTGCCTCAAGAATTGAGAGGGTTACATGATACATTTCATGTATGCTATCTAAAGAAGTATTTTGGAAAAGAAGAATTGACTATTCCCTTAGAAGACTTAAGGGTAGAGACTCCAAGCAAACTAATTGAAGAACCAGAAGCGATGTTAGAGATAAAGACTAAAAAGCTAAGGAACAAAGAGATTGATCTTGTATTGGTCAAATGGAAGCACTCTTTGGGATCGAATTTAACTTGGGAAACATTGGAGGAAATGAAGAGGAGGTACCCCAACTTTACTAATTATGATTTGATTCCAAGGACGGAATCCTAATTAGGGGGAGATAATTGTAATAACCAACTATTTTGCCAATGTGTGTTATGTTTGAATTTTTATAGTAAGATGTTGCAAAAAGGGTAATTTGGTCTTTTGACCATATAAAGGACTTATTGTGTAATAATATTTTTGTGTTTGTGGCAAAAGTGTAAGAAAAGAAAATCTTAAATGATATGTTAAGAATTTGGACCAAAAGTGAATAAAACTAGATTAGAAGGGCCAAAGTGTCATTTAGGTGAAGTATGGAGGTATACATTAGGATAGAGACTTCTAGTCCTCTCCATTTGTGTCGTGAAGCATCTTCAACATAGGGAGAGATCGAAACCTTGAAAAATTCTGGAGGGTTAGAGCAGAAATCGAAGAATCAAGCTAGAAGTTGTGATTTCCAAGTCATCAAAGGTAAGAATTTCATCCTTGTAAGCTATCTAATCCATTTTGGGTTATTTTGAATGGAAGAAAACGAAATTCAGAAGTTTCTTGAGATTTGTTTTGAGTTTCTAACCCTTAAATCACGTTCTAAACATCAATGGAACTCAATTCCACCTTTGGAAACAATTAGAAACAAAAAGGAACTGAGAATTTTGTTCAAAACCCTAGAATTTGGGTTTGTGAAGATTGATTTAATTCTAGTGGTAATGGGGTAATAAGTGTTGTTTAGGAGGCATAGAAATACTCTAAATGTAATGTTTTAATCATCCATTGAATCGGATTTGAGCTGAAACCACACAGACTAAGGACTAAAAACTGTGCAAGAAAAATAAGAGGGTCTGTAGGCGAAACACGGCCCGTGTTTCCCCTAACACGGCCCATGTTTCTTGTGCAGGTAAACAGAAGGTGATCAGAAGGTGGAACACGGCCCGTGTTTCCCCTAACACGGCCTGTGTCAGTGTCTGCAGAAAAATTGGAAGATTTGTATGGTCCCGTATGATCCCTATATGACCCAAATGACTTGGACACTTATAATTCACTTCTAATATGACATTAATTGAGTAGTTTGATTCCACCAATCATTAGTATAAGTTTAATATGGTATGAAAACATGAGAATATAAGTTCATATCAACCCAAACAATGTACATAAGTGCGGGTCAAGTAATAGATAATCGAGGAAAAGGAAAAGGGGAATCGAACACTTGGATATTTCTTGCATAATCTAAAATATATAAATGTGTATTAGTGTTATTGAGTATGAATTGTATATATGTTTAATAGGAGGTGATCAAATCATTGGGGAGCAATGTAAGGGCAAGGAGACCTTTGGAACTTAGCTAGTCACTTCTTTTACAAGGTGAGTAACATGTGGATTTTTATGAGTAAATAGCAAATAGTATTGTTTTATAAACTTTGTTCTGAATAAAAGATTTTAAGAGAAAAGTTTCTCTCAAGTTGTTTTGTGCTAAAAGCTTATGATTTCTATATGATGAAAGACTTTGATGTTATGACCAATTCGTAATGAACTGATGCTAATGAATTAAATTGGAACTAAACATAAGAAAAGCAATATATGTCTGGATATGGATCTCGCCCTAATGAGGGGAGGTCAAAAGATACTACTGGGATGGTACCTCCCTTCGCGAAGTACTTGTCTTAGCACGTCTTTATAGATAGATTTGTTCTATTCCATGAAGGGAAGAAAAATTAGCACGCCCTTATGGATATATTTGTTATATTCGATGAAGGGAAGAAAAATTAGCACGCGCTCACGGAAAGATTATTTCTTTTCCGGGGAGGGAAGATACGGGGAGACCCGTATGAAACCAAATATTAAATAAATGAATCATGAATTACAATTGGTCTATGTTTTATTAAGAAAACTTTTGTATCATGTTTGACTATAATAAAAATGTTTGATAGTTTGTTTTGAATTAAAATTGTTTGGGTCTAAAACCCATGTTGCTCACGAGACTTTATGTCTCACGTATATTTGTTTTTAAATGATTATGTACTCAGGTGAAGGAGATTAAGTAATAGAAGACTTTAGAAGAATTGAAGCTTTTCTTTTGGGATAACATTAGTAGTAGCTTTACCATGGTGATGTATTAGACTTGTAATACCCCAATATGACAATATTTTGTAATTATGCTCAAAGTTTTTGTTAAACCCATGTTTGTATATCTAAATTGGGTAAAAATGTATATATAGAATGTGGGGTGTTACATATGACAATCAAGTTTGGAACTTGGTTGACAATGGTAAAGTAGACACTTATAAAGCTCGGCTGGTTGCGAAGGGATTCACTCAAACCCCGAGGGTTGACTATGATGAAACCTTCTCACCAGTAGCCAAGATTAAGTCAATAAGGATAATGCTCGCCATAGCTGCATTTCATGATTATGAAATTTGGCAAATGGATGTCTAAACCGCTTTCGTTAATGGGAAACTAACTGAGCATGTTTACATGAATCAGCCAGAATGTTTTGTAGACACAAAGCATCCTGATAAAGTGTGTAAGCTTAAAAGATCAATCTACGGATTGAAACAAGCTTCTCGCATCTGGAATCTTTGTTTCCATGAGAAAGTCAAAGAGTTTGGTTTCTCTAGAAGTGAAGATGAGCCATGTGTATATGTCAAGGCTAGTGGGAGTATATTCACTTTTCTGGTGTTGTATGTTGATGACATACTGCTTATGGGAAACGACGTTCCGACCCTGCAAGATGTCAAGTCTTGGCTCGGGAAATGTTTCGCCATGAAAGACTTTGGAGAAGCTGCTTATATTCTCGGGATAAGGATACTAAGAGATAGAAAGAAAAGGTTAATAGGCCTGAGTCAGTGTACTTACTTGGAAAAGGTACGAAAGAGGTTTAGTATGGAAAATTCCAAGAATGGAGAACTACCTATCCAAAGTAATGCCAAGTTAAGTAAGACTCAAAGTCCGAGTACCGATGAAGAAATAGCTGAAATGAGTCGGGTACCTTATGCTTCGGCAGTAGGGTCGATCATGTACTCTATGACATGTACTCGGCCCGACGTATCCTTTGCCTTGAGCATGGTTAGTCGGTTCCAGGGAAATCCTGGAAAGGCGCACTGGATAGCGGTTAAGAACATACTCAAGTATCTAAGAAGGACAAAGAACATGGTGTCAGTCCTTGGCGGTATTGATGACTTGAAAGTGAGTTGATATACAGATGCCAACTTCCAGACAGATAGAGACAGTGGTCGGTCTCAGTCGGGCTGGGTATTTCTTCTGAACGGGGGAGCGCGGTCACTTGGAAAAGTTCCAAGCAAGAGACAGTGGCTGATTCAACGTGCGAATCAGAGTACATTGCAGCGAGTGAAGCGTCTAAGGAAGCGGCTTGGATAAAAAACTTTATCGGTGACCTTGGAGTTCTCCCGAGCATTCAGTAGCCGATGGAACTATTCTGCGATAATGAAGGAGCGGTCGCTTTGACAAAGGAACCGCGAGATCATGGAAAGTCCAGGCATATCGACAAAAAGTACCATTACATTCGACATCGGGTAGAAGAAGGTCACCTCTTGTTTAAGAGGCTATCATCAGAAGATAATCCTGCAGATCCTTTGACTAAGGCTCTGAGTAGGATCAAGCACAATCAGGATGCTCGGAGCATTGGACTAAGGGATGATATTAGTTTTAGTAATTAGATAGGCTTGAAACTTGTAACAGTATTAATGTAATTGACTTGGTGATTTTATAATGGAGATTTATAAATGAGTATTGTTTACTACCTTTGTTAATTGTTTATTATTGCGTTTCAATTTTGCATGTTTAAACTTCTTGAGTAATTAGATTATTCGAAATTCCACAGTCGATCATATTGTTAGGGAGTAAGTATGAACGAAGACTGTAATGAATCGGTTGTAGATTGTCTAAGGAGTTAGACATTGCAGTAAGACTGCTACAATGTTCATGAGTACTTAGAAAATAGAGATTTGAGTATTGGATAAACCCACACTTAACAAATTGCTTCATGGATTACATAACGAGCAATGTTAAGACGATAATATCCTTTGATCTTTAAGTGGAGAGATATGATCTGTAGTTTGTGAGGCAGTTGCCCATTGATAATGTGAAAACGCATCGGCAACTCAAAGTCATAAAACACATTGTTGTGAGTATTCTGACTAGCAAAAGGTATAGACATATAAGTCGAAACTTATCCGTCCCCTGACCCGATGGAAATAGATATCTGTAGGCCTCTCGATGATTTTGAAGTTGACTGAAAGTGTTGGCCAACCAGGACTACATTGATGTGTTCAATTAGTAGTCTTAAAGTCATAAGCAAATCAGAAATCGAGAAACAGAGTATCGGACCAAGATTGATCTTAATCCATGTCTTGAGTCTAAAAATATCTTGTTGGACGGAGGATCATCTGATCACTTATCTTTGGACAGAACTTACTAGGTCAGAGTTCAGGAACAGTTTCTAAGAAACTGAGATTAATCAGAAGGTAAATGGATAGTTAAAGTCATAGACTTATCCAAGTGGAAGACTGTTGTATTTGGTGTCTAAGCCATGACTTATAATTGTATTTATCTTGTTAATTGAAGCAAAGTCCATTTGGGTTGCCCTCATAGCTGGAGGATTAGTGTAGAGTTCAGTAGAGAGAGAGGTTGATTTATTAATTGTTTAATAAATCAATAGAAATTAAATAAATAGTTTATTAATATATTTAAGTGATAATATATTAATTAGAAACTATATTAATTAATTAAAAATTAATATGGAATTAATTGGATTTAATTCAGTGATTAAATAAATTAATTAAAAGTACAGGGACTGGTTTGTATTTATTCAATAGTTGAATAACTGGCAAACCAGTGGCCAAGGGCCAGAATTGGCGCCACCTTGGAAGGTTCCTCCAAGGTTGGCGAAACCCTAATGAGGGTTTAAGAGATCTGGTCCAAATGGTTAACATGCTTGTCCATTAAGGGGATTCTCTAGGGTTTTGACTGTAACCCTTGGAGGATATAAAAGAAACCCCTGGCCACCCCAAAAACATGCGCCTCCCATAACTCTCTGGACCTCTGTTGGATTCTCTCCTCCTTTTTTTGTGTGTGACTTCATTTGAGGCATGATCTCTTTGCTGCTAGCTTCAAGAACAATATCAAAAGGTTGGTAATTCTTGTTATGATATTTAGAAATAAATGTTGGCCTTAGGAATTTATATTACATGTCCATAGAAGAAAACATAGATCTCTTTTAGGGTTGCATGTGAACTTAGGAATTTTATAGTTCATAGTTGTAGAAAACCCTTCATCCTTCACATGTAAAAAATATTTAGCTAATATAAGCTCTTCTAAACCTAACTTTTGCTAGCTTAAAACCAAACAAGCTATTACTTATAAGTAGAAAAGTTGCATAAAGTTTTATACAACTGTTCCCAAACAATGTCCATCTCTCCTCGTAAGTTCGAAAGTATGAAAACATGTAACATCAAGTTTACACTGAATAAAAATTCAATGGTTGTTACTAGCTTTGATTTATAAAATGATTACAGATTTTGTAAATCAAATAACGATACAAGAACTAAATTAATTCAAACGATCACAATGAACTAAGTAAATTCAGGAATTTGGGTCTAAAGTCTAAACAAAACTTGACTTACTAGATTAAAAATAGAAAGTTAATAGCAAACATAACCTTCAACTACATGCAAGATAGAAACAACCTAAGGAAATCAGAAATTTAAGTTTTAGCCACTCATAGCTTTGACAAAGAAAATGTAGAAAATGTTATAAGAAATAAACTTACAGACCGAAATAAACTAAGTGATTCTCTAGGAGGAGAGCTTGAGAAATGTTGCCCAGTATTTGTCCAAATGTATTATGTATGTAACAAAGTATGAAGAGATGTAATGATAGGTGTGTGTTGAGAGATGTGTCCCTAGGTTGGTATTAATAGCCTTCAAGTCTTCAATTTTGCATCATTGGCGTCAAGAAAAGTGTAAAATGTCAACTTTGGTCTGCCCCATGAAGCCATAATCAGCAATGCTCAAAACTCAAAGTTGGTGGGCCCGATTGTCTCGAGAAAGTTAAACGGGCCGTGTATTTTTGCTCAGTTTGTGTAACTTTTAAAATACAATGCCTTTTAATGCTTCAATCTTCAAATTTGGCTGATTTTTTTGGGCTTTTGTGTAACATCCTTAAATTGGGGCAAAAAGTTTAAGGATTAAAGATAAGATTAAATTTAAATAACCATAATAATTAATAAAAAGAATAAAATGAGAAGTTATAATCTAGAAGAGATATGTGTTCTAGGGTAAATATTATGGGTAAAAATGGAATTTACCATAGGGGTTCTAGAAGAAGGACCTATTTGCAATTTAGAATTATAGAAGTGGTGGGGAGGGACTTCTTTGTAAAGTTGGAAAAGAAGGAGTGTTGGAAGGACCAAGTTGCAAATAAAGGGAGATTTAAGGTTTTAGTTGGGGGGAAAACCCCACACTCTCTTAATTTCACGTTTTTGAAGGAAGAGAGGGGGTGGGAGGAGATTCAAAGGGATCTCAAGAGAAGAAACCCATTTCCATCAAGATCTTAGTAATCTACATCAATCTCTGGAAGATCTAAGGTAAGGAACTAGCCTTCTTGTTGGAAAACCCCTTTTGAGGCAATTTGTGTATGAAACTTGAGTTCAATGTTAGGGGAGATCAAATCTATGATCCCAAAAGTATATCTCACGAATTCTCGTAGTTATCCTTCAATAATTTGATTGTTTTATGCTTGGAAAACCATTGAAGATGCTTGTTGATTCTTATGAACCCTAATTTTTGGGGAAAACTCATCTATGGGCAAACCCTTGATGATTGGATCAACTTTTATCCTTCAATAAGGTTCTATGAAGAGTTTGGGTAATTCTTAATGATTTCAAATCATTGGAAGAGGGAATTCCCCTAATTATTGATCAATTGATTGAATGGAATTGGATATTCCTTGATCTAAGCTTATGAAGTAGAGTTGGGATTATGGCATGGATTTGATTCAACAGAGATGATATTGGATGATTTAATTGGACCAAATGATGTGTAATTTAGGTAAACAATAATGTCCTTTTGATGTCTAGAAGTTTGGGGTTGTGTTGGACCTTGAATTGGACCAAAATGAGGTGAAAATGACCAAAACGGAGTTGCAACTGAGCGTAACACGACCCGTACTGTAGAAGCACGACCCGTGCTGTCTGGACAGTGAGTTACATGACCCGTGTAACTCCTTACACGACTCATGTTGGCCTCTGTCCAGTTTTGGGCACTTTTTGAATTAGAGCTTTACGGTTTGGGCTTTGGGTTCTAAGGCTTAAGCCCACTCCTAGGCAATGTGTAACTTAGATTTTACTCCTATTTAGTGAAGTTAAACTAGTCTTAGAACTATTAGTAATGTTAAATATTATCTCTTGTAGGAGAAGAGTAATTGAAGTTGAAGCAAGGAAGTAGCACCCTTAATTGAGATTCAAGGAAGGTGAGTTACCGGGAGTACACATCCCTCTTCTAACTCTTGTGTGGGTTTTATTTTATTATCATGCATACTTCATATGTGCTCATTGTTGCATAAATCCTATATGTGCATGACATTAAAAAGAGTCATTTCAAATAATGTTTCCAAATAAAAGTATTGTTGTAGTTTTGAAAGATATTTTGAGCATTCCTTTGTGCATTGCATTGCATGTATGAATGGATTGACCGAGAGACTCCTAAAGATGATTTATGATGTTTTGGGCTTGATGGCCAACTTATGACGTTATACCCATGTAGAGCGCCCTTGGGCTAGATAGCCACCCTCAACGATGTCTTGGGATTGTTTCCGCCAATAGGAAACCGCATGAGGGAGTTGCTACCCCTCATGAGGCTAGTGTGATGGCCACTAGTCTTAGTTTCAACTCATACGGGGATCAAGTATTATGCTTTGTGCGTTTGCTTGAGAACTTAGGTGGGTCCCATTTTGGTGAGATGGACTTGATGAGATGGATATGGGATGGGATAGTTGCATTGCACTTGCATGTCATGACTATCTACTTTGAGAAACCTTTTTGAATGTTTATTACAAATCTTAAATGTGTGAAGAAAACTATTTTTTGGAGGTTGTCTTGAGTGTTAAGGTTATCCTTTCCACTCACAATGAGGTAGCCTCGGGAGACTCACTAAGCATTTCAATTGTTTAACTCATTTTGATGTGTACTCAGGTTAAGGCTAGGAGCTTAAGACGAGGTGAGGATTTTTAGAAGACCATGGGATGTAGGGCCATTTGAACTGTGTTTTTGTACTTGAATTATGATACCTCCTCACTATACGTTTTTAAGATTTTTGAATGATGTTTTGGGACCTATTATTTCGCAAATGATAATTTGACCTTTAACTAATATTCAAAATGTAATAAATAATGTTTTTATAATAATGCCCTAGCGAGGGGTGTCACATTTTGGAGTTACACGACCCATGTAATTGCAATGCTAGATTACACGACCCATGTAACTTTGTAACATATCCTTCCCAACTTGTATTAGTCGTATCTTCTTCGTTATATGTTTGCCAAAATTCGAAGCGTAGCTTCCTTTTATCCTTCCAAGTCCATCAATGTAATAAAATTTCCTTGAAATCCATAAAAAAGTTACCAAGTAAAAACGTCACACGGTAAAAAATAAATTTGTTTAGAAAGGTGAAAAATGCACGCATTATGTCTATAAAATGTAGTAAAATACATGAAATAAATGTGGAAAAGATGCATAAAATGTCGGTGTCGGTGCCGGTGCCGGTGCCGGTGCCGGTCCCAGTCCCGGTCCCGAACTTCTAAATGCATAGTTTGATATAGGGATGAGCGTTTAGACCGAAAAACTGAACCGGAACTGGAACAGGTTAGAATCGTATATGGGAAGTTTATTCGGTTCTAGTCCTCGATTGACTGCTTATTCGATTACCGGTAATTCCGGTTCCAGCCCGGTTCGGTCCGATTCCGAATAAAGTACGAGCATTTGGACTGAAAAAACGGACTGGACTCGAAACCAAACTGGAAGCGGTTAGAACTAGATAGAGGGAGTTCAGTCCAGGTCCGATCTTCCTTTTCTTATTTAATTGGTTACCGATTATTCTGGTTCCGGGTCCAGTCTTCGTATATACCTTGCTAAGCATGAAAATATCGTAATTGCCCAATTTAGAATCTAAAATATCATATTTACGTTTTTTAATTTTCAAAATATCGTATATAGCCAAATCTCTTTTTTTAACATTTATTATAATTTTATAATAACTTTTCATATTTTATAATCATTTTAATTTAAATAAAAGAAGTAGATTGATCATATTACCCCTAATAATAAAACCCGTTTGACCTAATATGGATTGACCATGTTACCCCAAAACTCTTCTAACCCTTTTGGAACAAAATCAGATAATGTATTTACGCATCATATAAGCGCACGTATTACATGTACACACATAGACTATATATCACGACATTGTATTAGCTCTTCATTATGCGTGGCCTTCTTAATCTGTTATAACGTTTGTTATAACATTGAAGCATTGTGTATGCTTGATTACAAATTCCGGAAAAAAAAAGTTAGTCTTGTATATGGTTGATCATAAGTTTTCAATATCAAGTTTTCGTTGATAATTCGGCAATACGTGGCCATGTTACAAGTGATGGTGTTTGTATTTGGTTTATGAAAACAATCTTAATATTATCATCTAATTATGCATCAAATTGAATTAAATGATTAATTGTAACAGAAAACATTCACAATTATGTGTGTAGCATAACGAAAAACAACATATGAAAGAGTTCACTGTTACACTACAAATTAAAATAAAGATCGCATACACACATTTTAATCCTAAGAGGTTAATAAGGTAATTAACAAGTTAAACAACTAGCCCATCGGTAACTCCCCTGACAGAATCCTCAAGTAACTGACAAGGGAACACCACATAAGTTGTTGGATTCATTTATCTGCCTGGACCTGATGTGCCAAATCCCATCATTCCTGATAGTGATATGTCGTCCCACCGACAAACTGCCCCTGATTACACTATGGGGTACAATAATCTACGTAACCTGACTAATTCTAACTGCTAACACTAACAATTAACAAAGAATCATATATCTTTAGGCAATGTACTTTCATAGACGACTTTCAGATTCCTAAGCCCAACTTTGCAATTAAGCAACCAACATTGCATATAAGCAACTAATTTCCAGAAAGGATTTTAACCCAGCACGCGTACTAAGAGAGACTTTGATACACATCCACATGTACGGTTCACCTACAGCAGGAGAAATAAATAAACGGTAGTTTGGTCCTTTTGGGGAAGTTCTTACTTACAACAGAAGGAATGAAAGTAAGAACGGGTTGGTCCGTTAGGTGGTTACGTCAGTTATTTTAGAAAGAGAACATAAAAGGGGGAGCTGGAGGTTAGAGAGGGTGTTGAGAAATTTGTAATTGTTTCCGGAGAGTTTTCCCCCTCTCAAAAGGGGAAGTTCACTATTGAATAAAATTGAGAAGCAAACCATTCCGGTTTCTTGTTTTTCGTATGAATTCTTGACTATATTAAAGACCAACAATGTATAAAACAGAAATTAACCAAACTGATTAGAAGCTTATACAATTGTGTGATTTGTGAAATACCTAGACCATCAATTTATATGCTTCATAGAAACATATCACATTGAGAAATATGATGACAATCACTTGGTTCAGATTCAGATTGGATCTTGCTTCTTTAACACATGAGGCTTAGTTGTATTTTGTCCCCCCATGTGCTAGAGATTCCAACAATCACCCCCGAATCTCTAAGTCCTTCTAGAGACGTCTTTGTTCCCGATCAAGTTCCGTATTTCTTTGAACTTGATTCTCGACTTTTTCCGGACACCCGACCTCCACCTCGGTCACATCCAAAGTCTTCTTTAGCTCAACAAATTTTAATTGTTCACAACACTTATAATATGGCATACCGTTGGACACGTTCATTAACATCACAACTTCTCCCGGACCGACGGCCTCTTCCCCGGCCACACCCAAAGTCACCCGATTTGAACCGCCACCGCCATAATGTTCACACCGTGTTGTTTCTCTGACTTCTTTATTTTTGGATCACCTTTGTTCAAGGAGACATCTCCACCGATCAAGAAAACAAAGCTACCCGCTTCTACCATTTTCTTTCACCCGCAACACGAACCAAATCCAAAGCCACCTGCTTTGACGAATCTTTTCCGTTCGTTTTCACACATCTACGCCGATCTCCACTTGAATATCAATACAAAAAAAAACTTACAAACATACAGGAGTTAATTGCCAATAACCACCTCTTTGATCACCTCTAACAGCCACGGAACACCGATGTTTATTACCGGTCACTACTGTCGTCTCAAACTGTACTCCTCCACGACAACGACTGACACGAACCACCTCAACATCTCCGTTTTCTGCTGTCTTCGTGATCAGAGCATCACAACCCCTTCAAACAAAAACCCGGTTCCTGCTGCTGCATTTACCATCCCGCAGCCAAGGGCTACGCCCTTTTCTTGAAACCGACTCTCAAACCCGCCCTTCAAACGATCACTGCTCTGATACCAATTAAAGACCAACAATGTATAAAACAGAAATTAACCAAACTGATTAGAAGCTTATACAATTGTGTGATTTGTGAACTACCTAGACCATCAATTTATATGCTTCATAGAAACATATCACATTGAGAAATATGATGACAATCACTTGGTTCAGATTCAGATTGGATCTTGCTTCTTTAACACATGAGGCTTAGTTGTATTTTGTCCCCCCATGTGCTAGAGATTCCAACATATATTCTATCAGACTTCACATATAAGCAACCCACTTTGTATAGTATCTAGGAATAAAAATGTACTTTCAGATACCAAATTATGTTCCATTTCCATCCACCAGAAATGTCAAAAAGGCAACCAGAAAAGAGTTTGGTTGATCCACGAAAATTTGAACATCAAATCCATATCAAATGACCAATCGCCCCTGATTCCTCATTCCTGACTCTGAATTCTCCACAAAAGCAATCGATTACAGCTCAAATGACAACAGTGCCCCTGCTTCCTTGCTTTGTATTTTCCATAAAAGCAATCAATTTTAAGTGACCAAACTGCCCCTGATTACATTCCATATTACCAAATTTACCACAAATTCCCAGTTGGCAATAGTTTCAATCATTTACCGTTTAATTGACCAACACGCCCGTGAATCCTGAAAAGCAATTAATTACAGCTCAAATGACAAAAGTGCCCTTGCTTCGTGACTTTGCATTTTTCACAAATGCAACCAACTTTAAGTGACCAAACTGCCCCTGATTACATTCCAACTGTCCAAATTTTACCACAAACCACCAATTGGTAACAGTTTCAATCAATTACCGTCTAATTGACCAAAATGCCCCAGAATCCTGAAAAGTCAGAATTTGCAATCAAAACTTGATAATTTGAATTTCCGATCAATAGGTCAGAATCAGAGTTGAGTAATTAAAAGGCAGAATTTGCAATAACCGTCTATGTTTACATTGAATAGAGGCGACACATAAGGAAGAACAAATTGAAGGTCGTGATTGCTAGTCTATGTGTCTATGTTGGGCAATGTTTTAAAACTCGAGTTTTTAGTTGACCTGATGTGATGACCGGGTCACGGGTCAACCGGTTCAACCGTCTAGTCAACCCGGTGTTTAGAAATTTCATATATTTCATATTTTTTAGCATAAATATATATTTATAAACATAAAACAATGTAATTTCACATTTTTGTATCAAAAAATAAATTTTGTCAAGTGTCTATTGAAAAAATTTACTAAATTTGATGAACCAATAGTAGATTAATTTCAAAAGTTTGAGTATTGAACTCTATAACCAAGTTTTTAAAGTCAAAATTCTAATTTTTTGTTCAATCGCCGGGTCAACCCTGTTCCGGGTCACCGGTCCAACCGGTTTTTTTGCGAAAACCGGCCGGTTCAACCCGAGTCAAAAATTAGCAAAAACCAGGTCATAATTGACCCGCTGTCTTCACCGGGTCACGGTTCAACCGGTTCGACCGGCCGAGTCAACCCAGGTTTTAAAACATTGATGTTGAGTGCTGCGACTATTGTAAATTTGCAATACGTGATCAGATTTTGGGTTAGAATAGTAAGGGGCAACCTGGTCAATCAATATTAGGTCAAAATGATTTTATTAGTGAGGGGTAATATGGTTAATCTGCTTCTTTTATTTAAATTAAAATGATTATAAAATTATAGAAAATGTTTAAAATATTTTTGGGCATATACGATATTTTGAAAATTAAAAAAGGTAAATATGATGTTTAGATTCTAAGTTTGACAAATACGATATTTTCATGTTTAACTAGGGTATATACGAAATTCACCCTTTTTTTAAAAGACTATAAATGGAGGTTAGGAAGTAAATCAAGGACCGTTCTTGCAATTAGGTGACTTGTGTTTTTTATGGATGCCTTTGTTGACTTAAATAGTGGAATGTAGTACCTTATTGCAAAGACGATCATCAGATTTGGATCGTCATCTGTGGTGAGTTCTTCTGCCTTCTATTTCGTTTATTAAGGTTTAAGAAACTTCGCCTGTCTCTTTGTCGTATGGTATCTAGTTCAGTTGGTCTGATAAGTCGATAACAACAGGACTTCGTACTTAATATGTCGTATTTTACTATCCAGACTTTCTCCTCGCGTTAGTGATGCCTATCGTATCCGGTATCACTACAAGGATTAGTGGTTTTAGCGGCGACAAATGTCGCCCCTAAAAGTCCGGAAAGTCGCCCCTAAAGGTATTAGGGGCGACATGTCGCCCCTAAAAGTGTCGCTGCTAATGCTTCGTCGCTACTGCTTCAAAGTCGCCTCTAAAAGTGTCGCTGCTAATTCCGTCGCCGCTAATACTACTAAGTCGCCCCTATAGGGTCGCCACTAAAGAGTTCGTCACCATTATGGTTAACCGTCACTAAAACGTTCGTTGCTATTACATGTCGCCGCTAATACTCTTATGTCGCCGCTAAAAGTGTCGCCCCTAATCAATTCAGACAGGTGCCAGGAAATGCCTTATTTTCATTAAGTACACAACAAAGTACACAACAAATGTATTAAGTACACAACAAATGTATTAAGTCATTATCAAATAAGTTACAACTAACCTCAGTACTCTGTGTTGGTTGTGATGATTGACCCTCCATAAAAGAAGGATTCTTGGAACTTTGTTTTCCAGACGGTTTACGTCTGATCCCTCTTATGTGTCCTCGTCGTGTACCGAGCACTTTTTCAAATACAGCCACCTCGTCTACTGGAGTGTTTGTGGGGTTACATATTGCGTATTGCTCATTAAACTCACGAAGTAAATCATTCTGTAATTTACAATGATGATTAATATAGATTAGTATACTTCTTATTTAAAGTAAAAAAACAATAATATACATATAACTATAAACAAAAAACACCAATGTACTTACATATTTTTCCTCAACATCTGGGCTATCAAAGTTCCCTTCTTTATCAGTATGTGCTTCATGATAGGCTTCAATTCTGGTAATGCCCTGTTTCACATAAAAAATTAGATTATACTCTAAAAGACTAAAACTAACACATATAATTATAACTTACTTTCTTGAATGCAGCATTACTGTAGGTACTTGTCCCTCCGCGGTTCTTTACTGTTTGTTTGGCACGATTACCACTATTTTGTTGAGAGCGCTCAAGAAATTTAGGACTCATGAAAAGATCAACCGCACTGTCCCAGTTTTGTGGTTTCATACCCCGGGGGGGATTAGCCCTTGCTCTCTCCACATCATTCACCCCTCCATTTTTACCAAAATAGTCATTCGCAGTGGATTTACGGCCTCTATAACGCTTTCCTACTTGACATTCAATGCCCTCCCATAAAGCTCTTCCATCGGGATCATTTTTAAGTGAATCAAAATCAAAGTATGTCTACAAATAAAAAAAAAGTTAGATAAATAAAAAGTAATAAAAAATCAACAAATGAAATATAATTATATAAATAATTTACCCGTAGGTGCTCCCACAAGCCATTCTTTTGGTCTTCTGGAACTTCTGCCCATGATTTTTTGTCTAATGGGATGTCTCGCCAAATATAATCGCTAGCCTCACGAATAAATATGTCATAATTGTCACCAACCGGAATGTAGGTAGCGGCCCTATCCCAAACTAACGGTAAAGGCCGCTTGCCATTAGCAACCCATTTCTCAATCATCTTAAGATTTTTTTGAATGCCTCTACGATTCTTGGGTTGAGCTGCAAATGTAATTAAAAAATATTATTAGTCATAATTTATAAGAGTGATTTGTCAAATAAATAAATCTTAAAAAACTTACTATCCTGTTGATGATGGCTATGGCCTCCAAAACCTCGTGGAGGTGGCTCCCCATCACCATCTCCTCCGTGGCTCATTACATCGGCCATCCTGAAAAGTTATAAGATATAGAATACAGAAATACAAAATGAAATACAATGCCATAATTACAACATATAAACAAGAAGTATTCATAATGCAGTCCCAGAACAAAATAGACTGTTAGATATAACTGAAACATAAAAGATGTTTGAATTAAATTTGATATTAGGTTATTTTAGGGGAAACCACGATGTTAGATATTTTTTGTTCACCAAAATGGCAACAAAAAAATCAGAATAGAGATAGAGTATTCATAATGCAGTCCCAGAACGAAATAGACTGTCTCGATCAGAATATTTTGGAGAAATCGGACAACGGATAGAGTATTCACAAGGGTAGGCTTCTACACCCACTTTTTGATTACATTACCTCATATGTGAATGCGCATTACATGATTGGTTGTTTAAGAAAAATTCGGCAGCATTTCCCCTTAGCTCCCAGGTATATTTGTAAATATATACCCGAGGAGCAAAGAGAAAATGAGAACCAGATATTTCTTAAACGAACAATCATGCAATACGCATTCACATCCTAAATGAGATAAAGTATTCAAAAAGCAGTCCCAAAACGGGGACAACCCGAAATCAATTTCTAAATCAATTTCGAGCGGGTATTTCTAAGCTTAAGATGATCAAAAAGAAAAAGACTTATGATAAAAATCAATGAGTTTAGGATGTAGAATTTATGGTTTGGGTTTAGGGTTTAGAAATTAGAGTTTAGGTTTAGGGTTTAGGGTTTAGGGTTTAAGGTTTTAGAATTTAGGCTTTAAGGTTTTAGAATTTAGGCTTTAAGGTTTATGGTTTAGAATTTAGAATTTAGGGTTTACCGTTTAAGGTTTATGTCTTAGAATTTAAGGTTTAGGTTTATGGTTTAAGGTTTAAGGATTAAGGTTTAATGTTTATGTTTTAGAATTTAGGCTTTAATATTTAGGGTTTAGGTTTTAGAAAGTAGTTTTTAACTTTAGGGTTTAGAGTTTATGTTTTACTTTAGTATTTTTGTTAATTATAGCATGCTACTTTTGTTTTTTGTTTCTATTAGAGCATTGCTGTTTCTTATTTTTGTTAATTAAAGTATTCTAATTTTGTTGTTTTCAATTATAGCAATCTAAAGAAATCGTTAACTAATAAGTTCTTAACAAATAAGTCAAAATAAGTCCTAACTATCATACATTCCATTAAAATAAGCTAAAGTCATAACTAATAAAGTTCTTAACAAATAAGTCAAAATAAGTCCTAACTGTCATACATTTCATTAACATAATATTAAGTCGTAACTAATAAAGTTCTTAACAAATAAGTCAAAATAAATTGAATACATAATATTAAGTTCTTAAAAATATTAATAGAAATCCTCAAATATCAAACATATCATACATCCCATTAGCAATTTCAAACAAATTCAATCATGTGTTTATATAAAAATATACATATACAATCCTATAATTTCACATATATTAACTAATGCAAAATCTATAAAAATTAACACAAAATGTATTCAATGTGCATATCAAAAAATCCATATACATTAACATACATTTTAACACAATATTACACAATCAAAAATTTATACATCAAAGAATCAAAATGCATATACTTCAAATAATCAATCAATTCTCTATATAAAAGAACTCATCTTCAAACAAACAACTTATTACATAAATGATGCTAGAACTATAATTTATAAAACCCTAAGTTAAACATAATAAAAGTTACCTCTTTTAGTTGAAAATTACACAAACAATGTTGTAGAAGATGAATGTTCCACGAAACCAAGCTTCAAACCTTGAAATTTCCGGCCAAAATCGCAGCTTCTTGAGAGAATTTTGAGGTTTTTTGGTGGAAAATGCGAGAAAAGAAACCCTTCTGTGGGTTTTCCTGATCTAAGCATTAGGGGCGACACCCTTTAGGGGCGACCCCGAGTATTAGCGGCGACATGTTGGAGGGAAACTTCCCGCTTTTTTTTGGGCCGTCCGATTAAAGGAATTTTCAACGGACAGGATTGAAACGAGTGGGGAGTGGCGGATAGTGGTATTAGGGGCGACAGTATTAGCGGCGACCAGAGGCTTTAGCGGCGACATGTTATTTCTCATGGAGGGAAACTTTCCCGCCTGTTTTTTGACCGTTCGATTGGTTGGCTTTTGGATGGCTAGGATTCCAAATGGTGGGGAAGCTCGGATCGTGCCTTTAGCGGCGACACCTTTAGGGGCGACCCGGGTATTAGCGGCGACACTCGGCTCGTCAGGCTTGATGTCGCCGCTAATGCCTAAGTCGCCCCTAAAGGTGTCGCCCCTAAAGGCACTAATTCTTGTAGTGTATCCACACGAACTTCAATATCATGGCATTTAACCGCATTATTTTTTATAATTTTAGCTATTATAAGAGAAATTTTGCTACATTTGGAGGTTCTAGCAAACCGGTAATCTGTATGAAACACAATCGCTGAAAGACATAAGTTGTTTTACGTTAGCTTTAGGTCATTTGTACTGGTGTCATAAGCTTGTAAAGAGTGAAATTGTTGTTAATATCATTATGAAGATCTTATACAAAAGAGACCTTTTAATATTATCTAATAAGATTGCATTATACAGTGTATTAGTGTGCGATCTAGTGTATAAACCTGCATATTGTGAAGTCCTTCTTCCCGTATTTACCATTTGCAATAGTCGCCTAGTTCCTGGAAGTCAAATCTACCTTGATTAACAGGTCTTGGAGTTCTGTTTCAGTCCATACATGTTATTTCGAGAAAAGAGTACTTATTGTGAAGCCTTAACCATTAGCTTTCTTCACATTAATTACAGGATTAAGAAAACAGAATTGGTATACATATATAATATAAGTAGTTTGAAAAGGTTTTATAATGAAAAGTACTGATCACATTGGATGGTAACCAGTCAGATCAATCAACTCGGGATGTTTGTTTTGTGGACCACTGCAAAGTCGGAGAAAGAGGGTTTTTGCAACCAATCCAGGTAACTTCCTCTGTCTTAAGCTATTGTTGATTTATACACCAGAATATGATTTATACACCAGAATCTGATATAATTACTATATCAGGAAGGCACCATGGCCGCCACTCTTGCTCTTCACTTAACGGGGTTTCTCAAGTTGTTGGAAGCACAAGGTCCCCAGAGAGATATAAATGAAGCTTTTTCTGTTCTCATGAATTACCTAAGAAAGATGATGCGTGGGTATAAAAACAACGAAATGTATGCTTTATTCAGAGAAATAGAAGGGCAGACTTCCATGCATTATTGGCATATGTTTGTACCAAGACAAACACCAAATGATATGCTCATCGAGAATTGTGAAAAACTCGTTGACCTCACATTTAGCTCAAACATAGAGGGGGAAGAAATTGTTGCGGGCTTTGATGATGAAGTGGAAGCACTACTTCATCACCTTACTCAAACTTCAACAAAGCAGTTCCAGGTTATCTCAATCACAGGAATGGCTGGACTTGGTAAGACGACTTTGGCACGAAAACTATACGGTGATCCGTTAATTGAGTACACCTTTGACATTCGAGCATGGACTTGTGTTTCTCAAGTATATTCGAAGAGAGATTTGTTACTTGGGATATTAACTTCTTTCATTCATGGTTCTATAGATCAGATGCATAAAATGAGAGACGAACAGTTGGGGGAAAAGCTATACAGATTGCTGAAGGGTCGTAAATATTTGGTGGTCTTAGATGATATATGGGATTGTATGGCTTGGAATGATCTCAAAATTTATTTTCCTGATGACAAAGTTGGAAGCCGAGTTCTTTTTACAAGTCGTGACAATGACGTGAGCTTGCATGTACCGGCAGCGAGACCTGCTCACATTTTGCGTCCTCGTAGTGCAAATGAAAGTTGGGACATATTCCAAAAGAAGGTATTTAAAATTGGAATATGCCCTCCTCGTTTAGAGGTAGTTGGAAGAGAGATAGCAGAAAAATGTGAAGGTTTGCCCCTTGCAATCGTTATAACTGCAGGTTGTTTGCAGAATAAATGGTCACTTTTCTCGTGGATGGAACTTTCTAGAAATCTACATTCATTAATGGTTCAAGATCCAAGTCGATACATTGACTCGCTGGCGTTAAGCTACAACCATTTGCCTCATCACCTAAGAAACTGTTTTCTCTTTCTTGGAGTATTTCCTGAGGACTATGACATCCCGGTGACAAAATTAATTTGGCTATGGATTGCTCAAGGACTCATACATCCAACTGGAAGTCGAATTTTAGAGGATGTTGCAGAGGAGACACATCTTCCACAAAGATTTTTTGTGATAGTCAAAGTGCTATTTATCTCACAAAAGATCAAATGTTTCATGAGAGGACGAAACATATTGATGTACGTTATCACTTTATTCGAGATGTTATTTCCAAAGGTGATATTCAAGTTCAAAAGATTAGCACTCATGACAATCCGGCGGATATGATGACGAAGCCGGTTCCAGCAACTAAGTTTGAGCTTTGCTCAAGCTTGGTTGGTATGACAATCTAATTCCAAGGAAGAACCTCTTTTGCCATCCATGTATAAGTATGGAAAATCTTCAGGTAACACGATAGATAGGCAGCAGCTATCAAACATGTATGTCAAACCTTCACTTACCAAGTTAAAAAAAAAGCCGCGGGTATCAAGCATGCACACTGGTTTGTGCTATCCATCGGAGTTGGCCAGTGCTTTTCGAGCGGCTGGAATAACTCTTAGTGGAAGATATGAATCCCTTATGATTCTAGATATGGAGTCTCTCCGCATCTCCTCATTTCCCTCTGATGTAATACAGCTTGGTAATTTGAGATACCTGGCCATTCAAGCTCAAGATGGAAGTCCTCAACCATCAATATCAATGCTTGTCAACCTACAAATGTTCATAATATTGTCGAGGAAGAATATTGTTGTGCCAAAAACCATATGGGATATGGTAAACCTACGACACCTATATATCAAAGCTGGGGAAAATCTTATTGAGGAGCCTTGTTATATTCAAGTGATAGAGACTTCATCTAGTGGGTTGGGTAGCCTTCAAACCTTATCCCAAGTAAGTCCTCAATCTTGCCACAATATATTTTCAAGGACTCCCAATCTTTGGAAGCTTGGGTTTTGTGGACCTTTAATTTCAAGCCTAGGTGATATTGAATTTCCCAATATCCGATCTTTGGAGCACCTTCAAAAATTGAAGCTATTAAATACAATTCCCTACCCTGAACCAACGAGATCATGCAATCCTCTCATGTTTCCTGAAAAGCTTAAGAAACTGACTTTGTCAAATACTGGCTTGGATTGGGAAGAGATGTGGACCTTTGCATGGCTCCCCAACCTTGAGGTTCTAAAATTAAGAGTGCATGCCTGCATTGGGGAAAAGTGGGATACAAGCGACTCAGTGTTTCGGAGGCTGAAGGTCTTGAAATTGCATGACTTGGACTTAAAGCAATGGGTAAGCTCAAGTGATAACTTCCCAAGGCTGCAATGTTTAGTGGTTCACCGTTGCTTAAATCTCGAAAGGATCCCATCGGGCTTAGGGATGATTCTGACACTCGATTCGATCCAAGTTAGTGGGTGTAGTAGTTCTGCACAATCCTCAGCACTGGATATTCAGAAAGAGCAAGAGATGGAAGGAAACTATTTCTTGAAAGTCCACGTGTGCAACAATCTTTAAGGAAATTTGCACATTCCCAGGTTCGTATTATTTGTGTTTCTTTTTACATTTGCATTAACATTATTCGGATATGTATGGCAAAAAATTTGTTGAGTCTGGTTGGTTACTGGAGCAAGATCTCCTAACAAACTGATTTGAATCTTACTTGTTTTGTTTGTGATATTTTGTAAACATTGCAGAAAATGAAGATTCTAGTTATATAGTATTTTCTAACCTCTGTTTGCATTGATTTCTTTATTTTGCAGGATGCACGGCAATGACACAATGAACATGCTTTTTGTAGGTTAACTATGATTTTATGATTATGATATTTTTTCATGTATTGCTATTATTCTCTCATTGTCTACTGCTTGAGCTAATTGAACTGATACAAGGATAGTGTTGCTTATATATTGGCAATAGGTAAGTGGTTATAGAAATTTTATAAAACATGCTTGTAAAAATGCTTATCAGATGTTTGATGAAATGCCTTTGTGAGTTACATACTTGTTATGATAATATTATACCATTTCTTATGTAGAAAGTTGTGAAGCCTATTTCTTCGGATTTTGCTGAATCTCCTAAAGTACTCGATCAAATTCATCCTAATTGTATCCATGATTGTAATTTTAGCACAACTCTTTTCACATAGTGTCTGTCATATTTATGTAGTGTGGAATTGGATCAAGATCTGAAACTTTTTGGAGTTTTGATATGCATTTACTTGTGTTCGTCCAATAGACATGGGCTGAATGGTGTTGAAAGTAAGCTAGACTTGGTGTTGTTGCTGTGATAATATGACAGTTATCAATGGTAGTTAGGAATCTGTTAGTTATTTGTCAATTGGTAGTTCTTTGGTTGGAAGTTATATGGCAGTTATATTAAAACCGTTACTTCTGGTTTGTGTTTTTTGGTAAGACTTGTAATGGTTCACATGTATATATATGTATGTACAAACAGATGTAAGGGTGTTCTTAATTGGTGCTGAGAATAAAAGATATTTATTAGTGTACAAAAACCCATTCTCTTCATCAGTCCTTTCGTTAATCTTTCCTACATATTTCTGTTACGTTATATTTGAATCCAACAAAGTGGTATTAGAGAAAGGTTTGAAGATTTGAAGGGCTATGCAGAAAACAACAGGAAAAGATTAGAGGGGGAGAGATCAAAGAAAAATTGTGAAGGCGAAGCAAACAAAGAAGAAACTCTCAGGTCGGTTCTGTAGTAGAGATGGAATTCAAAACAAACCATCAACTATAACCCCAAAACAACCCAATTCGGTAAACAACATAGAGGAAGAGTGAAGGGAATATCTTATCGAGGTAATGATAGTTGCTTTCGTAAATACGCTCTTCAGGCACTTCAACCTGCTTGGATCACATCTAGACAAATAGAAGTAGGTTGACAAGACAAGCAATGACACGAAAGGCACGTTGTGGTGGAAAAATATGGGCCTGTATGTTTCCAAATAAACTAGTTATAGTAAGACCCGCAGAAACACATATGGGTTTTACCCTCTCGAATATTGGGTAATTCTGGTCGAATACTGTATGAAATGGCTGGAGTAACATAAACTATAGCCAGAAGGGCTATTTCAATAGCAGCGCCCCAAATGCGTATACGAGCTCAATTCATTATTCCGAGATAAAAAAGAAATAGGTCTTTGGTAAAAAAAAATAGCGGGTGCAAGTTTCTTTTTTTGGACAAACAATATATCTTTTTTTCTTCGACCTTTGTATTGTAAAAAACAGATAAATGTTATGATTCAACATCCGACCCATTGGAATGTAGCATATAACAGCAAGGCTCGAGAATTGATGTGTATTCAAATCATAGTAGCTAGCAATCATCAATATACTCATATTGGTGATATTATTGTTCTTGTGATCTAAGATGCGGTTTCAAACATGCCTCGAGAAAGATCAAAAGTGATCAGAGGTGTCATTGTCTGTACTTGTAAAGAACTTAAACGTGACAATGTATGATAATTCGATATGATGACAATGCTGCAGTTTTGTTGATCAAGAAAAGGAACACGAGTCTTTGGTGTAATTGTGCGAGAATTCAGACACCAGTAGAAAAATGGCTTTTCATGACAGACAATGTCTGTCGTAAATGGCCATAGATGACAGACAAATGTCGGTCATTGAAAGCCATGTCATAAATCAAAGATGACATACATTTGTCTGTCATAAATTTACGACAGACATTTATGACATACATTTATGACGGACAATGCATGTCGTAATTTTGAAAATATGACAAGCATTTATAAATCTCATATGACAGACATTTGTTTGTCGTAAATTTGTGACAAACCTTTATGACACACAATTACGACATACATTTGTCTGTCATGATTTTACTTTTTTTTAATATATATATATATATATATATATATATATATATATATATATATATATATATATATATATATATATATATATATATATATATATATATATATATATATATATATATATATATATAAATTGTACCAATTTTAATAATCAAACTAAATCACATTTAATATATCAATAATACAAAATAAGATATTAATATACAAAAAGCTACTTCACTGCTCAAATTATAATACGTCAAACACAAAGTATATTTCCATGTTTATCCAAAAGTATATCGACTATGACTGTCCGGTTAGCCATTGAGGTTGTTTGGTAACAGTAGTCCCACCAAGATGCAACCTGAACTCCTGAAGGTATATTGATGAGTGAGTTAAGTCATACCTCCTAAACTAACCATGGTTTAAGTTAAGAGGTTAATGGGTTACTTACTTTATCGTCTATGTGAGTGTTGTGGCTTAAGCATGCATAAGCCTCTCTGAAATCATCAAAAACATGAAGGCCTTCGGGTGAATGAGAAGTTAAGACAATTGAAGGAGCGAAATACGCCTCGGCTGCGACCCACATACTATGGACCTACAAGGACAAAGTGTAAAATCGTCATTTTGCTGTCGTCGAGATGGAAAGGAAAAAAGTATACTTACCACATAGAAGGTAGCAAGTAAAGTCGTCATTCTGCTTTCAACTTTTTTTCTTATTAAGACACTGCAGTTCGAATATTCGACCATCACCTTTCTTTCACTCTTCTTCGGTTCTTTTTTTCACCACCCTATTATCACCATTACAAGCGAGAACGCAACCAACCAATTAAACAATCTGTGATTATATTCCTTGATAAATAACGATCTCGACTTTACCATCATCTAAAAAAACACAAACAAAATGTTTGTTATAATAAATAAAGACCAAATTAAAATAATAAACGATGCTAACCTTCACCATTCGTTGCTCGTATATGGTTTTTGAAGGCACGACACACTCTTTTTCAAAACTTTGGTTGCAGTGAAGGAATCCTGCATTGAATTTGGCCATTGATGGAAGTCTAAGGACTTGAAGTTGGTCCATTTTGTCCTTACATGTTGTGTAAAGTGCCTTGCATAATTTTGAGGACCGATATTGGTTTGCCATCACAAAATTCTTAAACATCTGAAAAAACAAGAGAAGTTTATTAGAGTTTACAAGTTTAAAGTATGCAAAAAAGGTGAGTTTATAGTTTATAGTTTAAACCTTTTCAAGATCTTCATCAAGTTGTTCAACTGATTTTTTGTATGGTGACGGCCAAAATGTTGTTCATCAAAAGATTTCAAATATTCTGCCCTTGAAGCTTCATGAATGGATAATAAGGAATCTACAGAAATTGGTAAAGACACTTTACTCATAGTATCTTCATATAACTTCAAACATTTCTCCAAGAATTTCTTGTTGAAAACCTCCACAAGGGATCCTGTTGATGGAATCTCACCTTTGTTCAAAGCATCCAATATCTGAAAACATATAATTAATTATATTATACGTTTTATTTTCAAAATCATATAGAAATTCGAGGTAAAAAAAGGTACCTTTTCTAGAAAAGATACAAACTCGTTTCCATTAATTGATTTGCCCTGTACAATTTTTGGGCGAATAACAGATGCAACAACTTCCTTCAATTGTTCTCTTTTTTTGACATAATTTTGGTCAAGTTCTTCGTCTTTTAAGTCACAAAGCTTTGTTCTTTGAAGATGTGGCTGAATGAAATGTGACATGAAATTATTAGACAAAATGAGGAATGTAATATTGAATGGAAAATCAAAATAGATTTTTGAATTCAGTAAATAAGCAGAGAAGATGATTTATAGATCAAGAACAGAGATACCACATGCTCTCCAACCATTAACCTTAAACAGGAGATTTGAGTTGACTTTGATTTGGTTCAATATACATTCATTGTTCCCTAAAATAACAATTTACTTTAAATTTCTAAAAAAACTATAATAGAATAAATGAAAGTAAGACACTATAATAAAAGATAAATGAAAGTATGTTGCTATTTTTGTGCATTTATTCGTGAAAACATCAAAGATGTTAAGATGGTTAATTACACAAAACCAAACATCAACCCAAAAGATACGAAAAAGTTCAAATAAAACCATCTTTAGAGCAAAAAAAATAAAATCAATAATGTTAGAATAATATAAAAAACAGAATCAAGGAGTGAACCAAGCAATATTTGCATCTTTGTGTCCCCTGTTGCATCATCTGAAAAATACATGTGTGTAATTATCGATCATAAAGATCATCTTTATATGGTTATTTGAGTATCATATCTATAATCCAATAGTTCATTGAGTGACAAGATAGCCTTATATTGACATTCTTAAGTTATCAAATTGATTTCACAACCATGAACATAATCAATCGTATAATCGTATATACCTGGAATCAATGAGAGTAATAAATAGAAATGAAATTAACATGCAATTGGATTATACCTTGCAGACCACTATTGTGAAAGTACTCTTCACTCAAGCCTCACTGCCACCTATATCCGTGTGGACCCTACACATCCACAATTTAAGTGAATAAACAAATTAGCAAGTTGCACCTCTTTAGTCAAATAAGTTGCAAAATTATATTGGAAGAATCAATAATTAAAAACGAAAAGACAAAACAAACATGCAAATACTTGATTGCATCATTGCAAATTAGTTGAGAAAGGTGTATCTTTACCAGAAATAGAACCTGAGATGCCGAACCCAACCTTTTGCTAGCCCAGCTTTTCGACAAAGAAACCAACAAAAACTAAGAAAGGAAAGTTTCTTAAATAAGTTAGAAAATAAAAATATTGATTCCATTTTTAAATTATAAGAATCAAGAAAGAGACAGAAGTATAGAAGTTTAGGGTTACTTTAGAGGGAGAATAAGATGACCACCTGCGGTAAATGATGTTGCCCTGGTGTCGTTGTATGCTTGTGAAATCAGCAGTTAATGGTTGTGTCTGCATAAGAAAAGAGGAAGAGAGAGGATGAGTAGTGGCAAGGATCGATAGTGGAAGTCGTTGAGCGATTGAAATCGAGTGATGGTGGTCTCCTCAAGCAGAATCAAACCTGTAACCAAAATCGGGGAAGCAAAATCAAACCTAAACCTAATCGATAGACGTACTCTTGGATGCAGTCGAACGAACGTCATTGTCGGAGTGGTGGTGCGATCGTGCAGGTACGTACCAGAGTGAGAGGCGGTGAGTGGTGAAGCGTGCAGGTACGTACCAGAGCAAAGACCTAGAGGCGGCGATTAGTGAAGCAACTGGAAGCCCTAAATCGCCGGCGGCTGGACTGGTGCTACGATTTATCAACTGCATTAGCTTTTCGTCGTTGTCTACATGTATGTGATTATCTGAAATCGGACAAGGGATTTGGCAGTGATGTTCGTGATTCTGAACGGGAAGGTATGATTATCTGAAATCGATTGATACGTGATTATCTGAAATCGGACAAGAATTTTAGGGCTCATCGAGGAATCTAATTCTTCAGATGGAGGGAAACGAAAAGGAAGCGAGATCATGTATTTTTAAGGAAGAATGGGAAAAGTAATAAGGCGAAATAATCAAGTGTAGCGCGTATTTTTTTAAACTGATTTATGACAGGAAAATACCACAAAAAATATGTATGTCATGAATTTTCTCAAAAGATGACATGATTTTATGACAAACTTTTATGTCTATCATAAAAACATGTCTGTTGTAACACCCCATTTTCACACAATTTTTTTTTTAAAAAAACTTTATAATACAAAATATTTGGTTATACACACGGGGTATTACTCTTCTGTATCATTGTCACACTTCAAGCAGCACATACTTTGCACAACGAAAGCTACCGTCCCACATTCGACTCTTCTAATTCCTTGTTTGATTACCTGAGTACATAGCATTTTAAAAACATACGTAAGACATACGTCTCGTGAGTAATATGGGTTTTAGACCCAAAACAGTTTTCTATATTTTAAATATTTCCAAATTTTCATATTATTTAACTTCCTATGAGCGCACCCATAGGTTTTCCTTTTCATTTGTGAGCACAATCCTACGAGCGCACCCGTAGGTTTTATACGAGATGCACCCGTATAGCTACTTCCTCAATAGCATGAAACGAATTCATCTACCAAGGTAATTAGACAACTACTTCGCAACGGGAGGTACCATCCCAGTAGTGTCTTTTTGCCACCCCTACCGCAGCAGGCCGTGGTCTTTATCCGGATACTAAGCAACTCATCATCATGGGCCAATCACATTATTAGTTCACTGTATTTCTGATTCTCTTTCTGTACATGTTATGAGCATATTTTTCATAAAATACTTTTAAAACCATAAAACCACTTTGACTCCAAAACATTTTTGAATAAAAACTCATTTTTGCTATGTACCCAAAAATCCACATAATACTCACCTCAACTAGTTAGAGAAGTCTAACTAGAACTATTCCCTTCCTCGTCCCTCCTATTCATTGATCTTTACTCGACCAACCGTATTTGAACCACCGCCTATATACGCATTTAGTTCACATACTTGGTTAACACATATTTACACATTACAACTAATTCCACAGTACTAAAGTCTAATATTATACAGTTAAGGGTCATAACCAAGCTATAACCCTTAATAACTAACTTCTTTTAATTTATAAACTTTCCCAAAAATACACGTATTTTGCTACAGTACCCTCGGGAGGTCGTATTCGGGATTTAAAAATTTTCCACGTAGTTTCACACTATTTTAAATCTATGTTCAACGTTTCAGGTCAAACGGACAAGCCTAGCATCGATTTCATACTTCAAAATTTTAACAGAGAACAACTTTGTTTCTGCCTCGGCCTAGCGTCGCGACCCAGGCCTGGTCGCGTCACGATCGCTGCTGGTACAGACCAGAATGTCTGATTTTTATGCTACAAATTCCCATTTTTCTCATTTTAAGCCCTTAATACACAACTTAATCACTAGGGTTTATTCCAAGACCAAAATCATTCATTTACTTCAGGTTTTTAACCATAAAAATCATAGATTTTAATTGTTTTCCAAACATTCCCGTTTTTGCATTTTTGATTCAAAAACCGAAATTGTCCAATATTAAACACTTCTACTGATTTATTTCAACAATTACCACATATGGAACTCATCAAAACTCCTTAGAATCAATTTGATCATGTAAACTTGAATTCTAAGGTTCTTGAACAAGATTCCAATTTTTCAATAATAGCAATATACTTTGATGATTTTGAGATATGTTCTTTATACCCAACTTAATTGTTTTAGACTTATTCCATGACTAAAACCCACCATTCAAATTTTGTTTTCTTTCATTCTTACCCCAAAAATTATATTTTCTTTACATTAAAGTCATTTGCGTGCCAAATGACCATTTTGCCCTTTTTACCAATTTTTACTATTACACCCTTGTTCAACCCAACTTTTACATATGTTTATTTTATGACTTTTACCAAAATTTTAGGGTTCTTACATCTGTCATTGTTTGTCTGTCATTAAAAGTCTTTTTTGTAGTAGTGAGACAATTCAATTTTACTAAAATAGTTTCATTAGCTGCCGATGTATTATAAAATGTAACCACGATATGATTATATTATAGTAGGGTATTTAAAAGAAATAGATTAATATTCATTTAGTAGATTTTGTCTCACGTATATACCTTTCAAAATTAATATTCATAAATAAATATGTAAAAAAACTTGATGATTTTAATTTGGAGGCACCAATAATTTTAATTAATCATGGATAGTTATATTGCTGGCATAATAACCTCTATACGAGATGGCGACATGTATAGAAAAACCATGGTTTGAGTAGCATATACTAATATCAGCAAAAGTACTGTTAAAATACTTTTACGATAGGGTTTTATAGAAAACGTGAGAAAACATCGATCAACAAAACAACAAAACTATTGCTGACATAATAACCTCAATACGAAATGGCGACATGTATAGAAAACCATGGTTCGAGTAGCATATACTAATATCAGCGAAAGTATTGTTAAAATACTTTTACGATAGGGTTTCATACAAAACATGAGAAAACATCGATCAACAAAACAACAAATCTTTTTTTGGTTTTAACCCTTCAACACACACACATGCATGCACACATGCACACGCACACACACACATTGAAAGTAAGTTACACTTGGTTACACTTGATGTTGCTGAAAGGAACACAAGTCAATGGTAGTTACGTATTTGTTAGTTATTTGTTAATTGGTAGTTATTTGGTGGTAAGGTGTGTGTGTGTGTGTGTGTGTGTGTGTGTGTGTGTGTGTGTGTGTGTGTGTGTATATATATATATATATATATATATATATATATATATATATATTCTGGATCCAGTGAGGACTTCAATTTTGGTGAGGACTGCGAGGACAATTCTCGTCCACTCATTTCCTTAAGGCCAATAACGTCAAACGTAATTATTGGATTTGACGTAATCGCATGCGGCGCTCGTCCATGGAACGTCATACGGACTCGAGGGTATAATCATATGTTACTCACGTCCGTACAACATAATTTAGCCGGGTTTTTTATTTTTTTCGTTTTAATTATTTTATAAATATTATTTTTAGTGTTTTTAAGCTTTTTTTATTTTATTTTTTTGTTTCAGGTTTGTTTTCAGTTTTTTTTCTTTTTTCATTTTTTTTTACTTTTTTCATTGTATGTTTTTTTAAACTCGTTTTGGATCATAACGAGTTTTGGATTTTGGATCATAACTAATTTTGAATCTTGGATCATAAGTTTTGGATCATAAATATATTTTGGTTTTAATATTTTTAGATCATGTATATTTTTTTGCTGTTTTGATAAGTTTTGATTAATAAAATAATTAGTTTATAACATTTGGATCATAAAACATATTTTGGTTCTTAATATTTTTGAATCATGTATATTTTTTTGCTATTTTGATGAGTTTTTTACTTAAACAGAAAAAAAATGAACACTTAAAAAAACTTTTTTTTTAAAAATTCTTTTTGCAAACTTACTAATATAATATCTACAATGATCCCTTAAATTTTCATAATTTATGGAGAATTTTTTTTAATTTTTGATTTTTTATAAATATAAAAAATAAATTTTTTTTTCAAATTTTCATGATGATGCTTGTTTTGTAGAGAATTAAAATTTAAGAACTTTGGTTTTTTCAGAATTTTTTTACTATGAAAAAAAACGTTATGGCCCAACAACAAAGTTGCTGGAATAAAAAAAATCCAGCAAACAATATTGTAACAAGTGTCCCAGTGGGGGTGGGGTACTCGATCAGATTACTATATTATCATTCTTAATTTGTCTTATCTGCCCATGAGTTTTAATTTTTAGACAACTAGCCCCCCAAACTTTTAAGATGTGTCAATTTTTTCACAATGAATCGTAGCCGCTCATTTTTCAAGATTAGAGGTCCAGATTTTTCCTCACAGTCTTCATCAAAATTGGAGTCCTCACCAGATCCTATATATATATATATATATATATATATATATATATATATATATATATATATATATATATATATATATATATATATATATAGATTTGGTCACTTTGTATTGGATTGTCCTAAGAAGAAAGAAAGTAGTATTATATATATGAATAAAGATCCCCCAATGTGAGACTCGTTGTCTTCTTGAGATGCTTGTAATGGTATGTAGAGTTGTTACTTTATAGTTAGTGTGGTTTTAGCTATGAGTTGTTTAAAATAGAGATATGACGATCCTTTGTGATTACCTTTGTGTTTTGAGTTGTTGATGTGTAAGAAGAGGTAGGAGTCTTTTCTTGTGTATTATTGGTGATTTGGAACTAGTTATTTTTTTTTTTGAACAGCTAAACACACACATAC
Organism: Cichorium intybus; assembly: GCA_023525715.1. NCBI lineage: Eukaryota > Viridiplantae > Streptophyta > Magnoliopsida > Asterales > Asteraceae > Cichorium > Cichorium intybus. The sequence goes on along the minus strand of CM042010.1, from coordinate 25,253,338 downwards.
ACACTCACTAAACCCTACTCCTAAACTACACCAAAGTCCATAACAGGACACTAATGTCGCGAAGTCAGACTTCTTTTAGTATGTTATTGTTCATTGCGAACCAAATCAATTCCCAATCCATTTCATTGGGGATTGAGCGACGCAATCACCAAATTAACCGTAGAAATAAGAGGACGAAGCTAGGAAACGCTAATCTAACATGAAGGAAGTGATATTCACTTCTAAATCAAAGAGTTGAGTTGATTTTGGTGTATTTGGGGGTTTTGAAACCCTAGATGATCAAATTCATGGAATCGAGTTTTTTTTGTGAATTATGATGTTAGTATTTGTCTATAGTACGTTTCAGTGGTTCTTTATGTGGAAAATTATGAGTTTTAATGGCTGAATTGGTTAAGTCGCGAAAATGGGGTTTTCAGCAAGATTAGCGATGCTAACCTGGTATAAGTGACACTAAGAGTCAACGAAGATATCCATGTAATAGCGCCGCTAACTGCCTTTGACAGATTCATTACATCTTTCAATCGGGTTGGTCTTTTGAGTTATACATTATTGAGATGTTTGAGGAGGATTGAAACATGATGTATGATGTTGTTTCAAAGTTGATGCTTATAGGAGAGAGATGGATACTAGTACCACGGGCGTGACACGTCCTGACCTAACACCAGATCACACCAGGTGAGTAATCTCTAGTACTTGAGTAGATATATACTTTGTGTGTGTGTATATATATATATATATATATATATATATATATATATATATATATATATATATATATATATATATATATATATATATATATAGCCATATATATATATATAGCCATATATATATATATATATATATATATATATATATATATATATATATATATATATATATATATATATATATATAGGGTCCGGATCCGGTGAGGACTTCAATTTGGGTGAGGACTGCGAAGACAATTCTCGTCCATTCATTTCCTTAATGGCAATAACGTCAAACTAATTATTGGATTTGACGTAATCCCATGCGGCGCTCGTCCATGGAACGTAATACGGACTCGAGGATATAATCACATGTTACTCACGTCTGTACAACATAGTTTAGCCGGGTTTTTTTATTTTTATTTCGTTTTTTATTTTTTTAAATATTATTTTTCGTTTTTTTTCAGTTTTTTTTCGTTTTTTTTCAGTTTTTTTTCTTTTTTTCATTATTTTACTAGTTTTTTTTTTTACGTTTGTCGTTTAAAACTCGTTTTGCATCATAACTCGTTTTGGATCTTGGATCATAACAAATTTTGAATCTTGGATCATAAGTTTTGAATCATAAAACATATTTTGGTTTTAATATTTTTGGATCGTGTATATTTTTTTGCTATTTTGATAAGTTTTGATTCATAAAATAATTAGTTTATAAAAGTTTGAATCATTAAACATATTTTGGTTCTTATTATTTTTGGATCATTCATGTTTTTTTGTTATTTTGATGAAATTTTTACTTAAAAATATAAAAATGAACACTTAAAAACATTTTTTTCAAAAAATTCTTTTTGCAAACTTACTAATATAATGTCTACAATGATCTCTTAAATTTTCATAATTTTTGGAGAATTTTTATTATTTTTTGATTTTTTATAAAAATAAAAAATAAAAAATATTTTTTTTTTCAAATTTTCATGATGGTGCTTGTTTTGTAGAGAATTAAATTTTAAGAACTTAGTTTTTTCAGAATTTTTTTTACAAAGAAAAAAAAAGTTATTGCTCAAAAACTAAGTTAGTGGAATAAAAATACCCAGCAAACAAGATTGTGTCAAGTGTCGCAATAGGGGTGGGGTACTCGATCAGATTACTATAATACCCTTATTAATTTGTATTGTCCACCCACTAGTTTTAATTTTTAGACAACTAGCCCCCTAAGATTTTAAGATGTGTCAATTTTTTCACAATGAATCTTAACCACCCATTTTTCAAGATTAGAGGTCCAGTTTTGTCTTCACAGTCCTCACCGAAAATGGAGTCCTCACCCGATATATATATATATATATATATATATATATATATATATATATATATATATATATATATATATATATATATATATATATATATATATATATATATATATATATATATATATATATATATATATATATATATATATATATAGGGTTAGGTTCTATTGAGAACTCAAATATTCATGAGATCTTGAGAACTCATTCTGATTGGTTAGATCATAAAAGGGTATGATAGTCATTTACCAAAAATCTCATTTAATTCTGATTTTCTTATTTTTGGCAACAAAATAACCATTCCTAAAATCAAGCCTATTAGATTTAAATTTTCAAATTTAAAAAAAAACAAATTTTCGTTTTTTAAAAATCAGATTTTTTTGGAATTTGATTTTTCAAATTTTCGTTTTTTTAAATATGAGCATTTTTGAAATTTGAAAAAAAATCTGATTTAAAAAAAAAACAAATTTTCGAAATTAAAAAAAAAAACATATTATTGTATTTGCATGTGTATATATGCATACTAGAAAATGCATATATGCATATTTTCACAATACATATATACGTATTCGTATTTTTAATATCTAAATGTAAAAAATGAATAACGCATTTTATTATAAACAATAATATACAACTGTTTTTAACGATACATACATAAAATTTAAAAAGTACAACGAAAAATAATAAACGTTACATACAAAAAATATAAAAATACAACGAAAATTCATGATGTCTTCATTCCTCAAATTTTCAATTTTCATTTCTTCAATTTGCTCGATAACTTCTCCAAAATCTGCAATAACATTAATAAAAATTAATATACATGTATATTCATTAAAATAAATACATACATGCATATACGTATATGCACAAATGCACATCTATTTTATCATATATAGGCATATATGCATATGTGCACATACATTTATATGCATATAAACACCTATGCACATATGCACATGTGCACATATGCACACATATGTACACACACGTTTTTGCACATGTAATCACATATGCACATATGTGTACACACACGTTTTTGCACACATACACATGCACCTGCATGAATTCACATTCAAAGGAACATATGCACAAACATGGATATACACAAGTTATCATATATATGCATGTATGCATTTATGAATATATGCACGTATGCAAATATGCACACATGTGTACATAAACAAATAGACATATATGAATATCTACACATATGCACATACACACATGTGCATATATGCACATGTGCATATGTGCACATGTGGACATATACACACATGTGCACAAATGCACACATGTGTACATGTGCACATATGCACACATGTGTACATACGCCAACTAATATTATTCTTTTAAGAAAACATATACCATTTACCTAAAGATTCAAAACGTGAGAAACAACAACACTAAAGAAAGATCTGATATTAACAACCAGATAATCCAAAAGACTCTCAAAAGAAAATGCTTATAGATTAAAACAGAAATACCTGCAGACAATAGCAAGATTATGTTCCTCAAAATTTCGCACCACTTCAGCTGCCATACAAACAGAAATACATGCGGACAATAGCAAGATTATGTGTAGCTGTATATGTGCATGAGGTACTTGTGTACAAAATGTGTATATATACACATACGTATATACACTAATTATGCATATATGCATATATATATATATATACACATACGTATGCACTACTATTTAAAACATGTTAATTATCAGGAGAATACATAGAAATTAATGATTTTTAAAAAAATTTAATTATCAGAAGAATACATACGTTTATGGTTTTTTATTTTTATACACAAAACTATGCAATACACCTCTCAATTCAACATATTACGCAATTTCAAACCCACATTCACAAAACTAAAATACAAAACGTAGTTCACACATGGTTTGATTGCAAACATCATGGTTTCCTGGTTCACACATGAGTTTCATATCCCAATGGCATTTGGGATTAAAAAGTAAAATAATAAACAAAAATGCATCACATTCGGATCAAAACTCACTCTTTTTGGAAGATCAGAGTTGCCACAACATATGGATTAAACAAAAAAAGCTCTGAGTGGATTCCTGATGGAAGGTTAATTTGAATAACAAACACATCACCACTACCGATGGAACTCACCGTCAAAGTTTAATTTTAATCAGAAACATCAAAAAGGAGATGGTATAATCAGTGTTCTTCTATGTTCCAGGTTTAATCAGAAACACGTCAAAAAGGGCAAAGCTTAATTTTAATTAGAAACAAGAAAGGAATTCACGTCTTGAAGGCAGATCGGTGGGAACTCACGTCAAAAAGGGCAAAGCTTAATTTTAATCAGAAACACGCCTTCTCTATTGATAGACCCTAAATCCAAATCAAGAGGGAAATCGCCAAATCAGGAATACTCCGCCTCCGATCTGTAAAGGAGTACCCTGCCTCAGATCGGTGGGGACGTGCCTGTGCGATTAATCGGCGGACGATGGCGATGGACTGAGCAGGCGACCACGACGGCAACGGGATGGTGACAACATCGAGAAGGCGATGGTGAGTCGTCTACAGATGTTCGAAGGGGAGCGGTAACGTGAGAGAAAGAGGGATGGAATCAAGAGAGGGAGAGCCGATGAGGTGATCGAGAAAAAAGGGAAAGCATCGTGAGAGAGAAAGAAAGAGACTGCCATTTTAATTTCCTTCCATTTTAATTTCCTGATTTTTAAGTATTACCTTTTAATGATATTTTTCATGTCTATAATGCCCCTAACAGGTTTTGTTCATACCAAATATACCATTCAATTTGTAGATAATTACAAAACTGCCATCTTTCATCTTGACCTTTTAATTTTTTGATCTGATGGTCCAGATTTGGTTCTCAAGATCTCATGGTGTTTTGAGTTCTCAAAAGAACCTAACTCTATATATATAGGGAGAGGTTATATAGAGTACCAATAAAAGGTAGAGAACTGGAGACCTATTCTGGACCAATCATTTCATAAGGGCACATTAGTAATTGTGTATTTTAGTTAAATTAATATAGAATAAATTAATTGATAATTTCCTAAAATCTAGGGATTTGATTAATAGTTACCTAAAATTTAGAGATTTGATTAATAGTTACCTAAAATCTAAGGATTTGATTAATAGTAGAATAAATTATCATTTAATAGGATGTTTTATTCAAAAAAAGGTTTTTTGTATAAATCAATGTATTAATGATTTTTTATTCAAAAAAACGTTTGAAATCATGAATGAATAAAGTATTTTATATATATATATATATATATATATATATATATATATATATATATATATATATATATATATATATATATATATATATAAATGAAATACATGTGTAATCATAAATGAATACAGGACAATGTATAGATACAAAAAAGTTAACTACATTTATAATCATGAATGATTAAAAACACTTGTAATCATAAGTGAATACAGGACAATGTATAGATATAAAAAAGTTAACTATATTTATAATCATGAATGATTATAAAACACAAAACGGGAAATAATACAATATAGTTTTAGACATAAATAATTAAAAACAATACAACTTTAATCACAAATGATTAAAGAACAATGTTGTTGTGCTAAATCTTTTGAGTTGAAATAGACTGCTTCGACATCTCATTCATGCAACTCCAATACTCTGAAAAATCTACATTAAAAATGCATTAAAATCATGTCAATAAAGAAAGGATAAACGCATAAAATGACCCGTAAATGTATAAAAACACTTGTAATCATAAGTGAATAGCATATATAATCATCAATGAATTCCAGTTTTTTAGGGAATTCACCTTGATATTCATTATACCTGTAATTATAAATGAAATAAAACTGATTTGTGAATAAGGCATTGTAATCATCCTGAATCAATAAAACATTGTAATCATGAATGAATAAGACATTGTACTCATCCTGAGTAAATAAAAACATTGTAATCATGAATGAAACATTCTAATCATTGATGATTAAACTGGTTATTCATTAATGATTAAAACTGTATTCATACATGAATAAAACTGGTTATTCATTGATGATGTAACTGGTGTTTAGGTGTTATATACACAGGCAAACACAATCACTCAAAATTTCCAACATCATATATATCATGAACAATTTAACAAGATGCCAAACGAACATTTAATTATTCAATTGTGAAGTATAAATATTAAAAGACCCAGTTATATTAAAAATCGAAAAGCCTTATTTCTATGAATCGATGAATTCTAAAACTTTGATTTGTGTTATAAAATAAACTATTAAAAATACCACAAGGTTTTCTCGATGATTCCATGTGTGTCTCCTTTCATGAGAAATACCAACAAGTTAATGTTACTACTCTCCATAAAATTTAAATATACATTAAAATATTGAGGATCAGTTAACATATAGCACTAAGTTAAATAATTATTGAACCATATGATGCATTATGCGATGTGTACAGACTTAAGAGCAATGAACATTTAATTATTCAATTGTGAAGTATAAATATTAAACTAACCTGGTTTTACTAAAAATCGAGAAAGCTCCATTCTTCCCTTCGAGGATTTAAAATAGCGAGATTTGAACACAGCAATAGATCATAATTTGCCACACAAAAACCAAGAATAAGACATGCTACGATGATCAGAATCTCCATTTACCATACAAAGGACTTGGATTTATTATTTATCGTCGTATCTTTTGCAATTAGTCGCCAACCAACACTTTATCTTCATCGAGTTCCATGTTTCATAAAGCGTATTGATATTGCACATCCCATCGTGGGTGTAAAGCGCCGATAATGTAATCAAAGAAACACAGAGGCAATGAAGACGATGAAGGGTAATTAGGGTTTGATGGGATTTTTTGGCCTCCTTCCACCTCGATACATATGATGATAATGGATCGGTGACTTAAAGTTGGGTAACGAGAGAGGAGGGTTAGGAGCCGTAGGGTTTTACAAAACGCAGGGAGAGAGAGACGTACGTATAAAGCCAAAGAGAAGAAAGGTGAGAGATTTGAGAAATTTTAGGAATTAATAAATATGGATTAAGGCTCAATTCCTATAATACCCTTATGTTAGTTTTAATTCAAATTAATGAAATTTAAATATGTTAATAATTTCAAAATTATCAATTAATTACAGTCCTAGATTCAAAATAATAAAAGGATGAGATCTGTCATCTAGTTCTCTACCTTTTGAGAGGTCTCCAATGAAGCTACCTATATATATATATATATATATATATATATATATATATATATATATATATATATATATATATATATATATATATATATATTGTTGTAAATGGCAGATTGATTTGTTATCTATAGATAACAATAGATGAGTTAAGTATATATATTTGATTTGTAAGAGCAAAGTAATTGCTAATGTGATCGAGCTAAAGAGTCCTTTAGTCAGATTGTTACAGCCATGAGGGCTGTTGTAATTAAGTATGGCTGATTGAGGAATGAGTATATGCGAGTGTTATGATTGAGTTTATGAGTGGTACCGGTCGTGGTACCTACTACTGAGTTGTTGTTTTTTTAGTAATTAACTAATATTTGTGAAGCTAATGAAATTGAAAATTTCAGATAAAAAAGAGGAGGCATATATTTGCTAATGTAATTAGCAAGATGCATGACTAGAGTGTATACTGAGGGAGATTATTCACTAAGCTTTTATAAGCTTAACCGTTTGTGTATGTGTGTGTTTTTTTGCAGGTATTTGTAGCTGTGATAAAGGGAGACATGTGATTGAAAGATGGACAACTTAGAGTCGGTCCTTTAGTAGACAACTTTGTATTTTATGTTTTGTAATGTATAGTTTGGTCCGTGAGGACCTTGTATGTATTTAAAATTGATAACATATTGTTTTCGTGGTTTGAGTACTAGTATACCCGATTTTGGTGTGATATATGTTTAAAAATTTTGGGTATACTTTGTATAGAAAACTGGGTGTTACACCCAAAAGCAAATGTTGTGCTTTTCAAATTACGACGATAGTTCAAATGTTGTCTCAAGTACATTCATGGTGAATTCTATACTTACATCACTTCTCTTTTACTTGAGAGCAAATTACTCTTATGCTTGCAATGATTTGATAGAAAATCTAGTGTTCCTTTGAGTGTATTGGAAGTAGGAGTACTTGTAATTTTTAAAAATAGTTGATGGTAAGACGGTAACTGCTTGTGGAGAAAATCCTAACATCGTAGTAGAATTTAATTGAGTCAAGTTTAATTATAATCTTACTCTCCTACCATTGGGAGGTGTTAATGTTATTTTGGCCATGGATTAGCTAAGTGCATATGAAGTAAATATTGTATGTAAAATGAATATGGTGAGAGTGTGTAACACCCTAATTTTTTTTGTTTGAAATATTAATAATAAAACATTTATATAAATCTATAAAAATCTTCCATTAAAATTAAATAAGAATTTATCAGAGAGTATAGGTGTTAGGACTTTCATAAAACTATTTGATTTTAACTAATCTTAATTAACAAAATACTTATATAAGTTGACATTGTACTTTTCCGTAAAACTTTTTCCAACAATGTCTAACTTTGAATAAAACTCAAAACGTAAGCGGAAGACTTAATTTAATAATTTACTCATATTGGTCCCTTCATTAACTTGATACGAGCTCGGAGCGATCACGCCGTGTCCTTTTCCAAAAATACCCCTTAACCTGAAATGTTAGAATTCAAAGAATAAGCGGAAACGCTTAGTGAGAAACACAGTAATCACATATTATATCAATCACATGCATTCACGTATCTATTTCATAAATTCACACACATTCAGCATAAAATAACTTAGCATAAACATCATCACATTGTCCTAAACACATATTGTTGGTACCAACTATTTCATGCGGGCCCGTTCCTCGGAGGGCTGTCCCCGGTACCTCCGCCGCTAGCCCTTCTCCAAAAGGTTCGTCGCGACCAGCCAACTGAACCAATTCACCCTAGGGGTCCTTCATGGTCAGTTACATTACATATAATATACATTCACATAACTCGTATCACATCTTTCTATTAAAAGGACATAAATATACATTCACACAAACAAACACATTGTATGCATGGTCAACATAATAGGCGAGTTAGTGTAACTCACCTGATACCATCGTGTCGCTAGTAATGATCCCAAAGCCAACCATCACATATATCACGTATTCCTACAAATATTATCAATAAACACTACTTAGATTACAATGAACTTGTTATTTAATAATTATTCATTTTAACTTCTCACTTGTTCATTAGTCTTTACCAAAAGAACTTAACCCATTAAGCCCTTTATAACATGAACCTCAATTAGGACCATTCAAATGTTTGTTAAAATTGATATTTACTTCATGTATTACTGTCGCTTATTTTCAACTTAATTCCTATTTACTTTTAGTTTTAAAGCATTTAAGCGTTACGGTATTTAGGCATTAAACATACACTTATAAACCAATTAATGACTTTATAATATTCTTAAAACATATTATATATTTCCAATTATCTGATTCCAAGGCTCTTGATGCATTAAGGACTAACTACGACAGTTTTCATCTTTAATCATTTATTAACCTCTCTACAATCACACCAATACATACTTGGGTATATCTAGGAGTTGGTTTGCATCATTGCTTACACTTATTTATATTCCTTCTTAGTTATTTTTCAACTCCCCTACACACACTCAACATACGTACAGGGTTGTCTCAAGCCGATTTGGGGCCCAGGACGAAATATAAAATGGGGCCTCTAGCGATAAACTTTTTTTATAATAAAAGAGGGCAGTACCTCCGAAATTTTTTATTAGTTTAGAAAATAAATACAATAGCAGGCTGTGGACTCCCCACCTATGCAAAAACAAGGCCATTGGACAATACCTCATGTGCCAAACATCCTAACAACTACATATTACAAAACAAAACAAAAAAAAAAAAAAAACTAAAGATGCAATTATAAAAGTCAACAGGCTCTGGAAAATCAATGAACCAATTAACCAAAGATGCAATTATAAAAGTTTGTCCAAGTTACTATTTGGGCCACGTCAGATTGTGATTTCAGCTTCTTGTCTTTATCCTTGAGTGAAAGCTCCCAATCCTACAAGTTATTCAAAAATCCCTCAAAATCCTGGTAACACAAGTAAGCTATTCAAATTACAAACATCACATGTATTGAAGAGTTATGTAACTGGGGGATTTTAAACAATCTAACAAGATATATTAGTAAGTAGTAACTATGATCAAATCTTGTTGAAACTTCAAGCAGACAAATACATTTATTTGTTATTCAAATAGACAAATAGAAGCATTTTAAATACTACAAGAATGATTGAATGCCTCCATGTATATATGTGTGTGTTCCTGGTGGTAAAAAAGCTCGAGTTTTTTTTTTTTTACCAAATGGTCGTGGTCTGAGAAAGTATTTACTAAAGTATCCAGTTAATACAAACAGCTTACCCATGGTCTCCCTGAACATCTATCGCCACCTTCTAAATGGTACTACTTTTGTGTTATAGTTATTCCTTTGATTTGAAACTTCAATTATTTCAAAGAACCACTGGACCCATGTTAGCACCCATGTAGCAGTCTAGAAATTTCAAAGAACGGCCCAAATGATTATCCAGAAATAACTACAAAATTAAGGCATATATGCATAGAATACAAACTACGTACCCCATGTTTTCTGTACAGAGTCTTTCAATGGCGTCTTTGAGATCAGTATGGATGTCGATTACATTGTCTAAGGATCGATTTTTGACCCACTTCAGTCGGACTTTTGTGATTGTTCGACGTTCTTGGTGGTGAGAGATATAGGCTTTGAAGATCATGGATCTAGGTTTTCGGTGTTTAGATCAAATGGGTTTTCAAGCCTTTCGTTTCTCACAAATTCGCCCTAGGAGACGGTTGATCCTGAATAAAGAATTGAAATCGGAGGCCCTTTGGCGTTTGGGTTTTCAAGCCTTTCGTTTCCGCATCCGTATTCTCGCTTCCTGAATTATGGCTTGGACATAATTGGGCTTAGCTTAAAAGTATTGGGCTAATGCTAAAAAAATGGACCTGGACTATAAACAACTATTAAAAATCGGAGGCCTTTGGCGTTTGGGGGCCAGGGCCAGCTTGCCCAGCCATTGGGCCAGCCCTGCATACGTATATAGCTATACTGGTAAGTATGTGTTAAGACTTAAGTGTTTCTCTTTTTTTTAAGAACCCCATATGAGTAACCATTGGCCTCACTTTGCTGACGCATAATTCCACTCTTGCTACGTGAATCACTGTTTTTCAAATATGGTCAACACTTAATGTGGTGCTAAATTATTAAGGCTAAAAGAAGATGGACTCGGGTAGCAAAACAAAAGGCAACATGAGAAGAGAAAATCCCAAAAAGGAAAATGATAGCATGCGTACGTATTCATGGCTCTACCAACAAAAGAACTAAAATTCCGTGGCTGAAAAATGAGCATGGTCGGGCAGCAAAGCCACGAAACCAAAAGAAACGGGAAAGTGATTTAGGACATACTTACCATATACGCATCTAGATCACAAACACAGCAACCCCAAAGTCGTTTTCTCCCTCTCAACCATCTCGTATCTCGATGATCTCTCTCCCGAACTTTCCCTCTTGATCTAGTCTATCGCTCCTTTGCTTCTTGCTTCTAAGTTCTCGGCAAAATCTCTTGTACATGTTCTCAGTAGTAGCAATACGTGAAGGTGGGGGTGGGTTTTACACTTGCATGATACTTACAGGATAGAGAAGAGACGAGAGAGAAGAAGCTCAAACTCCACAGCCTTGAAGCCCCGCTAGAAATCATCCCCGACCAAGATGCGTGAAAGAGTGAAGTGAGGTGCGATTAGGGTTTCATGATTAAACCCACGAGAAGGAAAAGGATCGACGTGCGTTTTGGGCTCGTACAACCATTGAACGACGGCTTAGGGAGGGGATTAAAATCCCGATCACATTCTTGGCCCAAAGAAGGTTTTATTGCATCAAAATTCAAACCTAGCCCCTTAGCTTTGTAACTTAATTTTAATTTTACCCCATGCAAAATTAGTATAACATTGAAGTTTGTTCTAATGTCAAAATTAACCCTCAAGATTATTCTTTAAACCTTTACACTTATTTTAATCACCTATTATTATTATTATTGTTATTATTATTATTATTATTATTATTATATTAACATTTTATGCGAGCATTTTTCCTAAAATATTACTTTTAGTTATGCTACTAATTACATAAATACTAAATTCGGTCGGGTCGGGGTGTTACAGAGTGAAAGCTCCAAACAGTGAACCCCTCATCATTTACAAAGATAAAAATCGGTCGCATCAAGTGTCATAAATGTACTTAAAGCAAGAAAATGTATCGTGAAGGGGGTGTCGCTATTATTTGGTATATATCGTAGATATCTATAAAGAAAAGAATATCATGAACGATATTGATATTCTTAGAGGTTTTATCTAACTTTTTCTAGACGATCTAACTAGGCTACTACCGAAGCAACAAGTTTAATTTTGAATCTACCTAATGGTGGAACGACACCTATTAAAAAAGATCCATATTGACTAGACCCTACTGAGATGAAATATTGATGACACAATTGCAAGAATTCTTAGACAAAGGATTTGTAAGAATGAGTACCTTATCTTGGGGTGCTCCAATGTTAATTGGTATATCTCTTCGTTGAATTGATAATCTCTTTATCAATTATAAGGAGCCAGTTTATTTTTAAAGACTGATTTGAGATCCGGTTATTATCAACTGAAAGTGAAAAATGAAGATGTAGAGAATGCATAGTTTATAACAAGATACAACAATTTCAAAATTTTAGTGATGCCATTCAGTTTAATCAATGCACTAGAAGCATTTATAGATATCATGAACCGAGTGTGCAAACCATTTTTCAACAATTTGTTCTCGTCGATATTGAAGACATCCTTATTTACTGAAAGACGATGGAAGATCATCAAAATCCTTGGAAGCAAGTGCTCAAGATATTGAAGAATTAGAAGCTTTATGCAAAATATTGTGAATGTGAATTTTGTTGGATCCCAAAATGAACAATATATGAAATGGCAATGCGAAAATTAAGAAATATATTGAATCTCTTAAACAACGGATTGAAATCTCATAAGTTTCTGTATTCAAATATAATAATAAGATTTTATATTTGTGTTCGTGAATGTGTGTGTGTGTTTATGTGTTTATTTTTTACCTTTAATATATATAGATTACTTTGCATTGGTCTATTGTCAGTGGTTGTCAGTTTTAAGTGGCCTTGTAGTTTTTATACTCATTTTTGCTAGTTTTACTCACAAAACTTTGGTGCTATATTTTGGTTTCTTATTTTTGTTTTTGGGAATTTTTGGTAGTAATCGAAATATCATGTTTGTTTGAATTACTCAAACATTCATTCGAGTTCGGAAATATTTTCTAAACGAATGTTAATTCCAATTATTTGATTGCTATCCCATCATTTACCAAGTTGAATGTTGTATCACAATTTTTTACATAAGCAGGCACATATGGTCACAATCATTTTCTATTTATTAGTATATGTTATTTTTATAACACGGGATACAAGTGCAAATAAAATTACAACAACTTGGTTTGCCAATTCGACAATAAACTCGGCAATCACTATCATCACGACAGAACTTCCTCTTAATCAATGGTCCTTCGTCAGACACAACCGATGTGATAAAAAAACCTGCAAAGCTTATTTATTAAGGAAAATTTGGAATGATGATGGAAATTTCAAAACAATAGAAACAAAATAACACCTGAGATAGAAAGCAATAGTGTGACTAAGAGCGCCATCTTCAAAGTTTTATCCATGTTTTAAACGATAAACAAAGAAAATCAATGAAGTGATATTCAATCTTCAACAATGTCCTTTATCTTGTATATATAGGTCAATTTGATCATTGTGGTACCCTAAGTATAAATAAATTTTGGTTGACCAACCAAATAGTCATAAATGCTTTTAAATGCTCATAAATAGTCATTTACACACACACACACACACACACACACACACACACACATATATATATATATATATATATATATATATATATATATATATATATATATATATATATATATATATATATATATATATATAGAGAGAGAGAGAGAGAGATAGAGATAAAAGTTCAATAGAGAACCAAAATAAAACAAGTAACCAAGGAACCAATCGTTAGCGTCGGAATTCAAATGATCGACGGCCAAATATAAGGTTGTAAATTTCTTAATTGAACGTGCATGTAACGGATAATTCCAAAAAACCCACTTCGTTTTTTATTTATTTTTTATTTTTAAATCTTATTTTTTTATCGAAATAAAAAATCGAATATATCAAAATTCATAATTTTTTATTCTCTTTCAATAGACATACATATCAATATAGTAAAAACGAAAAAAAATATTCAAAAATCCTGTTCAGATTAACAACACTTAATCAATGTGAATCTGAACTATAACAAATTTTATAGAAGATTATTCACCTGTGAATGATCATTGAAATTATTTTTTTCAACAATCATTGATAATTCAATAACAACTTATGTGAATTTAAATAAACTTTTAGATTCTGACGTGAATCTCAATGAGTTTCCATATTGAATTTAAGTAAATTCGTTTATATTCTTTACAATTTCAACATTTTGTAATATACAATTGAATTAACTAAGATTCACAAATTAATTACTTAAACTTATACACGAATGAACACAAAACTGTTGAAAAATGGGGTACAGTTATCATTTATATGTGAATTAATATATGTAAAACTAGATGCACACTATTTTTAACCTTTTGATCATACACAGATGAATTAATTTAGATTCACAAATTAATTTGCTTAAAATTCACATGTGGATGATAATAAATGTTGAAAAAGTCAGTTACAATTACCATTTATATGTGAATTAACATGTATAAAACAAGAAGCAGCTAAAATTCGCAATGTGAATATAAAATGTATTAAATTTGTATGGAAGATATTTCATATGTAAATGATCAATGAATTCATTTTTTCAATAATTCTTAATCATTTCATAACAACTTATATAAATTTAAAAATATTTTTAAATTTAGATATGATTTCAAGAAAAATCACTTATGTTTTTACTATCTCAATGTTTTAATATCATATACAATTGAATTAACTGCGATTCTTAAATGATCTACTTAAAATTCACATGTGATTGGTAAAGAATTATTGGAAAAATTGGATAGATTTGTCATTTAGATGTGAATAGATATATTTAAAACAATACAGTTTAGTTTAGGTTCATAAGGTGAATCTGGACGAACTTGAAGTAAAAAAACAAAAAAATTTGTATATCAATATGGATCTCTATTTATAGAGGATGAAAAATTATGAATTTTGGTATAATTAGTTTTTTTTTTCGAAAAAAGAATAAGCTTAAAAATTAAAAAAACATAAGAAACAAAGTGGGTTTTCCTATGATCCGCTACATACGCGTTCAATTAAGAATTTTACATCCTTATCGATGGCCGTCGATATTTTGTATTCTGACCGTAGGATTGGTTCCTTGGTTCCTTGTTTAATTTTGGTTCTCCATTGAACCTAACCCTATATACATATTCGCAAGTGCATATATGCATATTTTCGAAATTCATATACACATTCTTATCTTTAAATCTTAATACAAAGAATAACAAACTAATTTATTAAAAAAATTAATATACAACTGTTTTGAACAATACATACAAATTTATTAGAAATAATGAACAATACATACAAGAAATATGAAAAAACAACAAAATTTCATGATATATTCATTTTTTTAGTTCGTCACTTTTCAATTCTTCAAATTGATTGATAAATTTCTTCAAAATCTACAAAAACATTAATAAAAATTAGTATAAATGTATATTCAAAAACATTAAAATAAATACATACATCCATATACACATATGAACAAACGGACATCTATTTATGCATATAGACATATGCATTTATGCACATATGCATATATGCACATATGCATTTATGCACATTTACACATGCACAAACTTTTGTGCACATGTATTCACATTTGATAGACATATCCACAAACATGGATATAAACATTGGCCATATATGCACATGTGTATATATATATATATATATACATACCCATGTATATATTTTAAAATATACACATATGTATTTATGCACATGCAGATATGCACACATCTATATTTATTAAGATGATCATATATTAAGATGCACATGCACATACGTATATACATATATGCACATGCATATACGTATATGCATATATATACACATATTCCTTCATTTCTCTCCTGAAATTAGTGATAAGGTTTTGGATGGCTTCTAATGTCATGTTTTGGTGGCAGGAGTTGCTTAGCTCCCACATTACCTGCAATATTAACGGGTGCACTTCCTCGAGAAGAATTGTGACTTGTTATACGCCCGTCACTGGGTGGTTCTTGCCCACCACCTTCCATTTACTATAATAAATGGATAAGATTTTTGTTCAATACACATAGTTTACATATAATAATCATAAGCAGTAGCATATTGTCTCCTTATTTCATTATACAATTCCCATACTTGCACAAACTTATAGATTCTGTCTCATAACTAGGATTCTGCAGGTCTATGTATACTTCTCTATTACTATAGCATACTCACTTCATTCTTTCCTATTTTAAGCCTAGGATGGTAATCGAACCTAATTTGCTTAAACCATGGCTCTGATACCAAAATTGTAACACCCTATTTCTCAATTACAAAAGTTCGACAATATTTACAAAAACTTATAATACAAAAGGATGGTTAAATAAAAACCACTATTACAAACTTCAAAACATTAAATGGGGCAGTACAACCACTAATACAGAGACATAATTCAAAATGTATTATAATACAAAGGTCCCACTAACCACTCCTTCTAGTGCTCAAGAGGTCTCCCCACGTTTATCTACTTCACCCGAGTACATAGCATTTTTACAAAAACAAACATAAGTAATACATAAAGCCTCATGAGTAATATCGGTTTTTGACCCTCAAAGCTTAGCATTCAATGACAAGTAAATAAATTCTTTAACCAAATTACAAAACTGATTCTATTCTTATTATATCCAAGACCAATTGTAACTCATGAATCATTATTTATTGTTTCTATCTATGTATGGGTATTCCCCATAACAATTCTCCCTTCCTAGAATGGAACTAATCCGTCTGTAAGGGAGTGCTAAATTCATCTCCCTTCATGGCATAGAACAAATCTAACCATAAGAGCATGCTTAGATACAAGTACTTTGCGAAAGGAGGTACCATCTAAATAGTGTATTTTGACCCCCCTTCAGACAGGTCTAGTCCTAGTCCGGACAACTCTTTCCATTACTTTTATTCTTTAGTTTATAATTCTATTACTTTCAACATTTCATCACAAATTGGTCTTAACTTTAATCATAACTCAAATACATAAAAATACCATAACTCTTACATAGAACTATTTTCAAAACTTTACATTGGAAATCATTTACCAATTTCACAATTATAAAATGTGTATTTGCTATGTATCTAGTAAAAAATACACATACTCACCTTAGAATCATGAGGGGATTCTCTAAGTGTCCAACACCCCTTTTTACCCTTTCCTTGATCCTCAATGACTTTATCCGCACCTATTGAATTCATTCATATTACGATATTAACTCATTTTTTATGCTTTCGCTCGAGATTAAACTTATACTAGAAGTTGGAGACCAAAGCTACAAAGATAGGGCAAAATGGGGAGGGGGGGAATTGCATGAATTCAAGTGACACGGGTCGTGTCAGACTTATGCTATTTTCAAACTCAGGTCACTACTGACATCGTCGCAGTCGTCGATGCGGTCAAAAATACTAGATTTAATACCTTACAAGAACATTAGCTAAGTGGAAGTAAGGGTCGAACCATGGAGTCTGTGGTTAAAGTCTGTGTCAAGAAATAACCAAACTATAGTGTCACTCTATAGCTGGTGTCGTTCC
Source organism: Cichorium intybus (assembly GCA_023525715.1). Classification (NCBI taxonomy): domain Eukaryota; kingdom Viridiplantae; phylum Streptophyta; class Magnoliopsida; order Asterales; family Asteraceae; genus Cichorium; species Cichorium intybus. The sequence goes on along the minus strand of CM042010.1, from coordinate 25,235,326 downwards.
ATACACGTCACAAAATCCAAAGAAAACAAAACTATCAAAAACATAAACTAAAGATTATCAAATTATTTAATTCCAAATCCCGATCTATCCAAACTAATACATTCTGACCCCGAGGTATACTCAGAAAATCAGAATCGTAAAGCACAAACAAACCAATCAAACAAACAATAAATCGTAAACTGAAATCAACATCGAAAAATAAATGAAACCGAATGCTTGCATTAAACTTAAACAAAACCAGAAGCCGAATGATTCGGACTTCGGTAACAATCCAGAATCAACGCGGTCCAGCAAGTTCTACAATCCAGAACCGTTGGAAACGCGCGATAAACAAAAACCGAAAAATACGAAAATAAACTAAAACTATAAGAATACCAACTATCGATCACTGAAATCCAAAAATATGAGTCGAAGAGGCCTGAGTTCCACTCTATGGTCGGGTCTTCACTCCCAAAACACGAACTGGAGGCCTCCATTTATAGTTGCGAAAATTACATGGATGCGGCGCGCAAGGGTGAAATCTGCGGCGCGTCCTTATCTGTAACCCTGATGTTCGCTTTTTAAATTTGAAACTCTAATCCGATACACAGCTGTCCCGCGACGCACGTGTCTTCCAACCTGCGGCGCATGTGTGTGTTTTCTCCTGAAAGTGAACTTCATTCCAAACTTGACCATTTTGCACGTGTTTAACCCATGTATTGTATATATTTCGCACACAAAAACTAGACACAAAAATGTGAATATATAACAGTTTATGACATATATTTCACTCAGAATAAGGCTCAACGACGACTAAAATACTTGATATTACTAGGCGTCGTCAGTCACACGGGTCATGTGACGCTCCAAACCAACTTTTTCTCCCTGCACAACTTCTAATTTGGTTTAGTCTAGTTTCAGCCCTAACCCAAAACCAAATTAACACTAAAGCATACAACTAGGCATACGTTCGCACATCTAATACAACCCTTATGACTCAACAAAACATTAGAATCATACAAAATCATATAAACCCAAATTCTAGGGTTCTTGAGCTCAATCCTCATTTCTTGATTTTTAACAGCATCCAATAATTGAATTGTGTTCCCCTGATGATTGGAACACGAATTAAGGGCTGGAATCATTGAGTTATCCTCATCCACCCTCCGAATTTCAGATTCATCCACACATCCACTCAAAGTGGGTTGATTGACTTAAAAGAAGTTATGTTCTTACCTTTAATTGATTAGGAATCACAATTCCAAGCTTGCTTCTTCAATTACGACTTCAATTCCTCCAGAACCTTCAAGAATCGAGCTGAGTTTCTTCACCTGGAGGTTATTCCCGTTCCTAATGAGGAGGAATAAGATATATCCTCCTATTTATACCTCTATACTTTTTAGAAATGACCATTTGGTCCTTCTAGTTCCTTTTTATTCATAAATGGCCCAAAAACTCCTAATATTTCATTTAAGGTTTCATTTCTTACAATCTTATCATAGTAACATATTATTGTTACATAAAAGTCACTCACAGGGCTAAAAGACCAAATTGCCTTTTTTTATAAATTTCTACTACCATTATAATAAAAACTAAGTATCACTTAAATTATAATACAATTTCTTTATTAATATTTTTCGGGTTCTTACAGTCACCCCTCCTAAAGAGGATTCTGTCCTCGGAATCTTTCCATAGTTTATGAAACCAGAATATCTTCTGTTCATTTCTTCTAAAGTCTCCCAAGTTAGATTTGATTCTAGACAATGTTTCCATTCAACCAATACGAGGTCAATTTCTTTATTTCTCAACTTCTTGTTTTTCACTTCTAACATTACTTTGCGTTCTTCCATCAACCTGCAGGGGGTTTTTACTTTCAATTCTTTCAGAGGAATGATAACTTCTTCCTTCCCAAAGTATTTATTTAAGTAACATACATGAAACGTATCACGTATTCCACTAAGCTTTTGCGGTAGTTCCAACTTGAACGCTTGTAATCCCACTTTCTTTAGAATTCTAAAAGGTTTGATATATCTCGAATTCGGATTTCCCTCTCTTACCAAATCTTATCACCCCTTTCCAAGGTGATACGTTTATCAATAGTAGATCGTCTTCATATAAATCATAAGGCCTTTCCTTCAAGTTCGCATAACTTCTTTGTCGGTCTTGCGCTGCCTTCATATTGACTTGAATTATACCAATCTTTTCATTGGTTATACTCACAATCTCCGGTCCTGTGAGTTTTGTCTCATCCACTTCTAGCCAACACAGAGGTGTTCTATATTTTCTACCATATAATGCATCAAAATGTGGCATTCCAATGTCGGAGTGGTAACTGTTGTTATATGCAAATTCAACAAGGGGTAAATGTTCATCCCAATTTCCCCTAAATTCCATAACACACGATCTTAACATGTCTTTAATTTTTAGGATCGTCCTTTCACTTTGACCATCCGTCTATGAATGATACATTGTACTCATATGGATTTTTGTCCCCATTCTTTCTTGTAAAGCTTCCCAAAATTTAGAAGTAAATCTCTGGTCTCTATGGGTCACTATTGACAACGTTCCCCATTTTTTCTTGTAAAGCCTTAACACTTCATCTACATAAATTTAGGCTAATTTTTTAAGTGGAGTAGTTTCTTTTATTTCAAGGAATAATGCACTCTTAGTCACCCTGTCGACGATGACCCGAATACAGTCATGCCCTCTTCTCGTTCTCGACAACCCAACTCTGAAATACATAGTCACATCTTCCCAGTTTCCTGCTGGGATTTGCCCATGTGAGTTATGCGTTGCTTTTGCACGTCCCGCATGACCCCTTCACAACCCCTTTATATTGTTTTTTCTCAAGGTAGCACTCTCCCTTGGACCTTTGGTGTTTAGTCTTCCAACTTTGAAAACTCATGTTTAGGGATTGTTTAGCATATTAAGTCCATATAGAACGGGTGTTTAACCTTGAGATATGAAGATGATAAGTATGATAAGTTTGTGCCCTTAGATTGGGTGAATTGAGTGTGACATCTTTTTTATTGACTTGTATGAAGGAGGTAGATTAGTAACAACATGGACATGAGATTGAGGAGGGTTGAGGAGATGATGTCTAGGGACACTTCTAAATACAACAATCTTGTGTGGGGCTAGTGCTGACTCGTCAGTTGACTTTCAAGTGAGTTTACCATGAGTACACATCCCTAATACTACTTTCTTGTGTTTGTTGAAAACTATTTTCATGCATACTATTTATGTGTAATATGTTATATGATTATTAATTGTGTATGACATGAAATGAGTTTTAAAGATGTTTCCAATATAAATAGTACAATGTTTGTTTTTTAAAGAGTTTTTAACATCCTATTTGTGCATTGCATATATGATGGGATTGACTGTGTGAATCTAAGATGAATTGAGATGACTTCCCATAAAGAGCTAATTTTAGGCTCCAATAGCCACTTTTGATATGACTTAAGATGTTGATATCCTCGGAGGAGTGCGATTGCATGATGGGAGTAGCTAACCCTCATGGGGGCTAGTGTGATGGCCACTAGTCCTGGTTTTGGCCGATCAAGAAATTGAGTGGTATGCTATTTGTGAATCACTTGAGAACATAGGTAGGTGTCATTGAAGATGAGGATGGACATTTATGAGACTGACTTGGGTTGGGATAATTGCATATTGCATTGCACTGCATTTATAGCTATCCATCTTATGATTGTTTATTTGAAAATATGATTTTGTACTAACTTTTGGAATGAGACTATCTTTCAAACTTAATGAGTGTTTTAAAAACTATTTTTGGGGGTTTATCCCGAGTATGGTGGTTACACTGCCACTCTAAATGGGTCAACGTCAGGTAAGCTCACTAGACATTAATCCATTGCGTAACCTATTTTGATGTGTACTCAAGTTGAGGAGATTTGATGGCTTTAAAGTATCTGGATATTTTAGAAAGCCACGGGTTGTGTGGTTTCATTCAAATTGTGTAATGGTATTTGGATCGTAACGACCTCACTTTTTATAAACCAGGTTGTTTTGAAAGTGGGACCATATGATTTTTCTGCAACTTAAACTCTAAAACAATTTTAACAAGGCCCAATGTGTTCTAAAATGGTGTTTAAATGCAAATGAACTATTTTGGGATTTAAAACATGACATGAGATGATTTATACACAATGACGAGAAACAATGGGTTTAAAGAAAGATTTTTATTATTACACTTGGTGAGGGGTGTTAGTACAACCATTCTCTTTCTCTTTCTCTCTGTAAATGATGATGAACATTATGGTTTCGGTAGTTTGGTTAAATGGAAAGAGGAATTTTTACCTGGAATTCCCAAAATAGAATTAGTGGTAAGAAACGAAATCATCTTTTGAATTTTTAAATTTAGAATTTGAGATAAGGCATTGGCGGTTTATGTGAAATCCATAATTTCTTTAGCAAGTTTGAATTTATATGTTGTAGTTCATTGGATTTTGTAATCTTTAATATCATAATTCGCTTTTCTAGATACAAATTAGCTTACTAACTATTGCTAATTTAAAGAGGTTAACAAAAAATTATACACAAATAATGTTGAGATTTACCTGATTTTGAGCAAATTAGTGTTGCTTTGGAGTACTTGAAAGCTTTTATTTTTTAATCTTTTTGATCGCTTTATTTCCCAATTTGTACTTGTTTTGAATCTTGCTAAAGTTTAGGAGAATTATAATCCAAAAAGGTTGTTATCTATATTGTCATGGAGTCTGTTATGTCATGGCAGAAAAGATCAAGGAGTTGGGATTAGAAGGCACACAAAGCTATACATACTCTTCATCTGGGATTAGAAGGCACACAAAGGTATACATGCTCATTTTTCAAATCGGGTTAATTTCAGGTACATATGGTAACTAAACCTGCATTTGGCATGTTTAGATACAACATATTTGTTTTTTATTTGGAAGTCACCTAATGAATCAATTAATCATTTTTGAAGGTGAAAATGGAAAAAACATTATGATTGGTCCATCATATCTTCAAAAATGATTTTGTGAAATGATTGATGGTGGGAGTTTTGGGCAACTGAAAATGTAGTTTTGTTTAATGAATTAGAAGATGGCTTCAAGTGGACAAGTGTTGAACACTAAAACTATTACAGGACCATCCATAACATGTCAACTCCAATACTACTATATAACAAGTCCAAAATAACACCGAGTCTTAAGTAGGGTACGTGAATAGTTATGCTACCTTTAATTTTCTTTTAAAATTTTGGTGAAGAAAAGTAAGATTTTTATCTAAAATCTGTCCCCTTCAATTATGAATGTGTCATGGCGATTTCAAAAGGGGCAGAAATGGTCAATTGTATGTTAATGGCTTCATCCATGGTTAACAAATTTCTATTAATTGACTCGATTAGGAAAACCTCATGAAGCAAACAGACTTCCTAAAGATGAAATTAGTCAAATACAGGAAGGAAACAGACTCAATTAGGAAAAAGCGGTGTGGTTGGGAATAGTCATATAAGGGTTGCGATTTGGGAAAGTGGTGCACTTGTACCCAAGACATCAAAAATTTGCAATGCACTTCCGTTTATTTATGTGTTATAAAATTTTACTTTGTTTTTTATAACCTATACTTTTTTGTAATGAAATTTCTCTGTATATATGATATTTTTTTTTATCATGAGACGTTAAATGTGATTTAGTTTGAATATTAGTGTATATATATATATATATATATATATATATATATATATATATATATATGTGTGTGTGTGTGTGTGTGTGTGTGTGTGTATTCTAAAATTATAATGTTTGTCGTCATTTTATGTCATAAAATAGCTATCAAAAATTTAAAAATAATGTCAAAAATTACGACGTACAAATAAACTGTCATAAATGTATGTGTCTATCGTCTTTCATTTAAGACAAGGCTTTCAATGACAGACATTTGCCTGTCATCTATGACCATTTACGACAAACAATGTCTGTCATAAAAAGCCTTTTTTGTAGTAGTGGCTGATAATCTATCCGTCCACGAACATCTATGTATGTATCCAATACACATCATATGTAGAACTGTCAACAAATATACATGAATTCTTCCCATAATAGCCTCAAGATAGAACATACTTTATAGTTAAACTTGTTAAAATAATATTAAAGGACTAATAACATAAAAATCTCTGTGGTTTTGGTTTAACCACTATATTTTTTTCTATATAAAAACCACTCATACTTTCAAAAAAAATTCATAAAACCCATTCATATTTTCAAAAAGATCCATTACGACTACTATAACAAATACAATTCATGATTGTATGTCGTCAACTCAGAAAACTCCTTACCCCCATCGCATTCAAAATTTAATAGCTTTATTTAGACACACTATGCACTCATAATGTGGCTGAAAAGTTTCACTTATAGCTAGCGTTTGGTTGGCGGAACTGGATGAGATTGGACGGGACAAAATCTTTTAGAGGGCGTTTGGCATGAGCAGAACAATAACAAGATTAGATTTTGACCAAGTCAAATGAGACAATTAGTTGAAAATTTAGTCCCACCCAAAAGGGTGGAACAAGGTAGAACACGCTTTCATTCCTTCCCGGTTGACAAAATTACCCTTCCGTCTACGAAAACAATTCAATCAATGCTTATCGATTCCGTCATTATCATCATCCGAAAGCTGTCAATATTTATTTTATAAGTATCCAACTCAATAAACGTTTCATAAGCACTTGCACACAATTCAAAGTATCCGTTTGTATATTCTTCTTCGTCTATGTTTTAATTTGGCAAACTATTAGTTTTTTTTTTCAAAAGCTTTTTATGATTTTTTTTGTTTGCTCGACTTCCGAAGGCATAGGCCCACCACAGACTATAAAGTTTACTATACCTAGCTATTTTATATTTACCAAATCATCCGATTATATTGTTGCGTAATTAATATGGAGCAACTCCAACAATCCATTGTTTTGGGGTCTTTATACCAAGTCATCGTTATGATAGATTTCAAAGGATGTTCATATTATAAATAAATGCACAGATCGTATTTCACCGCTATATTGGAAGAAGAAAACTGAAAATCATTTTTTATATTTCAAATTATGGACTTTTAGGAAATTTGGGTTTAGAACTTTGTTAAAATTGAAATGATTATAATTATTAGGTATTAGAAATTGTTTTAATTTATAAATTTGAAGTATTTTATTTAAAAAAAACTATTACTTATTAGTTATGTATGTTAGATAGAGTTTTTACTAGTATTTTTGTAAAAGGACAATATGGTAATTTTGTCATATTGTTTTGTTCTGTTCCAATCCTACCAAACGCTCTACAAATTATTTTTCATGTCTAGTATTGTCTCACTACAAAAAAAATTTACATTTAGTGGCACACATTTTTAGTGACATATATTTTTGTGTCACTATATTATGTTTTTAGTGACATATTTTATGTGCCACCAAAAACTTAATAGATTTAGTGGCACTTAATACATTATGCCGCTAATACCCTACTTATTAGTGTCATAAAATAATTCAAAAAGCCACTAAAAGGTTTGACTTTTAAATATTACAATTTAAGATATGCCACAAAAAGTATTATATTTGATGAAAATCAATTTTAGCTCCAATCGTTCAAATCCCACTTATATTTTTCCTTTGCCTCTTTTTACTAACAAAAAGAAAAAAAAAATAGAAGTCAAAAAAGCAGAAACCCCCTCATCTACGCTACTGAGTCGACTCCGCCTTCTTCTCCATCGTGTCTCCGACTTCCGGCTTCCGCCTTCAGCATGCCATGTTTCTGCCATACTCCACTGTGATCTTCCCTGCTCCGACTAGGTCAAGGTACTGAGTCTCCGTCTTCTTCCCTGATCTACGCTACTGAGTCTTCGCCTTCTTGCTCCATCGCGTCTCGACTTCCAGCTTCCGTCTTCAGTCTGCCGCCTTTCTGCCATACTCTACCGTGATCTTCCCTACTCCGACTAGATCAAGGTAATGTCACTCTTCATTTAATCTTCCTTTACAACATATTCGAAAAATGAATTTGGGGGGTTTTCTAATCTGATTTCTCGTTGTAAATGATCTCTTCCCCAAAATACATTCACTTAATGGAATGAAATCGACATCTTATATTCACTTAATTGCTTTTAGGATTCTGATTTGAGTTCTGATCTTTATTATTCTGTCTTCAGGTTTCAATTACTGCCAACAGTGCGTCTAAAGAGAAGACTCAGGTTTGGATGCTATTTTTATTTGAGCTAACCGTTTAGTGCGTAAGATGCATCTTTCTTCTTTTGTTTATTTTTCCCGAAATCTATCCTGATTCTGGATACGCATTCAATCAGCTTATCTCCAATAAGTAAATGAACCGAATGCCGGACAAACTAATAGCACATGAATCCTTCATTGATCAAATTTTAATTTCAGACAGCTGTAAATTCTACCTCATTTCTGACTTAATAATACTTTGTCTTCCCTTTGAGATGGAGGGATTATTAGGTTTACAATTTCTGATCATCATAATTGTTTGATCTTATTCCGATCCTGGTTTATGTGTCTGTATGTAGTTATTTCTTATGTTCATGAGACTCACACTATAGAAACTCCATGTAAATGGAACATTACTTTATTATTTTTTAGAAATTGTTTGACAAGGATATTTATAGTTAATGTAATTTGATATAATTTATACCCCTCTATCTCTGAGTCTGTATTTCAAGTTATTAAACTAGTATTTAGTTCTTACTTACCTTAGTGGATTGTTCAAGTAGGTTCACATAAGGGAGCTTGAAGAAGAAGAAGTAAAACTTCTCAAGAATCTTTCTCATGCAAACATTGGTGTAAGTGCAATTTCTCATTGAGTTTATATAAAATGGCGATTCTTCATCAAACTAATGTGGTTACTTTATGATACTTTAGAGATATCTTGGAACAGTAAGAGAGGAAGAAACCCTAAGGGTGCGTTTAGTTGCGGAAAACTGCTCTGTTTTCTGAAAAAATTTTCCAAGAAAAATGAGAAATCGGAAACCGCGTTTAGTTCGTCAATTTTTCCAAGAAAATGAAAATTTTTCATTTTCCAAAAATTACAAAGAATTTGGAAATTTTGGAAAACCCAAATTTATTGTTTTCTAAATTTTTCTATTTCTAAAATTTTTCTAAAATATACAAAAACACACACACACACACTCATTATCACCTACACCCCTAAATTTACATCTACACCCACCCCACCCCACCGCCTACCTCACTCTACCCACCCACCCTACCCACCCCACCCTACCCCCACACACCCCTACCCAACCTACCACCACCCACCCACACCCACCCCCACCCCACCCCCACCCAACCCACCCCCACCTCCACCTCCTACCCTACCCCACCCCCACCCAACCCCCACCTCACTCCACCTCCACCTCCTACCCCACGCCACCCCACCCCCACCCACCTCCACCTATCCCCACCCACCACCCACCACCCACCCTACCCAACCCTCACCCATCACCACCCAACCCCACCTCACTCCACCTCTACCTCCACCTACCCCCACCCCACCCACCTCCACCCAACCCTCACCCACCAACCACCCACCCCCACCTCACTCCACCTACCCCCACACCCACCCCCACCTCCACCACCTACCCCCACCCCACCCTACCCCCACCCAACCCCCACCTCACTCCACCTCCTACCCCCACGCCACCCCACCCCTACCCACCTCCACCTATCCCCACCCACCACCCACTCTACCCAACCCTCACCCACCAACCACCCACCCCCACCTCACTCCACCTACCCCCACCCCACCCTCCACCTACCCCCACCCCACCCCACCCCATACACCCACCCTACCCACTTACCTGCACAACCCCAAATCAAAAATTGGAAAATGAAAATTGATAGAAAATAGATATCTAAACACGTTTTCTGTTTTTCTAAAATAGAAAATGAAAACGGAATTGGTTTTATCTAAACGCTTTTTCTAAATTTTCAATAGAAAACTGAAAATGAAAACTCATTTTGTTTTTCTGAAAATGAAAAATGGAAAACGGAAAACAGTTTTCCGCAACTAAACGCACCCTAAATATTCTTTTGGATTTGTTCATGGAGGATCAATTTCATCACTTTTAGGGAAATTTGGACCCTTCCCTGAAGCGGTATGTAACTTTTTAATTTCAAATTGCACTTTTTATCCCTTCATTTATCCTCTTATATGATGAATCATCTTATCTTTTCAAATTGCCATCTTTTTTTTCTCACTTAATCCTTGTTTAATACTAGGTTGGCGTACAAGTGGCTTAGGTTCATGTTTGAAACTGTATAATTTAGTAGCCGGCCCTTTTGGATCTTTCCTTATAAGGTCCCCTTTATTTCATAAAGTCAAAGTCAAGGTCAAGGTCAAGTTCAAAACTCTCATAAGTCAACTTGAGCTCACCCATATATCCCGCATGTAAATCTGCACCAAAACATTCAATCATTGTTTCATAATTAATAAAGTCAATGTCAGTCACTTGACCACCTTTCAAACTTTTTTTCCTCTTTGACTTATTTCAAAATTCAAAATGACCTATATGCCCCTGACAAGTTGAAAGGACAAGATATTAATTTTGATTCTGCAAGTAAGGTTAGTTTTCTTGACTTCAACTTACAAGCATGCAAACAAATATCAGTAACTTTATGCAAACTTAAGCTTCTTTTCTATACTTACTATTAAATACTCTTCTTTGTTACTTTGTTAATAATCTTAACCATTGGTTCATTTTTTCAGCTGGACAGTTTGACAAAGGGAAAGGAAAAACAAATAAAAGTCAACATTGATTCACAAAATTAAAACACAACACCTATGAACACTGATAATGGAAGTCCAATGCAAGCTAAGTCTGAATTGGAGGATGTAATTGATGATTCAGATTGGGAAGATGGATCAAATCCAAATTTAAATTCTGAAAATAATCATCAAAATCATATAAACAATAATATTTCTATCGAATTTGATGCATCGCCTGGTAGTAATAGTAATACTGCTAAGAAAAAGCCTGTACGTCGAGCTTCTACAGAAGAAAAGGTACATTATATTTTCATCTCTTTTGCCCTAAATTCTTTTGGACAAATTTACCCCTCCAACTGAACATGAACCTGAAAAATGAAAAATGAAAAAAGTTCTTTTTTTTTTACAAAAATACCTGATTTTTATTTACATAGGACACATTTACTCTGTTTACTTGCACATGGACGATTGATTGATACTGCTTGCAATGATCCTCTCATTCAGGATTCTTTTTCTTTTAATTTACAAAAATACCCTTGCTTATTTTTCTTCATGGTATGCTTCTTTTTTATTCCTTTTAAATAAAGATTCTGTTATATCTTTATTTCAATTGATTTTTTTTTTAAATTAGTTTCATAGTAACTTCCATGTCAGAAGTTCAAGTAGTGAAAGATCCATCCATTCAGCTTTAACCACAGCTCTTGAAACCCATGAAGGTACTTCAGAAGAGGTATTTTTTCAAACAAAGTTGACTTTTTTCTTTGGTCAACTTTAAGAAAAGTCAAACGGTCAATTCTGTTGCAGATTGCTGCTTTATCTGTTGCATTGTTCAGATCATTGAATCTTTTAACATGGTAAGGATCTTTTTTTTTTTACAAAAGTCGTATACTTTTATTAGGTGTCTATATATTTAATAACAGAATAGTGTCTTTCTGGTTTCAGATTTGTGCCATTTTAAACGTTGCCTCATTGAAACCAGATGCTGATAAATCAGATGACACGTCACCAGGAAAAAAAATCTGGTAAATGGGTACTTTCGTCATCAACTATCATGTTGACTCGGTCAAACGAGGCTTCTACATCTTCTACTAAACAATCTCCACATAAAAAGAAAATACCTGAAACTTGCACAACTTCAGAAGTCAAAAACTCAAGTCAAACCATCGTTGACCAGTCAAACGAGGGGTCAAAGAGGAAAGTAGAAGATGTGACTCACATGTTATAATTATTAATTTCTTCTTATAAAAAAACAATATCATTTTTTTAAAAATCATTCAAATAAACCTTCATCTTTCAGGTATTGTTCCAAATGGTACAAGATATCATCACATCGCGTTAATCCCGCTTGGTGGGATTCCGTTTTGTTCCCGTTAAAAGCCCTAGAATCCAAAGGTATTATCCATTTATAACATAAAATATATAACAAAATGTAAAAAAGATATTAAACCTTAATTTAATTTTGTTCATCATCAGGTACTAATAATTCTCTTGAGGATACGGAGTTGGAAACCAAGGCATTAACCGAACCCCTTCCAACTAATCAACAAGTTAGTTTCATAAATTTTTTAATTTGGAATTTTTAAAGATTCTCTTTTTATTTATGTTTTTAGATGTTTTGTTATGTTTACGCGTATAGAAGTCATCATTTATATGCTCTTGAAAGATGGCTTACAAAGTACCAAATTCTTCACCCAAAAGGCCCGATTTTAGGGTTTACCCTAGAGCTTGTGTACAAATGCTGCATACAAAAGAAAGATCGCTACGTGAAGGACTTCAATTAAAAGTCAACGAACTTCCAGTGAAAGGCTTGAACCGTTCTGTAAAAGTCAACAAAGGGAAAATTACCGTTTTACCCCGATGAAGATGAAGATAACGACTGTGTAGGGCCCGGAAACACAATCGATCTTTATGGAAAGTGGCAAACAGAACCCTTGTGTTTGCCTCCTGCCCAAAATGGGATTGTCCCAAAGGTTAAATCCTTTTTGATATTTAATTATTTACAATTAAATTTGATTAAATTTAATGTAATTATGATTGATTTTGTTTACGTAGAATGAACGTGGGCAAGTAGATGTGTGGTCTGAGAAATGTCTTCCTCCAGGAAATGTTCATTTAGGGTTTCCAAGAATCTTTAATATTGCAAAGAAGTTGGAGGTCGATTATGCCCCTGCTATGGTTGGATTTGAATTTAGAAATGGACGATCTTACCCTTTGTATAATACAGACAGACACAATTATAAGGTTAAGACAGACACAATTCAAGGACGTGATTCTACAGGTATGTTAATCAACCATTCCATGGTTTCAACTTTAAAGTTTTTGGATAAATTACATTTTTGGTCCCTGAGTATAGATGAGTTTTTGCAATTTTGGTCTCGAAAAGTTCTCTTGCATTTTTTGTTCTTATTTGAGATTCTTGTAATGTTTTTTGTCTCTGTTCCAAGTAAAATAACTACTTTTGGTAATTTTGGTCCCGAAAATAGTCATGAGTAAATTACATTTTTTGATTCGTCTATTATAGCATTATACTTTGACTTTCTTCATTCTTTCTTCATTTTATGGTACAATGCCTTAACAAGAAAAAGAAAATGAAAGTACAATGCTGTAATTAAAAGAAAATGAAAGTACAATGCTGTGATAGACAAATATGAAAACAGAAAACTAGAAAAAAGTGTACTTTCTTTGATTCGTCTATTATAGCATTATACTTTGACTTTCTTTATTCTTTATTCATTTTATGGTACAATGACTTAACAAGAAAAAGGTAATGAAAGTACAATGCTGTAATTGAAAGAAAATGAAAGTACAATATAAATTAATCACAATATTATTACCACATTTGTTAGTGACAATATTATTTTGGATTCGTTTCAGGTTCCTGATAACATTTGCATGGTTCGTAATAAATCTCCCCTAGGAAATCAAAGATCAACATTTGAAAGCCATAATAACAATGGTAATTACTTTCAACTCAGATTACCAAGTTTTGTTTTTATATGTGTCATGGTTGTTAGCTAATCTTACATGTTTTTATGTGATGTCTCATATGATAGGCAATTGTTCATAAGTTGGATCAACAAGAGAATGCAATGTTCATATGGAATTATGTTTCGTGTTTTTCCCCAACGACTAGTTACTTTGGTAGATTTATGTTTTGAGGGCTATTGGTACAACATTGAGATTTCTGAAACATTATGAAGACATTAGTGTTTTAAAACTGAAACATTATGAAGACATTAGTGTTTTAAATATTGACAATATTGTTGTTAGACGATTAAACTTTTATTTTAATCAAGGATATTGTTTTTCATTTATTATATTTGTGTATTGAGCCTAATCTTGAATATATAGACTTTTTGTGGTAAAAAAATGTGTCGCTAAAAGCATGTAAATGTCATTTATTTTACCAAATGTATAGCGACATAAAAAAGTGTCACTAAAACTATTGAAATGGCTTTTACTATAGCTAGCATATAGTGACATAAAAAAGTGCCATTAAAACCCAAAAATTTGTTGCGGCACATAAAAAAAGTGCTACTAAAACCCAAAAATTTGTAGTGGTATATAAAAAAAGTGTCACTAAAACATATAAAAAGTGCCGCTAAAACATATAAAAAAAGTGCCACTAAAACCCAAAAATTTGTAGTGGCATATAAAAAGAGTGCCACTAAAACTCGAAAAATCCAGCAAAAAACCAAGCATATAGTGGCATAAAGAAGTGCCACTAAAACCCAAAAATTTATAGTGACATATAAAAAAAGTGCCACTAAAACTCGAAAATCCTGCAGCGGCACAACAAAAAAGTGCCACTAAAGGCTTTTAGTGGCAGCGCTTATAGTGGCACTTTTTTTTTGTGTCGCTGATTCCCAAGAGGGTTTTTAGTGGCACTTTTCCGGGATTTAGTGGCACTTTTTGTGCCACTAAATGTCATTTTATTTGTAGTGATCAATCTAGTACCGTCGTGTTCCGTTCCATCCAGTCCGCCTACCAAACGCTACTATAAAGACAAAATTCACATGTAGACAATATTATGTGTAATTTTCACTGTAATGGAGTTCCAATATTTGTTTCAAATGTCGATATGAAACTTTTCACATAATATTTTGATGAAAATAATTCTTAAAGGTTATAAATAAACGAATAGTGGTCATTATGAAATTTTTGAAAATATTAGTGGTTTTTAAGGAACAAAAAAATATAGTGGTTAAACTAAAATACTTTTCACATAATATTTCAATGAAAATAATTCTTAAAGGTTACAAATAAACGAATAGTGGTCAATATAAAATTTTTTGAAAGTATGAGTGGTTTTTATGGAACAAAAAAAATATAGTAGTTAAACTAAAATTTTGGTCAAACAGTGATTTTTATGTTATTAACTCAAAATTAAATCATTAAATAGTGATACTACTCATCATTACGGCTAATCTATTTATCACATTCTTTGACGATCATCACAGGACTGAAGATGTTTGACGATCATCACGGGACTGAAGATGATGTGAAAGAGGACACAACTCACCACATGTTAATATCAACTTGGAGTCATTAAATCCATTACTTCATTGCAGATGCCACTAAACAACCAAAAACGGGAATTGAAAAAAATACCTTGAAGAGGTGATCCATCCAAAAACACCAATATGTTGTTTTATTTAACTTAATTGACCAATTGGGGAAATTATCAAATCCAGTAAGCTATATGAGTATTGTCTTTTGACTAATTGACTTGCTGTCAAAGAACGGATTTATCATAGAAAATCACATAAATATGGGTTTTTCTTACCCGAGTCTTTTTCCTAACCAAGACCTCGATAGTTTTCTCTGTCCTTTTGCCCAAATGGGCCGTCATTTTCTTAAATATTTCATTTTGAAGATCATTCATCCCAACACAACTATATGAAAAGCACTTAATCGGAAAAAGAAAAATATGGCATAAATACATGTGTCAAATATTAAAATAAATATAGCATATTGGTAATACCTTGAAATTTAAGAGATGGAACTTCTAAAACACAGTTTACAATGATCAAATGCAAAGAAAAAACCGTCGCGCTAAACTCTGAATCAGGTCACTATTTCTTAATCTCATCCACTAATCTCGACCCTAATTTCTCCCCCATAAGTTCATAACCTACGTACCCATTCCCTAATCTCAACCCAGAAACTTTAAAAAGTCAAAATCTCCACATCTCTCAGTCATGCAGGAGCAATGACGGCGAAGATCCTCATTTCTTTAGGTTAAGGTAATACTTTCTCTGCTTATTGTTTCGTATTTCGCTCCGTCCCCATTTTTTTAACAGATTAGCGTAAGCAGGAGAACAATCGAAAATTCATCTCCTCCCGCTTCTCCTTCTTTATTACTATCTTTCGGTTCCTCTTTTCTCATTGGTTTTGGTGATTCTCCCAATTTGACTTTTCCAATCAACTACGTATAAAAACTGAGAGTATCCCTTTGGCATCGCCCTGTTCTCTTTTCCTAAAACATAATTATAGATCTAAAACAGTTGAACGTTATGGTTTGGAATAAAAATATACTCACACACGATGATTTCATAGGTAGTAAAAGTAAATTTATCTTATTCTTGCATCAAACACCGGTGGCCGGAACCAGAAATATAGAACAGTAGTGACACCAATTTTTTTATGTCATACAATAAGATTTAAAAAATCAAAAAGGACGATCGCATTAAATATAACAAAATAGTTTAGATCTTACATTTTAAAGTTGACATCTTCTTGTACACATTTTTTGAAAATGATTCATTACATCTTCAATTTTAATCTTCATAAGGACTTCCTTTTCAACATTACAAAACAATGCATCGTTCATATAGTCATCACCAATTTTGTTATGTAAGTCGGTCTTTAAGAGTTTCATCGCGGAAAAACATCTATGTACTATTGCCGTTGTGATGGGTAAAACCAAAGTCAACTTTAATAACTTTTAAACCAAAGGATAAGAACAATGTTTCCCCGTTGCCACCATCAAACGACAAAGGTCGGTAATTCCATTCAAACTAGCAAATCGGTCATCATTATGCAAAAAGTGATAATATGTATCAAGTTCACCATCAAGTTGCATTCTTTCAAAATCATCAAAATCATTTTTGTACAACTCACTCAACTTCAACAACTTTGTTTTGTCAAAGTTAGCAAATGAATCACAAAGACTCGAAGCCCCCCATGTATTCTAGTAACTGGGTGCTTTTTTCACTAAACCGGTCCTCGAATTCTATAATTTACATGTCCAAAACTGTGTTGAAAATTTCAACTTCAAAATGATATTGATTAGTAACTTTGGTCCTACAGTTTCTCGAAGTGACATAATTTTCATTCATATCCACAATATTAATATCATGTTTATGAAAAAATAAAAATACCTTTGCCCACCGTGTCGCCAAACAAGTAGCAAAATAAACAATAGAATTTGTCCTCTTTTTTGCTATACTCTAACCAATCAAATTCATCAAACCATTCAACAACAAAATGTCTATTTTTCTTACCTATTGTCTTTGATGGAAATGTAGACCCCTTGTTTGACAAGGTCCTTGAAGCAAATACGTCCTTCTTATTTCATCATTTTGATTTGAATTATAAGTTGTTATCCTAGGTGTATTTATTGGGTCCATTGGAATATCCTTCAAGTCAAAACTTGCAATTGGAGTAGTTGTAGTTGTAGTTAGTGGACATTGTGATCTTTGTGGAAATACAATAGAAGCCGAAGGGATTGATTTATTGGAACATGGTCTTTTGGAAGATCCTTCAACACTTTCATTAAAACATTGTGATCTCTTTAAAAAAGACTCAATGCTACTCTACAAAGGACCCAACAAAATAATTTCAATTCAATTAATCAATGCAAACAATCAATGGAACAACCAATGAAAACAATCAATGGAAACAAGTCAATAAGTAAAAAGCCTAATTTTCAAGCAAAACAACTACTAATTTCACTAGCACAATAATTAATTTCAAGAAATAAACAACTAATTTCATAAACCTCAAAAAATACATACTTGTTTCATTTCAGGACTTGAAGAAAGCTCAAAATTGGTTTATAAAGAGGTTCTTTCTAGTGATTTCGAGTAGCAAAACAACAAGAAAATGTTAATTTCGAATACCAAAATTGGTGACCTTCCTTGCATTTTTTTCCTTTTGATCGAGTACAGAAGCAGCGATGAACTCAGAAGGAAGTCGAGAGGAGTTTTTTTTTTTTTTTTTTTTTTTTTTTTTGTGTTTTGACGAACTCAAAAGGAAGCAGCAACGAATTGATTCCCGCATCTAATTTTTTCTTCTTCTGGGCTTCTCCTTCTAGGCTGAACTACATATGGGCTACTTCTAAGGAAAAAGTGAGTAGTGGCCCAGCCCGGTTCCACCACCGATCAACATACTCTTTTTGTACGATCAACATTGATTCTAATATCAGAGTAAGTTACATTCATACTTCTTTCTAATTCTTTTGCCATGGTTTTGTTGTCATCGTTTTCGTATAGAGATAATATTCAAGACTGTGATTATGAGCTCGTAATGAAGAGGATGACCCATATGCAGCATCATTAAAAATCTATCCAGCAGGGCATGACAATTCCATCATTCATATCCCTAAAACGACCAATACTTGTAGGCCAAAGTCCAACCGCATCAGCTCTATGGGTTAGCTTCTCTTTTTAATTTGTCTAATCTCCCAAAGATTGTGTTGTTACAGATATAGTTTCTTTTTTGAATTAGATTTTCATTTAGTGTTATAAACTCATATTGGACTGAAGTCCAACTCATCATCCTCTTGATTTCATATCCTTTATTTTATATTTTCCACGTATCATTACCCTCAAGTGTTGTGTTCATGTTTTCTTAGATTTTTTAATTTACAAATTATGAATTCTTGCATACTCTGGTTTGGCATATTCTTTTACATCACTTGCATCACAAGTTGATTTTAAAAGGATTGACATTCTTGTAGCGTCTATAGGTTGTGATAACTAAATCATATACATGTACAGATCGAATATTTACTTTTTAACCAAAGTAAATGAATTGAAATTTTATCATTAGCCAAATTTTATACATATTTTATTATTTTATCTTTTAGACTAAGACCTCGATTTTCAATGTGCACAAGAATAACCACCTTCCATCATCCATGTAGGTGTGTCTAGCATGTTGGAAATATAGTATATGCAATGTGAATGCTTAAATTATGTATATGAAAATGGCTAACATGTAGGATTATTTTGAGTTACACATGCACATATTGCATACCAAACTGCAACATGCATATTGGAGGCCGTGATGCATGGTACATGGTATTGGTACAACCAAAACATGTTCTAAAAGAAAATTATGCACACCTTACTTTCAAGTTATTTTTTTATTTGTGTATTATAGAATTCTTATTTTCAATATTTTTTATCACAACATTTTACTTTCATCATTTTCTTATAAAGGTATCCTACTTTCAAAATCTATGTGTTTTATAACATTGTACTTTCATATTTTTCTTATTTTTGTAAATTTTGTATATTCCTTAAAAGTTCTACCCTATTATAGCGTAGTAAGTTTCTTTATACTTAGAGGAGATTGCTATTATGGGTAAAAAATTAAAATAGAATGTTGTAATATGTAAGGACTGAAAGTGGGATGTTATAAAATGAACGCCAATGAACGTACTTTTTGATTGCAAGGATTTTACCCATCAATAATCAATCCCCAATGTGAATGCTTATAGGATTAAAATAGAAAGTATGTCATAAGCATTTTGCCTCCTGTTACCAAAACAAAGGTAGTTAATTGAAATATCACATGTTGGTGAATCATGAGTTTTTTTTAAGAAGAAATTGTCCAAATAATAGAATTGATTATCTAACAAATTGAAATGGTGGATGTAATAAGTGACTGACTTTTTCATTGAATCACTCATTGGGAGGCTTAATGATTTAGGTCAATCTCAAACTACTTATCTGATCTTGAAGTTCACCCAACTGTAACCGTTAGTAAGTTTGATCAGATGGTAAGTAGCGCAATTTATTTTGTGTGTAAAGAGAATTGACTTGTTTCCAAGATTGAGTTCATCATGAAAAGAGTAGTAAATTGGTAATTTCACAACACATGGACACACTTGTTGTAATTAGAACTAACTAAGATAGTTGCAACAGTAGCAACCCGTGGAGTTGCAATTGGAGTTAAGATGACTAAACTTTCTATAATCTTTGAGCATGCAAAGCATTAGTATGTTGTGCATGCATGTTTGATTAGCTTGGGGTTTTTTTGTACGTACATGTTTAGAAACCTACGGTTCTTGGATTTTGTAAATATGAAAAATGAAATTTTGCATCAAACTGTTTTTCGACATCCATTGTTGAGAAAACAAGAAACCGTTAAGCGTTGCTATTGGTTGCGATGTGTAATTAAGATGTTGAAGTTTGATAATATAAAATTACAAGTTGTTTTACAGGAGTCAAAATCATTAAAGCTTCGAAGCACATAACAATTATTATGATGCGACATATGCTAGTTTCACAATTATGGTGAAACCAATCAACGTCTGCATGGCAATTTTTGATTCTTGACTAGAAGTGTTCTCAAACGCAAGTGCATTGATAAAGTTTGATGAACAAGTGCCTCCTCTTTCAGTTCCACTAGGTTAGGAACCCTTAAATCTACTTACATCCATCAAATTATACCAAAAATAAGCATTCTAGGGTCTCTACCACCGCTACACGTCGTGTAGCTCCACGTGTGTAGCTCCACATCGTGTAGATCGTCTTCAAGCTACACATCGTGTAGCTCATGATATAAGTCATGTAGCATGGGTTTCCAGACTTCCAACCCTTAAAAACTAATCTAACTTCCATTCTATCTCTAAAAGTCATGTGTACACGTATATTAACATCAAAATCATTCAGAGATACAACTTTATATCACCAATATCCAAATTGGGAACCCCTCAACTTAGATTAAAATTCAATCATAGTAGCATAACTTACAAACTAATCTTTTGAATCATTAGGCTTTAGAATCAATTTCCTTTCAACCTTTTGTTCACAAGGCACCAAAATCACCCCTCTAAAGGTCTGATTCACGGGCATGGGTCTTAAAGAGTATAGAACCGGCTTAAAGCTTAAGTTAAATTTCCTTAGCACCTCCTACACTTCGTTTAGGTCCCGTGATCACCAATCTTTAAATCAACAACGTACTTTCCCTTTTATTCTGTTATATTTTATTCAGTTATAACAACCTACTTTGCTGCATAGGCCCACACATGAACACCTCTAATATAATTAGGTAAGTCAATATCCTCATTTGACTGACCCACGCTCGATTTATGAAAACCAGTGTTACACATTACAACATCGAAGAAAGAAGATTTTTAACAACTAGAAAAAAAATGCCTTTAATGACACACTTTACACGTCATTAAAGAATACAAATTATGCACAAATGTATGTAATTGAAATGGTTATCATAAATAAAAGATGGCACACATTTGTGTGTCACAGATTTACAACTTGACAATTATGACATACATTTATAACATACATTTACGGCCAACCATTTGTATGTAGTAGATTTTTACTTTTGTTTAAAGTCTTGACACACATTTTCTATGTTATGGTTTTTGATAGATTTTATAAAATATATATTTCTTCTAGATTTATTAATATCAAAATTAAGTCACATATTTAATGTCTCATAATGCATATATAATATAATAACATATCATATACAAGAAAGACAATCCATTACACACAATATAGTATATCAAATACAAATAATCATTCCAATGGTAAATAAAGAAAGTTAACTCTATTTTGTCAAAGAAGTGAGAACAAGTGTACTTTAACCATGATGAATCTCATATTGCAAATAATACACCCTTGTGACCAAGACCCAATTGCAAAAATAACCAGCTAAAGTTCGAAACACTCCATACCTAAAACCCTAACATAAACATGTAAATAGAAGTGACTCATTTATTGTAATGTTATTAAAGAACCAGAAACGGTAACTTACGATGTCAAACACATGGTTTGGATCAAAATTAAAGTTTCCAATCGATGACTGCAAAGAATCAATTACTTAAAAAAACCAGAAAATGTAAATTCAACATGTTTAATCTTAAATTCAATATGTTAATCGTGTTTTCTAACTTAATTTATTATCATTTTAATTTATAATTATTGTGCAAACTTAACCGAAACCACATGCAAGGCCCTCTACTGTTGCATGAAAATTAGGATTCATAAGAAGCTTCTTACCAATATTAATAGAATTATTGTTAAAGAACCAGAAAGGGTAACTTACGATGTCAAGAAGATTCTTACCAATAGTTAATAAAATTATTGTTAAAGAACCAGAAAGGGTAAGTTACGATGTCAAACACATGGTTTTGGTGTTCAATTAATGACTGCAAAGAATCAATTAGTTAAAAAGAACCAAAAAAGGTAAATTCAACATGTTGATAGTTTTTTCTAACTCAATTTATTATCATTGTAATTTATAATTATTGTGCAAAGGAAATGATATTTCCACTTGAAAAATTGTTTCATCCACATGACGTACAATACATTTACAACTATCGTACAAGTTAATAAAACATATATTTAATGTGGATAAATTAAATTCATAGGAGGAAATATCACTTCCCATCTTGCAAACTTATGCTTGCACATGCAAGGCCCGTTACTGTACATGAAAATTGGGATTCATAAGAAGCTTCTTACCAATAGTTAATAAAATTATCATTATTTTTCTTTTACTTGGAGTTGTCTGGCCTCAATATCCCCTTGAGTTAACAAGATAAATAAATCAACATAATTATTAACAGATATCGTGTACATATATATTATAGTTTATATTTAGTATTTATCTCTTCCTAGAATAAAGGGATACGATGTATTGTATATATATATACTTCATTGGAATTAATGGAAACGGGGAATTACGACTTGTATTATGGTATCAGAGCAATATACCAAAAACCCTAATTAGCTTCTCCCATACGGCGTTTCTTCTACCGCCAATATTACCTTCTGTTCTCATCTTCTTCTGATCCCACCATGACGGGAATACCTGCTAAGGAAGCCTCTTCCTCGGTCTCCAAATCATCCTTTCACCCAGCTTTCGGTGTCAATAACATCAAGAACTCAATTCCTGTCATTCTTGAACGAACCGACAGGCACTATGCCTCGTGGATGGAACTGTTTAATATCCATGTTTGTGCATACAATGTCCCGGATCACATAAACCCTAAAGTTCCACGCCCCAAAGATGTCAATGATCCCACCTGGTTGCGTCTAGACGCTATTGTTAAACAGTGGATTTATGCCACTGTTTCTTCTGATCTTCGAGAATCAATCATGAAACCAGGCGCATCTGCTCAAGATCTGTGGGACCGACTTCAGGAGATCTACCAAGACAATCGAGCCACACGCACCGTCTACTTGGAAGAACAGTTCAACTCTACTCGACTTGACTCTTTCTCCAATATTCAGGATTATTGCTCACGCCTCAAGAATCTGTCTGATCAACTTGCCAACATAGGTAATCCCATCTCAGAAACTAAAATGGTCCTTCAAATGATCTCTGGTCTCACACAGGGAGATTATGATATTGTTGCAACTTTGATACAACAAACCGACCCGCTTCCAAGCTTTAATAAAGCGTGTTCCCAACTTTTATTGGAAGAAAAACGACGCAGCAAGCACGTCACTCCTCCGCCACAAGCCATGGTCACTCAGAAGACGTCTGATTCTTCTTCTGACAACCTCTCTCGCTCACCGGACAACAACAATACATGAAATGCTTCACGAGGTCGGGGTAACTACTATGGAAATCAGCGGGGTCGGGGTCCTCAACGAGGACGAGGCAGGGGGCGTGGGCGCTCCTCAAATTCTGGACCCACCAATTATTCTTAGCCTTTCCCATGGTATCAAATGACACCGTGGTCTGTCCCTCCCTGTCCCTATCCAACAGCCGCTCCCGGTTCTCAAGCGGGTCTCCTCGGTCCTTCCCCACGACCTTCAAACAGACAACAACAAAACGGGTCTCAAGCTCACTACTCCAATGATTATGGAACACCTATGACACCGACCCAACTTGATGCTGCTTTCAACACCATGCACTTACGTCCTCCTGACAACTCTTGCTACATGGATACCGGCTCTACCTCTCATCTCACTAACGACCCATGTAACCTTTCTCATATATCTCACTTAAGTAATCCGCATTCAATTCAAGTTGGTAATGGCACAAATATTCCAACTCTTGGTCAGGGATATGCAACCCTCTCTTGTCCCAATCGTTCCTATCACCTACGCAACGTTTTCCATGTCCCTAAAATCATTAAAAACTTGGTTTCTGTTCGCAAATTTACCACTGATAATCTCCTCTCTGTTGAATTTGATCCGTTCGGTTTTTTTGTGAAGGATTTTATAAGGAAGAAGGTCCTCACGAGGCACAACAGTACCGGTGATCTTTATCCTTTCACTCCACCTACTTCCATCTCTCAATCCGTTGCTCTTCATGCTGCTTCACCTTCAACTTGGCATAATCGCTTTGGTCACCCAGGATCTTCCGTTTTTAATTTGCTTAAGTCTAGTTTTTCGAATTTTAATTCCAAGTTCAATCATAAGTGTAATGCATGTTTTTTAGGGAAATATTGTCGTTTACCATTTTCTTTATCTCATACTATTACGTTTGCTCCTTTTGATATAATCCATGCTGATTTATGGACCTCTCCTATTGAATCTAAACTTGGTCACAAATACTATCTTGTATTACTTGACGATTTTTCTGATTATCTGTGGACTTTTCCTTTACACACAAAATCTCAAGTGTTTGATGTGTATAACCAATTTCAAACCAACATCCAAACACAATTTCACAAAACCATTAAGTCCCTTCAATGTGATAATGGTAGGGAATTTAATAACTCTACGTTCAACCAGCTCTTTGTTAAAACCGGTACTCAATTCCGTTTCACATGTCCTTACACATCTCCTCAAAACGGAAAAGCTAAACGTATTATACGCACCATCAACAATATGGTACGAACCAATCTTCTTCATGCTTCATTACCTCCTTCCTTTTGGCACCATGCCCTATCTTTCGCCACATACATACTCAACATCCTACCCACTACCACTATTCACAATAAAACACCCACTGAAGTTCTATACCTACGAAAGCCAACCTATTTCCACCTACGCACCTTCAGATGCCTTTGTTATCCTAATATTTCTGCCACTACACCAAATAAATTGGCTGCCCGATCCATTCCCTCCCTCTTCCTTGGGTACCCCCCTAATCATCGTGGTTACCTTTGTCACACTTTATTTGATGACAAACCCATCATTTCACGCCATGTTACCTTTGACGAAAACACATTTCCCTACCAAAATCGATCTTCTTATCCTCCTTCATCTTATGATTTTCTCGATGATGTCCCCCCTTCCCCATATTTATTTCATCATCTCCAAGATACCTCTTTTCCTCACAATACTTCTACCGCTAACCCCATCACGGATAGCCCTCATTTCAGTCCACACTCGAGCCCTCTAAATTCACAACCCTCCTCGGCCCATAGCAGCCCTCCAGCTTCTGATACGGATTCCGTCAGCCCATAGGCTCCTCCACCTTCGGTCCAACATCCAATGACCACTCGTTCCAGGAGTGGTATACACAAACCAAACCCAAAATATTCCCTCCACACCAACCATATTTCTCCTATTCCTTCTAGTCCTAAGTCCGCTCTTCTTGATCACAATTGGAATCGTGCCATGCAAACTGAATTTAATGCTTTACTTAAACAGGATACGTGGGATTTGGTTCCTAGACCATCTAATACCAATGTTATTGGATGTCATTGGATTTTTTTGGCACAAGTTCAACTCAGATGGTTCTCTCGAACGATACAAGGCACGGCTCGTTGTAAATAGCAAATCCCAAGAAGTAGGAGTTGATTGTGATGAAACTTTCAGTCCCGTGGTTAAACCCGTAACCATACGAACGGTCTTAAGCCTTGCTCTAAGTCGTCAATGGCCGGTTCACCAACTTGATGTCAAAAATGCTTTCCTTCATGGAACTCTCAATGAAACTGTATACATGCATCAACCACCGGGTTTTTCTCATCCATCCTTTCCTGGTTATGTCTGCAAGCTACGTAAATCTCTCTACGGTTTAAAACAAGCACCGCGAGCGTGGTATCAGCGATTTGCGCATTACTTATTACACATCGGTTTTGTGTGTAGCAAAAGTGACACATCTCTCTTCACGTATCGACGCAACAATGACTATCTTATCTCCTCGTTTATGTCGACGATATCGTGCTCACAACGTCTTCCTCAACACTTAAAGCCGATATTATTGCCTCCCTCAAATCAGAATTCGACATGAATGATCTTGGCAAACTCACCTATTTCTTAGGTATCTAAGTTACCTATTCCAAGGGTAATATGCTCCTGTCTCAAGAAAAATATGCCACTGAGATTATCAAACGTGCCAAGATGGAGAATTGCAAATCAGCCGCTACACCTGTTGATACTAGCTCCAAATTAAGTGCATCCGCGGGTGATTTGGTTCCTGATCCTTCTGCTTACCGACGACTGGCAGGGGCCCTTCAATACTTAACATTTACTCGCCCGGATATATCCTATGCTGTCCAACAGATTTGTTTATTCATGCATGCACCGCGGGAGCCACATCTCAATGCTTTAAAACGAATCATACGCTATTTAAAGGGTACTTTGCACTTCGGCTTACACCTGTACTCATCCAAACCTTCTAAGCTTGTTGCCTACACCGATACTGATTGGGGTGGGTGTCCAGACACTCGACGTTCAACCTCCGGCTACTGCGTTTTTCTTGGCGATAATTTGATATCATGGTCCGCAAAGCGACAACCTACCTTATCCCGTTCAAGTGTCGAAGCCGAATATCGAGGCGTAGCTAATGTTGTTGCTGAAGCTTGTTGGTTGCGCAATTTACTACTCGAACTTCACACGCCACTCAAAGCTGCTACGTTGGTTTATTGTGACAATGTCTCCGCTGTTTACCTTTATGGTAATCCTGTTCAACACCAACGAACGAAACACATCGAAATGGATATACACTTTTTTCGCGATAAAGTTGCTCTCGGGCATGTTCGAGTTCTCCATGTTCCCTCTGCTTACCCGTACGCCGATATCTTCACCAAAGGTCTTCCCCGCCAACTATTTTTGGATTTCAGATCCAGTTTGAGCATCCGTCCTCCTCCCGCTCCAACTGATGGGGGCTATTAACAGATATCGTGTACATATATATTATAGTTTATATTTAGTATTAATCTCTTCCTAGAATAAAGGGATACGATGTATTGTATATATATATATATATATATATATACTTCATTGGAATTAATGGAAACGGGGAATTACGACTTGTATTAATAATGTTATGGGAAGATGAATTTAACAAACAAATACGTAACATTGGCTTCTAATGGTTGTATAATATGAGCTTGACTGGTAATTGAAAGCTCAAAGAGAAACAGCAATAACATGTACGAAATTAGGCTTTGTAATGCAACTATTTGTGCAAGAAGCAGATGTGCTTCATCTCCATATATCACCTTTAGTAATGGGATCCCAAGGATCAAAGTATTGGGTAATATTGATAAAGAAATACCTATCGAGTTTAAGTGTCCATTAGGTCTAACTTTAGTAATTATAGCAACCGGTTTAAGTGTGCAATTGATCTGACAGGCTTCCTGAAAATTATGCAAATGTTTCGTTTCCTTCTCTATGAAATAGTCAAACGAATCAAACGAATCATAAAGTTTAAGTGTGCAATTGATCTGACAGGCTTCCTGAGCTTTCGGTGTCTTCCCCGTCTTTACAAAAGTAACCCGCTTTTGTTTCCCGAGAACACAAGATTCACAAAATTCAGTTTCAACTTTCTTCAAGTCTGGAAACTTCCCTTTCTGAGCCAACATCTTCAATCCCTTATTGCTCATGTGTCCGAGTCGTTGGTGCCATAAATTAGATGGACTCGGATTTGTGGTTACGGCATGAACACCATCACTAGGTATCTCTACCATGTATAGAGTGCCTTTCTTCTTTCCTTTGGCAATCACCAAGTTGCCTTTGATCACTTTCCATTGTCCACCCCCAAAGTGAACATCAAACCCTTCATCATCCAACTTACCAATTGAGATCAACTTTCTCCTTAAGTTTGGAATAACCCTGACATCTTTTAATGTCCACGTGGTTCCTAAGGAGATCTTCAAATCTACGTCTCCCATACCCGTAATATCAAGCACTTGATCATCAGCCAAACGAACTTTTCCAAGAGCACCTGTTTGTAGGTTCTTGACCATATCTGGGCATGAGACGGCATGGAAAGAAGCACCTGAATCCATAATCCAGGATTCTGCCGAATTCTCAACGCAACATATGAGATAATCTTCCGAATCTTCAGAGGATACATTGTTTACTTCTTTCTTTTCAGCTTGTGGTTTTGGGCATTGGCTTCTAAAGTGACCTTTTTCTTTGCAATTCCAGCATTCAATGTCTTTTCTGGTTTTTGACTGTCCCCTTTTTCTGGACTTTGATCTGCCTCGACCACGTCCTCTTTCATTTTTTCTTCCTCTACTTTCTGTATGCAATATAGAACTAGAACTAGAAGTCTCACCATTGCTTCTCCGTCTGATATCTTCATTTACAATCAAGTCACGAATACTCTCGAAAGTGAGTTTGGTAGTGCCAGATGCACTACTAACAGCTGTGACTGTGCCTGACCAACTGTCGGGTAAAGATGATAAAAGGAGGAGCGCTTGTACTTCATCTTCAAACTTTATTGCAACTGAGGCTAAACGAGAGATAATTGAGTTAAACTCGTTTATGTGAGCGGTAACTGACATGCCTTCCTTCATCTTGGTGTTAACCAATTGTTTGATGAGGAACACTTTGTTGGAAGCGGACGGCTTCTCGTACATGTTGGACAAAGCCTTAAATACTCCATAAGTAGTTGTTTCATTGACAATGTTATACGCAACACTCTTCGCCAATGAAAGCCTAACTACGCCCAAGGCTTGTTGATCCAACAACTTCCAATCTTCATCATACATGTCATCTGGTTGTACGCCCAACATAGGCAAATGCAAACTTTTCTGATACAGCATATCTTCAATTTGCATTTTCCAAAAGCCATAATCGGTACCATCAAACTTCTCAATTTTAATTTTACCGTCTTCTGCCATTTTAACGGACAAAATGCACTTTTCTTTCAGAAATTAAGGGTGAAAAATGCAATTTTTCTGAAATTCAAGGGCTAAACTGCAATTTTCTGAAAGTTCGGGGGCTAAACTGCAATTTTCAAAAAGTTTAGGGGCTAAAATGCAATTTTCTGAAAGTTCGGGGGCTAAACTGCAATTTTCAGAAAGTTCAGGGACCTGACTGCAATTTTCTGAAAGTTCAGGGACCGGTTTTGCAAATTCTGGAACTTCATAGACCTGTTTTGCAAATTCTGGAACTTCAGGGACCTATTTTGCAAATTCTGGAACTTCAGGGACTTATTTTGCAAATTCTGGAACTTCAGGGACCTATTTTGCAAATTCTGGTACTTCAGGGACCTGTTTTGCAAATTCTGGAACTTCAAGGACCTGTTTTGCAACTTCTGGAACCTCAGGGACCTGTTTTGCAATTCCTGAAACTTCAGGGACCTGTTTTGCAAAATGCTACAGTACCGCTACAGTGTCGTCTTCTCCGGTGAAACTCCGGTGCTACAGTGTCGTCTTCTCCGGCGACTCCGGCGCTACAGTGTCGTCTTTTCCGGCGATCTGGTCTCTTCTGTCACTATTCCGGCAAACGTTTGACCGGCGATTTGGAGGTCTTCCGGTGGTCGAAAAATTCCAAAAAATATATTTTCGGAATCTGCGGAACGAGACCTTTCCAACGGCGTAAACCAAAATCGTTTTTGAGACAAAAAAATTTTCGACCCAAAAACAGAAAATCACTCTCTGGAGCTATACCAAGGCTCTGATACCACTTGTTAGGATCGAGACACTTAGCATACGAACACTAAACTCACACACTCGGCTCACAAATTAAGAACACAAGAATTTAACGTGGTTCGGTCCAAAATGACCTACGTCCACGGCGGATAACTAGGAATGTATATTGCTTCTGTGTTTATTTGTGTTGTGGTACATGTTGTTCTTCAACTAATGGCCTATTTATACATGTTTTGAGGTGCACTATTAACAATGGAAACATAAGAAATTTTCCTTCAATAATAGGGGCTGCACCAATTTCTTTACCAAACTTCTTTGACATTCACCAACCTCACCAACCAAGTTAAAAGTCTTCACTTTCACATAACAATCTCCCACTTGAAGATTTTTAACATCGTAGTCTTTATCTACCGTCCATTTCTTGCAACAATTCTTCAATCTCTCACTTGAAGCCACGGAACAATCTTCACCTGTGCTTCAACTGTGAATTCCAAATAAAACACTTTCGATCTTAGCTCATTCTTAGTTACCCTGGCCTTCTCTTCAATGATCCTGAAGGCCAGTTGAAGATATGCAGAGCTTCAACTTCTCTAAGGTAACAACCTTAGTTAACATATCAGCTGGATTTTCAGTTCCTTTGATCTTCTTCAACTTCAGAGTGCTATCATTAATTTTTTCTCTGATGAAGTGATATCTCAGCTGTATGTGCTTTGTCTTCGAATGGAAGACCGGATTCTTTGCAAGGTGTATTGCACTTTGATTATCACAAAACAGTGCACAATCAACTTGTTCCTTGCCAAGTTCTTCGAGAAAGTTATTCAACCATATAAGCTCTTTGCTTGCTTCAGCAACTGCCATATACTCTGCTTCTGTGGTTGAAAGGGCAACACTTTTATGGAGTTTAGACATCCAACTTACTGCAGTGCCTCCCACTGTAAAGACATACCCGGTAGTGCTTTTGTATGAGTCTTTGCAACCACCAAGGTCTGCATCTGCAAAACCCTTCAGAATGACATCTTTCCCTTTAAAATGCAATGCCACTTTTGAAGTCCCCTTCAAATATCTTAGAAGCCATTTAACTGCTTCCCAATGTTCTCTCCCCGGATTGGACATAAATCGACTAACAACTCCCACTGCATGTGCAATATCTGGTCTCGTGCATATCATTGCATACATGAGACTACCAACTGCAGATGCATAAGGTACTTTAGCCATTTCTTTCTTGTCTTCATCTGATTTGGGTGACTGAACTTTAGAAAGCTTAAAGTGACTTCCCAAAGGTGTGCTTCTGATCTTGGCATCTTTAAGGCTGAATTTCTCTAATACTTTCTCAATGTATTTCTCTTGAGAGAGTGTCAAAGAGCCATCTTCTTTGTTTCTGAAAATACTCATCCCGAGTATTTGGTTTGCAGCTCCCAAGTCTTTCATCTCGAATTCTTCAGACATTTGCTTCTTTAACTTCTTGATCTCTGTCTTGTCTGAGCCTGCAATCAACATATCATCTACATAGAGTAGTAGAATGATATAAGAACCCTTAAACTTCTTGATGTAACAGCAATGGTCATTGTCACATCTCTTGTAACCAACTCTTCTCATGAAGTTATCAAACTTCAAATACCATTGTCTGGGCGCTTGCTTCAGACCATACAAGCTCTTCTTCAATTTACACACCAAGTTTTCTTTGCCTTTAATCTGAAAACCCTCTGGTTGTGTCATGTAAATTTCTTCATCTAGGTCACCATGTAGAAAAGCTGTCTTGACATCTAGCTGCTCTAGATGCAAACCTTCTGCTGCTACAATGCTGAGAACAAGTCTGATAGTGGTCATCTTCACTACTGGAGAGAATATTTCATTGAAATCGATTCCCTCTTTCTGTTGAAAGCCCTTGACTACTAATCTTGCTTTGTACCGTTTGGTACCATCATGTTCATCCTTGACCCTGAAAACCCATTTGTTTTGAAGAGCCTTCTTCCCGGATGGAAGCTTCGTTAGAAGCCAGGTCTTGTTCTTCTCAAGCGACTTCATTTCATCTTTCATTGCTAGCTCCCACTGCAATGAATCTTTCAACCTCTTAGCTTCAGAGTAACACTGGGGTTCACCATTTTCTGTCAAAAGAATGTAGTTGACAGATGGTGAGTATCTTTGTGGTGGTCTGATGACTCTGGAAGATCTTCTTGGTTGAACTTGAGGTGTGACTGGGGACTCTGGAGCTGGAGGGCTGGTTTCTTCATCTTCAGAGTCATTTCTGGATTCATCCTCTGAGCTCCCACTGTCAGTTGAATCATCCCCAGATTCAGGGATTTCAACTGAAACTTCTTTCTTCTTTTCACCACCTTCATATTCAACGTACTCCTTCTGGACTTCTGGACTTTTGTTGTTCATGTCTTTGTATAACTCGGCTTCGTTAAAGGTGACATTCTTGCTTCGGATTATCTTTCTGCTTTCACTATCCCAAAGCCTGTAACCCATTTCATCTGACCCATAACCAATGAATGTGCACTTCTTGGTCTTTGAATCAAGTTTATCCCTGTCACCATCTTTTAACAAACTGTAAGCAGTACAACCAAAGACTTTTAGGTGTTTGAGACTTACTTCCTTCCCTTGCCACATTTCCTCCGGCAATTTAAGATCCAAGGGAACACACGGTGAACGGTTGATCAAGTAGGCTGCAGTGTTAACTGCATCAGCCCAGAATGTCTTTGGTAAACCAGCATTCAACCTCATGCTTCTAGCCCTTTCATTCAGAGTTCTATTCATTCTCTCAGCTACACCATTTTGCTGAGGGGTTCCTGGGACTGTCTTGATCATCTTTATCCCTTGTTTGGCACAATAGTCAACAAACTCCTTGCTTATGTATTCACCACCATTATCCGACTTCAGGCATTTTACCTTCAAATCAGTTTCATTTTCAACAGCAGATTTCCATATCTTAAAAGTATCAAATACATCAGATTTATTTTTAAGAAAATAGACTCATACCTTGCGTGTTGAATCATCAATAAAGGTTACATAGTAGTTTTTGCCTCCTAGGGATGAAACTGGTGTTGGTCCAAATACATCCGAGTGAACAAGCTCCAACTTCTGAGCTTTCGGTGTCTTCCCCGTCTTTACAAAAGTAACCCGCTTTTGTTTCCCGAGAACACAAGATTCACAAAATTCAGTTTCAACTTTCTTCAAGTCTGGAAACTTCCCTTTCTGAGCCAACATCTTCAATCCCTTATTGCTCATGTGTCCGAGTCGTTGGTGCCATAAATTAGATGGACTCGGATTTGTGGTTACGGCATGAACACCATCACTAGGTATCTCTACCATGTATAGAGTGCCTTTCTTCTTTCCTTTGGCAATCACCAAGTTGCCTTTGATCACTTTCCATTGTCCACCCCCAAAGTGAACATCAAACCCTTCATCATCCAACTTACCAATTGAGATCAACTTTCTCCTTAAGTTTAGAATAACCCTGACATCTTTTAATG
Source organism: Cichorium intybus (assembly GCA_023525715.1). Taxonomy (NCBI): domain Eukaryota; kingdom Viridiplantae; phylum Streptophyta; class Magnoliopsida; order Asterales; family Asteraceae; genus Cichorium; species Cichorium intybus. Next base: position 25,202,141 of record CM042010.1, on the reverse strand, counting down.
TCCACGTGGTTCCTAAGGAGGTCTTCAAATCTACGTCTCCCATACCCGTAATATCAAGCACTTGATCATCAGCCAAACGAACTTTTCCAAGAGCACCTGTTTGTAGGTTCTTGACCATATCTGGGCATGAGACGGCATGGAAAGAAGCACCTGAATCCATAATCCAGGATTCTGCCGAATTCTCAACGCAACATATGAGATAATCTTCCGAATCTTCAGAGGATACATTGTTTACTTCTTTCTTTTCAGCTTGTGGTTTTGGGCATTGGCTTCTAAAGTGACCTTTTTCTTTGCAATTCCAGCATTCAATGTCTTTTCTGGTTTTTGACTGTCCCCTTTTTCTGGACTTTGATCTGCCTCGACCACGTCCTCTTTCATTTTTTCTTCCTCTACTTTCTGTATGCAATATAGAACTAGAACTAGAAGTCTCACCATTGCTTCTCCGTCTGATATCTTCATTTACAATCAAGTCACGAATACTCTCGAAAGTGAGTTTGGTAGTGCCAGATGCACTACTAACAGCTGTGACTGTGCCTGACCAACTGTCGGGTAAAGATGATAAAAGGAGGAGCGCTTGTACTTCATCTTCAAACTTTATTGCAACTGAGGCTAAACGAGAGATAATTGAGTTAAACTCGTTTATGTGAGCGGTAACTGACATGCCTTCCTTCATCTTGGTGTTAACCAATTGTTTGATGAGGAACACTTTGTTGGAAGCGGACGGCTTCTCGTACATGTTGGACAAAGCCTTAAATACTCCATAAGTAGTTGTTTCATTGACAATGTTATACGCAACACTCTTCGCCAATGAAAGCCTAACTACGCCCAAGGCTTGTTGATCCAACAACTTCCAATCTTCATCATACATGTCATCTGGTTGTACGCCCAACATAGGCAAATGCAAACTTTTCTGATACAGCATATCTTCAATTTGCATTTTCCAAAAGCCATAATCGGTACCATCAAACTTCTCAATTTTAATTTTACCGTCTTCTGTCATTTTAACGGACAAAATGCACTTTTCTTTCAGAAATTAAGGGTGAAAAATGCAATTTTTCTGAAATTCAAGGGCTAAACTGCAATTTTCTGAAAGTTCGGGGGCTAAACTGCAATTTTCAAAAAGTTTAGGGGCTAAAATGCAATTTTCTGAAAGTTCGGGGGCTAAACTGCAATTTTCAGAAAGTTCAGGGACCTGACTGCAATTTTCTGAAAGTTCAGGGACCGGTTTTGCAAATTCTGGAACTTCATAGACCTGTTTTGCAAATTCTGGAACTTCAGGGACCTATTTTGCAAATTCTGGAACTTCAGGGACTTATTTTGCAAATTCTGGAACTTCAGGGACCTATTTTGCAAATTCTGGTACTTCAGGGACCTGTTTTGCAAATTCTGGAACTTCAAGGACCTGTTTTGCAACTTCTGGAACCTCAGGGACCTGTTTTGCAATTCCTGAAACTTCAGGGACCTGTTTTGCAAAATGCTACAGTACCGCTACAGTGTCGTCTTCTCCGGTGAAACTCCGGTGCTACAGTGTCGTCTTCTCCGGCGACTCCGGCGCTACAGTGTCGTCTTTTCCGGCGATCTGGTCTCTTCTGTCACTATTCCGGCGAACGTTTGACCGGCGATTTGGAGGTCTTCCGGTGGTCGAAAAATTCCAAAAAATATATTTTCGGAATCTGCGGAACGAGACCTTTCCAACGGCGTAAACCAAAATCGTTTTTGAGACAAAAAAATTTTCGACCCAAAAACAGAAAATCACTCTCTGGAGCTATACCAAGGCTCTGATACCACTTGTTAGGATCGAGACACTTAGCATACGAACACTAAACTCACACACTCGGCTCACAAATTAAGAACACAAGAATTTAACGTGGTTCGGTCCAAAATGACCTACGTCCACGGCGGATAACTAGGAATGTATATTGCTTCTGTGTTTATTTGTGTTGTGGTACATGTTGTTCTTCAACTAATGGCCTATTTATACATGTTTTGAGGTGCACTATTAACAATGGAAACATAAGAAATTTTCCTTCAATAATAGGGGCTGCACCAATTTCTTTACCAAACTTCTTTGACATTCACCAACCTCACCAACCAAGTTAAAAGTCTTCACTTTCACATAACATGACATAGGGACCAAAAGCGTTATAAAATATCGAAATGAGAACCAATATTGCAACCCAATTCCTTTCGTGACCGAAACCAAAAAAAAATTAGAGATACTCAAGGACTAAAATTGCAATTATAATTATATTATAATTATATATTATATATTATATATTATATACTAATTATATACTAAGTATATACAATTCCCGCCGCTTAACTTGCGCCTTTTTACTGTTCCTTTCATGGTTTTTCTAACTTACGCCTTGCTTACCCTCAAGCTACCGGTTGGTATAAACTTCCTTTCTCCTTTCTGCCTTCTTCTCTTTCACCCTCGCCTACCCTCCAGCTGCCCAGTTTCATGTTTGGCATTCTATTTCTCTTTCTTTTATATATGCTTCATGTATGTTGGTTTGTAGATGCATACACTTGGCTTTCCTCGCCAACGATCACCAAACAAGAAGGTTAGCGATGTTAATTTTTTTATAAGTTCATGGGTTTTTATGCTTTCCTTACAGATGTGGTTCTCCTTTTTGAAAGTGATTTTTTTCCATTTAAACATCATTCTGTTTACGCAGACCAAAATGATGTTCTCATGTCTTTTACATATCATTGGTATTTGCTTCACTTCTCTGCACACCAACTGTTTGGTATTCTGTCTCATGATTCTCATGTATATTCTGAAAAGTTTACCTCTTACTATCATCTCATGATTATTATAATTTATTTGAAATCCAACATCACATATACAATGTTTAGAAAGGCAGTAAAACTCAGCATGAGACTGTTGACTTGAAGATGTTTACTTTTCTACCATTTGTTTTTTATTTCATCTCTGTATGCTTTACGATCCCATTTGATATTTCTTTTGAGTTTAAAGCCCTTTGTTTGTTATGAATCAAAAACCATATCCGCAGCAAAGCGCGGGCACCTTACGCTCGTTTACTCTAAAGTTTGCTAATTACCAAAAAAAATTAGAGATACTCAAGGACTAAAATTGCAATTTAATCTAAAGTTTACTAATTATTATAAACTAGGGTTTGGATCTGTCCGCGCGATGCTGCGGAAGCCCAATATATTGTAAAATGTAGCTCAACAAAAAAACAAATTATGTAAGGAACGAAAAATGTAACTTTAAAATATAATAAGGGATCAGAATCGCAATTTACAAAATACCAATAAAATAACTTTATAATAAATCGGGATAAAACAATTAATTCGAAATTAATTGAGGGGAAAAAACGTAAATATAAAAGTTTACTATAAAAAGAATCAAAAGTGTTATTTCCAAATAGAAGTTTATTTGTATTTTGTATTAAATCCTTTAACAATTATACCATAATCTTCATCTAGTAATTCTGATTCTGAAAATAGCAACTCAAATGAACAGTAAAATCGTCTCACAATCGAAAGTTACAGTTTAATATATATATATATATATATATATATATATATATATATATATATATATATATATATATATATATATATATATATATATATATATATATATATATATACTAGGTTAAAAACCCGTGTAATACACGGGATGATTAAAAAATATATAAAATAATATGAAAAATATCAATATTACAGATGATAAAATTGTCATTTGTGAATTTTATTTATTTTGACATTTTATATGATATGATAAATTAGAAAAATGGTCCCTATTTATTTTTTAACAATGTACTTTTCTTGCATGTTAACCGTAAAATAACAATGTACTTTGATTGCTATAAATGGAATGCAAAATCCAAGTAGAATGCTATAATCAATTACTCTACAATTTAGGTTAAAGATTAAATTATACATGAAAAAAACTCATTAATCTGAAAGTTTAAGAGAATCCAAATGTGATAATCGGTAAAATGTGATAATTGGTAAAAAAAACAAATAATTGATATTATATTTTAAATGTAAGTATATTACTTAAAGATATAAATGGAAAAGTAGGTTGCTAATTCTCACAACTTGCAATATGATGTTTACCTTAACCAGGGTTAGCCATAGTATTACTTAAAAAACTTACAAATCTCAGGTTAATCTCAAGAAAAAAACAAAAAAATGTGAACAATCATCTTACATCATCGGACTCCTATTTCTCTTCAACTTTCTCCTCTTTCTTTGGTTCAGCAGAAACTGCAGCAACATGTGCACCACCACCACCACCACCACCACCACCACGGAACTGAAGCCACTTTTTCTTTTCCAGATGCAATGAATTCGGTAATATCTTTACCCTTGACTTCAGACAAGAGCAATTCAATTCTAACTTCGTCGGCATCAGTTGCAAATGCACATTGTGATGCTAGTAGCTCGTATCATGAGCAAGTTTACTCGGTAGTTGTAAATGAGATCTCGAAGATAGAAAATCTACGAACTTTGAAACTAATAGGGATACCTAAACCGAGGATTTTCTTCAAATCTTCACCGGATGGGCTGGTGTTACCTCCTAAGAGAGCCAACAAATACGCTGCGACGACCTTTGTTCTGGAAAATGAAACATCAAAAAATCAGTAAAAATCGCATTCCGTTAATCACCATTACCACCCAAATACTGGACAAGATCGCATTTTCTTCGGATCAAAACAAACAACAAAGACATTATGGAGAGTAATGAAAACGAATTTCTAAGCAAAGATCGGAAACTTAGAGAAATCATTGAAATTAGTTTTCTCAAAACTTATGGTAAGATGTTTCGCCTATATCGAACATATTACACGTATACTTGTTACAGCCACTGTGTATCTTCTGTGAATCGATATTGAGAAAGGACCATCCGAGATTTAGGGATGCATTTTGAGGTTGGCGAACACAGATACGATATTGATATCGGACGTATGGGGACTTGCAGACTCGATTAGTGGAGACTGGAGAGGGTGGATGGGGAGAGATTGGTGGGTAGCATTAAGGAAATCGTCTTTCAAACAATTGATTTTGAATTTGAATTAATGCCTAAACCGATCATTAAGGAGATGGAGCAATGATCACGGGATTGAGAATTTCAACGAAAATCGGAGATTTTTCCGATCATCAAGGAGTCTTAGAGAAACCGACGAAAATATTTTTTTTTTTTTGAAAAAATCCAAAAATCTATAAAAATGACAAGTGTACAAAAGGCCTTAGAAAATGACACGTGTCAAAAGTTATTTCTATTTATTAGGTATAGTGTATATATATATATATATATATATATATATATATATATATATATATATATATATATATATATATATATATATATATATATATATATATATATATATATATATATATAATTATATATATATATATATATATATATATATATATATATATAGGGAGAGGTTCAAACGAGGACAATTAAAAGGTTGAGAACGCGAGGACAATTCTAGACCAATCATTTCACAATGGTATAATAGTAATCTTAATATATCTATATTAGTAAATAAAATCAAGATAATTATAAGTTACCTAAAATAATGGGATTAGTTATAATTATTTTCTTGAATATAGTTTTTTTGAATTTTCATGGTTTTTTTTTTTTGCTTTTTTTTTAATTTTCGTCACTGAATTTAGTCGGGTTTTTTTTTTAATTTTCGTCATTGAATTTAGTGTATAACTAGTCGACATTGGCAATGAAGTAAAATTCATCAACGAATATTCGTACATGGATATGTATCATGACAAACTCGATGTAATTCATTAATGAATATACGTAAATAACATTGACATTACAGTAAACTTGGCATTACAGTGAATATTCGTCACTGAATTTAGTGAATAAGCATTCGACATTGGCATTACAGTAAAATTCATCAATGAATATTTGTACATGGGATATGTAACATGACAATTCGATGAAATTCGTACATGAATAACATGATTTATTATACTAATGAATGCAAAATCAACAAGTAATATGATTATTCATCAATGAATACAATGTTTGGATATACTAAACCCCTAAATTCATCAATGAATGATGAAAAATCAACAAGAAATATGATTATTCATCAATGAATTTAACATAACTAAATAACTAATGAATGTAAAATCATTAAGTAACATGATCAACCTATGGTCTCAAAAAATATGAAGCATCTGCATCAACATTGTTCATGGTCTAAAAAATATGAAGCATCTTCTAGGTCTGCTTATGTTTGCTCCTTCTTGTACATATGCCACCTGTGTGCAATCTAGAAAATTTTGAGAACAAAGTTTCTGATGTAGCTCAACGTGATACAACTGTCCATATAACCATAAATCAGTAACATATATAATCATTAACGAATACAACTGAGAGTTATACATCTAAACATATAATCATCAATAAATAACATCATTGATGAATATGTATTAACATTCATTGACGAATACTCGTATGAATCATCTTTACATGTGTATTAATTGATGAATACTTGTATGAATCATCTTTACATGTGTATTCATTGATGAATACACATCAAATCATCAATGAATACTAACTAGCACAAAATATACATCAATTCATCAATGAAACATGTATAATCATAAATAAATACATAATTTCAGTTAAAAATTAATGTCTCTAATCAATTAATTTAAAAGAATTAAGTTCATCGTACTCTCAAATCAATTAAAAATCTTAAATAAAACTTACGTTAGGGATATAAAATAACTCCATTTTTAAACCATTTTACCTCAAGGTTCTGACTACGAATTTGAAGTAATGGCAATATAATTTCAACATTAAATGCTTCGATCACCACTAGGATAACAATCTCATTGAATGATTGGAAGTTATAAATCACAAAAATGAGAAATAACATTTGGTAATAGAATAAAGTGTAAATGTAAAATCAAGTGAGAAAATTCTAATTATATGAGAGTTAAAAGTAAAAATGCATTATCTTTATTTTGTTTGCAAAAAAACATACACGTACTTCAAATTGCAAACAATTGATGCCTTTTTTAAGGTAGATTCCAGACCTAAATCGTTTAATATGTTGGGATTGTTTTATATTTACTAACGCAAGTCACAATATGTGGTTTAACAAACTTCCGTAATTTGAATTATTCTAAAATACGAAGAGAAAGTCGCATCCAGGAAATTAAGTAACGTAATTATAGATATCCAAGAGCATCATATGCGGAATTCAAAATGTTTGAATGCAGTGATCTGATTTATAAAATTAAAACTAGAGCTCAATTTAAACTTTTTAAAAACCGTTTTGATGAAGCAGAGTTTCAAATTTTCATACCAGTAGTTTTCTAACGAGAGTCGCATATCCGGTATGAACGGCGACGAACAAAGCAGTAATGTCGGCTTTGATGTCCTGGTATTCAAACGTTGTTGTTGTTGTGAATGTCGCCGAAGAAGATCTAGACCAGAAAGACGGGCATTTGTGTCGCTTTTATGAGGCCAGCAATCAAGATATATAGAGAGAAAGTGTGAAGGAATGAAGGTGTCCGGCTGGTTTTGAAGGCCGTGATGAACAATCGTGGCATGCTATTCTAAAAAATCAATTTAGGGTTCCTTTGTTCTAATAGATGCATAATTATGTAGGAGAGAGAGACAAAGAGATATTTTAAGAGAGAAAAGCAGGAAACTATAAGGAAATGATTTCAAGTTGTTGTTTCCATTGAAGCAAATACAAGAATATATACAAATGAGGATCTGATAATTTAGGATCTGTGACAATAAAATAAGGAATACTAAAGCTAACTTTATCTACAATTGACTAAGCTATATTTGACTAATGGATAAAACATGTGCCGATAATTTAGGATATGTATCAATAAAATAAGGAAGACTAAAGCTAACTTTATCTACAATTGACTAAGCTATCTTTGACTAATGAATAAAAAGATGCTATGTGTTAATAGGCTCCCTCAAGATGGACGATCTGGACGATCTGGAATGGAGTCCAATCTTGGATGTAAGACTATGAAACCTGTGGTGTAGTAGAGGTTTTGTTAAAGCATCAGCGAGTTGATCATCGCCATTGATGTGGGTGACGCGTATAGATCTATCTTGTACCTTTTCTCGAACGAAGTGAAAGTCAAGAGCTAAATGTTTCATTCTTGAATGAAAAACAGGATTAGCAGAATAGTGAGTGGCACTAAGGTTATCACAAAAAATAGTTGGTGTTACGATTGATCGGTAACCAAGTTCAGGGAGGAGTGAAATTATCCATTGGACTTCAGTAGTAGTTGATGCGACAGCTCTAAATTCTGCTTCAGTTGAGGACCGTGCTAACGTGGGTTGACGTTTAGAGCTCCATGCAATTGGGTTTGACCCAAGGTAGACGATGTAACCGGTGGTACTTCTATATGTTTCTTTGTCACCTGCCCAATCTGCATCAGTAAAAGCATGTAAGTGTAATGGGGAGTTGTGTTGAAAAAGGAGGCCATGATGGAGAGTTCCATGTAGGTATCGTAGCAAACGTTTCAATGTAGCCCAATGAATGTCAGTAGGACGGTGCATGAACTGTGACAGTTTGTTGACAGCAAAAGCAACATCAGGGCGTGTAAGTGACAAGTATTGTAGTGCGCCAACCAATGATCTGTAGTCTGTTTGTGTGGGCATAGGTTTTTCGTCATTGATTGTAAGTTGTAGGGAGGATGACATCGGGGTGGTTGTCGGTTTACAGTCACTCATGTTGGCTTTATGAAGAAGATCAAGAATATACTTGGATTGAGAAAGAAATAGACTGGTGGAATGGTGAAGAACTTCAACACCAAGAAAATAAGACAAGGTTCCTAGATCCTTTAAGGAGAAGCATTTGGCTAGGGAATTAATGAAAGACGAGACATCAGATGTGTTGGGTCCCGTGATGATGATGTCATCGACGTATACAAGGATGTAAATGGATGAATTGCTAGAGTAATGAACAAAAAGAGAAGGATCAGAGATTGTGGGCTTAAATTTTACGAAAAGAAGAAAGGATTTGAGTTTATTGTACCAAGCACGAGATGCTTGGCGGAGGCCATATATGGGTTTATTGAGTTTACATACGTGTTTGGGAAAAGATGGGTCAATAAAACCAGGGGGTTGAGACATATAGACAGATTCGGTGAGATTTCCTTGCAAGAAGGCGTTGTTGATGTCTAGTTGTCGTAGACACCAGTTTTGAGATGTGGCAAGAGAGAGGATAATGCGTAAAGATGCAGGTTTAACGACTGGGCTAAAAGTTTCGATGTAATCGATTCCTGGTCGTTGGTGGAAACCTTTAGCGACTAATCTGGCTTTCAGGCGATCAACAGTTCCGTCTGGGTTGAATTTAGTGCGATAAACCCACTTGCAACCGACAAGATTAGGGGCTGAATCGTGAGGAACAAGGGTCCAAGTGTGGTTGCGTAACAAAGCATCATACTCAGATTGCATGGCTTGACGCCAAGCTGGTTGTTTTAATGCTTGAGTGATTGTATAAGGTTCAAGACAAGATTGTATAACTGATGTGTAAAGGATAAAGTCATTTTTGTAATATTTTGGATTTGGTTTTCGATATTTGGGAAGAGGCTGTGGAGCCGGGGGCTGTGGGGCCGGGTGTTGTGGGGCCGGGGGAGTGGGAGGTGGATCAGGTTGAGGGATTGGAGTTATGGCTGGAGTGGGTGCGGGTGATACTGGTATGAGATTAAGATGGAGCATGTGTTTGGATTTGGTGTTTGTGGGGTTTTGGTGTTAGTTAGGGATGTGTAGGGAAAGTCAGTTTCAACGAAATGTACATGTCTTGAAGTGTAAATTTTTTTTGTGATTGGATCGAGAAGATGGTAGGCACTTTGGGAGGAGGAGTAGCTGATAAAGATGCATGGTTTAGATCGGGGTTGAAGCTTGTGATTGGAGTATAGACGTAACCATGGGTAAGCTAGACAACCAAAGCTTCTGAGTTTGTTATAGTTTGGTAGTGTTTTGAAGAGGCGAAAGTAAGGAGAATCGTTGTTGAGAGTTTGTGTGGGAAGTCGGTTAATGAGATATGTTGCTGTAGTGGCAGCAAAAGTCCAAAAGGTTAAGGGCATGCTTGCGTGAGACAGTAGGGATAGAGCAGTCTCAACTATATGGCGATGTCTACGTTCGGCGTAACCATTGTCTTCAGGGGTGTGAGGAGGAGAGGTGAGGTGAGATATGCCACATGAAGATACACTACAAGAAAACAGCGATTTAGCAACGGACGAATTCCGTTGCTAAACCTTGAAATTACGTTGCTAAATTGGTTTTGCAACGAAAATTGTTATGGAACTGTTCCGTTACAATAAATCCCGTAGCGAATGAGTTTGCTACGAACTTTTATTTCCGTAGCAACTTTGTTATGGCCTGATTCCGTAGCGCATGTATTCCGAAGCGAATTCCGTAGGTGGACTCCATAGCAATTTCCGTAGCCGTTTGTCCGTAGCGAATTCCATGGTTCTTTTTCCGTTGCTAATTCTGTAGCGGGCTTCGTTGCAAATTCCGTTGCAATAATTTTGTTGCAAATTCCGTGGTCAAGCTTCTGTAGTAAAATCTGTAACAATAATTCTGTAGCAAATTCCGTGGTCAGGTTTCCGTAGTAAAATCCGTAACAATAATTCTGTAGCAAAATTCGTGGTCAAGCTTCCGTTGTAAAATCTGTGGCTATGTTTCCGTAAAAAAATCCGTAGCAATGATTCTGTAAAAATTTCTGTGGTCAAGCTTCCGTAGTAAAATCTGTAGGAATTTCCGTGGTCACGCTTCCATAGTAAAACCCATAGCAATTTCTGTGGTCAGGCTTCCGTAGTAAACTTTGTAGCAAATTCCATGGTCATGCTTTCGTAGTAAAATATGTAGCAAATTTCGTGGACAAGCTTCCGTAGTAAACTTTGTAGCAAATTCCGTGGTCATGCTTCCGTAGTAAGATCCGTTGTCAAGCTTCCGTAGTAAGATCCGTAGGTGTAATTCCGTAGCAAAACTTGTAGAAAATTTTGTTACAAAGAAAATCACGAAACAATTTACAAAAATAAATATAATTTCCAATTATTTGGTACCAATATCTTAAAACACAAATACGTAAAACAAAACAAATTTGCATAATATTAAATAAATTCAATAATTTTTATTACATGAAAAGTAAAGAAGTCTAAATCAAAATAAATACTTGCTAAAAACAAAGCAATACTATTCGATCTACTCCGTGCTCTTGTCTTTTAAGCTGTCAAAAAATAATTGGAGTTTTTTTTCAAGGTCTTCAATTTTGGAGGTGCTTTGTTCATTTTGTGTCATTAGTTGCTCAGCTTGCGTCTTTAGTAGCTCCTTCAACTTTTCATTTTGTTCTTTTTGGGCTGTCACAAATTTTTTCAGTTGAGCCAACTCGACATTCTTCTCGGATATAGTGCAAGTGCAAGTGGAATGAGGAACTCACACAAGGGATTTTCCTTTAAAGACAAACTGTAGCAAAGATGACAAAGCCTATGTGGACCTATAAAAAATGATAGGTCATCCATGAGCACATGAGATAATAGCTAAAAAAGAAATATAAAATGATAATGACACAAAGATTTACCAAGTAAAACAGGAAGAACCAACTGAAATTTAATGCACTTTCACTCCTGCAATACAATTTCCAATATTAAATAATGAATGTGATTGGATTTGTTAGAAAAAAAGACAGCACAATGGAAAGACAAAAGAAAATCAAAAGAACTCACCTAGGTCACCCATAGCATGAAGTGTAGAAATGGTAAAAAAAAAAAAAGGACATCCCCTTCTAAGCAGATCCTTGTGTGTGGATGCGAAATGAAACAAATGAGCGCAAATAACAGTGAAAACAATTGAGGTATATTTGATAAAAGCTGAGATTGAGGGTTAGTTTTGAGAACATTTCGTTATTCATATCTTGCAATCATTCATACAAGTTCTTAATAATGAAACTTGACATGAAAATTTAAACAAATTTATTAATACTCACAATGGGTGCACCCTTTAAAGCGTGTTCTTTGGCAAATCTGGAAGCTTGTTTGGCAACAAACGCATCTATACTATCTATCTGCAAAATAATATAATGTTGATCATTTTAATAAGTACATAAAGAAATTGAAAATTAAAACGATTTTAATGAAATAATGGTATTTATCTTTGCAAAAAATGAAGATCGTGGCATTCATTCTAATAATGACGCACACCAATCGACTAACCTCAATTGCATATAATCTTTCTAAATAGAGAGTCGCGAGAAAATAGTTACGAGATAGGAAGACAAAAACCACCTACGCTTCATATTTTAAGAAGTTTATTAGACACTAAATGGTAATAAACATTAGAAAAGGAAATTAAAGGAATGATGTTGAGTTTACACACAGTAAGGCATGTATGAGTACAAATTATATTTATTAGTATTAATAAAAGATAACATTGGAATACAATTAGACTTCTAGAATAAGATTAAACGCCCACATGTCCAGCATGTGACTTCATCATGCACATGTGTTACCTTGTTCCCAGTTCACAGTAGCATTTTGCAATTATAAGACCCACAGGTTCTTAAAACACTCTCTTAGGCATTTGATCGAACAGATAAAGGGCGGTAACATTTATAACAACCCTATTATATGGACGTTTTCATAAAGAATCAAAAACTGCAATAATTGAGAAGAGTTAACTGGATAAACAGACATAGAAGTTTAGATTCCTAACATTTCCTCGAAATTCTAAAAAATCATAACCAGAGCAACCTGTTTTCCCAATAGTTAGCTACTTAGCTGTAGCAGTCATGCATAAGAAATTACGTAGATGGAATTGTACCAAACAAATATTGTCGTTTCGCATCATTAGTGTAGTCAAGTACAGTAGATGACAACGCATCTCATTGGTACTCCAACGTTCGCGCTAGTCATCGACGAATGATGTTATCCGGTGTAGAAGATGGTGAGGGGCGGCGGATGGGGGTCAGGGGGTGGTGGATGGTGAAGAATTTCCTGACGGTGGATGTCGGTGATGAAGGTTGATTCCGATATAGCACCTTAATCGAAAAGATAAGTAGCAAAGGGGTGTAAGATAGGAGAGAAGACGAAGGATTGTGGAAGAAGCAGATCATCGCCCTTCTCCTTCTATGACGGTAGATGGTTAGGAAAATAGAACCCTAGGATTTAAGCTTCTCAAATATTCAGAGCTTGTTAAACAGTCTCATCTAAGGAAGAAGGCAATCGAATGTAAAGCGTCGATTAGAGAGAGAGAGAGAGACAGAGGATTGAGAGGGTTCAAATGCAGATGGCAGCGAATGGTATGCCCGGGTAGATTTTTAAGTTATAGGGAATGGATCTTGAAAGGAAACAGGAGATAAAAAACTTGCAGCCAATTGATCAATCTTGCAAGTGAAGCTCAGATCAACTGGGTGGATGCATCGGGTTATATACCCAGTGGGTGAGAGGTCCCGGGTTCAAGCCTGGTTGACGCCCCATGTGGGGGATTTTTCCTTGGCGTGGAGGCACATGCTGCAGGACCCGGGCCGCCGGCTAAATGCCGACCTGGGGGAGCAGAAGGTGGTTTTACTGTGTCGCCGGTCCAAAAAAAAAAATTGATCAATCTTACAGCTCATTAATTACTGATTTTTAGCCTTTATGTTTGGAAACTTGAAATCAGTAGGTTAGGATTGCGATCTATGACAGGGAATGAACTCTAAAATCTCGCTAATGAATCCCTAGCATACTTCCTTTTAGCCTTTGTATCCGAGTGTTGATTCCGGACGATTTTTAGAGGTTTGAATAGGATTTGATTGAGATTTTGTATAATTCCGGATTTTTAGGCTTTAATTTCTAAAATAATCAATTTGATTTATTGAGTAGAAAATATTTTAGGCGGGAAAGAATTCTAACACCGTATATTATTTTGACATGTGGCAAAGTAAGGGTTTAAAAACAAGAGATGTGAATACTAAATTCTACTTTGCGAAATATTCAAAATAATATGGAAATAATCGAAAAAGACCTAATTGTTTTGAAACAATCCTTAATAGAACATAACAACTTGATTTAATAAATAGATTCAAAGCCGATATAAGTTTCAAAATCTGCATGGTTAACCAAGATCCACATTTTAATTAATGGACAACACAAATAATTTATCATTTGTAAGAATTTAATTTTTAAATATTTCGCAAACTCTTGGTTTAGCTCCTAATCTATATGACTATATACTTTATCAACGCCTAAGCCTATCATTTATCTTTAAACTCGACCCTGCTTGCTAGTTCAGGAAATACACACCACATAAGTGTAAACCTAAGTGTAATAATTTAATGTGTTTAATGTATTGAAATTGTAGGGGAGGATAACTTATAAAGCAAATATTCTCTCTAGCAGTGACTTTGCGCCGCTATCTAAATTGTGACAAGTCCCAATAAAGTTTATAAACTGATAAACAAGACTTATTTTATTCATACCGCAAAAAGTAAAATACATTGACACAATTACTATATGTACCTCTTATTATTGTATATGTTGGGATACATATAACACCAACCATAAACAATAATGTACTCCTTTTTAAGTCTCTCATTCATACTGTTGCTAGGTTAATCTCATGTGTATCTTGTTCAAACAAATGAGACCTACATATACTTTTCATTCTTTATGAAATAAACAATGTTCAAACAAACGAGACCTACGTATACTTTTCATGCAAGTTGCCACGCAAAATTTTAAAGTTTCGGGATGAAATATAATTCCCAAATCCTAAATTTGACAAACACATAGACAATATGCAAAACTCATCTAATCTGTATGTCTAATAATTTTAGCAAAATCTCTAACAATATAAAATGATATCATGTTATCATATTAACATAAAATTGACAAACACATAGTCATGTTTCATAAAATTATAACAATGGTGCATGACTAATAGGAAATTTATAGAAATGGTCTATGTGTTTAATAAAACAGAGATGGTCACTCCTAGGGGTGAGCAACGGGTGGTTTTGCGGTTTCGCGGGTTAGACGGTTCGGGTTAGGCGGTTTGGGGATGAAGGCTAAACCGACCGTAAACCGGACCGCTTAAAAGCGGTTTGGGCGGTTTACGGTTTGGGCGGTTTTCGGTTTAGGCGGTTCGGTTTGGTTTAACCCATTTAAGCAATGCCTATTTAATAGTGATTCTACTCCAATTTTTTTGGCCCAACCTCCTATGCTTTGCTTATGGCACATGCACAAATTATAAAGTCAATTATGTCAAAATATATTGTAATATGAAATATTAAAAAAAAAAACAAGAAAACCCATTAGGCGAGGGACTGGAAAAAGAAAATCCAATAAGTACTTATCCTTAACAATAAGGTAAATAACAATAATTATGCTAAAGAAACAATATACTCACAAAATACAAACATAATAAATGAGATACGTAAATGACACCTGTGGAATCTTTAATGATGGATTGTAACTCATCATTAGTATATTCAAAAATTGGAAATGGAGATGACTTACGGTCCATGGTATCTTAAATGAGTTGACAGCAATTAGAAACAAGCAACAATTTTCATATTAGGTAATTTAGGTAATTTACAGTTGGAGGAGGCTGTGGAGTCGAGTCTGGAGAGTGGAGACTGGAATGGAGCTGTGTCGCGTGCCTTAAACTGCTAAACATAAAGGGTAAGTTAGGTAATTTAATATATAATATATTTTATAAATATTTATTATTAATATATTTAAACGGTTTACGGGCGGGCACCGTATTATTTTTACGAAACCTTAAACCGAACCGCAAACCGCCTAACCAAACCAATTAACCCGCTAACCGAACCACTAACCGTTTAACCCGAACCCGCAAACCGTTTAAGGTTCGGTTCGGCCGGTTTCGCGGTTTAATTCGATTAACGCTCACCCCTAGTCACTCCTAAATATCAAATTTGCATAAAGTCTCTCTGTTTCAAAAAATTACCAAAATTGTTCACGTACAATAGTCATTTATAACTATAAGTACATAACTATTATTGGGCTTTAATTATACAAAATGTTTTTATTGCTTAATTGTGTTATTAACACTTTAATTAAATAATAATGAATCATTATAGAAAAACTTAGATAAGTATGTGTACATAAGCCCTAAGTATGAGTATATAAGCCCTAAGTATGGGTACATAATCCCCAAATATGAGTACAGAAGCCCTGAGTATGAGTACATAAGCCTTAATTAGCCCTAAACCCCTAATTAGCCATAATTAGACCTAAGCCCTAACTATGGGTACATAAGCCCTAACTATGGTTACATAAGCCCTAATTAGCCATAATTAGGGGTTTATGGGTTATGTACCCATACTTAGGGTTTATGTACCCATATAGGGCTTATTTACTCATACTTAGGGCTTATGTACCCATACTCAGGGATTATGTACTCATACTTAGGGCTTATGTACCCATACTCAGGGTTTAGGGCTAATGGATGGGTTAGGGCTAATTAGGGCTTTATGTACCCCTAATTATTTTAGGGTTTAGGGTTAGGGCTAATTAGGGCTTATGTACACATACTTATCTTAGTTTTTCTATAATGATTCATTATTATTTAATTAAATTGTTAATAACACAATTAAGCAATAAAAACGTTTTGTACGATCAACGTGTGTGTTCTACACCTCCCTTCTCCAACACTTTCCCGCCCAACCAGGTCGCTGCATATGAATATAGGGGTATAATCGTGAATCGACTTTTTGTTAAGTGGGTGGGGAAACTTTGAACGAGGGCACAATTTTTAAAGAACGAAACTTTGAAAGAGGGCAAAAACTACTTCCAAACCCAAATATCTCTTCGTTCCTCATCCATTATGCTTCGTCATCGCTCACTCTTCGATCTACGACATCCATTAAACCTAGAAAAGCCACCACCAATCGCCGTATCTTACTGTCGAAAAAGCCTCCGTCTCCTCTATTGCTATTAGTTGACAAAATCACACACCCTAGTTCCAGATTTCGGCCCCCTGTTCTTCCGAGTCCCTTGTTAATTAAGTTTTAACATCATCTTATTCTCGATCTTTCTTACAACCGCCGATACCACCACTGTCTCATGGTAATCACACTACAAATAAATTTATATTTAGTGGCACAAAGTTTTAGTGTCATTTCGGTTTTGTGCCACTACGGCACTTTTTTTTATGCCACCATAACTTTTTAGGGATATAGTGACACTTTACATTTTATGACACTATTTCTGTATCTATTAGTGGCACTTAATTGTTTACGACAATAATTTCCCTATCAATAAATTAAACACCATTAAAATTTATATATTATATAATAAAAATTTCTGTTTATCAAAAAAATTTAAAACCCTGTATTAAAATTTCGTTCCCTCCTCCCCAGTTCTAAAAAATTTAAAACACCCTCCATTCCCCAAATGTAATGAAAACTTTAAAACATTTCTTTCCCTAGGTCGACATTCCGGAAACGAGTTAATCTCAAGCGGGAAAGGGAAACTATCTCAAGCGGGAAAGCGAAAACGAGTTAATCAACAATTCCTGCCCTGGTCCTGCATCGTCGCTCCGCCGCTCCACCCCTGTCCCGCTATGCCCACTTTGCTCCTGCTTCGACCTTTCAATCGCACAACTGGTTGCCCTAGTTCGCCCCCTCCTTGGTATCGCGAGGAAATTGGGTTTTTTCGGTATGCTTCCAACTTGATCTATATTTGTTAATTTTTTAGAAATTAATAGTAACATGTGGTCAATGAAACATTCTAGGTAATGTAGTGCAGCCAAAATTCCCATGGAGAAGATCAAACATCTTGTTCTTTTTTACTGATTCGAGGTTGTTTCTGGTATGGAACTAAGGCTTCCAAGCCGGTTCATGGTTATGTATCAGTGTTTCGATGGCTTCATACGGGTGAAAGGATTGGAAGTGAAACGACTTGGTGGTCTCCATGTGATTGGAACATCTTTGCACGAGTCCCGAAGAATTGATAATCAGGTAAGTGTCAATATTGGGTTTTAAGGTTTTGTATAAAAAATTCCACGACTTGTGACACACATACTAACCGTATTCTTTTAAATCTCTACAAAGCTTCGTGGAAGAAGGAAGATCAGGAAGGCAATGAGATCCTGGATCAACACGGTTCATGGTCAGGTAAATTTCTTTAAAAGATTATATAAGTCAAAAGCACATGCCTTGTGGAAAAGGCCAATCTAGTCATTCTTTCTAAAAAACAAAATGTTACAGTTTGCAGGATGAAATGTTTCAGAAGTTCAACTTTGACACTGAGTGGGCTGTGAAACTCATATCGAGGATTACCAATGATGAGGATGTACCTATTAAAGGTGATACAAATTGTCCGACAGGTCTGATGTCATTTGAATCCTTTTGCTTATTCCTTTTTCTTTATCAATGTATTTTGATTTATTGTTTACAACATCCTACTTCCATTTCAATCGCATCATTGTACTTTTAAAAATTTTCTTATTAAGACATTATACTTTTAAAAAACTACCTATTATAGCATTCTACTTTCAAATACTTTCTTATAGCAGCAAAATTGCTTTTATTTCCAAGATGTTGCTATAATTGGGTGGATTTTTGAAAGTACAATGTTGTAATAAGAAGAAATAAAAGCAGGATGCTCTAATAAACAGATCAATGGAGGTGCATTGTGATTTCTTGCGACAAAATACCGACGGTCTGTGCCGTCGTTAATGCTCTATTCTGTAGTAGTGCTAGTTCTCAATCAAAGACCCTAACAGTCTCAATAGATAAAGCCTGGTCCATGGTAGGAATTATTTAACACAAAGTAGTGTTGGATGTATAGAACCTTACAGAAAAGGTTATTAACTGTATGAGAATAACAATCAAGTAATGCTTCTTATTCTCCATATTTCTTTGCTTTATGTACTCTATTCGTTGGGTATATATGTTTATACCAATCAAATAATGTCTGATAAGAAATTTCTTATGTGTGTGAAATGATGCAGGTAAACTTTGGTTCTTGGAAGCTAAACTATCACTTAGCCACGTTTTTGGGTTAGTCAGGTCTAATAAGGTCCAAGCATAGTTAAAGTGCATTGAAATGGGAAAAACTGCTTTTTGGGGAATCAACAACATGGTTATTATTGTTCGTGATATGATCAACAAGAGGAGCGATTGATTATAATTGAAATTCCTCATTTATATTGCGAATATTTTTGTTAGACAAGTTTGAATTAAATTAATGATAGTGTTTTTCCATTTATTA
Organism: Cichorium intybus; assembly: GCA_023525715.1. Taxonomy (NCBI): domain Eukaryota; kingdom Viridiplantae; phylum Streptophyta; class Magnoliopsida; order Asterales; family Asteraceae; genus Cichorium; species Cichorium intybus. Next base: position 25,182,923 of record CM042010.1, on the reverse strand, counting down.
ACTAATTGCCTTATTGTTACTTTATGTTCAATTTAATTTTTTAATAAATGTACCTTGTTTTTTAATATAATTTTTTTATTAAATAAATGTCCCTAATTTTAAAAAAATGTACCTTGTTACTTTATGTTCAATTTAAATTTTGGAACCGGAAACTGTCCTGGTTAAATTGCTTTTTTATTTTGTTATTATTACCATTAGGGCATGTTTGGTACAGAGAAATGAAACCAGAGAAATGAAATTGATTTCATTTCTCCTGTTTGTTTAATCCTGAGAATAAGAAACTGAGAAAAAATTTGATTCCCTTTCTCTGTTTTTAATTCTCTACTTTTAGTAGAGAAATGGTGAGAAATCTGATTTTTTTTCCCAAGCCTACCATCCACCATTATGGTCACCCAACACAACCACCACCTCCACCGCCACCACCACCTCCACCGCTACCTCCACCGCCACCTCCACCTCCACCGCTACCACCACCAATCGCCACCACCATCACACACCAGGCCACCGCTACCTCCTCCACTGCCACCACCACTCACCACCACCATTACTCACAACCTCCACCAACACCACCATCACCCACCACCACCTCCTCCACCGCCGCCGCCACCACCATTACCCACAACCTCCACCGCCGCCACCTCCACCTCCACTTCCACTTCCACTGCCTAATCGCCACCACCACTACCATCACCCACCACCACCATCTCCACCTTAACCACCACTTACCGCCACCACCACCACCTGCGCCGTTACCCGCCACCACCACTATCACCCATCGCCACCAACTCCACCACCACCACCACCACCACTACCTTCACCTCCACCGCCACCACCACCACTTACACCGTTACTTAACATCACCTCCGTCACACACCACCCCCACCACTACTACCACCTACACCGTTTCCCACCACTGTCACACACCACCACCGTCGCCACCACCCATCACCGCCGCCACGAACCACGGCCACCACCCATGGTCACCACCACCACAAACATAAGAACATTGATTCTCAGACATATTTCTCATGTGAATTCTCTGTGGTACCAAACAGTGGAATCAATTTCTTTTCTCTAGTTTAATTCCCTTTCTCTCAATTTCCTTTCTCTGCAGCAATTCCATTTCTCCGTACCAAACGTACCCTTATGCTAATTGTTCTAATTTTTTTCTTTCTAGAATTCAACCACTAGAGAAAATGAAATAATTTTGGGCGATAGGGACAGCTTATGTCGAGGGAGAGGAAGTGGCTGCAAGAGGACGTGTTCTTTTATTTGGTGCTCCACCGTTTTATGTTTTCAGCTTAAATGTTGTAAGTGCTCTTCTACATATTACATAATTTTTTGCCCCATTGTTCATTAACATAATTTATTGAGTAAATGACATTTGTGGTCCTTGAGTATATTTGTGAAATTTCTTATCCCTGATAGCTCCTAAATATATTAAATTAACTAATTATGTTATGTAACGTTTGGCATCGAAAGAAACTAGCTTCTAAATACATTTGTAACATTTGTTATCTAAAGAAACTAGCTTCTTAATATATTAAATTAACTAATTATGTTATGTGATAGTCGGGTTACTGTTTGTGTGAAAGCATTTAATACATTATGCAAAAAAGGATGATTCCTTTGTGATAATTAGATGTTAAAAAAAGAGCCGATGTTAATAGTTTATTGCAGATGTAGTTTTTAGTCATAATTTGTGTAGTTTTTTAGTCATAGTTAACCAACTGTGTTATGTCATTTTTGTAGATTTTATTAATATTTTTTTATCAGACGTGAGTTTGTTGAAATTTTTAGAATTATAAAAGTTATGAAACCAATTTGTTATTCTTGATTTAATTGTTTAATTGGAATGACATTGAAGTTTAACATTGGCAAAAACTGAAACGAAGTTGGATAAAGTTTGGATATTCAATTTACTTATACATTTCACTGCTTTTGGCCTTGGTTTGGATTTGTTGCAGGTTACAATAATATACAAGTTTTGAAATCAATCAAGTTCTGCATTTCTTCTTCAATTATATTTAGTATGATAGTTTAATCGTTTTAATACTAGCATAACATTTAGTTTTTTTTTTTTAACTTTTTAGGAGACATTTGTGTTTTAAAAATTGTTGTTAGACAAATTTGGATTGAAGTAATGATAGTGTGTTTTCATTAATTATTTTAAGTGCCTTGTTATTAATTTATGTTTCATTTAAATTTTAAAAAAAGTGTATCTAATTTTTATGAAAATTCAGCAAGTTCGAGCCGTTTGGTTCGGGCGGTTTTGCGGTTTAATTCGAATAACGTTCACCCTTAGGGGCAATATGGTCAATCCAAAACGTTTTGTTACTTAAGGGTAAAATAGTCTATCTCTTTCTTTTATTTAAATTACAATGATTATATAATATGAAAAATGATTATAAATTATAAAAAATATTTAAAATAAAGGTTTGGGTATATACGATATTTTGTAAGTTAAAACGGGTATAATGCGAAATTTAGATTTTAGGCATATACGATATTTTACTGTTTGACGAGGGTATATACGAAATTCGCCCAAAAATAAATTCCATAGCTATACTAGTTTCGTAACAAAATTCCGTTGCTAAATTTCTATAAAAACAAGTTCCATAGCTAAATATCTATGGAAAGAAAGGACGTAACAAAATCCGTAACAAGCATACCAACGTATATTGATTCCATTGCAAAACAACTACAAACCACAATTCCGTGGAACATTTATGTAGTTACTTATCTACGGAAATTTATTTCATAGCAAATCAGCTATGGAAATTAATTTCGTAGCAAAATTTCGTAGCAAAATAACAACGGATTATAATTCCGTATCAAAATAACCACAGATTGTATTTTCATAGCTATTTTCGTAGCAAAATAACCACGAATTGTATTTTCGTAGATACTTCCGTAGCTAAATAGCAACGAAAATCCAGTCCATAGCAAAATCGGTAGCAATATAGCAACGGAATTTGATTTCGTGACAAAACCCGTAGTTATTCTTGTGTTCGCTACGAAATTTTCATTTCGTGGCAAATGTCGTAGTAAATTTGCTATGAAATGTCATTCTGTAGCATAAACCGTAGCAATTTGGTTACGGAAAGGTATTCCGTAGCACCTTTCCGTTGCTATTTGGCTGTTTTCTTGTAGTGATAAATGAGAGGTTAGTTTGATATATTCCCCACCATTATCAGAAAAGAGTTGCTTGATTTTGAGTTGAATAAAGTTTTCAACAAGGTTTTGAAAACGAATGAAAGTAGTAAGAGAATCAGATTTTCGCTTTAATGGATATAGCCATGTATACTTTGTGAAATGATCGACAAATATGATATAATATTTGTATCCATCGATAGATTGTACTGGAGAGGACCAAATATCTGAAAAAATTAATTCTAAAAGAGAGGTAGAAGATAAAGAAGTTGTATGAAATGGAAGTTTGTGACTTTTATTAATGCAACAAGAATTACAATTATCTTTGGAACAAGTAATTGTTGGAAAAATAGAAGCTAAATGTTGCAAAACTCGAAGGTGCGGATGTCCAAGCCGATGATGCCATGGAGTAGGCTTATTTGAGTGGGAAAGAAAAGCAAAATATGGAGATGTTGAGTATAGCTCATAGATCCCTTTACTAGCCAGTCCGCGGAGTAGGATTCGTTGAGTTTTGAAGTCCTTAATAAGAAAACGAAAAGAGTAAAATTGGATTAGTATAGGATTATCAATGCATAATCGAGAGATAGAGATGATGTTGCGAGATATGGATGGAACACAAATAACATTTTTGAGAGCAAAGGTGGTAGTAGAGAACTGTAAAAGTAAAGAACCAACATGAGTAATAGTAAGAGACGAACCATCCCCAATTACAAGTTCATCGGTGCCATCATAAGGTGCATGAAGAGATAAGGCATTGAGGTCATTGGTGATGTGGTGAGAAGCACCACTGTCAAATAACCAATCAGAGTTGGAGGTGTTTGTGGTGTTCATTACATGTGCCTGCGAAGGGGTGCTGTAAGTGGTCCGAGGTAGTGAAGGTAAACTGACATGGGTTATTTGTTTTTGAAGGCAAAAAAGGAGGTTAAGGAGTGACCTTTAGTGAAGCAAAATTGACATTTACCAAGAAATTGTCTAGTGGGATTGGTGGTCTATTGAGGGGTAGGGAGAAGTGGAGGGTTATTATTGGAATTTCTGTTATTCCAGGGTTTTGAAGGTGGTCGTTTGTTTGCTGCAAAAGCTGTGGTTGGTTGATGAAGGGTAGTGATGACAGGGGAAGATTGAGCTAGAGAAAGTTCATGGTTGATAAGCTTTTCATGGAGTTCATGGAAAGAGATGGGTGTGTCCCTGTCATGGTCAATCACCGTTTTGTAGGATGTAGAGTCTAGACCAATCAAGATAGCATCGGTAACGTCTTCTGTATCCATCTGTTTGCCCAGAATACCTAGTTCATCCACTATGGTTTTAATGGATTGCATGTATTCAGTGATGGATTGATCAGGTGTTTTTGTGGTTTGTTTGAGGCGGTGCTGGAGTTGTTTGATGTGGCCACGAGAAGGTTTAGCATAGGTGTTGGATAGAATTTTCCAGGCCTCTAATGAGGAAGGGGCATTAGTAATTAGTGGGACAATAGACGGAGAAAGAGTACCAACTATAGCACCGAACAACAGGCGATCTTGGCGGAACCAGGCTGGGTAATCTTTGTGGGGAGTGTAAGTGCCATCGGCAGCAACAGTAGGTTGAGGCGCAGGGTAAGTGCCATCAATGAATTTGTAGACATCGAGACCGTATAGAAGGGCTTCGATCTGAGTCTTCCAGCTCATGTAATTTTTGGATAACAGTTTGAGAGATGATGGAAATTGAACTAGGGTAAGAGATGGAGTAGAGAGGGGAAGAGAATGAATAACAGAGGAAGAAGAGCTGCCTTCGGTAGACATGGCAGGAGAAAAGCGACTGGAAGTTTTAGGGGAAAGCAGGTACCTGTCTGATACCATATAAGGAAATGATTTCAAGTTGTTGTTTCCATTGAAGAAAATACAAGAATATATATAAATGAGGATCCGATAATTTAGGATCTGTGACAATAAAATAAGGAATACTAAAGCTAACTTTATCTACAATTGACTAAGCTATATTTGACTAATGGATAAAACATGTGCCGATAATTTAGGATATGTATCAATAAAATAAGGAAGACTAAAGCTAACTTTATCTACAATTGACTAAGCTATCTTTGACTAATGAATAAAAAGATGCTATGTGTTAATAGAAACGTGTGAGGAGGGAGAGAGAATGAGAGATAATATATACAAATGAGGATCCGATAATTTAGGATCTGTGACAATAAAATAAGGAATACTAAAGCTAACTTTATCTACAATTGACTAAGCTATATTTGACTAATGGATAAAACATGTGCCGATAATTTAGGATATGTATCAATAAAATAAGGAAGACTAAAGCTAACTTTATCAACAATTGACTAAGCTATCTTTGACTAATGAATAAAAAGATGCTATGTGTTAATAGAAACGTGTGAGGAGGGAGAGAGAATGAGAGATTTTTTAGGACCAGATAAAAATTGTTTAGCTTTATTGACTATAATACCCTTCAAACCTATTAAAAAGTTACAATTTCAACCCATTAGGCTAAGCGGAGTGGTTGCCTACGAAACCATCGCCATCGGCCGTCACGTAGGCGCCACGTAGGATGCCTACGAAAATGGTATTTGATGCCTACAATGTGGGGTGGTGTTGATGAAGAAAACCATTGGCATAGAAGAGAGAGGCAAGAGACATAGAGTGAAGAAACCATCGGCATCTCCATGCCTCTGGAATTTTTTTTTTTTGAGATGCCTATAAAACGGAATGGTTGCCGATCACCATTGGAATGCCACATAGGCAATGCTGGCGGCATTGGCTTCCCATTCCGTATGGTCTTAGTTTTAGAATTTATATAAATGACTCGTTTATATCAGCCTTATATCTTAATATTTGAATGGCTCACATCTGTCCGCGCGTTCTCAACCTTTTAATTGTCTTCATTTGAACATATATATATATATTGTCTTCATTTGAACATATATATATATATATATATTTGAACATATATATATATATATATATATATATATATATATATATATATATATATATATATATATATATATATATATATATATATATATATATATATATATATATATATATATATATATATATATATATATATATATATCAACCAAGACTTCTATATTCAAGTAAAGTTGATATATGCTAGTCATACAGTGAGTTAAAAGTTTGACCAATTTTCTCATTAGTTTATAATTTTTTTTGGCACAAATGTGGACCGATGTTTGTTTTAAAACCTAGTTCACTAGGGTTGTCTTTATAGATTGGTCAATGGATCCATGTATAATACTGATAAAGAATTCTTTCATTTTATGATTACCAATTAACTTCATGATCTTTTTTGTACGTATGGTTCAGAAACGTAGAATGTGGGAATAACCATATGAATTGCAAACGAAGTCAGTCAGTGAATCAGTAAGCACATGAAGGCATAATTTTTTTTCTTGAAATAGTCAAAAGTGTTAGAATAAGTATTGTTGTGACAAAAGCTTCTAGCCTAGTGGCATCAGGTGTTATCCTCGCTAGTTGTGGTCGTGGGTTTGAGTCTCGTTCGAAACATATATAGGTGGTAGTAAGGTGTCGTTTAGGAGTAGGATAGATTGTTTTTCTAAAAAAAAAAAAATGTATTGTTGTGATTTTGCTTTTTATATGTGAAATTTTTCCAAGAAATGTCCCAACAAAATTCCTCTTTCTTGATCATGTAGTTATATTAGTATAGTCCATAGAGGTTTATGAAGTCCGAGATCTATTTGATCCATAAGATATAAGCTGCATCCAACGGTCCAAAGTGTTTTTGACCATTCAAAGATGGCCCACATAAAGGTGAGATATTTCCTTAGAACATGAAAACTCTTTCCCCAAGGCAATTAGGATTTCAATGCAAAAAACTTAAACAGGAATTAAGGACTATGCTACATAAGCTATGATTAATCTGATACATTTTTAGATCATTAAATATCATTGTAACAGGATAAAATAGATTAGAAGATAACAATGACATCAGTAGAAATGAAACGCAATAACAATATCAAAATAGAACCAGTTGAAACTGAGTGGAAGAATGATACCAGTTTCACTTTCTTCTCGAAGAAGGTTGAATTTGGTTTTTTCATAAAGAAGATGGGTGTTGACTCTGACCAGAAAAAGCAAATTGTGCACATGTCAACAATACCGAAATTACCCCCAACTCCCCAAAAGCTGATGTAGTTGAATCAAATACAACATATTATCAACAGGCTTTTAGCAACCCAACTACAGTACTGGCAGGAACTAACTTCATGAAGACTTGAACACGATATGGCTGACGTAAAATTTGTAAAATCTAATTATACAATTTCAAACCTACCACTTTTGACTTTAAATATTATTAGAACGGCAATTATACAATTTCAAACTACCTCTTTGACTTCAAATGTTATTAGAACGGCAATTATACTATTTCAGACCTACCTCTTTGAAAATTTTATTAGAACGGCAATTATACAATTTCAAACCTATCTCTTTTGATTTCAAACAAGCGGCCATTATCTTAATCATCTCTGAATCCTATATAGATTCTTCCTGCAAACTCCCAATCGAGTGGTGGTGGTCGGCGAAGAGGGATTTATAGGGCAGCGATGTGAGAGAAACTTAGTGAACGATGAAAGAGGAAGTGAGGAGGAAGCAGGTGCCGCACCCATGGTTTTCAAGCCTCCATTATAGTCTGATATTTGGGTGGAAAAAGGAGGTGAGATTGGGCGGAACCAGTGTTCGTGAGGCTAGGTGCGATTTTGTGAGCACAAAACTCTAGTTCATCGATTCTTTCAGGTTAAAGCAGGAGATTAGAAAGAGTACGGATTATAAGAAGCTGATAAAATAAAAGATCGACACCTTAATTTTTTTAAGACTACATACAGTTTAATTAGTGTGTTGGTATGTCATTAAAGGCCTATTTTATAGTAGCTCCAATCCAGTTGATACCTCAGTCCTTTGGCTACTACAACAGAATCTGATCTACTAACTATATTAGGAAATCACCATGTCCAACGCTCTTGCTCTTCACTTAACGGAGTTACTCAAGTATTTGGAAGCACAAGGTCACTGGAGAGACATAACTGAAGCTTCTAATGTTCTCATGAATTACCTAAGAAAGATGATGCATGGATATGAAAATGATGCAGCGACTGCTTTATTTACAGAAATAAAAGAAGGGATTACTTTCATGCATTATAGGCCTAGATTAAAACGACGACGAACATTTGCTATGATCATTGAGAATTGTGAAAGACTCTGTGACATCAGGTTTAGGTCAGACACACAGGTCGAAGGCATTGTTGTGGGCTTTGATGATGAAGTGGAAACACTACTTGATCAACTCACTCAAACTTCAGCAAAGCAATTCCAAGTTATCTCAATCACAGGAATGGCTGGACTTGGTAAGACGACTTTGGCAAGAAAACTATATAGTCAGTGGCGGATCATAAGAGGGGCCAGCTGGGGCCATGGCCCCCCCGGTTTTCAACGTTAGAAGTAGCATATATATATATATATATATATATATATATATATATATATATATATATATATATATATATATATATATATATATATATATATATATATATATATATATATATAAGTTATTTGCATTAATGGTTCATATATTCAAAGTATTAGCTTTTTGGCCCCTGCGGTAAAAAATAGAAGAAGCTATTTGGCCCCTGTTTGAAAGTTCGGCCCCCCCTTTAAAAAGTTTCTAGTTTCGCCCCTATATATAGTGATCCGTTAATTGAATACACCTTTGACATTCGAGCATGGACTTGTGTTTCTCAAGTATATACGAAGAGAGATTTGTTACTTGGGATATTAACTTCTTTCATTCATGGTTCTACAGATCAGATGTATAAAATGAAAGACGAACAGTTGGGGGAAAAGCTATACAGACTGCTGAAGGGTCGTAAATATTTGGTGGTCTTGGATGACATATGGGATTATATGGCTTGGAATGATCTCCAAATTTATTTTCCGGATGACAAAGTCGGAAGCCGAGTTCTGTTTACAAGCCGTGACAATGACGTGAGCTTGCACGTACCGTTAGCCAGACCTGCTCACATTTTGCGTCTTCGTACTACTAATGAAAGTTGGGACATATTTCAAAAGAAGGTATTTAGAATCGGAATATGCCCTTCTTGGTTAGAGGTAGTTGGAAGGGAGATAGCAAAAAAATGTGAAGGTTTGCCCCTTGCAATCGTTATAACTGCAGGTTGTTTGAAGAATAAATGGTCACTTTTCTCGTGGATGGAACTTTCTAGAAATCTACATTCGTTAATGGTTCAAGATCCAAGTCGATACATTGACTCGCTGGCACTAAGCTACAACCATTTGCCTCATCACCTACGATATTGTTTTCTCTTTCTTGGAGTATTTCCAGAGGACTATTTCATCCCGGTGACAAAATTAATTTGGCTATGGATTGCTCAAGGACACATACATCCAACTGGAAGCAGAATCTTAGAGGATGTTGCAGAGGATTTCTTGATGGATTTAATCAACAGAAGTCTGCTTATGCCTGCCAAAAAGACGGCTGATGGCCAAATTAAACAATGTCGTATCCATGACTTGTTGCGGGATTTATGCTTGAGAAAGTCGAAGGAAGAACCTTGTTTTCCACACATGTATATGTATGGCGAATCTTCATGTAACATCATAGATATGCAAAATGTAATTCCACAGGTATCATGCATCCTCACAGAAAAATATGAATCCCTTAAGGTTCTAGATATGGAATCGGTCTATATATCCATCTTTCCCTCAAGTGTAGTACAACTTTCTAATTTGAGATATTTGGCCATTCAAGCTCGTGACGGAAGTCCTCATGCATCAGTTTCAAACCTTGTCAATCTCCAAATGCTGATATTATTGTCTAGGAATAACATTGTTGTGCCGAAAACCATATGGGGTATGGTAAATCTACGGCACCTATATATCAAAGCAGGGGAGAATCTTATCGAGGAGAATGGTTGTAGCAGCGGGTTGCATAACCTGCAAACCTTATCCCAAGTAAGTCCTCCATCTTGCCACAATATATTTTCCAGGACTACCAATCTTCGGAAGCTTGGGTTTTGTGGACCCTTAATTTCAAGTCTAGGTGATATTGAATTTCCAAACATCCGCTCTTTGGAGCACCTTCAAAAACTGAAGCTATTAAATACAATTCCCTACCCTCAACCAACGAGATCATGCAATCCTCTCATGTTTCCTGAAAATCTTAAGAAACTGACTTTGTCAAATACCTGCTTGGATTGGGAGGAGATGTGGACCTTTGCATGGTTACCAAACCTTGAGGTTCTAAAATTAAGATTGAATGCCTGCATTGGAGAAAAGTGGGAAACAAGCGAGTCAGGGTTCCTGAGGTTAAAAGTCTTGAAATTGCATGACTTGGACTTGCGGAAATGGGTAGGCTCAAGAGATAACTTCCCAAGGCTGCAACGTCTAGTGGTTCGTCGTTGCTTAAATCTTGAAAGTATTCCGTTGCCTTTAGGGAAGATTCTGACATTGGAGACGATCGAATTGAGCGGGTGTAGTCATTCTGCAGATTCCTCGGCCTTAAAAATTCAGAAAGAGCAAGAGAGCGAAGGAAACTATTTCTTGAAAGTCCATGTAAAACAGCAATAATGTATGAGCCACTCACTTGGATCGGAGAAAGTGTAGGAAACGTCAGTGCGCTTCCAGGTTAGTATATATGTTTGGATTTGCCCTTTTTAGATATTTGTTGGGTTAATGTGAATCAAATAAATATACTAAAATGTCATGTTGTTTACCGAAGATACGACTCCAAACAAACTGATTTAAACCCCGGACATGGTCTTAATGGGTTTGTGAGATTTGGAAAAGCATACCTTCAAACTCTTCAAAACTCGTGTGCTGAGCATTTAAACTCAGTCGTTAACCTTATGATTTTGATTTTATATTATTTTCTAACTTCACTTTGTATTAATATTTTATATTTATTTGTCAGGATGAAGATGCGTAAGCTGGTTTGGGTTTTCAAATGACCAAGTGCGCTTGTGTCTGATTGTCTGCAAATTCTTATACTAAATGAACACGCTTTCAAATTATTTTTTATTTTGAGAAAGGGTAATCCACTTTTTGAAGTATTATGACTTTTTTTATATGGTTATGTAAATGCAGTGTATAATTACTTAGATATGCAATAATAATGTTGAAAAAAGGCAAGCTTTGTGATATTTTTACCAAATGGATTCAATCTTATGTCCTCGATAAATCATCCATTTACGTTTTGAAAAGCATGTTTTTGAGTATTTTATTTAAAAATAATATATTATGATTCCAAACTAGATATAGTATTAAGTTTACATAGGAGAGAGAGAGAGAGAGAGAGAGAGAGAGAGAGAGAGAGCATGTATGTAAATTAACAAGTTGGTTGAAATTGGCAGCAAAATTAGTATTTGGTCAATTGTTGGGATTTAACCTAAAATTGAAGAATCTAAAGTAAATTATGTTAAATCAACCTATACTTGTTTGATAGCATTAATGATTAATGTGTTGGAATACACCTGCGAGCAGTTTCAGAAGCACAAAGCTGAATGAAGCAGAGTATACGAAATAGGAGTCAAGAAATCGGTTAGACACTATGAGATGACTTAAAAGTTAAAAGTTAATTGGTTAGATACTCTGATTCAGATGAAAAATGTTAAACTTGATTGATGGAAAGACTAGAGCAATAGCTTCAACAAGATACAAATCACTTCTAGATGCCTGAGCTTAAACTAGATGATGCAAACTGATAATATGACCAACTAATGGAAATCGATTGGGAGGAAAGATGATTAATTACCTTAATTCTCCCTTATGTCAAGTGGATACCATTGGAGTAAATCATATGGGATCAAAAGAATGTTGCTTAAGAATAGGTGCATTGTTATCTATTAACTTTTATAGAATTGAGCTTTGATTCGTTTAAAGAAATGAAGTTTTGTCGAACACTTGGCTTCTAATGAGAAGACATAGTTTATTGGTAAGTTTGGATTCATTCGACTTACAACCTTTATTCATAGGGCCGCTTACAACCTTTATTCATAGGGCCGAGTACGTACCATAAGCAATCCCCACAGTTGAAAATAAACGTACAAAATGAAGACTTGCAAGATCGTAAATAAAGCTCCAGCAAATCCATCCATCCATAAACTTCAGTTTTCCAAATTAAAATATGATTTTTCATATGGTATGTTAGATACATAAAAACAGGCTGCAGAAAAGATCCACAATACATATGATCCTATTTCACAAATAAAAAGAACAAAAAATGCTAACAATTTGACATAAATACCTACTTGATGATAATCAATCATGCAAGTGTTTAAGAGTCATTTATTTAAAAACTTATTAAGTATGCATATAACCTACACAGAATATGACACAAGCAGGATTAGTCATTTGAAAACCCAAACCAGTTGAATCATCTTCATCCCGTAAATAAACAAACAAATATTAGTTTACAAATTATACAAAACAAAAATCATAAAGTAAATGAATAAGCTTCAAACAGTTTGCAGGTATGTTTTCGGACCATTTCCATGATTCCAATCAGTATTTTTCCCGATTCTATCATTGAGAATATTTTTGTATTGCCATTTAATTCACATGAATGCAACACTTGTATATCTAAAAGAAGACAAATCCAAAACATACTAACCTCGGAATGTCAATATTTCCTCAACTTTCCTAAGCGCATAGAACGAGTGCCAAAAACGTCGTTGGTCGCATGGACATTCAAGAAAGAGTTCCCTTCACTCTCTTGCTCTTCTTTGATTTTTAATGCAGAGGCCTTAGCAGACATGCTACACCCACGTACCTCAATTACCTCCAGTGTCAAAATCCTCCCTACTTCCAATGGGATACTCTTGAGTTTTAAGCAATGATGAACCACTGAACGTTGTAGACATGGGAAGTTATCCCTCCAACATACCCATTCCTTTAACTCCAGCCCCTGCAGTTTCAATATCTTGAGTCGCCCAAATTCTGCATCGCCTGTCTCCCACTTTTCTCCAATGCATGCATTAAATTTTAGTTTTAAAATCTCCAGGTTTGGTAGCAACGAGAAGGTCCACATTTCTTCCCAATCCATGCCAATGTTTGACAAAGTCAGTTTCTTGAGCATTTCAGGGAACATAACAGGATTGCAAGACCGTGCTGGATCAGGGTATGTAACCGTATTTAATAACTTCAGTTCGTGTAAGTTTTGCAAAGAGCCGGTATTTGGAAATTCCAAATCGCCTTGGCTTGAAATTAAGGGTCCACAAAACCCGAGCTTCCTAAGATTGGGAGTCCATGAAAGTATATTGTGGCATGATTGAGGACTAACTTGGGATAAGGTTTGCAGGCTACTCAACCCACTACCACAACCGTCATTCTCTGGTACTTGTATAAAACAAGGCTCCTAGATAAGATTTTCCCCTGATTTAATATATAAGTGCCTTAAATTTACCATATTCCAAATGGTTTTTGGTACAACAACATTTTTCCTTGACAATATTATCAGCATTTGTAGGTTGAAAAGGTTTGAGATTGACGCTTGGGGACTTCCGTCATGAGATTGGATGGCCAAGTTGTTAGGAATCGGACCGGGTACACGCAGCGGAAACACTATCACACACACACGAAAGTAGAAAATAAAGCAAAAGATAACACAAGGATTTTACGTGGTTCGGATTTGGTGTCAATCTTACATCCACGGGCTGCAACTGAGTTTTCTTATATTCACTCTATGAAGATTACAATTACAATTGTTGGTGCATTTTGCTTCTTAACCAAAGCCTTGTATTTATAGGCTTAGGAATTGAATGTGAATTGAGAAAATAAAAATCAAGCTTGAAGACTTTGATCTCACCTACCTTTGACAAAAACTTCACCAACCCAATCTTTCACCTAACAATCTCCCACTTGAAGATTTTGAACAATACAGTAACTTCAGTAATCTTCAACCAAATAAGTCTTTCAAGCTTCCAGTTCCCAAGAACAAGCTAAACTTAGTCCAATTTCTCTAATTGCAGCCACCCCTCCATTTTCAAGTACTAGAAGGGCCAGTTGAAGCTCCCACTAGCTCCAACTCAGCCGTGGCTAATCCCACCACCGACTCATCCTCTGTCTCAACCGGCTTGGACACTTCACCGGATCCAGAGATACACCGAGGACCACTAACACTCTCCAAACTTTGCAAACTTCCAACAGGAGAGAATTTTCCAGTCTTAGTCTTCAAAACCCAACGGCTCTTTATAACTGTACCCGTAACACACCCCGTGCTCCCACTGTCACAAAATTCCCTGAATGGTTTAGACTTTCCGACTCGTTCAGCTAACATCCCCTTGGCTCCAGAATTCATGTTTGCAAAATGAACTCTCTTAGCACTAGATTTAGCGAACCAGATTTTTTCATGCTTAACGGGGACGGTCATACTTCCCTCAGCAGGTACCTCAACCATATACAATGACCCACGCTTCATACCTTGAGCAATCACCGAATTACCATTGACCACCCTCCATTTACCACCACCAAACCTTACTTCCAGTCCTTGTTTATCCAGCTGACCAACAGAAATCAATTTCTTCTTCAGCTCCGGAATCACCCTGACATTCTTCAGGTTCCATGTAGTTCCCAATGAAGTAACCAGATCAATATCTCCTATGCCCGTTACTTGAAGCATCCCGTCATTTGCTAACCGTACCTTCCCAAAATCTCCTTCTTTTAGATTCACCACCGTTTCTCCGTTGTCCATGGCGTGAAACGAAGCCCCTGAATCCATGACCCAAGAGTCTACAGAACTTTCCATACTTAGTATCAGTGCATCATCCTCAGACACACCCTCAGCACCAGCAATGTTCAATTCTTTCTTTGGACATTGACTCTTAACATGTCCCACCTCTTGGCAGTTCCAGCACTTCACATTCTTCCAAGTTCTAGATGAACTTCTTCCCCGACTCCCACTGCTCCCACTATTCCTGCTATTCCCTCTACCTCTTCCGATATTTAATAACTCAGAAGAAGAAGATCCACCTTGATTCTTGCGTCTGACATCCTCGCCAAGAACCAAATCTCTAACCCCTTCAAAAGTCATACCACTGGTCCCCACTGAACTTGTAACAGCGGTTACTGTTCCAGACCAGCTATCAGGTAGTGAAGCTAGTAGCAGTGAAGCTTGAGTCTCGTTATCAAATTTAATTCCCACAGATGACAATCTGGACAGAATTGAATTTAGATTGTTAATGTGAACCGTAACTGAGCCTTCCTCATTCATCCTTGTAGTGAATAGCTCCCTCATCAAGAACACCTTGTTAGCCGCCGACGGTTTCTCATACATGTTCGTCAGAGCATCCATCATACCACGCGTCGTGGTTTCCTTCATGATGTTGAAAGCAACGCTCCTTTCCAACGACAACGTAATAACCGCCTTAGCTTTCTTGTCCTTTGAGTTCCACGCATCTTCAGCAGCTTTTTCCATTTTCTCCGGTTTGTCTCCAAGTACCACGTCCAAATCTTTCTGACATAGCAATGCTTCTAATTGCATTTTCCACCAGCTAAAGTCAGAACCGTTAAACTTCTCGATTACAACATTGTCTTCAGCCATTACGACAAACAAGAGACAAATATTTTATAGTACTTTTGTGTGACAGAACAGTACCCTTCAAAGTACCGAGATACCTTTAATACGATTAATAGAAATTAGTTTCTGATGTGGAAGATCAGACAAAACTGCAACCACAGAGCATACTCTAATTTCTAAAACCGAGACCTCCTCCGAAACCCAAAGCTCTGATACCAGTTGTTAGGAATCGGACCGGGTACACGCAGCGGAAACACTATCACACACACACGAAAGTAGAAAATAAAGCAAAAGATAACACAAGGATTTTACGTGGTTCGGATTTGGTGTCAATCCTACATCCACGGGCTGCAACTGAGTTTTCTTATATTCACTCTATGAAGATTACAATTACAATTGTTGGTGCATTTTGCTTCTTAACCAAAGCCTTGTATTTATAGGCTTAGGAATTGAATGTGAATTGAGAAAATAAAAATCAAGCTTGAAGACTTTGATCTCACCTACCTTTGACAAAAACTTCACCAACCCAATCTTTCACCTAACACAAGTAATAAGGAGATTTGGATAGATTCGACATCTAGAATCCTAAGGGATTTGTATGTTTCAGTAGGAATTAATCCACCCTCTTGGAGAACTTTGCCCAACTTAAATGGATAACTCAAACCAGAGTGGGTGGTTAATGCAGGAAGATTCAATGGCATTACACCTCTTGTGATGGTACTAGAAGTTGAAGATATTAGAGCACGGGCATACCTGTAAACTTCTGTAGAAAAAACTTCTTCCTCTGCTTTTCTCAAGCACAAGTCCCGCAGCAAATCATGGATGCGGCATGATTTAATTTGCCCATCAGCCCTTTTTTTGGAAGTCATCAGCAGACTTCTCTTGATTAAATCCATCAAGAAATCTTTTGCAACATCCTCCAAGATTCTGCTTCCAGTTTGTTGTATGAATCCTTGAGCAATCCATAGCCAGATCAACTTTGTCACAGGGATGTTGTAGTCCTCCGGAAATACTCCAACAAATAAAAAACACGATCTTAGGTGAGGAGGCAGATGGTCGTAGCTTAAAGCGAGTGTGTCCATGTATTGGCTAGGTTCACTAACCATAAATGATCGTAGACTAAGACCAATATTCCGCCACCAGCTATCTGACAATTGGTTTTTCACAAGACCTGCAGCTATAACTATGGCAAGAGGCAAACCTTCACATTTTTCAGCTATCACCATTCCAGCTGTCTTCAACCGGAAGAAGCATATTCTTGTTTCAAATACCTTCTTCTGAAATATATCCCAACTTTCATCTGTACTACGAAGACGCAATACATGTGCTGGTCTGGCTTGCCCAACATGTAAACTTACGTCTATGTCCCGGCTAGTAAATACAACTCTGCTTCCCACTTTGTCATCTGGAAAATAAATTTTGAGATCATTCCATGCCATACAATCCCAGATATCATCCAAGACCACCAAATATCTACGACCCTTTAAAAGTCTGTATAGCTTTTCCCCAAACTGTTCATCGCTCATTTCGTAGGTTTCCTCTGTAAGATCATACATAGAAGAGCTTAATATGCCAAGTAACAAATCCCTCTTTCGATATATTTGAGAAACACATGTCCATGCTCGAATGTCAAAGTGATATTCAATTAGGGGATCTCTGTACAGCTTTCTAGCCAAAGTCGTCTTACCAAGGCCAGCCATTCCTACAATTGATATAACCTGTAATCGCTTTATTGAAGCTTGAGTAAGTTCGTCAAGTAGTGTTACTACATCGTCATCGAAGCCCACAACAGTTTCTTCTTCTATGTTCGATCCAAATCTAATGTTACATAGTTCTTCAACAATCTCTAACATGCTATCCATCCCTCCTTCTAGATATCCAAGTGAATCAATTCGTCCAGCCAGCACTTCCATTTTATTGATCAAGCCTTCTACCTCCTCATTTTCATACCCTAGCATCATCTTTTTGAGGTGATTCACGAGAAGCTCTAAAGATTCATGCTTCTTTCTCTTCCAATATAGTCTTTTCCGATATACTACTCTCGCTCTATCATAATCATACAGCAACTGCTTGATGAGAGTTTCAAGAACATGATTAACCATGGTTCTTCCCTGATACAGAAAAAAATACGTCTGTCTTAATGGGTATATCAACATATAGCTTATGACCTTTGTGGTGAAGTGGATTGGCAGCAAAGGTAGTCTAATCTGCAACTTTGTCAAGGTCCAGGATAAAAGAATTCCAAGTTGATTGATCTGACTTGTTGTCAATGGGACATCATCGCTGTTCAAACTACTTATAAATACAATAAAAATTCCAAATTCCAATATTTAAATGTTATAACCAAAGGTTAAGGAACCTAATAATCAACGAATACATTGTTAAAGTTGAACATATTTTGGACATTTGTACTATTGGCAGAAACAATAAGAGACATTGTTGAACATTAGTTCTGTCAGCAAAACACAGAACAAACAGCAGAGAAAACCAAAACAACAGAGAGTAGCAGCTGAAAACAGAAACACTCGGAGAGAGCAGCAGGTGATAACGATTTACCTTAAAGCGGCAGGTCTGGAGCCAATAGTAGAATTGCAAGATCGGAGATAGTTATGAGATTCTAGGGTTTAAAACGGAATTCGGCCTTTTTTACGTGGGACATTTTAGGCTTTGGGAATTGTGCCTAATATATAAAAGTATCCCTGTTTTATAGAAAAATTATAGAAATAATCTTTATGTTTTATAAACTTACAGTAATGTTCCCTATCTTCTTAATAGTGACTTTAAAGAAATGGTCTCTATGCTTCAAAAAATAACATAAAAAGTCCTGGCCTAATAAGGAATTGGCAGAAATTGTCATTCTTTGAAAAATTTACCAAAACTATCCATATTTTAGAAGAAATACAAAAAAATCTCCATCTAATTACAAAATTTCAGAAGTAGCCCCTATTTTCATAGAAATATATTATTCATGTATAATAAGCGACATAACAGAAATGGTCTTTGTGTCTTATAAATTTACCGAAATAGTTCATGTCTAATAGCAAATTTACAAGCATTGTCCTCGTGTTTCACGGAAATTATAGAAATTGATCACGATATATAAGAGGCATTTACAAATATGATGTCAAAAATATAAAATCAATAAATTCACCGCAACACGTGTGTCATGCCACTAGTTACAAATGAAAGTCAAATCCATTTGTGTTTGGTTGCTAAAGGTTTAAACTGTATTTATATTAAATGACTAAATTACATATCTTTCATTTTTCTAAGTGTCTAGGACATGTTTGGTTCACGAATTTCGAAAACTATTGAAAGAATTTGAATGCGAATTCCAATAAAAATTATGTTTGGCTAATAAAATCAAAGGCTTCTGAATTCTTTAAAGGGTAAATTGCATAAAAGTCACTAAGTTTTACAATTTTCTCGATTTTGACACAACATTTTTAGTTTTTGTAATTAAGTCATTATGTTTTCAGAAAAGTTGCAATTAAGTAATTATGTTTTCTAAAAAATTGCAAAAATGACCATATGACCGGATTACCAGGTCATATGGTCAGATTTGCAATTTTTCAGAAAACCTAATGACTTAATAACAAAAATAAAACATAGTGTCAAAATCAAGAAATCTGAAAAAGTTAGCGACTTTTAGGGTTTATTTCATAAAAAACCCTAAATTTTCAACTTTTTTCTGTTTAAACCTAAAACTTTATTTTTTTTTTCAAAAAAAAAAACCTAAATTTTGGAGAAACTTTTTAATTTATCCCCTTAACCGGTTTTACAGGTTATACATACTTTTTTTTTTTCAGAAAAAACCCTAATTTCTTTTTTTTCCGGAAAAAACCTTCAATTTCAGTGATTTTTTCACCAAAAAAAATGTTTCTTCGTTTTTGTAATTGACATAACTTTCATATACGATGTCCAAATTCTACGAACTATATATCCCTGGAAAGATCGTAAGTAATACTACAACTTTGCTTTACTGACTTTTGTTTGAATATGTTCAGATATTTCGCTACACTGGCTTGTTTTCTTATAATAGCTGTATATTTTGCATACGAGCTTTGTTTTCGACGTTCTATAAGTCGACAGATTCGTAAACACGAATACATCGTGTAATGAATATTATTCAAGTTAATTTAGGCATTTACGAGTTTATTCGCAAGTTAAACGATTTTTCAGGGATTTTTTTACAAAGAAAATTATTTTTCTTCGTTTTTGTAGTTGGCATATCTTTCTTGCGACCCCGTCTGTAACATCCGTCAAATTTGGTCAACAAAGGTCAACCAGAGCGCAAATTAGGATAATACGTTGAAATATAATTTTCATAACTTTCCTAATGTATTATTGGAAATTATAATACTACAATACGCTATTTCGAATCAATTATCGAGTAAACGTTATAATTTCGAATAATAGACTATAGTAGCATAAAATTCGATAAATCATACAAATAATATTTTGGTTTAAATAATATTCATTACACGATGTATTCGTGTTTACGAATCCATCGACTTATAGAACGTCGAAAACAAAGCTCGTATGCAAAATATACAGCTATTATAAAAAAACAAGCCAGTGTAGCGAAATATCTAAACATATTCAAACAAAAGTCAGTAAAGCAAAGTTGTAGTATTACTTACGACCTTTCCGGTGATATAAAATTCGTAGAATTTGGACATCGTATATAAAAGTTATGTCAATTACAAAAACGAAGAAACATTTTTTTTTTTTGTGAAAATATCACTGAAATTGAGGGTTTTTTTCGGAAAAAAAAAAAAAAGAAATTAGGGTTTTTTCTGAAAAAAAAAGTATGTATAACCTGTAAAACCGGTTAGGGGGATATATTAAAAAGTTTCTCCAAAATTTAGGTTTTTTTTGAAAAAAATAAAGTTTTAGGTTTAAACAGAAAAAAGTTGAAAATTTAGGGTTTTTTATGAAATAAACCCTAAAAGTCGCTAACTTTTTCAGATTTCTTGATTTTGACACTATGTTTTATTTTTGTTATTAAGTCATTAGGTTTTCTGAAAAATTGCAAATCTGACCATATGACCTGGTAATCCGGTCATATGGTCATTTTTGCAACTTTTTGGAAAACATAATGACTTAATTGCAACTTTTCTGAAAACATAATGACTTAATTGCAAAAACTAAAAATGCAGTGTCAAAATCGAGAAAATTGGAAAACTTAATGACTTTTATGCAATTTACCCTTCTTTAAATTCCATTAAATTTTATGATATAATCAAGTGTCATTCTTTGGCTAAGGGATTTTAAATTCAATTTCTTATCTTTAATTAAAATGACAAAAGTGCCTTCTCACCATCCCTTTACTTAGTCATTATTCATCATATCAGAACAAATTATCATTATTCTCTTCCATACGGCTACCTACTCACCCATCCCAAAAGTCCAAAATGCAATGTTTAGTTAATTGATGATGTCATAATTAATACCAAACAAGGCTTAAAGTTTTTTTCAAATTAAATGTCAATACATAACGAAATCTCTAAATGTCCTTGCATCCTCTAATAGTATTCATCACTGATTTCTCCAATCTGAATACATGCCAAAATACAAGTGTTAGTCTTGCAAAACCTAGTGAGTATTCATGAGGTTAACTCTTAAGGTAGTTAGTCAACAATCCAAAGTCAAAGTGGTACTCGCACACCCAAACTATTTTCCAAAACACTAAAATATCGTTTAAATCAATGGTTGGGGAAAGAATAACCAAAAGATAATAAATCAAATCATCAATTCATAATAATAGTTAAACAAATGAAGGTATGCAATGCATATGCTTCTACTCCTAAACGTAAGTCAATCTCAAAGTTTAACTATTAACTGCTTACTAAATTTACAAGCTTATGTGAGGATACCACATAGCACACAACACACTCCCAAAGCCTGTGGACCTGTGTGAAATGTCACACTCTCATACCAATTTAAAATTGGTTTATGGAGCCATCACACTAGAACCATACATGAGATAGCAAATCTCTTGTACAAACCCGCCAAGGGAATGTCTCAAAGTCTCAAAGTAGGTACACTGGTCACACTGTCTCAAACCATCCTAAATTGATACGCAAATACATGATTTAAAAGGATTTACATTGTGGGTGATATTTTGACCGACATCTTGAACCCTGCCAATATGTTGAATGTTTATTAACATCTTGAATTGTACAAATGTTTTGAGGATAATATGTCTTTCTAATAAAACATGTTCCAGGACTTATATGCAGGCTTCAAGGACTCGACTTAAGATCTTAGAACTATTATCTTGATTTACTATTTTGAATAACATCTTGAGCTTTTGATGACAGGATATTTACAACCTCAACATCTTGGGCTTATGTCCAAGATCTTGGATTATCTAAGATCTTGAATATTTCTACTACATGTTTTGTATAACATGTGATCTGAAGAATGTTGGATGACCTTGACTATATATAACACCCTTAAATAATGGGATAGACATTTAAGGACTTAGAGCCACATCAACTTTTCTATATTAAAATAAATATATAAAAGCAAAATAAAAATAATATTTAATTTAAAGTGTAAACTAATTTAAAATGGAATAAATAAAACTAAAAATACAAATAACATTTAATTTAAATAGCACACCATTACAAAATGAAATAAATATCTAAAAATAATAATTTAAATATTAAATATGAGAATTAAAAACCTAATTACGATAACTTAAAATGTGACAACTAAAAATTTAGTATTTGATGATAAATTAATATAAGTATATTTGATGTGATGCTTATGTATATTGCATGTATAATACAAAGGGTAAAATGGTCAAAGAAGATAAAAATATATGGAAATTTATGTTTTAACACTTTTTATTAATTCATAATGAAGTGTTCGCTCATTTGAAAATTTCTTTTATGGACCCGATTGGGAATTTTCGGGACAAAGGTTGGGAAAATAATTATCAAACTTTAAAAATTAATATCTCAAAATATAAAAGAAATTAGGAAAAACTCATCAATGTGACTTTTGTAGTATATGATGCAACAAGGACATAGGAAAAAGATTTGGGTCATTTGGGGTTGTAACGAATAAGTTATGACGCTTTAAAGATGTCCAAAAAATGAAAAAAATGGCCAAGTGTCATGTTTCAGGGATTTTATCAAGAAATCGGGACATATTTAGTCTTAAGTCAATAAACAGAAATTGAAGATCTCATTCCCGCCCTTCTAACCACAAAAGGTTTGTTAAAATCGGGTATTGCGCGTAGGAGTTATGGCCGGGTACAAATAAGGAAAACCATGAACTAATGTTGGGGAAATTAAGTCTTAAAAGTGAGGGCATTTGTGGAGTTTCATCACCATTTGACTCATGTTAAAATCAAGAATTTCATTTAGCCCTTTATCTCATGGTTCGTTGTTAGTATTCGTCAAATGGGGGAAATCGTGGTGGAGAAAAAACACACACACTCCAATGAGAGAGAGTGTGTGTGTATGTGTGATTTTGGAATTAGGACATTGCGATAGATATAGCAACTCAACGAGGAAGAGGAAATCATGACTACAGACAGAATATATCAAGAGGAAACCAAGTGTAACACCCGGTTTCTTACCTTCGAATTACACCAATAATTTCTCTAAATAACCACATGGGTTTATGGTGTAACCAAAAGTTAAGCAACAAATAGTGCAAGTAGTTATCAAAAGAAAATTACAACATACTAGTTATTCCCACAACCGGGTTACAAAACAACCAAGTTTCAAAAGACAGTTTGTAAAAATTACAAAAGCCCCAAAAGTCAAGTCCTAATCCAAGTATTCTATCCCTCTGCAACCTTTTTCCCCCTGTCACCTGCAACACCGACACCACAAATTTAATGTTTATGAGCTACAAAATCTCAGTGATAAAATACTCAAGATTTGGTGATTATACAATTGTTTTCTCAAATACGGTAGTACTCAATAATTATTAGTATATAAACTCATCAATCTCTTGGTATTTGACTATCTCAATCATTTAGTGTGCTCAATCACACTGTTTACTCATTTACAACAAAAGTGCTCTCAATTTCGTGTAACTTGTACTAATTGGTTATCTCAACCATTCAAAATCAATAGTAACACAATTACATCACAATTCAAACAATAGTAATGAAATAGAGTTACTCACTTGAAGTTTGGTCAACTTGTGTTCCACCTGTGCCCCGGGCTTCTCCTTCCCTCCTATATGTATCAGCTGTGAATATCATCGCATATTAGGTCTCAATCTCTTCAATTAACTCAATAACATCTTACTCAAAGAATCAAGAAATCAATTTCCGCGGCTCTACTTATTCAACCGTCAAAAAACCATAATAATCACACATATAACTCAAGGTAACATCTACTACAACTTACTAACAACATATATGGTAATTCATAGCAAATTTATAGATTTGAAAACTATAACACCATATTACATTGTAAGTTTATTATAGGTTAAATATAATAAAAAGGGTAATTTGGTCATTTGACCATGTAAAGGACCAAATATGTAAAAATATTATTTGCTTGTGGCAAAAATATAAGAAAAGAAAGTTTTATGTGATAAAATGTGAGAAAAATGCCAAAAGTTCAAGAAATGGAACTTATGGACTAAAATTGTAAAATCTGGAAGTATAAATAGGAGAGTTGACTCTCCATATGTGGGTGAACATTTGAGAAGCTACGGGAAGAATTATTGAAGATGAAATTTCTGGAAAATCAAGAAGATTAACATGGGAATTGAAGCAAGAGTTTAGAGATTGAAGATTCTCAACCAAAAAGGTTAGTAAATTGAAATTCTAACCTAAGTTTTGTGTGTGCTCTTCATGGGATGAATTGAAACTGAAATTACAGTTATGGTTCAAGAGGTTGAAATGAATTCTAAGCCTCAAACATGTTTATGTTGTAAGAACACATACCAAATTGAAAGTATGTTGCTATTAGTGAAAATTTGGAACTTTGCTCAAGAACCCTAGAATACAAGTTTATATGATCCAATAGATTCTAATGGTTTTTAATGAGTTCCAAATGTTGTTAGTGATGAGAAAAATCAGTAGTAGTAGTTAATTTCAAACAATTTCAGTTTTTGGACAAAAATGTCAAAGACGGGAATTGTTGGAAAATGTTTGATATATATGATTTCCATGGGTTAAAACTAGATGTTAATGAATGGTTTTTAACCTGAAACAAACTCCTACCGATTAAGTATAGAATTAAGGACTTAATGGGGGAGGGGGGGGGGAATGGGATTTTGTAGCTGAAAAATCGGGTTAGTGGTCTGTGCAGCAGTAGATCGCGACGCGATCTACATGAGGATCGCGACGCGATCTTGCGTCAGAAATGGAGAAAATTTCATGAGCTTCCTGTTAAGAGTTTTAGAAATTCTAATTTGGAATTTGGGGTTAGGCTTGTCCGTTTGACCTTAAATTTTAAACATAGGTCCAATATGGTCTGAAACTTCATGGAAAATTTTCGGAATGAAAATACGACCTCCTAAAAGTACTGTAGCAAAATACGCGTATTTCAGAAAAATTTATAAAATGGGACTTGATATTGAAATATATATGGTTAGCCGATGGGGCTATAAAATGGGACTTGATATTGAAATGACGAGTAGAAAGAGACTTAACTTGTATAGAGAATTGTACATGGTGTATTTCTTATAAATGTTATTTGGATATATGATTACTGACTGAGCTTTATAGCTCACATTATTGGTTAAATGTCCCTGCAGGTTAGCATAACCCTGATAAGGGAAAAGATAAAGTCCGTGACTAAAGAAGTGGGACTTGTAGATGCTATCAGTAGCAGCCCGGCTTAAGAGGAGGTTATGGTATTTATATACTCATTGATACACTTGTACCCGTTTATAATAAATTATACCCCTTTTGTTGTGGTTTTATGTATTGAAACCTATGTTTTAAATGAAAAAAATTTCAGGGGTGTTTTTGTTTTAAAAGCCGGGTGTTACAAGTTGGTATCAGAGCCATGGGTTAAGTGAACTAGGTGTCTATAGAGTAGATTCCTAGACTTAAACCATGAGAGTTAATAGACATGATGTACAATTAGGTATATATAAGTTGTTATTATATATAACCTAACAGTTTGCTGAACTTTCAAGTATGAGAAGTATGAGAAATAATTTTATATGGGGTAATTCGGGGCATGGAGTCTCAAGAGGTGGACCAGCCCGTTCTCAAGGCGCCGTTAGAAGAGGGGCAAAGGGACAAGTGGTAGAAAATCCACATGACAAGCAATAGTTGCTGATGTGGTAAAAAAATTGTTATTCACCCTGATTAATATTCAAGGTGAAAAGGCTGCAAGACTAGTTCATGATAAGCAGCTCGGAAATGAAAGTCAGAAAGATGAAAGAAAATTTGTTGAAACTAACAAGAAAAGCAGAAAAACAATTGTGGATGCTTCAGAAGAAGTTACCATGAATTAGGTCCAACCTTAAAGGGAAGGGACCAAAACAAAGAAGTGATATGGTATGAGAAGTGCAGGAAAAACACTCAGAAAATTGTAGGGTTGAGACTCTACCGTCGAATTGTTGAAATTGTAGAAAACATGGGCATATTGTTCGAGCTTGTTGGATGGAATGAAGGTGCTTTCAGCGCGGAGCTATGTATCACTTTCGTACAAAATGTCCACATGCTGAATGTGGAGCATCGAGTGATAAACCCAGAGAAGAATGGGGAGGAAAGAAAGAATAAGTGAATGGTCGAGGAAGACCAGTAGTACCACGAGCATTCCAGGTGACTATAGAAGAAGCTCGTGAGAAGACTGATGTGGTCTTAGATATATTTACTTTGAATGTAATCCCCGTATATGTTATATTTGATCCAGGAGCTATGTGTTGCTTTGGATCGGTGTCTTTGATGCCTTGTTTAAATATTTCATCAATGCCTATGGATGAAAGCATGGAAGTAGCTATATTAGTTAGCAAATATGTTCGGGATACCGAACACCTGGAAAGTTGTCAGCCTAGGATTTACGGGATCATTTTTCCCTATAAATCTGAAACCGATGACTACCAAAGAATTTGAAGTAATTGTGCGTATGAATTGGTTAGCAATGAATTTTGCTAACATGAATTGTAGAAATAAGAACATGATGGTTCTAAAACTAGATGATTACGGTTGAGAATGTTGATTATTTTCCTTTGCTCAAACTCGGAGTAGTGTTAGTAAAGGAGGAGTATTTTATTTGGCATATGTAGTATTGGCCAAATTAAATAAAATGGAGATAGAAGTGTAAAACTTGTAAACGAATTCCCGGATGTTTCTTCTGAAGAACTTCCAGGATTACCGCCAGATTGGCGAGTAGAGTTTATGATCGAATTGGTTTCGGGAGCCGCTCCTGTTGTTTAGGCTCTGTACCGATTAGCACCTGCAGAGATGGTAGAGTTGAAGAAGCAATTAGAAGTACTTTTGGATTGGGGTTTCATAGGACCAAGTATGTCACTTCGGGGAACCCCTATCTTGTGTGTAAAGAAGAAAGACGAGTCGATGTGTATGTGCATTGACTACCGAGAATCTGATATTCTCGAAACTAAATTGAATATGAAGTACATTTGTGCTAAATATTGGAGTTATTCGTTGAGAAAAGTGATATGCAAAGTTTTCCAAGTAAGAATTTTGGCTAAAAGAAGTTTATTTTCTTGGGCATGTTATCAGTGCCAAAGATGTTAAAGTAGATCCAGCGAAAATGATGTTGTGATAAAACGGGAACCGCCTTGAAATCTGACTGAAATTTGTAGTTTCCATGGATTGGCGGGTTACTATAGGAGAGTTGTAGAAAACTGCTCCTTGATTGCTGTCTCGTTAACTAAAGTTGATCAAGAAGAGTGAAAAGTTTGAGTGGGTAGAAAAACCACAATTAGCTTTTCAAAGATTGAAACAAATCTTGTGTGAAGCTCCGACGTTAGCATTATTGCTAAGCAGAGAAGGTAAATTGTTTTACAGAAATGTATCCAGAATTGACTTTGGGTGCGTGCTAATGTGGAAGGGGTGAGTAATCGCCTACGCGACCCGATAACTAAAAGAAAAGTTGAGAAGAAATATCTGGTACATGATATTGAAGTAGTAATTATGATTTTGACATTAAAGTTTTGGAGACAATATTTGTATGGTGTAAAGCTTGTTGTGTATACGGATCATAAAAGTTTGAAGTACTTAATTGATTAAAAGGAAGTTAAACATGAGATAGCAAATATAGATGGGTTACTTAAAGATTTCGGTTGTGAAATCTTGTACCATCTCGGCAAGGCGTATGTGGATATAGATGCCTTGAGTTGAAAAGAGTATCCTTTGAAGGTTACAACCACATGTATGAGTGTGGTGAGTTGATTACCCGAATTGATTCGGGTAGCACAAGAAGAAGCGTGCAAGTCTGAAAACGTGAAAAGTAAATGAATGGTTGGATATTTAAGGAAGTTAGTTAGAAACTCACGACGATTGAAAACCCTTGGTGGTTGTGTATGTGGGTTCCAAAGCGAAGTAAGATATGAAATTTGTTCTTAAAAGACGTATATTGTAGTATATATGCAGTATACCCCGGGCAGTACCAAACTGTATAGGATGATAAAACCTATGTATTGGTGGCCGGGAGTGAAGAAAGATGTTGAAAGATACATGAAAAATGTTTGACTTGTTTGCAAGTAAAGTCAAACTATTAGTAACAGACAGAGAAATTTAATTGTTGCAGATTACAGCGAAAAAAAGGGACGACATTATTATAGATTTTATAATAAAGTACCCTTGAATACCTCATGGGTATGGAACCACGTGGGTAATAGCAGACCGGTTGATGAAATCAGCATAAATTTATACCGACTAGTGAGGAAATCAAGATCGAAAAGTAGCTAAAAGTTATATAAATAAAGTAATTTGTCGACGTGAGTTATCGGTGTCGATTTTATCGGGTCGAGATAATAGAATTATTCGTTGATTTTGGCATAATTTCCAAGAATAATTAGTTCAATAGTACTAATAAGTACCGTATATTGATGGGCAAGATGAGATAATGATGCAGACTTTAGAAGTTATGTTTGAAAATTGCATAATAGACGTTGGTGGAAGATGGGAAGATCATCTATCTTTGGTAGAATCTATAGATAATAACAGTTTTCATACCAGCATTCTAATGGCTCGTATGAAACGTTGTATGGAGTACCGTGTCATACTCCGATTTGTTGGACTGAAGTTGTGGAAAAGTCGTAGGCTAGATCCTAGATTGTTGTACAAACAGAAAAGAAGACTTGATGAATACGAGAAAATTTGAAAATGACTAAGAATTAGCAAAAGTGGTATGCAGATCATCGAGTAAAACCATTGAAATTCCAAGTGAGGGAAGATGGTAGTACTCAAAATATCCCCTTGAAAGGACTAAAATTGTTTTGGGACGAAAGGAAAGTTGAGTCCTCTTTTATTGGACCTTTCTGTATATCCCAAATAGTAAGAATGGTGGTGTAGTAATTGAAATTACTCGATGAACTTCAAGATATTTAAAATGTTTTCCATGTGTTTTAGTTGTGGAAAACTTTGCTTGATGAATTCAAACGAATACCTCATGCTGAAATGAAGGTAGATAAGTAATTGGGATATCCGGGACAACCGGAAAAGTGTTAGATGAAAAGTGGGATAGCTGCAGAACAAGAAGATTAGTAGGCTTAAAGTTCTTTGGCAATACCCTAGAGGTTTCCATATGATATGGGAGACCGAAATCGTAACGAGGTAGAAATACCCTCATCTGTTTATATGATTCCGGGGACGAAATCTTTTGAAGGAGGGGAGAATTTGTAACACCATATTACCTTGTAAGTTTATTATAGGTTAAATATAATAAAAAGGGTAACTTAGTCATTTGACCATGTGAAGGACCAAATATGTAAAAATATTATTTGCTTGTGGCAAAAATATAAGAAAAGAAAGTTTTATGTGATAAAATGTGAGAAAAGTGCCAAAAGTTCAAGAAATGGAACTTAGTGACTAAAATTGTAAAATATGGAAGTATAAATAGGAGAGTTGACTCTCCATATGTGGGTGAACATTTGAGAAGCTACGGGAAGAATTATTGATGATGAAATTTCTGGAAAATCAAGAAGATTAACGTGGGAATTGAAGCAAGAGTTTAGAGATTGAAGATTCTCAACCAAAAAGGTTAGTAAATTGAAATTCTAACCTAAGTTTTGTGTGTGTTCTTCATGGGATGAATTGAAACTGAAATTACAGTTATGGTTCAAGAGGTTTAAATGAATTCTAAGCCTCAAACATGTTTATGTTGTAAGAACACATACCAAATTGAAAGTATGTTGCTATTAGTGAAAATTTGGAACTTTGCTCAAGAACCCTAGAATACAAGTTTATATGATCCAGTGGATTCTAATGGGTTTTAATGAGTTCCAAATGTTGTTAGTGATGAGAAAAATCAGTAGTAGTAGTTAATTTCAAACAATTTCAGTTTTTGGACAAAAATGTCAAAAACGGGAATTGTTGGAAATTTTTTGATATATATGATTTCCATGGGTTAAAACTAGATGTTAATGAATGGTTTTTAACCTGGAACAAACCCCTACCGATTAAGTATAGAATTAACGACTTAATGGTGGGGGGGAATGGGATTTTGTAGCTGAAAAATCGGGTTATTGGTCTGTGCAGCAGTAGATCGCGACGCGATCTACATGAGGATCGCGACGCGATCTTGCGACAGAAATGGAGAAAATTTCATGAGCTTCCTATTAAGAGTTTTAGAAATTCTAATTTGGAATTTGGGGTTAGGCTTGTCCGTTTGACCTCAAATTTTAAACATAGGTCCAATATGGTCTGAAACTTCATGGAAAATTGTCGGAATGAAAATACGACCTCCCGAAAGTACTGTAGAAAAATACGCGTATTTCAGGGAAATTTATAATTTGTAGAAAGATGGTAAAGGAAGGTTTATCATCTAAAAATAATTTGAAATTGTATTACATTGGACTCTTGTGTAGTAGAGTCGATTGAAATAGTGGTTAACCTATTATCATTTCGTATATAAATAAATATATAGGTACCGGACTAGTGGATTGTGGAGCACGTGCAAGGAGTAGCTAGATACATCCTTAGCAAGAATCCAGCTGAGTAATCTGAATTATATCTAGTAGGATATATAACGATTGCGATGGTACTACTTGAAGTAGATACAGATGAGAAGAAGGTTGATTACCTAAAATGTATTGTAGAAACTTATATCCAAATGGTACGGCCCTTGTGGCTATGCTATTGGATGATTGTATCCAAATGGTACGGCTCTTATGGCTATGATATGGGATTTTGAATCCAATTAGTACGACTTATGTGGCTAGGGGTTTATGATACGGCCATTGTGGCTAGGATTATACGGCCTCCGTGTCTATGAAATTTGATTTGATATATTTGATATGGCTTTTGTGGCTAACAGATTTGATTTGATTTGATATTCAAATAACAGGTTTTAATTGATTAAATGTCCAAATAACAGACGTAATTTGATATTCGTATAGTATTACTGTTCAGCCTGTAAGGCTAGGAAAATGGATTCGATATCCATATGTTATTATAGTTCAGCCTGTAAGGCTAGGAGATTGGATGTGAAATCCTAATAGATATACGATCAGCCGGTGAGGCTAAGAGTTTGGATCCGATATCCAAATATATATGGTTAGCCGACGGGGCTATAAAATGGGACTTGATATTGAAATGATGAGTAGAAAGAGACTTAACTTGTATAGAGAATTGTACATGGTGTATTTCTTATACATGTTTTTTGCAGATATGATTACTGACAGAGCTTTATAGCTCACGCTATTGGTTAAATGTCCCTGCAGGTTAGCATGGCCCTGATAAGGGAAAAGATAAAGTCCGTGACTAAAGAAGTGGGACTTGTAGATGCTGTCAGTAGCAGCCCGGCTTAAGAGGAGGTTATGGTATTTATATACTCCTTGATACACTTGTACCCGTTTATAATAAATTATACCCCTTTTTTGTGGTTGTATGTTTTGAAACCTATGTTTTAAATGAAAAAAATTTCAGGGGTGTTTTTGTTTTAAAAGCTGGGTGTTACAAAAACCTAGGGTTTAAAACCCCAAAACCCGTAAACTTACTCACCTCGTTGATTTAGTAATCAAGAACGCGTTTACGGTGTTAGATTCCACTTCCTCAAGCTTTCCTACACAAACCATTGGCTTAATTTGACCTAAAATCGACTCTTGTGCTCTGAAAATTGAATTGGTTAATGTTTTCCTTGAAATGAAGGTTTTCTGCACTTTAAAACCCACTCAGCGCAGGTTAGAGGTGCTAACCTCTAAAGTTAGGGTACTAACTTTTACAACCCGACCCGTGTGATCCTACTGCATGCTTTTTGACTATTTACACGACCTGTGTGGGTCAACATGACCCGTTTGGATCTGACAGAGACTCGGTTTGGTTTTTGCATCATTTTACACGACCCGTGTAACCTCTTTTTGGCCTTTTTCAAGGTAAAACTTCTTCTAAAAAGGTTTCTACCCACCCTAACACATATAATAACCTATTTAATCTTATTTACACTAAGATTAACAAAATTTCACTTACTAAAAAGTATTACGACATTACACCAAGGGATCGAGACAGCAGCCCCTTCCCCGTTGATGTCGGTTCTATGCGAGAGAAAGACCGCCACCGCCGGAAGTAGATGGCGGTTACGCGAGTTAGCTGGAGGCGGTCAGAGTTGCATTTGGTTGTCTAATTCTTTGTTGAAAATCAACGAAACATTCTGATTTCAACATTCTAGATAGAAAGATGGAAGGTATTTACTTGAATTCTTGAACCCTAGCTAATTAGTTTGGAAATTTGTGAATGCATGATGGATTTGGAACTTATTTCTTGTTATATGCCATATAAGGTTTTCAAAAACAACCAGAATTTTGTTGGCATGATTTTCAAGTTGATAATTAGAGAATATATATTGATTGTTTTGCTTGAGGAAGGAGATGATGACTTGTAACCTTGACTTTTCTGTTTTTGGTCAAATTTGACCATGAATTGGGATTTTTACATTAGAGATTATAAAGTGATGGAAACAAACCTATTGGTGTTTTCTATGAATGTTGGAATCACATGACACTAGTTTGATGCATTTTTTATAAAACTTCTAAAAATGGGACAAAGTCTTGAAAACATATATTTGTAAAGGGATATATGGTACATGATTATAATTGAAAATGAATGTTAATCTAGTCACATATATTTTTGGGAAAATATGGAATTTTGGTGTTGGTATTATGTTAGAGATGTTTGTATGTAAAAAGAAGTAATAAATACATCTTTCATAGAACGTTTTATACAACTATAAGCGAAGGAATAGGATTTAATGGTAAAATACAATATTGGAATCACCCTTGGAATCGGAATTTGAGTTTTTTGTTATATATGTGTCACACCCCCAAACCACGATGGCGGAAACGTCTGAGGGTGGATGACTTCATGAACAGTATCACAACAACGTTTGTACAATAGTGATCAAGGCAAGCACATCCATCATATACATAATTGTAAATGTTACAATAGTTCAAAAGATTGTATGTTTTGAATACAATTACAATATGATATCAAAACACATAGTATGACGCCATAGCGACCCATCGTCAAAGGTTGTAGTTACCCTATCAATTTCCTGAGAATACAAGTAGTTTGAAAGAGTGTCAACATTACGTTGGTGACTTCATAAGATTTTTGTATGAGAAAATCCATAATCCTTTTTCCTTGTAGAAAGATAGTGTTTGAAACCAGAAAATCCAATATTTTCTTATAAATGAGTAGTAGTCTTAAAACCCAAAGACCGAAAATGTATAGGTATTTGTATACTTGAAAATAGTATTACGTAGTTTTATTCTTGTATAAAACCGTGTAAATAGGTGTTTACTGGTAGTCGAATCGTAGATTTAATTCCACAAAAGTCGTATGTATAAGTAAACCGTACTTATATTTATATCTTTGATAAAACATAGTTTTAATTCCCATAGAATTAGTGTGTATAAGTAAAACCATACTTGTATTTGTAACTTGTTAAAATGTAGTTTTAATACAATAAAACTTGTATGAGGAATCTCTTTCCTTGTAAAATGTAGTATTGTAATCCAAGAAAATATAATATTTTCTTATGAATGTATCCAAGTCCTTAAAACCCAAGGACTAAAATGTATAGCATAGTTTGTAGTATAAAGCCATTGAAAATGTATATTTCCACGTAAACAATTTAATAAGTTGATTTCCCATGCGAGACGCCCTATAACCATACTGTGACCATGTAGGCCTGCTTCGACGTTCTTCAGGCGTCGGACTGTTATGACATTTGTCACCTCAGACCCGTCGGTCTAGCTGTAGCTAGCAGCTCAGGTGCGGGGTTGTCAATCCCGTATAGATCTATACACAAATATCACGTTCTCTTACCGAGACTCTGGTTATAAATTTCAGGACTTATAGTATGTACTTAAATAAGCACTGTGAAGACCCGTCTCACAAAAATGTATGTATCAATCAACTTGTTAAAGTTTGTATATGAAAAACCTTTGTATTTGTCCATTATCATTTTTCCCATGATAATATAGTAATGAATAATAATTATATATTTTATATAATTATTTGTCTTTTTTAAAACGTCGTAGTAACATTTGTATCAACAAATTATTCCAATAATAGTTTATTTTTAGTATTCCGTTGTGAAAAGCATATATTTACAAATATATGTGAAATAACTTATTTAGATGGTTATAAAGAACTTCTTTTAAGATATATTCTCCACAATAGTGGTGTAATAAATTGGTTATACCCTTTATTAATTCCAATATAATATTTCATGACTATCAAATAAAGAACGGCCAGGTAGAAGATCAAATGGGGAGGCAGGACCCTTTCAGCGTATAAGCCTTTCGGAAATCCAACAACCTAGCCCAAATGATCGGCCTAGACACCGCCCTCGTAAGTAGATCATTCGATATTATTTTTGGAATTATAATTGAATTTCTTAATGATGTTTTACAAAAGTTCGCATTTCGTTTACTATTGTTATAAATGAGTATAAATAACTATTTTTATAGTATAACTTGTATTCTCCTCCTTAAAAACTTGAATAAAGATAAAAAGAAGGGGTATGAACTCACTTCAATGTCGACTAGGATCTTATCGCCAATTGTTGTTAGATCGCCCTACTCTTCGTGCTTCTAACTCGAACTCACTATATTTATAACTGAAATATCTACTTCTAACGCTCATTCTTCGTATATCTCTCTATACGTATCGAAGAACTTGTTTGTGTGATTTGAATGGCTTGAATGAGGCTATATTTATAGTAGATTTATTTTCGTATTGCGGCCCTCAAGATACAGATATTCGACTTTTTTAGCTTTTAGAAATTGTTTATGACAAAACATACCCTTAAAATACTCTTTAAATAGATTTGATTGATTTTATATAAAACAAATGATTTTTGTTTATAAAACTATAATCTACAAAAATCGTAGTTTAATAATATCAACTTTTTAACTAGAAAGCTTTTATGAATTAACGAAATGGTATTAATTGTAAGTTTAATGAAAATATAGGGTTTAAATGTAAATACAATTTCATTTTAAAGAAAAAGAAAATATTAAATATAAAACTGATATCAATAATATTAAATTTTGACGTCAGGTTGTTCGTGTCAACGATACGATTTTGACGGTAAATTTTTCGTTTTATAAAAAGTCATCATATTATTGATAAACTTAAAAATACGTATTGAATACGTAGTGTTCGAAATGAAAATACGAATTCTTTGAGGGTAAAATGTGTAAAATTGATTAAATAATGAAGTGGGGCCCACTTTATATAATAATAATTATTATTATATAAAAAAAACCCATTTTTCAAATCTCCACCTAACGGTGGAGACCAATTTGCTTCAAGTATTGACTTTTTTTTTTTTTTTTTTTTTTAATAAATATTTTAATAACCAAATGTCGCTTTCAAGTTAAATTAAACGTTTTTCTATCATAACTTTTTATATATAACGTTTGGTAAAAATATAAATATATATTCAGAACCGTCGTATTTTTATCTACGTTTTGATATAAAATTTGTAATATTCCGAAGAGTTTTAAGCTTTTACCGTTCACTATTCACGCCGGTTACTATTCATGCCGTAATTTTTTTTTTAATATTAAAACATCTAGCTCAGCATGGTTTGTATAATTGACTTAAATTAGCATACGTAATATTATAATATCAAATAATACAACGTAGAGATTACGGAATTTACATTTCACATACTGACTTTAACGTACGCTTTGGTTGACTTAAGTTGACTTTTGTTGACTAATTTGACAGTTGTCACATTATCTACCCGTTAGAAGGAATTTCGTCCCGAAATTTTAGCACTTTGAATAGATCCTCAAGGGTTTGGGAAGAGTTGTGAGTATTTCTGTTTCATTTGGTCCTCTCGTTCCTAGATAAATTTAAGTCCACGCTTGGTACTTCTCAGTTTTTCATCGCTTTGATTTTGGAGTTTAATGTCATAATATTTTTGGTAACTAAACTTGAGTTAATCTTAGTATAAATAATAGTTACTAGATTGTTATGTGAATAGGAGGATTAGAAACCCATTTAGAAGGAGTTTAAACTTTAAAAATAGCAAAGAGAAGTTACATGGGTCGTGTAGTAGACCTTTTCGAAACTGTTTAGCCTTGCAGGAGTTACACGGTTGTATTTGTGAACACGGCTCGTGTTTTAGTTACCGCAACATCTAGTGGTATCCAATAGACTTACACGGGTCGGGTTTCAGAGTACGGGTCAGATTTCTAAAAGTTAACAATCCTAACTTTAATGGTTAGTGTTGCTAACCTGTGTTAGCGGGGTTATTTGGGCAGCTTTTCTTATTTACCCCATTTACGAATCAAAAATCATCCTAGGTTATTTTCAAAGTAAAATGTGCCAAATTTGGTTATTTTGATCAAGAGTTTTGTGTAGGAGAAGTTTTGGGAAGGTTGGGTTTAACGCCCGAAACGCGTTCTCGAGTTCTTAATTCACAAGGTTAGAAATTTTGAGTGTTAGGGTTTCAAACCCTAGATGTCCAAATCTAACAGTATGCATTGGTTCACCTCATATGTAGGTTGCTAATATTTGTTGTATTGAGTCCGAATATTGTGATTTTTTTAACGGTTGATTTGGTAAAATCGCGAAATTCGGGGTTTCGGGTTGATAGCATATGATATTCTCTAATTGTGATTTGTATTAGCTATTGATTTCTTAATCATTTGAGTTAAATATTATGAAAATGCCTGAGGATGTTTAGGATATGATATATGATGTCATTTTACAGTTGATACTAGTAGGACGGAAGGAAACATGTAAGATACAGGTGAACCACGAGCTCTACAGATGCTAGATGAGTAGGTTCTAATTCATTATTTATGATTAGATTACTATATAATTGAATTAACTATTCTTTGAACTATTTCCGTTATCAGAAGATATATATATATATATATATATATATATATATATATATATATATATATATATATATATATATATATATATATATATATATATATATATATATATATATATAAATGCCTTTTCGTTATCCCGTCCTCATCGGAGTCAAGCCGCCAATTTGGAAAAGATATCACTTAGGGTGGTGAAAAGATTGCATCTACTGTAGATATTTTGAATTTCGGTATTAAGAACGTGAGTTGTCCTTTCAGT
Organism: Cichorium intybus; assembly: GCA_023525715.1. Taxonomy (NCBI): domain Eukaryota; kingdom Viridiplantae; phylum Streptophyta; class Magnoliopsida; order Asterales; family Asteraceae; genus Cichorium; species Cichorium intybus. The sequence goes on along the minus strand of CM042010.1, from coordinate 25,145,458 downwards.
TCCTGCTGTAAGATGCTATATAAACGGGTATGTATCATCATTTGTATCTAAGATCTTTTCAGTCTCATTCTTTCCTACTACTAGTTTATTCTTATATAATCTTAGATTTCCAATCGAGGCATGGAAAACAGATCTCATATGGAAAACTTGTCAGACGCTGAGCGGAATTTCTTAAGGGAAGAGGGTACCTCCCTATCGTTTAATCAGATACCTCTACTGGAGTCTGGTAATTATAATATCCTTAACTCCTTTTATTTCTTATTCATTTCTCTAGCGTTTTGATTTTGTTTTAAACTATGTGAGGTATAGATTTTCCAGATATATTACCGCTGGATCAGCTTCAAAATGATCCTGAAGTTCTTCCTCCGATGAGTATTATCTCAGAAGATCCAGGACCTTCATCTTTGGGCTTTGCTTATGAGCAATCTCAAAACTTACTTCTAGGTTGAATTTTAATACTTTTATGTCAGTTTGGTTTTTATCTTCTAACATTTTTTTTAAAGATCCATTTATGGACGAGTACATAACGAACAGTGAGATTATCCCCATGAATCAAGGATTCATGGCTGGCATGCAGAACGATGATCAACTACAGGTGATTCATAACGATAGTGTTGGAATGAATCCCGAGTTTGAGGGAGGTTTTCAATACCAGGATCACATTCAGATGATTCAAAGGAATCTGGAGGGATTTCAAAACCCTGGGTTCATAGCTGAAAATCAACAGTTACTGCCGACGGCAGATTCTAATGTTATTGCACCAAATTTTATCTTTGGCTTAACAAATCAGGATCATGCTCAAATGATCCAGAATGACAATAGTACAACCGGATTTGATTCTTTGAATCCAAGAGCCATAGTAATTGGCAGTGGAAGTGGTTCTAGACAGCCATTAAGTAAGGAAGCAATAGCTCAGCACTTTAACAAGCCACTTATGCAAGCTGCAAGGGAACTCAACGTTGGATCAACACAGTTGAAGCAACGCTGTAGGAAGTTAGGCATCAAAAGTTGGCCTCGACGAAAGATTAAGAGTCTACAAAGTCTTATTAACCATACTCAGGTTAAGAATTGTATTTCTTTTCCCTAATTTTAATACCATGAGATTGTAATGACTGAAAGTATTTATGTAACAGGAATTGAATAATAATCCTAGTAAAGCAGACGTAATACTTGGTCTAGAGAATGAGAAAAGAGCAATAATCGAGGGTTCCAGTTCGGAGATAACTGATACCACAAAGAGATTGAGGCAAGCTGCCTTTAAGGCTGTTTACAAGAAAAGAAAGGTTCAGAAGAGGGAGGAAGCTTCATCAGGGACCCATACACAGCAACAATCTCTGCCTTCTGTTTCTGCTATGAGTGGTTTTAACCATGATTTTCTCAAGATCACAAGTGAAGAGAACCCAGAAGACTTGGCAGGTGACATAGCCCGCCTTCGGCTTTCAGATTGAATTTATACCAATATTAGTTTAATGGAACTGTTGGTAGGGATGATGGTAGGTTTTCGATAATAGTTATTGGTCCGGTATTATCGAATTGTCAGGTCTACTATGTAAGGATAGGTGTATAAGAGGTACATAAAGTGTCTAGATGTATGGTTCTATAGTATTATAAAATACTCCTGTAGTATTTTGGCTTTATATTTTGTTTTAGAGTTTCTTTGTATATGGTTCTTGATAAGTTTTTAGACTTGTTGTTCACTACGACTATTTCTAAGTACATGTTAGTCATACATTAGACAAATACAGTTGATCAGGCTCTATTTGTCCTAGGTATGATTACATAACTACCTAGGCCTACTCGTAGTGTTCAACTCATCTTATTACTCTTGTATTGTTCTGGTTATGACACTGTTCTAGTATGTATGTACTTGTACTTATACTTTATAAAAATATCATTGTATTTTAAAGTATACTTTGTACAGATTGTTTTAGAGAGTTTTAGTCCCATTGTATTTATAGTTGTATATCTTAAATGGATTGATATACTTAGTTCACTATAAACAATGCTCTGATACCAATCTGTCACACCCCCAAACCACGATGGCGGAAACGTCTGAGTGTGGATCACTTCATGAACAGTATCACAACAACGTTTGTACAATAGTGATCAAAGCAAACACATCCATCATATACATAATTGTAAATGTTACAATAGTTCAAAAGATTGTATGTTTTGAATACAATTACAATATGATATCAAAATACATAGTATGACGCCATAGCGACCCATCGTCAAAGTTTGTAGTTACCCTATCAATTTCCTGAGAATACAAGTAGTTTGAAAGAGTGTCAACATTACGTTGGTGAGTTCATAAGATTTTTGTATGAGAAAATCCATAAACTTTTTTCCTTGTAGAAAGATAGTGTTTGAAACCAGAAAATCCAATATTTTCTTATAAATGAGTAGTAGTCTTAAAACCCAAAGACCGAAAATGTATAGATATTTGTATACTTGAAAATAGTATTACATAGTTTTATTCTTGTATAAAACCGTGTAAATAGGTGTTTACTGGTAGTCGAATCGTAGATTTAATTCCACAAAAGTCGTATGTATAAGTAAACCGTACTTATATTTATATCTTTGATAAAACATAGTTTTAATTCCCATAGAATCAGTGTGTATAAGTAAAACCATACTTATATTTGTAACTTGTTAAAATGTAGTTCTAATACCTTAAAACTTGTATGAGGAGTCTCTTTCCTTGTAAAATGTAGTATTGTAATCCAAGAAAATCCAATATTTTCTTATGAATGTATCCAAGTCCTTAAAACCCAAGGACTAAAATGTATAGCATAGTTTGTAGTATAAAGCCATTGAAAATGTATATTTCCACGTAAACAATTTAATAAGTTGATTTCCCATGCGAGACGCCCTATAACCATACTGTGACCATGTAGGCCTGCTTCGACGTTCTTCAGGCGTCGGACTGTTATGACATTTGTCACCTCAGACCCGTCGGTCTAGCTGTAGCTAGCAGCTCAGGTGCGGGGTTGTCAATCCCGTATAGATCTATACACAAATATCACGTTCTCTTACCGAGACTCTGGTTATAAATTTCAGGACTTATAGTATGTACTTAAATAAGCACTGTGAAGACCCATCTCACAAAAATGTATGTATCAATCAACTTGTTAAAGTTTATATATGCAAAACCTTTGTATTTGTCCATTATTATTTTTCCCATGATAATATAGTAATGCATAATAATTATATATTTTATATAATTATTTGTCTTCTTTAAAACGTCGTAGTAACATTTGTATCAACAAACTATTCCAATAATAGTTTATTTTTAGTATTCCGTTGTGAAAAGCATATATTTACAAATATATGTGAAATAACTTATTTAGATGGTTATAAAGAACTTCTTTTAAGATATATTCTCCACAATAGTGGTGTAATAAATTGGTTATACCCTTTATTAATTCCAATATAATATTTCATGACTATCAAATAAAGAACGGCCAGGTAGAAGATCAAATGGGGAGGCAGGACCCTTTCAGCGTATAAGCCTTTCGGAAATCCAACAACCTAGCCCAAATGATCGGCCTAGACACCGCCCTCGTAAGTAGATCATTCAATATTATTTTTGGAATTATAATTGAATTTCTTAATGATGTTTTACAAAAGTTCGCATTTCGTTTACTATTGTTATAAATGAGTATAAATAACTATTTTTATAGTATAACTTGTATTCCCCCCCTTAAAAACTTGAATAAAGATAAAAAGAAGGGGTATGAACTCACCTCAATGTCGACTAGGATCTTATCGCCAATTGTTGTTAGATCGCCCTACTCTTCGTGCTTCTAACTCGAACTCACTATATTTATAACTGAAATATCTACTTCTAACGCTCATTCTTCGTATATCTCTCTATACGTATCGAAAAACTTGTTTGTGTGATTTGAATGGCTTGAATGAGGCTATATTTATAGTAGATTTATTTTCATATTGCGGCCCTCAAGATACAGATATTCGACTTTTATAGCTTTTAGAAATTGTTTATGACAAAACATACCCTTAAAATACTCTTTAAATAGATTTGATAGTTTTTATATAAAACAAATGATTTTTGTTTATAAAACTATAATCTAAGAAAATCGTAGTTTAATAATATCAACTTTTTAACTAAAAAGCTTTTATTAATTAACGAAAGGGTATTAATTGTAAGTTTAATAAAAATATAGGGTTTAAATGTAAATACAATTTCATTTTAAAGAAAAAGAAAATATTAAATATAAAACTGATATCAATAATATTAAATTTTGACGTCAGGTTGTTCGTGTCAACGATACGATTTTGACGGTAAATTTTTCGTTTTATAAAAAGTTATCATATTATTGATAAACTTAAAAATACGTATTGAATACGTAGTGTTCGAAATGAAAATACGAATTCTTTGAGGGTAAAATGTGTAAATTGATTAAATAATGAAGTGTGGCCCACTTTATATAATAATAATTATTATTATTATATAAAAAAAACCCATTTTTCAAATCTCTACCTAACGGTGGAGACCAATTTGCTTCAACTATTGACTTTTTTTTTTTATAAATATTTTAATAACCAAATGTCGTTTTCAAGTTAAATTAAACGTTTTTCTATCTTAACTTTTTATATATAACGTTTGGTAAAAATATAAATATATATTCAGAACCGTCGTATTTTTATCTACGTTTTGATATAAAATTTGTAATATTCCGAAGAGTTTTAAGCTTTTACCGTTCACTATTCACGCCGGTTACTATTCATGCCGTAAATTTTTTTTTAATATTAAAACATCTAGCTCAGCATGGTTTGTATAATTGACTTAAATTAGCATACGTAATATTATAATATCAAATAATACAACGTAGATATTACGAAATTTACATTTCACATACTGACTTTAACGTACGCTTTGGTTGACTTAAGTTGACTTTCGTTGACTAATTTGACAGTTGTCACAATATGTAAGGGCCGAATTCTGCTAAATGAGATGCTGTTGAGTCATGATTTGACATTTGCAAAAAAATAGCAACGTGAAGATCGAAACAAATATCCAAGGTGCTGAATGATTAATAATTAAATATGTGAGTGTACAAAATATGTTGCTCTAGTCGCTAGGATGAGCATAAGGCACACACATCTCACATTGTGAGCTCTACCTAAGAAATGACTAATACATGACAATATATAGGTATGCAACACAACTAGGCCCAGTACAAACATATCATAATGGGCCATCCAAGCCCGCAAAGCATCAATCCATGTAGGGTTTTGTACCCCAACAATCTCTCCCTCAAAGGTCGGAATGGATGATGTGGCACAAAATTTGTATTATGATTCTCCAAAATTCCTCCTTGACTTGAGCGTATTCGTCAACGTCCAAGAATTCAGCATGTGCATTGAAAATTTAATATGAATAACAGAATTCAAAAAAAAAAATTATTGTGTTCTTGTTCATCCGTGCTTGATCACCGTTCACCAAAAAAATATTTTTTGATTTTTCATCCGAAGTCCGAAATATAAATAGTAAACCGAAGTCACTAATTGTTTCTGATCGAATGGTTTAAAGTATTGGTCTGAACGGGTTTAAAGATATGGGTTCTGAATTGTTTAAAGCGGGGTCTTTTTGTTTAAAGTGGGGTCTGAAGTTGTTTAAAGTGGGGTCTGAATGGTTAAATTATGGGGTTTGAATGTTTCAAGAAATGGGTTAAATGCGTTTCGAAGTGGTGTTGGGTTGCGATCCGAGTGGGTTTGTGCTAGGATCCGAATGGAATGAAAGTGGGATCCGATGGGTGTGATATGTTGACTTATAAAGTTAACATTGTCATCGTATACATCATCGTCTTCCTTCCATTTTCATCCGATTTCATTCTTCTGTTCTTCTAATTTCATTCTTCTGATTTCAATTCCAAACAACCAAACACGACAATGATTATTGAACCGAAATCGCAAACGAACATAAAATATAACTATAATGAAACTTGCATTAAAACTAAACCCACACGGAAAGCCGAATGTTTCTGACTTCGGGTGGAAATCCCAATTTCCATGGTCTATGGAATTCTACAAATTAGAATCCTTGAACACACGTAAGAACAAATACCAAAAATAATGAAATAAAATGCTAAAACTATCAAATTACCAAGTATCAATCACTATGCTACAAAAATCTGAGTCAAAGAAGGCTGAGCTCCCCTCAAAGGTCGAATCTTCGCTCCTAAATCACGAACCGGGGACCTCTATTTATAGTTGCTGAAAATGCCTGGTCGCGCCGTGTGAAGGGCTTATCCACGGCGCGGATCGTCTTTATCCCTCTATTCTTCGCACTTTGAATTCAAATCCTCATCATGTGACATAGCTCACCGCGACGCGTGGCTCTTCTAGGCTCGCGGCACGCGTGTTACTTTGTCTGAAAGTATCCTTCTTTCCTAACTTTACCAGTTTGCAAGCTTTTTACTCTGTATTTCACATAATTTGCACAAAACACACTTGGCACAAAACGTGAGTAATATCGTGATTTATGACATATATTTTACTCAAAACAGTGCTCAATAACGACTATAATACTTGATATTACTAGGCGTTATCAAACAACCCACACTTGTGCATTGCTTTTCCCCAAGCAAGTATATTTATAACAAATTCTAACATGAACTCAAACATTTTTGAATGCCTTCAGTTTCAAAGTTTATTGTATTCAAAAGTTAGATGAAAATGATTTTTGAGAAAAATGACCAAAATACCCTTTGGGAGTCACAACTTTCTAAAGAACTATTGATTACAAATTTTCAGTTCACAAAATGCAAACTTACTCATTCAGACTCTAAAGGCCGTTAATGAACTATCCATGACTTTCAATATTGTCCGTGTAACGAGCTTTCGAAAACACTATCCCAGACCAGACGATCTTAGGTAGTGAGGTGCATAAATGCGCTACGGGCCACCCTTTTCAGACCTACCGGCTCGAACAACAAAGGCCACTGATTGATATTTCCCTCCTGAGTCCCAATCCTAAGATATTCTCAATCCATAATTTTTTTTAACTTCTAAACACTCAACTTATTTTAACTCAACACTAGCATGCTAACAATTAAACAATATCTTTTGAAAAATACCATAATGCTATAACATTCAAAAGCTATTTGTTTCCAAGTTACAATTTCTTAAAAAATTTTGAAAATTTTGAAAAATAAGACTGTTTCTGCAAAAATTCAAAAATCTCTTTTTGACCGTCCCCACCCCACACTTTAAACCGTACAACGTCCCCATTGTACATAGAAAAATTCAAAACAAGGGAGAAAAGAGTTACCCCTTTTGAACGACGAATTGCTTGATTGTTAGGACCATTTGTAACAAGATATCAAATTGTGTGTCTTGGTACATTTTTCCAGAGTTTTGGCACAACAGTGAACATGCCTGGCATAACACAAGTGCAGGGGTACGGTGACCCCACACTTGCGTTATGCAACTCCTCGGTGGATTCCATTGGTAGCTTGCAACGTAACACACTCAAACAAAAATATTAAAAAGAAAACAATCAAAGCAACTAAAGTGACTAGTTTATATTCAATGTTTCAAAAATAACAAAAGAAACCAAATACAATCACTAATCATCATCATGCTGCGTCCTAGATGGACCAGCCTCATCGTGGTTTGTGGTAGGGAAAGGTCGTTGCTCCAGCCCAACCTGGAGAAGCAGTGCCCGCTGCGACTCTACAATCCATCGCATCTTCTCCCGAATGTCTGCCACAGCGGCTGCCAACTCTTGTAGTACAGCCCGGACGTCTATAGGCTGCGATTCTGGTTGTGGTGGTGGTTGAACAGCTGGTGCCACTGTCCTCCTCCTGGCTGGCCTCTCCAATGGCTCCTCATCCTGCTCTTCGACCTTTGGCTGTGGTTGTGGCTGTACTGATGGAGAATGGACAAACAATAAACGTAAACTCTTAAGTTCACATGCAACCTAAAGGATCTATGTTTTCTCTATTGAATCTATAACTAAGAACCTAAAGGTATATAATCAAAATTCATAAGGATGCTTACATACCTTTTTTGATCTTTGGAAGCAAGCACCACAAATGTCGTGCCTCTAATGGCTCATACCAGAACACTACCAAGTGTAAGTCCCAAATTACTAGATCTAACAAGTATCAATCCAATTACTCGATGAATGCGGAATCTAGATCTAGTAACAATTAATGAAACAATTAACTAATATGAAACTAGAACACGAATCACCTTCAATGCACTCAATTATATTTAATCAATCAACTAGTACATAATGTCTTGATCGATGTCTCTCAAATCTCTCTATACGACTCTTTAATCGACCAACTACTACAAATGGCTTGAAAAATACTATATATACATAGCCTAAGACAAAAGCCCACATAGACTAAAGTCCACCGATAACCAGCAGCCCAAGCCCACCAAAATCTAGGGTGATTTGGGTCCAATACAACCGAGAACCTGGGGTTTTCGGTCTATAACCGAAAACTCCCTTTTTGTCTTGTAAATCCGAAATGATCGTTTTCAAGTGAAAAGCATAAACCATAAATTATGTCCTAACAATCTCCCCATTGGTTTAATGCTTCCATTGATCTTTAAACTTCCCTTAACATTGACTTTCGGCTCTTTTATCGATATCTTCATGACTTGACTACGAGATACAGTTAGACTTTCTTTAAGATTCGACTTTGAACGCACATGTGATGTAAAGGCTTCTTGCATAGGTTCTGACATCAGCACATCTGACTTTCAATTTCTTCTTAGACAAACACGCGAGGTTTGATTCTTCTTGATCACTTTAGCAGGTTCAAAGATAGCAATAGAATTGATTGAGGAGGCTTCAACGCAACTCGTCAGAGAAATTATAGCTTAACCTTGCTTCGGGGTTGTAACGCCAAGATACTTTATTATATAATTATAATAAAAGGGTAAATTGGTCATTTTACCTTGTAAGGGTAAATTGGTCTTTTGGACAGAAAAGTATTTGGTTTGAAATAATATTTTGAGTTTTGGACTTAAAATGTTATAAAAACTGATTTTTGGTCGTGTTACCGAAAAAGGGTATTTTGGTCATTTGACCAAGTCAACGACCAATTATGTAAAAATATTGTTGGTTTTGGCCAAAATGTAAGAAATGGAAGTCTTATTGTAATAAAACTTGATTGTTGTGGTCAAAGTTCAAGAAAATGAACTTAGGGACCAAATTTGCAAAATTTTGTGGTATAAATAGAGAGTTTGACTCTCCTCTTTGACTAGACATGGTGCAGCAACGGGAGGAGCAAGGAAGGCACGATTTCAGCAAGTATTGAAGAAATTGATGCAAAGAATTGGAATCCTAGCTTGGAATTGGTGATTCCTAAGCTTTGAAGGTTAGTAAATTCACTTTCTAGCCAAGTTCTTGGATGTGTTCTTCACATGATGAACTAGAAACTGAATTTCAGTTGTGAATATGTGTTGTAATAACCTAATGCTTCCATTGAGTCATGCTAGAAAGGACTTAACTCAAGAAAATGGAAGTAGGTTGTTATTAGTGATGAATTTGAAGTTTGGGGTTGTTAGAACTAAGAACCCTAATTCTTCATTTTGATTGAATTGGTTGTTTTAGATGGTTGAAAACCTTGTTAAAGTATAAGGTTTTAGTCCTAGAACAAACCCCAATCGATTAAGGACCTGATTAAGGACTTAATGAGCCAAAACTGCTTGCTACAGTGCATAAATCGCGGCTGGACAGGAGGCACCTGCAGGTGCCAGGCGCGGTGCGCCCAAACCCCTGGCGGGGTGCGCCCAGGCGCAGTGCGCCCATGTCTGGGCGGGGTGCGCCCCTCAGGCAGGGACTTTAAAATGCTAACTTTTGCTTGGCTTGTCCGTTTTAGCTCAAATTTGGACCATAGGCTCGTTATGGTCTGAAAAGTTTGGGAAAATTTTTAGATTGAGTTTCCGATCCCTCGGGGGCACTGTAGACCGATCCGAATGCCTCGGTGAATAGTAAAATTCATATAAAGTTAGTAAACGGAAAGTTTATTAACTAGGCATTATTTATAACGATGTTGTATTGAACTCTAGTGTATTAGAGTCAATGTAGATGATTATTAACCTATTATCATTTGGTATATAAATGGATAAATAGGTATGGGACAAAATGGTTGTGGTGCACGCAAAGGCAAGAAACAACCGACATTGAAACGCAGCTAGCATCTAGGTGAGTAATCTCACTGATATCATATGCGATATATGATGATTGTATTGTTACAGGTTGAAACGGCTTCGAGGGACGAAAATGACAAGTGTAAAAATATATGTAAAAGACAATACCAGATAAGCCGTGAGTCATTGCGATGACAAGAACGGAGCTGTGAGTCAATACATATATATACACTATGATGTGACAATACCAGATAAGCCGTGAGTCTATAATAGACAAGAACGGAGCTGTGAGTCAACCTTTTATTGACAAGACCGGGACCAGCCGCGAGTCAGTAAAATGAAATGACAAGACCGGATCCAGCCGTGAGTCAATAAACTTATATAGACAAGACCGGAACCAGCCGTGAGTCTAGGCAACAGCGGGATTTTCCTGTGAGCCACATATTTTAGGCAACAGCGGGCTAACCCGTGAGCCATATCTAACCGGTGCGGCCTTGTTGGCTATGTCTCCGATGCGGCCTTGTTGGCTATGACTCCGGTGCGGCCTTCGGGCTATGTCTCCGATGCGGCCTTCGGGCTATGATATTTGGTACAGCCTGTTTGGCTATGATTTTGTTACAGGTACATTGTGCAGCCTGTTTGGCTATGATTTTGTTACAGGTACTTGGTGCGGCCTTTTTGGCTATGATATCGGGTTATTAAACCCAGCTGGTGCAGCCTGCGGGCTATGAATTATATATTGATAATTGTTTTGGTGCAGCTTATATAGCTATGACACAGGGTGCGGCTATTAGCCATGATATATGATGCAGTCCAGTGTGACTAAGAAATATGGGACAGAAATCGTTAGACATGATTATAGATGCAAATAACTAACGTGGCTTGTTGATTACAGGTCACAATGATTCAGCCTGTAGGGCTACAGAATAGGATGTGAAATCCTAGAGTATATATGGTCAGCCAGTAAGGCTAGAAGTTTGGATTTGATATCCAGGCAGTTATATGATTGGGTCTTGATACGTGTTATCTGTAGATTTGATTATTCACTGAGCTTTGTAGCTCATACCGTTTGTTACTGTCCCTGCAGGTTAGCATGATACTGATAGGGGACAAGATAGAGTCCGTGACTTTGAAGTGGGACTCGTAGATGCTGTCAGTAGCAGCCCGGCTTTAAAGGAGTTATGGTATTTTTATACTCTCCTTGATACACTTGTACCCGTATTTATTAAAATATACCCCTTGTTATGGTTTTATGTATTGAAACCTATGTTTTAAATGAAAAAATTTTCAGGGGTGTTTTTGTTTTAAAAGCCGGGTGTTACAAGTTGGTATCAGAGCCGAGGTTTAAGTGAACTAGGTGTCTATAGAGTAGATTCCTGGACTTAAACCCTGAAACAGTAGACATGATGAACTGTTAGGTGTATATAGTTGTTATTATACATTTATAACCTAACTATTGCTGACTTCTAACGTATAAGAAGTATGAGCAGCGGATATTTCTGGGAGAAATTTAGTGCGTGTAACTGTAAGAGGCGGATCAGCCTTTTCTCAAAGACTCCATCGAACGAGGGGCAACGAGACAAGTAGCGGAAAAATCCACATGACGAGCAATGTTAGCTGATGTGGTCAGATAAAGAAATCGGTTGCTCACCTTAGTTGATATCAAGGTGAAAGACAAGTAGTTGAGACTACAAGAAAAAGCAGAAAACGATTAGTGGACGCTTCGGGAGAAGTTCCACAGACTGGGTCCAACCTTATAGGGAAAGGACCAAAACAGAGCCACTATGTATAGTGATCAGTGCAGGAAAGGCACTAAGGAAAATTGTAGAGTTGAGACTCTACCGTTGACATGCTGAAATTGCAGGTGATAGGAGCAGATTGCTCGAGCTTGTTGTATGGGACGGAAGTGGTTCCAGCGTGGAACTATAGATCACTTCTTTATGAAATACTCACATGCGAAATGTGGAGTAACGGGTGATGAACCCAGGAAAGACAGAAGAAACGAATGGTCGAAAAGGACCCGTGGTACCATGAGCATTCCAGTAGATTGTGGAAGAAGCTCGTGAGGAGACTGATACGGTCGCAGATATCATCGTTCTGAATATAACTCGTGTATGTTATATTTGATCCATGAAGCTATGCTTTGGATCGATGACTCGATGTTTTGTTTGAATTTTTCATCAACGATTTTGGATGAAATATTTGAAATAGCTATTGTAGATAGCAAGTATGTTCAAGATATTGAACACCTGGAATGTAGTCTGCCTAAGATTTACGGGACCATTTTTCCCTATGAATCTGAAGCCAATGACTACCAGTAAATCTGAAGCAATTGTGCTTATGAATTGGTTAGCAATGCATTATGCTAACATGAATTGTAGAAATATGAACGTGATGGTTCAGAAAGCAGAAATGAGCGAATGAAAATCCATGGTAAATGACCGTTGTTGAGAATACTGGTTAGCTTCTTTGCTTAAACTCAGAAAAGAGTTAGTAAAGGAATGATGTTGTAGTTGGCATACGTGGTATGGGCCAAGCTTAATAAAGTTGTGATAGTAGTGTACTACTTTAAATAAATTTTCGGATGATTCTTTTGAAAAGAACTTCCAAGATTTCAGCCAGATTGGCAAGAAGAGCTTATGATTAAGCTGGTATTGGGAGCCGTTCCTGTTATCTAGGCTCTGTGTTGATTGCTCTCTGCAGAGATGGCAGAGTGGTAAAACAATTGGAAGAAATTGTTTTTAAATTGGGATCTCATATGACTGTAGGTGTCATCAGAGGGAGCCCTATCTTGTTTGAAAAGAAGAAAGATAAGTTAATGTGTATATACATTGACTACTGAGAATATGATATTCTCGAGACCAGATTGAATATGAGGTACATTGTACCAGATATTGGAGTTACTTCACTGAGTTAAGTGATATGTTAATTCTCCAAGTATGAAAAAAATTTGGTTAAAAGAAGTTTCAACTCCTTGGGCATGATAATACTGCCAAAGATGATGAAATAAATCCAGTGGGATAGATGATGTGGTAAAACTGGAACCGGCTGAGAAATCCGACTGACATTGTAGTTCCTTGGATTTGGCGGGTTGCTATAGGAGAGTTGTAGAAAACTGCTCCTTGATTGCTAGTTAGCTGACTAAAGTTGACCAAGAAAAGTGTAAAGTCTGAGTGGTAGAAAGACCACAGATATGTTGTAAAGGTTTGGAATGAACCTTGTGTGAACCTCTAACATTAGCAATGATGCTAAGTAGAGAAGATGGATTGGATCATTGAAAGGTATCCAACGTTGACTGTGGATGCATGATATTGCGGTAGCAATTATGAATGTGGCATTTAAGCTTTGGAAACACTACTTGTATGGTGTAAAGCTTATAGCGATAAGATCATAAAAGTTGAAATACTTAATTGATCAAAAGAAGCTGAAGATGAGATAGTTAAGATAGATGGGTTACTTAGAGATTTCGGGTATGAAATCTTGTACCATCTCAGAAAGGCGTATGTGGTTACAGATGCCTTGAATTAGAAAGAGTAACCTTTGTAGGTTACATCCACGTGTATGAACGTGGCAAATTGATTACCTGAGTTGATTCGGGTAGCACAGAAAGATGTGTGCAAGTCTGGAAACGTGAAAAGTGAATAAATGATTGAAAAGTAGCGGAAGTTAGTTGGAATATCACAGTGATTTAACACCCTTGGCGGTTGTAAATGTGAATTCCAAAGTCAAACGAAATATAAAAATCATCTTGAAAAGATGTATTTTGTATCAGATATGCAGCATACTCGGGGCAATACCAAACTGTATAGGTCGATAAAACCTATGTGTTGGTGGCCGGGGCTGAAGAAAGACATGTGAAAAATGTTTGACTTGTGTGTAACTACAGTCAAATCATTAGAAGTATGTGGACTGTCGGTCCCAAAAATGAAATGGGACGAAAAATATCATAGACTTAGTAGTAAAGTCTTTGCAAGTACCGCGTGGATATGACACCATATGGGTGATTTCAGTTTGATTGATGAAATCAGTATAGATTTATACTGGCTAAGAAGAAATTAAGAGTGGAAAGTAGTGAAAAAAAAAACTACAAAGATAAAGAAAATTGTCGACGTGAGTTATCGGCGCGAATTGTATCGAACAGAGATAACAGAATTATTCTTTGAATTTGGCATTAATTCTTAGAATTATTAGTTCAAAAGTACTAGTAAGTACTGTGTGCGAATCCCAGATGGATTGACGAGGCGAGATAATGATGCGTACCTTAGGAGATATGCCTGAAATCTGCATAACAGACCCTAACGGAAACCAGATGACCGTCTATCCTTAGTAGAAGTTGTAGATTAGTATAGGTTTTATACTAGTGTTTTATTGACTCGTAGGAAGTATTGTATAGACTACCGTGTTGCACGCCGAATTGCTAGACAGAAGTTGAGGAGAAGCTGTTGACTAAACTTGAGATTGTGTCTCAAACAGAAGAAAAGATTAGGCAAATTCGAGAAAGCTTGGAAATAGACCAAGATCGACAAGAGTAGTATGCGGATTGACGAGTAAAACCATTGAAACCCCAAGTAAGGGAAGATAGTGGAACTCAAAGTGACCCTCCTGAAGGACTAGAAATTGATGTGGGACAAAAAGGAAAGTTGAGTCCTTGTTGATTGGACCTGTCCGTATATCCCAAACGCAAGAATTGCGGTGTATTGATTGAATATCCTTGATGAACTTCAAGATGATTGTAAAGTTTTCTATGGGTCTCAGGGTTCTGAGAACATAGATTGATAAATGCTAACGAATCCCTCATGTTGAAATGAGGAAGATAAGTGATTAAGGTACCCGGGACAACCGGATGAGTGATATGCGCATGGTGATATAACCACGAGATATGAAAACTAGTATGGTTAAGTGCTTAAGCAATACCATAAAGGTTTCCATATGATATGGGAAACCGGAATTGTAACGAGAAAGAAATACCCTCGCTTGATAGTATGATTTCGGGGACGAAATCTTTTAAAGGAGGGGAGAATTTGTAACGCCAAGATACTTTATTATATAATTATAATAAAAGGGTAAATTGGTCATTTTACCTTGTAAGGGTAAATTGGTCTTTTGGACAGAAAAGTATTTGGTTTGAAATAATATTTTGAGTTTTGGACTTAAAATGTTATAAAAACTGATTTTTGGTCGTGTTACCGAAAAAGGGTATTTTGGTCATTTGACCAAGTCAACGACCAATTATGTAAAAATATTGTTGGTTGTGGCCAAAATGTAAGAAATGGAAGTCTTATTGTAATAAAACTTGATTGTTGTGGTCAAAGTTCAAGAAAATGAACTTAGGGACCAAATTTGCAAAATTTTGTGGTATAAATAGAGAGTTTGACTCTCCTCTTTGACTAGACATGGTGCAGCAACAGGAGGAGCAAGGAAGGCACGATTTCAACAAGTATTGAAGAAATTGATGCAAAGAATTGGAATCCTAGCTTGGAATTGGTGATTCCTAAGCTTTGAAGGTTAGTAAATTCACTTTCTAGCCAAGTTCTTGGATGTGTTCTTCACATGATGAACTAGAAACTGAATTTCAGTTGTGAATATGTGTTGTAATAGCCTAATGCTTCCATTGAGTCATGCTAGAAAGGACTTAACTCAAGAAAATAGAAGTAGGTTGTTATTAGTGATGAATTTGAAGTTTGGGGTTGTTAGAACTAAGAACCCTAATTCTTCATTTTGATTGAATTGGTTGTTTTAGATGGTTGAAAACCTTGTTAAAGTATAAGGTTTTAGTCCTAGAACAAACCCCAATCGATTAAGGACCTGATTAATGACTTAATGAGCCAAAACTGCTTGCTACAGTGCATAAATCGCGGCTGGACAGGAGGCACCTGCAGGTGCCAGGCGCGGTGCGCCCAAACCCCTGGCGGGGTGCGCCCAGGCGCAGTGCGCCCATGTCTGGGCGGGGTGCGCCCCTCAGGCAGGGACTTTAAAATGCTAACTTTTGCTTGGCTTGTCCGTTTTAGCTCAAATTTGGACCATAGGCTCGTTATGGTCTGAAAAGTTTGGGAAAATTTTTAGATTGAGTTTCCGATCCCTCGGGGGCACTGTAGACCGATCCGAATGCCTCGGTGAATAGTAAAATTCATATAAAGTTAGTAAACGGAAAGTTTATTAACTAGGCATTATTTATAACGATGTTGTATTGAACTCTAGTGTATTAGAGTCAATGTAGATGATTATTAACCTATTATCATTTGGTATATAAATGGATAAATAGGTATGGGACAAAATGGTTGTGGTGCACGCAAAGGCAAGAAACAACCGACATTGAAACGCAGCTAGCATCCAGGTGAGTAATCTCACTGATATCATATGCGATATATGATGATTGTATTGTTACAGGTTGAAACGGCTTCGAGGGACGAAAATGACAAGTGTAAAAATATATGTAAAAGACAATACCAGATAAGCCGTGAGTCATTGCGATGACAAGAACGGAGCTGTGAGTCAATACATATATATACACTATGATGTGACAATACCAGATAAGCCGTGAGTCTATAATAGACAAGAACGGAGCTGTGAGTCAACCTTTTATTGACAAGACCGGGACCAGCCGTGAGTCAGTAAAATGAAATGACAAGACCGGATCCAGCCGTGAGTCAATAAACTTATATAGACAAGACCGGAACCAGCCGTGAGTCTAGGCAACAGCGGGATTTTCCTGTGAGCCACATATTTTAGGCAACAGCGGGCTAACCCGTAAGCCATATCTAACCGGTGCGGCCTTGTTGGCTATGTCTCCGATGCGGCCTTGTTGGCTATGACTCCGGTGCGGCCTTCGGGCTATGTCTCCGATGCGGCCTTCGGGCTATGATATTTGGTACAGCCTGTTTGGCTATGATTTTGTTACAGGTACATTGTGCAGCCTGTTTGGCTATGATTTTGTTACAGGTACTTGGTGCGGCCTTTTTGGCTATGATATCGGGTTATTAAACCCAGCTGGTGCAGCCTGCGGGCTATGAATTATATATTGATAATTGTTTTGGTGCAGCTTATATAGCTATGACACAGGGTGCGGCTATTAGCCATGATATATGATGCAGTCCAGTGTGACTAAGAAATATGGGACAGAAATCGTTAGACATGATTATAGATGCAAATAACTAACGTGGCTTGTTGATTACAGGTCACAATGATTCAGCCTGTAGGGCTACATAATAGGATGTGAAATCCTAGAGTATATATGGTCAGCCAGTAAGGCTAGAAGTTTGGATTTGATATCCAGACAGTTATATGATTGGGTCTTGATACGTGTTATCTGTAGATTTGATTATTCACTGAGCTTTGTAGCTCATACCGTTTGTTACTGTCCCTGCAGGTTAGCATGATACTGATAGGGGACAAGATAGAGTCCGTGACTTTGAAGTGGGACTCGTAGATGCTGTCAGTAGCAGCCCGGCTTTAAAGGAGTTATGGTATTTTTATACTCTCCTTGATACACTTGTACCCGTATTTATTAAAATATACCCCTTGTTATGGTTTTATGTATTGAAACCTATGTTTTAAATGAAAAATTTTTCAGGGGTGTTTTTGTTTTAAAAGCCGGGTGTTACAAGTTGGTATCAGAGCCGAGGTTTAAGTGAACTAGGTGTCTATAGAGTAGATTCCTGGACTTAAACCCTGAAACAGTAGACATGATGAACTGTTAGGTGTATATAGTTGTTATTATACATATATAACCTAACTATTGCTGACTTCTAACGTATAAGAAGTATGAGCAGCGGAGTATCTAGAAAGTTCAAACCATAATCTAGCAGTTGATGTTGCATCCAGATGACCTAAGAACAGCAAGCCGATGCAGCAACGTATTCAGCCTCGGCTGTGGAAGTTGACACAGTCTACTGTTTATTGCACTGCCATGAGATCAGTTTATCTCCCAAAAATTGACATCCAGCACTTGTAGATTTCCTCTCAATGTCACAACCTCCAGAATTGCTATCAGAAAACACATATAAATCAAATTCGTGATTCTTAGGATACCAGAGACCCAATTTTGGTCTCTCTTTAAGGTACCTAAAGATTCGTTTAACAACAATTATATGAGAGAGTTTAGGATTAGCCTGATGACGTGCACATTGGCATACTGCGAAAACTATGTCAGGTCTGCTAGCCGTCAGATACATCAAAGAGCCAATCATTGATCAATACAAAGTTTGATCAACATATTCTCCATCTAGATCCGATATCAACAGGGGTCTTTCGGCCATTGGGGTAGTAGCAACTTTTGCATCTTTAAATCTGAACTTTTCAAGAATATCTTCGACGTACTTCCCCTGATGTAGCAATATACCTGAAGATATTTGACGAACTTGTAACCCCAGCAACATCGTCATCTCTCCCAGAGAACTCATCTCGAATGTCTTCTTCATCACTTGCTCAAAATCTTTGCACAGAGTCGCACTTGTTGACCCAAAGATGATGTCATCCACATAAATCTGAACGACAATCAGATCCGTCTTCTCTCGTTTGATGAATTATGTCTGATCAATCGTGCCTCTCGTATACCCATGTTGTAACAGATGCTCGTTCAGAGTAGCGTACCAAGCTCGAGGAGCCTGATGAAGATCGTAGAGTGCCTTATCCAGCTTGTACACATGATTGGGAAACTTTGAATTAACAAACCCTGGTGGTTGATCAACGTAGATTTCCTCCTTTACTACTTCGTACAAGAAGGCAGTTTTGACATCCATCTGATACACGATGAAACCCATGTAGGAAGCATATACCAAGAAGATACGAATCGCCTCCAATCGCGCTATGGGATCATATACTTCAGTATAATCAAGACCTTCTATTTGCCTGAACCCACAAACAACCAAGCGTGCATTGTTTCGCACAATTACCCCACTGTCATCTTGTTTGTTGCGAAATACCCATCTTGTGTCCAGCGACTTCTTTCCTTCGGGTAGTTCCACCATCTGCCAAACCTTTAGCTTTTCAAATTGGTTCAGCTCTTCATGCATTGCATCAACTCAGCTTGGTTCATGTAGTGCCATTTCAACATTCTTCGGCTCGATTTGCTATATGAAGCACGAGTAGAGACACTCGTTGACATATTCGTTCAGACTTCTGGTCAGGACCCCATCCGTCAGTGAACCTATGGCATTTTCAACTGGGTGATCACATTGAATCTTAGAAGGAATAACATGTTCGAGAGATTCTGAAGAGACCGAAAGATTTGTAATATTCTCAACTGTGCTTGTGGCCGAATCACCTCTCTCAGATGTCCTGAAGTCGTACGAGGTGCTTGCCACATACTCATCTGGAATTCTCTTAGGAAAGATAAAGTCCATGAGTGTAGAATTGAATATATAGATCTTCAGAGTCAGAGTTGAAATCTCATGAACGAGTGACATGTTCTTCCACAGCTGGTGTTTCGTCAACAGTCTTTGGAGAGTCAGCAGGAGTGTCATCATTCACCATAGGGGGATCAGAAACACTCGGGGGATTAGAAGATGCACCCTCGTTCAAGATTGTAGGTGCATCAATTATCACATATGGTTTTATCGGTTTAGCAAGAATTTCCTCATCTTCGTCCTTGTTGATTCCACTCGGGCCTGGTTGTGTACCGAAAACATCATCAGAAAGTGCATGAAAAGGTTTAAACAATTCAGCATAGTTGAACAACCAGTTAGGACCGACTCGGGCATCAGTCTTGTTTTCCTCCAGCCAACGCACGTCAAAGGAGTCCATGATCTACTTGGTGACTTTATTGTAGACCCGATAAGCAGTTTTACCAGCAGACCCTACAAAGTTGCAATCATCAGCCTTTGAATTAAACTTTGGAGTGGCTTCTAGATAAAGAAGGGTGCATGGACATCCAAAGGTGCAAAAATGAGCAATAGTCGGTCTGTGGCCATAGAGGATCTCATACGGAGTCTTCATGTGATGCTTGTTGATGATAACACGATTCTGAACATAGCATGCCTTTTTAATAGCTTCAGCCCAAAAGAATACCGGCAACTTGGAGTCACAAAGCATGGTTCAAGCAGCATCAATTAGAGTTCGATTTCTACGCTCAACGACACTGTTTTGTTGTGGAGTATAAGCAACACTGTATTGATGCTGCACTCCATATTCAGAACATAATTGATCCACCATGGCATTCTTGAACTCAGTCCCATTGTTGCATCTGATTCCCTTCACCTTCTGATTTGTATGATTTTCAATAAGGATGATGAATCTCTTGACAAGTTCTATAGTCTCACTCTTATTCCTCAAAAAGAAAACCTAAGTGAAACGTGAGTAATCATCTATGATGACCAGACAGTAAGAGTTTTTGTTGAAGCAGTTGAAGGAGCGAGTCAATGAAGTTGACCAGTTTGGGCTTGTGCGGCTTCCGATGATGCTTTCCTTGTGCACAGGCTACACACTTTTCAAACGTGATGAAGTCTTTGATTGTCAGCCCTCGGACGAGATCATTCTAGGTGAGATGGTTCAGATTCTTGGCATTTGCGTGTCCGAGGCGACGATGCCAGAGCATGGCATTTTGTTCGGAAACTCTTGAGAACAAGCAGGTAAAATTCTCAGGAATATTGTGATTCATATCGATGATGTAGGCATTGCTCCTACGTTCAGATCTCACTAGAATCCACTCTTCTGGTATGATGATACTAGGCTTCAGAATTAAACATTCCTTTTTAGTGAAGCGAGTCAAAAAACCTTTGTCGCAGATCTGTGAAACGCTGAGTAGACTATGTTTCAGTTTTGGAACGAAATTGACATTTTCAAACTTCAATACACCGTTAGTTACGGTCCCCATTTGCGTGATCTTCCCTTTCTCTGCTCCCGCAAAGGACACATACCCTCCATTGATGTTTTGAATGTTGTGTAATTGAGAAATATCTCCCATCATGTCCCTGGAACAACCACTATTAGAATACCAAGGTCTGATGATATTCCTCCATAGCTGCTCCTGCACAAGATGCGAGATTAATTAGATTTGGGAACCCTATCTATTCTGAAACTAGGTTGACCCTTACTATCAACACATGAAACCGGTTCCAATATCATATCTTGCTTGTCAAATAATATATATGATGAATTTACAGAACTCTTTGGAATGCTGCCTTTGGGAACCAATATGTAATTACATTTAAATCTTTTATCGTTTGACCAGATGGGAACATCAACACCAGATTTTGAACCAGGACTACCCTTTGATTTGGGTGTATATTGTAAATAAGGACTAGAGGGTGATCCTGGAGAACACTTTGGCCTCACCGATTTTGGTTTAGCAGAGCCATCTCTCGAAGCAGTCCTTTTGTCCTTAGGTGTCTGATTCTTGGCCTTGGCAACATTCCAGTTACCATTTCGTGAACGTGACCTCGAAGGTTTTCTTTTGTAAGATCTCCCTCTTGGTACGTTATTCCAACCTTGAGCATGGTAGGGGACGTAAGAGTATTGTGGATAGTTTCTAGCAATGTGACCCGGATTCCCATAGTTAAAGTAGGTGTGTCTTTTCAAGGGGGCCTGATTGGGACTTTGTCCTGGTCCAGATTGTTTTAGAGAACTTCCCCAAGCACACACACAGGAAACATATTGTTTAACAAATTTTTGTGACCTAAATTTTCCAAATGCAATATCATCCCAAGTTTTTAAATGATTAACATGTTTAGAGTCTTGTTTCACACTATTATTAGAAACAACAGAAAAGGAAATATTAGTTTTTGAATTATTTGTAATAAAACTCGAATCACTCTTGTCCTCATCGTTCCCATTCTCCAGTTTCACTTTATCTGCACATGAGGTAGAAGCATTAGTATCGTCCACCTTAACACTCTCAGTGGTGCCGGATTGGTCAAAGGTAACTGAAGTAGTAACAGTGGACTGCTCTATCTCTTGGGTTTCAAGGGGTGGAGTATATTTATCATTAAAGGTGGGTGGAACACTTCTACACCCAAATTTCTTAAAAGTAAAATCAGCATCTTTAAAATTTTCTTTTAATGCGTCAAGTTCGGCAGTTAAATTTTCAATTTTCTCTTTGGCAAACTGATACTGACAACATTTTATACTGTATTCTTCCTTAGTTTTCTTTAAATCTTTTATTTAAGCATCTACATTTTCTATAAGGGCCTTCTGTTTCTTTTTAAGGTTATAAACATCACTTTTAAGGTCAAAAAACTTCTCTAACTAACTTATCATTGTGCTCACGATATTTATTAACCTTATCTACACACGATTGAGAGCAAGAAATTTCACTAACCTCTTTGGTGACAGGACTGGTCAAGACCATGAAAGCGAACTGCAACTCCATCATCTTCTCGTTAGCCAACTCTACATCCTCACCATCTTCAATTTGAGCAATATTAGCTCTTCCATCTTCAGTAAGATTGAGAGCCTGCATATGATCTTCCCATGAAAACTGCTGAGCTACCATAGCTCGCTTAGTATTTTGAGGAACTTATCTGTTGTTTCCAGTTGGCACCAGGGTCCTTTCAGCATTGTTGTTTTCCACCTTTGGCTTGGTGCACTCAAGAGAAAAGTACCCTGGCTCATGACAGTTGTAGCACCCCAGCTTGCTCTTGTTGAACCCCACCTTCTTGTCCACGTTCACTCCCCAGTTGTTCTTCCCAGTTCGTTGAGTGAACTTCTTTGCTATAAACACTGCCATTACGATTTGCCATGAGATGTCCATCTCCTCAAAATCTTCTGTATGGATTGGATCAAGTTCTCCAATCATGACTGGAGGAACTAGTTCACCAGCAACGAAGGCATTATAGCAGTTCATGAAGTCGACCATAAGAGCCATGTTTTCTTCAGCTACCTTGGCAGCAGCAGGAGTTTGTGAAGTTGATTTTGTAACGGGGCTTGGAACAGAGGAGCTTGGAGATACCATCGGAACACCAGATGATGGAGGAACATGATGTGTTGGAAGAATAGAGAATGCACTGTTGGTGGATGCTCCCAAGTTGGCAGATGAGTATGAGTTGACATGATTCATTTCGCGTTGCTTGTCATACATGCCATAGGCCTTGATGACTGCCATTACTTCAGCTAGAGAAAGCTTGTTCAGGTCTTTGGTCTTTTTGATCAAAGACACGTTTGACACGCCTAGGTCGTCGTGCGGTCACAAAAATAAAGAAAAACCTAAGACACACACTAGCACAGTGGTAGTCAGGTCGATCCGCAGGAGCTTCGTGGTTAGACCAGATGACAGATTACCAACTTGTAGTGTCACGCTACAGTCGGAGGACTTTTAGTTCCTAAATACCCAACTATTAATACCCAAAAAGCAATAACCAACAAAGTCAAGCCAAGCCAAGCATATGCTAAACTCAACTCAAAAAAGCCTAGTTACTTTCTGAAATCAAAAGTGCATCTCTGAATCAGAAGCAATCAAAGGCATCCAAAACATCCAAACAAAACAAGGTATAACCTAAACCAATAGCTATAGTCCAACTGAACAATAACTGGCCAAAGTTCAATACCTAAAGCTAACCTAGTTGGCTACTGAATTCAGCAAAGGAAACAGTCCCAAACAAGGTCCAAGTAACATCCAAACACAATTCAAACAAGCACAAACATCAAAACACCGAAAATCTAAGATTAATTGTAACCAAATGCTTTCATTAACCAAAACTGAATTCCAAACATCCAATACAGTACCCAATGATGTAAAACAAGACTAACTAAAGTGCTCAAAGTCAGTGGTTGTCACTCCCAAAGACCTTAGCTACAATTACTACTTGCTACTAAAATGAAATTAAAATCTCAAACATAAAATACCAATTGAGATGTTGCTGAAACGAAATCCTGGAGTCAAAGAGCTTCAAGGTCGATTTTACACCCGGTCTTTGCTAGGGTTTTTGGCTGGAAATGCCACTATTTATAGTTGCAATTTTCCCGTAGCCGCGCCGCGCAAATGGGGATTCCGCGGCGCGCGTCCTTATCAAGTCCCGTTTTCTCGGTATTTGAATGTGTTTCACCGCCTTTGACACGCGTCGTGCATTGTTAATTCCCGCGGCGCGCGTACGTATTTCCTTGATTTTTCATTCCTTTCCAAACTTCTTCAATTTGTACGCTTTTAGTCCCTGTTTTCATTCTTTTCTTCTAAACAAGTCCTGGCACGAAAAGTGAGAATACCAAGATATATCTGATATAATTTCATCAAGAATAGGGCTTAATAACGCCTAAAATACTTGATATCACTAGGCGTTGTCAAACACCCCACACTTGTGCCTTGCTTGTCCCCAAGCAAGAGAGTTTTTAACAAATTATAATAAAGACTCAAACAATTTTTGACTGTGTTCAGTTTCAAAGCTTATTGCCCTATGAGTTAGAGTGGAATAGTTCGCGAAAACATAATTGAATTGTTCTTTGGAATTCATGGCTTTCTAGAGAACCCTTGATTACAAATTTTCTGTCCACAATGACGTGTACTTACTCATTCAGATTCTAAAGGCCATTAAGGAATTGTCCATGACTTTCGATGATGTCCGTGTAACGAGCTTCCGGAAATACCATCCCAGACCAGACGATCTTAGGTGGCAAGGTGCATAAGCCCCACCTATTTTAGTCCTACCGGCTCGAACAACAAAGGCCACAGATTGACATTTCCTTCCTAAATTCCAATCTTAAAACAACTCAATCTTCTAAACTCATAAAACTCAGCTTATTTGACTAACTAATAGCATGATTACAACTATATAGTATTTCTTGAAAAAAAATACCAGTGCTATCACAATCACAAACCATTCGTTTCAAAATTGCAATTTATTAAAAATTTTGAAAAAGATTGCTGAAAATTTGAAAATTACTTGTTTTCTACAAAAATTTCAAAAATTACTCTTTCGACCGTCCACACCCCACACTTAAAACCGTACAACGTCCCCGTTGTACAAAAAATTATTTTTTAGAACAAGGAAGAAAGAGTTACCCCTTTTGGACGATAGACTGCTTGGTGCTCAGTATCACAGGTATAATTGTGAACAAACGGATCCTTGATTTCGTATTCCAGAGTTGTAGCGCTATAGTGAACACGCCTGTGGTCAAGACAAGTGGAGGGGGCACGGTGACCCCATACTTGTCTGAGACAACTCCTTCCCAATTGACATAACATGCATGACTCAACAAAACATTAAACGCAACATACAAATATAAACAGACAAAATATAAAAAGTGCGTCATAGATTCAGTACATATATCTGAAAAAAGAAAAAGAAAAATACATCAAGTGCCACCTGGTGGCCTGGAGGGT
The DNA here is from genome assembly GCA_023525715.1 of Cichorium intybus. Taxonomy (NCBI): domain Eukaryota; kingdom Viridiplantae; phylum Streptophyta; class Magnoliopsida; order Asterales; family Asteraceae; genus Cichorium; species Cichorium intybus. The sequence goes on along the minus strand of CM042010.1, from coordinate 25,120,074 downwards.
CCAGCCTCGTGATCGTGGGCTCTGGCTGGGAATGGTCGGAGGCGCTGACCCTGCGCTGATGCGATCTGTAAAAGTACCTCCCCGATCCATTCAAGCTGGTCCTCAATCCTCGTGACTCTGACCTCCAGTCGGTGGATGGCCGCTGAGTCCTCCTGCGGCTGTGGCTCTACTGGTGCTGCTGGCTCGGGTCTCCTGCGTCTCCGACCCAGCTGGGCATATGCTGGCTGGGGGTCCTGGGGTGGCTCTGTCGGTGCTCGGATGAACCGGCCTGGGCGCTGCTGCTCGATCAGCCTCATCTTCTCCAGAGCTCGTGCCGATGTGCAAGATGGAGGTAAAGCAGTCAAGGAGGCGGCAACGGGGGCGGTGAGGATCCCGTATGAACGGGCCAGGCGGGTGATGAAATACCCCCGGGCCAATGGACTGCTGGCGGAAGCACCCGTCGAATGGGTGGATAGGACGACCGCGAGGGCGTAAGGGAGGTGGATGAACCTGGAGGGGTCGAGGAGAACCCAGAAAAATGTCATGTCCTCCCCGGACACCTTCTCGCCCCCCTCCCGCTGCATAATGGAGGTGGAGACGATACGGTGCATGAGGCGGTGGAGTGGGTTGCGGAGGTGGCTCTCCCTCGAGGTCCCCGCCTCGTAGATGACGTTGGACAATGGTGCCCAAACCTCCATATTGCCAGGCCTCTCTGGCTGGCCCTGAATACACGCCCCAAAAAACTGTGTGAAGTGGCGATGCTGAAGATCCGCCGGAGTGTATAAACCGACTCGCCTCCCGAACTCCCGGAGGTTGCACTCCCTCTGTGCACCTCCCAAACGAAATCGTACAATCCTGGAACGTGGGTCTGACGCCCGAGGTGCGAACTGGATAGTAGATAAGAACTCCAGTAGCAGCTCGGTGTAGACGACATCCTTCTCGGTGGCCATAATCCTGTTCCAGCCCCGGCATGTAAATGACGCCTCCTCATGAGTCCAAGTGCGATGCAAGAATGGCTCGATCGCACCCCAAAGCCCGGCGTCCCTCCAAATATCTCTATCAATGACTGTCGCCTCGAGCACCCGGTGACCAACCAGTGCGTCTCTCCTTGAACCGTACTCTACTGAACTGGCAGGTCCCTCTGGGAATTGGAGGAAAGCGTGATCTAATCTGAACATGATCTGCACAAAAAGACACAGAGCCAAATTTTTTTTTTTTTGCATTTTTAGTCCTTTCTTCCCCACCACACCGCGGCGCGGCCCAAGAGCAAGGACGTGTCGCGGCGAGCGGCTGTTTGCAAACCCCAAATCCACTTCGCATTTTAACATGTTTAAACTCGATCCAAACACACCACAAGGTAGCTTAAGTGCCGACTAACTCATGTAGGGTCTCTATTTGGCAAAACAAACACCCTATGAGTCGTCATTGGCGATTCTAAGTTTTGAACTTTTTAGATAAATCACTAAAATTGGCTACCTAATTGCTAGTTTATACGAGTAATAACTAGTTAGAATGACATACCGTTGTAGTGGCAAGGAAATGAGCAAGAAAAAACGCGATAATTTTTCGTCGATCAGAGCTCCGAGTCGTGGTGTGTGTGAATAGTGTCGCAGCTTACCTTAATGTAGGAGAAAACTGACTGATCATTTCCCGCGTCGTGCAATTACACAACCCGCATCGCGCGTGTCACTAGATCAACCCCTGCGCATCGGGTTGATTTCCGACCCCGCGTCGCGCAATTACACAACCCGCGGCGCGGTCAACAAAATTTTAAAAACTCTTTACACGACCCCACACTTGCCTTAGACCACTAATACCTGCAGAGATTGATATATATTTTCCTAATTAATTCTAAGAAATATAAAACCTAACCTATGACACGATGGGTTGCCTCCCAACAAGCGCTAAGTTTACCGTCTTCATCCAGACGTACTATTCCTACTACAGCTATGGTGGATCGTATGCCTTCTTCCTTCGCTGATTTTCAGTCACCACTGTCCCTTTGTTGATCCGCTACTCCTCAAATTTTCCTGGGTCGAATGGCTTGCTAGTCCTTCTGCTGCTGCCCGGTTGCTGCCTTCGGATTAAATCCCGTGAATACTTGGAGGTAGCTTTGAACCTCCAAGCTCGGTCCTTCCTTCTGCATCTCTTCAAGGTCAAAGGCTTGACATGAAGCGCGCTTAGTGCTGCTCCCAGTAATTGTTTTACATATCTCATTTTGCCAGTATCCCACGTGCTATCTTCAGTTTGCAATTTTGGCTTGCAGTACCAATAAAAATTTTCCAATCGAATGGGATCAGAAGGCAACATATCAGGATGCTTCCATATCTCCTCATTGATGGTATTGATCACATCTAATTTTCCATTCATGAATGGATCATGAGTGGTGATAGAATCATGTTTATTGTTTTCAAATATCAATTCGTCAGCATCATCTTCTTGATTATCGTCCAACAAGTGGATCGAAACCAAGAGTGAGCGACTAGTTTGATCTGATGGTGGTACAAAGTCACCCATCATCAGATCCTTACTTTCAAATTTCTCAAAATTTTCAAAAATTACAGGGTCGGGGGTAATATTGTCATCTACACCCCCTTCCCCAAAAACATTGGCACTTTCAACAATTTCGGGAATTGTTGGGCTGGGATCCGTACTGTCACTTACAGCCCCCTCCACAACATCCTCATCAACTAAATTGTCTGGTGATGGCACAGATTCACACATTACCAGATCAACATTTTCAAAAACATCAAAAACATCAAAAGCTGTTGAGTCGGAGGTAGCATTGTCACCTACAACCTCTTCCTCAACAACATTTTCGACCCTCTCAATGGTCTCTTGATTTTCGCAAGGTGCATGCCCTTCCATCACATATTCAGGTGATGCAAGTTCACACACATTATTATTGGTATAAAAATCACTTGCCTCCGATTCCGGTGAAGGTGGTGAACATTTCCAACTTTCCTCTAACCTATCTAAAGAAGCTTGCAATCTTACAAGAGCATCAGCCTGGTCCTTCTGCTCTTGGTGAGTGTTATACCAGAGTACCCAAAGTCGGGCCCAAGTTGCAGAATTGTCAGGTTGATATGACTCCTCGGTCAATGATCCATTGTAGCAATCATCCTCGTAATAGATATCGGCCGGATTTTCATAATACTCAAAACATTGATCCGGGTACATGTAATCACCCATTATAAGGATGTACACATACCAAAAATTAGCAAACTAAAATCAAACATCAAAAAAAAAAAAAAATCAGAAGCTAAGCCCTACAAATCACTTAATCTAAGCTCACAGCTCCCCGGCAACGGCGGCAAAATTTGACACGCCTAGGTCGTCGTGCGGTCAAAAATAAAGAAAAACCTAACACACACACTAGCACAGTGGTAGTCAGGGTCGATCCGCAGGAGCTTCGTGGTTAGACCAGATGACAGATTACCAACTTGTAGTGTCACGCTACAGTCGGAGGACTTTTAGTTCCTAAATACCCAACTATTAATACCCAAAAAGCAATAACCAACAAAGTCAAGCCAAGCATAAGCTAAACTCAACTCAAACAAGCCTAGTTACTTTCTGAAATCAGAAGTGCATCTCTGAATCAGAAGCAATCAAAGGCATCCAAAACATCCAAACAAAACAAGGTATAACCTAAACCAATAGCTATAGTCCAACTGAAGAATTACTGGCCAAAGTTCAATACCTAAAGCTAACCTAGTTGGCTACTGAATTCAGCAAGGGAAACAGTCCCAAACAAGGTCCAAGTAACATCCAAACACAATTCAAACAAACACAAACATCAAAACACCGAAAATCTAAGATTAATTGTAACCAAATGCTTTCATTAACCAAAACTGAATTCCAAACATCCAATACAGTACCCAATGATGTAAAACAGAAAACTAAAGTGCTCAAAGTCAGTGGTTGTCACTCCCAAAAACCTTAGCTACAATTACTACTTGCTACTAAAATGAAATTAAAATCTTAAACATAAAATTCCAATTGAGATGTTGCTGAAACGAAATCCTGGAGTCAAAGAGCTTCAAGGTCGATTTTACACTCGGTCTTTGCTAGGGTTTTCGGTTGGAAATGCCTCTATTTATAGTTGCAATTTTCCCGCAGCCGTGCCGCGCAAATGAGGATTCCGCGGCGCGCGTCCTTATCAAGTCCCGTTTTCTCGGTATTTGAATGTGTTCCACCGCCTTTGACCCGCGTCGCGCATTGTTAATTCCCGCGGCACACGTACGTATTTCCTTGATTTTTCATTCCTTTCCAAACTTCTTCAATTTGCACGCTTTTAGTCACTGTTTTCATTCTTTTCTTCTAAACAAGTCCTGGCATGAAAAGTGAGAATACCAAGATATATCTGATATAATTTCATCAAGAATAGGGCTTAACAACGCCTAAAATACTTGATATCACTAGGCGTTGTCAACGTTCATGTCCCAGTTTCTGGGAAGTGAATTGAGCAACTTCTTATTTATCTCAGAACGAGATAACACAATTCCAACAACAATCATTTCAGTGTTGAGTGTGATAAAACACTATAATTGAACCTCAAGAGCCTCCCCGAGGACGTGATTGAACATGTTAAATTTCTGACGAAGCAAATCTTGTCTGCTCTGCTTCATGTCTTCATTACCTTCATACACTTCAATCAAGGTTTCCCACAAGGCCTTAGCAGACTTATACTCCTTGAAGCCTTGGGCAATATCAGGAGAGAAGGCCATAATAAGAGTGGCAAGAGCTTTCTCATCTTCCTCTATCTTCTCAAACTCTTCATCCGTGTAGTTTTCTATAGGCTTGTCAACCACCGTCTTTGCATCATCATCTAAGGTGATTGTAATTCTGACATGACCTCTTAGAAAGCCTCTCCACACCTTAATGTCCTTCATTTTAACATATTTTTCAAATCTAAACTTCCACTCAGGAAACCCGTTTGTAGACAACAAACGAGGAATACGAGTGGTTGTCCCCATGATGGAGTCTAAATCATGATGCATGGTGGTGAGTGAATTATTTTAGGAATCCATTAATGACTGAAAAGCAATAAAAATTCAACGTGTTTGACCGAAAACAACAGATCTGATCGAAAACCCTAAAAATCAAACAGTCTGGCCGAAAGCACCTTGACTAAAAACCTTAATGGACTGAAAACTATGCTCGAAATTGAGTCTGCACCGAGAATGGTCAAACCCTAGACGAAAACACAGACTAGCCGGCGAAAACTCTTCAACCCTAGCCGAAAACTCTTACCAGCCGCCAAAAACACCCAGATTCAGCCAAAAACACGATTTTTGTTCGAATTTGAAGAACCCAAGGATCAAGGCAGTCAATTTTCGGATCAAAACACCAAGAACACCAAGAACAAAAAGAACATAAACAGTGAATTTCGTCCAAAACAGTCCAAAAACACTAAAACGGCTTAAATTTCTTCAAATGAGATTGATACCAACAGCCTAAAATAGATTATAAAGGCTCTGATACCACTTGTAAGTCCCAAATTACTAGATCTAACAAGTATCAATCCAATTACTCTATAAATGTGGAATCTAGATCGAGTAACAATCAACAAAACAATTAACAAGTATGAAACTAGAAAACGAATCACCTTCAATGCACTCAATTGTATTTAATCAATCGACTAGTACATAAGGTCTTGATTGATGTCTCTCAAATCTCTCTATACGGCTCTCTAATCGACCAACTACTACAAATGGCTAGAAAAATACTATATATACAAAGCCTAAGACAAAATCCCACACGGACTAAAGTCCCCCGAGAACTAGCAGCCTAAGCCCACTGAAATCTAGGGTGATTTCTGTCCAACACAACCGAGAACCTGGGGTATTCGATCCATAACTGAAAACTTCCTTTTTGTCTTGTAAATCCAAAATGATCCTTTTTCCAGTGCAAAGCATAAACCATAAATTATGTCCCAAAAGCAAGCATGAAACCAGAGAGAGAAGGAGAGACTCCTTGAGAATGACGCAGGAATGAGGGTGCTGGGGCTCCCTATTTATAGCCCTAAAATTATAAGTCATAAGGCATATAACTGCCTTATTTGAATTCTGATACGATAAGCCTTTTATCATATAATTCAACCTGCTTATCATTACCATATATAACCCTTGTATCCATATACGGTATTTTTGAATTCCTTAAGGCCTAATCCTTTGAATTCGTCAAACCCTATACACACTCCATAATTGTCCATTTCTCAACTATTAAACAATTACAATTCAGCCCCTGCACTTTTAATTAATCTAATTAATCTCAAAATTAATTCTAATTAATTTCTGATTAATTATTAATTAACTATAACTATTTCTAATTAATACATTGTGCTTATAATATACTAATCTCTCCATCTATAAGTCATCTTGTCCTCTGCCAAGTTTGAGGGCAACCCAAAAGGATTTTGCTGCGATCAATTCAAGTATATTCTTGTATTATAGTTATGGCTTAGACATCTAATCTAACAGTCTTCCACTTGGATAAGTTAATAAATATAACTCAATATAGTTTCTGAAATGATCAACAAATTATAGCTTCCAAAAACTGCTGTCGAACTCTGACCCAGTCAGTTACGCGTCCTAAGATAAGCGATCATATGATCCTACGTTCTGCAAGATATCACTCGGACTTGAGAAATGGATTAGAATCAATCTCACTGTCTAATACTTTGTTTCCTGATTCCTGATTTGTGATGATATAGGACATCTAATTGAACACACCAATTTAGTCCTGGCTGGGCCTAGCACTATAAGTCACCACCAAATCACCGAGGGGCCCAAACAATCACTTTTCCTGTTATGGCAAAAGGAACAAATAAACTTTGACTTATATTCTTGTATCCTTTACTCTTCAAATCGCACACAACAATACGTTTTATAACATGAAGTTACCAATGCGTTTACACATTATCAATACACAACCGACTTGTAAATTATACAACTCATATGTCTCTGTTTCAAGACCATAATATATTATCGTCTCAGAATTACTCGTGATATAATCCATGAAGTAATTCCCTGAGCGCGGGTGGGTCCAATACTCAAATATCCATTTCTAAGTACTCATGAACATTGAAGCAACACTATTATTATGTCTAACTCCTTAGACAATTTACAATTCAATTCATGACAGTCTTAATTCACTACTTACTTATGAAAGTATGATCGACTGTGGAATTTTGAATAATTAAATTACTCGGGAAGTAAAACATGCAAACTTGAAACACAATAATGAACCATTGACAAATAGTAGTAAACAATACTCATAAATAATTCTCCATTATTTAATCACCAAAAGTCAATTATATTTTATTTGTTACAAGTTTCGAGATATCTATCTAATTATTAAAAATAATATCATCTCTCAGACCAATGTTCCTAGCATGTTGATAATGCTTCACCCTACTTAGAGCTTTCGTCAGAGGATCTGCATGATTATCTGCAGATGATACCCTCTTAACGATGAAGTGACCTTCTTCTACTCTATGTCTAATGTAATGGTACTTTCTGTTGATATGTCTGGACTTTCCATGATCTCTCGGTTCCTTAGTCAAGGCAACTGCTCCTTCATTATCGCAGAACAGTTCCATTTTCTCCTGAATGGTCGGGACTACTCCAAGGTCACCGATGAAATTCTTCAACCAAGCTGCTTCCTTTGATCCTTCACTTGCAGCTATGAACTCTGATTCACAAGTTGAATCAGCCACCATTTCTTGCTTGGAACTTTTCCACCTAACCGCTCCATCGTTTAAAAGAGACACCCAACCTGACTGAGACCGAAAGTTGTATCTATCTGTCTTGAAGCTGGCGTCACTGTACCCACTTACTCTCAATATATAACTGCCACCAAGGACTAGAACCATGTCCTTCGTCCTTCGCGGATACTTGAGTATATTCTTGACTGCTATCCAATATGCCTTGCTCGGATTGCCATAATAGCGACTGACCATGCTCAAACCAAAGGACACGTCAGGGGGGGTACATGTCATAGCGTACATGAGCGACACCATAGCCAAAGTGTAAGGTACCCGACTCATGTCAGCTATTTCCTCATGTGTACTCGGACTTTGAGACTTGCTCAGTTTGGCATTGCTTTGCATAGGTAGCTCTCATTTCTTTGAATTTTCCATACTAAACCTCTCAAGTACCTTGTCCAAGTATACCCATTAACTAAGTCCAATTAGCCTTTTCTTTTTATCTCTCAATATTCTTATCCCGAGAATATAGGCAGCTTCTCCAAGGTCTTTCATGGCGAAACACTTCCTAAGCCAATATTTAACTTCTTGCAAGGTTGGAATGTCGTTTCCCATGAGCAATATGTGATCGACAAACATCACCAGAAAATGACTATACTCCCACTAGCCTTGGTATACACACAGGACTCATCTTCGCTCCTAGAGAAACCAAACTCTTTGACTTTCTCATGAAAGTAGAGATTCCAGCTCCGAGAAGCTTGTTTCAATCCGTAGATTGCTTTCTCAAGCTTACACACTATATTAGGAAACTTTCCATCTACAAAACCCTTTGGCTGATTCATGTAAACATCCTCAGCCAACTTCTCGTTAAGGAAAGTGGTATTGACATCCATCTGCCAAATTTCATAATCATGAAATGCAGCTATGGCAAGAATTATCCTAATGGACTTTATCTTGGCCACTGGTGAGAAGGTCTCGTCATAGTCGAGCCTTGAAAGTGTATACCTTTCCATCCATGTCGGTCTTCTTCTTAAAGATTCATTTGCACCCAACTATATTTCGACCTGGTACATTGTCAATCAAGTTCCAAACTTGATTGTCATACATGGACTTGATCTCGCTGTCTATTGCCTCTTTCCAATTAGCAGCCTCAGGGCCTGCCATTGCTTCCTTGTAGCTAGCTGGCTCATCCAGATTCACCAGTGTTCTATCACTGACAATAGTGTCACCATCTATAGTAATATGGAATCCATAAAACTTACGTGGCATCCTAACTCTATTGGAACGTCTAAGAGGTAACAAACTGTTTACCAGTTCAACAGGAATTGCTTCCTCATGTTGAGTGCTAGTATCATCTAAGGTTCCTTCATTGGTTGACTCCTGAATTTCTTCAAGTTCAATGATGCTCCCACTATCCTCTTTGAATATGAGCTGTCTCTCGAAATACTGCTCTTCATTCTACAAAGACCACGTCCTTGCTAGGTCTGTAGAACAAATATCCAAAGGACTGCTTTGGGTAACCAATGAAAATACATCTCTCATTTTTGGCTTCTAGTTTGTCATGAGTTTCTTATCTTACGAAAACTTCACAACCCCAGACTTTAATGTGTACCAACGAGGGAAGTTTTCCCATCCACATTTTGTGAGGTGTTTTGGCAACCTTCTTAGTAGGGACAAGATTGAGAATATGGGCGGCTGTCTCTAAGGCATACCCCTAGAAGTGAATAGGAAGAGAAGCTCGACTCATCATGGAAAGAACCATGTCCAACAAGGTTCGGTTATGTCTCTCAGCTACAACATTCAATTATGGTGTCCTATGTGTTAACTGTGAAACTATTCTATATTCCTTGAGATAGTCTAGGAACTCGATACTAAGATACTCACCGCCTCTATCAGACCTAAGAATCTTTATCTTCCTGCCTAATTGATTCTCAACTTCATGCTTGAACTCTTTGAACTTTTCAAAGGTTTCCGACTTATGCTTGATTAAGTACATATAGCCATATCCGCTATAATCATCAGTAAAAGTCACATAAATCGATTTGCATCCCTTGTGGTCGAACTGAAGGGTCCACATACATCGGTATGTATGAGATCCAACAAACCTTCACCTCTTTCTCAAGATCCTGTGCAAGGTGATTTTGTCATCTTTCCCAAAAGACAAGACTCGCATGCATCATCTGACCTTAGGGCAAATGATTCCAACACTCCATCCTTTTAGAGTAGGGCGATTTGTTTCTTGTTAATGTGTCCAAGACGACAGTGCCACAAGCATGCTTTGTCTATACCATTAGACGAATCAATTTGAAATGCACTATTGCATAAATTGTCTACACATGTCATAGTTTCATACACACCATCACAAGGCAAAGCATTAAATATAAAAACACCTTTTTATATGATGAAATAGATCCGTTCATATCTATATCCTTGTCTAAACAATGCATGAAACGAAATAATATTACACGTTATTTCTAGCAAGTAGCAACAATTTATCAAATCTAAACAAACATCATCACTAAGCACTAGACTATAAATTCCAATCTTGGTAACAGGAGAAGATTGCCACTTTCTCATGATTAGGTTCATTCTTCCATGCTCCATCTCCTCAATAGTCCCTGCAAATCAGAACAAATGCGAAAAACACATCCTGTATCAAGGACCCAAGAACGAGAAGATGATGAGTTATTAGAGATAGTGTATATACCTGCACATGATGGCTTCAGCTTGCCATCCTTAATGTCTTGCAGGTACTTTAGGCAAGCTTCGTTTCCAATGCCCCTTTTCATTGCAGTAGAAACAATCGGCTTCTTTGGGATTCGAGACGTGAGGAATGTCAGAACCAGACTTGGCCTTTGGACCATTGCTAGATGATCCGATGTGAGCCTTGCCCTTCTAATTCTGTTTCAGAGGACCTTTCCTCTTCCTCCCCTTTTCCTGTCCAATAGCCAGAACGGGAGCACCGGCAGAAGTGGAGGATAAACCTTTACCCTTCATTCCTGCATCAGCGGTCTACAGCATGTTGTGTAACTGTGCCATGATAGTCTCACTGTTGTTCAAATGATGAGCTAAAATAAACTGATCATAACAACCGGGCAAGAAGTTTAGGACTATGTCAATAGCCAGCTCCTCGTCAAAATGCACATTCAGTTTCATGAGGTGTTCCATGCATCGATGCATTCTCTGCACATGGGCATAGACAGACTCTCCCTCTTTCATCTTGAATGTCATTAGGGCCTTGACCACTTCATACTTTTCTTGATGAGCTCGCTTATGGAACTTTTCCATAAGGTCCTTCTTCATCTCGTATGGCTAATAGTCCTCATAAAATCTCTGTAATTTGGGAACCATAGTAGCGACCATGATGCAAGCCACTTTGGTTGCATCATCGTAGTGTTTCTTATATGAGGCATATTCCTCAGGAGTAGCTGTTTCAGAATCGACCTTGATGAGTTCTTTTTCGACTACATACTCTTTGTCCTCGAAATGAAGAGCCATCTTAATATTCTGCATCCAGTCGTTATAGTTGGTGCCATCGAATGTCACTTTCGAACAGAGCGAAAGGATCGATGTGAATTTGGTGTTATGGTTTGAGTGGGAGCGGATGGAGTAGCAGAAGCATCAGGAGTAGACATCTATAAAAGAAGATAGTTTTAATTAGATATGGACAATCCTTAATAAGATAACCCAATGATAAATATTAATGCTAGGATACAACTATGTAATTCACAACTTAGAAGATGGATGCCGTAATCTAATTGTAAATCACATAAAGGTAGGTAAATGATGATTTTCTAATTCGCTGGCAGAAGATAATCAAATTAAGTGAAATTCCTAGATCTTTTGAGACCCATTGAAACTGTTCAATGGCATGTTTAATATCGTATTATGCTCTTCCATTTATGACTAGGATGCCGAGGATCACAAACAAGATGTGAATAACCATGCAAATTGCTTGGTAAGCTCAATGTCGTTTATCATCTCGATTGATGTGATGGTAAACCACACACACTCCATTACCAAGGAAAAATTATGAGATACTCATTACTATCCTTTATGAGTCGCTGACATGTTGTAGTCGTCGATGCGGTCAAAAATACTAGATTTAACCATACAGCTCACTTGCTAGCGGCAAGTAAGGGTCGAACCGTGGAGTCAGTGGTTGGTGCTTTGTGTCGATAAACCGATCTATAGTGTCACTATATAGAAGGCGGATCAATAACATGTGGGAACCAATCAAACCAAAACCAAAACAAACTCAGATCTGATTGCAGATCGAGAAACAAAATAATAAACAAAACAATAAACGAATGATTACTTTATAATTCAAAACCAAACTCAAATCCAAAACCAAACAATCAAATATCCAAATCTACAACCAACTATTTGACTACTGAAATTAGAAACTACTCAACGAATCCAAACAAACATCGAGTAATCGTCAGGAATCCCAATTGCGGAATAACCAAATACCAAGTTGATAAAATGATAAAAATACCAAAGATCTAACCAAACTATTGATGCAACTGAGAAAAATAATGAAATCAGCCTTCTGGAACCCTCCTTGACATCTCGGGATGCCTCAAAAGTCGTACGGGGGTCCAGTATTTGTAGTGGTGCATTTTCGAGGTCCCGCGATGTGGCTTAGCCCTTCCTGTGACGTGCGCCTGGACGTCTACACGCTGTGATTCTGGACGTGGTGGTGGCTGAACAGCTGGTGCCACTCTCCTCCTCCTGGCTGGCCTCTTCAATGGCTCCTCGTCCTCTTCTTCGACCTGTGGCTGTGGCTGTGGCTGTGGCTGTGGCTGTGGCTGTGGCTGTGGCTGTGGCTGTGGCTGTGGCTGTGGCTGTGGCTGTAGATGTACTGATGGAGAATGACAAACAACTTAAAATCTTAAGTTCACATGCAACCTAAAGGATCTATGTTTTCTCTATTGAATCTATAACTAAGAACCTAAAGGTATATAATCGAAATGCATAGGGATGTTTACATACCTTTCTTGATATTTGGAAGCAAGCACCACAAATGTCGTGCCTCTAATGGCTCATACCCAGAACAATAGCAAGCAAGAAACCAGAGAGAGAAGGAGAGACTCCTTCAGAATGGCGCAGGAATGAGGGTGCTAGGGCTCCCCATTTAAATCCCCAGAATGATAAGTCATAAGGCATATAACTGCCTTATTTGAATTCTGATATGATAAGCCTTTTATCATATAATTCAACCTACTTATCATTACTACATATAACCCTTGTATCCATATATGGTATTTTCGAATTCCTTAAGGCCTAAGCCTTTGAATTCGTCCAACCCTATACACACTCCATAATTGTCCATTGCCCAACTATTGAACAATTACAATTAAGCCCCTGCACTTTTAATTAATCTAATTAATCCCAAAATTAATTCAAATTAATATTTGATTAATTATTAATTAACTATAACTATTTCTAATTAATATATTATCCTTATAATATATTAATCTCTCTCTCTCTATAAGTAATATTGTCCTCTGTCAGGTTTGAGGGCAACCCAAAAGGACTCTGCTGCCATTAATTCAAGTATATTCCTAAATTATAGTTATGGCTTAGACACTTAATCCAACATGTACCTGCTGGGCTCCAGGGCGATTGGCTGGAATCACTGGTGCTATCACATACTCACCCTGCCTCGTCTGATGTACCACCCCCACCTTCTCTAACTGTCGTCCCTGCACGCGTCGGGGAGACATCGGCCTCAACCGGCTCATAACCTCGCCATGGAGAATACCGTAGGATCGAGCCAGCCTCGTGATAAAATGGCCGCGAGTAATCGGACTCCCATCCCTATTCCCCGTAGCCCAAGTTGTCAGAAAGACAGCCAAAGTTTAGGGCAGGTTAAGAAACCTACTCGGATCGGAGAGGACCCACATATAGAACATGTCCTCCCGAGGCACCTTTTCACTTCCCTTCCGATGCGCGATCGAAGTGGAAATGATACGGTGCATAATGCGGTGTAGAGGAGAGCAGAAGTGGCTCTCCTTGCACCCCCCTCCCCCCCTCCCCGCGGCCTCAAAACGGTCATTGGACATCCGTGCCCAAATGACTTCGTCCATCTCTCGTCGTGGATGCTCAATCAAGCAAGCATCCAAAAATGTCTGGAAGTGGACGATCTCCGTCTCCTCCTGGGTGTAGATCCCCGTACACCTGGAAAACTCCCGAACGGTGCACTCTCTGCTTTGCCCCTAAGTCGGAACCTAATGAGGTATCTTGTAGGCTCGTCAGAACCGGACTCGTATCGGTATGTAGAAAAGAACTCCAGCATGAGCTCTCTGAAGGCAATATCATCCTCTCGGGCCATCAGTCTCTCCTAGCCCCGGCATGTGAATGTGTACGCCCCCTCCGAATGTTTCCAGGTGCAGTGGAGGAAGGGCATCAGTCGATCCTATAGCCCCACTGTCGTCAAAAACTCCCGGTCAAAATGAAAAGTCGGCTGGAGCACCCATTGCTCATGGACTGTAACCATGCCTGGTATCGCTGCATCTCCTCTAGCGCATCTGGAAATCTTAAAAAAGGGTGCTCGAGCACATATGGTACTCCAGGATGCTGTGGTCGAGCCATCTGCATAAAATTCATCACAAAACAAATATTTTTCACCATCAGTCCTTTACACAGCATGGTTAAGAACCACGTGTCAGTTCAAATGTCGCGTCGCGGCTCATGAACGTGTATATGGGCATTCTAAACACTAACGTGTATATGGGCATTCTAAACACTCGACTAGCCTCCCTAGGGTGAGAATTTTGCAAAAACATCACCCGAAAGGCCAACATTTATGATTTTTTATGTTTTCTATAAAAACCATGTCTGATCCAATTTCTAGCCCTAACACATGCATTAGTTTGATTGAACTAGTTCAAATGAACGTACCTCAGTAGTGGAACACAGAAAAGCAAGAAAATCACCAAAATGACAAGGTTTGATCGGTGCTCGGTTCGTCCGCATCGTGGGTGATGTGTGAAAGTGTAAAAAGTGAAACTAACATACTTGGTAAAACCTTTTTGTCCGATCAGATTCTGCGACATTGTGAGTGTTGATCCTCATATACACGTTAGAAGCAAAACAGGTACCAAAAATTGAGGATCGACACTCACAGTGCCGCAGAATCTGATCGGACAAAAAGGTTTTACCAAGTATGTTAGTTTCACTTTCTACACTTTCACACATCACCCACGACGCGGACGAACCGAGCACCGATCAAACCTTGTCATTTTGGTGATTTTCTTGCTTTTCTGTGTTCCACTACTGAGGTACGTTCATCCGAACTAGTTCAATCAAACTAATGCATGTGTTATGGCTAGAAATTGGATCAGACATGGTTTTTATAGAAAACATAGAAAATCATAAATGTTGGCCTTTCGGGTGATGTTTTTGAAAAATTCTCACCCTAGGGAGGCTAGTCGAGTGTTTAGAATGCCCATATACACGTTAGTGGAAGCAAAACAGGTACCAAAAATAGAGGCCTCTGATTCGTGATTCGGTAGCAAAGACATGACCTTTGAGTGGAACGCAGGCTTCTTTGACTCATATTTTCGTATTCCATTGATCAGTAGTTGGTAGTTTGCTAGTTTTAGTTTAATTTTTTGTTTTTCGGTATTTGTTATCGGGTGATTTCAACGATTCTGATTTGTAGAATTCCGTTAACCGCATAGATCTGGATTCTCGACCCGAAGTCAGAAACCTTCGACTTCGGTGTGGTTTTGCTTTAATGCAATTATTTGGTTTTCTTTAATGCTCGGTTTCGGTTTTCGTTTCACAATTGGTATCATTCTCGATTGTTTCTGTTTGATGTTTCTGAACTTCTGAGTTCCATCTCGGGATCAAAACATATTGGGTTGTTCTTTTGAGATTTGGATTCAAGTAGTTCATAGTTGCAAGTTTATGTTTTCGATATTTTCGGGTTCTTTGGATTTCATTGCGTGTATGGATTGACACCATCTATAGAGTGACACTATAGATCGGTTATTTCTTGACACAGATTCAACCACTGACTCCACGGTTCGACCCTTACTTCCACTACCTAGTGAGCTGTAAGGTATTTTATCTAGTATTTTTTACAGCATCGACGACTGCAACGATGCCAGCCGCGATGAGCTGTGTCACGAGATGAGGATTTGAATTCAAAGTGCAAAGAATTGGGGGATAAAGATGATCCGCGTCGCGGATAAGCCCTTCACACGGCGCGACCAGGCATTTTCAGCAACTATAAATAAAGGTCCCCTGTTCATGATTTAGGAGCAAAGATTTGACCTTTGAGGGGAACTTAGGCTTCTTCGACTCAGATTTTCGTAACATAGTGATTGATACTTGGTATTTTGATAGTTTTAGCATTTATTTCGTTATTTTCGGTATTTGTTCTTACGTGTGTTCAAGGATTCTGATTTGTAGAATTCCATTGACCACGGAGATTGGGATTTCAACCCGAAGTCAGAAATATTCGGCTTTCGGTGTGGGTTTAGTTTTAATGCAAGTTTCATTTTAGTTATATTTTATGTTTGTTTGCGATTTCGGTTCATTAATCGTTGTTGTGTTTGGTTGTTTGGAATTGAAATTAGTTTCTGATTTCTGAGTATATCTCAGGATCGGATTGTCGCTGTTTTGGTTGGTCGAGATTTGGACGCCATTAAGATCGGTAGTTATAATTGCGTGTTTTCGATATGTTCGGTTATTTTCACGTGTATGGACGGAAACCATCTATAGTGTGACATTATAGATCAGTCGAGTTTGTTAACACAGAATATCAACCACTGACTTCACGGTTGTCGAATTTTGGCACCGTTGCCGGGGAGTTGTACGCTTGATATACTGTGATTAGTTGGACATTTTTTTGTGATAGTTTTTAGTATGTGATTGTTTTTGGACGGTTGTTTGCACTCTGTGCATGCGTATGCGTCGAGGTGAACAAACGTCACCTCATTT
The DNA here is from genome assembly GCA_023525715.1 of Cichorium intybus. Lineage (NCBI taxonomy): Eukaryota > Viridiplantae > Streptophyta > Magnoliopsida > Asterales > Asteraceae > Cichorium > Cichorium intybus. The sequence goes on along the minus strand of CM042010.1, from coordinate 25,103,432 downwards.
CTTTGATTCGGAAATTGAAAGAACCGCGATAGAATCGTGTGCGTAACCGGTTATTTAATATGAGTTCGAATGATGTTTTAGTTGAGGATGTTACCCATGAGCTGTTAAGCGAGGGAACAGGGGGACAGTCCGGTGAATACCAATGGAGCTTCCACGAGTACTGGTGGTGGTGCAGTTTCAGCCCCTGCATCCATTCCACCATGTATTCAGCATGTAGTTCCACCAGTTAGTCAACGCATTTCTAGTTCCCATGTAAATCCTGTGACAACTATGCCGACGTGGGGAGTACCGACTCGTGATGGTGCTCCACCCTAACGCCAGCCACCACAGATTCCACAACAACCACCACAACCCCAAAAACCTCAACAACCCATTTTACAACCACAACCACAGCAGTACCAGGATCAAGTGGAAGACCTGGGGTACGAGGATGGCGATGAGGGTTGGATGCCAAACAACCCTAACAACATCCACACCAGCAGCAGTATAACAATCAGTGGCAAGGACAACGGTACTATAATAACGATTTGTACAATGATGGTAATCTCGTTCCTCCACTTTATTCAAAGTGCGAGATAGCGTCATGCTTAACTGTGTCTTATCCATAAGCCCCGTTATCTCGCACTTTGAATTTCAAACTCTGATCCGATACACAGTTAAGCATGACGCGCGTGCCTTCCAGACCCACAACGCACGTATTCCTTCGACTAGAAGTAGACTTCATCCAAAACCTTTGTCATTTTGTACACTTTTTACCCTGTATTTCGTACAATTCGCACAAGAAGCACTAGACACAAAAAGTGAGTAATATAACAGTTTAAGATATATATTTTACTCAAAATAGGGTTCAACAATGACTAAAATACTTGATATTACTAGGCGTTGTCAAACACCCCACACTTATGCATTGCTTGTCCCCAAGCAAGTGAGTTTTTAACAAATTCTAACTAAAACCCAAACATTTTTGAATGCCTTCAGTTTCAAAGTTTATTGTATCCAAAAGTTAGATGAAAATGATTTTTATAGAAGTGACCATAATACCCTTTGGGAATCACGACTTCTAAAGAACCCTTGATTACAAATTTTTTCAGTCCACAAGTAGTGCAAACTTACTCATTCAGATTCTAAAGGCCGTTTAGGAACAATCCATGACTTTCGATGTTGTCCGTGTAACGAACTTTTGAAAATACTATCCCAGACCAGACGATCTTAGGTACTAAGGTGCATAAGTGCCCTTTCAGGGCCACCCGTTTCAGACCTACCGGCTCGAACAACTCCTAAACACTCAACTTATTTTAACTCAACAATAGCATGATAACCACAAACCAGTATTTGTTGAAAAATACCATATGATATAACACTGAAAAGCTATTCATTTTCAAGTTACAGTTTCTTAAAAAGTTTGAAATTTGCTAAAAGATTTTGAAAATTAGACTGTTTTAGAAAAAATTTAGAAATCTCTTTTCGACCGTCCCACCCCACACTTTAAGTCGTATAACGTCCCCGTTGTACATAAAAAAATTCAAAACAAGGGAGAAAAGAGTTACCCCCTATGGAACGGTAGAATTTCCTACTTATTGGAACCAACTGTAACAGAGTATCAAAATGCACATCATTCTTTGTTTGTCCAGAGTTGTGGCGCAACAGTGAACACGTCGGTATATTACAAGTGTTGGGGTACGGTGACCCCATACTTGTGTTATACAACTCCTCGATAGATCTCATTGGTACTTGCCACACAAACACTCAAACAGAACATTAAAAGACAAAAAGCGACAACTACATATAAACGTTTATATACAAAGTTTTCAAAATAACAAAAATAACAGAATACTATCAATTATCATGGTGGTGTGTCCCAGATGGACCAGCCTCGTCACGATCTGCTGTTGGGAATGGCTGTATCTCCTCTATATCGAGCTATATCATGATCAAACGTTGAGTCTCTGCCATCCAACGCTGTTGATCCTCCAACCTAGTCAACCTGGCAACAATGTCTCGCAATGCTGCCTGCACATCTACAGGCTGCGGTGCTGGCTGTGACTGTGGAGGCTGCTGGACATCTGGCTCCACTCTCTTCTTCCTGGTGGGTCTCACCAACGGGATCTCATCCTCATCTGCCTCGACCTCTGGCTGGGGCTGTTCCTGCTGAGTTGCTTGGCGGGTCGATGGAATCTTGGGTAATATCATGTACTCACCCGACCTTGTCAGCTGGACCACCTTTCATCGTCTCCAAATGTCGTCCCTGTGCAATCCAGGGCTCCATCGGCCCCAAATGGACAATAACCTCAGCAGTAAGAATGCCGTATGATCGGGCCAACCTAGTGATAAAATGCCCGCCGGTCATCGGGCTCTTCGCGCTAGACCCCAGGGCTCTGGATGTCAAGAAGGAAGCCAAGGTATGGGGTAGGTTGAGGAACCTGCTCGAATCGAAGAAGACCCACATGTAGAACAAATCCTCGCGAGGCACCTTCTCTCTCCCCTTGCAGTGCGTAATGGAAGTCGATATGATCTGGTACATGAGTCGGTGCAGTGGGAAGCGGAACTGGCTCTCCTTGGCCTCTTGGCCTCGAATCGGTCATTGGACATCCATGCCCAAATGACCTCGTCTGTCTCCTTCCGTGGTTGTGTGATTAGACAAGCATCCAAAAACGCCTGGAAGTGGATGTTGTCTGTCTCCTCATGGGTATAGATATCCGTGCGTCGGGCAAACTCTCGTATGGTGCACTCTCGGCTTTGACCACCAAGTCTAAATCTAATGAGGTAGGTTGTGGGCTCGTCAGAGGCGGGCTCGTATAGGTAAGTCGCAAAGAACTTTAGCATGAGCTCTCTGTAGGCGATATCGTCCTCCGGGCCATCAATCTCTCCCAGCCTCAGCATGTAAATTTACGCACTCCGTCTGTATGGGTCCAAGTGCGATAGAGAAAGGGCAACAGTCGGTCCCAAAGTCCTACAGTCGTCAAAAACTCCCAATCAAAACATATCGTCGGCTGGATTAGGCGTGTGCTAATGGACTGTAACCGGGCCTCATACCTCTGCGGCTCCTCCAACACATCCGACAATCGTAAGAAGGGGTGCTCAGGCCTATATCATTCTTCCTATTGCGGAGGCTGAACCATCTATACAAAAATATAGCACAAAACAAAAAGTTTGCAAAATCAGTCCCTACGCGCGTCGCGGTCTGATGACCACGCGTTGATTCAAACGCCGCGTCGCGGCTGATGAACCTGCCGTGTCGCGGCGAATGACTGTTTCGAAAACCTCCATTTTTGTACATGTTTTCCTCAATCAACACATGCACAGGGTATCCTAGACACTTGACTAGCTTTCTTAGGGTGATATTTTTGCAAAAACACCACCCAATTGGCCAGCATTGATAATTTTCTAAGTTTTCTAACAACCCCTCTTTTGATCTGAATTCGAGCTCTAAACACATGCACAACTTGAAAGAATTAGTTAAAACGGACATACCTGAGTAGCTGATCACGATAATGCAAGAAAAACACGAAATTTATGAGGTTTTGCTCGAGCTCTGTTATCCGCGACGTGGTGAGTGTGTGAATAGTGAAAAGTGAAGGTTATGTACCTGGTTAAACCTTTCTAACCGATCAAAATCCACGGCACAGTGAATGCTGATCCGCGACGTGCGCCTTAATGAGAATTCCTACGCATCGGGTTCTCCCAAATACGCGTGGCATATCTTATATCTTCCTATGTTGCGCCTTTCAATTTCACATATCCCTTACAATTTGACCCCACACTAGCTTCATGCTCCATCTTTCATGATGATGATGATAAATTATTCCTGAAAATAAATCTTAATCTACCTACAAATGAGTTGCCTCCCAACAAACGCTATGTTTAACGTCTTCAGCCAGACCGTGATATCCTCACTTTTCCTTTGAAACAAGCTTTCCCATTTCCGGTGTAATGTCATGAACTATTGTGGCCATCAACATTGTTAAATGTGTCATGCGATCACTCATTTGATTTATCCGTTGTTGTTGTGCATACAAAATTTGAAAGACTTTCCCTTCCCTACTTCTTACACCCTTTGCAAATGCTTGATGTTTCTTTTCCATCATCTCGATCATGTCTAAAAGATGTAATTTGTCCATCGAGTTTAGCGGGTGTCTCTTTGCTTTCCAGAAGATAACCACATCGTTGCTTTCCTGTGTCCGATTTTCCTCTTCTCTGCCCCTACCATCCATCATTGGCATCATCATGGGTCTACTAGTCATACACTGGTTGTCGTATCCTGGTGGAAGAGTTAATGGACATACAAACATGTTCAACCTTGTTTTTCTTGATCCAAAGGTGATTTACACATCACCTGTTTCACAATCCATGACTGCTCCAGCCGTAGCTAAAAATGGTCATCCCAAGATCAAAGTAGGAGCGTCTTCCAAACTTTCATACTCCATAATCAGAAAATCCAATGGGTAAAAGAAATCTCCAACTTTAACAATTATGTTTGTCAATTTACCTCGTGAGACCTTAGTGGCTGGCTCCAGCTCCTCATTCTTCTTAAGGGCTGCTACCACTGATTGTTCCTTCTCCTGAGTGCCCTTGTCCTTATTCTCTGTCCCAATAAGATCCTCCAGATTTACCTTCCTCCATACCCTTTCCACTGTGCAATCTTCTATGGAATTCACATGCTCCTTGTTTTCCCGTTGGGTATGAGTTTAGGTTCACTTATGTGTTGCTAGGGAGCTTACCAGCATCCCTTCTCCTTGAGTTCTCAGCCAATTGAGCAATCTATAGTTCCATGTTGGTAATGGCTTTTGCATTCTCTTGCGTTTGTTGCTAGCTTGTAATCATGAATTCTTATATCTTTGCCATCATTTCCTACTGAGTTTCTGGAAAAGTACGATTGTTGTTGGTTGAATTCTTATTGTTGTTATTGCTGCTACTTGGACCATTGTTGTTGACAGGCTGAAACTGTCGCGATTGATTCGGTGGTGGTCCCTGATGATTGTTTTGGCGATTGTTATTGTACGATTGATTGTTATTATAATTATGCCTCCCTGATTGTATGGCCTATATGGTCGTCCATTGTTATACTGTCGTTGACCATACACCTGGTTAACTTCTTGCATCCTGTGTCTTTGCTAACCGTTTTGTTGCTGATTTGGTGGTCCTTGCTGAAGTGTAGCCATCAATCTGTCAAACTTCCTATTCAGGTCTCTGATTTCCTTTTTAACTTCCTTTTTCCATTCGTTATCTATTCCCACGACCGCTGCTGATGATGTGTTGACATGTTTTCTTGCTAAATAATTGGTCTTCGAACCATTGCTTAGTTGTTCTAAAAACCTCCAAGCTGCATCAGGATCCTGCATCATAATTGTTCCACCTGACGATGCGTTGATCTTGGCCTGGTTTGTGGTGTCCATTCCATCATAGAAGAATTTAACTAATTGGTATTGCAGGAACTTGTGATGCGGACACGATCTCATCAGCTCCTTCAGTCTTTCAAAAGCATCATGAAATGCTTCCCCAGGATTTTGTTAGAAATCTTTAATCGCCCTCCTAATCCCCGACGTCTTTCTTGCGGGATAGAATTCTTGTAGTAACTTCGTTTTAAGTTTCTCCCACGTCATGATGTTGTTTGCTTGCAATCAGGTGAACCAATATTTTGCCTTATCCTTAAGTGTAAACGGGAAGAGCCTTAATCTAAAGAAATTCCTATTTGCATTTCTAGGGATGTTTGCGTTAGCAATTGCTAAGAACTCGTACAAATGATTGTACGGGTCATCCTACCTATACCCCTTGAATTCAGGCAACACTCCTAACAATTGAGGTCTAATTTCAACTGGACACTCTATATTATCAGGAAAGTAAATTGGCGACACATCATCGTACTCCCGAGGTTGGAAGTGCGACGCAACCGATTACCCAATCGGTTGTGCAAAATATAGAGGGGGAACGAAGTTACCATCATTGTGCAATTCATTATTGTAATACCGTTGCCCCTGCCATTGGTTGTTGTATTGCTGCTGTTGTTGACGCGGAGGTCACTAACCTCGATTCCATTGCTAATTCTGATTATTAGGGTTGTTTGGCATCCAACCCTAGTCCTCGTCATCGTACACCTGGTCTCCAATTTGAGCCTGGAACTGCTGCTATTGTTGCAGTTGTGGTTGTGGTTGTGGTTGTTGTATGTCTCGATTCCTAAGATCTAATGCGGTATCAATCCAATAACTCGATTTGTGTGGAATCCAAATCGAGCAACAAATACAAAACAATTTAGAATACGAATTAAGAACAAAATAAACCTTCAATGCACTCAATTGTATAAACAAATTGACGGGTACATAAGGTTCTTGATGATCGATGTCTCTATCTCTCTATTCGGCTCACACAATTAATCGACCAACACCAATTATGACTGACAAAACACATTATATACATATCCTAATACAAAGAGCCCATAGACACACTAGCCAAACCGAAATCAGTAGCCCAAGCCCACTGAAATCACTGTAGATTTTTGTCCATATAAACCGAGAACTGGGTGTTTTCGGTCCTAAACTGAAAACTCCATTTTGCCCTTTAAATGTGAATAAAGCCTTTCTGAAAGTAAAGCATAAACCACCAAAATATGTTCTAACAATCTCACCCTTGGTTTATTGCTTTCTTTTCACTTCAAACTTTCCTTTGATCTTGGATTTTTTGGTCTTCCTCGGTCTCTTCACAACTTGACTACGAAATGTACACATAAATCTTTTGCAGGTGCAACTTCATCTTCAGCAGTTGGACTTTCTTCAAAATTTGACTTTGAATGCTCATTGGGTGTAGATGCTTCTTGTATAGGTTCTTGAGTCAGTACTTTCAGCTTTGAAATTATTCCTTGATCACTTCAGCAAGTTCATAGATAGCAACATAATTGATTGATGAGGCTTCAACGTAATTCGTCACAGAACTTCAGATTTAGCTTCACCTTGATTCGGGGTCGAAACGTTGTTTTGAAAAGTTAAATTCACTTCTCGTCCCATCACTTGAAAATCTTCATATGATTGTCTTTGAAAATTATTGGCGCTTCATGAAACGTAACAATGACTAATAAGTCCCTGTGGGTCACAGAGTCATAAAGAACCTTCTCGCCAGAGTTGTTCAAGGACCCAGCCTTAGCTTAGGAGGAGACTACTCGCAACATCTGTGCGAACACTGAGGAACGCACTGCAATTGATTGAGTATCGGAGAACTACTTGTGTCCGTTTTGATTTTGGCCCTTGCACATCATTGATCAAAGATCTCAATGCATTTAACAAGTTAACTTGGCTCTTGGCAAGACGTTCAATGGTATCTAAATCTCTGCGGAGTGTACCATCCTGGTGCCAGTTAGGGTTATGGTGAAGTGTTGGGGTCTCAGAGATATTGTGGTAGACAAAAGAGATCACTGACCCAGAGTTTTGATGTTTCATCAATAGGAGGTAATCGCCACATTGAATCATGTACATCATTTATTAGAAGAATATTTGGGTTAAGAATGGTATGAGCGTGTAATATATCTTGGTACGAGATATACCCATCGGCTAGAGTTGCGAATTGTCATCAATGTATGACATAGTACAATGAATCATCCAACTCTAAATTAGAAGAGTTATGGGTAAGAAAGGTTGTTAGTGCCTCAATTTTACTACTGGTGTTGTAGCAAAGATCATAGGCATATAATTTTGAAATATCATCAGCATTTGGTTTTAAATGGTGAATCATCTATTTCTTGCATCAGAATATAGATTGGGTAAGAATGGATTGATGCGTGTGATAGACTACGGTACGCAATCTAACCATAGGCACTGAGTTTCTAACTCTCGACAATGAGTGGTTTAACTCAAAGTGTCTTGAAGTTATGATTTAGAAGACTTGAGGTTAGGTTAAGAGAGGTTGTTAGTGCTTCATACTCATTGTGGTGAACCAATGAGAATCATCAGCACATGATGTTTTATCTCAGCAGTGAGTGGTATAGCTCAGTGCGTCGTCGATTAATAGGGTAAGGCAATGTCTTAGTGAGTCACTGTGATAGTGAAACACATCATTGACATAAGGGATTGGATCTGTATTCCTGATTGGTATAAATCAAGAACATTGACGATCGTGTAAATTTTTATTTAAAGGAAACTAACTAAAGTAATTAAAAATGACATATTTTTGGATTTTTCTTAATTTTATAAGGAAAAAATATATTTTTGGATTTTTGAATTTTTTAAAATTTTAAATTTCTTTTTTAATTCTCCCCCTAAATTTGTGCATCTAGGAGAAGAAACAAAAATGAACAAATTTAACTAGAAACAAAAAAATAGTACAAACTTTACAAAAATGGAATTTTCAGTCATCATTACCTCTGTCGAAGACTAGAAAGATGCTCAGTAAACTATGTTTTAATTCTGGAACGAAGTTAACCTTTTTGAATCTCAACACACGATTGGTTTCGGTCCCGATTTACGTGATCTTTTCCTTTCTCCCCTCCCGCAAAGGACACATACTCTCCATTAATAATTTTAATGTTGTACAATTGAGAGATGTCTCTAGTCATGTGCCTGGAATAACTACTATCAACATACCAAGGTCTGATGATATTCCTCCATAGCTGCTCCTGCACAAGATGCGGGATTAATTCGTTTTGGGAACCCATTCCATTTTGAAATTGGGTTGAGCATTCACGACGCCTAGTAATATCAAGTATTTTAGTCGTCGTTGAGCCTTATTCTGAGTGAATTATATCTCATAAACTTTTATATTACTCACTTTTCGTGTTTAGTGCTTTTGTGCGGAATATGATAAAAACAAGGGTTAAATGCGTACAAAATGAAGAAGTTTGGAATGAAGTCCATTTTCAGGTTAAAAGACACGCGCGCCGCGGACTGAAGAGCACGCGCGTCGCGGAAAGTCAATGATCGGATGAGAAGATTGAAATTCAAATAGCGAATATCGGGGTTAGAGATAAGGTCGCGCCGCGGTTTTCACCCTTGCTCGGCACGATTGGTCAGATTTCGCAACTATAAATAGAGGCTTCCCGTTCGTGTTTCGGGAGCGAAGATCCGACCTTTGAGTGGAACTCAGGCCTCTTCGACTCGTGTTTTCAAATTTCAGCGATTAGAAATTGGTATTTTCATAGTTTAGTTTATTTTTTGTATTTTTCGGTTTTGTTTATCGCTCGTTTCTAACGGTTCTGGATTGTAGAACTTGCTGGAACGTGTCCGTTCTGGATTATTCCAGAAGTCAGAAACATTCGACTTTCGGTTTGGTTTTTAGTTTAATGCAATCATTCTGTTCTATTTATTTCATGGATTCGATTTTCGTTTATGTTTAATTGTTCGTTTGGTTATTTTGTGGTATTAAACACTTCTGATTTTCTGAATATACTTCGAGAATCAGATTGTTTGGTTGGTTTGAATCAGGATTTGGATTTATTTAGTTTGTTAACGCTAGTTTATGATTTCGATAATTTTGGTTCACTCGAGTTTTGTGAAGTGTATGGAACGCCACCAGCTATAAACTGATACAATAGTTTGGTTAATGACTCGCCTAGGTCGTCGTGCGGTCAAAAATAAGAAAATACCTAACACACACTAGTATAGCGGTAGTCAGGGTCGATCCACAGGAGTTACGTGATCAAGACAGGTGACAGATTACCAACTATAGTGTCACTCTACAGCTAGAGGATCTAGTTCCTAACTTTTGCCAAACAATCCAAAAAATCATCAACTAAAATAATTCCAAAACAAACATCTACTAAACTAAGGTCCAAACCAACAACTAATCCTAATTGCCTACTGAATTCAGAAATGAAATTCAGAACAATCATGATCAAATCACACATCCAACACAATCAAACATCCAATATTCATTCAAAAGCATAAAATACCGAAAAAAAAGCAATTACTAATAACCAAATGATTCATTAACCAAAAACTCAGATCCCAAAGGTTCAAAATAGTAACTCAAATATCCAAAACAGAAACTAAGACTAAGTATCAATGGTTGTCACACCCAAAGACACTAGCCAAATGCTACTAACTATTAAACTAATTGAAAATTAAAGAGAAAAACATAAAAATACCAAATGATGGTTGCTAAAGCTAAAACTCGGAGTCAAAGAGCCTTGGGAGTCGATTTCACACCAGGTCCTTGCTGATTTTTTTCGACCTAAGACCCTCTATTTATAGTTGCAAAAATCACGAGGCCGCACCGCGCATAAGTGAATCCCGCGGCACGCGTATGGGCTTATCCCTGTTTTATCGGCATTTGAATTTTCTCCACCGCCTCATCACCGCGTCGCGCCTTTGTGAATTTCGTGGCGCGCGTGCGAATTCGCTTGATATTCCCTTGATCTTCAAACTTCTTCCAAATTGTATGCTTTTGGTCCCTGTTTTCATTATTTCTTTCCAAACAAGTGCTGGCACGAAATGTGAGAATACCACGATATATATGATATAAATTCACTAAGAATAATGCTCAACAATAACTAAAATATTTGATATTACTAGGCGTTTTCAGTTAATTCTTGACACATACTTCAACCACTGACTCCACGGATCGACCCTTACTTCCAGTTAGCTAGTGTGCTTGGTTAATTCTTGAAACATACTTCAACGATTGCGATGATGTCAACCATTGCTGTCTACACATGATACTCTTTCTCATATCATATCCTGTTTGTCAAGTAAAGAATGTGAAGAATTATCAGGACTCTTAGGTGATTTGGAAGTGAGGCCTTTGGGTACCCATATGTAATTTAGCTTGAGTCTTTTATTGTTTAACCAGATGGGAGCTTCAACACTTGATTTCGAAGAAGCTTTACCCTTTGATTTGGGCATATTACTTGCTCAAAATCTTTGCACAGAGTCTCACTTATTGATCCAACGATGATATTGTCCACATAAATTTGAACGAAAATTAGATCCATCTTCTCTTGTTTGATAAATAGCGTCAGATCTATCGTGCCTCTAGTGTTGTAACAGATGCTCAGTCAAAGTAGCATACCAAGCTCGAAGAGCTTGATGAAGACCGTATAGAGCCTTATCTAGCTTGTACACATGATTTGGAAACTTTGAATTGACAAAACCCAGTGGTTGATCAACGTAGATTTCCTCATTGACTTCTCCGTACAAGAAAGCAGCTTTGACATCCATCTGATACACAGTAAAACCCATGTAAGAAGTGTATACCAAGAAGATACGAATAGCCTCTAATCATGCCACGGGAGCATATACTTCAGTATAGTCAAGACCTTCGATCTGCCTGAAACCACGAACAGCCAAGCATGCCTTGTTTTGCATAATTACCCCACTGTCATCTTGTTTGTTGCACAATACCCATCTTGTATCCAGAGACTTCTTTCCTTCAGGGAGTACCGCCAGCTGCCAAACTTTTAGCTTCTTAAATTGGTTCAGCTCTTCATGTATTGCATTATTTGCATCAACCGAGCTTGGTTCATTAAGTATCATTTCAACATTTTTTGGCTCGGTTTGGGATATGAAGCATGAATACAGACATTCGTTGACATATCCGATCTGGCTTCCGGTTTGGACCCCATCTGCCAGTGAACCAATAATATTTTCCACGGGATTTGAATACTTCTGCAGAGTTAGAACTGTTGTCTCCTATGGGGGCGACGGTTTCTTCGACAACTGAGTTTTTAACAAATTCTAACTAAAACCTATACATTTTTGAATGCCTTCAGTCTCAAGGTTTATTGTATTTAGAAGTTAGATTGAAAAATGATTTTTATGAAAACATGACCAGAACACCCTTTGGAAATCATGACTTTCTAGAGAACCCTTGATTACAAATTTTTGGTCCACCGGAGGCACTTACTCATTCAGATTCTAAAGGCCGTTAAGGAACTATCCATGACTTTCGATGTTGTCCGTGTAACGAGCTTTCAAAAATACTCTCCCAGACCAGACGATATTACATAGTAAGGTAGATAAATTCCCTTTTAGGGCCACCTTTTTCGGAGCTACCGGCTCGAACAACAAAGGCCACTGATTGATATTTCCCTCCTGAATCCCAATCCTAAAATATTCTAAATTTAAAATTTTCATACTTCTCAACACTCAACTTATTTTAACCAAACCATAGCATGATAATAACTAACAGTATCTCTTGAAAAATACCATATGCTATAACACTCAAAAGCTATTTGTTTCTAAGTTACAACTTCTTAAAAAATTTGAAAAATTGCTAAATTTTTTGAAAATGACTTGTTTTCTTGCAAAAATACAAAAATACTCTTTCGACCGTCCACACCCCACACTTAAAACAGTACAACGTCCCCGTTGTACAAAAAAACAATTTCAAACAAGGGAGAAAGAGTTACCCCTTTTAGGAACGGTAGAACTGCTTGTTGGAATCATACGTAATAGGATTGATCGTTCGTACCATTCTCGATGAAGACCGTGGTGCAACAGTAAACACGCCTGACATAACACAAGTACAGGGGTATGGTGACCCCACGCTTGCGTTATGCAACTCCCATCGGTTAGTGCTCAATCACAGTTTCGATACTAACTGTTGGGGTACAAAGGCCCTACATGGATTGATGTTTGCAAGCTTGGTCGACCCATTGTAAAACCTTGTTTATTGGGCCTTGCCCTAATTTGTAGCCTACCTATATATAGTCTAGTTGTAGTCACTTGTTAGGTAGAGCTCACAATGTGATGTGTTTATGCTTTATGCTCATCTTTTGTACATCTCACATATTTCATAATTAATCATTCGTCACCTTGGATATTTGATTCGATCTTTACGTTATTATTATTCTGCACACGTCAAATCTAACTTTACAATTAGAATCAGAGACATACCTTGAAGATTTACCAGATTATTTCAAGGGAACGATCTCGATTTGACAACTTTTGAAGATTGTTTCAAGTTTCAAGGATTGTTGTTGAGTCTCTCATGAATTTTTAGATTCATTCGTCTTTTTGGGATATTGTTCATCTTATTTGTTCTTGGTGTTCATCATGGTGTTCATGTTACTGTTCATAATCAAGATTCTACTGTTCATAAAAGAGTTGGCTCATCCTTTCTTTTATAGTTTATCTTGATTATTGGATATTCATGATTACATTAGATCTCTTCATCCAGTGTTCATCATTTTTATCTTTTGGATTAGATCTAGAATTCATTCTTTCATGCCCTAATATTGGTTTTCTAGATCTGACTTTCTGTGTTTGGGTACCAATTGTTCAAAATCCTTGCCTAAACAAATCAAAGTTCCTGATACAAACGATTCTTATTCATGCTCAAAGTCTAAATCTAATTCATCACGTCACTGTTAAATTTGTTCCTTACCACAAATCATTTCCTTCTTGTTGGATTAGTGGTTCAAGTGCTTTATTTCTAGATCTCATATTTGTTTTACTGTTCATCTGTACAAATCGATACTGGTCATTTGCCTCAAATCCTTTTCTCCATATCTGTTATTCAAAACTAGGTTTATTCACAATTTCTTTCATATTGGGTTTATGCATCATTCCAATCAGACCAAAACTAGAACAAATGTCGGTATAAATTCGTGGCTTGTATTAGAAAATAGATCTGAACAAAGAATGAAAACACAAAATCCACTTACCAAAATCTTTACCGGTGCTGAATCATTGAATATTCTGAATTGGAAATAGTGTTCTAGTGTTCATCGACTTTGACGGTGATTTTTGTGTCGTAAACTTCCCTAGATCTTCAAACCTGTCCTTATGTTGGAGAAAATGTGTTTGTGGGTCAATTGGGTTGAAGTCGATGTCAAATGCGTGAGGCTGCTAAGTCGTCGAATGGATTTGGATCTGAATCGGAAACACGAAAACCCGCCTGTTTGGGATTGAAATGGAATTAATGAGGAAGAACACGTAATCCAGGCCTGTTCTTGATGTTCTTCAATATTGACGGTGTTTATATTGACATAACTTTCCTAGATCTTCAATGATGTAACTAGGTTGGGAAAACATGTTTATGGGTCAATGGGGTTAAAACAAATGTCAAATTCTTGAGAAACAACGAAGTGAAATCATGAATCGGAACTGTTGAAGAACTGAAAACGATTGTGAATAAGTGGAAATTAGGTACGCAGAAGATGATTGGGGCGACTACCTTCGGTGGTTGTCGATCGGAACAGCAAATAGACGAAGAGTTGTTGTACCTATGTTGCCTTCGCAGGGTAAATCAGATCGGGTGGAGAAGATGACTACGAAGAGTTGTTGCCTTTGGAGGTTTGCTGAAAGGACTGATGATCGGGAAACGGGAACGATGTTGGGTGGAACGAGATTAAAACGAAAGCAAGTCGGATCACCCCCATCAGACCCCATTGCAAACTCAAATCGGAACTGGAAAGTGATCATCGAAGGCAATGGCTGGTTGTGAAACGATCGGAGTAGATGAAATGATTCCAAAGGCCTTCGGAACTGATGAGACGGAAAGGAAGAAGATCCCGAAGGGTAAGATGGAAAGGTAAACGATGAAAGGGTTGTGATGCATAAGTGATGAACAGTTGTTGAAGAACAAAGGGATCTTGGATGGGAAGTGATCGTTGATGATGAAATCGAACAATAGAAGACGATGATGGGGAAGGCGTCATAGATGGATTAAATGGGCGAAAAAAAATTGAAAAAAATGGGAGGCGATGTTGACTTTGTAGTCAACATTGGATATTTCGGACCCTAATCCTCTAAACTTAATTTTTGGGCTGATAATTTGATTTTGTGCTACAAAACAAATGAAGACGCAGTTGCATTAAAGATCCAATACACTTGATTGAGCTGAATTTGCAAGTAAATTATTTTTGGGTCTACAAATAAATTTTGTTTGGGCTGCATACAGGAAGAATGAATATGAAAGAAAGAACGAGACCGATTGCGAAAAGATGAACAAGAACACGAAAAAAAATGAATTCCATAATTCATATTGTTAAAAAGAAAATGTAGAATTTTTGGGTGATTGATGAATACGCTCAAGTCGAAGGGGAGTTTTTATGGAATTTTCCCGTTTAAGCGCATTCTCATTTTTGGCGGATTATTTCACGATGACATCTCTTTGAAGATCAGTGACACGTTGAGGGGGAGTTTTCACGTATAAGAGGAGATCGGATTCGCCTCTACATCCCATGTGGTCATCATCTTCGGTTCCGCCAGTGCCCATTTTCCATCTTGAGCCACATCATCGATTCCGTCCTTTGAGGGGGAGATTGTTGGGGTACAAAGGCCCTACATGGATTGATGTTTGCAAGCTTGGTCGACCCATTGCAAAACCTTGTTTATTGGGCCTTGCCCTAATTTGTAGCCTACCTATATATAGTCTAGTTGTAGTCACTTGTTAGGTAGAGCTCACAATGTGATGTGTTTATGCTTTATGCTCATCTTTTGTACATCTCACATATTTCATAATTAATCATTCGTCACCTTGGATATTTGATTCGATCTTTACGTTATTATTATTCCGCACACGTCAAATCTGACTTTACACTAACAAACATATTAAAAATAAAAATTGCAAAATACACAAAAGAATATTATACATTGCGAGTTGCTATCCTTGCCGATTCCCCGTCTCCGCGACGCCGAAGTACCAAGGTCGAGACGCGTAGACGCTATGAGATCCAGTGTCCATCGATCAAGGTTGAAGGTCCGCGACGCCAAATGAAGGTGTCCGCATCGCGAGTATGTGCGAAAAGCCCCTGTGCATCGAATCTCTCCCCAGTCCGCGTCGCGGTTTTGTGATGTTGGCGGCGCGAATTCTGATTTTTATTTTCTTTGTTTACCTTTTTAATCCCTCATCCTCATCTTACACTTTGGACGTACCGTATCACACTCAACAAAGATTATCTTCAATGATATTTTGACCAAAAATAAAAATAAAAATAAAAATAAAAATACAAGAAAATACTTATCGAAAACCGGGTTGCCTCCTGAAAGTGCTTCTTTGCTCAGTCTTTTAGCTGGACCGTCCTTCAGTGGCTACGGTGGGTCGTACGCCATTTGTCTCCGTTGATTTCCAACTCCTACCATTCCTTTTATTGACCCAATGCTCCTCCAACTTTCCTGGATCAAATGGCTTGTTGGTTCTTCTGCTGCTACCCGATCGCCTCCTTCTTACTAATTCGTGTGAATGCTTGGATGTGGCTTTAAACCTCCAAGCTCAATCCTTCCTTCGGTATGTCTTCAAGATCACTGGCTTGACGTGGAGCGCATCTAGTGCCGCTCCCAGTAATTGCTTTGCCAATCGTATTTTGCCTACATCTTGCGTGTTGTCTGTAGTTTGAGGTTTTGTCCTGCAGTACCAATAAACGTATTCCAATCGAATGGAATAGGAGGGATTAATATTGGTGTGCTCCCTAATGTCCTCATTGATGGTATTGATAACATCCAATTTTCCATTCATTAACGGGTCATGAGTGACGCTAAAATTCTGTTTATTATTTTCGAAGACCACATCGTCGTCGTCATCATCTTGTTCATCGTCCAACAGGTGGATCGGTACCAAGAATGAGCGACTGGCATTGTCTGGCAATGGTACAGATTCACTCATCACCAGATCTTTACTTTCAAAAGAGTCAATAATTTTAGGAGTGGTTGGATAGGGGTTAGTATTGTCAATTACAGCCCCTTCGACAATGTCCTCTTCGTCCAAATTGTCTGGTGACGGTATAGGTTCACTCATCACCAGATCAACATTATCAACATTCTCAAAAACATCAAAAGTTGTTGAGTCAGGGGTAGTATTGTCATTTACCACCTCCTCCTCAGCAACCATTTCGACCATCTCGGTCGTCTCTTGAATCTCCCAAGGTGTATGCCCTTCCATCACATGTTTAGGTGATACAGGTTCACACACAGTATCATTGGTATTAAAATCACTCGCCTTAGTTTCTGGCGAGTATGGTTGTAGCCCTAGATATTGGTCATTCACAAGACACGACTCAGCGCCATTACCTTGACGACTTTATTGTATTGATGGTTGTTGTTATCGTAATCGCCATTGTAATTCTGCCCTCCCTGATTATTCGGCCTATATGGTTGTCTGTTGTTGTGGTATTTCCCTTGACCATACACTTGATTAACCTCTTGTAGTCTTTGTTCTTGTTGACCATGCTGCTGTTGATTTGATTGTCCTTGCTGCACGGTGGCCAATAATATATCGCACTTACTACTAAGGTCACTGATCTCATTCTTCACCTCCTTCTTCCAGTCGTTATCGATATCTACTGTTGTCATCGATGAGGTGCTGTTTGTCTTCCTTGCTGAATAATTGATCTTGGATCCACTACTAAGTTGCTCCAAGAACCTCTATGCCGTCTCGCTATCTTGTATCATAAATGCTCCTCCAAATGATGCATTAATCATGGCCTAATTCTTTGGTAAATCTTAGGAAATAATGTTTGGGTACTTAATAAGTAATTGGACAGTAATAATAAATGGTAAATTTTAGGTAATAATGTGTGGAATGGGTTAAAAATGGTTGTTTGAAAATGGTTTTAGAATCTGAAATTACCGCGACGCGACACTACTTGGGCACACGCCACGGTCATTTCCAGCATCACAAAGAGGAAACAACTTTGTAATTACTGCAACGCGTGCATCAAAACCACGTGCTACGGTAGATCGTAACTCATTAATGTTGTATAAGTGTCTTTTATATTTTGTGTTGCTTTTTGCGTTTAATTTGTTTTGTGAGTGTTTGTTTGTGCAAGTACCAACAAGATCCACCGAGGGGTTGTTTCATGCAAGTGTGGGGTCATTGTACCCCTACAATTGCCATTTACCGGTGTGTTCACTGTTGCGCCACAACTCCGGACAATCGAATCATGATGTACGAATTTTATCCTGTTACGAATTGGTTCCAACAAGCAGTTCTACCGTTCCAAAAAAGGAGTAACTCTTTCTCCCTTGTTTTGAAATATTTTTATATATAACGGGGACATTGTACGGTTTTAAGTGTGGGGTGTGGGACGGTCGAAAGAGTAATTTTTGAAATTTTTGCAATAAACGAGTAATTTTAAAAAAACTTACCAAATTTTCAAAATTTTTAAGAGATTGTAATTTTGAAACGAATAGCTTTTGAGTGTTATAGCATTGGTATGTTTCTATAAATACTATTTAGTTGTTAGCATGCTATTGTTTAGTTAAAATAAGTTGAGTTTTTAGGAGTTAGAAAATTTTTTAGAATTAGAATATTTTAAGATTGGAATTTAGGAGGGAAATGTCAATCGGTGGTCTTTGTTGTTCGAGTCGGTAGGTCTGAAAAGGGTGGCCCTGAAAGAGCATTTATGCACCTTACTACCTAAGATCGTCTGGTCTGGGATAGTATTTTCTAAAGCTCATTACACGGACAACATCGAAAGTCATGGATAGTTCCTTAACGGCCTTTTGCATACTGAAAATTTGTAATCAAGGGTTCTTTAGAATGTCGTGAATTCAAAAGGGTATTCTAGTCATCTCTTCTTAAAAATCATTTTCAATCTAACTCCTGGGTACAATAAACTTTGAAACTGAAGGCATTCAAAAATGTTTGAGTCTTAGTTATAATTTGTTAAAAACTCACTTGCTTGGGGACAAGCAACGCACAAGTGTGGTGTGTTTGACGACGCCTAGTAATATCAAGTATTTTAGTCGTCGTTAGGACCTATCCTGGGTGAAATTATATAATATAAACTATGGTATTACTCGCTTTTCGTGTCTAGTGCTTGTGTGTGAAAAAAGATATAAACATGGACTAAAAGCGTACAAAATTAACAAGTTTTGGATAAAGTTCACTTTCAGTCGAAAAGACACATGCGCCGCGACCTGAGGAGCACACGAGAAACGGAGATATGGATAAGGGCACAACGCGGATTTCGCCTTTGCGCACCGCGATTAGCTCGATTTTGCAACTATAAATAGATGCATCTTGGTCGAGTTTCTGGAGCGAATAACAGACCCAAAGGTTGAACCTAGGCTTCTTCGACTCGTGATTTCGGAATTCAGTAGCCATAAGTTGGTATTTTCATGTTTTTCATTTATTTTAGTATTTTACAGTTTTAGTTATCACTTGATTCCATCGATTCTGGATAGTAGAATCTATTGGGACGAGTTTGATTTGGATTATTTTCGAAGTCAAAACCTTGAGACTTCTGATTTTTGTTTTCATTCAATACAATCATTCGGTTTAAGTTATTTTGCGCGTTTTCGGTCTTGGTTTATGTTTTATTCTTTATTTGGTGAATTGCTTGGATTGAATGCTTCTGATTTTTCTGGAATATACTTCTGGAATCAGAAATTAAGTTTGGTTTGGCGTTTGGAGTTTTTTAGCTTGGTTAATGCTAATTTTAGTTTTCGGTAGTTCATTTTATTGGTTTTCGGGAAGTGTAAGGAACACCGCCAACTATAGCGTGACACTATAGTTTGGTTTATTCTGACACTATATTGTAACCGGTTGACTCCCACAGATTGACCCTTGCTGCTACTATACTAGTGTGTGTGTACGGTTTAATTTTCTATTTTCGACCATATAACGACCAAGGCGTGTCAAATACCTCAATGAGATTTGTAAGTTTTTAAGCTATGAATGAGTGTCTGAACTGCTATTTTAAATTTTGAATGATTCTTGGATATGGTCTTTGGTAATGGTGTTTAGACAATGAAGTTCTAGAAATAAGGTGCGGACAAGGTGTTTGATGAAATACATCAACGAGATATGTAATTTTTTAAGTTGTGGATGAGTATATGAATGGGAGTCCTGAACTCATGTATTAAATTATGAACTACAAACGAATTAGTATATTAAATTATAAATTCTATTTTTATATCCAAATCTGATTTTTTAGAGCTTGCTAGAGTGTAGAAGATCCATATTTGATGGTTCAAGGAGGAAGGAAGGGTGGTGACCAAGCTAGATGAAGACAATAGTAGGTAATGGCGGTCTTTTCGTTGGAGGATATGATAGTGGTATGAGGAAGAAAGGTTGGTGATAGTGGTGGCGTCGATAGCAGGTGGTGGTTGGCGGGTAATGGTGGTAGAGTTTGGGATTGAGTTCTGTTAAAATTGAATCTGTCTATTAAACCGTGAATTAGTGTAAAATGATTGTATTAAACTGTGAATGATTGTATGACTGATTGTATTAGATTGTGAATATTTGAATGAATAGATATATTAGACTCTAACAAAGACGATTTTGCCTTTTATTACCAAAAATGACAAAAGCACTGGATTTTAACGAATTTAACTAGTTTTCACAATTTGATAACTGTGAAATTGGTGGTTCCTAGTGATGAAAATATATAATCTGATCACCACAAATAAAGGCTCGGAAACCGGTTACTGTGTGACAGATATATAAATTAAAAATAAGATGCGGATATATAAAGAATAATAATTGCGGAATAAAAATAAACTAAAAAGCTATAAAAAATATAAATAACTGTATTTAAATGACGTAAAGCGATAAATAATATAAATTGCTATAATTAAATGACATAAAGCGATAAATAATATAAATTGCTATAATTAAATGACATAAAGCGATAAATAATATAAATAACTATAATTATATAAATATATATCAAGTAGGTTCGTCAAATAAATTGACTGAACTGGTTTACAACAGGACTAATTGAACGACTGGTCTATCAAGTAGGTTCGTCAAATAAATGACTGAACTGGCCTAGGGTTGGACTGGATTTTAATATACTGTGTTCTAGGTGTTCTTGGTGTTGATCTTGGTGTTCTTGGTGTTTTTGTTTGGTGATTGAGAGGGTTTTTGGAAAGTGTTTGGAGATTGGAAATAAGATGGTGAAGGTTGGAGAGGTTTTGGTATAATTTGTGGTTAGGTTTGTGTTGTAATGAAAAAATGGTGTAAAAAATGGTTATAAAGGGTGTAAAATGGGTTTTGGGTGGATTTTGGATGAATTTCGGAAGTTTAGGGGGGTGAAAATGAAAGATTTTGATGCTAAAACCGCCGGTCGGGTCGTGGGTCGCGTTCCGGGTCGACGCACGGACCCTGATATGAGGAGAAGTGGTTCGGAGCGGTTCAGGTTCGGGGTCGGGTCGGTCGGGCTGAAGATCCGCGTGTCACATGTGAGTGTGGCGGGTTGGAGGTGCTTGGATCGGGGCGGGGCGCTGGAGCAGGTGGATCCGGGTTTGGGGCGCGTGTCGCTGTGAGGGAGACGAAGCCGGTTCGGATCAGGTGGAGCGGGTCGGAGCAGGGTCGGATTATGGGTTGCATCGCGGGGCTTCTGTGAGATAAAGTGGAGCGGGTCGGAGCAGGCATACGGTCACGGGTATGGATCCTGATGGATTCAGATGGTGATCGCAGGCCAGGTGGTTGGGCTCCGGATTCTTTCTTGGGCTAGGCTGTTGCTTGGGCTGGCCTGTTTCTCTTTTTATTTAATTTTAATTCATTTAAAATCCGAAATAAATTCAAATAAATTAGGAAAATTCATTTTTAATTTATAAAATTAATTAAATCTAATAAAATAAATTTTTTAGAAACTATATTTCCAATAATTCATTTTAAATAGATTTAATTTAAATTTCGTTTATATTTTTATTTGTTTTGGCTTTAAAACTCTTTTTCTTATTTTTCTCGTTTTTAATCTCGAATCCACGCAACCTGAAATAAACTGATAATATTTGTTAGATAAAATAAAAACAGTTCATCTTATTTCAATGATGGTCACATACAAAAACATTTTTCAACAATTTCCCCCTATGTTATCATTGATGAAATAAGGACTGATATAATCACATTAACAATTTTAATATTGAAGATTTGAGATAAAAAAAATTCAATGATAAGATATATATATATATATATATATATATATATATATATATATATATATATATATATATATATATATATATATATATATATATATATATATATATATATATATATATATATATATATATATATAAACCATTGTAATCATTTTGAAAGTTTGCGACTTGGTTTTACATATCTTATGTTTTGAAAAAGATTTTGAAGAATGTTTGTTTCTGAATCAAAGTCTCGGGTTCGGTTATCAAAGGGTAACCATATATGTATCTAAAGAAATTTCTTTAGATTTTATAGCATTATTTATGACGACAAGTGGTTTAACAGGTCGATTCAGATGAACGCTCATAGGTATAGCTCACACTTCACTTGGGTGTTTGGTTGTTCTGGCAGCAGAACAAGTTAATGATCACTGAAAATGAGTGATATCTCTCTGACGACTCACACTCATATTGGAGGTGTTCATCTATGCTTTTCCTGTAAAGTCACTTAGTCTCACTATTAGATAATCAATCACATAAGACTGGTTTTAGCATTACTCAACCGGTTTCTTCATTCTTGCCATTAACGTTCACTCTCTCTCCGTCGGGAAATACGTGTAGAGGGGTTTAGCAATATTCATAGTGTAGTTTGCAACTAAGAATCATCAGTGATGAAGGCTTTTGTATCCCGAGAAATCCATTGTTGTTGCAGCTTCTTCTTTGATGGTATCCTGTTTGTTGATCAATATCGATTTATTGTAAAAAGATATTTTGTTTTAGCATTGAGAATTTGGTACAATTGAGAATTTTGTGTTTTTTGTTTTGTTTTGTAAGAGTATCTGTCTTGAGTGATTGAGATATCTGCTTTTTTGAAAAATGGTTAAAAACAAATCGCAGGATTTTATGATGTTTGTTTTGAAATAACCATCTAGTTGAAATTTTGTTTTGTTTGGTATTTCTCTGGTGAGTGATTTGGCTTTCTTGTTGATTCGTCTTTGAGGACTGGATGTTGATAGATCTTTGTTTCTCCTTTGGTTTTCTTGTAAGGATATGTCGTTGTTTGGAGTCTTTCTATTTTGAGGTTGTCTTCATTTTTGGTTGGCTTTTATCTAGGCAGGGATATGTGGCATAAAAGATATTTTGTCTAGTATGTAAGAAATTAATGTATCGTCCCTGATCATTTTGATATCTAAGCAAAAATGAGACCGTAACAAGGTATAATTTGGTATACCTTATAATCAATAGTGACACACCTAATCTCACAAGAAATGAATTCCACAATGATTTAGATCGACGAGGCACAAATTCTCACATGGGTTTTTGTTTTCATCTGAACCTCCTAACCTTATGTCCCTTGATTATTTAAAATCGTCAATAATGAAATAAAATCAAAGAAAATAAAGTTATATACATTATGAAAAGTAGGAGATTTGAACCTTCACTCCAATTGAGATTCAATATGACTTAAAATCTTCATCGAGCATAAGCATCTGAAAATTAAGTCAAGAGACGATTAATCACAAGGTTCTATAAAAGCTTATTATGGCAAGTCTTTTATTGTATTTTTGTAGATTTTTTTTTCTGAATGTTTTTGGAAATTTTGGTTATTTGAATGTTTTGGTATTTTTTGTTTGGATTGTATGGTGAGAATGAGGTAATGAAAGTTCTCCCATAGATGATGCACTGGGATCATTTTGGACAGGTGGATTGGGAATGTTCAAAGAGGGATTTAGTGTTGGTGGTTCCCCCTCAATCAGACAGAAAGTTTAGGTACCCAAATCTGAATGGGTCCTGGTTTGTCAGTTGTTGTTATTTTGGGTGCTTTGCTTAATGAATTTATTGTAGCATTTAACTTCACGTTGTTGTAAAAGTTTGGTTTATGAGGATGGAATGGTTGAGATTTGATTTGATTTATCAAGTTTTCCCAAAATGTGATTTGTCTTTGAAAACCTGTGGGTTGAAATGATTTCTGATTTTGTGAAAGGTATCCTATATGTGAAGATCTGTTTGATAATCTTTCTTTGTATCTGGGATTTGGATGATTTTGAACAACATTATGGAGATGGAGTGGAATTTGGTGAAATGATGGTTTTTGAAAGTTTCTTGAGAGATTGAAGTTTATCTCCTGAAAGCGGCTTTGAATCGGTTTTTGAAATGGTTTTGGTTTTAGATTGAAAGTTTGTTTTTCTGGCAC
Organism: Cichorium intybus; assembly: GCA_023525715.1. Classification (NCBI taxonomy): domain Eukaryota; kingdom Viridiplantae; phylum Streptophyta; class Magnoliopsida; order Asterales; family Asteraceae; genus Cichorium; species Cichorium intybus. Next base: position 25,079,507 of record CM042010.1, on the reverse strand, counting down.
AGAGACTGGTTTCAAAGGTTTCTTTTGGGTTTCTTTGAAAACTTTGGGCTTGCTTTGTTCCTTTGGTTTAAGGACAGCTTGAATGGGTTGTTTATTTGTCTGATGTTTCTTTGAATACTTTTGTCCCAGATTGTTTTTTCCAATAAAGGTTGAGTTTAAAGAGGAAAAGACAATTGAAGCTGAAGTATTACCATTTTGATGAACATAATTTTCTCCATTTAAGAAATTTTCAAGTTTGATTGTGCCATCATTCTTTGTTAGTTTAGTAGATCTCAATTGATGAGTTACTGAACTAGCAGAGTCTGTTTCAGAATTTACAAGTCTTTTGAATGATTTTTTGAAAATATTATCATCTGGGCTGCAGTTGATAACTGTCTCATCATCTGAATCTTCCTCATTGGCAGATATGAAAAAATCTGGTAGAGGCGATTTAGAGTTTTCACAAATTGTCCCATTTTTCTTTTCAGTCTCTTCATTTTCAAAGGATTTTCTTCCAATTCCTGGTTTATAATTCGTATCAATTTTGCCAGTTCCTAAGTTGTTTGCTTTAGTGAAAATATCATCACTCAATTTTCTAGCAATATTGATAGAATCCAGTTTTCCTTGAAATCTTTGATTCTCATATTCAAGAAGTTTGATTTGTTTTGAAGAATCATCTAGTTTTAGAATCAAACTAGTGTTTATGCTAGTTAAATCTTGAATTTTTAGTTTTAACTGAAGGACTTCTATTTCTAAGGTACCTTTTATTTTTGATGGAAAAACAGATTTATTTTTTATTTCTACGTCCCTTTTTTGTTTTAGAGCTTCATTTAATTGTTCTAAGACGTGATTATAATCTTCTGATTTTCTTTCAACGTCTCTTTCCAATTTGCTTTTTGTTCTTGTTGATTCTCCAAATTTGAGTTGCAAAGTTTGTAACTCAGATTTGCAAATATCAGAATTGATCATTGTGTCATGGTATGTTTTGAGATTAGCTTCTAGACTTTTCTCAATCTTGGTTATGTGGGACTCAAAAATTGTTTTTGAAAAACCAATTTCAGAGATCATAGACCATACCTGTTCTATGACGTTGGGAGCTCTTGAATAGTTTGCGGAAGACATTTTTAAAAAAAAAAATTTAGATTTTTTAATTTAATTTTTTTAAAGGATTTTTGAACAAGTGATATTAAAATGAAATATCCAAAGAAAAGCTTATGGAAGGTTTATATAAACGCTAACCAAAAGTTTTCGACAAAAATTTGAAAGTAAATCACACAAGCTCTGATACCAATTGATGAAAATATATAATCTGATCACCACAAATAAAGGCTCGGAAACCGGTTACTGTGTGACAGATATATAAATTAAAAATAAGATGCGGATATATAAAGAATAATAATTACGGAATAAAAATAAACTAAAAAGCTATAAAAAATATAAATAACTGTATTTAAATGACGTAAAGCGATAAATAATATAAATTGCTATAATTAAATGACATAAAGCGATAAATAATATAAATTTCTATAATCAAATGACATAAAGCGATAAATAATATAAATAATTATAATTATATAAATATATATCAAGTAGGTTCGTCAAATAAATTGACTGAACTGGTTTACAACAAGACTAATGGAATAACTGGTCTATCAAGTAGGTTCGTCAAATAAATGACTGGACTGGCATAGGGTTGGACTGAATTTTAATTGACTGTGTTCTAGGTGTTCTTGGTGTTCTTGGTGTTGATCTTGGTGTTCTTGGTGTTCTTTGTGTTCTTGGTGCTTTTGTTTGGTGATTGAGAGGGTTTTTGGAAAGTGTTTGGAGGTTGGAAATAAGATGGTGAAGGTTGGAGAGGTTTTGGTATAATTTGTGGTTAGGTTTGTGTTGTAATGAAAAAATGGTGTAAAAATTGGTTATAAAGTGTGTAAAATGGGTTTTGGGTGGATTTTGGATGAATTTCGGAAGTTTAGGGGTGAAAATGAAATATTTTGAGGCTAAAACCGCGCGGTCGGGTCGTGGGTCGCGTTCCGGGTCGACGCGCGGACCCTGATGTGAGGAGAAGTGGTTCGGAGCGGTTCGAGTTCTGGGTCGGGTCGGTCGGGCTGAAGATCCAGGTGTCACATGTGTGTGGCGGGTTGGAGGAGCTTGGATCGGAGCAGGGCGCTAGAGCGGGTGGATCCGGGTTTGGGGCGCGTGTCGCTGTGAGGGAGACGAAGCCGGTTCGGATCAGGCGGAGCGGGTCGGAGCAGGGTCGGATGGTGGGTTGCATCGCGGGGCTTCTGTGAGACACAGTGGAGCGGGTCGGAGCAGGCATCGGGTCGCGGGTATGGATCCAGATGGATTCAGATGGTGATCGCAGGCCAGGTGGTTGGGCTCCGGATTCTTTCTTGGGCTGGGCTGTTGCTTGGGCTGGCTTGTTTCTCTTTTTATTTAATTTAATTCATTTAAAATCCGAAATAAATTCAAATAAATTAGGAAATTTCAATTTTAATTTATAAAATTAATTAATTCTAATAAAATAAATTATTTAAAAACTATATTTCCAATAATTCATTTTAAATAGATTGAATTTAAATTTCGTTTATATTTTTCTTTGTTTTGGCTTTAAAACTCTTTTCTTATTTTTCTCGTTTTTAATCTCGAATCCACGCAACCTGAAATAATAAACTGATAATATTTGTTGGATAAAATAAAAACAGTTCGTCTTATTTCAATGATGGTCATATACAAAAACATTTTTCAACACCTAGAGTTCCTAAAAAGAGTTTTAAAGGGTTCTTATTTGAAACACACACACACACACTATATATATATATATATATATATATATATATATATATATATATATATATATATATATATATATATATATATATATATATATATATATTGTATATATATATATATATATATATATATATATATATATATATATATATATATATATATATATATATATATATATATATAGTGTTAGGGTATATTAAAAACTATAATTATTGTGTGGTCGTAAGGACCAATCACAAACCAATATGAGCCAAGGACAATTTAGTAATATTGGATTTATATTACCAAATCCGGTTGCCTATAATTATGGAAGTTTCCATGATTCTTTCAATTTAGTTTTACATCCATATTTAATCTCTATCATCAGCGATTGTTTCCTCCACATTATTCACGCAGAAAACAAAGCAACGCCAACGCCATCACATCCACCATCATCGATTCTTTATCCTGATTCTTCAATTCGTTGAGCATACCTGCAGTGTGAATAAAAAAACGCAGCATGATTCTTCTTCTACATGTCATCTGCACCAGCACCATTATCTACATACCACATCGCCATTATCTTGATGACTTTACCCGTTTGAGATTCAGAAACACAACCACTGCAGAATTTTGGAGATAATGATGTTCCTTGATTATTTTATTTTATTCGATTCCTCTTTTTCTTCATTTTTAAGTACGAAATTTGGTAGATCTATTGAATATGAAGGTATGTTTTTGACTTTTCTTGAAGTTACAAGTAGGTGCATATTATGGAAAATGGAAGAGGAGAAACACGCAAACAAAGAAGAAGGAAACACACAACATGACCCAAAACGTTCTTATGAGACTGTAACATTCTGTCAGAATATGCATAAGTCTATTATTCTATTAGAATATGCACATTAGCACACTTATATATATTCTTACAGAATAAGGGACATAAGACTATATCATTCTGCCAGAATTTGTATTTTAAGCCTGGCTATCTGACACGCCTAAGTCGTCGTGCGGTCAAAAATAAAGAAAACCTAACACACACACTAGCACAGTGGTAGTCAGGGTCGATCTGCGGGAGCTTCGTGGTTAGGCCAGATGACATATTACCAACTAGTAGTGTCACGCTATAGTCGGAGGACTTTTAGTTCCTAAATACCGAACCAATAATATCCAAAAACAATACCCAAACAAAGTTAAGCCAAGCATAAGCTAAACTCAACTCAAACAAACCTAGTTACTTTCTGAAATCAGAAGTACATCTCTGAATCAAAAGAAAACAAAGGCAACCAAAACATCCACACAAAACAAGGCATAAACTAACCAACAACTAAAGTTCTAACTGAACAGTTACTAGCTAAAGTTTAATACCTAACACTAGCCTAGTTGGCTACTGAAATCAGCAAGGAAAACAGTCCCAAACAAGGTCACAACACATCCAAACACAATTCAAACAATCAAATACCAAAAAAATCATAAAAACACCGAAAAACCAATATTGCTTATAACCAAATGCTTCTCATTAACCAAAACCAAATCCCAAACATCAAAACAGTAACCAAATGTTGCTAAAACAGAAACTAAAGCTCAATATCAGTGGGTGTCACTCTTAAAGATACTAGCCAATGCTTACTACTATCTAACTAATTGAAAATAAAATCTAAAACATAAAAATACCAATTGAGAAGTTGCTGGAACGAAATCTTGGAGTCAAAGAGCTTCGGCTGGAAATGCCTCTATTTATAGTTGCAATTTTCCCGAAGCCACACCGCGCAAATGAAGAATCCGCGGCGCGCGTGCTAATCTTTTCCCGTTTCTTCGGCATTTGAATGTGTTACACCGCCTCAAGCCCGTGTCGTGCATATAAGAAACCCGCGGTGCGCGTACGTATTTCCTTGATTTTTCATTCCTTTCCAAACTTCTTCCAATTGCACGCTTTTAGTCCCTGTTTTCATTTTTTTCTTCCAAACAAGTCCTGACACGAAAAGTGAGAATACCAAGATATATCTGATATAATTTCATCAAGAACAGGGCTCAACAACGCCTAAAATACTTGATATCACTAGGCTTTGTCAAACACCCCATACTTGTGCCTTGCTTGTCCCCAGGCAAGAGAGCTTTTAATAAATTCTAACTAAGACTCAAACAATTTTTGACTGTGTTCAGTTTCAAAGCTTATTGCCCTATGAGTTAGAGTGGAATAGTTCGCGAGAGCATAATTGAATTGTTCTTTGGAATTCATGGCTTTCTAGAGAACCCTTGATTACAAACTTTCTGTCCACAATGAAGTTTACTTACTCATTCGGATTCTAAAGGCCATTAAGGAATCGTCCATGACTTTCGATGTTATCCGTATAGTGAGCTTTCGGAAATACCATCCCAGACCAGACGATCTTAGGTGGCAAGGTGCATAAGCCCCACCCATTTTAGACCTACCGACTCGAACAACAAAGGCCACAGATTGACATTCCCTTCCTAAATTCCAATCCTAACACAGTCCAATCTTCTAACTCCTAAAACTCAACTTATTTGACTAACTAATAGCATGATCACAAATAAACAGTATTTCTTGAAAAATACCATTGCTATCACAATCACAAACCATTAGTTTCAAAATTATAGTTTAGTAAAAATTTTGAAAAAGTTGCTAAAAATTTGAAAATTGATCATTTCTGCAAAAATTTCAAAAATACTACTCTTTCGACCGTCCACACCCCACACTTAAAACCGTACAACGTCCCCGTTGTACAAAAAATTATTTTTTTAGAACAAGGGAGAAAGAGTTACCCCTTTTTGGACGATAGATTGATTGGTGCTCAGTATCACAGGTATTATTGCGAACAAACGGATCCTTGATCTCGTATTCCGGAGTTGTAGCGCTACAGTTAACACGCCGGTGATCAAGACAAGTGGAGGGGGCACGGTGACCCCACACTTGTCTGAGACAACTCCTTCCCATTTGGTATAACATGCATGACTCAACAAACAAATTAAAAGCAAACATAACAAATATAAACAACCAAAATATACAGGTGTGTCATAGATTCAGTACATATATCTCAAAAATATAAAAGAAAAGAAAAAAATACATCAACTGCCACCTGGTGGCCTGGAGGGTCCAGCCTCGTGATCGTGGGCCCTGGCTGGGAATGGTCGGGGGTGCTGACCCTGCGCTGATGCAATCTATAGAAGTACATCCCCGATCCACTCGAGCTGGTCCTCGATCCTCGTGACTCTCGCCTCCAGTCGGTGCATGGCCGTTGGGTCCTCCTGCGGCTGTGGCTCTGCTGGGGCTGCTGGTGCTGGCTCTGGTCTCCGGCGTCTCCTGCCGGGCTGAGCGTATGCCGGCTGAGGTTCCTGGGGTGGCTCTGTCGGTGCCCGGATGAACTGGCCCGGGCGCTGCTGCTCTATCAGCCTCATCTTCTCCAGAGCTCGCGCCGTAGTGCGAGATGGAGGTAAAGCGGTCAAGGAGGCAACAATGGGGCGGTAAGGATCCCGTATGAGTGGGCCAGGCGGGTAATGAAATACCCCCGGGCCAATGGACTGCTAGCGGAAGCTCCCGTCGAGTGGGTGGAGAGTGCGACTGCGAGGGCGTAGGGGAGGTGGATGAACCTGGAGGGGTCAAGGAGAGCCCAGAAGAACGTCATATCCTCCCCAGACACCTTCTCGCCCCCCTCCCGCTGCATAATGGAGGTGGAGACGATACGGTGCATGAGGCGGTGGAGTGGGTCGCAGAGGTGGCTCTCCTTGGAGGTCCCCGCCTCGTAGATGACATTGGATAGCGGTGTCCAAACCTCCATGTTGCCAGGCCTCTATGGCTGGCCCAGGATGCATGCCCCAAAAAACTGAGTGAAATGGCAGTGTTGAAGATCCGCCGGAGTATATAGACCGACTCGCCTCCCGAACTCGCGGAGGTTGCACTCCCTCTGTGCACCTCCCAAACGGAACCGTATGATCCTAGAACGTGGGTCTGACGCCCGCGGTGCGAAGTGGATAGTGGATAGAAACTCCAGTAGCAGCTCGGTGTAGACGACGTCCTCCTCGGTGGCCATGATCCTGTCCCAGCCCCGACATGTAAATGACGCCTCCCTATGAGTCCACGTGCGATGTAAGAATGGCTCGATCGCGCCCCAAAGTCCGGCGTCCCTCAGGATATCCCTGTCAATGACTGTCGCCTCGAGAATCCGGCGACCAGTCAGTGCGTCTCTCCGCGAAATATACTCCGCTGAACTGGCAAGTCCCTCTGGGAACTGGAGGAAAGCGTGATCTAATCTGAACATCATCTGCAAAAAAGACACATAGCCACAAAAAGAAAAAAAATTGCATTTTAGTCCTTTTCTTCCCCACCGCACCGCGGCACGGCACAAGAGGTCTCTATTTAACCTGCTAAAACTCGATCCAATCACACCACAAGGTAGCCTAAGTGCCGACTAACTCATCTAGGGTCTCTATTTGGCAAAACAAACACCCTATGACTTAGCATTGGCGATTCTAAGTTTTGAACTCTTTTGGGTAAATCACTAAAATTAACCACCTAATTGCTAGTTTTAACAAGTAATAGGTAGTTAGAATAGCGTACCTTGATAGCAGAAACAAAATGAGCAAGAAAAATTGTGAGAAAATTTCGTCGATCAGAGCTCGAGTTGTGGTGTGGGGTGTGTTGAGTCGCGGCTTACCTAACCTATGACACGATGGGTTGCCTCCCAACAAGCGCTAAGTTTAACGTCTTCAGCCAGACGTACTATTCCTATGCCTATTATTCTTCCTCTTCTTGAACTCTTTATGACATCTGCTTGAATCCTGGCACGAAGTTATTGGCCATCATTGACATGAGAGATGTAAGTTGAGTCATTCGATCACTCACACCGCTAATCCACTGTTGTTGAGATTCCAGGAGCTTAAAAACTTTTGCCTCTCGTTCACTTGATTCCTTCTCATACTGCTGGTGTCTTGCCTCCATCATTTCCATCATGTCCAGCAGCTGCTCCTTATCGATAGTGGACAACGGGTGGTCCTTGGTTTCCTTCAGGATTTCTTCTTTTCCTCCTTCCCCCATACGTGTCTATATTTTCCTTTTACTCTTAATCCCAGGCTCCATTAACATCCTTCTGTCCACTTGCTTGTCATCATCTTCTGAAGGTAATGATACAGGATTCCCAAACATGTTTAGTCTTCTTTTCCTTGTCCCAAAAGATATGTCCATATCCCCTGTTTTGCAATCAATCACAGCGCCAGCAGTAGCCAAGAATGGGCGTCCTAAAATGAGTGCAGGCGCGTCGTCCAAGCTTTCATATTCCATAACTAAGAAATCCACGGGATAGAAGAAGTCCCCAACCTTGACTATGACATTAGTCAGTTTTCCCTGAGATACCTTTGTTGATTGGTCAGCCAGCTGCAATACAACTTTTGTTGGCTCTATTTCTTCATTCTTGTACTTATCGTACAGGTACCCTGGCAGTATATTTACACTTGCTCCCAAGTCCAACAAAGTGTTCCGAATGACCACGTCTCCTACAGTAGTAGTGATCAATGGTGATCCAGGATCCTTTTCTTTTTTGGGCAGTGTCCCCAACAATGCCTCACTTGCTTTAATAGTCAACCTCACAGTATCTGGTGTGGGCACTTTACTCTTTCCATTCCTTTCACACATTTCCTGAAGAATTCTTGTATCCTCAGGAGCATCGTTAAGTTCATCCCACAGCGGTTGGTTTATCAAATGCCCTATTGGTTTGGGTGCTTCCTGTTTCTTCTTCCCTTTCTTATCCTTCTTTTTCTGCTTGATTCCTGCTACCGTTGACTGCTCCTCTTCCTGGACCTCTTTGTCTATTTCTGGTTGAGTTCCCTTCTCAACAGGAATTCCTTCTTCCTTACCTTCCGCACTTTCTGGAATTTTTTCTCCTTTCCCCAGTTCCACTTCACTTCCTACCTCAAACAGATCTTCCAAAGTGACTTTTCGCCATTCAGACTCGACAGTGTTAACGTGCTCTTTTCCTGATCGCTGATTATGGATTGGATTAACCTCCGTAGCACTTGGCAATTTCCCATTATCCCTCTTTTGCTGATCCTCGGCCATTTGTCCAATTTGTCGCTCCATGTTTGCGATGGCTTTCGCATTTGCTTGAGACTGTTGCTGCGTAGCACTGAACATTTCATACATCTTGGCAATCATCTCTTCTTGAGTCCCTGGGGCATTGTTAGTAACATTGTTGGGCCCCCTGTTGTTATTGCTTCCATTCCCATTTGTATTTCCATTATGACTATTGTTTGCAGGCTGATATGTTCTAGGCTGGTTGGTCGATTGACCTTGGTAATTGTTTTGCCTAAAATTCTGCTGCTGTCCTTGATTATATGGCCTGTAGGGTCGTCCATTATTATTATGCTGGCCTTGACCCTGGCCATAAACTTGGTTCGCCTCCTGAGTTTTAGGTCCTCCTTGACCTCCTTGTGATGGATTCTGCGGTCCATTCTGCAGCGTTGACATGAGCCTGTCAAACTTCTTATTCAGTTCACTAATTTCCTTCTTTACTTCCTTTTTCCAGTCAGCATCGGCTCCCACTGCTGCTGCCGTACCTACAGTCTTCCTGGTGGAAAAATTTGCTTTGGAGCCATTGCTTAATTGCTCCAAGAACTGCCAAGCTTCTTCTGGGTCCTGCCACACAAATGTCCCACTTGATGAGGCATTAATCATGGCCTGATGCATTTCACTGACTCCTTCAAAGAATAACTTAACTAACTGCCACCTAGGAATTTCGTGATGCGGGCAGGATCGTAATAATTCCTTCAACCTATCAAATGCTTCGTGGAAAGCCTCCCCTGGCTTTTGCTGGAAGTCCTGAATGATCCTTCTAATTTAGGTTGTCTTGCTTGCTGGATAGAATTCTTATAGGAACTTGGCCTTGAGCTGATCCCATGTGGTAATGCTATTTGACAGTAAAGACGTAAACCAATATTTGGCCTTGTCCTTGAGAGTGAATGGGAATAGTCTAAGCCTGAAGATGTTCCTATTAGTGTTCCTAGGGTTATTAGCATTGGCAATCGCTAAAAATTCATAAAGATGATTGTATGGAACGTCTTGCTTATACCCCCTAAACTCTGGCAATATTCCTAATAACCGAGGTCTTATTTCTACTTGAGAATCAATGTTATCAGGAATAAAGATTGGCGACGAATCATCATATTCCCGTGGCTGGAAATGTGATGCAATCGATTGCCTTCTCGGTTGTGTGAAATGTAAAGGTTGAGCAAAGTTAACGTATGCGTGATGATCAATATACCATTGCTGACCTGGTGGTTGTTGATATTGTGGTGCTCTTCTCGGAGGTCCTCGACCTCGGGTTCTGGGTTGCTGTGGTGCTGGTGGCACCCATTCCTCGTCTTCCTTATCATATCTTTCCTCCTCCTCTGGATACTGGTACTCTGGCTGAAGAGGTGGCTGGTATTGTTATGGTTGAGTAGGTTGGAATGTGGGTTGAGGTTTAAAGAGAACTGTTTGTGGTTGAAAAAACGGTAGAGAGGTTGGTGTCTGCTGTCTAGAAACTGGGATGCCATCACGGGTCGGCTCTCCCCAAGACATAGCAGAAGTAAAGGGATTGGTAGATTGTGGTTGTGAAACGGGTGTAAATGGTGGCACAGATGGCGGAGTGCATGATGGTATGGGTGCAGGGGCTGAAACTGCACCACCAGAAGCACTCGTGCTCCCGAACTGAAACTCTGACACTGGAGGAATAGAAAACATCCTCGTTGCCTCACCTGATGGTTCCTGGGCAACACTTACTGGACTACTACTAACTTGACTAAAACTCATGATATTCAAACGCCTACGAGCACGGATTTTGCGCGCCGTACGCTCAATCACAGGATCAAAATGCAATGGGGATAATTGGTCACCCCTGTGGGTACGCATGCACTAGTGCAATACGCCCGAAAAATCAAAAACCAAATGAAACTCAAAGAAAATCAAGAAACTAAAATTCCTACTAATCACCTAAACTAAGCGCACAGCTCCCCGGAAACGGTGCCAAAATTTGACACGCCTAGGTCATCGTGCGGTCAAAAATAAAGAAAACCTAACACACATACTAGCACAGTGGTAGTCAGGGTCGATCCGCGGGAGCTTCGTGGTTAGGCCAGATGACAGATTACCAACTAGTAGTGTCACGCTACAGTCGGAGGACTTTTAGTTCCTAAATATCGAACCAATAATATCCAGAAACAATACCTGACACGCGCAGAGGTCGTCGTGCGGTAAAAAATAAGAGAAAACCTAACACACACTAGTATAGCGGTAGTCAGGGTCGATCCACAGGAGCTTCGTGGTTAGACTAGATGAGAGATTACCAACTAGTAGTGTCACAGCTACAGTCGGAGGATCTGGTTTCTATTTTCCTAATCACTAACAAACAAAAGTAATGATCAAACACACCCAAGCCAAACTAAGCTATGCTCAAATGACCTAGTCACTTTCTGAAATCAGAAGTACATCTCTGAAACAGAAGCAATCAAAGGCATCCAAACTAGCAAAACCAAGCAAAGCATAAACTCAACCACTAACTAAAGTTCTACTGAACAGTTACTAGCCTAAGGTTTAATGCTTACAAACTGCCCTAATTAGCTACTGATTTCAGCAAAGGACAACAGTCCCAACAAGGTCCAAACACAATTCAATAACCAAAACCAAACACAAACATCCAACACATCGAAATACCAACATCAAATGTAACCAAATGATTTCATTCACCAAAACTGAATTCCAAACATTCAAACAGTAACCAAATGTTGCTAAATCAGAACCCTAAGTGCTCAAAGTCAGTGGTTGTCACTCCCAAAGACTTTAGCTACAAATACTACTTACTACTAAAAGGAAAATAAATTCAAAAACATAAAATACCAATTGAAAGCTTGCTGAAACGAAATCCTGGAGTCAAAGAGCTTCAAGGTCGATTTTACACCCGGTCTTTGCTAGGGTTTTCGGCTGGAAATGCATCTATTTATACTTGCAAATTTCCCGCAGCCGCGCCGCGCAGAAGTGAAATCCGCGGCGCGCGTACTAATCTTTTCCCGTTTCTTCGGCATTTAAATGTGTTCCACCGCCTTAACCCAGCGTCGCGCAGATGATGTATCCGCGGCGCGCGTACGAGTTTCCTTGATTTTTCATTCTTTCCAAACTTCTTCCTTTTGCATGCTTTTAGTCCCTGTTTCCATTATTTTTCTCCAAACAAGTCCTGGCACGAAAAGTGAGAATACCAAGATATATCTGATATAAATTTATCAAGAACAGGGCTCAACAACGCCTAAAATACTTGATATCACTAGCCGTTGTCAATACCAAACAAAGTAAAGCCAAGCATAAGCTAAACTCAACTCAAACAAACCTAGTTACTTTCTAAAATCAGAAGTACATCTCTGAATCAGAAGCAAACAAAGGCATCCAAAACATCCACACAAAACAAGGCATAAACTAACCAACAACTAAAGTTCTAACTGAACAGTTACTAGCTAAAGTTTAATACCTAACACTAACCTAGTTGGCTACTGAAATCAGCAAGGAAAACAGTCCCAAACAAGGTCACAACACATGCAAACACAATTCAAACAATCAAATACCAAAACAATCATAAAAACACCGAAAAACCAATATTGCTTATGACCAAATGCTTCTCATTAACCAAAACCAAATCCTAAACATCAAAATAGTAACCAAATGTTGCTAAAACAGAAACTAAAGCTCAATATCAATGGGTGTCACTCCCAAAGATACTAGCCAATGCTTACTACTATCTAACTAATTGAAAATAAAATCTAAAACATAAAAATACCAATTGAGAAGTTGCTGGAACGAAATCTTGGAGTCAAAGAGCTTCAAGGTCGATTTTACACCCGGTCTTTGATAGGGTTTTCGGCTGGAAATGCCTCTATTTATAGTTGCAATTTTCCCGCAGCCGCGCCGCGCAAATGAAGAATTCGCGGCGCGCGTACTAATCTTTTCCTGTTTCTTCGGAATTTGAATGTGTTACACCGCCTCAAGCCCGCGTCGTGCATATAAGAAACTCGCAGCGTGCGTACGTATTTCCTTGATTTTTCATTCCTTTCCAAACTTCTTCCAATTGCACGCTTTTAGTCCCTGTTTTCATTCTTTTCTTCCAAACAAGTCCTGACACGAAAAGTGAGAATACCAAGATATATCTGATATAATTTCATCAAGAACAAGTCTCAACAACGCCTAAAATACTTGATATCACTAGGCATTGTCAGTGAGGTCCGGTATATGGCTTTTTGTTTGGTTGGGCTTTTGGGGTGACTTGGGTGATAGGAGTAGCAGAGGTAATAACAACATGGTTGTGGTGATGGCTCTTTCGCTTCTTTTTGTCGCGTCGGTGTGAGGACTCAGACTTGACAATTAGGGGAGTCTCAGGGGTCAGCTTTTCAGTTGTCATCTTTGAACCCTTGCGTGGGAGGACACTATCATTCATATTGTCCTTGTTGAGTTGACCTGCTATTTCAATAGCGGATTCCAGGGTAGATGGCCTACTGCTGGTCACCGAATCACGGATCTGCCGCGGTAACCCTTTAATGTAGCGGCATATTGTAGTTTTCATAGGTTGAACCATGTGAGGTAGGAGTCTCGAGAGATCATGGAATCTATTGGTATAGGTCGCTTTATCGCCATCCACCTATTTCAGATTCCAAAATTCATCCTCAAGAGTTTGTAATTCGCTGTCAGGGCAGAACTTCTCCCTCATGCGTTCCTTTAGTTTTGACCAGGTCATTCCTAATGCAACAGCCTCTCCCTTTGTCCGTTTTTATAGGTTCCACCATGTGAGAGCATGACCTTGGAGGCACCCTGTAGCATGACGGACCATCAGGTCCTCAGGGCACTCGCTGTGGATGAAAGTACTCTCCATTTCTTCGATCCATGTGAGGAGTGCGATGGCACCATCGATGCCTTTAAAGTAAGGCGGATTGTAGTTACGAACGTGCTTAAATAAGCAACGAGGAGTGGTTGCTAGAGTTTGCGACTGAAGAGCATGAAGATGGGTTGCAATTGTTGGGATGACATTTGCTACCTCCTTGGCGATAAGGGCGGCTAGCTTTCGGTTGTTACGAGCAGCGTATGGGGGTCGTAATGCCATCTACGAGAAACACGCATATGGACTTGTGAGTTAATTGTAAATTGATTACGAAAATTATGTTTGTAGATATTGTTGGGTAAAATGATTGTAAAACACTTGTTGGGCCATGGTTAGGAGTGTTGGGCACCTTTTGGGCTTTCCATGGGTACTAAATGTGAATCATGTAGCACTTGCGTGGGCCCCCACAATGCTAAATTTTCACATGTTTTTCCACTTTTAGGCCCATTAGGGAACTTAATAGTCCAATGAGTTGGCCATTTTGGAGTGTATCCTTTCGCATACGTTTGATAAGGTCGGGTATTTTGATGGCTCAAAGTAATGTGAATGACGCGCTTTGGCCTATAGGTTTAGGAACTCTCGCCTTTGGTCCCCAGGTAATAAAAATGGTACCTCGGTTGATTGGGATGTATACGAATGCTTGCCATTACTTTGAGCCATCAAAATACCCGACCTTATCAAACGTATCCGAAAGGATACACTCTAAAATGGCCAACTCATTGGACTATTAAGTTCCCTAATGGGCCTAAAAGTGGAAAAACATGTGAAAATTTAGCATTGTGGGGGCCCACGCAAGTGCTACATGATTCACATTTAGTACCCATTGAAAGCCCAAAAGGTGCCCATTACTTTGATCCTACCCAACTAGAGTAGATGACTTCGAATTTCCTATGAGCTCTAAGGAATTTATATGTATGTAAATTTTTTTTGAAACCACTTGAGTATGTATGTGATTTTTAGAGAAAGAGGAGAAAATTCACAAGTGTATGCATACATGTAAGTGTCGGGAGTAATACGTGAGCACATAAGGGAGCAATTAGCACACAAAGGTATTCCTAGAATTTTCTAAGTGCGAATTGCATGCAGTTGTGTGTGCATTTTATAAACTAGCATGTGAGAGGACCCCAGAGGCTATAGACTAGGTCAAGGCAATTAACCTAATTCCCTATAGTCAAGGGCTCTGATACCAATCTGTCACACCCCGATCCTTGGAGGAATCGATCAAGGCGTGATATATTGTTCAAAGTCTCATGACAACTATGTTATGATATGATTAGATTCAATTAAGCCGTGACTCAACCTACCCTCACACGACTCGGAGCTCTGATCGACGAATTTCTCTCGCATTTTTTCTTGCTCATTTTGTTTCTACTACCAAGGTACGCTATTCTAACTACCTATTAGTTGTTAAAACTAGTGATTAGGTAGTTAATTTTAGTGATTTATCCAAAAAAGTTCAAAACTTAAAATCGCCAATGCTAACTCATAAGGTGTTTGTTTTGCCAAATAGATACCCTAGATGAGTTCGTTGGCACTTAGGCTACCTTGTGGTGTGATTGGATCGAGTTTTAGCAGGTTAAATTGCGAGTTTGATTGAGGGTTTTGCAAACAGCCGCTCGCCGCGACGCGCCTTGATCTTAGGCCGCGCCGCGGTGCGGTGGGGAAGAAGGGACTGATTTTGCAAATTCTTTTTTCTTTTTGTGGCTATGTGTCTTTTTGTGCAGATGATGTTCAGATTAGATCATGCTTTCCTCCAGTTCCCTGAGGGACTGGCCAGCTCAGCAGAGTACATCTCACGGAGAGACGCACTGACTGGTCGCCGGGTTCTCGAGGCGACAGTCATCGACAGGGATATCCTGGGGGACGCCGGGCTCTGGGGTGCTATCGAGCCATTCCTACATCGCACCTGGACTCTTGGGGAGGCGTCATTCAAATGTCGGGCCTGGGACAGGATTATGGCCACCGAGGAGGACGTGGTCTACACCGAGCTGCTGCTGGAGTTTCTTTCCACTATCTACTTCGCACCTCGGGCGTCGGACCCACGTTCCCGGATTGTACGATTTCGATTGGGAGGTGCACAGAAGGAGTGCAACCTCCGGGAGTTCGGGAGGCGAGTGGGCTTATACACTCCAGCGGACCTCCAGCACCGCCATTTCATGCAGTTCTTCGGGGCGTGTATCCAGGGGCAGCCGGAGCGGGCTGCCAACATGGAGGTTTGGGCACCACTGTCCAACGTTATCTATGAGGCGGGGACCTCGAGGGAGAGTCATCTCCGTGACCCACTCCACCGCCTCATGCACCGTATCGTCTCCACCTCCATTATGCATCGAGAGGGGGGCGAGAAGGTGTCGGGCGATGACATAACCTATTTCTGGGTCCTCCTCGACCCCTCCAGATTTCTCCACCTCCCATTCGCCCTCGCAGTCGCCCTCTCCAATCACTCGACGGGCGCTTCCGCCAGCAGTCCACTGGCCCGGGGGTATTTCATTACTCGCCTGGCCTGTTCATATGGGATCCTTACTGCCCCCGTGGCTGCCTCATTGACCGCTCTACCTCCATCTCGCACTACGGCGCGCACTCTGGAGAGGATGAGGCTTATCGAGCAGCAGCGTCCGGGGCAGTTCATCCGGGCGCCGACAGAGCCACGCCAGGACCCCCATCCGGCATATGCCCAGCCGGGCCAGAGACGACAGAGGCGGGAGGCACCCGCCGAGCTAGCACCACAGCCGCAGCCACAGCAGGATGACCCATCCGCCCTCCACCGATTGGAGGTCAGAGTCGCTCGGGTCGAGGACCAGTTGGCATGGATCGGGGAGGTACTCCTAGATTTGGCCACTCAACAGGGCCGGCACCCTCGACCATTCCCAGCCAGGGCCCACGATCATGAGGCTGGACCCTCCAGGCCACCTGGTAGTGATTGATGTACTTTTCTTTCTTTTATTTTTTTTTTGGAATATATATACAAAACTTATTACACCACTATCTGTATTTTGTTTATATTTTATTTGTCATGTTTGCTTTTAATTTGTTTGTTGAGTCATGCATGATATACCAAATGGGGAGGAGTTGTCTCAGACAAGTGTGGGGTCACTGTGCCCCTCCACTTGTCTTGACCACCGGCGTGTTCACTGTAGCGCTACAACTCCGGAATACGAGATCAAGGGTCCGTTTGTTCGCAATTATACCTGTGATACTGAGTACCAACCAAGCAGTCTACTGTCCAAAAGGGGTAACTCTTTCTCCCTTGTTTTGAAATAATTTTGTAAAACGGGGACGTTGTACGGTTTTAAGTGTGGGGTGTGGACGGTCGAAAGAGAATTTTTTGAAATTATTGCAGAAATGATCAATTTTCAAATTTTTAGCAATATTTTTCAAAATTTTTAATAAATTGCAATTTTGAAACGAATGGTTTGTGATTGTGATAGCACTAGTATTTTTCAAGGAATACTAGATAGTTGTGATCATGCTATTAGTTAGTCAAATAAGTTGAGTTTTATGAGTTTAGATGATTGGCTTGTATTAAGATTGGAATTTAGGAAGGAAATGTCAATCTGTAGCCTTTGACATTCGAGCAAGTAGACATAAAATGGGGCCTACGGGCATTTCTACTCCTTATTACCTAAAACCAACTGGTTTGGGATAATATTGTCGAAAGCTCGCTACACGGGTGTCATCGAAAGTCATGGACAATTCCTTAATGGCCTTTAGAATCTGAATGAGTAAGTACACTTCAGTGTGGACAGAAAGTTTGTAATCAAGGGTTCTCTAGAAAGCCATGAATTCAAAAGAATAATTCAATTATATTTTTGCGAACTATTCCACTCTAACTCATAGGGCAATAAGCTTTGAAACTGAACACAGTCAAAAATTGTTTGAGTCATTATAATTTGTTAAAAACTCTCTTGCTTGGGGACAAGCAAGGCACAAGTGTGGGGTGTTTGACAACGCCTAGTGATATCAAGTATTTTAGGCGTTGTTGAGCCCTGTTCTTGATGTAATTATATCAGATATATCTTGGTATTCTCACTTTTCGTGCCAGGACTTGTTTGGAAGATAAGAATGAAAACAGGGACTAAAAGCGTGCAAAAGGAAGAAGTTTGGGAAAGAATGAAAAATCAATAAAACACGTACGCGCGCCGCGGGTTTCTCAACTGCGCGACGCGGGCTTAAGGCGGTGTAACACATTCAAATGACGAAAAAACGGGATCTGATAAGTACGTGCGCCGCGGATTCTTCATTTGCGCGGCGCGGCTACGGGAAATTTGCAACTATAAATAGAGGCATTTCTAGCGAAAACCCTAGCAAAGACCGGGTGTAAAATCGACCTTGAAGCTCTTTGACTCCAAGATTTCGTTTCAGCAACTTCTTAATTGGTATTTTTATGTTTTGGATTTTATTTTCAATTAGTTAGTTAGTAGTAAGCTTTGGTTTGTATCTTTGGGAGTGAGACCCACTGATATTGAGCTTTAGTTTCTATTTTAGTAGCATTTGGTTACTGTTTGGATGTTTGGATATTGAGTTTGATTAATAAGAAGAATTTGGTTACAAGTAATATTGATATTTCGGTGTTTTGGATGTTTGTTTTGTGTTTTGATTGTTTGAGCTGTGATTGGATGTGTTGTGACCTTGTTTGGGACTGTTTTCCCTTGCTGATTTCAGTAGCCAACTAGGTTAGTTTAGGTATTAAACTTTAGCTAGTAACTGTTCAGTCAGAACTTTAGTTGTTAGCTAGTTTATGCCTTGTTTGGTTTGGATGTTTTGGATGCCTTTGTTTGCTTCTGATTCAGAGATGTACTTCTGATTTCAGAAAGTGACTAGGTTTGTTTGAGTTGAGCTTAGCTTTGCTTGGCTTAAGTTTGTTTGATCATTGCTTTTGAGTATAGTAGTTAGGAAGGTAGAAACTAAAAGTCCTCCGACTGTAGCGTGACACTACTAGTTAGTAATCTGTCATCTAGGCTAACCACGAAGCTCCCGCGGATCGACCCTGACTACCACTGTGCTAGTGTGTGTGTTAGGTTTTCTTTATTTTTGACCGCACGACGACCTAGGCGTGTCAGTAATCTACCCCATATTTTATAATTTTCAATACTTTTAGGGTGTATCATGTGGTTCTAATATGTTCCAACTTCACTTTCTTATTTTAACACAATTGAGACATTGTTGGGACATTTATACATGAATCATTATTTGTATAATTATTGTTTGTTTATGCTACATGTACTTGTAGTGCATTACCATTTTTAGTCTAATCTCCATGACTATGCCCATATTCTTGAGGTACGTTATGGACAATAATAGCGTTATTGGGTTGACCACCCCGCCTTGGGATGCTAAGGTGAATGATTGCACGTGGTTGAGTGTGTATGATGATTAGATACTCCATCCTATATATATATACATATATATGTATATATAGGGTGAGGACTTATTGTTGTGGTTATCATTTGTTAATTAATTTTTGATTTATAAACCATTATCTCAATAACACTTGCTTGCCGACTTCAAAAGAAAACAAATTTCAAATTATAAAAATTTCAAACTCACAATTTTCTTTAATAAAACTAGATTACTCACCAACTCTCGTAGTTGACCTGTTTTTACCCATGATGCAGATTTGAAGAATGAAGTTGATATAAAGTAGGGTGTACCTTAGAAACTCACAAGACTATTTAAATTTGATGTAATAAATGTTGTTCGTATTTGGATTTTTATTTGTATGTTATGGATCTTGTTTGCATACTTAGTACTTAATTGAATCTAATCATATTATAACATAATTGTCATGAGAATTTGAACAATATATCACACCTTGATCTATTCCGCCAAGGATCGGGGTGTGACAGTAAATGAACGCTTGAATTGCACATAGTTAAGATTAGATGGCTTTATAATTAGTTATCCGACCTTATTGGTTGTAACTTGTTTGTTTGTGACTTCAGGGTAGGATCACTTAATTGATTGTTTATCTTATCGACGAACTACGTGTAACGGCACTTTCACATGACTGTCCGACAGTATCGACAGACATTTCCTCGATAGCACGAGTGGGGTGAGAAAATTCTAAGTAGCCTAGAAAAGAGTGATAAGGGGGCACTGATGTGCGTGCGAAATGTATAAGATACATGAGCAGTATAGTAGTAAGAAACGACTTAGGAACTTGGGATGACTTTTGAGAAAAGTATGAACAGGTGTGGAAGATAGTACAGGGCCCGTCTTATTAGAAACACAGGATTCATGCCTGAATCAAGACAAGTCACAAGGATTCTAAGGAGTTAAGTTGATTAAAGAACCGAGTGAGATTCATACTTCGAGATATACGACCTCGATGTAGTAAAGATCATTCGAAAGGATGAGAGTTTGTTAAGGAGGCAATTGATCAAGATGAATAGAGGAATCAAGATGGATCAGAATGGGTTAGAGAATCCTAGTTTAATCACCAATGTAAATATCAACATAGGAGATAACAACCAATGATAGTACAGATTGAATATCGAAACAACATAAAAACAATCTCGATAGGCCTGAATCCTTTTGTCCAACATCAAGAATACTGATTGATCTACTTACGAGGAAGGTGTCTAGGTGGATTATTTGGGTTTGGTTGCTAGATTTTCCGAAAGGTTGGAATGCTGAAAGGGTCCTGCCTTCCCAAATTGATCTTCTACCTGGCCATTCTTTACTTGATAGACATGACGTATTATATTGCACTAAGGAAGAGGCATCCTACGGTTCTCACTAAGCGGACATAAAGGCGATTAGGTATACGGGTGTGTGACGCACTGATATTTGGAGATCGAGAGTGCCACCTAGTGTGCTAGTCTTGCTGTCATGCTTAAGGAAGCGAGTTGGGGACTTCAGGACGGGTCTCGGAACGAGCATGGATAGGTGTCGAAGGTAGTAGTAGAGCTCCTACTATCAAAAGCACAGGATCCACGTTCGAGTCAAGAATTGGTCAAGAGGAATCCAATGAGCTGAGGGTGTAAGCAATTAGCATATTAGATGTGAGTGCTAATGAAATGTATTAATATTTGACCATTCAATTATTAAATAATGATCTTTGGGTTAGCGGGAACAACTAGGGTGCTGGTTTGGGTGCCCATATTTTCTAAAAAGAAAATAATAATAAATCGAAGTAACGGACTTGGACTTTAGTCCAAGTAGGGGAGGAATACAAAATTAAGGGAACAACATGAATATTGTTTAAAATCGATGAAATTATTAAAATTATAGTAACGCATCAATATATTTAAATATAATGTTATATTCATAAAATATTCCCCTGCTAGAGTATGACATTGTGAGAGAATTGGATTAGAATCAAATCCTTCCATTGGATTAATATTGGTACAGATTTAATCAAAAAGATGAAGCCACGATAGGTCACCTACTAAGTCTTCAAAATTCTCTTCACGTGTAGGCTTGAGTATGGGCAGAGATTGTTGTTGTGTATGAGTTCCTGATGAAGCTTCCTCCATTTTCTAAATCCTTTGTTTCTTATGTGCAGCCTTATGAGCAGCTTGTATCAGCTTCTTTGTGGTGACTGTTAAACCCGAGTGTGAACCTTCGATTATTGCTTCTTTCTCCTTTTCTAGATTGGGAATTATATCTCTCGACAATTCTGTGGCTTCATTAAAATTATTACCAAATTCTTGTGGCACAAATAACTTCAGTAATTACAACCTTATGATATAAAGGAATTAAAAACAAAAATATAATTCTTTACCTGAGTATGATCAATAAGAGTTTGTAGACTCTTAAGCGACCGCTGAGGCCAACGTTTGATACCTAACTCCCTACAACGTTTCTTCAACCGTGTTGTTCCAACATTGAGTTCTTTTGCAGCTTGCTTAATTGACTTTTAAAAATGCTCAGCTATTATTTACCTACTTAATACATGTCTGGAACTGCTTCCACTGCTAACTACTGTGGTTTTTTGGAATCGAAGGTTCGAATACAGTTGTACTATTATCATTTTGGATCATTTGAACATGATCCTGATTTTCTAACCCAAAGATAAACATTGATTCAGTAAAATTTGTATATTCTGTCAGTAGTACATGTCAGTAGTAAATGTTGGTTTTCAACCATAAACCCAGGATTCTGAAATCCCTCTAGATTCCTCTGAATCATCTGAAGGTGATCCTGGTATTGAAAACCACCCCCAAACTCGGGATTGATTTCAACATTGTTGTTATGAATCGTCTGTATTTGATCATTATTCTGAATGTCAGTCATGAATCCTTGATTAATGGGGAGAATCCCATTGCTCGTTGAGTGCACATCCATGAATGGATTATAATCTGTTAGACTATCCACAAACGGATCTACAAAAAACACATACATGTCAGATGATAAAACAAAATGGAATACTCATAAAAGAATCATTCAAAAGAAGTTAACCTGGAAGAAGGTATGGAGTCAGCCCAAGTGCAAAATCTAAAGATGAATGCACTGGATCTTCTAAGTAAATGCTCATCTGGGAAAGGACATCAAGCTCATTTTGGAGCGGCTCCATTGATAGTATATCTGGAAGTCTGTACCATAATTCAGAACCAATCAAAACATTAGAAGGATAAATGAAAAGTAAATAGATGTCTAGAATGTTAAAATCACCGAACTCCAGTAAAGATGTCTGATTTGAAGTACCCTCTCCTTGTGAGAAAGCAGGTCCAGAGTTCGACAGATTGCTCATTGAAGATCTGTTTTCCATGACTCAACTTTAAATCTGAGTTCATATACGAATAAGCTAGTAGTAGGAAAGAAGGAGACTGAAAATATCGTAGATGTGTATGATGATACATACCCGTTTATATAGTATCTTGCAGCTAGAACTGTAAGGACAACCCACGTTCTTATTACCGAAATTCAAAACATCTACAGTAGGGTGCGACATTTCCACTACCCTAAGTGCCATTTTTCAAAATTTGTTGCTTGACTCCAACGAGCACGAAATAATGAAAAGACTTTTGAAAAAAAATTATCTCCTGATAGTGGAGATAGTTCAAAGAGCGTTCAATACTCTTTTAAAAAGGAACTTATGAGAAACAATGTAAATTTTCATACTTTTGATGAAATACAACATTTTGAGATTTTACAAATATAGATTTATTTAGCCAAAAAGTATTTAAAAGAAATGTTGAATTGAGACAAATGTGTGTTGAAATATGACGAATTCATATAAATATGAAACAATGTTAAAAATTAAGTGTTGCAAGTTAACTAGGTTAACTATGTATATGGGTAGATTAGAAAGTACTAAATGTGTACTATAGATAGTAGTTGGTCAAGTCGATGTGTGGGACTGTGAGAAACAGTTAGAGTTTTTTTTTTCACATCTAGAGTATCTCTAAGAAAAGAAGTATGAAGTGAATGAAAATAATAGGACCATAAGCATTATTACAGAGGTATGTGAATGTTGAAGAGGAAATAGAATGAAACATTGCAAAGGTTCGACAATAAGACGAAGAGGATTTAGAAGGACATAAGGACTCGATGGGAAATACATGAAGATTACCTAGAGGAGTTCAAGAATGCAGATTTCGAGGACAAAATCCAAATAAGTGGGGGAGACTTGTAAGACCCGTATCCTGATTATAACATATACTTAAAATAAGAGTGTTATGAATTCTATAATTTTTGTAGTTATAAACTAATAAAAACTTTAGTTACAATTTATATGAAAATCAATATTGTGTGCCGTTTTTAGAAAAATCATAATTAATTTTAGGAAAATAGTTTGGACCTCAAACTAGTGCACAAAGTTTAAAAATTGAGTCTATTACAATTCGTAAACATAATAATAAGCTTGAAAATGACATTATCTATGGTGAAAAATGCAATCTTCACTGATTAGTTTGAAATTGACAGATTAGATAGTCTGTTTTCAAAAATTCATAATAAATCATAGAAAAATCGTATAAATACATGCAAAATGTCCCTGAAAATGTATTGAAATGAATTTTCGGAATATCAGATAAAAACGTGAATTGAATGGGTAAAAGGCTGGCTAAACCAGTCTTGAACAGGGTGTTTCTAGAAGGTCTTCAATTTCAACAATTTATATTAATAAATTCTTTTGTCAAGAGTGTCAAACAATTGTTAATTCAAGAATTCAAGTATAAATACCCCCCAAAACATCTCTAAACCACACAAATAAATCACAAACCATTCCATAGAATTTGCTAAGCACTTGAGAGTAAGTAGTGAGCGGAAGCAGGTTCAAAAGCCAAATGCAGGAGTTCTAGATACCGACGAACTGTCATAAGGTAACCACAAACCTTTCTATAACTTAATTACGTATTGTAAAATAATTTGTGAGTTAAGAAGTAGAATATTTAATAAGTATAACATATGTTATATTATACTCATCTCCAACAATAGTAAACAAAAAACGTCGTTATTATAACAATTCGTAATTTCGAAAATAATACCGATTGATTTACTTACGAGAACGGTGACTAGGCCGATTACTTGGGATCTGGTTGTTAGATTTTCAGAAAGGCTAAAATGCTGAAAGGATCCTGCCACCCCATCTAATCTTCTACCTGGCCATTCTTTACTTGATAAATCATGGAGTATCATGTTGGAATTATTGAAGGGTTTAATGATGCGACTATAATATAGTTAAGGATTAGTAAATGATTGATTTCTTATTATGTTAACAGTTAAGGTTGAAAGGGAATACAAAGCAGAGAAAGATAAATGCTTTAGTCAATTATAATCAGGTGAGTCTTCTCACTATACTATAGGTGATATTGCATGCGTAGGAAGGAAGATAGGTTAGACTAAGGTAGTCTTACCTGTTATGATAATTGTATGAATTATTGATATGATAATGATTGTTTGTGGACGGAACGGGAACAGCCCGTGAGCCAATAGGCAGAACGGGAATAGCCTGCGAGTCATTAGACGGAACGAGAAAAGCCTGCGAGCGATAAGACGGAACGGGAACTGCTCGTGAGTCTTCAGGCGGAACATGGATAGCCCGCGAGTCTCACAAACATATGAATGGTTATTATGTGTTGTATGTTATGTGATGGATCGTATGATATTTTGAGGAACTCACTAAGCTTTGTGCTTACCCCGTTGATATTTAACATTTTCAGATAATGGGAGAGACAGAGGGAAGGCTCCGACCTGACGCACCGCATTCCACTACTTTCAAGACTTCCGCTACTTTATAAATAATTTATGTGAAGAATAAAAGACATGAGTTTCTATATGTATTTTGCTAAAATCAATATTATGGCTGATATTTTTGTTTGTAATATATTCTTTTATAAATCAATATATGGTTTTCAAAACGAAAAATTTGGCTTGAAAATCTGGGGCGTTACAAAATCCCCACCACCGTCGGCCGTTCCTAGCGAATTTGACGGCTGATTCGTGTTCTTTTTCTGCTAAGAATTCGACATCAGCATACCTTATCGCTTATTGCCCTCTGTCGCATCTCACTATTTATCAAACTCCCTTTTTCCATGTCGATCACGTGCACATACACACACATACACGAAATCAGTGTGTGTTTATGTGTGCTTCTTTTTTCTCCCTCGATTCCTCTTTTGACGAACACCCTCAACGAACGAGAAGAAAAAACGAGCTAAAAGGACATCTAATTTCTGACTTGGTTAAAATGCTGGTGAAATGACCAAAATGCCCTTAACTCCCACAGTTGGGGAAACATTTCGACAATTCCTTCTAATTTTTCCTGATTTTCACATAGACACAACTTTCACATGTGACATCCAAATTTTACAAATCTTACACCTTTAGAAATGTGGAAATGATCTTAACAACTTTCCCGTACTGTCTTAAGTCTAAATCTTTATAAAGTTTCCGATACAACCACTCAAACATGGGCGATTGGCCATTTTTGACACCTTTGACCATATTTATCCTGCCATAACTTCTTTGTTATAACTCCAAATGTAATACTGTATTATTAAATTATATAATATTTTGTGTTAATCTTAGTGTAATTAAGATTAAATAGGTTATTATATGAGTTAGGATGATTAAAAACCCAATTGAGTAAAGTTTGGATTTGTAAAATGTCAAATCAGAGCTACACGGGTCGTGTAAGGTCACACGGGTCGTGTAGAAAGGCTTGAGAAGCAAAGCAGTACCCTTTTCAGACCTGCACGGGTCGTGTAGTTTCACACGGGTCGTGTAGTTCTTGTTCAAAATTTACCGAGGCGAAGTGGGATGTCACACGGGTCGTGCGAAGCTGCACGGGTCGTGTGAGTCTGTACATCTTGAGTTGGCTTGCTGTAGGCCTCACACGGGTCGTGTGAGCCTACACGGGTCGTGTCGCGCACCCAGGGCTGTTTTAAAGTCGAGTTTTCTTTCATTTGGGTCATTCCCAATTCGACTAAAAACCCTCCCAAACCCTAGAATTCGATTTCTACCCATTTAAGTTGAGATTAAGGCCCATCTTTCGCGAATTGAAGCTAGAGATTAGTTCCTTGAGCTTGAAAGGTAAACCTCTTTGATTTTTATCTTGTTTTGACGGTTGAATCTTTGAAATTGAGATGGTTTCATGTAATTTTGATGAACCACATGCAACTAACCTGAATTAGAGTGAGTTTACTTGGATTAGTGTGTGTAATAGATTTCTAATTCGAAACTCAAGCTTACAAAGTGCTTGTATTATGATCCTAGGGTTATATGAGTTAAATTTGTGAAATTGGAAGTTACAATTAGGATAGTATTGCTATCTTTTGATTGTAACCCTCTCTTTTGATTCCAATTCCTTGATTGATATGAATATTGAGTATGATTGAGATTTTCCTGAAATTGAGTATTGAGTTTGAGTCATTATGTTACAGCTAAGGCTAGACAGGAACACACACGAGGTTCGGGAGTTCCACATATCGACTCAACTTCAGGTGAGTAGTTAATTATTAGATGATTATGTTTTATAATGATGTTATTTTCAAATAAGAAGTAAGCTATATCTAATTTGGTTGAACATAACTAAATTTTGAGTATATGGAAGAAAGAGAAATGGTGTGTGAGACACACTATGGACTGAGACAGTCCATTGAGATAAAATCAAATGAGATGATGAATGATGTAATTCAAATAACCTTAAATTACTCACTGAGCTTTCAAAGCTCATAAATTATTGTTATTATGATTTGTGTTAGGTTCTGGTGGTGGTGACCGCGGGAAGAGGAGCATGGATGGATAGCTACATTTGGACTTTGACTTAAACTTACTTTTGTTGTTTTGAAACATGAAGTAAACCCGATTTTGTTAAACAGTTATGAATATTTGATGTAATAATTAGGACTTGAACTAAGCTTTTGATGACAATCTTGTGTATACTTGTTACTCTTTTTGGGATTATACCTTTAGTGATATAATGTTAAATTAAGAAATTGGTATATCCTAAAATTGAGAAACCGGGTGTTACAAGTTGGTATCAGAGCCTTGGTTTAAGGGAATTAAACCTTGAAGATGGGTTTAGACTTAAACCAATGAGATAGAGAAGTCCCAAAGAGTCCCGAGTAGCTATCCTCCGCGGTGTATCACAATTGATTTGATTATACACTATATTGAGTATTATAGTGATATACAATTGAGTTGATTATACACTATATTGAGTATTATAGTGATATACAATTGAGTTGATTATACACTATATTGAGTATTATAGTGATATACAATTGAGTTGATTATACACTATATTGAGTATTATAGTGATATACAATTGAGTTGATTATACACTATATTGAGTATTATAGTGATATACAATTGAGTTGATTATACACTATATTGAGTATTATAGTGATATACAATTGAGTTGATTATACACTATATTGAGTATTATAGTGATATACAATTGAGTTAATTACACATCATATTGAGTATTATGGTGGTGATTACTAAATGAGTTAAATTTCTTTTTCAGTTAAGATGAGCACTGGAAAAGAAAAAGAGCGAGGTGATCCATCAGGCGATCAATTGGGATCACGAGATTCGGGTAAAGAGCATCAACCCGAGGGAGAGCGACCTCCCGAGACACAGGGTAATATGCAAACTATGATTGCGGCTGAGGTAGCCAAAGCACTTAAAGAATTACTACCCACTTATTTGAGGCCTCAGACGGAGGCTGCAACTGGAGGTCCTTCGGGACAACTACCGGTTCAACCTAAGCACAGGGAGGATCTTGAAGAGGTCTTTATTGATGCGGGTAGAGCTAAAATACCTGAGAAGACAAGGAAGTGTACTTATGATGTTTTTCAGAAATGCAAGCCATATGATTTCTATGGGAAAGATGATCCCATGGCAGCCAAGAATTGGTTAACACATGTTGAAAAGATGTTCCGTACCAGTAAATGCGATGAGGCAGATAAAGTGGAGTTTGCAACAAACTTGCTAAAAGAAGATGCACAGTTCTGGTGGGAGAATATGTGTATGGAGATAGGAGAGAGTTTGGCGTATACACTGAACTGGGAACAATTCAAGTTGAAGTTCACTAAATACTATTGTTCCAATAATGCTATGAAGGGAATAGAGGAAGAGTTTTTGAAATTACAACAAGGGTCGAGAACAGTACAACAATACACACTAAATTTTAATGAGAAGGCAAGATTTGCACAACATCAAGTTGATACAGAGGAGCGTAAGATCGATCGTTACTTATGGGGTTTAAAAACCCAGATCCGAGAGTTTTTGCCGAGTTCCAGATATACTACCTTTCAACAAGTTGCTGAGGCAGCAAGATCGAGAGAAAGGGAATTGCAAAGACAGGAGGAAGAGAGAAGAACTGAAAGAGAAGTTGAAGGATTAAAGAGAAAGTGGGAAGGTAAAGCTATAGATACTTCTCAGAGATCCATTACTACGGGTTCTCAAGTTCGTGGTGAAACTAAGAAGAATGAAGAAAAATGGTGTAAGAAGTGTAGGCGAAAACACATGGGAGAATGTGATCCCCGAAACCCTCCATCAGTTTGTTTCCAGTGTGGAAAGACGGGACATATGGCTCGCCAGTGTACCGAGAGTCGCCCTGTTTGTTTCAATTGTGGGGAGAGCGGGCATATTCGTCCAAATTGCCCAAAGATGAAGTCTGAGCCACAAAGAGATTTTCAAAAGACTGGTCTAGGAAGAGGTCGAGATCGAGATGATCGAAGAGATAGGGGTGGTGGTCATGTGAAAACGCGAGCTTTTCAACTAACTGTTGACGAGGCTAGAGATTGGACCGATGTTATCACAGGTATCTTTAGCTTGAACTCTTTTCAAGCACGAGTACTTTTTGATTCGGGTGCATCTGTGTCTTTTATATCAGAATCTTTTGCTTCTAAACTAGATGTTCCATTAGCTTATTTATATGAGAAAATAATAGTAGATGTAGCAGATGGGAGATGTGTTTTTGTAAAGAGTCATTATAAACAGTGTCGGCTTGAAATCTATGGGATTGCGTACCCTATAGATTTGAAACCGATCACTAATCATGAGTTTGATGTGATAGTCGGGATGGATTGGATGGATGATAATAGAGGTCAAATGGATTGTCATGAGAAAACACTTTCCATAAAGACACCGAGTGGTTCCCGAATTTTGATACGAGGTGAACGACGTTCCCGAAAAGTACCAATAGTGTCACTTGCCACGGCTAGGAGATATATAGAAATAGGGGGTGAATTGATTATGGCACATGTGATTAGTGCTGAGTCAAAACATTCCAAAATAGAAGAAGTAGAAGTAGTTTGTGATTATCCCGATGTATTTCCCGAAAGTCTTTCAGGCGTACCATCAAGTAGACAAGTGGAATTTGTGATCGATGTCATACCGGGGGCAAAGCCGGTAGCTCGACCACCTTATCGATTAGCACCATCTGAGATGGAAGAATTAAAGAGACAGTTGCAAGAGTTATTGGAACTTGGGTTTATACGTCCGAGTTCGTCTCCGTGGGGTGCGCCTATACTCTTTGTGAAAAAGAAAGATGGATCTATGAGAATGTGTATAGATTATCGGGAGCTCAACAAGATCACTATAAAGAATCGTTACCCATTGCCGAGGATCGATGACTTCTTTGATCAACTACATGGGGCCACGTATTTTTCAAAGATTGATTTGAGATCAGGCTATCATCAATTGAGAGTACAAGAAGCTGATATTCCGAAGACAGCTTTTCGTACGAGGTATGGCCATTATGAGTTCTTAGTCATGCCGTTCGGTTTGACTAATGCTCCAGCCGTTTTTATGGATTTGATGAATCGGGTTTATCGTCCCTTTCTTGATAAATTCATAATTGTATTTATCGACGACATCCTGATTTATTCAAAGAGTCGAGATGAGCACAGATTTCATTTACAACAAATGCTAGATCTTCTTCGAGACGAGAAATTATATGCAAAATTTTCAAAATGTGAATTTTGGTTGCGGGAAATTCAATTTCTTGGCCATGTGATAAATGAAGACGGTATAAAAGTAGATCCAGCAAAGATCGAAGCCGTAATGAGTTGGGAGCCGCCAAAGAGTCCAATGGAGGTTCGTAGTTTCTTAGGGTTAGCAGGCTATTATCGACGATTCGTAGAAAACTTTTCTCGTATAGCTATGCCTTTAACCAAATTGACCAAGAAGACGGAGAAATTTAGTTGGACTGAGGCACAACAATCAGCCTTTGAACAACTACGAGATAGCTTATGCAAGGCTCCAGTGTTGGCTTTACCGTAAGGAGGGGAGGATTTTGTTCTTTACAGCGATGCCTCCTTAAGTGGTCTTGGATGCGTGTTGATGCAAAAAGGACGAGTGATAGCGTATGCCTCGCGACAACTGAAACCACATGAAAAAGCTTACCCAGTACATGATTTAGAGTTGGCGGCAGTAATTTTTGCATTAAAGATCTGGCGACATTATCTTTACGGAGTGCGATTTCAGATCTATACAGATCATAATAGTCTGAAATACATGTTTGATCAGAAAGATTTAAACATGAGGCAAGTACGGTGGATGGACCTACTAAAAGATTATGATTGTGAAATACTTTACCATCCTGGTAAAGCTAATGTGGTGGCGGATGCACTAAGCCGTAAAGAGCCACCTATTCGAGTCGTATCGGCTCGAATGGGGATTGTGAGTCGATTACCAGAGTTGATACGTAGATGCCAAGTCGAAGCCAATGACCTGAAGAAAGAAAGGATGATAGGTTATGTAGAAAAACTTGTGGAAAATGCACAAGGAATCACAACTTTCCAAGGGCGAGTTTGGGTTCCGAGACATGGCGAGGCGAGACAATTATTGCTAGAGGATGCTCACTGTACTAGGTATTCGGTTCATCCTGGTAGTACACGAATGTATTATACCTTAAAATCGTACTATTGGTGGCCGGGTATGAAGCGAGATGTGGGACGATTTGTAGAGAACTGTTTGACATGTCTTCAGGTAAAAGCTAATCATCAGAAGCCTTATGGAGCAGTGCAGCCATTACCAGTACCAAAGAAGAAATGGGATGAGATCACTATGGATGTCGTCACAAAGTTACCTCGGACTCCTCAAGGATATGATTCTATATGGGTGATTGTTGACAGGTTAACAAAGTCGGCTCATTTTATTCCAATCCGAGAAGATTATCAAGTATCGAAGCTAGCTGAGATATATACGAAAGAAATTGTGAAACGACATGGAGTGCCAACTTCAATAATTCTGATAGAGATAATCGGTTCAATTCACATTTCTGGTAGAGTTTCCAAAAGCATTTTGGTACAAAAGCTTTATTGAGTACTGCGTATCATCCCCAGACGGATGGACAGTCGGAAAGAACTATACAAACACTTGAAGATATGCTACGAGCCTGCATCATTGATTTTGGAGGCAGTTGGGAAGATCATCTGCCTTTGGTAGAGTTTGCCTATAACAATACTTATCATTCAAGTATACAGATGGCACCTTTGGAAGCTTTATATGGTGCACCGTGCCGAACACCAACTTGCTGGACAGAGATGGGAGAAAAACCATTGGCGGGACCAGAAATTGTAGCTGAAACTGAAGAGAAGATACAAAGCATTCGTGAGCATATGCGGGTAGCCCAAAACCGCCAAAAGCAATATGCAGATAGAAGAAGAAAGCTGTTAGAGTTCAATGTTGGGGACATGGTAATGTTGAAAGTGTCCCCATGGAAAGGAATAATTCGATTTGGCAAGAGAGGTAAATTGAGCCCACGCTTTATCGGACCCTTTCAAGTTTTGGAGAAAATTGGAGCGGTTGCGTATAAGCTAAAGCTTCCAGAGGAGTTACAGGGTATCCACAATGTTTTTCATGTGTCACACCTTAGAAAAACATTGTATGACCAATCCACTTGGGTACCCTTAGCTGAAGTTCAACTAGATGAGAAATTAAGATATCAAGAGATGCCAGAGCAAATTCTAGAAAAGAAAGTTAAGAAATTGCGAAATAAAGAAGTAGGATTAGTAAAAGTGAAATGGCGACATCATAAAGGAGCATATGTTACTTGGGAAGCTGAAGGAGAGATGCGGTCGAAATATCCTTACTTATTTCAAGAGATTCCGAGGACGGAATCTTTTGAAGGGGGTAAGAATTTGTGATACTGTATTATTAAATTATATAATATTTTGTGTTAATCTTAGTGTAATTAAGATTAAATAGGTTATTATATGAGTTAGGATGATTAAAAACCCAATTGAATAAAGTTTGGATTTGTAAAATGTCAAATCAGAGCTACACGGGTCGTGTAAGGTCACACGGGTCGTGTAGAAAGGCTTGAGAAGCAAAGCAGTACCCTTTTCAGACCTGCACGGGTCGTGTAGTTTCACACGGGTCGTGTAGTTCTTGTTCAAAATTTACCGAGGCGAAGTGGGATGTCACACGGGTCGTGCGAAGCTGCACGGGTCGTGTGAGTCTGTACATCTTGAGTTGGCTTGCTGTAGGCCTCACACGGGTCGTGTGAGCCTACACGGGTCGTGTCGCGCACCCAAGGCTGTTTTAAAGTCGAGTTTTCTTTCATTTGGGTCATTCCCAATTCGACTAAAAACCCTCCCAAACCCTAGAATTCGATTTCTACCCATTTAAGTTGAGATTAAGGCCCATCTTTCGCGAATTGAAGCTAGAGATTAGTTCCTTGAGCTTGAAAGGTAAACCTCTTTGATTTTTATCTTGTTTTGACGGTTGAATCTTTGAAATTGAGATGGTTTCATGTAATTTTGATGAACCACATGCAACTAACCTGAATTAGAGTGAGTTTACTTGGATTAGTGTGTGTAATAGATTTCTAATTCGAAACTCAAGCTTACAAAGTGCTTGTATTATGATCCTAGGGTTATATGAGTTAAATTTGTGAAATTGGAAGTTACAATTAGGATAGTATTGCTATCTTTTGATTGTAACCCTCTCTTTTGATTCCAATTCCTTGATTGATATGAATATTGAGTATGATTGAGATTTTCCTGAAATTGAGTATTGAGTTTGAGTCATTATGTTACAGCTAAGGCTAGACAGGAACACACACGAGGTTCGGGAGTTCCACATATCGACTCAACTTCAGGTGAGTAGTTAATTATTAGATGATTATGTTTTATAATGATGTTATTTTCAAATAAGAAGTAAGCTATATCTAATTTGGTTGAACATAACTAAATTTTGAGTATATGGAAGAAAGAGAAATGGTGTGTGAGACACACTATGGACTGAGACAGTCCATTGAGATAAAATCAAATGAGATGATGAATGATGTAATTCAAATAACCTTAAATTACTCACTGAGCTTTCAAAGCTCATAAATTATTGTTATTATGATTTGTGTTAGGTTCTGGTGGTGGTGACCGCGGGAAGAGGAGCATGGATGGATAGCTACATTTGGACTTTGACTTAAACTTACTTTTGTTGTTTTGAAACATGAAGTAAACCCGGTTTTGTTAAACAGTTATGAATATTTGATGTAATAATTAGGACTTGAACTAAGCTTTTGATGACAATCTTGTGTATACTTGTTACTCTTTTTGGGATTATACCTTTAGTGATATAATGTTAAATTAAGAAATTGGTATATCCTAAAATTGAGAAACCGGGTGTTACACCAAATGACCCAAATCTTTTTCTATATTATTATTACATCAAATATTATAAAAGTCTTATTGATGACTTTTTTCCAATTCCTTATATATTTTGAGATATTATTTTTTAAATATTAGTGAATATTTTCTTCACTTTTGTCCACATATTTCCCGTTTTTGCCCTCGGGCCTTTAACCCGATTTTCCAAATAAAGTAACATTTCATTATGACTTTAAAAAAGTTCTTAAAACCGAAGTTTCCATCTTTTCACATTCTTTGACGATTTTGCCCTTCCTTATATATTTTAATTTTGTTTGGACATCAAACCTCTTAACATCAAGATACATTTTAAATTTTTTTGGACATTAAAATTTTAGGTTTTCATAATAACCTTTCACTCTAGTTGCATATACTAGAAATATGCATTTCATAGCCCTTTAATCTAGCTTATCGTTATTACCAAAAGCATAAACAGGGCAACCAAATATATATAGCCCTGGATAATTAGAAGGTTTACCAGACTATACCTCTTGAGGAGCCTATAAGTCAATTGCAGTTGATGGAGATATATTCACCAAATAACAAGTAGTGTTGAGTGCTTTTGCCTAAATATGCTTTGAGAAATCAGCAAATAAATGTATACATCTTGTATGTTGTATCAATGTTTTGTTCATTCATTCTACAAACCCTATTTTGTTGTAGTATGTGTCGTAAAATGCAATGCATCACTGTACCATCTATTTTTCAGATGTTTTTAAATGGTGTATTGCAAAACACTAACCCATTATCTGTTCTGAGTGTCTTAACTTGTTTCCCTCCCTATTTTTTAACCATAGTCTTCCACTCCTTGAACTTTCCAAACACTTATTTCGAAAAATACAACCAAACATTCCTTGAATAGTCATAAATGACAAGTCATAAAGTGCAAGAGATCACCATGTGATTTCATCAGAGAAAGACCCCATAAATCCGAGTGAACATTTTCCATGATTTCCTTTCTTGTGTTTTAACCAGAATTGAAATTCACCTTGTGAGGCTTTCTTTTGAAAAGTTCACAAAAATTGACTTTTCCAGTTATTTCACCACAAACTTGTTTACTTAAGATCAACATGCCTTTCTCGCTCATGTGTCCTAATCTACGATGCCACAACTATGTTTTACCATTAAGCTACTTGAAGGATTGGGATACAACCATGGTTCATCTAACCAAATTACCTTACAAAAAAATTACATGTTGTAGTTTTCCCTTCATAACCACGAGTGCAACTTTGAAGCTTTTACCCAGTCGTTTTCACTAACATATTTATGCCCATACTTGGGCAAAGTGTTAAGTGGAATCATGTTGTTCCAAAGATCCAGAAGATACAAAAAATAAAGTTTTATGACCATGCCATCATGCATTTTGACATGCAATGTGTCACCGTCCTTGATATAATACATCTTGTCATCACCTAACTATACCATGTTATTTTATTATTTGAAAAACTCTCCTAGGTCAAGGTTACATGTCATATGATGAGATGCACACATATCTAAGATCCATATATCTTCAAAACTAATTGTGAATACTATCAAAACTTCACCTCCGTCCTTTCATCAAAACTATCATAAGCAACAGTAACAGTGTCATTATTGCTTGATTCACTCTTGAAGTTTAACTTCATTTGTTGTGGACGATCTCTTCCCTAGTTCATGTTTTCTTTGTAGTTATAACATTTAATGTTAGCGGAAACTTGATTTGGAATGTAACTTTCCCAGATCCCATGATCTCTCTATGTTGTTCTTCCCCTACCTACAAGCAGACATGGACCAAACCCTAGAAACCCTTTGTTTTAGTTCTTTGGACGTCAAAGAATCCATTATGCTATCGACAATACTTTAGTAACTCTTCCATGTAAATATACAATCATCAACGACTATAGTGTAATGATTTGCATCGACACAATTTATTTATATGCTTTAATAATTCTTCCATGTAAATAGCGTAAGCAAGAGACACTTGCTGAGTAAACTGAATTAGCTACTATAAATTCGATAAACATTATAATTTATCACGCGTACCATAAAGCATCTTATAGAAGTGCCACTTACGATCAACATACATATACTAAAATGCTTCAACCATAATATATGCATCTATGATAAGATTGAAATATTCTACGATATCAATACGATTGTTTGTTTCTATATATGAGATTATGATAATACAAGGTTCAAAATAGTAGTAATTCAATATGTGATGAAAATATAATAAATGATCACCACAAATAAAGGCTTTGAAACCGGTTACTGTGTGACAGATATATATATTAAAGATAATATGCAGAATAAATAATAAGAGTTGTGGAATAAAAATAAACTTGAAAACTATAAATAATATAAATAACTGTATTTAAATGACGTAAAGCTTATAAAGAATGTAAATTGCTATAATTAAATGACATAAAGCGATAAAAAATATAAATTACTATAATTAAATGACATAAAGCGATAAAAAATATAAATGACTATAATTAAATGACATAAAGATGTAAGAATTATATAAATATATAAGTATATATCAAGTAGGTTCGCCAAATGAATTGACTGAACTGGTTTGTAACTGGACTGATGGAACGACTGGTCTATCAAGTAGGTTCGTCAAATAAATGACTGAACTGGCTTAGGGTTGGACTGGATCTCTAATAGACTGTGTTCTAGGTGTTCTTGGTGTTCTTGGTGATCTTGGTGTTCTTGATGTTCTTGGTGTTCTTGGTATTCTCCGTGTTCTTGGTGATGATCTTGGTGTTCTTGGTGAAGATTTAAGGTTTGGAAAATAAGATGGTGGAAGTTGGATAGGATTTGGTGAATTTTTGGTGTTATAAATGTGTTGTAATGAAAATGAAAGATTTTGAGGCTAAAACCGCCGGTCGGGTCGTGGGTCGCCTTCCGGGTTGACGCGTAGACTTTATGTGAGAGTAAATGGATAGGGTCGTGGATCAGTTTAGATCCGCGTGTGGGATGAGAGTGCACCGGGTTGAAAGGTACTGGATCGGAGTCGGGTGGAGTTGGGTCGAGTCCGGGTTGCAGCGCGGGTCTTTCGTGAGTGCAAATGGAGCAGGGTCGGACGGTTCGTGTTTCCGGATGCGGATTCGGAACTGGATCTAGGCGGATGGGCTGGACGCTTGGGCCAGATTCCTTATTGGGCTGGACCGATAACTTGGGCTGGCCTGTTTCTCTTTGTATTTAATTTTAATTCATTTAAAATCCGAAATAAATTCAAATAAATTAGGAAAAATTATTTTTAATTTATAAAATTAATTAAGTCTAATAAAATAAATTATTTAGAAAATATATTTCCAAAAATTCATTTTAAATAGATTTAATTTAATTTTCTATTATATTTTTCATTGTTTTTGGCTTTAAAAATCTTTTTCTTATTTTTCTTGTTTTTAAACTCGAATCCACGCAACCTGAAATAAACTGATAATATTTGTTAGATAATAAAAAACAGTTCGTCTTATTTCAATGATGGTCACATACAAAAACATTTTTCAACAATTTCCCCCTATGTGATCATTGATGAAATAAGGACAGATATAATCACATTAACAGTTTTAATATTGAAGATTTGAGATAAAAGTTTTGTCAATGATAAGATATATATAAAACCATTGTAATCATTTTGAAAGTTTGTGACTTGGTTTTACATATCTTATGTTTTGAAAAAGATTTTGAAGACTGTTTCTGAATCAAAGTCTCGGGTTCGGATATCAAAGCGTAGCCATATATGTATCTAAATAAATTTCTTAAGATTTTATAGCATTATTTATGACGACAAGTGGTCTAACAGGTCGATTCAGATGAACGCTCATAGATATAGCTCACACTTCACTTGGGTGTTTGGTTGTTCTGGCAGCAGAACAAGTTAATGATCACTAAAAATGAGTGATATCTCTCTCTGACGACTCACACTCATATTAGAGGTGTTCATCTATGTTTTTCCTGTAAAGTCACTTAGTCTCATTATTAGATAATCAATCACATAAGACTGGTTTTGGCATTACTCAGCGGGTTTCTTCATTCATGCCATTAACGTTCACTCTATCTCCGTCGAGAAATACATGTAGAAGGGTTTAGCAATTTTCATAGTGTAGTTTGCAACTAAGAATCTTTATTCATGAAGGCTACTGTATCCCAGGAAATCAATTGTTGTTGCAGCTTCTTCTTTGATGATATCCAGTTTGTTGATCAATATCAATTTATTGTAAAAAGATATTTTTGTTTTAGCATTGAGAATTTGATACAATTGAGAATAATTTTTTTGTTTTTTTTTTGTTTTTTTTTTGTTTTGAAAGAGTATATGTCTTGAGTGATTAAGATATCTGCTTTTCTGAAAAAGGAAATGGTTAAAAACAAATCGCGGGATTTTATGATATTTGTTTTGAAATAACCATTTGGTTGAAATTTTGTTTTGTTTGGTATTTCTTCGGTGAATGATTTGGCTTTCTTGTTGATTTGTCTTTGAGGATTGGATGTTGATAGATCTTTGTTTCTCCTTTGGTTTTCTTGTAAGGATATGTCGTTGTTTGAAGTCTTTCTATTTTGAGGCTGTCTTCATTTTTGGTTGGCTTTTATCTAGGTAGGGATAGGTGGCATAAAAGACATTTTGTCTAGTATGTAACAAATGAATGTATCGTCCCTGGTCATTTTGATATCTAAGCAAAAATGAGACCGTGACAAGGTATAATCGGATATACCTTATAAGCAATAGTGACACACCTAAGCTCACAAGAAATGAATTCCACAATGATTTAGATCAACGAGGCACAAATTCTCACATGGGTTTTTGTTTTCATCTGAACCTCCTAACCTTATGTCCCTTGATTGTTTAAAATCGTCAACAATGAAATAAAATCGAAGGAAATAAAGTTATATACATTATGAAAAGTAGGAGATTTGAACCTTCACTCCAATAAAATGACTTAAAATCTTCATCGAGCATAAGCATCTGAAAATTAAGTCAACAGACGATTAATCACAAGGTTCTATAAAAGCTTATTATGGCAAGTCTTCTATTGTATTTTTGAAGATTTGTTTTTCTGAATGTTTTTGGAAATTTTGGTTATTTGAATGTTTTGGTATTTTTAAAACAAAGCAATTTTCTATTGTTTTTTATTTTTTTTGAAAGAAAGTAAACACACTTTTGTACAAACAAAAAGTAAAAGTTTAAGGATGGATGTTATCTGGATTTAACATTCCTAGACGGCCTAGGAAGTATTGAAACTTTGTTTCATCGAGAGCCTTAGTGAAGACATCTGCAATTTGATCTTCGGTGTTGATGAAATGCAATTCGATATGACCCTTTTGAATGTTGTCTTTGATGAAATGATATCGAATGTCGATGTGCTTTGTCATGGAATGGTGAACGGGATTGTGAGAAATGGCAATAGCACTAGTTGAGTCACAAAATATGGGAATTTGTGAGATTTTGAAGCCATAGTCACGCAGTTGAGTTTGCATCCATATGACTTGTGAACAACAGCTGGCGGCAGCGACATATTCAGCTTCTGCTGTTGATATGTATACACAAGTCTGTTTCTTTGAAGTCCAACTCACTAGTCTACCTCCTAGGAATTGACAGCTACCAGATGTACTCTTCCTATCTAGCTTGCATCCTATGTAATCTGAGTCGGTGAAAGCGTTCAGCTGAAAATCGGATTTAGATAGATACCAAAGGCCAAGTTTGGGAGTGCCTTTAAGGTATTTGAAGATGCGTTTCACAGCAATTACATGAGATTCCATAGGATTTGCTTGGTATCTGGCACAGACATATGTAGAAAACATGATGTCAGGTCTACTGGCAGTGAGGTATAAGAGTGATCCGATCATTCCACGATATCTTTTCTGGTCAACCGGTTTGCCATTTAAGTCTGCATCAATTTTGTATCCAAAAGCCATTAGGGTTTTTGCGGTATTGGACTTGTCCATTGAAAAGCGAGTGAGTAGGTTTTTGACATAATTCTCTTGGTTGATGAAGATTCCATCAGTTGACTGTTTGATTTGAAATCCGAGAAAAGTAGTCATCTCCCCAATCATGCTCATTTCAAATTTGCTCTTCATTAGATCTGCAAACTTAACACTCAAAGATTCATCAGTAGAACCGAAAATAATGTCATCAACATATATTTTTACGATTAAAAGATGTTTATTAAAGATTTTACGAAAGAGGGTTTGATCGATTGAACCTCTTTTAAAACATGATTCTTCGAGAAAGGTTGACAACGTGGCATACCAGGCTCGGGTTGCTTGTTTCAAGCCATAGACAGCTTTCTGCAATTTAAAACTGTGATTTGGAAATTTGGGATCTTCGAAACCTGGTGGTTGTTGGATGTATACTTCGCGATCTAACTCTCCATGTAGGAATGCACATTTAACGTCCTTTTGGAATACTTTGAAGTTCTTATGTGTAGCATATGCAAGAAAGATGTGAATTGCTTCAATTATGGCAACTGGAGCATATGTTTCATCATAGTCGATTCCTTCTTGTTGTGAATATACTTTGACTACATGCCGTGACTTGTTTCTGAAGGGTTTCTATGCAATCAATGAACACAAAAATACCTAAGGTTCACATGCAAACCTAATATTGATCTATGTTTTCTTCTATGAAGATTAGAACTAAGAATCTAAAGGAAACAATTCAATTCTAAAGAACAATTAGAAAAACCAACCTTTGATCTTATGATCCTTTCAAGCAACAGCAAAAGTATCCTGCCTCAAATGCAAGTCACACCCAAGGGATGGAAGAATCAGTCCAGCAGAGTAAATCCAGAGAGAAGATGGCGTGAATATGAGGTGCCAGGGGGTTCCTTTTATAGCTTCCTAGGGTTACACCTGAAACCCTAAGGAGCCTCCAACTGGACAAGGCTTTTGACCACTTGGACCAGGCTTACCAAAACCCTAATTAGGGTTTCGCCAAACCCTAGAGGAGCCTCCAGGTTGGCGCCACTTTTGGTCCCTGGTTTTACCTGGCCAGTTATTCAAATATTGAATAAATGCCAAACCAGTCCCTTCACCTTTTAATTAATTAATTTAATCTCCAAATTAAATCCAATTAATTCTAAATTAAATCTCAATTAATTAATATAGTTTCTAATTAATATATTAACACTTAAATATATTAATAAACCATATACTTAATTTCTGTTGATTTATTATACAATTAATAAATCAACTATTCTCTCTACTGAACTATATATCTATCCTCCACCCATGAGGGCAACCCAAATGGACTTTGCTTTTAATCATAAGATAAATACAATTATAAGTCATGGCTTAGACACCTAATCCAACAGTCTCCCACTTGGATAAGTCTATGACTTTAATTGTCCGAACTCTGACCCAGTCAGTTCTGTCCAAAGATAAGTGATCTGATGATCCTCCGTCCAACAGGATATTTTCAGGCTCAAGACATGGATTAACATCAATCTTGGTCTGACACTCTGTTTCTCGATTTCTGATTTGCATATGACTTCAGAGACTACTAATTAAACACATTAATTAAGTCCCAGTTAGCCAACACTTTCAGTCAACTTCTAAATCATCGAGAGGCCTACAGATATCTGTTTCCCATCGGGTCATGGGACGGATAAGTTTCGACTCATATGTCCATAACTTTTGCGGGTCCAAATACATACAACAATGCGTTTTATAGCACCCAGTTACTGGCGCGATTTCGAATTGTCAATAAGCACTTGTATCGCAAATAATAGATCATATCTCTCCACTTAAAGATCACCGGATGTTATCGTCTTAACATTGCTCGTGATATAATCCATGAAGCAATCTGTTAAGCGCGGGTTTATCCAATACTCAAATCTCTATTTCTAAGTACTCATGAACGTTGCAGCAGTCTTACTGCAATGTCTAACTCTTTAGACAGTCTGCAACCAATTCATGACAGTCTTAGTTCATACTTACTTCCTAACAGTATGATCGACTGTGGAGTTTTAAATAATCTAATTATTAAGGAAGTTAAACATGCAAATATAGAAACACAGAAATAAACAATTGACAAAGGCAGTAACAATACTCATTTATAAATCTCTATTATAAAATCATCGAGTCAATTACATTTATACTGTTACAAGTTTCTAATATATCTAATTACTAAAACTAATATCATCCTTCAATCCAATGCTCCGAGCATGCTGATTGTGCTTGATCCTATTCAGAGCCTTAGTCAAAGGATATGCAAGATTGTCCTCGGATGATACTCGCTTAACCAGTAAGTGCCCTTCTTCTATCTGATGTCGAATGTAGTGGTACTTTCTTTCGATATGCCTGGACTTTCCATGGTCTCGCGGTTCCTTTGCCAAGGCGACCGCTCCTTGATTATCGCAGAAAAGTTCCACCGGCTCCTGAATGCTCGGGACAACTCCAAGATCCCCGATGAAATTCTTCAGCCAAGCCGCCTCCTTAGACGCTTCACTCGCTGTGATGTACTCTGATTCGCACGTTGAATCAGCCACCGTTTCCTGCTTGGAACTTTTCCAAGTGACCGCTCCACTGTTCAAAAGAAACACCCAGCCCGACTGGGACCGTCCACTGTCCCTATCTGTTTGGAAACTGGCATCTGTATATCCACTCACTTTTAACTCATCACTGCCACCAAGGACTAATACCATATTCTTTGTCCTTCGCAGATACTTGGGTATGTTCTTGACTGCAATCCAATGTGCTTTTCCAGGATTACCCTGGTACCGACTAACCATGCTTAGTGCATAGGATACGTCAGGACGAGTACATGTCATAGCATACATGATCGACCCTACTGCCGAAGCATAAGGTACCCGACTCATTTCAGCTATTTCCTGATCGGTACTCGGACTTTGAGTCTTACTCAATTTAACACCACTTAGGATTGGTAACTCTCCCTTTTTGGAACTTTCCATGTTAAACCTCTTTAACACCTTTTCCAAATATGTACACTGGCTTAGGCCTATGGATTTTCTCTTTCTATCTCTAAGTATTCTTATCCCGAGAATATAAGCAGCTTCCCCTAGGTCTTTCATGGCGAAACACTTCCCGAGCCAAGCCTTAACATTCTACAAGGTCGGAATGTCGTTTCCTATGAGCAGTATGTCATCAACATACAGCACCAGGAAAGTGACTATACTCCCACTAGCCTTGACATATACACAGGACTCATCTTCACTCCTAGAGAATCCAAACTCTTTGACTTTCTCATGGAAGCAAAGATTCCAACTGCGAGATGCTTGCTTCAACCCGTAGATTGATCTTTCAAGCTTACATACTTTATCAGGGTGCTTAGTGTCTACAAAACCTTCTGGCTGACTCATGTAAACATCTTCAGTCAGTTTCCCGTTAAGGAAAGCGGTTTTGACATCCATCTGCCAGATTTCATAATCATGCAACGCAGCTATGGCAAGCATTATCCTGATTGACTTAATCTTGGCTACTGGCGAGAAGGTTTCATCATAGTCAACCCCCGGGGTTTGAGTGAATCCCTTCGCAACCAGCCGAGCTTTATAAGTATGCACTTTTCCATCCATGTCAGTCTTCTTTTTGAAGATCCACTTGCATCCGACTGTCTTTCGACCCGGTATATTGTCAACCAAGTTCCAAACTTGATACAATACATGGACTTTATCTCGCTGTCCATTGCCTCTTTCCATTTTCTAGACTCGGGGCCTGCCACTGCTTCACGGTAGTTAGCTGGCTCATCCAAATTAGTCAATGTACGATCACTGACTAACGTGTCTCCGTCCGAAGTAATATTGAAACCATAGAACTCGGGCGGCATGCTAACTCTACCTGAGCGCCTAAGGGGCAACGAAATGTCGGTGGGTCCAACAAGAACTTCTTCCTCATGTTGGTTGCTAGTTTCTTCCAAGGTTGTCTCATCGGGCGTCTCCTGAATTTCTTCGAGATCGATCGTACTCCCACTGTCCTCTTTAGATATGAGTTCTCTCTCTCGAAAGAACCCCCGTCTTGCTACAAAGACCACGTCCTCGCTTGGTCTGTAAAACAAGTA
Source organism: Cichorium intybus (assembly GCA_023525715.1). Lineage (NCBI taxonomy): Eukaryota > Viridiplantae > Streptophyta > Magnoliopsida > Asterales > Asteraceae > Cichorium > Cichorium intybus. Next base: position 25,035,804 of record CM042010.1, on the reverse strand, counting down.
TCCAAAAGACTGTTTCGGGTATCCGATGAAGTAACACCTCTCACTTCTTTCTGCGAGCTTATCTGAAGTATCTCGTCTCGCGAATGCTTCACAGCCCCAGACTTTGATGTGTGCCAACGAGGGAACTTTCCCCGTCCATATCTCGTGCGGTGTTTTCGCAACCTTCTTGGTTTGGACAAGATTTAGGATATGGGCGGCAGTCTCTAAGGCATACCCCCAGAAATGGATTGGAAGTGAGGCTCGACTCATCATGGAACGAACCATGTCCAACAAGGTTCGGTTTCGTCTCTCTGCAACACCATTCAGCTGAGGTGTTCTTGGAGGCGACAACTGTGAAACAATTCCACATTCCTTGAGGTAATCGAGAAACTCAATACTAAGATACTCACCGCCTCTGGCGGATCTAAGCATCTTTATCTTTCTGCCCAATTGATTTTCTGCTTCATTCTTAAACTCTTTGAACTTTTCAAATGTGTCCGACTTATTCTTGATTAAGTAGACATACCCATATCTACTAAAATCGTCGGTAAAGGTCACATAGAACCGCGTGCCATCTTTAGTGGTTGTTCTGAAGGAACCACACACATCTGTGTGTATGATATCCAACAGACCTTCACCTCTTTCAAAGGAACCTTTGAATGGTGATTTTGTCATCTTGCCAAGTAAGCAAGATTCGCATACATCATCCGACCCGAGGTCGAATGATTCCAACACTCCATCCTTTTGGAGTTGGGCGATGCGTTTCTTGTTTATATGGCCAAGGCGACAATGCCACAGACATGCCTTTTCTACACCGCTTGAAGCATCAATATTTAAAACATTTTTACCATAATTGTCAACACACATAATAGATTCATACACTCCATCACAAGGCACATCATTAAATATAAAAACATCATTTTTGAAAACTGAAATTGAACCATTCAATTTATTAAACTCATAATAAAAGACTTGTCTAAATAGTGCATGAAAAGAAATTATGTTCTTTGCCATATCTGGCGCATAGCAACAATTATGTAAATCTAATCTAACTCCACTGCTCAGCATCAGTCCATAAACACCAATCTTGGTAACAGGCGACGTTCGCCTATTGCCCATGACCAGGTTCAGTCTGCCATGCTCCAGTTCCCTACTTTCCTCTAGGCCCTGCAAATCAGAACAGATGTGAAAACCACATCCTGTATCAAGGACCCATGAACGGGAAAAAGATGAGTTATTAGATATAGAATATGTACCTGCCTGTGACGGTTTCACTTTACCGTCCTTGACATCCTGCAGATACGTTGGGCAGTGCCTCTTCCAATGACCCTTCTGCTTGCAGTAAAAGCAGTCAGCCTCTTTGGGGTTCCGAATATGTGGAATTCCGGAAGACTTACCTTTCGGGGTACCGCTAGATGACCCGACGTGAGTCTTTTCCCTCCAGTTCTGCTTAGGAGGTCCTTTCTGTTTCTTTCCCTTTCCGGAGCCAATAGCCAGGACAGGCGGGTTGACAGGGAGCACAGCTTTTCCCTTCATCCCGTCCTCAGCCGTACGCAGCATGCGGTGTAACTCAGCTAGATTTGCCTGGTTGTTGTTCAAATGATACGCGAGTGTGAACTGGTCATAAGAACTGGGTAAGGAGTTCAGCACTATGTCAACTGCTAAATCCTCATGAACCGGCATTTCCAGCTTTCTAAGCCTTTCCACGTAACCATGCATCCTCTGCACATGTGCACAGATGGACTCGCCCTCTTTGGGCTTGCTGTTAGTGAAAGCTTTTACAACCTCACGCCTCTCGATGCGCTCTTTCTTACGGAACCTTTCAGCGAGCTCTTTGTGCACCTCGTAAGGCCAATAGTCCTCATAGATACGCTGCAGTTCAGGGTTCATAGTAGCGATCATGATGCAGGCCACTTTGGTTGCATCATCAGAGTGTTTAGTGTATGCAGCGATCTCTTCGGGAGTAGCGGTTTCAGTGTCCACATCAACAAGCTCGGTTTCTATAACATACTCTTTATGTTCAAACCTTAGAGCCATTTTGATGTTGCGGATCCAGTCATTGTAGTTGGTGCCGTCTAACGTCACCTTTGAGCATAATGACAGAATCGAGGTGACACTACCGGGATTTGAGTGGGGAACGGATTGGTCAGAAGACATCTGAACAAGAAGAAGGTAGTTTTAATTAGATAGAGTAATAATAATAATCCTCATATTCACCCAAGAATAAATACGAGGCTAGGATCCTACAATAACAATCTACAATACCGAAAAGGGATGCCGTAATCAATATTGCAAATTTTACAAGGTAGGCGAATGACGATTCAGCCAATTCCACCGCGGAAACATAATCATATTATAATGGAATTCCTAGTTTCTTTGAGATTTATCGAACTGTTCGATAGCATGTTTTAATCTCGGGAATGCCCCGCTGTTTGTGACTGGGATACCGAGGATCACAAACTGGGTGTGAATAACCATGCAAATTGCTTGGTACTCTTGAAGTCAATTGTCATCTCTAATTAACGTGCCGGTAAACCACACACGCTCCGTTAATAATGACAAAATCAAGAAACCCATTGTGACTCTTTGCAGACCCCAGTTGGCGTACCGGTAAACCACACACGCTCCACCAACGTTCCACAAAGTGCATTGTGCAATTTCATGGATTAGCACCAATTCACATTTTTAACCTAAAGTAACTAGATTGGGATTTGTTTAGGGTTCTAGTACTTTCAATTATAGCATTATACTTTAAGAGGCTTTAGCGGTTCTATCATACCCGTTCAGCTAACGACACTCGACAGAACAGGAGAGCGGTGGGTAAGAGTATATACCCATTAGACTAACATTTTATAGTCAGTCGCCTTATATCTTCTTTGTAGGACAGTTTTGTGAATGAGGCTTACTAGCGGTAGACTAACCAATTTTCTTATATGTATTAAATTAACTTTTAATCATAAATACATATAAGATATATTTTAATCTCATTAAAATATTTTAGAATTAATTTAATCTTAATTTTCGCAAATTATTACTAATTTTTTTGAAAATTTTAATTAATTCTTTAAACTGATTTAATTGGTCTTTTAATTAATCAATTAATTAAACTAATGAAATCTAGGTTACAGATTACCAAATTAATCAAATTAATTAATCTGTATTTTTCCCATTAATCTCGAAGATTACAAGCCAAGGAATTAGGGTTCAAGTTATTTTAGTTGATTTAGTTACCAAAAATAACAACACATAATTAAGGCAAGCAAATCAAGCAATCAAGGGGGACCAAGGAGGGTGGCGGCTAGGGTTAGGAAACCCTAGCCTTGGCATCGATTTTTGGCCATCTCCATGGGATGATTTTCGCAAAACACCCAAGGCACAAAACAGTTTATGCAGTTCATAATCAAATCACAAGAAAACAAGCTAGCTCTGATACCACTGAAGGGTTTCTATGCAATCAATGAACACAAAAATACCTAAGGTTCACATGCAACCCTAATATTGATCTATGTTTTCTTCTATGAAGATTAGAACTAAGAACCTAAAGGAAACAATTCAATTCTAAAGAACAATTAGAAAAACCAACCTTTGATCTTATGATCCTTTCAAGCAGCAGCAAAAGTATCCTGCCTCAAATGCAAGTCACACCCAAGGGATGGAAGAATCAGTCCAGCATAGTAAATACAGAGAGAAGATGGCATGAATATGAGGTGTCAGGGGGTTCCTTTTATAGCCTCCTAGGGTTACACCTGAAACCCTAAGGAGCCTCCAATTGGACAAGGCTTTTGACCACTTGGACCAGGCTTACCAAAACCCTAATTAGGGTTTCGCCAAACCCTGGAGGAGCCTCCAGGTTGGTGCCACTTTTGGTCCCTGGTTTTACCTGGCCAGTTATTCAACTATTGAATAAATGCCAAACCAGTCCCTGCACCTTTTAATTAATTAATTTAATCTCCAAATTAAATCCAATTAATTCTAGATTAAATCTCAATTAATTAATATAGTTTCTAATTAATATATTAACACTTAAATATATTAATAAACCATATACTTAATTTCTATTGATTTATTATACAATTAATAAATCAACTATTCTCTCTACTGAACTATATATCTATCCTCCACCCATGAGGGCAACCCAAATGGACTTTGCTTTTAATCATAAGATAAATACAATTATAAGTCATGGCTTAGACACCTAATCCAACAGTTTCGACAAATGATTCCTTGATCGTTAGTCTTGTTTTTGTAGACCTATCTTGAACCTATAACAGTAACATCGGGTGGGGTAGGAACAAGATTCCATACGTTATTTCTTTCAAATTCTGCTAGCTCTTCTTGCATAGCTTTTACCCAGTCTGGATCTTTGAGAGCATAATGTATGGTTTTAGGTTCAGTCATGGATAAGAAGGCTCCAAATAAACATTCATTTGAGGTAACGGCTCTGGTTTGAATACCAGAATTGGGATCTCCTATTATTTGTTAGGTAGGATGATTTCTGGTCCACTTTATTAAGTGTTTCTCTTCCGCTATAATAATTGGAATTTCAGTATCCCATTGTTCTTCCCCGGATGTTTCCTCTTGGAATAGGTTTAAAGGTTCCCCCATAAATGATGCATCAGGTTTATTTTGGCCATTTGGGGATGGGGTGTTCAAAGGAGGATTTAGTGTTTGTTCCAAAGATGAGGTATGTGTTGGTGGTTCCCCCTTGAATTGATCTGCATCATTTTGGTTTGTTTGTGGAGTTCCTTCAGTGGGTGTTCCTGTAGGATCAAGAGAAGTAGTTAGAAGTTCAGAATTGTAAGCGATTTTGGGTTGTTCAAAAAGTAAATCAAGATCAATTTCAATGTCTATGTCAGGAGAAGGTGGTTTTTGAATTAGATTTTGAAAAATATTATCAATCATTTTAGAACCAAAATGTTCACGATCCAATTTCCTGACATAAAATTCATCGAAATGAACATCGGTACTTTCTTCAATTACTCTGGTACGTTTGTTCAGTACTTGATAAGCAGCTGAGGAAAACGAGTAACCAAGGAAAATTCATTCGTCCGATCTTGATTCAAATTTTGAAAGGTGATCTTTATTATTCTTTATGAAGCATCGACAACCAAAAATATGGAAAAATTTGATGTTTGGTTTTCAGTTGTTAATGACTTCATAGGGTGTTTTATAAAGGTGATTATGGATTAAGGAACGATTTTGTGTGTAGCAAGCTGTGGCTATTGCTTCTGCCCAGAAGTATTGTGGCAGATCAGCGAAGATAAGTATCGATCTTGCAGCTTTACTAGAGTTCTGTTCCTTCTTTCGACAACGCCATTCTGTTGTGGAGTGTATGGGGCTGAGAAGTTATGTTTAATTCCTTTGTCTTTGAGAAATGAATCTAGAGTCTTGTTTTTTAACTCTAAACCATTATCACTTCGGATTCTGCGAATAGGTCTTTTGAGTTTCAGTTCGTTTTGTTTAATGAAGTTGATCATCTCTTCAGGTGCCTCTGATTTTAGTCTTAAGAAAAAGACCCAAGTAAAGCGCGAGAATCCATCAACGACAACAATAATGTACTTCTTCCCTTGTATGGTTTGGGTTTTGGCAGGGCCACAAAGGTCTATGTCCAACAATTCTAGTGGTTCGGATAGACCAGATTCTGAAATGCTTTTGTGAGTGGATTTGGAAAGTTTTCCTTTCTCACATTCGGCACAAAGAGTTTCATTATCAAGCTTCAGAAGTGGTAGCCCTCGAACAAGATCATCGCTAATCAATTTGTTGATATACCCAAAGTTTAGATGGGAAAGGCGGCGGTGCCATAACCAACTAATATCTGCTGGGGCTTAAGATAGCAAACAAATATCGGGTTTACCATAGATAAGATCCATGTCAAGTGGATACATATTTCCGGCACGGTAAGAATCAACGATAACCTCTTTGGTTTTGACGTTCATGATCAAGCTTCATTGTTTGGTGAATAGAACTTCAAGATCATTATCACACAGTTGAGAAACACTGATGAGGTTGTGTTTCAGGTCATCGACATAAGCAACTTTCTTTATGGTAAAATTACCATTTGTTATGTTTCCATAACCTTTGATTTTTGCTGTTATGTTGTTGCCGAAAGTAACATCTTGATTGGTTTGGGTAGGTTTGAATTCACGTAAGTAGTTCCGGTTTCCTGTCATATGCTTGGAGCAGCCACTATCAATACACCATGTATCATCATTGGGTTCTCCAGCATTAAGTACCTGCAATCAGACAGAAAGTTTAGGTACCCAAATCTAAATGGGTCCTGGTTTGTCAGTTGTTGTTATTTTGGGTGCTTTGCTTAATGAATTTGTTGTAGCATTTAACTTCACGTTGCTGTAAAAGTTTGGTTTATGAGGATGGAATGGTTGAGGTTTGATTTGATTTATCAAGTTTTCCCAAAATGTGATTTGTCTTTGAAAACCTGTAGGTTGAAATGATTTCTGATTTTATGAAAGGTATCCTATATGTGAAGATCTGTTTGATAACCTTTCTTTGTATCTAGGATTTGGATGGTTTTGAAAAACATTATGGAGATGGAGTGGAATTTGGTGAAATGCTGGTTTTTGAAAGTTTCTTGAGAGATTGAAGTTTATCTCTTGAAAGCGGCTTTGAATCGGTTTTTGAAGAGGCTTTGGTTTAAGATTGAAAGTTGGTTTTTGTGGCACAGAGACTGGTTTCAAAGGTTTCTTTTGGGTTTCTTTGAAAACTTTGGGCTTTCTTTGTTCCTTTGGTTTAAGGACAGTTTGAATGGGTTGTTTATTTGTCTGCTGTTTCTTTGAATACTTTTGTCCCAGATTGTTCTTTCCAATAAAGGTTGAGTTTAAAGAGGGAAAGACAATTGAAGTAGAAGTATTACCATTTTGATGAACAGAATTTTCTCCATTTAACAAATTTTCAAGTTTGATTGTGCCATCATTCTTTGTTAGTTTAGTAGATCTCAATTGATGAGTTACTGAACTAGCAGAGTCTGATTCAGAATTTACAACTCTTTTGAAAGACTTTTTGGAAACAGTGAAAGCAGTATCATCTGGGCTACAGTTGATAACTGTTTTGTCATCTGAATCTTCCTCATTAACAGATGTGAAAAGATCTGGTAGAGTGGATTCAGAGTTTTCACAATTCGTCATGTTTTCCTGTTTTGCTTGTTCAATTTCGAAGGATTCTCTTCCAATTCTTGGTCTGTAATTCGTATCAATTTTGCCAGTTCCTAAGGTGTTTGCCTTTGTGAAAATATCATCACTTAGTTTTCTAGCAACTTTGATAGAATTCATATTCCATATCAGTCTTTTATTCTCGGTTTCAAGAGAATTGATTTGTTTTAAAGAATCAGTCAGTTTTTCATTTAAAATATTGTATTTTTCAGTTGATTCTTGAAAGTTTTGTTTCAACTGAATGATTTCCATTTCTAAAACATCTTTTATTTCAGAAGAAATGACTGACTAATTTTTTAGTTCCAAATCCCTTTTCTGAATTAGGGCCTAATTTAATTATTCCAAGACGTGATTATAATCTTCCGATTTTCTCTCAACGTCTCTTTCCAATTTGGTTTTTATTCTTGTTGATTCTCCAAATTTGAGTTGCAAGGTTTGTAACTCAGATTTGCAAATATCAGAATTGACCATTGTGTCATGGTATGTTTTGAGATCAGCTTCCAGACTTTTCTCAATTTTGGTTATGTGGGAATCAAAAATTGTTTTTGAAAAACCAAGTTCAGAGATCATTGACCATGCCTGTTCTATGACGTTGGGAGCTCTTGAAGGTATCTCAACACCTGCTACGAAGCAGAAGTTTGATTGTGTTGGTTCATTGTCAGCTTCGTCATCAGAAGTTGGTCAGTATTCCACGCTTGGTTCATGGACTGCCATCAATGCTGTTTGCTTTTCTTGGCTCTCCAATTTCTTCAATTCATCAGCTTTTTTAGCATAATATGCTGAGTCTTTGATTTTGGTTTTGTTTTTGGCTCGACATTCTCTGGCATAGTGATTTGTTCCTTTGCAGTTATGACAAATGATCACTTCTTCATCACTGTCATCCTTTTGACTCTTAATCGGAAGTCTTTTGGGTGCTTGAGTTTGAGTTTGTTGGGAAGGTTGAGAATGGTTTTGTTGGAATCCAGAATTTTGGTTGTTTTGAAAACCAAAATTTTGATTATTGTAACTTTGATTTTGGAAACCTCTGTTTTGATTCTGAAAAGTGTTGTTTGGATTATTATTATGACCTGAGTTGGGATTGTTTTGAAATCCCTGGTTTTGAAAACCTTGGTTTGAGTTATTTTGGAAGGAAGGTCTTTGAGAATTTTGTCTTGGTTGAAAACCTAAGTTGTTTTGTCCATAAGATGGTCTTGGTTGAAACCCTGAATTATTTTGTCCAAAAGACGGTCTTAGTTAAAACCCTGAATTATTTTGTCCAAAAGATGGTCTGTTTTGAAAATTTGGTCTAAAATTTGATTGACCAAGATTTGGGACAAATCTTTGGAGATTTGTGTTTGCAACCAACGCACATAGTTGTTGATAGTCTGCTTCATCATTCGAATCAAACTGATCAAAACAATTATTTACAAAGTCTTGGTTTTGAAAAGTTGTAGTTTGATTAGAATGATTAAAGTTTTGATCATTAAAAGGTGTTTGGTTTTGAGAAGATGTGGACACAAGAGCAAGTGATCCTCCAAAAGTTGTAGTGGTTGGTGGGTCAATCGAGGATTCATACGATTGAAGTTCTCCATACAAATTGTATAAAGTTTCAGTATGGATAGCTGGATTTCCCTGAATAATGAGTTTAACCATTTTCCAGCTTTCGAAAAGATTGTTTAAAAACTTGAGATATTTCGTGTTGTGTCTTTTTGATACCCAAATAGTTCATTTTAACAATAATAAAATTGAACCTATCGTGAGCATCATGGATGGTTTCAGATGAAAGCATTTTGAAATTATCAAATTCATTCAAAACGGATGTTCTTTTATTTCCAATAATTCTTTCATTTCCACAAAAACGATTTTTTAAATTTTCCCAGATTTGATTTGCGGTTAACAGTATAATGTAATCCATTTGACTTAGAATACTGTGAGGTATACCAGACACCAGTTCTTTTTTTTGCTTGTAGTTCCAATTTTCTTTTGTTTTCAGCTTGAATGACTTGATTTGTAGCAAGAGTAGTCATATTTTTTTGGAGCAGTATATGTGCCTTCAACACATTTCAAAACATCTTCATTTATTGTGTTAAGATGTAGATTCATTCGGCTAACCTACGAATTATACTCGTCTGGAATAAGTATGGGTGCCCTTGAACCAGATCCTAAACTGTTGGCAATAGAAACTGAGTTCATGTTAGAGTAATTAGCAGAAGACATGTTTTTAAGATTTTTTTAATAATTTTTTAAAAAAGGATTTTTAACAAGTGATATTAAAATAAAATATTCAAAGAAAAACTTATGGAATGTTTATATAAACGCTAACCAAAAGTTTTTTTGAAAATTTCAAGATAAATCATACAAGCTCTGATACCAATTGATGAAAATATAATAACTGATCACCACAAATAAAGGCTTTGAAACCGATTACTGTGTGACAAATATATATATTAAAGATAATATGCAGAATAAATAATAAGAGTTGTGGAATAAAAATAAACTTGAAAGCTATAAATAATATAAATAACTGTATTTAAATGACGTAAAGCTTATAAAGAATGTAAATTGCTATAATTAAATGACATAAAGCGATAAAAAATATAAATGACTATAATTAAATGACATAAAGCGATAAAAAAATATAAATGACTATAATTAAATGACATAAAGATGTAAGAATTATATAAATATATAAGTATATATCAAGTAGGTTCGTCAAATGAATTGACTGAACGGGTTTGTAACTGGACTGATGTAACGACTGGTCTATCAAGTAGGTTCGTCACTAAAAATAATCACGGTGTAATACAACTTACACAAGTATACACCTAACCGTCAACTCGGTATCACTACTCGGTAACACCACACGGTACTTCGTCATACTAATTTTCAACATGAAATATTCTACTTTACAACCTTTCTGATCGTAAGCCACAAGGGCTTTATATCCAACTCCTCCTCATCCTCTACGGTTTCGAGTCGCTAAGACTCATTACTGCCATTATGGTAGTGTGAGCACAAAAGCTCTAATCACTTATGTTAGGCAATTAAGCCCTTTCTCTTAGCCACGTAGGTCAATACACGTTTCACAAAGATTCTTACCATATGTTAAGTTGTTAAACCCAGCTGCAAGGCCATTATGAACCACAAGGTTTCTACAATATATCGGGTAATTAACCCCAACCGTTTAGCCATAAAGGCTATTATACTTGGACGCTGAGCCCAATCTCCTAGCCATAAAGGCCGTATATTTGGATATCAAATCCAATCTTTATACAAATAAATTCTATGTTTGCTCTACACTTGAGTATCAACCCATCACATGTGAACACAAAAGGCTCACAACATATCCCGATCTCGTCTAGACTCACGGCTTATTCGGTCTTGTCTTTTCACTGACTCACGGCTTATCCGGTCTTGTCATTTCATTGACTCAGGGCTTATCCGGTCTTGTCATTTCATTGACTCACGGCTTACCCCAATCTTGTCCTTTCATGGACTCAAGGGCTTCCCGATATTGTCTTTTCCAAAACTGTTACAAGTTATAAGAGTTAAACCAATATTATATTTGGACGATGAGCCCAATCTCCTAGCCACAAGGGCCGTATATTTGGATCCGTAAAGGTCCTCACTTGACCATTAAGGTCTGTATGAACCATACAGGTTCCCACAATATATGTAGGGTAATTTAACCCAATTATTTGACTACAAAGGCTCAACATTATGACTGTAAGGTACTCGTACCCAACAGTCTCTGCATACCTGTAAAATCACAAGTATCATATATGTACTACATCATACTATATGTATTTCACCATATATTCATTTTACATATTTCTCTATGGTTGCTAAATACTCTTTAAGCAACCCATCAATATCACAGTTGTACTTATTCACAAATTACTCATCTTATTATATATATATATATATATATATATATATATATATATATATATATATATATATATATATATATATAAGCTCTACATCAAGTGATCACGAGATTCTCATCTCGATGCCAATTACTACACACTATAACCATATACTTCTAACACATGTAATTACAAAGGATTCTTAATATATCTGCATAGTTTACACATAATCTACCACTTGTATCATTGATTAGGCACTCTTAGCACATATATCATGTTACATCAACATGCAGATAGAGTTACTCACCTGAATATAGTAGCTTTACCCCGATCCAGATGGTACAATTTGTAGGCTAAGGTGTCTTCTCACCTCTTTCAATACCTACAGCATACCACATACACACCACACATATGTGAATGCCTTGTTTTTGCTTTTAATAGTTCTATCTACTCAACTATAACCAATAGCAAGCTTTAGGGTTTGAATCACAACCCTACTACACATCCAAATCGTGAATTTCATGTTACTACTTCTATAGTTGCAGGTGGGTGATCAACACCACCTGGAACCAACCCTTCTCAAGCAAATCAATCGATCACTTGAAGCTAGAACATGTAATCTTACCTTCAAGAAGCGAGATATCGAATCATACTTCAAATTCTCGAGTCTTAGGCTTCCAATTCGACTTCAAGGGCCTTGGGGGTGTTTTCTAGGGCTTGGGAGCGTTTTTGGTTCGAAAGCAATCCAAGCAAATGGCTGAAATCGTGTTTAAAAAGAAGTGGGGTCGGCACGAAACCCGACCCGGGTTCCAAAACCCGGTCCTGGTCCTCGCACAGCACGACCCGTGCTGATAGACCCGACTCGTGCTCCTGGCTGCTGTTTTCTTACGTCCGACAACCCGACCCGGTTTCCAAAACCCGGTCCGGGTTTTATGTAACACGACCCGGGTTGAAAAACCCGCTCCGGTTTGACGTTGTTTCCATTTCGTTGAATGTTTAAGACTATAACACGACCCGGGTTGACCAACACGACCCGGGTTCCTCCAAATTGATCCTAAGTGTTGATTTTCATTTTCAACTTGACCCGGTTTAAACCATACGACCCGATATATTCCTTTTTAAGCGTTTTTCACGCAGAAACTCTATCTTAGATGTATTAAAAACATCTAACTTCTTTAATATAATTTCATATCGAATTCAATGAACGATTAGAGTAAATTTACTTATCAAAACTAACGTGGTGTTACAAATTCTTCCCCCCTTTAAAAGATTCCGTCCTCGGAATCTCTTAACGACTTGTCAAATTGCTCAAGGCTTCATTACAAACCTGCATTCCCATTTACATTTAAATTCCCATTACACGATAGGAACTCTAACTTCTATATAACCCTCGTCTTGGTGGTGATGGGTTTGATTGCTAAGGAAATGGTCCTATCAATCACAACCGCGATCACATTCATTTTTGTTCTCAAACAACACACCACACATAGTAACGATGTTCTCATCTCGTCACTATTTATAATCTATCTCACTATCACAATAGTGAATTAGACTGTGTTTCTTTGCTCAGCACTACGAGCCGCACATACTCAGTTTATCGAACCATGAGTATCCGCTTAGTGCGTCTTGCCAGGCACAACAGTTCTGCCTTCATTTTACTTTGTACATGAATTTACAACATCTGCATACTAGACTTAAACGCGTCTAGTATTAACTACACATTAACATATTACATATGGTATACTACAACACAAAATTGGTTTGTATGTACTCGGCATACTTTCCCAACCAGTTACTACTTAACTTGTAACTTTTATATTGTATACAACATTGTACTATCACTTTACTTCATTACATAGTACTCTCGTACTATACACTACATAGTATCTTAGTACCAATTATCACAAAGTGTCATCGATTGGTATTTCATACCAATTGTCATACATTATTAAATCATGTTACCTCGTACCGTCTACTACTATTACCAATCAATACCCGTTCACGATATTTTGTACTGTTCTCCAATCAAATCATGGCACCTCGTACCATTCTCCGATCTTAGATGCATTCATTCATGAATGATCTTTGAGGAGATAACTACTTTATTCACAATTAAAACACGCCTCTTCTGTTTAAGTATCAACATACTTTTAACTTTTATGCAATTTATACCACTTATACTCGTCAGTGGAAACTTCTGTTATATAACTAACCAATTACATTCTTCATATAAAAGAAACACAAATTCGTCATTATGCGTTACTTTTCGGTTACTACTATCACTTTCTATATACAGAGTTCTTCAGAACTTCTAACACCGGTATATACATACACGTATACAATGCACAACAAGGTTAGCTAGTACACCTACTTTATTCTTGATATTTTCCGTCTTTAGTAATAATCGGTTTGATTTTATTAAGGAAGCAAAATTCCCTCAGTCACAACTGAAATCACTATCGTACTCATTCGAGTATAATTCTACTAGCTACTCCATTCCAATCACACACAACTCTTTTAAAGCTAACTTTCTCCTTTATTTGTATTCCTAGCAAGGAATGATCACAATTTCTCAATAAGCTATATATAGCTAAACAACGACATTCAAACACCCTGGCTTAGCCAGACAAAGTGTTTATCTCTATCTTTCCCAACTACATAAGTTGTATTTATATAATCCAATTATTCTTTCATACACCCATTCCACTAGTAAGAAAAGGGAGGTAATTCTCATTTAATTATCTGAAACCACTTATTTTAACGTACCACATTTATAGAATTTAATCATATAAATTCCACAATATCGGTTCACCGCGAACCCAAATTCCATTACTTATAATATTTCAGCCACAAGGGCTCAATTAAATAGCACATAAGGCTATTCGCCTCTTCTTTAACATTTAAACGTTATTTCACAAAGTTCTACTAATACTTGCCACCGATATGGTGCAATTCTTTTAAAGGAAACATCGCTAACAACTTTTCCTTACCATATTCCACACATTTACCGACTCTATTAAATTTTCAATAAATGTCGATCTCTTTCTATTAACATTAACCGGTCCATTCTCATCTAGACCCTTACCATGGTATGGTCTACCGATCGCCTTAATAGTCACCAGCTCCAACTACATATTTGTTATTTCAAGAAATAACTTACGTACCTTTTTCTATAACTGCTGCCCACAACTCTCGTGGACATTTTACTATTTTCATTCTTTCTCTGTTTATCGAGTCTCAAAACGACTCGTCTGCTTTTCCGTGCATATCTACAACAATAGATAGTAATTTATGTACAATTTCAAATTTATTACCCACAATTCTGTAGAATTTCTTTCCGCTGGGCCACTAGCCCCTCTTTATACCGAGTCTTAAGATGAACTCGGCGACCACTCGGGCTCTCAGTCCTAAATTTCGAAAATCGGATTACTCCAAATACTTCACATACTTCAAAATTCAGCAATAACCAGGTCATATATATAACACGCATGTTAATATATACCTAATTTAACAATACAATCTATTATCTTTCAAGGTTTAAGTCTAGGAATCTACTCTATAGACACCTAATTCACTTAAACCACGGCTCTGATACCAACTTGTAACGCCCAGTTTCAACACTGAGTATATCCGGAAAATTTTTCGCATTTATAACATAAATAGTATAAATGGGTACTCGTGTGCTCTGGAATCTACAAGAAGTTGCCATCGAGAATCGTCCCACGATCCGAGCCGGGCGCTACAACCGTTAACCTGCACACAATACAACACAAACACGTAAGCTACAAAGCTTAGTGAGTAATAATATAACGACATGAATAACTCGTGTTAAACGTAATACATCACCCAACTCGTGGGTGTAGTTATCTCCTGTAACCACTTATAAGTACTGGTTAATATAAACATATCAAACCAGTTATATTTCATTATTAATAACTACAAATATTTTTTCTATAGTTGCACTGGTATCTACCGATACCTGAACCACTAAAAATAATCACGGTGTAATACAACTTACACAAGTATACACCTAACCGTCAACTCGGTATCACTACTCGGTAACACCACACGGTACTTCGTCATACTAATTTTCAACATGAAATATTCTACTTTACAACCTTTCTGATCGTAAGCCACAAGGGCTTTATATCCAACTCTTCCTCATCCTCTACGGTTTCAGTCGCTAAGACTCATTACTGCCATTATGGTAGTGTGAGCACAAAAGCTCTAATCACTTATGTTAGGCAATTAAGCCCTTTCTCTTAGCCACGTAGGTCAATACACGTTTCACAAAGATTCTTACCATATGTTAAGTTGTTAAACCCAGCCGCAAGGCCATTATGAACCACAAGGTTTCTACAATATATCGGGTAATTAACCCCAACCGTTTAGCCATAAAGGCTATTATACTTGGACGCTGAGCCCAATCTCCTAGCCATAAAGGCCGTATATTTGGATATCAAATCCAATCTCTATACAAATAAATTCTATGTTTGCTCTACACTTGAGTATCAACCCATCACATGTGAACACAAAAGGCTCACAACATATCCCGATCTCGTCTAGACTCACGGCTTATCCGGTCTTGTCTTTTCACTGACTCACGTCTTATCCGGTCTTGTCATTTCATTGACTCACGGCTTATCCGGTCTTGTCATTTCATTGACTCACGGCTTACCCCAATCTTGTCCTTTCATGGACTCAAGGGCTTCCAGATATTGTCTTTTCCAAAACTGTTACAAGTTATAAGAGTTAAACCAATACTATATTTGGACGATGAGCCCAATCTCCTAGCCACAAGGGCCGTATATTTGGATCCGTACAGGTCCTCACTCGACCATTAAGGTCAGTATGAACCATACAGGTTCCCACAATATATGTAGGGTAATTTAATCCAATTATTTGACTACAAAGGCTCAACATTATGACTGTAAGGTACTCGTACCCAACAGTCTCTGCATACCTGTAAAATCACAAGTATCATATATGTACTACATCATACTATATGTATTTCACCATATATTCATTTTACATATTTCTCTATGGTTGCTAAATACTCTTTAAGCAACCCATCAATATCACAGTTGTACCTATTCACAAAGTACTCATCTTATTTTATATATATATATATATATATATATATATATATATATATATATATATATATATATATATATATATATATATATATATATATATATATATATACATATATATAAACTCTACATCAAGTGATCACGAGATTCTCATCTCGATGCCAATTACTACACACTATAACCATATACTTCTAACACGTGTAATTACAAAGGATTCTGAATATATCTGCATAGTTTACACATAATCTACCACTTGTATCATTGATTAGGCACTCTTAGCACATATATCATGTTACATCAACATGCAGATAGAGTTACTCACCTGAATATAGTAGCTTTACCCCGATCCAGATGGTATAATTTGTAGGCTAAGGTGTCTTCTCACCTCTTTCAATACCTACAACATACCACATACACACCACACATATGTGAATGCCTTGTTTTTGCTTTTAATAGTTCTATCTACTCAACTATAACCAATAGCAAGCTTTAGGGTTTGAATCACAACCCTACTACACATCCAAATCGTGAATTTCATGTTACTACTTCTATAGTTGCAGGTGGGTGATCAACACCACCTGGAACCAACCCTTCTCAAGCAAATCAATCGATCACTTGAAGCTAGAACATGTAATCTTACCTTCAAGAAGCGAGATATCGAATCCTACTTCAAATTCTCAAGTCCTAGGCTTCCAAGTCGACTTCAAGGGCCTTGGAGGTGTTTTCTAGGGCTTGGGAGCGTTTTTGGTTCGAAAGCAATCCAACCAAATGGCTGAAATCGTGTTTAAAAAGAAGTGGGGTCGGCACGAAACCCGACCCGGGTTCCAAAACCCGGTCCTGGTCCTCGCACAGCACGACCCGTGCTGATAGACCCGACCCGTGCTCCTGGCTGCTGTTTTCTTACGTCCGACAACCCGACCCGGTTTCCAAAACCCGGTCCGGGTTTTATGTAACACGACCCGGGTTGAAAAACCCGCTCCGGTTTGACGTTGTTTCCATTTCGTTGAATGTTTAAGACTATAACACGACCCGGGCTGGCCAACACGACCAGGATTCCTCCAAATTGATCCTAAGTGTTAATTTTCATTTTCAACTTGACCCGGTTTAAACCATACGACCCGATATATTCCTTTTTAAGCGTTTTTCACGCAGAAACTCTATCTTAGATGTATTAAAAACATCTAACTTCTTTAATATAATTTCATATCGAATTCAATGAACGATTAGAGTAAATTTACTTATCAAAACTAACGTGGTGTTACAGTTTTGGGTGGATTTTGGATGAATTTTGGAAGTTTAGGGGGTGAAAATGAAAGATTTTGAGGCTAAAACCGTCGGTCGGGTCGTGGGTCGCCTTCCGGGTCGACGCGTAGACTTTATGTGAGAGTAAATGGATAGGGTCGGTCCGGTGCGGTTTGGGTCGTGGATCAGTTTAGATCTGCGTGTGGGATGAGAGTGCACCGGGTTGGAGGGTACCGGATCGGAGTCGGGTGGAGTTGGGTTGAGTCCGGGTTGCAGCGCGGGTCTTTCGTGAGTGTAAATGGAGCAGGGTCGGACGGTTCGGGTTTCCGTATGCGGATTCGGAACTGGATCAAGGCGGATGGGCTGGACGCTTGGGCCGGATTCCTTCTTAGGCTGGACCGATGACTTGGGCTGGCCTGTTTCTCTTTTTATTTAATTTTAATTTATTTAAAATCTGAAATAAATTCAAATAAATTAGGAAAAATTATTTTTAATTTATAAAATTAATTAAGTCTAATAAAATAAATTATTTAGAAAATATATTTCCAAAAATTCATTTTAAATAGATTTAATTTAATTTTCTATTATATTTTTCATTGTTTTTGGCTTTAAAATTCTTTTTCTTATTTTTCTCGTTTTTAAACTCGAATCCACGCAACCTGAAATAAACTGATAATATTTGTTAGATAATAAAAAATAGTTTGTCTTATTTCAATGATGGTCACATACAAAAACATTTTTCAACAATATGTGTATCAAAAATATGGAATTAGAAACATGAAATGTACCCTAATGTTGAAATATTGTAATTTAGCCACACATCATGGCTAAATCACCATGTACATAAAGATAAATCAAGAAAATACAATAAAATCGACTTGTAATGTTGGAAATATGTTGTTTTAGACTTAACTGTTGTTTTCCCCAAATTAAATACGGTCAAAACAAAATTAGAAATTGGATCTTCTACCTAATCCATACATTTAGGGTATTTATACTAAGAAAATTGTAATACAATAATTGCCTTGACATAATGGTCTGAGCTCAAAGTTCAATCTGACATGTACGGTCATGGAAATAGCTTACATTTTCATGTCTTTTATTAATTTATTAACACGATCGCTTTTCATAGATGGCATGACCTTGCCATTATACAATTTTATTTTCTACTTATTTTATGCTTTAACACCCATCAAAGCTTTATCCAGTCCGTTCTTCAATGTATCATTTTCAGATCCTCGATTTCCTAACTCATTTCTTTATATCCCGCCACCTAAAAATAACACACGACGTAACCCATACATCAAATTAAGCACATATCTAAGATGTGAAATACGTGAGTATATAGTGAATATACACTCAAGAAGATGCAAAAAGATAAAAAAAAATATGGCAAAAACATCCATGAAATGTGTCTTGATAAGCATTGAAGGGTTGCCCACCTTGTCACCACTATGATGCCTACAGTTGTAATTGTTTTCTTGGTTTCTGTTCTTTTATATTCTTTTTCTTGATATGGTCAATAAATTTGTATGCTCGATAATGGATTTTAGAGAGTTCCTCTCATGTATAGCATACATACCTTTTTATCTTAACAATTACCTAGATAAAGTTCTTAACATCGGTTACGACAAGGGCGAAATGTAATTTAGTCTTTAGAGTGGTCAGTCATTGAAAGAGAAAAAGGGAGAAGAGACAAGGTGGAGTAGATAACTAAGTAGGTGTGTTGTTCGGGTTATTCCGGCTGGGTTAATCGTGTATTTGATGTTTGAAAGTGCAACCAATAACCGAACCGAATTACATTTTGGCTATTCGGGTATACGAGTTTCAGGTGGGTCAGTTATATACAAAAATACCCGAATTAAATAGCTTTTTGTACCCCATGCATTGAAGGTTGTACACTGATCATGAGTTAATTATTTGAGCTCATTATACATTAGGATATAATACAATTACGGTGCAGAACTTGAAAGTATGTGAAGTGTGTATTGGAATGTTTGTACAAGAGCTTTGGGAGACTTGTACCTGACATGCATTATGGAGTAGGCTCATATTCAATAAGTATTAGTCAAAACCAATTTGACTTTGAACATTGTGTGGTTGGTATATCATGCATCGAAGGTTGTACACTGATCATGAGTTAATTATTTGAGCTCATTATACGTTAGGATATAATACGATTACGATGCAAACTTGAAAAGTATGTGAAACATGTATTGGAATGTTTGTACAAGAGCTTTGGGAGACTTATACCTAACATGCATTATGGAGTAGGCTCATATTGAATAACTATTAGTCAAAACCAATTTGACTTTAAACATTGTGTGGTTTGTTAGTCTCAAACAACTCAAGATCTACTTGGTATCAATCAATCACTCGATTGGTGCGGAATCCCAACGAGTATGAATCGAAACACACAAAGAAATTACTTCAAACCTTCAATGCACACTATATTGAATACAGTCTAGTACATAAGGTTCTTGGAGGTCGAATGACAAATTTTGTATCTCTCTAAGCTCCTCTAATTTCGACCAACCCTTACAAATGACACAATAAAGGCTATTTATACCTAAAGCCTAAGACCTAAGCCCATCTACACCCAAGCCCACCGAAAAACCAAGGAGCCCACCGAGAAACCAGAGAAACCTCTGGTTTCTCGGTCATTAATACCGAGCAACCCAAGGTATTTCGGTCCAAACCGAAAAACTAATTCAGCTCCTAAATTATATATATTTTCTATTTTAGTCCCTATTGGCCTATTAAATGCAAAGATTAAACCACTAAAATAATCCCTCACAATCTCCCCCTTGGTTTAATGCTTTCATTTAATCTTCAGGCTTCTCTTGGACTTGACTTCGGTTGAACACTGCAGAACTTTTCAACAACTCCCCCTCAATTTGACAATCTCCTCCTTAGCTGGAAAACCATCCTTTTAGCAGGTGACAGGAGTGAATGTTGTGACAACTGTCAAATTAGGTAAACGAAAGTCAACTCAAGTCAACCGAAACGTATGATAGGTCAATATATTGAAATATAAATTTCATAACATATACAATGTATTATTTGATATTATAATACTATGTACGCAATTTAAAACAATTATACGAACAAACACTATTAAGTTAGATATTTTTTTAAAATAAAATAAAATAAAATTATTTTTCACGTAGTGAACAGTGAACAGTGACAGTGAATAGTAGCCGAATAGTGAATAGTGAACGGTAAAAATGTAAAACTCTTCGGAATATTACAAATTTTATATCGAAACGTAGATAAAATTACGATGGTTCCGAATATATATTTATAACCTTACCAAACATTATATATAAAAGGTTATGATAGAAAAACGATTAATTTAACTTGAAAGCGACGTTTGATTATTACATATATATATATATATATATATATATATATATATATATATATATATATATATATATATATATATATATATATATATATATATATATATATATATAATTGATATTCGGTAAATTCAAAAGAGATCAACCCGTGATTCGTTTATTATTATTATATATATATAGCGGGTCCCACTCCATTATTATCCAATTTTACATATTTTACCCTAAAGAATTCATATTTTCATTTATATGTATTCAATACGTATTGTTAAGTTTACCAACAATATTATATCATTTTATAAAACACAAAATATACCATTAAAACGGTATCGTCGATACGAACAACCTGACATCAAAATTTCATATTATGGTTATCAGTTTTATATTTAATATTTTCTTTTTCTTTAAAAAGAAATTATATTTACATTTAAACCCTATACTCTTATTAAAACTACAACTAATACCCTTTCGGTAATTCGTTAGAGATTTTTAGTTAAAAAGTTGATATTATTAAACTACGATTTTTGTAGATTACATTTTTATAAACAAAAATTATTTATCTTATATAAAAACTATTAAATCTATTTAAAGAGTGTTTAAGGGTATGTTTTGTCATAAACAAATTCTAAAAGCTATAATTATCAAATCTATGTATCTTGAGGGCCGCTATACGAAAATAAACATACTATAAATAAAAGCTCAACTTCTCTCATTTTTCTTCACAAATTCACCAGAACTTCTAGCTTCTTCTTTCTTTCTCCAATTGTTCTCCTTTTGGCTAAGAGCATCATCACTTCGCCGCACAAAACGTTGTTGTTTTGTGGTGATATTTCGCAGTGCTTCTCAAATACGATCGTTCTTATATCTAAACCGAATTTACGCTTCAAAGGTGAGTTCATACCCCTTCTTTTTATCATTATTCAAGTTTTTAGGGGAAGAATACAAGTTACATTATAAAAATGTCTATTTATGGAACATTTGCAACAATAGTAAACAAAATGCAAATTTGGTAAAACGTTATTATTATAACAATTCAATTATAATTTCAAAAATATAATATCGATTGATCTACTTACGAGAGCGGTGTCTAGGCCGATCAATTGGGCTAGGTTGTTGGATTTCCGAAAGGCTTATACGCTGAAAAGGTCCTGCCTCCCCATTTGATCTTCTACCTGGCCGTTCTTTATTTGATAGTCATGAAATATTATATTGGAATTAATAAAGAGTAAAACCAAATTATTACACTACTATTGTAGAAAATATCTTAAAATATGTTATTTATAATCATCGAAATAAGTTATTTCACATATATTCGTAAATATATGCTTTTTATGACAGAATACTAAAAATAAACTATTATAGGAATAATTTGTGGATACAAAGGTTACTAAGACGTTTTAAACAAGACAAATAATTATATAAAATATATAATTATTATACATTACTATATTGTGCAAACACAAGGGTTTTTCATATACAAATATTACGTAAACAAGTTGATATACATACATTTTTGTGAGACGGGTCTTCACAAGTGCTTATTTAAGCATGATATATAAGTCCTGCATTTATAACCAGAGTCTCGGTAAGAGAACGTGATAATTGTGTATAGATCTATACGGGATTGACAAGACCGACGGGTCTAGGGTGACAAATGTCATAACATTCCGACGCCTGAAGAACGTCGCAGCAGGCCTACAAGGTCACAGTATGGTTATAGGACGTCTCACATGGGAAAACAATCAAAATGTTTACGTAGGATAAATAAACACTTCAAATAGTTTTATACTATAATACAACTTACGTTATACATTTTTAGTCTTTGGACCTTTTAAGACTACAACACATTTATAAGAAAATATTGGATTTTCTGAATTACGATACTATATTTTACAAGAAAATGGATTTCTCATACGAGTTTTATGGAATTAAAACTACAATTCAGTAATATACAAATAAAATACGATTTCACCTACGTAAAGGTTTTACAAAATTAGATCTACAACTAATCTACGAATAAACATGTATTCACAAAATTTTCATACAAGAATGATACTATTTTCAAATATAGAATACTTATACATTTTCAGTCTTTGGGTTTTTAAGATTACGACTTATTTATAAGAAAATATTGGATTTTCTGGTTTCAAACACTATCTCTTTACAAGGAAAAAGGATTATGAATTTTCTCATACAAAAATCTTATGAACTCACCAACGTAATGTTGACACTTTTTCAAACTACTTGTATTCTCAGGAAATTGATGAATCAGGTAACTACAAGTTTTGACGATGGTTCATTATGGCAACATACTATGTATTTGATATCATATTGTAATTGTATTTGGAACGTATTGTATTTTGAATCTTGTAACATTTACAATTATGTATATGATGGATGTGTTTGCTTTGATCACTATTGTACAAACGTTGTTATGATACTGTTCATGAAGTCATCCACCCTCAGACGATTCCGCCATCGTGGTTTGGGGGTGTGACAGATTGGTATCAGAGCATTGTTTATAGTGAACCAAGTATATCAGTCTATTTAAGATATACAACTATAAATACAATGGGACTAAAACTCTCTAATACAATCTGTACAAAGTATACTTTAAAATACAATGATATTTTTATAAAGTATAAGTACAAGTATATACATACTAGAACAGTGTCATAACTAGAACAATACAAGAGTAATAAGATGAGTTGAACACTACGAGTAAGCCTAGGTAGTTATGTGATCATACCTAGGACAGATAGAGCCTGATCAACTCTATTTGTCCAAGGTATGACTAACATGTACTTAGAAATAGTCGTAGTGAACAACAAGTCTAAAAACTTACTAAGAACCATATATAGAGAAACTCTAAAAATATCTCACAGGATAAATGAAGAGTCTTAAAACCCCTATATAACACCAAGATCAAGCATGTTATTGGCATCCAAAAATAAATCTCTCCATTAATCGTTTCATATTCTTAGCATTAACAATTCATCAATTTACACCTTATGGAAAAGAAATTGAAACCACACAAATATAGTCCCTTGAGTTAAAGACTATGTCAGATCCATCATACTACATATTTTTAAGTCTAGGGATTGAGTTGTCATTTCGGCAAACGTCGTGGTACAGAATGTCATATAATAAACAATACAATATAGTCTTAAAGTAAAATAAAGCTAAAATACTATAGGAGTATTTTACAATACTATAGAACCATACATCTAGACACTTTATGGATCTCTTATACCCAAATCCTTACATAGTCGACCTGACATTTCAATAATACCTAACCAATAGCTGTTATCGAAAACTTAATCTCAATGGCACAAGAATACCACCAATAAACATGAAATGATCGCCTACGTTATTTATGGTTGAACCGGTGAACAATCAATGTTGATCAATGTGTTTGACACACTACAATGGTTGAGAGCTTTAGAGATTGAAGAATCTTCTTAAAACTCGCTGTAGATACTTAATACCTTAAAATACAACTACCATAGACATATAGATTGCATAACTTAAATCTTATGTTAATCTTATTAAAAGATAACCACCATACACATATTACAGACTGAGAAATGTCTAAGACTTAGATTGAGAGCCAAAGAAAGCAGAACAAAGATCTTTTGGATCTGGGAAATTCCAATCTTCATTAGAATGTACTTGACTTGAACCTTCCTGAGGAATAGGAATGGCCATACCTTCTATCATAGGATGGGAGCCTTCATCATGCTCAAGTAAATCAAGATTTATATCTTCCTGATCTAAGAAACTCCAATCTTCATCAACAAGTACTTGACTTGGACCTTCCTGATGAATAGGAATGGTCATACCTTCTATCGTGAGATGTGACCTTTCATCATATGCATGCCCAAGTAAACCAGGATTCATACTGCATGTAGCAGAACCAGACGGAAAAGATTGTTGCTGTGTATTGGTCCCTGATGAAGCTTCCTCCCTCTTCTGAACCTTTCTTTTCCTGTAAACAGCCTTAAAGGCAGCTTGTCTCAATCTCTTTGTGGTATCAGTTATCTCCGAACTGGAACCCTCGATTATTGCTCTTTTCTTGTTCTCAAGACCAAGTATTACGTCTGCTCCAATAGAACTATTATCTAAATCCTGTTGCATAATGTGATTCAGTCATTACAATCTCATGGTATTAAAATTTAAAAAAAAAACAATTCTTAACCTTAGTATGGTTAAGAAGAGTTTGTAAACTCTCAATTTGTCGTCGAGGCCAACTTTTGAAGCCTAACTCCCTACAACATTTCTTTAACCGAGTTATTCCAACATTTAGTTCCCTTGCAGCTTGTTCAATGGTCTTGTCAAAATGCATGGATATTGTTTCCTTACTCAACGCACGGTCAGAACCCATTTTTCTACGAAGTTCAATAGTTCTTGGAATCGAAGTTGAAGCAATTTCATTTTTGATCAATTGTGTATGATCCTGATCAACAACATTTTCATTGTTACCTATTATGAGTGCTTGATTTTCAAAACCAATTGTGAACCCAGAATTTCGATTTTTCAAATTCTCTAGGTTACTTTGGATCATTGGAAATTGATCCTGATATTGAAAGCCACCCACAAACTCAGGATTCGCTGGAGCGAACCCGATAGTGTCATTATGGATCAACTGTATTTGATCCTGATTTTGAATGTCAGTTAGAAACCACTGATTTGTTAGGTCTACTCCACTATGCAGTATGGGCACATTCATGCTTAGATGATTATCAGCAAAATCATCTACAAATGGATCTGTGAATAACATATGTTAGATAATTAAGCGAAACAAACATAAAGCTTAACAAAATGGCTTAACCTGGAAGTATATATTGAGATTGCCCAACAACGATGTCTTGATCTAAAGGCAGTGGATTTTCAGGGAGAATACCCATCCTAGGAAAAACTTCAGGATCATTTTGAAGCTGATCCAGTGGTAATATATCTGGAACACCTATACCTCACATAGTTTTAGAACAAAAACACTAGAGAAAGAAATAAGAAAATAAAGAGAGTTTAGGATAATATAATTACCCAACTCCAATGGAGATATCTGATTTAATAAGGAGGTACCCTCTTCCGTTAGGAAATTCCGCTCAGCGTTTGATAAGTTTTCCTTATGAGATCTGTTTTCCGTGCCTCGATTGGAAATCTAAGATTTTATAAGAATAAACTGGTAGTAAGAAAGAATGAGACTGAGACTGAAAAGATGTAGATATGAATGATGATACATATTTGTTTATATAAGCATCTTACAGCTGGAACTGAAAGGACTAGCCGCATTTTTATTACCAAAAACTCAATCATCTACAAATAGGTGCGACCTTTCGACTACCCTAAGTGCCATTTTTTTTCAACATTCACTGTTAAATTCCGATAATGACAGAATAACGAAAAGATTTAAAAAAAAATAATAAAAAAAATTCAATCATCTACAGTAGGTGCGACCTTTCGACTACCTTAATTGTCATTTTTTTTAACATTCACTGCTTAACTCCGGTAAAAACAGGAAAACGAAAAGACTCTTTATATATATATATATATATATATATATATATATATATATATATATATATATATATATATATATATATATATATATATATATATATATATATATATATATATATATATATATATATATATATATATATATATATATATCCTAAAAGCGAAAATAAGTCAAAGAACAGTTAATTAAATAATGTCATAATCTAATCCTAAATAATGAATTAGAACCTACTCACCTGGCGTATGTACAACTCATGGTCCACCTGTATCTTGCATATTTTATTCCTCCTATGCATATCAGCTATAAAATGACATTACATACGTGCATACATACATATATACATACATACATACACATACCTACATACATACACACATACATACATACATACACACATACGTTCATACATACATACATACATACATACATACATACATACATACATACATACATACATACATACATACATACACACACACATATATACATACATACATACATACATACATACATACGTGCATACATACATACATACATACATATACACATACATACATACATATACTTACATACATACATACATACATACGTGCATTCATACATATATACATACATACATACACATACCTACCTACATACATACATACATACATGCATACAGACATACATATATATATATATATATACATACATACACACATACATACATAGATACATACATACACACATCCATACAAAATCAAAGCAACCGAAAACTAGGGAACACCAAGTATGGACTGAATTTACCTAGGAACATAAGGAACAGGTGAAATAGAAATACCGACATCTCTTCTTAAACACTTGAGAATCTATTCAAAGTACTAAATTTCTGGACGAAATTCTTTCTAACGGGTAGATAATGTGACAACTGTCAAATTAGGTCAACGAAAGTCAACTCAAGTCAACCGAAACGTATGATAGGTCAATATATTGAAATATAAATTTCATAACATATACAATGTATTATTTGATATTATAATACTATGTACGCAAATTTAAAACAATTATACGAACAAACACTATTACGTTAGATATTTTTTAAAATAAAATAAAATAAAATTATTTTTCACGTAGTGAATAGTGAATAGTGAACAGTGACAGTGAATAGTAGCCGAATAGTGAATAGTGAACGGTAAAAATGTAAAACTCTCCGGAATATTACAAATTTTATATCGAAACGTAGATAAAATTACGATGGTTCCGAATATATATTTATAACCTTACCAAACATTATATATAAAAGGTTATGATAGAAAAACGATTAATTTAACTTGAAAGCGACGTCTGATTATTATATATATATATATATATATATATATATATATATATATATATATATATATATATATATATATATATATATATATATATATATATATATATATATATATATATATATAATTGATAGTCGGTAAATTCAAAAGAGATCAACCCGTGATTCGTTTATTATTATTATATATATATAGCGGGTCCCACTCCATTATTATCTAATTTTACATATTTTACCCTAAAGAATTCATATTTTCATTTATATGTATTCAATACGTATTGTTAAGTTTACCAACAATATTATATCATTTTATAAAACACAAAATATACCATTAAAACGGTATCGTCGATACGAACAACCTGACATCAAAATTTCATATTATGGGTATCAGTTTTATATTTAATATTTTCTTTTTCTTTAAAAAGAAATTATATTTACATTTAAACCCTATACTCTTATTAAAACTACAACTAATACCCTTTCGGTAATTCGTTAGAGATTTTTAGTTAAAAAGTTGATATTATTAAACTACGATTTTTGTAGATTACATTTTTATAAACAAAAATTATTTATCTTATATAAAAACTATTAAATCTATTTAAAGAGTGTTTAAGGGTATGTTTTGTCATAAACAAATTCTAAAAGCTATAATTATCAAATCTATGTATCTTGAGGGCCGCTATACGAAAATAAACATACTATAAATAGAAGCTCAACTTCTCTCATTTTTCTTCACAAATTCACCGGAACTTCTAGCTTCTTCTTTCTTTCTCCAATTGTTCTCCTTTTGGCTAAGAGCATCATCACTTCGTCGCACAAAACGTTGTTGTTTTGTGGTGATATTTCGCAGTGCTTCTCAAATACGATCGTTCTTATATCTAAACCGAATTTATGCTTCAAAGGTGAGTTCATACCCCTTCTTTTTACCATTATTCAAGTTTTTAGGGGAAGAATACAAGTTATATTATAAAAATGTCTATTTATGGAACATTTGCAACAATAGTAAACAAAATGCAAATTTGGTAAAACGTTATTATTATAACAATTCAATTATAATTTCAAAAATATAATATCGATTGATCTACTTACGAGAGCGGTGTCTAGGCCGATCAATTGGGCTAGGTTGTTGGATTTCCGAAAGGCTTATACGCTGAAAAGGTCCTGCCTCCCCATTTGATCTTCTACCTGGCCGTTCTTTATTTGATAGTCATGAAATATTATATTGGAATTAATAAAGAGTAAAACCAAATTATTACACTACTATTGTAGAAAATATCTTAAAATATGTTATTTATAATCATCTAAATAAGTTATTTCACATATATTCGTAAATATATGCTTTTTATGACAGAATACTAAAAATAAACTATTATAGGAATAATTTGTGGATACAAAGGTTACTAAGACGTTTTAAACAAGACAAATAATTATATAAAATATATAATTATTATACATTACTATATTGTGCAAACACAAGGGTTTTTCATATACAAATATTACGTAAACAAGTTGATATACATACATTTTTGTGAGACGGGTCTTCACAAGTGCTTATTTAAGCATGATATATAAGTCCTGCATTTATAACCAGAGTCTCGGTAAGAGAACGTGATAATTGTGTATAGATCTATACGGGATTGACAATCCCGCACCTGAACTGCTAGCTACAGTTAGACCGACGGGTCTAGGGTGACAAATGTCATAACATTCCGACGCCTGAAGAACGTCGCAGCAGGCCTACAAGGTCACAGTATGGTTATAGGACGTCTCACATGGGAAAACAATCAAAATGTTTACGTAGGATAAATAAACACTTCAAATAGTTTTATACTATAATACAACTTACGTTATACATTTTTAGTCTTTGGACCTTTTAAGACTACAACACATTTATAAGAAAATATTGGATTTTCTGAATTACGATACTATATTTTACAAGAAAATGGATTTCTCATACGAGTTTTATGGAATTAAAACTACAATTCAGTAATATACAAATAAAATACGATTTCACCTACGTAAAGGTTTTACAAAATTAGATCTACAACTAATCTACGAATAAACATGTATTCACAAAATTTTCATACAAGAATGATACTATTTTCAAATATAGAATACTTATACATTTTCAGTCTTTGGGTTTTTAAGATTACGACTTATTTATAAGAAAATATTGGATTTTCTGGTTTCAAACACTATCTCTTTACAAGGAAAAAGGATTATGAATTTTCTCATACAAAAATCTTATGAACTCACCAACGTAATGTTGACACTTTTTCAAACTACTTGTATTCTCAGGAAATTGATGAATCAGGTAACTACAAGTTTTGACGATGGTTCATTATGGCATCATACTATGTATTTAATATCATATTGTAATTGTATTTGGAACGTATTGTATTTTGAATCTTGTAACATTTACAATTATGTATATGATGGATGTGTTTGCTTTGATCACTATTGTACAAACGTTGTTATGATACTGTTCATGAAGTCATCCACCCTCAGACGATTCCGCCATCGTGGTTTGGGGGTATGACAGATGTTGATAGAATTCAGCACATTGCAGAGACAACTTCATCTTCGGATTGAACTGCCTTCAGGTTTGACTTTGAACGTACATTAGGTACAGGGCTTCAGCATAGGTCTTGATGTAACACCACGACACTTTTGTTAAGTATTTAAATGTTAATCATAGTGTATTTATGATTTAACATGGTGTTATAAGTGTTTGAAAGTTTATTCTAGTAAAAAGGGGTAAATTGGTCATTTTACCACAAAAGGGTAATTTGGTCATTTGACCATGTGAAGGACCAATTGTGTAAAAATATTGTTCATTGTGGTAAAAATATAAGAAATGAAAGTTTTATGTCATAAAACTTGATTATTGTGGCCAAAGTTCAAGAAATGGAACTTAAGGACCAAATTTGTAAATTTTGGAAGTATAAATAGAGAGGTTGACTCTCTTCTTTGACTGGCCATTTGTGCAGCAACGGGAAGGGTTTTTGAGAGCAAAAACCTGGAAATCTTTGAAGCTTGAAGCAAGGAATTGGAATCATAGCTTGGAATTGGTGATTCCTAAGTTAAACAAGGTTAGTAATTTGATTTTCTAGCCAAGTTCTTGAGGTATTCTTGATGGGTTTGATAGAAACTGAAATCTGCAAATTTCAGTTATGATATGTGGTTGAAAGTAGCTTAATACTTCCAATAAGTCATGCTAAAAGGACTTAATTCAAGAAAAATGGAAGTAGGTTGCTATTGTTGATGAATTGCGGTTTTGGCTCAAGAACCCTAATTTCTGCATTTGATTGATTGAGGTTGTTTCTTTGGATTAAAACCTTGTATTATTAAAGGGTTTTAGTCAGTAAACAAACCCCATACGATTAAGAACCGGAT
Source organism: Cichorium intybus (assembly GCA_023525715.1). NCBI lineage: Eukaryota > Viridiplantae > Streptophyta > Magnoliopsida > Asterales > Asteraceae > Cichorium > Cichorium intybus. The sequence goes on along the minus strand of CM042010.1, from coordinate 25,004,882 downwards.
TAAGGACTTAATAGGCCAAAACTGCGTGCTACAGTGCACAAATTGCGACTGATCAGGAGACTGCCCAGGCGCAGGGCGCAGTGCGCCCAGGATCAGGGCGGGGTGCGCCCAGGTGCAGTGCGCCTGATACCTGGCGCAGTGCGCCCACTAGACAGGGAGTCCAAAATGCTAACTTTTGTTTGGCTTGTCCGATTTACCTCAAACTTGAACCATAAGTCCCTAATGGTTTGAAAAGTCGGGGCAAATTACTAAATTGAGTTTTCGACTCCTCGGGGGCACTGTAGATCGATACGAATGCCCCGGTGAATAGTAAAACTTGTGACAAGATGATAAATGGAAAGTTTATCATCTAGGGATGGTTTATAGTTGCATAATATTGGACTCTTATGTGTTAGAGTCAATTGAAATGATTATTAACCTATTATCATTTGATATGAAATGGATAAATAGGTATGAGACAAAATGGTTGTGGTGCATGCAAAGGAAAGAAACAACCGGGATTTAAATGCAGCTAACATCCAGATGAGTAATCTCACTGACATGATTGAACTGTTACAGGTTGAAACGGCTTCGAGGGACGAAAATGACAAGTGTAAAGATATATGTAAAAGACAATACCAGATAAGCCGTGAGTCTGTTATAGACAAAAACGGAGCTGTGAGTCAGTAATGCGACAATATCAGATAAGCCGTGAGTCATTGTGATGACAAGAACGGAGCTGTGAGTCCACTTAAATAAGGCAATACCGGATAAGCCGTGAGTCATTACGATGACAAGAACGGAGCCGTGAGTCTAGGCAATAGCGGGTAAACCCGTGAGCCATAATTGATTGTGAAATAGACTGTTGATAGATGGTGCGGCCACTTGTGGCTATGATATTGGATGTTATATCCAACTGGTGCGGCCTATATGGCTATGACATTATTAGATGGAAATGGTGCAGCCTTATGGCTATGATTCCGGGTTGTTGAACCCAAACTGGTGCGGCCTTGGGCTTCAAAATAAATGATGAAACTGCTGGTGCGGCCTGCGGGCTATGATTTATACGCTGAAAATGCTTTGGTACGGCTTGTATAGCCATGACAAACGATGCGACTTATATAGTCCAGAAACATGATACAGTCTGATATGACTAAGAAACAGGGGACAGAAACGATAATTGAGAATTTAAATGTTTATTCTCTTTTATATACATATGGCCTTGATGGCAGACAGAATCGATATGATCGGTATGCAAATAACAGATTAGATGTGATAAAGTGATTTGATAATCACTTGGTATACGTTCCAGCCTGTAAGGCTATGAAGTAGGATGCGAAATCCTAAGAGATATATGATTAGCCGGTAAGGCTAGTGCTTTGGATTCGATATCCGAACAGATACATACTGTTAGTCGGAAGAGACTATGAAATGGAATTTGATTTGAAAAGATGATTAGAAAGATAATTGTCGTATATAGTGATTTATATATGAATGTATTTCTAATATGTGTTATTTGCAGATTTGATTACTCACTGAGCTTTATAGCTCACGATATTTGTTAAATGTCCCTGCAGGTTAGCATGATCCTGATAGGGGAAAAGATAGAGTCCGTGACTATGAAGTGGGACTCATAGATGCTGTCAGTAGCAGCCCGGCTTTAAAGGATATTTGGTATTTTATACTCTCCTTGATACACTTGTACCCGTTTTTATTAAAATATACCCCTTTTGTTATGGTTTTATGTAATGAAACCTTTATTATAAATGAAAATTTTTCAGGGGTGTATTTGTTTTAAAAGCCGGGTGTTACAAGTTGGTATCAGAGCCGTGGTTTAAGTGAACTAGGTGTCTATATAGTAGATTCCTGGACTTAAACCCTGAAATAGTAGACATGATATATAGTTAGGTGTATATAAGTTGTTATTATACATATATATCCTAACTGGTGCTGACTTCTAACGTATAAGAAGTATGAACAGCGAATCTTATTTGGAGGAATTTAGGGCGTGCAGCTTTAAGAAGTGAACCAGCCCTTTCTCAAGGCTCCATTGAACGAGGGGCAACGAGACAAGTAGCAGAAAATCCACATGATAAGCAATAGTAGCTGCTGTGGTCAGAAAAAGAAATTTGGGTGCTCACCCTGACTGATATTCAAGGTGAAAGAAAAGTAGCTGAGACTACAAGAAAAGCAGAAAAATGTTAGTGGACGCTTCAGGAGAAGTTACCACGAACTGGGTCCAACCTTAAAGGGAAGGGACAAAAATGGAAAAGGAGATGCGATGTAAGAAGTGCACGAAAAGCACTCGGACAATTATAGAGTTGAGACTCTACCGTCTAATGGTTAAAATTGTAGAAAACAGGAGCATATTGCTCGAGTTTGTTGTATAGAACGGAAGTGTTTCCAGCATGGAAATATAGATCACTTTCCTATGAAATACTCACATGCTAAATGTGGAGTAACGGGTGATGAACCCAGGAAAGAACGGGGAGAAAAGAACGAAGAATGAACGGTCAAAAAGGACCAATGGTACCTTGAGCATTCCAGCAGATTATGGAAGAAGCTCGTGAGGAGACTGATATGATCTCTGATAAAATTGTTTTGAATATAACCCCGTGTATGTTATATTTGATCCATGAAGCTATGCTTTGGATCGATGACTTGATGTCTTGTTTGAATTTTTCATCAATGATTATGGATGAAATTTTGGAACTGGCTATAGTAAATAGCAAATATGTTCAAGATATTGAACACCTGGAAGGTAGTCTGCCTAGGATTTACGGGACCATTTTTCCCTATAAATCTGGAGCCGATGCCTACCAATGAATTTGAAGAAATCGTGCATATGAATTGGTTAGCAATGAAAGATGCTAACATGAATTGTAGAAAAATGAACATTATGGTTCAAAAATCAGAAATGAAATGGATGAAAATCCATGATAAATAACCGTTGTTGAGAATACCGGTTATTTTCCTTTGCTTAAACTCGGAAAAGAGTTAGTAAAGGAATGATGTGGTAGTTGGCATACGTGGTATTGACCAAGTTAAATAAAGCAGTGATAGTAATGTACTACTTTAAATAGATTCTCGGATGTTTCTTTTGAAAAGAACTTCCAGGATTTCTGCCAGATTGGCGAGGAGAGTTTATGATAAAGCTGATTTTGGGAGCCATTCCTGCTATTTAGGCTCTGTACTGATTTGCATCTGTAGAGATGGCAGAGTTGGAAAACAACTAGAAGAAATTCTTGAATTAGGGTCTCTTATGGCCGAGTGTGTCATTGTGTGGAGCCCTATCTTGTTTGAAAATAAGAAAGACAATTTAATGCATATGTGCATTGACTAATGAGAATCTGATATTCTCGAAACCAGATCGAAAAGAGGTACATTTGTACCAGATATTGGAGTTAATTCACTGAGTTAAGTGATTTGTAAAATTCTCCAAGTATAAAAATTTGACTAAAAGAAGTTTCATATTCTTTGGGCATGTTAATAATGCCAAAGATGATAAAGTAGATACAGTGGAAATACTGATGTGATAAAACAGAAACCGCCTTGGAATTTGACTGAAATTAGTAATTTCCTTGGATTGGCAGGTTATTATAGGAGAGTTGTAGAAAACTGCTCCTTAATTGTTATTCCATTGATTAAAATGAATCCAGAACAGTAAAAAGTCTGAGTGGTAGAAAGACCACAGAGATCTGGTAAAGGTTTGGAATAAACCTTGTGCGAAATTCTGACGTTAGCGTTGATGCTAAGCGGATAAATTGGATTATAGGAATGCATTCGGATTTGACTGTGGATGCATGATGTTGCAGTAGCAACTATGATTTTGGACATTGAAGCTTTGGAGACACTATTTATATGGTGTAAAGCTTATTGTTTATATGGATCATAAAAGTTGGAAATACTTAGTTGATCAAAAAGAAGCTAAATATGAGATAATAAAGATAGATGGGTTACTTAAGGATTTCGGTTATGGAATCTTGTACCATCTCGGAAAGGCGGATGTGGCTATAGATGCCTTGAATTGAAAAGAGTAACCTTTGAAGGTTACATCCACATGTATGAATGTGACAAATTGATTACCTGAGTTGATTCGGGTAGCACAGGAAGAAGTGTGCAAGTATGGAAACATGAAAATCATCTTGAAAATATGTATTTTGTATTAGATATGCTGTATACCCGGAACAATACCAGACTGGATAGGTCGATAAAACCTATGTATTGGTGGCCGGGACAGAAGAAAGGTATTGAAAGATACATGAAAAGTATTTGACTTGTACGCAAAGTAAAGTCAAACTGTTAGAAGCATGCGAAGAAATTTACCCGTTGTTGGCCCCAGAAAAGAAAGGGGACAACATTGTTATAGACTTTGCAATAAAGTCTCTGCAAGTAGCGTAGATTGATGAACAAAATGAGCTGATGATGCAGACTTTAGAATATGTGCTTGAAAATATGCACAGCAGACCCTGGTGGAAGATGAGAAAATTTTCTATCTCTGATAGAATTTGCAAGATATAGCAGTTTACATGCTTGTAGTTGATGACTCATACGAAGAATGGTATGGAATACCGTGTTACCCTCCAATTTATTGGATTGAAGATGTAGTAAAGTCGTTGGCTAGATCCTAGTTTGTTGCACAAACTGAAGAGAATACCTGACGGGTACGAACGAATTTGAAGAATGAATAAGAATTTATAAAAGTGGTATGTAGATCACTAAGTAAAAACCTTTGAAATTCCAAATAAAGGAATATGGTGGTATGAAAAGTAATCCTTTGGAAAGGTAAAAAAAAATCTTGGGACGACAAGAAAGAAATTATGTAATGATAATTCCCAACAAATCCCCCATGATGAGATAAAGATAGATAAGTAGATATGGTACCCGGGACAATCGGAGGAATGATATGTGAATGGTGATATAACCACGAGATAAGAAGATTAAAATGGTTAAGTGCTTAGGCAGTACCATAAATGGTTCCATGTGATATGGGAAACCAATATTGTAACGAGATAGAAATACCCTCGCTCGTTTGTATGATTTCGGGGACGAAATCTTTTGAAGGAGGGGAGAATTTGTAACACCACGACACTTTTGTTAAGTATTAAAATGTTAATCATAGTGTATTTATGATTTAACATGGTGTTATAAGTGTTTGAAAGTTTATACTAGTAAAAAGGGGTAAATTGGTCATTTTACCACAAAAGGGTAATTTGGTCATTTGACCATGTGAAGGACCAATTGTGTAAAAATATTGTTCCTTGTGGTAAAAATATAAGAAATGAAAGTTTTATGTCATAAAACTTGATTATTGTGGCCAAAGTTCAAGAAATGGAACTTAAGGACCAAATTTGTAAATTTTGGAAGTATAAATAGAGAGGTTGACTCTCTTCTTTGACTGGCCATTTGTGCAGCAACGGGAAGGGTTTTTGAGAGCAAAAACCTGGAAATCTTTGAAGCTTGAAGCAAGGAATTGGAATCATAGCTTGGAATTGGTGATTCCTAAGTTAAACAAGGTTAGTAATTTGATTTTCTAGCCAAGTTCTTGAGGTATTCTTGATGGGTTTGATAGAAACTGAAATCTGCAAATTTCAATTATGATATGTGGTTGAAAGTAGCTTAATACTTCCAATAAGTCATGCTAAAAGGACTTAATTCAAGAAAAATGGAAGTAGGTTGCTATTGTTGATGAATTGCGGTTTTGGCTCAAGAACCCTAATTTCTGCATTTGATTGATTGAGGTTGTTTCTTTGGATTAAAACCTTGTATTATTAAAGGGTTTTAGTCAGTAAACAAACCCCATACGATTAAGAACTGGATTAAGGACTTAATAGGCCAAAACTGCATGCTACAGTGCACAAATCGCGACTGATCAGGAGACTGCCCAGGCGCAGGGCGTAGTGCGCCCAGGATCAGGGCGGGGTGCGCCCAGGTGCAGTGCGCCTGATACCTGGCGCAGTGCGCCCACTAGACAGGGAGTCCAAAATGCTAACTTTTGTTTGGCTTGTCCGATTTACCTCAAACTTGAACCATAAGTCCCTAATGGTTTGAAAAGTCGGGGCAAATTACTAAATTGAGTTTTCGACTCCTCGGGGGCACTGTAGATCGATACGAATGCCCCGGTGAATAGTAAAACTTGTGAAAAGATGATAAATGGAAAGTTTATCATCTAGGGATGGTTTATAGTTGCATAATATTGGACTCTTATGTGTTAGAGTCAATTGAAATGATTATTAACCTATTATCATTTGATATGAAATGGATAAATAGGTATGGGACAAAATGGTTGTGGTGCATGCAAAGGCAAGAAACAACCGAGATTTAAATGCAGCTAACATCCAGGTGAGTAATCTCACTGATATCATATATGATATATGATGATTGAACTGTTACAGGTTGAAACGGCTTCGAGGGACGAAAATGACAAGTGTAAAGATATATGTAAAAGACAATACCAGATAAGCCGTGAGTCTGTTATAGACAAAAACGGAGCTGTGAGTCAGTAATGCGACAATATCAGATAAGCTGTGAGTCATTGCGATGACAAGAACGGAGCTGTGAGTCCACTTAAATAAGGCAATACCGGATAAACCGTGAGTCATTGCAATGACAAGAACGGAGCCGTGAGTCTAGGCAATAGCTGGTAAACCCGTGAGCCATAATTGATTGTGAAATAGACTGTTGATAGATGGTGCGGCCACTTGTGGCTATGATATTGGATGTTATATCCAACCGGTGCGGCCTATATGGCTATGACATTATTAGATGGAAATGGTGCAGCCTTATGGCTATGATTCCGGGTTGTTGAACCCAAACTGGTGCGGCCTTGGGCTTCAAAATAAATGATGAAACTGCTGGTGCGGTATGATTTATACGCTGAAAATGCTTTGGTACGGCTTGTATAGCCATGACAAACGATGCGACTTATATAGTCCAGAAACATGATACAGTCTGATATGACTAAGAAACAGGGGACAGAAACGATAATTGAGAATTTAAATGTTTATTCTCTTTTATATACATATGGCCTTGATGGCAGACAGAATCGATATGATCGGTATGCAAATAACAGATTAGATGTGATAAAGTGATTTGATAATCACATGGTATACGTTCCAGCCTGTAAGGTTATGAAGTAGGATGCGAAATCCTAAGAGATATATGATTAGCCGGTAAGGCTAGTGCTTTGGATTCGATATCCGAACAGATACATACTGTTAGTCGGAAGAGACTATGAAATGGAATTTGATTTGAAAAGATGATTAGAAAGATAATTGTCGTATATAGTGATCTATATATGAATGTATTTCTAATATGTGTTATTTGCAGATTTGATTACTCACTGAGCTTTATAGCTCACGATATTTGTTAAATGTCCCTGCAGGTTAGCATGATCCTGATAGGGGAAAAGATAGAGTTCGTGACTATGAAGTGGGACTCATAGATGCTGTCAGTAGCAGCCCGGCTTTAAAGGAGATTTGGTATTTTATACTCTCCTTGATACACTTGTACCCGTTTTTATTAAAATATACCCCTTTTGTTATGGTTTTATGTAATGAAACCTTTATTATAAATGAAAAATTTTCAGGGGTGTATTTGTTTTAAAAGCCGGGTGTTACACTTGAATCAGCACATCTAGGTTTTGATTTGACTTTGACTAGAACTGGAGTCTGACTCTTCGTATCTTCTTCTTGATCACTTGAAGGTGCAAATATAGCAACGAACTGATTGAGAAGGAATTCAACGCAGCTTGTCGCATGGAATTATGCTTCACCTTTCTCTGGGGTTGAAATGATTGTATTGAAAACTTCAAACTTCACTTCTGGCTCCATCACTTGAAGGACTTCACTGGATTGTCTTCGACTATAACCAGTGTGTAACGATGACCAAAAATCCTGTGGGTTATGGAGTTACAAAACTCTCACCACAGTTGTTCAAGGATTCATCCTTGGCTCAGAATGAGACTTCTCGCAGTATTTGTGTGAACCCAGAGGAGTGCACTGCGATTGTTTGAGTATCGGTGAACTACTCATGGCCGTTTTGATTTAGGCCCCTACATATCCTTGATCAAAGATCTCAATACAGTTGACAAGTCAACTGTAACGCCCGGTTTTTCAACCTGGAATTTACAAGATAATATCACCGGGGATCGTCCCATGATCCAAGCCAAGCGTTACCTATCCTGCAAAACCACATAAAATGAAGGGGTAAGCTATAAAGCTTAGTGAGTAATCTAATCACAGTATGACCTATATGGTCACACATGTTACAGGATCACCATTCCTGCCAGCTTCACAGTTCTAACCGTCTCGTATTCCACACTGTGAAACTACCGTATTACCCGACGTCGCTCGCTATACATTATCACCCACTGATACTTACTATTAGACTGTCCCACACAGTCTTATCTTACATCGTCACGACTCACGTCTTTAGCTCCTGTCTCCTCTTTTATTTATTTTTTTGGTATTTAGTTTTCACGAATTCTTATACCGTTTCACGGTATACCCACTCACTTAACGGCTTTCTCATACAGGTATGGTCATAGTACATCTATGATTACCTCGTGTTTTATTAGTATATGGTAAATCATGCCGTCCCCTGACATGTATTATATATAATTACTTATTCACTCTGCTCAGTATCATCTTGTGATACTTTCGGGTGTATAACTCGAACTCATCCTCACAATAACATGACTGTTTCCCACCCAAGTATTATTATAATACTTTAATTATACTGCTTTGTATTTCCCTTCAATAATTCCAACATGATGCTCCATGATTTATCAAGTAAAGAACGGCCAGGTAGAAGATTAGTTGGGGTGGCAGGATCCTTTCAGCATTTTAGCCTTTCGGAAAATCCAACAACCAGATCCCAAGTAATCGGCCTAGACACCGTCCTCGTAAGTAAATCAATCTGCATTACTTTTAGAATTATGAATTATAGGAAATAGTTTATTACATCCCTCGTATTTTATAGTTTAACACATATAAACTATTAGGGAGATACGGTAGCGATTACTCACCTGAGGTTGGAGTTTTCTCGGAGTCCTGTCGCATTTCCCGTTCCGAACCGCTGACAGTTCCCGAGCACCTCGTTGTTAGCTACCGCTCGTTTCTCACCTCCCATCATCCTACCTCAACGTATTTTCCTTACCAGAACACTCCTCTATATCGTATATGTGTTTGGTGTTTGTTCTGCCTCAAAAATGAGGCTTATGCCTCGTATTTATAGGCCTCTGGACCTCCGTCGCGACGCGATCCTACCCCAGATCGCGTCCCGATCTCTGACGTAATCGCTGACCTCATCGCGCACTCGATCGACACCACCGACGGAGATCGCGTCGCGATCCCATACCCCGTCGCGTCGCAATCTACTAAATTTTTATCACTTAAAATAGACTCAATTTGCAAACTTTGTGCACTGGTTTGAGGTCAATCCGATTTTTATAGAATTAATTATGATTTTTCTAAGATCGGCATACAATGCTGATTTTTATATGAGATTGTAACTAATGTTTTTATTTTTGATCTGAAACATTATCCGGAACACGGGTGTTACATCAACAAGTTAACTTGGCTCTTGGCGAGATGTTTAATGATATCCAAACTCTGCAGAGTGTACCATCCTAGTGCCAATTTTGAATCAGGTAAAATTGTTGGGGTCTCACAGCTATTGTGGTTAACAACAACGATCACTGATCCAGAGTTTCAATGTTTCATCAATGTGAGGTAATATCCCATTGAATCATGAACATCTTGTTTAGAAGAATATATGGGTTCAAGAGTGGTATGAGCATGTAATATGTCTTGGCTATTAGACATACCCATCAGCTAGACTTTCGAATTGTCATCGGTGTAGCAGAGATCACTGACATAGAGTGTCGAAATATCATCACCACTTGGTTTAAAATGGTGAGTCGTCTATTTCTTGCAACAGAAAGTTAGAGGTGGTTGAGAATGGATTGGTGCGTGTGAATATTATGGTATGCAATCTAACCATCGGCACAGACTTTGTAACTCTCGACTTCGAGTGGTTTCTCTCAAAGTGTCTAGAAGTTAGTGTTACATAAGAAAAACCTTAGATAGGTTAAGAAGCGGTTGTCAGTGCTTCACACTCATTGATGTGTACCAATGACGATCACAAACACTTAAAAATTTCCTCAGTAGTGAGTAGTGTAAACTCGGTGTGTCGTCGGTAGGTAAGGAATGTCTTAGCAAGTCACGATAATAGCGAGTCACATTTTTGACATGATGATTTGATATGTATTCCTGATTGACATAGATCAGGAACATTGACGATCGTGTAAATATGAAAAATGCCAATATTTTTGTAGTTTTTTAATTTTCTGAAAGGAAATATATGAAAATTATAAGAAAATTATTTTTTTAATTTTTTAAAGTTTTGTAATTTTAACAAAAGACATAAAGGAAAAACATTTTTGTTTTTTTTAAGTTTTCTGAAAAGTAAAGACGTAAAAAGACATATTTTTGTATTTTTGAATTTTGTTTTTTTTAATTTTCCCCCTAAATTTGTGTATAGAGGAGAATGAACAAAAATGCACAAATTTAATTGAAAACAAAAGGAAAATATACAAAAATTGAACTATTAGTCATCAAAACGAATCAAATCAGTTTAGGACGAAGTTACCTTTTCAGTTTTCAACACGTCGTTAGTTACGAACCCCACGTGATCATTCCTTACTCCCTTTCCCGCAACGGACACAGACTCTCCAGTAATGATTTGAATGTTGTGCAACTGAGAGTTGTCTCCAATCATGTGCTTGGAACAGCTACTATCAACAGACCAAGATATGATGATATTCCTCCATAGCTGCTCCTGCACAGGATGCGGGATTAGTTGATTTTGGGAACCCAGTCCATCTTGAAACTGGGTTGATCGTTTCTATCCACACATTTCACACGCTCCCATGACATATCCTGTTTATCAGATAAGAGTGAAGAAATAGTAGGATTATGTAATGAACTGGAAATGAGGCCTTTTGGTACCCATAGGTAGTTTGGTTTGGATCTCTTGTTGTTTGACCAGATGGGTGTATCGTCAGTTGTCTTCGAAGCAGAGCTCCCCATTGATTTATGCTTCTTTTGCCAGTGAGGACTCGAGGATGATCCTTGAGATGAACTCGAATTTCCCGATTTAGATTTGATAGAGTCATCTTTCAAATCAGTCTTCTTGTCCTTGGGGGCCTGCTTCTTGGCCTTGGCTTCATTCCAATCACCGTCTCTTGATCGTGATCTTGAGGGCTTTCTTTTGGAAGACCTTCCCTTTGGCACATTCAGCCAGTGTTATGCGTAGAAGGGAATGTATGGGTGATAAGGACAATTCCCGGCGATGTGACCTGCAATCCCACAGTTGAAGCACGTTTGTCTTTTCATGTAAATGAGATTGTGACTTGGTCCTTGTTTGCCACAAGTGTAAGCACAATCACATTTTGTGGGACCTGGTCTTGGTCGACAGGGAATGTCACCCTCCTTCACAAACTTTTGTGGCTTGAATTTTCCAGAGGCCTAAACATTTGAGGTTATAGCTACATCATTACTTTTCTTTGAACAGCCAGCAGCTTCAGTGCCGTTGCCCACACGAGCATCAGAAGTGTTTGCAGATGGGATGTTAGAAGAACTCTTTTCAGAATGTATACTGAACAGAAGCATCAGTATTTTCTATCACAACCTTCTCAGCCTGACTGGACTTTTCAGGGATAAAAACATCGTATAAATCGAGGGATGGGGTACAATTGTAATTAAATGGGGGTGGAACACTTTTGTACCCAAGACCCTGATTTTCATCCCATTTGAGTTGAGACTCTATCATTGACTCAACTATCATGCTTGACCCTTCGAAGTTTTTGAAAACGGACTCTTTATCTTGAGCTATGGCTTTCAAAGAGTCACGCTCGGCAGTCAATTTGACAATGTCTTCGTTAGCTAATTTGAGAAGATAATTTTTAGTGCTGTAATCATCCTGTAATATTTTGAAATCGCTTATTTTAGCTTCCAGTTTTTCTTTTAGAGGTTTTATTTTCTTTTTAAGACCATAGTTGAGATTTTCGAGTTCAAATATTTCTTTAACAAGATTGTCGTTATGTTCGCAAAGTTTGGCAATAATATCAACACACGATTGAAAAGAACAAGCAGCTTCTGAAACGTCTTTTGTTGCCATTTTACAGGTTCTAGAGGACCGAGAAAGCCTTCAAATGCCAAAATGTAGATCGAAAAACCCAAAAAAAATTCTGGCGAAAAACCAAAATTTAACCCATCGAAATTTTTTACCCTCTAATTTGAGTGAAATTACTGTAGAAACCTGGATCGAAAAACCTTCAACCGAGAAACCTGGCCGAATAGCCTCAACCGAACAACCTGGCCGAACTTGGACCGAACAACAATCAAGCGAGAAACCTGGACGGAACCACCCTATAATGGACCGAATAACCTTCAGCTCAATCGAACAATTGGAAACCCTAAAAGCACCGAACATTTCTCAAGTGGGCCAACCGAACAACCCAATGTTGGATCGAAAAACACCAAAGGCTGACCGAACAATTCCCAAAAACCTAGATGCTACAGTGCCGCCGCCGAACAACCAGGGGAGCGTGACCGAACAATAAATTTTCAGATCTAGATCTCGTTCAAACAGCCACAAACACGCTTTTTTGGATCAAAAACACTATTTTGTATGATTTTTGCTTGAAGATCGCCAAGAACACGAAGAACACCAAGAACAAAAACATCCAAAACAGCCTAAATCCGTCCAAAAATGCTAAAATCTTCAAGATCCAAGCAAAAGTTTCGAAAGAATTGATACCAAAACACCAAAAAATTGGATTTTTAAGGCTCTGATACAAATTGTTAGTCCCAAACAACTCAAGATCTACTGGTATCAATCAATCACTCGATTGGTGCGGAATCCCAACGAGTATGAATCGAAACACACAAAGAAATTACTTCAAACCTTCAATGCACACTATATTGAATACAGTCTAGTACATAAGGTTTTTGGAGGTCGAATGACAAATTCTATATCTCTCTAAGCTCCTCTAATTTCAACCAACCCTTACAAATGACACAATAAAGGCTATTTATACCTAAAGCCTAAGACCTAAGCTCATCTACACCCAAGCTTAACGAAAAACTAAGGAGCCCACCGAGAAACCTCTGGTTTCTTGGTCATTAATACCGAGCAACCCAAGGTATTTCGGTCCAAACCGAAAAACTAATTCAGCTCCTAAATTATATATATTTTCTATTTTAGTCCCTATTAAATGCAAAGATTAAACCACTAAAATAATTCCTAACATGGTTGGTATATCACTAATGGGTTTCTAGTTTACCATATTTTCACTCTGTATTATTTCAATTGTAAAGTTACATATAAAGAAGTTAAGAAATCAACCAATTATTGCCACTGTTTGTTTTTCTACTAATTTTTTGTATTTAAAATATCATGTGACAATATAACGATTCCATCTAAATTTCATTATAACAATTCCATTTAGATATTATATTAAGTCATAAACCAAATAAATAAGTCAAACTCAAAACACAAAGAATATAGTAAAACTAATATATAAATCAAAACGTATCAAGTAACATTAAGTTTCAAAAAACATATTCATTCACCTTGCATCTTCATATTGTCGTCGTTATTTTTGTATCCACTCCGAGCTCTAATTAGATGTACCAACTTCTTCCAATTTTTTATAAAAAGTCAAATAATATAAACATTAAAAGGGTATATAAACCATTGGAATATTTATCGATAAACAATCTTCTTTATCAAATTGTTGTATTTTTTATTTCAATATTGTTCAAACTTGAGTATGTCACTTGTGCCACCTCAAAGCCAATATTGGGTGCAAATTAAAGTTCCAACAATCTTAGGAGTTAAAGAGCTCCTAAACGGATCCAAAACCCTCTTACTAGCGCTAAAAACCAATTTTGAAGCCACATTTGAGACGAGAATGACGAATTAATCTCTAGCCATCCAAGATAGAATCGGGTTTCTAAGACTATTCACTTTCCAATAATCTAAAATATCAAACTTTGTCGAATTGTCTTTGACACTTTCTTGCAAATAATTTTCTAACTCTCAAATTGATTCACCTATGTTTGTTTTTATATTTTATCTTAATTTATTTCTCAATGGAGGGTTTTGGTTCCATAACATCCAAAATTTGGTGTTTTCCCAAAATCAACAATGAAGTAGTAGACTCAATTGTAATAAACAAAGTAGTTAACTTTGATGTTACATATGAAAGGTTACAAACAAATAGAAAACAATAAAAATAAAGAAACTAGAAAAAAGAATATGAACAAAATGTAAAACGGAATGTTAAATACAAACTAAAACAACATGTACACATACTTAACGGTATAATTATGTTTTTCTGTTTCTTTCTAGTTTATACCTATCATGTGCTAGGTATAACAAACAATCAACAAGCAATTTTTTTGCTTTTGTTTGTGTTCACGAAGTCTTAACCTTCCTCTGGGAGAATATCCACTCAAAGTCTCAAACAACTAAACCAAGAATTTTAAGGAGCATGGGTAAAAAGAACTTTCTAAAGGTTATGAACTTCATTGTGCTGCGATAGAGGGTTTTACCGGAAAAGAACTCATCTAAAGGTTACGAACTTCCTTGTGCAATGGTGCTTAATCAGACAGAAAAGGCAATATGATGGACGGAGGTTCATAATCGATTGCTTATTGCGTTCTTCTTTAGACACCTAAAGAAAGAGAAAGACAGAGCAGAAGGTCTTTCCTTGTGCGGTGGAGGTGTATCGGACCATATTCTTTGTTGCGTACTTTTTTAGCCTTTTAGGTGTACATAGACTCAAGGGATGTAATGTAAACCGGGAGATTGTTCAATTCTTAATCGGGTATATGCGAATTTTTAAAACCCTATCTTATACCAAAACTGAAGTAACATCGATTATACCCGACACCGATTAACCCTAACCAATTTACCTGAATCGTTGACGGGTGATTTATTCGTATTTATTAATTTTCTTCACTAATATACATGCTAATGACTATAATTTAGGAAACACTTAAATGTAATTAATAATAATACACCTACGGATTTTCACATTCTAAATATATGATATATTCAAAGATCAATATACATTCTGAATATAAACTAGGAATAAAACTAATGTTTTGAAAACCGGACCGGACGTCGAACCGGCCGTGTTACTGGTTCGATAGTTCAATCGGTTCGACCGGTTCAACCGTTCCTAAAAACCGGATGACGTCATATATATATATATATATATATATATATATATATATATATATATATATATATATATATATATATATATATATATATATATATATATATATATATATATATATATATATATATATAGAGAGAGAGAGAGAGAGAGAGTTAGGTTCTTTTGAGAACTCAAAAAACCATGAGATCTTGAGAACTCAATCTAGGCCATAAGATTAAAAAATTGAAAGGCTAGGATTGGTAATGGTAGTTTCGTAATTAATATTAAATCTAATGGCATACTTGACTTTTTGAATAAGCGGTTAGGGATAGTTTGGGAAATAAGAAAAACTCTAATGAGACGAAATAGGAAAATCCGTAATTCACTCAAAACTTCCCTGTGAAATAGGAAACTCCTAATCCGATCATATCACTCGTTTTCTCTCTTAGGTCGTCTTCCTCACCCGGGTCCCTACTGTCTACAAATCAAAACACGATCACAATTGAAATTTTTGGGGGAATCTTATCGATCAGAGATTCGTCGCCGGAACCGATGATGATGTTGTCGAGGTATTGAAATTACAACACGCTTCCTCTGTCGGTCTCTCTTTCTCTCCCGATCTCCCATCTTCTTATCAAGCCGCCGGAGATCCATCTTACCCGATCGCAGACGATCCCACGCTAGGGTTCTTCACAAAGATAACGGCCGAAGATCGGAGGCGGACGATGTCGGACCTGCAAACCTCCGCCGTCACCTCTCCTCCAAATGGCGTTGCTGGGAAATTCAGGTATGTTCTAATCTAAAATGCTCGTTATTCTCAGCTACGTCCATAAAGCTGATTCAGAACTCTCATCGCATCAAAAAAAAATATCTTCAAGGTACATGAATGGCATTGCTGGGAAATTCAGGTATGTTACGATTGTTAGGTTGGTGAAGTTTTTTGTCAAAGTTTGGTGAGTCAAACATTTGAAAATCAAAAGAAAAAAGGGGCTGGCTACTCACCTTTGTTGAAATATTGATCTCCTTTGATAATATATATAGAGGATAGTTAAAGGGTTATGATGTACCACACAACACAAAAAAAACAGATCAATAAAACTCCTAGTTACCTGGTGGACGTAGGTCAGATTAGACCGAACCACGTTAAATTCTTGTGTTCGTAATTTGTAAGCTGAGTGTGTGAGTTTAGTGTTCGTATGTTAAGTGTCTCGATCCTAACAAGTGGTATCAGAGCCTTGGTTTAGCTCGAGAGGGTGATTTTCTGTTTTTGGGTCGAATTTTTTGAGCGTCGGAAGACCTCCAAATCACCGGATAAAGTTAGTCAACACTCGCCGGAAAGTTGGCCGGAATAACCAGTTCGCCGGAGAAGACGACACTGTAGCACCGGAGTTTCGCCGGAGAAGACGATACTGTAGCGGTACTGTAGCATTTGCAAAAAAGGTCCCTGAGGTTCCAGAAGTTGCGAAACAGGTCCCTTACGTTCCAGAATTTGCAAAACAGGTCCCTGAAGTACCAGAATTTGCAAAACAGGTCCCTGAACTTCCAGAATTTGCAAAACAGGTCCCTGAGGTTCCAGAAGTTGCAAAACAGGTCCTTGAAGTTCCAGAATTTGCAAAAGAGGTCCCTGAAGTACCGGAATTTGCAAAACAGGTCCCTAAGGTTCAAGAAGTTGCAAAACAGGTCCCTGAAGTTCCAGAATTTGCAAAACAGGTCCCTGAAGTACCAGAATTTGCAAAACAGGTCCCTGAAGTTCTAGAATTTGCGAAACAGGTCCCTGAGGTTCCAGAATTTGCATAACAGGTCCCTTAAGTCCAGAAAATTGCAAAACAGGTCCCTAAAGTTTCAAAAAATTGCAGTTTAGCCCCTGAACTTTCAGAAAATTGAAGTTTATCCCTGAACTTTCAGAAAGTTGCAGTTGAGCCCCTAAACTTTCAGAAAAGTACAGTTTAGCCCCTGAGCTTCAGAAAAATTGCATTTTTTCAGCCTTAATTTCTGAAAAAAGTGCAATTTGTCCGTTAAAATGGCAGAAAGCAGTAAGATTCAGATTGAGAAGTTTGATGGGAAGGACTTTGGTTGGTGGAAGATGCAAATTGAAGATTTGCTCGTCCAGAAAGATTTGGACGCTGTTTTAGGTGAAAAACCGGAGGCGATGACACAGGCACAGTGGGAGACTTTGGATAAGAAGGCCAAGGCATTTATTAGACTAGTGTTGTCAAAGGATGTTGCCTTCAACATCTTGAAGGAGACCTCGACAAAAGGAATCATAGAGGCATTTTTTAATATGTACGAGAAGCCGTCGGCAGCAAATAAAGTCTTCCTGATTCGGGAACTAGTCAACACGAGGATGAGGGAATGAAGCTGAGTTACAGTGCACATCAACAATTTAAACTCGATTTTATCCAGACTTGCGTCAGTGGGAATAAAGTTCGAGGATGAAGTTCAAGCTTTATTACTGTTATCATCATTACCTGACAGTTAGTCCGGAACAGTTACAGCCGTTACTAGTTCCGCAGGATCAAAAGGGCTCACTTTTGAGGGAATTCGGGATTTAATTCTAGGCGAAGACATCAGAAGAAGAAATTTCGAGGAATCATCAAGTGAACAATTGAATGCGGTCAGAGGTAGAAAAAATAACAGAGGTAGTGGGAGCAGGAACAGGAGAAGGAGTCAGTCGAGAACTCGAAATGATGTGACTTGTTGGAACTGTAAAGAGGTTGGATATTTCAGGAATCAATGTCCAAAAGACAAGAAAGAAGTTAACGTTGCCGTAGACCATTCAGATGATGATGTTTTGATATGTAGTGTGGAGAGCAATGTGGATTCCTGGGTTATGGATTCGGGTGCTTCATTTCACGCTACCCACAGCCGTGAAGCACTGCGGAATCTGAAAGAATGAGATTTTGGTAAGGTAAGACTGGCAAACGATGAGGTTCTTGATGTGACGAGCATAGGTGACTTAGATATGAAGACTCCAGTCGGTCCATGGACTTTGAAGGACGTCCGAGTAATTCCAAGTCTGAAGAAACAGTTGATTTCTGTTGGGCAGTTGGATGAACAAGGGCATGAGGTTAAGTTCAGGAATGGACAGTGGAAGGTAGTCGAAGGAAATCTTGTGATAGCTCGTGGACATAAGAGGGGTTCATTATATATGGTCAGTTTACCGTCTGAGGGAGTAACCGTCCCAGTTCAGAAGAAGACCAAAGTCCGGTTCATAGAGTCTCGTGGACAGAAGAAGGTTTGCTTTGTAGATGGCAAACCCAGAGTCACAGGTCAGATTCAGGTTGAACGTGTTTGGAACGGTTTAGAAAAACCAGTCAAGGGCATTCATAGCAGTGGGAGCAAGGGTTGTGTCTCAGCTAGAATACCCAGAACATAGTGGGTTAAGAAAACCAGTATTCCATCTGTAAAATTCTCTCCAGATTATCTGCTAAACATGGAGAGTGTCGTTTGTTCTTAGGATGTTCCAGGATCGGGCAGTTCATTCCGGTAGGAGCCGGTGGAGACAGAGAACAGGTCAGTGGTAGACTTAGCCATGACTAATGTGTTGGAGCTAACGGAAGCTTCAACTAGCCTTCAGGTAAATTGAAGAGAAGGCAGGGTAACTAGGAAAGAGCTAAGATCAAAAGTGTTTTTTGGAATGCACAGTTGAAGCACAGGTGAAAATTGTTCCGTGGCTTCAAGTGAGAGATTGAAGAATTGTTGCAACAATTGGACGGTAGCGAAAGACTACGTTGTTCAAAAATATTCAAGTGAGAGATTGTTAGGTTGGTGAAGTTTTTTGTCAAAGTTTGGTGAGTCAAACATTTGAAAATCAAAAGAAAAAAGGGGCTGGCTACTCACCTTTGTTGAAATATTGATCTCCTTTGATAGTATATATAGAGGATAGTTAAAGGGTTATGATGTACCACACAACACAAAAAACACAGAGCAATAAAACTCCTAGTTACCTGGTGGACGTAGGTCAGATTAGACCGAACCACGTTAAATTCTTGTGTTCGTAATTTGTAAGCTGAGTGTGTGAGTTTAGTGTTCGTATGCTAAGTGTCTCGATCCTAACAACGATCTTCCATTTTTTGGTGTTTTTCCTATGCATTTGGTCGTAATTATATAGAGTTTCATGCATCTTTCCTCTGGTATGGTTAAGTTTTTAGAGTACTTTAATTGGATTCTGTTATTGGGTTTTCTTCTATAAAAGTTGAAACTAAAGAACGATGTTGAAAGCAAGTTTGATTCATGCTTATTTGGTAAATTAGGCTTTTGGTTACGTGTGACAATATGAGTTTTACATGTTTGATGTTATCATCATCTTTGCAAATTCATCAGTTGGCCCTCAAGTTTCTAGATTGCTAACACATAATGAATAATTGATTGATACAGTAATGAGTATGAAAGGTTTATGGTGATTGGTTGCAAGTCAAAAACCAGTGGTGATCTAGATTCGTTTAATGGAATCTTTTCTCAATCAGATTTGCAAATAATGCAATCCAAAAAGTTCCCGTTAATTCATTATCTCCATGTGTGTATTGTTTACTTTCATTAATATTTGTAGCTTTAGTTTTATATACTCCATCTTCTGGTGTGCAGGGTAAAACAAGATAAGTAGTTCCAACACCATATCATACTAATGACATTAATTTTTACTATTATTCTTTTACAGAAACGTTAACTGTTTTTACTTAAAATTTTCCTTAGATTCATGGATACTTGGATTAGGAAGCATGGGAAAAATGGTTTTTTCTTGCTCTAAATTAAAAAATCGAAAAGATAAGTTTGATTTCATTCACGGTTTGTGATATACAACTTTGTGCATATATATTATTAAATGCATATGTACATATGTATAAATGCACATATGTACACATGCACATATGAGCACATATACACATGCATATATGTGCATATGTGCAGATACACACATTTGCATATATGCATACGTATGTATATATATGCATATACGTATATGCATACATGCATGTGTATCTGTTCATAAATATGTTTGTGCATATATGCATATATATTCTGTATGTACATATATGCATATATATATGTGTATAAATTTATATATTTTCACAAGTATATGTGCATATCTGCATATGTGCTAAATGTGAATAGATGTGCTAAATGTATATGTACATATTCATATAAATGTAGCAATTAAACTTTTATACACTGCTATAATTGGGTCAACTTTTCAAAATATAATCTCATAATAAGAAAAAACGTGTGCATATGTGTGCATATGTGCATAGGTGTTTATATGCATTTAAATGTGTATGTGCACATATGCATATATGCCTATATATATGATAAAATAGATGTACATTTGTTCATATGTGTATATGCATGTATGTATTAATTTTAATGATTTTGAATATACATGTATATTAATTTTTATTAATGTTATTGCAGATTTTGGAGAAGTTATCGAGCAAATTGAAGAAATGAAAATTGAAAATTTTAGGAATGAAGACATCATGAATTTTCGTTGTATTTTTTATATTTTTTGTATGTAATGTTCATTATTTTCCGTTGTACTTTTTAAATTTTATGTATCTATCGTTAAAAACAGTTGCTTATTATTGTTTATAATAAAATGCGTTATTTATTTTTTACATTTAGATATTAAAAATACGAATACATATATATGAATTGTGAATATATGAATTGTGAAAATATGCATATATGCATCTGCGAGTATGCATATATGCATCTGCGAGTATGCATATATGCATATGCGAGTATGCATATATACACATGCAAATACACTAATATGTTTTTTTTTTAATTTCAAAATTTTGTTTTTTTAAAAAAAATTCATAATTTTTATGTTTTTTTCAAATTTCAAAAATTATCATATTTAAAAAAACGAAAATTATTAAGTTTTTTAAATTTGAAATTTGAATTTGATTCTTATTTTTAGGAATTGATATTCTGTTGCCAAAAATAAAAAAAATCAAAATTAAATTAGATTTATAAAATGACGATCAAGCACTTTTTGATTTGGATAAGAATCTAGTGGATGACATTGAGTTCTCAAGATCTCATGAATATTTGAGTTCTTAAAAGAACCTAACCCTATATATATATATATATATATATATATATATATATATATATATATATATATATATATATATATATATATATATATATATATATATATATATATATATACATATTATATATATATATATATATATATATATATATATATATATATATATATATATATATATATATATATATATATATATATATATATGAAGGTTCAAATGAGAACATTTTCAATAATTATTAAAATTGAGAACATGAGAACAAATATAAGCCACACAATTTTATAAGAGGCCTCATCCGCCCCCTTCCACCGCAACCACCACCAAACTTTTACGCCTCCACTACCGCTCCACCCCACCCACAAGCACCCACCCTACCCACTCCCGCTCCACCTCACCCACCCCACCCTACCCCTAGCCACCCTACCCTACCCCCTCCCCCGCCCAGCAAAAAAATTATTTTTTTACCAACCACTCCGGCTCCACCCCACCCACTAACACCCACCCTACCCTACCCACCCCATGCCACCCCTACCCTACCACACCCTCCCCGCCCACCAACAAAACTTTTAATTTTTTTTACCACCCAATTCCGCTATATCTCACCCACCAGCACCCACCCTACCATACCCACCTCATCACACCCTACCATACCCTACCCTGCCAACCACAAAAAATATTTTTTTTTACCATCCACACCTGCTCCACCCCACCCACCAGCACCCACCCTACCCCTACCCACCCCACCCCACCCTACCCACCTACCCTGCCTACCAAAAAAATTAAATTTTTTTTACCACCCACTCTCGCTCCACCCCACCCTCCAGCATCCACCCTACCCCACCCCACCCCCCACCCACCAATTTTTTTTATTTTTTTCACACTCCCGCTCCACCCCTCTCTCCAACACCCACCCTACCCCACCCCACCGTACCATACCCACCCCGTCCACCAAAAAAAATTAATATTTTTACCACCTACTCCCGCTCCACCCATCCACCAGCACCCACCCTACCCTACCCACCCCACGTCACCTTACCCTACCCCATCCACCAAAAAAATTTACTTTTTTACCACCCAATCTCGCTCCACCCCACCCACCAGCACCCACCATACCCTACCCACCCCACCCCACCTTACCCACCCACCTCGCCCCACCACAAAAAAATTAATTTTTTTACCACCAACTCCCGCTCCACCCAACCCATCAGCACCCACCCTACCATACCCACCCCACCAATTTTTTGTATCTCAGTCACGCTCCACCCCACCAACCAACACCCACCCAACCTACCCACTCCACCCCGTACCCTACCCCTACTACCCCTATTTCTACTGTACCATCACCCCGCCCACCAAATTTTTTTTAATTTTTTACCACTCACTCCCGATCCACCCGACCCGACCAACCAGCACCCCACCATACCTTATCCCTACCACAATGTTTAATCATATGTGATCAACAATGTTTAATCACATATGATTAAATACATATAATAAGGTTTATCGCTTAATCATATGTGATTAACAATGTTTAATCACATGTGATTAAATACATATAATAAGAAAATTCACATGTGAAAAACAAGTTTTAATCACATATGAATAATAGAGTTTATCGCCTGTGAATAGGTTAATCATATGTGATTAACAATGTTTAATCACATGTGATTAAATACATATAATAAGAAAATTCACATGTGAAAAACAGGTTTTAATCACATGTGAATAATAGGGTTTATCGCCTATGAATATGTTAATCATATGTGATTAACAATGTTTAATCACATGTGATTAAATTCATATAACAAGAAAATTCACATGTGAAAAACAGGCTTTAATCACATGTGAATAATAGGGTTTATCGCCTGTGAATAGGTTAATCATATGTGATTAACAATGTTTAATCACATGTGATTAAATACATATAATAAGAAATTTTATGTACATATTTGTATATACATAACACGCTTTAATCACATGTGATTATGCGAATACCAAGTTTTAATCACATGTGATTGTAAAAAAAAACACTTATCACATGTGATTGAAGAAATTATGGTTAAGACATTTCATCGAACAACTTATGTGCATCCTTTTTCTTCAGCTTATTTACATATGAATAACATGTTTTAATCATATATGATTTGTCACTTAACTTTCATGTTAATATGTCACTTCCTGATTTCCTTGGTTTACTGTCAACAATTATTAGTGATTTGTCATTTAACTTTCATTTAGACATTTCAACAAACACCTACTAGGCATTACAATAAGCACAAACTATGAGATAACTAATTAGACATTTCAACAAAAAAATAAATGATAAATCAACAAGAAAATTACAACCAATATCAGTATTTGTTGCAACCACAGATTACAGAAAAATCATAACCATAAATTGTAGAAAACTAGAATCGGGAATTTCAAAAAAATCAAACTCATCTCCGACAATTTGGTCGGCGGTTTGAACAGCAAAATGAACCGACGACGGTGAGGAGAGGAGACCTTACCGTCGCAAGCAGGGAGCAGCAGCAACAAGGAGAAGGACGACCGGAAAAGGCGACATCAGGCGACGGGAATGTGAGCAGTCGATGTCGACGGAGATGTGAGAAGGAAGCAGAGGCGACGGTGAAGAGAGTCCGCGGGGAAGTAGCTCCGGCAGCAGGAAGATGTAGATTGCCGGCGAAGGAGAGGGACAGGGGAAGCAATCGACGTGAACGTCTTTTTTGGCGGTGGTTGCAGTAAAGGGGCCTCTTTTAAAATTACGTGGTCCAGATTTGTTCTCATGTTCTCAGCTTAAAAATTGTTCTCATTTTAACCTCCCCTTATATATATATATATATACATATATATATATATATATATATATATATACTACATTAAAAAGGAAAAATGGTTTTTAAAAATAGAAACTCTTAAAATTAAGAGATCCAAATAAATATACACAAAATACAAGTTCTAAAATGCATTAAAACTCTTAATCCGGTGTTCTAAACTTCTAATAGACCTGATACTATTTCAATAAAAGATAAAACAAACCCCGATAATCGACTAGCTCCGTCATTTGCTCTAACTAATTTTGACCCTGTATCATTTGAATTTACGATATCTCTCTCTCTCTCAATCCATTAAAACTCGCATCGGCCACCACTTTCACAGCCACCACTCAGAAGATCCCACCACCGCGAAACCATCGCACATCTCTACCCACTGCAGATCTCTCACCCTTGCACGAACAAGCATCGGCATCGCTCCCTTCTCTAACATCGATTGCAGATCCGAAAACAACCACCACCATCGCTCTTACCTACATCGCACCTGTCACCACCGACCGCAAAATAAACGAGCATAAACCACCAGAAAATCAAATTCCATTAACCCTAGCTGCAACGTCACCTCCATCATCCCTAGCTTTCTGCACCAACAGTGCACCGACACCATTATCGACCGTCGTTTTCAGCACCAACATTGCACCACCACCACCATCTCAGTGTCGATTCGATTTTCAGGATCTGGATGTACTCGGTCTCGATTTTTCAGTAATTGGTTCTTCATTTTCTCCTTTTCTGTTTCAGGTTTTAACTGCAATTGATTCAGGATTTCAAGAATTCGACCATTTCAAGTATTCGATGATGTGAAAAGGGAGATGATTTAAAACCCGGTAGAAAAATACGTCGACCTAACACAGGGTATTCTCCATTTTTATTGTTTTTGATATCACGCTTTTGATTTCCCCTCTCACATACTCTCTGTATCTATTTTGTTTTTTTTAACATCGAATCTGTTGAGTTTTTCGTTTAGCAGGTTTCATTTTTCCAGACGAATGAACTTTTATATTAATGAAAAAGACGATGGGAGACGCAGATATACTTTCTTCTTGATTTAATGATGCACACTTTTCTTTGCGTATGATTTAGGTATGCTTTATGGTTAGGTATCCAACATCATATGCTCTATTTCTCTCTATTGTTCCTGATTGACCCACACTATCGTCTTTATCTTACTCTGTTTGACCCAAAAATTCCTATATATTTTTTTTTTTCAGGAAATACAGTAGATAGGGGCTGATTTTCTAGAAATAGTCTCTCTACGTTTGGTTTCTCAATGGTAAATGCACAGGTAATGGAGCTGAGACACACTGTTTAGACCCTCTCAATGGATTCTTGCATTTAACCCTTTTACAAATAACAAAACTACCTCTTGCTTTTTTTATTAATAGAATATTAATTTACAGAATTGTGCAGGTGGGGGTCATCCTTGGAAACCTGTTTGGTGATTGTAAAAACAGATAACACTCACCCATTTCTCGATTCTTTTCTTTCTCCAAAATGTTTATGGCTCATAAAAAATCATTAATGTATTTAAATATCCCTCAAATCTCCCTCTTTAATGTGCAGGCTATCATTGTCTCATGTTGTGGGTGCTTCCATGGTTGTACAATGGCTGAAATATAAAGTGGGTTAGCACGAACTGGAGTCCTGGAAGAATGCTGGCATGCGATTGGGAAACTGTGCAACCTGATGTTGTTGTAAGTTCTTTGTCATTCCAATTTGTATGTCAAACATGGTTTACATAGGTTTTCCGATTTAATCTTGTAACAATCATTCTCAAACTATATATTTATTTAGATACCAGGGAAAGCATTACGCGGTGGAATGATACCATAAGTACATGTCTTGAAGACAAAGATGTGATGTTTTGCATACAACCAGGTGAGCACATTCGAACCCGTTTAAAATTTAGATCATGCATAAATTTTAAGTTACAGATTGATATATAGATCTACAGTAAATTATAGTTTTGGTTACCGAGTATAGCCAGTTTTTGCAAATTTGGTCCGTATTTTTAAGTTTCCTATTGATTTTGGTCCATATGTTATATAGGATCAAATAGAAAAAATAGTATTACCACAGGGACTGAATTTGCAAAATTCTATTTTTACCTGTGTTAGTGGTTAAATTTACCATTTTTGCGATGGTATAAACCTTAACTGAAAGTAAGAAAATTACAAAATGGGGCCATGTGGTATATTGGTTTTTTTAGCTTCAGTTGAAGCACAAAATGGACATTTTAGAAAAAGTTAACACCAATGTAGACCAAATTTGAAAGAGAACTTTTTAGGACCAAAATTGCAATAACCAGTAACTAAAAATGTAATTTACTTGGATTCCATGATTTTAACAAAAATTTTCTTATTTTTTTTAAGATTTATTTAAGCGAAAGCACGATTTTATTTTAATTATTTATGATATGATTTTAAAATATTGTTGGTTGTGATTTTATTTGTATTTAATTATTTCATTTTAAATAAATTGTTGTGATTTTAAAATGGTTATTTTGGGTATGATTTTAAAGGGATTATTTTTGGTTTGGGGTATCAGGTACTCTGGTTTACACTCTTGGGTTGAAATGGTGGTGTTATGGTTGTAGCATGTACTCTGGTGTGATGGTTTGCACTCAGGTATATTCTTTTTCTTCAAGGTTCCTTTCGGTTCTTGATTTTTCAGTCCAATGTACATTCTTCTTGAGTTCAATCTTAAAGAAAAGGTAAGATGTCCCACGCTATGAGAATTTAGAAGTGGGATGTGTAAGAAATTAGATTGAAAGTAAGATGTTGTAATAAAAAGAAATTGGAAACCGGGTCCTGTAATATAAATTGGTTTTTCCTTGTGTTTTGTTTTTGGCTGCTGCATAAGGATGCTCAAAAGTTTATTGCCAGTTTTAGTTTTAATTGTTTTTTTATTGTCATATTCATCACCAACCAATTTTATTTAGATTTGCTGTATTTATTGATATTCGTGATATATTGTGGTTTGAGGGGCAATACAGGTGTGATAATTGCCTTTTAACTATCCAGGTGTAATATTGAATTGCTTATCATGTAAAAGTTCTAATTTCTTAAAGGCTGAAATTCTAATTGTTTAAAAGAATATACCAAAACTCACGAAAAATACATTTCATCTTAATTAAAGTCGTAAAATTGAAAAATAAAATTTGTCACATTTGTGATAATATTATTAGAATAGTGGTAATTTTGTTCAAGGTTTTTAATAGACTCTTTTATTGCCACCGATAACCTGCATCATTTCATATAAATAAACATTCTATTATATACAAAGTGTTTATTTTAAATAAAGTATTCAATTTGTTCACCACTCAACTAAGATTAAAACGATGAAAAATGGCTAAAAGTTTACAATAATTAGTACTTTTGTATTAATGTTCTTTTTTAATTTTGGGACACAGGTCATTAAGACATTTTATCGTTCGTCAAAATGTGTTTTTTGAAATATGTTTTTTAAAATATGACATATTTTTGTATAGAAGTAATAGCCGGAATAAAACAACTCACTAAAAGAAAATTATTCTAAGCACACAAAATAATTGTTTTATCATAATATTCAACCTACAACAACATATATGTATTTTTAATATAAAGTAACAACTTACTTGTATATTTATCCGAGAACAAAGCGTATGTTTATTTCTAACAAAATAATGAACTTTTATATTTAATTTAGAATTACAACGTATTCTTTGTTTACTTCAAATCAACATCATTTGATCTTTTACCTAATTTGATTTTTTGCCTGAAACTGCCGAAATAAATCTAACATCCATCAAAAACTATTCGTCGTAAAAACTATTTGCCACGCTCGTATTGTGCTGGTACATCACTAGGAAACCGGCCTCCATGACCGCATTGCACGGTACCTGAAATGTATGTCTTATTATAACATTATAATGATGTTATATGCAATATAGTAAATTTCGGAAAAAGACACTAATTGCTTAAACGAAACTATATGACGATAAGAAACTATTTATCGAAAGTCACTATTCCACGTTTGACGAAAGAAAACTAATCACTGTCAGGAAAACTATTTTCACGTAAATGAAATTAATCGCCGCCCGTTGCATTGCGCGGGTACACACCTAGTGTATATATATATATATATATATATATATATATATATATATATATATATATATATATATATATATATATATATATATATATATATTAAACATAACATCTCATATTATATTAGAAAATAAAATCAACAAGCAGGCCACAAAAAAGAAAGAAAGAAGAGGATTCCACGTGATTTTTTTCATTTGATTATATAAAGTTGTCATCTCCTTGTTAAAAAATCTGTAATGCAAATGATTCTAAGTTGTTTTTTTCTATTATAAAATATAAAGCAATCCCACATCGGAAGTGGGATGAAAAACCCCTTAACATTTGCATTATAAAATAGAAGAAGCTTTCAATACTACCCAGCACTCAATGTCGCGTGCTGCTAATGACTGGGCTTTAAATTTCGAGGCCCACGAATTGAATACGTAGCAGTTCAACTCTTTTTATGGCTTTGGATTGTTAAAAATCCGGTTTTCAGCGGATCAACCGTGCCGGTTTTCAGCGGTTTTCAACAAACCGTCCGGTTTTGTCCGGTTCACTTTTAGCGGTTTTTTTAAGTTATAAAATCGGATTCCTTACCGGTTCCCGGTTTAACCGGTTCAACCAGCTGGTCCGGTCCGGTTTTCAAAACAGTGAATAAAACCTATTAAACTTACCAACTTGGATCATCCTGGGTATATTTATCCGAATTAAAGGGAGTTGATTTATCCACGGGAACTTTTAATCCATCGGCTGAAGTTTATTTACATTTTCAATTTTACCCTTCATTTATATTTGTAGATATTAAAAAGAAACGGAAAAACTCTCTCTCTCTCCGACCATCTTCTTCTTCTTCTTATTTCTTCTTTAATCAAAAACATGTGTTTCTTTGTAACAAAAAGCAAACACCACATGTATTTGAATTTAAAATCGATTAGTCTTTGACATCTTTTACTATTAGTTCAATCTTGATAACTCACAGTTTTCTAATTAATTTTCATCTTTTTATCTTCAATTTTAATATTTATATCTAGGTTATATAACTTCGTGTTTATAATTAGAATCGGTCTAATAGGTTATATCTATAGCATCAATTTTTCTGATTCTTTGGTCGGAATGGGGTTTGCCGGCCGTATAATGGAGTATACGTTGACTATTTTATTGTTGGTGTGGGTATCGCTGCTTTTTTTTTTTTTTTTTTTTTTTACAAAAGATTAAACGAAAGCTTGCGTGTGTTTAGTTCGATCTTTATTGGCTGGCAATGAGAAATACAAATTCTGACCCGTATCTTTGTTTTTTCCTGGTATTTGATAGTGTATTTGTGGCTTAATTGATTGTTTGTGTATCTAGTTCGATCTTTATTCATATCTATAGCATTGATTGTGCTGTTAATTTTCTGTCCTCTTTTGATCATGCCAGAACACAAGTTATTCTGCGAATGTATCTCCCATGCTCCGATCTTTATTCAAATGTCATTGGCAGTGGAAAGAAACCCGCAGCCCACTGCCCAACGTCGCCTGCAGTAGGATTGCTTTGGGTTTCTCTTCCTCTTCGTTTGCTGTAGTTTACTCGTATTCACCCATCTCTCCTTCCTCCGGCTGCCTCAAAGTTTCCGGAAATGCTTCCATTCTTCCAACGACTCTTCCACTCCATCCTTTATCTCAGTTATGTGGTTTATGAGCAGGAATACAACGGATATAACAAAATTATTACTGTTTTCTCTTTTGAATATTAATAAATTAAAATAGGGGTATAAGTGTAATTTTATTGATTTTTCAGTGGAAAGAGTAGAAAGCATGAGTGGAAGAAGAATCAGGTCCTTATTGTCTTCCAATACGTGGGAGATAAAAGAATATGGCAAAAGCTAAAGAAAAACGAGGAAAAGGATAAAACATAAAGAAATGGAAGAATCAGGTCCTGAACCC
This sequence comes from Cichorium intybus, assembly GCA_023525715.1. Lineage (NCBI taxonomy): Eukaryota > Viridiplantae > Streptophyta > Magnoliopsida > Asterales > Asteraceae > Cichorium > Cichorium intybus. The sequence continues at coordinate 24,974,783 of CM042010.1, read as the reverse complement.
TCATTATTGTCTTATTGTCTTCCAATACGTGGGAGATAAATTAAAAGAATATGGCAAAAGCTAAAGAAAAACGAGGAAAAGGATAAAACATAAAGAAATGGAGAAATAGCGGAGACTTGAGCTTGACTTAATTTCTCAAAACCGATCGAACGGGTTTAGTTATATTGATCCTCTGTTTTGTTCAAAACGCCCGCCCCTGTTGATTTTGCATTTAACGTATAGAGAAGCTTTAGAAAAGCAATCGTCGAATCTTGACACTGCTACTGGATTTCTACCCACGATCACTTCCTTACTTCCTTAGACAGTAAGATAATACACGTCATTTTCTAAACGAAACGACAAGACGAAAAAAACCCAGTTTCATCAGACTCGAGTTTAGATTCTCATTATTGTTTCCGACAATCTCTAGAAAGTGATGATGGAAGGGGGTTCTTCGGGGAACATTTGTTGTATTTGTAATTTCAAAACGTAATAATATGCATTATTATAAATCTGAACTTTTGAATCGGCCATGATGTATTAATATGTGTAAGAAATATACCTGACTGATGCTTGTATGTTGATCCCGTGTGTATGCTCGTGTTTAATCGTGGATACCCGACTCTGCTATTCAGAAGCGTAAGACTTCAACAGAGAAAATTTTGAGAGCACTCAAAACTTAACACAAACAAGCTCTACTTTCATTCATTAGGTAAATGCCTTATTTATAGTACAACAAGGACTCTTCCAGAGTCTAATAGTATCTTACACTAATAATACACTAACTAGTGGTGTCTAGCACTACATTATTGTGTCTAGCACCACGACAATAAAAACAAACTACATAACGGTGAGTAGCACTCGGAAAACAAACGACAAAATAAAAAGTTTACATTATACAAAATATGATGAGGGGGAGGGGCCACAAATTTTCTTTGTGTCAAATCCAAATCCTCACCACCGTGAATTAATCGTCGTTGATTGCTTTTCTTGAGTGCGGTGTACTGTTGCGTACTATTCTTCCATTGTTTCCATGAATGGTGTCTCGTCCTTATTTTAATTACAATAATTACATTGGTGACGTGGAGAATGCATAATATGCTTGCATAATTGTTTTTTAATTTCTGCAGGTAGAACGGCAAGATGATGCAAAATTTTTTCAAACGGTTCTTCAAATCTTTCTACTGCTTGCATTCCGTCAGCTGATATTTCCGTGTCTGTTGCTGAATACACTAGGAACGTTTTGCTACAATAATTTATTCTGACTTGTGATTTTTGGTCTTTTTCATTGCCTATTCTGGAGGAAGCTAACTAGACTCCTGCTAATGCAAAAATTAGATGATTTTGTGATGGGGTTTCATGTGCAAGTTCATCCTTTGTTGGTTTAGATCCATTACTAATTCCCATGTATGTGAATGTAATACTTGGGACTAGTAGTTGAGAATCTTCATCAAAAAATGGATTACTGGAATATAATTTAATGAATAGATCACGCTCTTTAGCGAAACGTGTTTTGTAGCTACGAATAACTGATTGAAAGGTGGTTGGAAATTCACTAATGCATTGTAAGTTGGTTCCTTCTAGATAAATTGTATCGATGAATCCGTGAATGAAATATTCCCAGAGAGTCATTGGATCGGTAAGGTTGGCTAGAAAAACTGCTTTTGGGCCTGGCCTTCTTATTACTGGATAAAAGCCCATTAATGAATGGACTTCTGTGTAGGAGACTAGGCTGTCCCATAATTTTGCGAATTTCTCAGCTGTTGGTTTCTTCATTAATTTTTTTTCTTTTGTAAATGGTATGGCTTGCAGGGCTGCTTTGGCTGCATGCAATTGATTTACCACGATCACTAAAGCACACAAGTAGAAATCGATCAAGATTATGCAGTCATAAAATATTTTACAGAAATGATTTCACAAAGGCCCCTCCCCCTCATCATATTTTGTATAATGTAAACTTTTTATTTTGTCGTTTGTTTTCCGAGTGCTACTCACCATTATGTAGTTTGTCTTTATTGTCGTGGTGATAGACACAATAATATAGTGCTAAACACCACTAGTTAGTGTATTATTAGTGTAAGATACTATTAGACTCTGGAAGAGTCCTTGTTGTACTATAAATAAGGCATTTGCCTAATGAATGAAAGTAGAGCTTGTTTGTGTTAAGTTTTGAGTGCTCTCAAAATTCTCTCTGTTGAAGTCTTACGCTTCTGAATAGCAGAGTCGGGTATCCACGATTAAACACGAGCATACACACGGGATCAACATAGTTGCTATTCTACTTTTTTCGTCTTCTTCTAAGGATGAAAGAAAACGATAGACATTTCCCTGTGTTTTATGCATAATATAACTTAGAAAATTCCTTGGGTGTAGATTTCTAAGTTCATCTGTTAATTGAATTTGTATACCCATTTGATTGCTCCAATCTTGTATTCTTCTTTCTGGATCCAATTCGCAATCAATAGAAAGAATATCTATAGGTGTTGGAGTGGTGAATAATTTTGGTACATATTGTGGCGGTACTTTTTCCCATTTATTTTGCTTATTTTTAACCATTCATTGTCTATATAAAAAGTTTTCTTCTAAAGATGGCGGTCCATATATATATTGGCTTTGATAATCATCTTCTACATATGATTTATTTCGTTTTATTCCAAAATTAGTATAAGGATTTGTTGGTCAATATGGTTGTAGAACTAACAAACGGAAAAGAAAGAGAAAAACTTGGAAAAAACAAACATATAAACCAAAATACAAACAATATTATAAAAAAGGAGAAAGAAAATATTTTAGAAACCGAAAACAATATAAACAAAAATACAAAACGAACCCAAAATATTGTCCATCTAAGAAAAAAGATTGTAAATGTTGGTTATGTCAAGAATAAAGACATAAAGCCTATGAATGCCCAATAAAAAAATAAAAAGACACGTGAAACAAATATATTAAAAATCGCTTATGATTTAGGTTATGAACCAATTGAAGATTCTGATATAGATTCAGATATTGATATTTACGCATACACTACCGATTCAAATACTGAATCCGATATTGATGACGACGAATGAATAAAGAAAAACCTAAAATTAACCCTAACAGTACATTTATAACAACTACAATACAAAATAAAAAAGTAATTGCATACATCGATACAGGTGCAACATTGTGTTTTGGAAAAAATAATATTTTAACAAAATGGGAAAAACTAAAAATTCCAATTAAAATTACTATCGCTGATAAATCCGTACATAACATCTGGTATGTAGGAAGAAATATTAGCGTTATTATAGAAAAAATTCCTTTTATTACACCAACTATATATCAGCATGATTCGGGTATAGATCTTATTATTGGAAATAATTTTCTAAAACTATATCAACCTTTTGTTCAAACAGATGAATATATAAGTATCAAACATCCATCTAAAGGAGTTATAAAAACCTCTATAATTAAACAATACGATCTTATTAAAATAATAAGACAAGAAGTTGATTTTCAATTACGAGTACTATTAACATTAACAAAAGATATTGCCGAAAAACAATTAGAAGAAGTATGTAGTGAAAATCCCTTAGATCAGTTAAAAAATACCAACGATCAAGAAATCATAATATTATTAAAAGACCCTAAAGCAGAAATCAATGTGCCAAATAAAATACCATATAGTATAAAAGATGTAAATGAGTTTAAAACCGAGTGCAGTCAACTCTTAGAAAAAGGAATTATAAGAGAAAGTACGAGTCCACACTCCGCACCAGCTACCCATAGATATTCTTTCTATTGATTGTGAATTGGATCCAGAAACAAGAATACAAGATTGGAGCAATCAAATGGGTGTACAAATTCAATTAACAGATGAACTTAGAAATCTACACCCAAGGAATTTTCTAAGTTATATTATGCATAAAACACAGGAAATGTCTATCGTTTTCTTTCATCCTTAGAAGAAGACGAAAAAAGTAGATCTTTTTGTAGAGATTCTAGAGCTATATTAGACATATCTTAAAACTTGGTTCAAGGCTCTGATACCAAAATAAAAACGATAACAAAATAATAATGATAATAATTAAAACATATCAACACGTACTTTGTGAAATCATTTCTGTAAAATATTTTATGACTGCATAATCTTGATCGATTTCTGCTTGTGTGTGTGTGCGTGTTTGTGATGCTTTTTGTTGCTTCATTTGTTGTATTTGTAATTTCAAAACGTAATAATATGCATTATTATGAATCTGAACTTTTGAATCGGTCATGATATATTAATATGTGTAAGAAATATACCTGACTGATGCTTGTCTTAATGACATATTTATTTATACTATTTTTACTAATAAGAGCATCAAAAATATATCCCGACTCATTTTCTTAAGCACCAGCCATATATCAAAGGTTTATGGATTCAACATTAAATGGTTTGGATCAAATATGTCTCGCATATATTGATGATATTATTGTTTTTACAAATGGAAATGAACAACTACATCTTGAAGCAGTTATTAAAGTTTTACAAAGAATTAAATAAAAATGTTTAGTTTTATCAAAAAAGAAATCTAAACTTTTACAAACTAGAGTTGAATATTTGGGATTAAAAATCGAAGAAAACGGACAACTCCACTCCATCCTTTATCTCAGTTATGTGGTTTATGAGCAGGAATACAACGGATATAACAAAATTATTACTGTTTTCTCTTTTGAATATTAATAAATTAAAATAGGGGTATAAGTGTCATTTTATTGTTTTTTCAGTGGAAAGAGTAAAAAGCATAAGTGGAAGAATCATGTCCTTATTGTCTTCCAATACGTGGGAGATAAAAGAATATGGCAAAAGCTAAAGAAAAACGAGGAAAAGGATAAAACATGAAGAAATGGAAGAATCAGGTCCCTGAACCCTCATTATTGTACGTGGGAGATAAATTAAAAGAATATGGCAAAAGCTAAAGAAAAACGAGGAAAAGGATAAAACATAAAGAAATGGAGAAATAGCGGAGACTTGAGCTTGACTTAATTTCTCAAAACCGAACGGGTTTAGTTATATTGATCCTCTGTTTTGTTCAAAACGCCCGCCATTTTGAATTTAACGTACAGAGAAGCTTTAGAAAAGCAATCGTCGAATCTTGACACTGCTACTGGCTTTCTACCCACGATCACTTCCTTAGACAGTAAGATAATACACGTCATTTTCTAAACGAAACGACAAGACGAAAAAAACCCAGTTTCATCAGACTCGAGTTTAGATTCTCATTATTGTTTCCGACAATCTCTAGAAAGTGATGATGGAAGGGGGTTCTTCGGGGAAGAAAAAGGGAGCTGCCCAGAGCCAAGATCACGACTTTGCACAGTTGATCTTTTCATGGTCTTTTGACGACATACACAATGAGAACCTTTATGAACACCAGGTTTATCCTTTACACACTTTATCGTTTCTTTCTTTTTGCAGTTCTTGAAGTCTTTTGTTGTTTTGATTTATTTTAGTTTCGCATGTGAACCATCCTTGATCATATCAAGCATTTCGTACATAATGCATGTAGCTTAGGATCATTCCATTTTTCTTACCCTTACTTTTTAATTTTAAAATTTTAGTTGTTCTTAAATTAACCCATTGTTTCGGAAAACATTGGTGGGCATCTTATCACAAAATTGAACAGAAACATTGGTTCATTCTTGTGAAGTCCATCGTTAGTTTCACATATATATCCAAACATTGCAGAGATCTGATATACTTTTTGAGGAAATTATAACCCTTTGACCTTTAAGTCAACGTGTTTCTTTTTCTTAGAGCTGGGATGCTTATCACTGTTTTTCTTTCTTCCCCGATCAGTGACATGAAGATCACTGATTTTTTATTCTGAGAAATAGAAAAGATATACCTCTTTTGGTGTCCTCATAACTATAAGCTGATTGTTTACCCCTTTAAATCATATCTCCATCACATGAACGATGAATCTTTCTTGTGACTTGATGCATCATTTGCAGATGGAGAAAATACCACTTACTTTCCAGTCTGAAGAACACTATTTCCGTTCTTTTGTGTATCCTTTGCTAGAGGAAACACGTACGGAACTGGCTTCCAGTATGGAGATGATGTATAGAGCTCCATTTGCTGAAATTTCTTCTGTAAGGAAGGCTAAAGGTAAAGAGAAAATGATGTATGATGTTACTGTTGGTACTTGGAGAAACAGTGAACGCCGAAAAGAGCCTTACCGTACTTTACCTGGTGATCTGCTTCTTTTAGCAAATAGGGGACCCGGATCTGTTTCTGATATACAGAGTGTGGGTAGTACATGGGCTTTTTTATTAGTAAATTATACAGAGGATGATGATTGTGGAAATGATGGTGCATCTGTACAGTTTAAGGTTGCAGCATCACAAAAAATTGAAATCCATGATGGGATGTTTGTTGTTTTCTTGATGAATATAACAACACAGAAAAGAATCTGGAATTCATTGCACAAGCATGCAAATCTTGATATCATCAAAGAGATTCTTTATCCTGATTCTGTGGTAAGAAATTTTTTGAAGTTATACTCTTAATTAGTTGAACAAAATCTTCTTTCCTCAAGTCTTACCATCATTGTTTATTATGAATGTGTTGTTACAGATCAAGGAGAAGTGTGATATGTGTTCATTAGATTGCAATAGTTCTATACAGAGAGTTGATCCAAATCTTGTGTCTAAGTTGAATGAATCCCAGAAAGCGGCTATTATGGCTTCGATTCGTAAAGTGGAATGTTGCCACAAATCCTCTGTGGGACAAATATGGGGCCCCCCTGGAACGGGGAAAACGATGACAGTAAGTGTGATGCTCTCTATCTTCTTGCAGATGAAGTGCAGGACACTTACGTGTGCTCCAACAAATGTTGCCATCGTAGCAGTAGCCTCAATTGTGCTAAGCTTGGTAAAGGAATCTTCTGACTCGTTGTGTTCCACTGGAGATTTGCTCTTGTTTGGCAACAAGGAGAGGTTGAAAGTTGGTACAAACATTGAAGAAATCTATCTAGACCATCGGGTTGAGAAGCTTACAGAGTGCCTTGGATCTTTCACGGGTTGGAAGCATTGCATAAAATCTATGATGGATTTACTTGAAGATTGTGTTTCTCAATATCATGTTTTTGTAGAAAATGAATTGTTAAAGGAAAAACAGCTTACAAATGAAAACAAAAGTAAAACTAACAAGCTGCAAGTCAAATCGTTCATGGAGTTTGTGCAAGAACGTTTCAACTATTTTTTAGTTCCACTCAGAAAGTGCATCGTCACATTCTGTACTCATATCCCGAGAAGTTTCATGAAGCAAGAAAATTTTCAAACTATGGTCTCTCTTTTGGATAATTTAAGTTTTTTGGAATCGTTGTTGTCTCAAAAGAACCTGGTTTCTGAAGAGCTTGAGAACATTTTTACTTATAAACCGTTGGAAGATGATTGTGTTAACTCAAAACACATGTCATCAATCCAATATGTTAGAATCATGTCCCTTTATCTCCTAGAAACTCTGCAGACCTCTCTTGGAGGACTCAAGCTTCCAGGTGGCAACAGAGATGCAATAAAACGCTTTTGTTATGAAAGAGCTTCTCTTATATTCTGCACAACTTCTACTTCCTACAAATTGCAGAAATTGAAAATGGAGCCATTGAAGTTATTGGTTATAGATGAAGCTGCTCAGATGAAAGAGTCTGAGGCCATCATCCCCCTTCAAATTCCTGGAATGAGGCATGCTATTCTCATTGGAGATGAGTGCCAATTACCTGCAACGGTTAAAAGCAAAGTAAGCCTATATTAATTTTTTATTTTACAAAATTTCTTTGTCTTCTGTTCTAAATTTTTACTTTTAAGCTATATTTAGATTGAGTGTGTTTGTGGACAGTTTTCTAGTGAATGTGGCTTGGGGAGAAGCTTATTTGAAAGATTGAGTTCCTTGGGTCATTCTAAGCATTTACTGAATGTCCAATACAGAATGCATCCTAAAATAATTTCCTTCCCAAATTGTAAATTTTATCAGAATCAAATCCTGGATGCGGAAAATGTGACATGTAAAAGTTATGGAGAGCAATATCTTCCAGGACCTATGTTTGGTTCGTATTCATTTATAAATATTGTTGGTGGAAGAGAAGAAGGCGATGATGTGGGGAGCAAAAGAAACATGGTTGAGGTGTCGATTGTGATTAAGATAGTGCAGAAACTTTATAAAGGTATACTATTGGTTATATCCCAGTCATTTGCAGCTGTTTTTAGTCTTTCTGAGTTTTTTTTTTTTTTTTTTTGGTTGTTGGTTAGTTATGCCTGCAATCTTCCAAGTTTTGTGGGTCACAAGTTCCTCTAATCTTTTTCTTTTAACATCTTCTTTCATGTTTATAGCATGGCAACAGTCCAAGAAAAAGCTTAGCATTGGTGTTGTATCTCCCTATGCTGCACAAGTTGTTTCGATTGAAGAGAAACTTCGTTACAAGTATGAGAAATGTGATGGATTTTCAGTAACAGTTAAGTCAATCGACGGGTTTCAAGGTGGAGAAGAAGATATTGTAATTTTATCAACCGTGAGATCTAATAGCCGTGGGTCTGTTGGATTCATTTCTAGTCCACAAAGGACTAATGTTGCCCTGACCAGAGCACGGTGGAATTCTTTGACCTTCTTAACAATTGATCTTTATAGATAGCTTTTATTTTTTATATGTACATCTAATTCTGTATGTGTCTTCTCTTCCATTTATATCTAGGCATTGTCTCTGGATATTGGGCAATGAAAGAACCCTGGCTCATAGTGACTCGATATGGAAAGATTTAGTGTGTGAAGCGAGGGATCGCAATTGTTTGTTTGATGCTGATGCTGATAAATGCTTGAAGAAGATAATAATAGATGCAAAGAAAGAGCTAGAACCGCTTAATGATATGGTTAAGGGGAATAGTTTACTTCTTAAACATGTAAAATGGAAGGTATTGTCCCTTGACTTGACTTCCATTTGGAAAATGCTTACTGCTTCCCTAAATATGTTATTATATAACATCCTGCTTTTGTTCTTCATATTTGTTGCAATTTATACTCAGGTTCTCTTTAGCGATAATTTCAGACAATCATTTGGAAAATTGGCGGATTCTCGCATGAAACATCTGATCGTAGATCTTCTACAAAAACTTTCTGGTGGATGGCGTCCCAATGATGGAAACATAGATTTTAAAACTTCGTCAAAGGTTATGAAATCATGTAAGGTTGAAGGGCTCCATGTTATTTGGACAATTGATATCATCAAGGAATTCAAGTACATACAGGTTTTGAAGGTCTGGGATATATTACCTTTAAAGGAGATTCCGAATTTGAGAAAAGAACTTGACAGCATTTTCGCTACATACACAGATAATTATATGAATCTATGCACAATGAACGATTTGGAGGGGTATGCTCACTTTCACTTTTCTAAATCTTTAAGGTGTCATAATAATGCATGCTTAGTTCCACAGACTTCATGTTCTCATGTTGAATTTTTAGTTTTCAGGAACTTGGAAATTCCTAAGAGTTGGGCAGCGTCCCAAAAAATTATCCAATTTCGGAATGTAAGTAACCGTGAAGGTGACAATGAAGTGAGTGAAAGCTTGTTGCATATGAAGTTCTACTCCTTATCACCTGGGATGGTGAACCATTTGCGTTTTGGTAGAGAAATCGATCTACCCATGCAACTCTCTGATGAACAGATGGATGCATTTTTATGTTCCAAAAGTTCATTCATAATTGGGTGATTAGGATCCGGGAAAACCACCATATTGACAATGAAGTTGTTAAAAAATGAGCAGTCTTTTCGAGCTGCTTCTGAAGGTTTTGTTGAAGCAGAGAGCAGCCGAGTGAGGGATGGCAAAGTCGGTGATGATCATGAAGAAAGCAAACCGACTGTTTTGCGCCAGCTTTTTGTGACAGTCAACCCAAAATCGTGTTATGTGGTGAGGCAACATGTTTCCAACCGTCCAAGGTGCGCAAATGCATGTTTCTTTTACTTGGTTTGTGTGCCTTTGATCCTTTATACATGGGGATCTTCTATGGCCATTTTCTGATTTGCATGCATTGATGTGTATCGCAGTTTTTCATGTGATGGGAATTCATCAAGAGAGATTAATCTTGATGATGCAGATGTTACATTGGAATCTGATGTGCCAGACACATTAGTTGACGTCCCTGAGAAAAGTTATCCACTTGTTATAACATTTCATAAGTTTCTAATGATGTTAGATGGCACATTGGGAAATTCGTTCTTTGAAAGATTTCATGAAGCAAGAGAAGGCTCTCATGGTAAACATATAAGCTCAAGATCTGTTGCATTGCAAACTTTCATAAGATCAAGAAACGTTACATTCGACAGATTTTGTTCACTTTACTGGCCCCACTTTGATTTGAATTTAAAAACGAAGCTTGATCCCTCAAGAGTGTTCACCGAAATAATTTCTCATATAAAAGGAGGCATGCATGATGCAGGAGGAATCCCTAATGGCCAACTGACCTATGAAGGTTACTCTTTATTGTCTGAAGGTCGTGCATCCACTTTAACAAAACAGAAAAGAGAGACTGTTAACACCCTCTTTCAAGCCTATGAAAAGATGAAATTTGAACGTGGGGAATTCGATTTGGGAGATTTAGTAAACGACCTTCACCGTCGACTTAAAAACAATAGTTATGAAGGTGACCAAATGGATTTTATATACATTGATGAAGTGCAAGATCTTAGTATGAGGCAAATTTCTCTTTTCAAATATATTTGCAAAAATGTTGATGAGGGCTTTACTTTTACGGGTGATACTGCACAAAACATTGCAAGAGGGATTGATTTTAGGCTTGAAGATATACGATCCATGCTCTGTACACAGTCTTTAGGCACCAAAACAACTGGAAAACAAGAGGAAGTTAATGTATTAGAGATTTTTCATCTGAAACAGAACTCCAGAACTCATGCTGGTGTGCTCAAATTTGCTCAGAGTGTCATTGACATTCTGTACTGTTACTTTGCTGACTCAATTGATATTTTGGAGCCTGAGAGTGCACTTATTTATGGGGAGGCTCCTGTTTTGCTCAAGTCTAACAATGATAAAAAGGCCATTGTGAAAATATTTGGTGGCATAGGAACTAGTCGAGAAATCGTTGGCTTTGGTGCTGATCAGGTGATATTGGTACGTGATAATGATGCAAAGACTGAGATTTGCGAGTATGTTGGAAAGCATGCTCTTGTTCTGACCATAAAAGAGTGCAAGGGTCTTGAGTTTCAGGTCAGTGCCTTATCTTTTCTGTCACACATTCTCACATTTACAAGGATGATTGATTGTAAGAAACTTTTCTCACAAAAGATTATATCCAACTTAACATCATATTTTATTTTAATAATATCTTTTGTGATTTCGAATGTCTTTTGCATTTTGATGTCTCACATCTCCATATTTTTAGGATGTCTTGCTCTACAACTTTTTTGGGTCATCCCCTTTGAAAGACCAGTGGAGTGTTATATATGGATACATGAAGGAACAAGATTGGCTTGATGATGAACTTCCTCATTCTTTCCCGAGTTTCAAGGAGTCAAGACATAATGAATTGTGTTCTGAATTGAAACAGTTGTATGTCGCTATAACTAGGACAAGACAAAGGCTTTGGATATGTGAGAACAATGAGGAGCTCTCCAAGCCAATGTTCGACTACTGGAAAGGGAAGTGCCTCGTTAAAGTAAGGAAGCTGAATGATTCAGTAGTGCGGGCAATGTGGTGTGCAAGTAGCCCACAAGAGTGGCTGGAACGTGGTAAAAAGGTGGATATTTATCAGTGCTTGCTGAGTTTCCTTTGTTTTGTTGTTATTATAGTCTGAAAGGGTGCTGATTGATGTTTGTGTGTTGTCTTCTGTTATGTTAATTTGACATGCTTTGACTACCTCCATATGTTTTTCAGCTTTTCTATGAGAACGTTTTTGGGATGGCTACAGTGTGCTTCGAAAGAGCTGGAGACTCGACGTGGGAGACAATGGCCAAGGCTTCTGGACTCAGAACATCTGCTGACCAAATGCATGAAATAAATCCTGAAGCCGCTTCATGTTATCTTAGAGAAGCGGCAGAACTGTTTGAGTCCATTGGGAAATTTGAACTAGCAGCTACATGTTATTCTGATCTAGGAGAGCATGAGAGAGCTGGTAACTTCTTTTCTCCATCATAAATGTCAGTCTAACGTGTTCAAACACATAAATAGATAGACATTATGTCCTTAGTTTTATTGTTTATAAAATTTACTCCTTGATAAAAAAATTTAAGAATGCAAAGGGAGAACATTTCAATTGAATTTTTTCGGACAAAACGTGGATCTGAAATATGGTTAATCGGCAATTCTTTTATTATGTAAACTTTATGATCAGAATAAAAAATGATGCCCAGAAAAGTCTAGTATCTAGATTTTAATTATGACTAAACATGAAGATCGTCATTAGATCAACAAAAAGGATGTAAATTCAGCTTGAATTTCTGGAAACTTCATTTTCTTTTGTTGCATTTTTCTTTGTAAACTTATATCATCTAATTCTAATTTTTTTGTACAGGAAAACTTTATCTGGATAAGTGTGTTCAGATTAATGCAGCAGCAGAATGTTTCATGCTGGCAGGATGCTATAGTGATGCAGCAGAAGCTTATACGAGGGGAGATCAGTTTTCTAACTGTTTGTCAGTTTGCGGAAAAGGAGAACTTTTTGATAAAGGCCTGCAGTATGTAGAATATTGGAAAGAGCATGTTCACGTTCAAAGTATAGAAATAGAACAAATTGAGCAAGATTTTCTAGAGAGTGGTGCTCTCTGTTACTACGAGTGCAAAGACCGTAAATCCATGATGAAATTTGTCAGAGCTTTTAGTTCTATGGAATCAAAACGTGTTTTTTTGAGGTCCTTAGGCTGCCTTAATGATCTTTTATTGTTGGAGGAAGAATCAGGACATTTCCTTGATGCTGCTGAGCTTGCAGGGTCATGTGGTGATGTTTTGAAAGAGGCTGGTCTTTTGGAGAAGGTTGGATGTTGTGAGGAAGCAACGTTGCTCATACTTTGGTATGTGCTCTCTAACTCACTATGGGGAAACGGAAACATAGGTTGGCCGTTGAAGCATTTTGCTAAGAAGAATGAACTTTGTAAGAAAGCAAAGTCACTTGCAAAAATGGCTTCGGACAATTTGTATGGTTTCGTTTGTAGTGAGGTTGAAGTACTCTCTAATCACCAGAGCTGCTTGTCTAAGCTGAAGGAGCATTTACATGCTTCCCAGCAACACAAGAGTCTGAGGGGAGAGTTCTTATCAATTAGAAAGATTTTGGATGCTCATCTCCAATTGAATATTTTAAAGTATGATTGGGAGGATGAGTTACCCACTGATATTAGTATGCATGTTGAGGACAAGATCTCTCAAAATCAAGTTTCTGTTAGAACTCTGGTTTTTTATTTTAATTGGTGGAAGGACAATGTCATAGATATATTCCAGAGTCTTGAAAGCCTTGATAATGCAGAGCCAAATAAACATGAGAATCATGTTGATTTCAGTTTAAATTATTTTGGTGTGAGGAAACAGTTTGTAAAAGGAAACATTGTTCACTTGTTAGTCAACAAGGATTTTGATTGGGTTAGAAATCTTGGTGATCACATAGGTCTTCATAGGGAGGGAGAGATTATAACTTTGGATGGCAAGCAGTTGGGGCTTGCTATTCGGTCATATTGGCAGTCAGAATTACTTTCTGTGGGTATAAATGTTGTTGAAACTCTTCAATTGCTCTATAATTCGACTTCAAAGGGTTCTGAATTTCACCAAAGCACATCTCTTCTTCACATTTTTGAGGTATCCAAGTTTCTTTTAGACTGTCAGTATCTCAGCCTCACAGTTCATCATATGAAGACTTTGCAAGCTCATCTTGGAAGCTCTATGACTTACTTTGACATTGTGTTTCCATTAGACTGGCGGAAATCAGTCGCTAGGAACTTCATTGCCTTAAGGGAGACCGATCTTTCTCTCAACTTGCTAGAGGAAGTTATTCTTCAGTACCTCAACATCGAAAGTCACCTCACTTATTGGACAATCGGGAGAGTGATGATGATATGTCTTGGTTCCAGAAAATCTTTTTCACTTTATGAGAATATTATCAGGGGTCTCCAATGGAATCCCTTATGGAAGTCATTTGTTGAGAAATTTCGGGAAGATGGTTTCAGTGATGTGTATGTTGCTCCAGCACTCCATAATGCTATGGTAGATACTTATAGAGCCTACTGGCAGTTTCCTGGCTACATGTCACCTCACAGTTTTGTATATCTCCTGGACCGTCTTCTGTTCATGGCATCTTTCTCTTCAGGAGTCTTTTTCACAACAAAATCTTCTTTTGTTGAATGGTATACACATCTTCAAGCAACGTCTACTCCAGATACAACTTCATCGGCATCCACACAGCTATTTTCAAAGGATATCACATACTTTCTTGTTGGAATAGTTCAGCATATTCTATACGAAAAAGAGGAAACCATATCATGGATTGGACGATCAAACATTGTTGCCTCTTATTACCATCCACTGATAGCGTTGAAGTTGCTTATGATAGTTTCTTTAATTTCTTTGCAATTATTAGATTGTTCCCAAGTAGTAATTGATTTGCTGTTGGGGTGGAACAATATTGCTTATTTGCTTCCCAAGAAGTTTGTAGGTGATCTTCTAAGGAGAAGGAACGGTTGTAACTTGAATTTGAATCCAGATATGGTTGCAGAAGCTTTTGCAAGCATTGAGGATCCTCTTCTGATTGTGTGTTCGGAAAATGCAACTCCAAGAGTCCATGCTCCATGTGCAATCTTTGTGGACCTTAGGAGGCCTAGAGCAGAGATAATGAGTGTATTGTTCCCAAGTAAAACTACACTTAATGGCCAGACAGATAAAGCAGCAACGACAACTGAGGCTCTTCGAGAGGAGAATCATGTTGAAGTAACTGGTGATGAACATAGCAATGGTGATTATTCACTGGTGGAATTGGAGGTAGAAAATCAAAGCAGCAACAATAGCACTCAGGATTCAGGAAGCAACAGAACGATGGGAAATAACAGAAGGAAGAAGAGTAAAAAGAACAGAGATAGCAACACTCGATATACATTAGAAAATGTTGTATTGGATGGACAACCTTGTGCCATAGAAGGTACAACTCTACTGGAAGCAAACAACTCATGGGATGACCTTACAACTCTACAGGTAGGAAACAACTCATGGGGTGGCCATACAAATCTACCAGAAGCACAAAACGCGTGGGATGACCTTACAACTCTACATGAAGGAAGCAACTCATGGGATGACCCTACAACTCTACAGGAAGGAAATAACTCATGGGATGACCTGAAGCCGCCTTCTTTTGCATCTAATATGAGGTTAGACTTGAAATATTGTAAAATTCTTAACTGGTCTATTAATGTTTACACACATATGGGTGTCTGGACTATCATTTTCAGTCGGCCGGAAGTGGATCCCTTAGTTTCTAAGAGTGGTGAAACGACTGTGCAAACACTTGTGGAGAAGCTGCAAAGTAGCAGTACAATGGGAGATGGCCTCTTGAATTATGTGGGTTCAGATAACAGTAACATAACCGAGCCTCTTCAGGTGGAAAATGTTGATGACCCCAACATTGGTGATCATTCACCGCATAAATTGGTGTTAGAAAAACAAAGCAGCAGTGATAACACTCTTGATGTGGAAAACAATAAAAGAACGGGAAAATACGTTCCGGGAGAAGAGACAACGATGCCTGAAGCAAACAGCTCATGCAATGACCCGGAGCCGTCTTCTTCTGCTTGTGATACGAGGTTAGTTATAACGAGGTTAGTTATAACTCTTATTAATTTATCAATCTTACTTGTAATTACATAAAAATGCTGGTTAACGGATTTTTTGTTCATATTCTACTGCTTGCGTTAATTAGCTTTCTGGGATTGGTGGTAGCATTCTTGGGAACTCGCTTGTGGAGGAAAACTTGACCAAATGGACACGGTGCTTCCGAAGGTCATTAGTAAACTTGAGCCTTCATGTAAATAAGTAAAAAAAGAAAGATAATTAGAGAAAAGAGATCTCATTCATTATCATAATACTCTCCTCTCTAAGAACTAAAGGAAGGATTTGCATACGTAAAATGGCATCTGGTGGATTCAAGCCAAAGGATGAGCAACGAATATGATTATTAGATATATCATAACTGAATAATCGAGGAAACTTCATCCTATCATTTATTTTCCTAGTTTGATTTATATTTCCATCGTGGGTGTCATGTATTTCAAACATAATTTCTATGAGATGATTCGACAATGATAACTAATTTCTGATAGGTATTAGCAAAATTGGCATAAGTTGTAGGATCACTAGATGTCATGAATTTGCTGAGTCTAATCTCACATAGGTATATGTAATATGTTAGAATTTGATTAAAGAAGAACGAAAAGCTGATTTTAGAAATCACTAATCAAGGATATAGATGCATCATGGCTGTTTATAAGGTGTTTAGTCTTAATTTGATGACCTCATTAATTTTCTCTTTATGCCTACTCTTTTTGTAACATTTGATTTCCAACTTTAATTTAACACACCTTATAAGACTTGAAACTCAACTATATATTGGTGACATGGGATGAAATCACGACCTAGGCAAACATGTAGAGCAATGTGTTAAAAAGTTGCATGGGACTTCAGAACCGTTAAAAGATTCTGATTTGGAAATTTGGATCTTATCATTATGGATTTCGTAACAAAGTGGAAGTTTTTTCACACTATTTATAGTAGCTAGGACTCTTTAAAGACTGATAGGCTATAATACAGTAGAATGTGGAAGCGTTTTTGTAACATTTATAGCTCTTATAACATACCATATAATTGACTCATGGCTATTTATAATGCATTTAGTCTTAATTCAGTAATCTGATTAAATTTCTTTTTATGTTTACTCTTTTTGTAACATTTGATTTGCAACTTTAGTTTAACACACCTTATAAGACTTCAAATTCAACTATTGGTGACTTGGGATGAAAGCATGACCTAGGCAAATATGTGGAGCAGTGTGTCAAAAGTTGCATCAGATTTTATAACCGTTGAAGACTATGATTCGGAAACGAGAACAATATCATTATGAACTCCGTGACAAAGTTGTTAGTTGTCATTATTGGTAGATTAATATGATAAAAAGAATTTAAATATCACGTACAATGGTTTAATTGATCACAGTCAACTTTGATATTTTTATCTTTCTTGACAATAAAATAAGGGTCAGAAGGTTGGTTGTGAAAACTAAAAATTTTTGAAAATTAACTCAAAATTAAAGCTACATGGTAGAAAGAATAATGAAAACAACTTGACTCCATACTTACCAATTTTTTTGACTTGAAATATTACAATCATCAATATTTATAGATGATGCTTTCACATTTGTTTCTTGAATAGGGTTTGGTTGTTTTCCAAATCCTAACTATTAGTTTCGTCACCATTTTTATCAATATGACGAACACTGTTTTCGTTCTATTGTGTATCCTTTGATAGAGGAAACACATATTGAAATCACCTCCGATATGAAAATGATGTATAAAGATCCATTTGTTGAAATTTCTTCTATTAGGAAAGCAAAAGGTAAAGAGACAAATGGCGTATGATGTTATTGTTTGTACTTGGAGAAATAGTGAACACCAACAGGAGCTTTACGAGACTTTAATTAAGACAAATGGCGTATGATGTTATTGTTGGTACTTGGAGAAATAGTGAACACCAAAAGGAGCTTTACGAGACTTTAATTATTGATTTTCTTACTATAGCAAATGAGGAACCCAAATATGTTTCTGAATTACAGAGTTTGGGTAGTACATGGGCTTTTGTATTAGTAAATAATACATGGGATGATGATAGTGGATATGATAGTACATCGGTAAATTTTAAATTCTAGGCATGACAACAAATTGAATTCCATGATTGTATGTTTGTTGTTTTCTTGATGAATATAAAAACTCATAAAAGAATTTGGAATTAATTACACAAGCATGCAAATCCTGATGTTATTAAAGAGATTCTTTACACCAATTATGTGGTAAGAAGTTGGTTGACATTATACTCATTGTTAATTGAACAAAATATCCCTTTGTTGAAGTCTTTAATATCATCATTATTATAGATGTATTTTTACAAGTTATAGATGTATTGTTAATTGAATAAAATCTCCCTTTGTTGAATAGTATGACTGAAGATTTGATCATGTCATGAATTAACGAGAATAAATCACACACATAAAGACACACTATATAATGTGGTTCAGTCAGTGTGACTGACACGCCTAGGTCGTCGTGCGGTCAAAAATAAAGAAAACCTAACACACACACACACTAGCACAGTGGTAGTCAGGGTCGATCCGCAGGAGCTTCGTTGTTAGACCAGATGATAGATTACCAACTAGCAGTGTCACGCTACAGTCGGAGGACTTTTAGTTCCTAAATACCGAACTACTAATATCCAAAATCAATACCCAAACAAAGTCAAGCCAAGCATAAGCTAACTCAACTCAAACAAGCCTAGTTACTTTCTGAAATCAGAAGTACATCTCTGAATCAGAAGCAAACAAAGACATCCAAAACATCCACACAAAACAAGGCATAAACTAACAAATAGCTAAGGTTCTGACTGAACAGTTACTAGCTAAAGTTCAATACCTAAAACTAACCTAGTTGGCTACTGAAATCAACAAGGAAAACAGTCCCAAACAAGGTTACAACACATCCAAACACAATTCAAACAATCAAATACCAAAACAATCATAAAACACCGAAAAACCAATATTGCTTATAGCCAAATGCTTCTCATTAACCAAAACCAACTTCCAAACATCCAAACAGTAACCAAATGTTACTAAAACAGAAACTAAAGCTCAATATCAGTGGGTGTCACTCCCAAAGACACTAGCTAATGCTTACTACTATCTAACTAATTGAAAATAAAATCCAAAACATAAAAATACCAATTGAGATGTTATTGGAACGAAATCTTGGAGTCAAAGAGCTTCAAGGTCGATTTTACACCCGGTCTTTGCTAGGGTTTTCGGCTGGAAATGCCTCTATCTATGGTTGCAAATTTCCCGCAGCCGCGCCGCGCGAATGAAGAATCCGCGGCGCGCGTACTTATCTTTCCCCGTTTCTTCGGCATTTGAATGTGTTACACCGCCTTAAGCTCGCGTCGCGTATTTGAGAAACCCGCGGCACGCGTACGTATTTTCTTGATTTTTCACTCTTTTCCAAACTTCTTCCTTTTGCACGCTTTTAGTCCTGTTTCCATTCTTTTCTTCCAAACAAGTCCTGGCACGAAAAGTGAGAATACCAAGATATATCTGATATAATTTCATCAAGAATAGGGCTCAACAATGCCTAAAATACTTGATATCACTAGGCATTGTCAAACACCCACACTTGTGCCTTGCTTGTCCCCAAGAAAGAGAGTTTTTAACAAATTATAATAAAGACTCAAACAATTTTTGACTGTGTTCAGTTTCAAAGCTTATTGTCCTATGGGTTAGAGTGAAATAGTTCGCGAAAACATAACTGAGTTGTTATTTGGAATTCATGGCTTTCTAGAGAACCCTTGATTACAAACTTTCTATACACAATGAAGTGTACTTACTCATTCAGATTCTAAAGGCCATTAAGGAATTGTCCATGACTTTCGATGTTGTCCGTGTAGCGAGTTTTCGAAAATACCATCCCAGAGCAGACGATCTTAGGTGGCAAGGTGCATAAGCCCCACCTATTTTAGTCCTACCGGCTCGAACAACAAAGGCCACAGATTGACATTTCCTTCCTAAACTCCAATCTTAAAACAGCTCAATCTTCTAACTCTTAAAACTCAACTTATTTGACTAACTAATAGCATGATCACAACTATATAGTATTCCTTGAAAAATACCAATGCTATCAACAATCACAAACCATTCGTTTCAAAATTGCAATTTATTAAAAATTTTGAAAAAATATTGCTTAAAATTTAAAAATTGATCATTTCTGCAAAGAATTCAAAATTTGACTCTTTCAACCGTCCACACCCCACACTTAAAACCGTACAACGTCCCCGTTGTACAAAAATTATTTTTAGAACAAGGGAGAAAGAGTTACCCCTTTTGGACAGTAGATTGCTCGGTTGGTACTCAGTATCACAGGTATAATTGCAAACAAACAGATCCTTGATCTCGTATTCCGGAGTTGTAGCGCTACAGTGAACACGCCGGTGGTCAAGACAAGTGGAGGGGGCATGGTGACCCCACACTTGTCTGAGACAACCCCTTCTCATTTGGTATAACATGCATGACTCATCAAACAATTAAAAGCAAACATGACAAATATAAACAAAATACAGATAGTGGTGTCATAGGTTTCGTACATATTTTCAAAAAAATAAACAGAAAGAAAAAAAATAAGAAAGAAGTACATCAATCGCCACCTGGTGGCCTGGAGGGTCCAGCCTCGTGATCATGGGCTCTGGCTGGGAATGGTCGGGGGTTCTGGCCCTGCTGGGTGGCCAAATCCAAAAGTACCTCCTCGATCCATGCCAACTGGTCCTCGATCCTAGCGACTCTGACCTCCAATCGGTGGAGGGCGGATGTGTCATCTTGCTATTGTTGTGGTGCTGGCTTAGCGGGTGCCTCCCGCCTCTGTCGTCTCCGGCCCGGCTGGGCATATGCTGGCTGGGGGTCCCGGCGTGGCTCTGTCGGTGCCCGGATGAACCGGCCCGGGCGCTGCTGCTCTATCAGCCTCATCTTCTCCAGAGCTCGTGCTGTAGTGCGAGATGGAAGTAAAGTAGTCAAGGAGGCGGCAACGGGGGCGGTGAGGATCCCATATGAACGGGCCAGGCGGGTAATGAAATACCCCCGGGACAGTGGACTGCTGACAGAAGCACCCGTCGAGTGGGTGGATAGGGCAACTGCGAGGGCATAGGGGAGGTGGAGGAATCTGGAGGGGTCGAGGAGAACCCAGAGATAGGTCATGTTATCGCCGGATACCTTCTCGCCCCCTCCCGCTGCATAATGGAGGTGGAGACGATACGGTGCATGAGGCGGTGGAGTGGGTCACGGAGCTGACTCTCCCTGGAGGTCCCCGCCTAGTAGATAACGTTGGACAGTGGCGCCCAAACCTCCATGTTGCCGGACCTCTCCGGCTGGCCCTGAGTACAGGCCCCAAAGAACTGAGTGAAATGGCGGTGCTGAAGATCCGCCGGAGTGTATAGACCCACTCGCCTCCCGAACTCCCGGAGGTTGCACTCCCTCTGTGCACCTCCTAATCGAAATCGTATGATCCTGGATCGTGGGTCTGACGCCCGAGGTGCGAAGTGGATAGTGGATAGAAACTCCAGTTGCAGCTCGGTGTAGACGACGTCCTCCTCGGTGGCCATGATCCTGTCCCATCCCCGACATGTGAATGACGCCTCCTCATGAGTCCAGGTACGATGTAAGCATGGCTCGATTGCACCCCAGAGTCCGGCGTCCCTCAGAATGTCTCTATCAATGACTGTCGCCTCCAGGACCCGGCGACTAGTCAGGGAATCTCTCCGTGAAATATACTCTGCTGAGCTGGCAAGTCCCTCTGGGAACTGGAGGAACGGATGATCTAATCTGAACATCATCTGCAAAAAGACACATAGCCACAAAAGAATTTTTTTTTGCAAAATTAGTCCTTTCTTCCCCACCGCACTGCGGCGCGGCCCAAGAGCAAGGCGCGTCGCGGCGAGCGGCTGTTTGCAAAACCCCGAATCAAACTCACATTTTAACCTGTTTAAACTCGATCCAATCACACCACAAGGTAGCCTAAGCGCCGACTAACTCATCTAGGGTCTCTATTTGGCAAAACAAACACCCTATGAGTTAGCATTGGCGATTCTAAGTTTTGAACTTTTTTGGATAAATCACTAAAATTAAAAACCTAATCGCTAGTTTTAACAACTAATAGGTAGTTAGAATAGCGTACCTTGGTAGTAGAAACAAAATGAGCAAGAAAAAACGCGAGAAAAATTCGTCGATCAGAGCTCCGAGTCGTGTGATGTGTGGTTGAGTCGCGACTTACCTTAATATAGAGAGAAAACTGACTGATCATTTCCCGCGTCGCGCATTTACGCTTTGCGCATCGCGCGTGTCACCAAATCAACACCTGCACATCGGGTTGGTTTCCGACCCCGCGTCGCGTAATTCAAAAACCCGCGGCACGGTCATTCAAAAATTTCAAAATTTCTCACACGACCCCACACTTGCCTTAGACCACCAATACCTGCAAAGATTGATATATTTTCCTAATTATTCCTAAGAAATACTAAACCTAACCTATGACACGATGGGTTGCCTCCCAACAAGCGCTAAGTTTAACGTCTTCAGCGAGACGTAGAACTCCTCCTTCTATTCCTACGGTGGATCGTATTCCTTCTTCCCTTGCTGCTTTTCTGCTTCCACCGTCCCTTCGCTGACCCACTGCCCTTCAAACTTTCCTGGGTCGAATGGCTTGCTAGTTCTCCTGTTGCTGCCCGGTTGTTGCTTTCTGGTTAGCTCCCGTGAATGCTTGGAGGTAGCTTTGAACCTCCAAGCTCGGTCCTTCCTTCTACATCTCTTCAAAATCACTGGCTTGACATGAAGCGCGCCTAGTGCTGCTCCCAGTAGTTGTTTTGCAGATCTCATTTCGCCAGTGTCCCATGTGCTATCTTTAGTTTGCAATTTTGGCTTGCAGTACCAATAAAAGTTTCCCAATCGAATGGGATCAGAAGGCAACATGTCAGGATGCTTCCATATGTCCTCATCGATGGTATTGATTACATCT
Source organism: Cichorium intybus (assembly GCA_023525715.1). Taxonomy (NCBI): domain Eukaryota; kingdom Viridiplantae; phylum Streptophyta; class Magnoliopsida; order Asterales; family Asteraceae; genus Cichorium; species Cichorium intybus. The sequence goes on along the minus strand of CM042010.1, from coordinate 24,951,999 downwards.
AATTTTCCATTCATGAACGAATCATGAGTGGTAATAAAATCATGTTTATTATTTTCAAAAAGCAATTCGTCAGCATCAACTTCTTGATCATCGTACAACAGGTGGATCGGGACCAAGGGTAGGCGACTGGTTTGATCTGATGGTGGTACAAAGTCACCCATCACCAGATCCTTACTTTTAGAAGACTCAAAATTTTCAAAAATCACAGGGTCGGGGGTAATATTGTCATCTACACCCCCCTTCCCCAAAAACATCAACAACTTCAAAAATTTCAGGAATTGTTGGGCTGGGATCTGTACTGTCACTTACAGCCCCCTCCACAACATCCTTATCAACTAAATTGTCTGGTGATGGTATGGATTCATCCAACACCAGATCAACATTACTAATACTTTCAAAAACATCAAAAACTTCAAAAGCTGTTGAGTCGGAGGTAGCATTGTCACCTACAACCTCTTCCTCAACAATCGTTTCGACCATCTCAATGGTCTCTTGACTTTCCCAAGATGTATGCCCTTCCATCACATATTCAGGTGATGCAAGTTCACACACATTATTATTGGTATAAAAATCGCTCGCCTCCGGTTCTGGCGAAGGTGGTGAACATTTCCAACTTTCCTCTAACCTATCTAAAGAAGCTTGCAATCTTACAAGAGCATTAGCCTGGTCCTTCTGCTCTTGGTGAGTGTTATACCAGAGTACCCAAAGTTGGGCCCAAGTTGCAGAAATTTCAGGCTGAGATGACTCCTCGGTCCGCCATCCATTGTCATTGGATGATCCATTGTAGTAATCATCCTCGTAATAGGTGGCGGCCGGATTTTCATAATACTCAAAATGTTGATCCGGGTACATGTAATCGCCCATTATGAAGACGTACACATACCGAAATTCAAAGAACTAAAATCAAACATAAAAAATCAGAAGCTAAGTCCTACAAATCACCTAATCTAAGTGCACAGCTCCCCGGCAACGGCGCCAAAATTTGACACGCCTAGGTCATCGTGTGGTCAAAAATAAAGAAAACCTAACACACACACTAGCACAGTGGTAGTCAGGGTCGATCCGCAGGAGTTTCGTGGTTAGACCAGATGACAGATTACCAACTAGCAGTGTCACGCTACAGTCGGAGGACTTTTAGTTCCTAAATACCGAACTACTAATATCCAAAATCAATACCCAAACAAAGTCAAGCCAAGCATAAGCTAACTCAACTCAAACAAGCCTAGTTACTTTCTGAAATCAGAAGTACATCTCTGAATCAGAAGCAAACAAAGGCATCCAAAACATCCACACAAAACAAGGCATAAACTAACCAATAGCTAAGGTTCTGACTAAACAGTTACTAGCTAAAGTTCAATACCTAAAACTAACCTAGTTGGCTACTGAAATCAGCAAGGAAAACAGTCCCAAACAAGGTTACAACACATCCAAACACAATTCAAACAATCAAATACCAAAACAATCATATAAACACCGAAAAACCAATATTGCTTATAGCCAAATGCTTCTCATTAACCAAAACCAACTTCCAAACATCCAAACAGTAACCAAATGTTACTAAAACAGAAACTAAAGCTCAATATCAGTGGGTGTCACTCCCAAAGACACTAGCTAATGCTTACTACTATCTAACTAATTGAAAATAAAATCCAAAACATAAAAATACCAATTGAGATGTTACTGGAATGAAATCTTGGAGTCAAAGAGCTTCAAGGTCGATTTTACACCCGGTCTTTGCTAGGGTTTTCGGCTGGAAATGCCTCTATTTATAGTTGCAAATTTCCCGCAGCCGCGCCGCGCGAATGAAGAATCCGCGGCGCGCGTACTTATCTTTCCCCGTTTCTTCGGCATTTGAATGTGTTACACCGCCTTAAGCACGCGTCGCGTATTTGAGAAACCCACGGCGCGCGTACGTATTTTCTTGATTTTTCACTCTTTTCCAAACTTCTTCCTTTTGCACGCTTTTAGTCCCTGTTTCCATTCTTTTTTTCCAAACAAGTCCTGGCATGAAAAGTGAGAATACCAAGATATATCTGATATAATTTCATCAAGAATAGGGCTCAACAATGCCTAAAATACTTGATATCACTAGGCGTTGTCAGTGACCCATGTCTATAGGGTAAGAGTGAGTATTCTTATTCAGGAGCTTCAAAGATGATTTCAGTACAAATGGAACCCTAGCTAGCACCCTTTTTATGTAGGCATCAAAACAATGTAAACCATAAATAATAATCAGGTCGGGCTCAACTACACATATCAACATAGGTTCATACTGGAGGAGGCTTTGACCCCGCACCACCCTTATGGGATAAGTATTTTTCATGTATGACTTTTGGCCTAATGACCCTCAGCTTACTCTAAATATTTATCATATTGAAAATTGTGTGTCGAGTTTCTTCACTTCAGTTGGGTTGACACGAGTCTTTAATTTTCAAGTCACATTTAGCAATCTATTGACTTAAGTATGCTCCAAACTCTAGAAACCAAGAACTTCTTGCTCTCTCCTGTCATCTCCCCTATGGACATACTTCCTGCGAACAACAACCAAGTCTAAGTAGTGCTTGGCCTTCTTTGCGGGAAACAATACATATCAGTCAGGTTCTCCTTGGTATCAATATTCTGTATAGAGAAACTTTCTTCTTCCAAAGCAAATCTAATAAAAATTCAATCGTTCATCAATATGTTTTGTCTTTCCATAATAAAATGGATTCTTTGCAAGACACAAAACACTTTGGCTGTCTGAAGATTGGATAGGATTATTCACCTTCAAACCAAGACTCTATATGAAGTCATGTAACCATACATATTTTTTTCATTCATTTATTCATTGACATGTACTCTGCTTCAGTTGTAAATAATGGACGAGTAAGTTGTAATGTTGACCTCCAACTTATAACATATCTGAATAAAATGAAAATGAAACAATTAAGTGACCTTCTTTTCAATAGACCACCACATATACTTATAAACCTACTTAGCATACTGCAAGAGTCAGGTCAAGTCTAGTATAAACCATAACATACATGAGACTTCAATAAAAATTAAATATGGAAGCCTGGTCATGAAATCCCTTCCTTGTATATAGTCGGTATAGTACTTCGATCACGCTTAAAAGGTGCTGCCATAGGAGTTCCAATAGGTTTAGACTGATCAATATGGAATGATTACAATAATTTCTCAATGTATCTCTATTGAGAAATATATAATAACCCCACTCCTTTATTCCTCTGAGTCTCTATCCCAAATATCCGATTTGACACACCCAAATCCTTCATCTCAAACTCACTTTCCAGTAGCGTCTTCAAGTCATTAATTCTAGCCACATTTTTTTGTTCCAACGAGCAAATCATCCAGGTATAACAAGTATAAATAAGAGTCATCACATATTTCTCTTGAGTAGATACAATTATCAACCTCATTTCTAATTTAATCGTGTGAAGTTATAAAAGAATCAAATCTTTTGTGTGATTGTCTCAAAGAATGCTTCAAACTGTATCAATATTTCTTCAGTAAAGATACACGATCTTTCTTAAAGTCAAGGAACCCTTCAAATTGGGACATACACACACACACACACACACACACACACACACATATATATATATATATATATATATATATATATATATATATATATATATATATATATATATATATATATATATATATATATATATATATATATATATATATATATATATATATATATATATATAGTTATCTAGACAGACATGAAGAAATGTAGTTTTTACATCTAGTTATCCAACCTCCAGATTAAGTGCATTCACCATGGCTAAGACCCGAATCATTTTGTACTTCACAACACATGAGAATACCTTGTGATAGTCAATCCCTTCTTTTTGCAAGAAACCTTTTGCCAATAACCGTTCTTTGAACCTTGCTTGTTCAACTCTAGGAATTCTTTATTTTCTTTTCAATACGCATTTGCAACCCATTAGGTTTGCTCCTTTCGTTAATAGAACAAGATCCCAAGTTTCATTCTTTTCAAGCGAGTGTATTTCTTCATTCGTTGCCCCTAACTAGTTTGAAGCTTCTTTACTCGTTACAGCCTCTTTGTACGATTGAGGATTATATGTATCAATTTCTTCTCTAATCGCTAGTGTATATGTTATAAAACCAATGTCCCAAGTATTGACACATCCGACATACTTCATAGTTTTTGAATGTCCTTTTTGCATTCTTTTTTGCTATAACTTCCACCTTATTTTCTTCTCTCTTAGCTGTTTGGACATATTTTGGTGGTTTATGCTTTGCATTTAAAAGGCTTAATTATCAGTTGGAGACAAAGAAGAGTTTTCAGTTCTGGACTGAAAACACCCATGTTCTCGGTGGACTTGGACTTGGACCGAAATTACATTGTGATTTCGGTGGGCTTTAAGCATTCTTGATAGGCTCATCTTGGTGGACTTAATGTTTATGGGCTTTATATTCGGTTATGTATATATAGTGTGTTTTCAGCCATGTGTCATTGGTTAGTGGATTTGAGTGTGCGTGAATAGAGAGATAGAGAGAGATCGATCATAATAAACCTTATGTACCTAAATTGTCAATACAATTGAGTGCATTCAAGGTTAATTGCTTTCTTGTTAATTGTTTCGGATTCATAGCTTGATTAGTATTCCACAATTAATCGAGTTATTGATTGATACAGTATTAGATCTAGGAATTGGGACTTACAATTGGTATCAGAGCCTTTAAAATCGTTTTGGCTGTTGGTATCAATCGTTTTCGAAGCAATTTAGTTGATTTTGGAGTTTTTGGTGCGTTTTGGGCAAAAATTAATGTTTGTGTTCTTCGTGTTCTTCGTGAAATTAGTATTTTTGGATGAAAAATCGATTGTTTTGATCATTGGACTTTGAAAATTCGAACAAAAACGTGTTTTTGGCTTGATTTGGGAGTTTTTGGCGGCATATTAAGAGTTTTCGGCTAGGGTTTTGGGCGATTTCGGCAGCACATCAGCGTTTTCGGCGGCAAGGTTAAGTTTTCGGCTAGGGTTTTGGGTGTTTTCGACGGCTACATCTGGAGTTCTTGGTGTATCTGGGTTTTTGGTCAGCTTTTAAGTCAAACATTGTTTTCAGTTAAGGTGTTTTCGGCTAGACAGTTCGATTTTTTGAGTTTTCGGTCCAACTGTTGGAATTTCAGAGTTTTCGGCCTTCAAATTTCGATTTTCAAACTTTTCGGTCAAGAGGTGTTGACTTTTAGGGTTCTTAGTCAACTCTAGTGTTTTCGGTCAAACACGTTACTTTTTCTCGTTTTTCGGTCATTAATGGATTCCTACAATAATTCAATTACCACCATGCATCACGATTTGGACTCCATCATGGGGACAACCACTCATATTCGTCATTTGTTATCTGTAGACGGGTTTCCTGAGTGAAAGTTTAGATTTGAAAAATATGTTAAAATGAAGGAAATTAAGGTGTGGAGAAGCTTTCTTAGAGGTTCGGTCTAAATTACAATCACGTTAGACGATGATGTAAAGACTGTGGTAGACAAGCTAATCGAAAATTACACGGATGAAGGTTTTTAAAAGATAGAGGAAGATGAGAAATCTCTTGCTACTCTCACCATGGCATTGTCCCCTGACATTGCTCAAGGTTTTCGGGAGTATAAATCTGTTAAGGCTTTGTGGGAAGCCTTAATTGAGGTGTATGAAGGGAATGAGGATATGAAACAAAGTAGACAGGATCTGCTTCGATAAAGATTCAACATGTTTAATCATGTTCTTGGAGAGACTCTGGAAGTCCAGCTACAGCGTTATATTACTCTCAATACAGAAATGAGCACTGCTGGAATTGTGTTATCTCGCTCTTAGAGAAATAAGAAGCTGCTCAATTCACTTCCCAGGAATTGGGACATGAACATGTATGTGATCAAGAAGACAAATGACCTAAGCAGATTCTCTCTTGCTGAAGTGATGGCCGTCATCAAGGCTTGTGACACGGATGATAAGCAACGCGAAATCAACCATGTAAACTCATACTCGTCCGCCAACTTAGGAGCATCCACCAACAGTGCATTCTCTACTATGCCAACACATCATGCTCCATCATCATCCAGTGTACCGATGGCATCTCCAAGTTCCTCCGGTTTGAGCTCCACCACAAAACCAACCTTGCAGACTCCAACTGTTGCCATGGGAGCTGAAGAGAACATAGCCCTAATGGCTGGTTTCATGAACTATTATAATGCCTTTGTTGCTGGTGAGCTAGTTCATCTAGTCATGATTGGAGAACTTGATCAAATCTATCCATAGGATGTTGAAGAGATGGCCATCTCATGGCAAATCGCAATGGCGGTGTTCAGGGCCAAGAAATTCACTCAATGAACTGGGAAGAACAACTGGGGAGTGAACGTGGACAAGAAGGTGGGCTTCCACAAGAGCAATACTCTAAATTTGTTGATCATTTCTTGTTATTTTAAATAATCATGTGAAACAAGACTCTAAATTTGTTGATCCTTCAAAAACATGTGGTGATGTTGATTTTGAAAAATTTAAGCCATGGAAATTTGCTAAACAATCTGATGTTTGTGTGTGTGCTTGTAAAAATTCATTCGGACCAGGACAAAGTCCCATTCATACTATCTTGATAAAGCAAACATGTTTTAATTGCGGGACTCCAGGTCACATTGCTAGAAACTGTCCACAATACTCTTACGTTCCATACCATGCACAAGGTTGGACAAACGTGCCAAGAGGGAGATCTTTCAAAAGAAATCCTTCAAGGTCACGCTCACGTAATGATTATTGGATTTTTGCTAAGGCCAAGAATCAGGCCTCCGAGGACAAAAGGACAAATTCAAGAGATGGCTCTACCAAACCAAAATTGGTGAGGTCAAAGTCATCTCAAGGACCATCCCTCAGCTCATACATGCAATATAGGCCCAAATCAAAGGGCAGTCCTGTTTCAAAATCTAGTGGTGATGTTCCCATTTGGTCAAACAATAAAAGACTTAAACCTAATTACAGATGTGTTCCCAAAGGCCTCACTTCAATTTCATCAAAGAGTTCTGTAAATTCATCATGTCCGTTATTTGATAAGCAAGATATGATTTTGGAACAAGTTTCATGTGTTGATAGTAAGGGTCCACCCAGTTTCAGAATGACTGGGTTCCCAAATCTAATTAATCCCACACCTTGTGCAGGAGCAGCTATAGAGGTATATCATCAGACCTTGGTATGTTGATAGTGGCTGTTCCAGGCACATAACAGGAGACATCTCTCAATTGCACGACATTCAAAACATTAATGGAGGGCATGTGTCCTTTACGGGAGGAGAGAAAGGGAAGATCACACAAATGGGGACCGTAACTAACGATGTGTTGAAATTTGAAAATGTCAACTTCATTCCGGAATTGAAACATAGTCTACTAAGCATTTCTCAGATCTACGACAAAGGTTTCTAGACCCATTTCACTAAAAAGGAATGCTTAATTCTGAAGCCTGGTATCGTCATACCAGACGAATGGATTTTAGTGAGATCTGAACAGAAAACCAATGCCTATATCATCGATATAAACCACAATATTACTGAGAATGTTACTTGTCTGTTCTCAAGAGTTTCAGAACAAAATGCCATGCTCTGGCAGCGTCGTCTCGGTCATGCAAATGCTAAAAACCTGAATCGTCTTGCCAAGAACGATCTCGTCCGGGGGTTACCAATCAAAGATTTCATCACCTTCGAAAAGTGTGTTGCCTGTGCTCAAGGAAAGTATCATCGGAAGCCGCACAAGCCCAAACTGGTCAACTCTATTGACTCACTCCTTCAACTGCTTCACATGGATCTCTTCAGTCCAGTCAACGTTCTGAGCATCAACAAGAACTCTTATTATCTGGTCATAATAGATGATTACTCACGTTTCACCTGGGTTTTCTTTCTGAAGAATAAGAGTGAGACTGCAGAACTTGTCAAGAGATTCATCATCCTAATTGAAAATCAAACTAATCAAAAGGTGAAAAGAATCAGATGCGACAATGGGACAGAGTTTAAGAATGCTGTCTTGGATCAATTATATGCTGAAAAGGGAGTGTAGCATCAATACAGTGCTACTCGTACACCACAACAAAACGGTGTAGCTGAATGAAGAAATCGAACCTTAATTGATGCTGCTCGAACCATGCTTTGTGACTCCAAGCTGCCGGTGTTCTTCTGGGCGGAAGCTATTAATATGACATGTTATGTTCAGAATCGTGTTCTCATCAACAAGCATCAAATGAAGACTCTATATGAGATCCTCTATGGCCACAAACCGACTGTTGCTCATTTGCGCACCTTTGGATGTCTATGCACCCTTCTTCATCTGGAAGCCACTCCAAAGTTCAATTCAAAGGCTGACGATTGCTACTTCGTAGCGTATGCTGGTCGTACTGCTTATCGGGTCTACAATAAGGTTACCAAGAAGATCGTGGAATCCTTTAGATGCCCGAGTTGGTCCTGACTAGTTGTTTAATTATTCTGAATTGTTTAAACCATTTCATATGCTTTCCAATGATGTTTCAGGTACTCAACCAGACCCATGTGGAATTGTAAGTCCTAAACTTCTTAGATCCAGCAAGGTATCAATGAAATCACTTGATTGTGCGGAATCCAATCAAGTAATCAAACCAAAACAACATGAACGAGGAGATGACTCTTCAATGCACACTTTGATTAACAAAAGTCGGGTACAAAATATTATGATGATAGATTGAATAATCATTCTCTCTCTGACGTGCACGGTTCCCAATATCGATCTCCCTAGATAATGACGGCTACAAAAAGACTATTTATACCTAAGACAAACCCTAAGCCCAAACACAATTAAAGCCCACCGAGAACACAATCCCAGCCCAACCAAAATCTCCTAATTTCGGTGAAGACATATCGAGAACCAATGTGTTTTGGATCCATTACCGAAAACCCCATACATCCCAAATAAATGAGAATTAAGCTCAATAATGCAAAGATTAAACCAACTAAAATATGTCCTAACAATCGCCCCCTTGGTTTAATGCTTTCATTGATCTTCAGGCTCTCTTTAGATATAGACTTTCAGCTCTTTTCTCGATCATGACATGGCTTGCGAGATGTAGTCGGACTATCTTCAGATTTGACATTAAACGTACATCTGGTGTAGGAGCTTCATGCAAAGGTCTTGAATCAGCATATCCAGCTTTGAGTTTAACATTGACTTGTACATGGAGTCTGATTCTTCTTCTTCACTTCTAGATCACTTAAGGTTGAAATGTAGCAACTGAAACTGTTTGAGGAGGAATTCAACGCAGCTTGTCGCATAGAGTTATACTTCACCATTCTTCGGGGATAAAAGATTTGTATTGAAAGTTTCAACCTTCACTTCATGATCTATTACTTAGAAAATTTTGAATTGTATTTTACTGGCGCTTCATGAAACGAACAATAACCAAAAATCCATGTGGGTCATAGAGTCATAACGACCATTCTCGCCATAGTTGTTCAAGGACCCAGCCTTGGCTCAGGAAGAGACTACTCGCAGTATCCGTGTGAACCCGGAGGAACGCTGTAAGAACCCGAAAATAGGGGTAAAAAGTCATAAAATAAACATATGTAAAGTTGGGTTTGAACGATACCATAATAGTAGAAATTGGCAAAAAGGGCAAAATATAATCTTGGGGTAGGAATGAAATAAAATAAAACGTATAATGCTATGAAATGAATTGTGTGCCATTATGGGAAAAATGGAACTAGAAGGACTAAGTTGTCATTAGGGAAAAGTAGCTAGGTATAAAAAGGGGAAAAATCTTCTCCCAGTTCAGAGAACACGGGAGAGACTTCTAGAGAGTGCCAGAGAGAGATAGGGTGATCGGGTCTTGATGGTTGTGAGGAATTGGAAGAAATTAACTTGGAATTGAAGAATTCCAAGTCTTTTAAGGTTAGTAAGCATGTTTTTAGGGCTGTTTAACCCATTTCCCATGGGTAGGTTACTGTAGCTTCGAACTTTCAGTGGCTAGAAGAGGATTATTCTATGATACCTAGTCTTAGTTTGTGTCTTAATTACTATCTAAACCTAGTTTACCCATTGGAAGTGTTAAAAATCAAGAAATGAGAATTTGAGCTCAAGAACCCTAACTAACGGGTTTGTAAGAACAAGTTGGTTATAATGGTTCTTGATAGATTTAATATGTCATGATAGAAGTAATAAATCATTCCTAGTTGATAAATTCGAGTAATTTCAGATTTTGGGTAAAAATGGCAAAAATGGCATTTTTTGGAAGAAACTTGGAATCCATGATTCTATGGTTTAAAAACAAGTAAAAGTAGTTGGTTTATGTTTCTAATCACATCTTGATCATTATCCAACATATGGATAACTTAAAATCAAGTTTGGTGATTTCATATGCAATTGAACCCTAGAAATTTGAGTTTATGATCAAAGTGTTAATTTGACATAAATAATTGGTTAGAATGAGTCATAAATGATGTTTAAGTATGAAGAAACCATTAGAAGTGGTTTTCTAAGAGTTTTAATTAATAAAATGAAAGTTTAAACAAAAACTGAAATTTGTCGGGTGGAATGGAATTGGTGATTCCATGAATGAAACCCAGGGAAATGGTAAATGAAAAGCATGAGTTGGTAATTAACAAAGTATGTTTTGGGTTGTAAAATCCTTAAATTAATTCATTAGGTTATATAAGAATATGGATAGAAAATGGACAAAACTAGATTTTAAAATTTGAGTTGATGTGCATATGAGCTTCCTTAGAGCTCTTGTGACATCCTATGGTCTTAACCGTTAAGTCATGAACTAAATAAGACTTAATGGGATTAAAAATATGTTCTTAACATGTTATAAGGTTAATATAACCTATTGGTAAAGTTTTTTTAAGTTTGGAAACAAAGAGAACCAAGAAATGGACTAAAACTGCAAAAAAACGAACAAAAACTGAGAGCTGAAAAATGGGGCTGCAGGATTCTACACGACCCGTGTGATCCTGGAACGACCCCGTGTGATATATGGTAGTAGGTTAGACATCTTGGAAGTCTTACACGACCTCGTGTGATCCCTACATGACCCGTGTGACCCGAATTCATGCAATTCACTCTCATTATGACCCGATTTGAGTAGTTTGACCCCTTAACCTTTGGTACATGTTTAATATAGTTTGAAAACATAAAAAATAAGTATATTGGGGGGGGGATTAAGTGGTCTTTACATGTTGTTAAGACTCAAATGTTTTAATAAAATCTTAATGAACTCCTTAGGTAATTAAGGAGTAAAGTTGTGGAATGGAAGGGGCAATCGAGTGAAGTTATCCTAGTTAGACTTCTCTAACTAGCTAAGGTGAGTAATGTGTGGATTTTCTGGAGTACATAGCAAAGCAAGTTTTATGCAAAATGTTTTGGAGTCAAAATGGTTTATGGAATTGGAAATGGTTTTATGGATTTGAAAATGGTTTTATGAAATTGTAAGTATAATTTGTATAAAAGACAAATGAGAAATGCAGGGAATCACTGAGGTGATAAAGCCGTGTTGGTATGATGAGATGTATCCGGATTAAGGACCACACATGATGGTCAAAAGACACTACTGGGATGGTACCTCCCATCGCGAAGTAGTTGTCTAAAGGGTACATTGATGGATGAATTCGTTTTATCTATCAAGGGAGGGAGTAGCTACAAGGACGCTCGTAGGAACATTTTGTTCAGTGAAAGAATACACGGGTGCGCTCGTGTAAAGATACCTATGGGTGCGTTCATAGGAAATTAAATAATATGAAATTTTGGAATGTTTGAAATATGAGAAAATTATTTTGGGTCTAAAACCCATATTACTCACGAGACTTTTTGTCTTACGTATTATTTTTAAAATGCTATGTACTCAGGTAGCGGTGGAAAGCGTTAGAAGTTGTATTAGAGAAGCAGGAGTTCAAGTTTGACCAGAGTATGTACCTAATTCTTTAAATTATGGTGATGTATTGGGCTTGTAACACCCCATATTGAAATTGAAAAAAAATTTATAAGGATTTCAGCATGTAAAATTGTTTTGTTAAAATGCTGTATATTGGACGGGGTGTTACAAACGCACTGTGATTGTTTAAGTATCGGAGATCTACTCGTGGCTGTTTTGATTTTGGCCCCTGCATATCCTTGATCAAAGATCTCAATGCAGTTAACAAGTTGACAAGTTAACTTGTTTCTTGGTGAGACGTTCAATGGTATCCAAAAACTCTGCGGAGTGTACCATCTTGGTGCCAAATTTGGTTCCGGTGAAGTGTTGGGTTGTCATAGCTATTGTGGTAGTCAATAACGATCACTGACCCAGAGTTGTGATGTTTCATCAATGCAAGGTAAAGCCACATTGAATCACAAATATCTTTATTAAAAGAAAGTTAAGGTCAAGAATGGTATGAGCGTGTAATATATCTTGCTACAAGATATACCCATCGGCTAGACTTGCGAATTATCATCAACATGTGGCATATTACACTGAGTCATCCAACTCTTTAAATAGAATATTTGTAGGTAAGAATGGTTATGGATGCCTCACATTTACTACTGGTGTTGTAGCAAAGATCACGGGCATAGAATTTTGAAATATCATCACCATTTGGTTTTAAATGATGAATTGCTATTTCTTGCATCAAAAAGATATAGTGGGTAGGAATGGATTGTTGCGTGTGATAGACTACGGTACGTAATCTAACCATCAGCACAGAATTTGTAACTCTCGACTTTGAGTGGCTTAATTCAGAGTGTCTAGAAGTTGAATTTCAGAATATTTAGATTAGGTTGAGAGAAAAGTTGTTAGTGCTCCATACTCATCATGGTGTACTAATGAGAATCATCAGCACATGGTATTTTGTCTCAGCTATGAGTGGTATAGCTCAGTGCGTCATCGACAGTAAGGTAAGGGAATGTCTTAGTGAAACAAGATAATAATGAAACACATCATTGACATGAGAGATTTGGATCTGTATTCCTGATTGGTATTGGTTAGGAACATTGACGATCGTACAAATTGTGTAATTAAAAGTATTTTTTGGATTTTTTTTAATTTTGAAATGAAAGACATAAAGAGACAATTATTTTTGAGTTTTTGAATTTTATAATTTTTGTTGTTTTTAATTCTCCCCCTAAATTTGTGCATGGAAGAGAATTAGCGAAAATAAAAACATGAACAAATTTAACTAGATAAAAATTTACAAGAACTGATTTGTTAGTTATCAAAACGAATCATTTTTAAAAATCCAACAAGCACATTGTTATCTGTGTGGATTTGCTCTAAATGAATAAGTTTTCTCGCGAAGCAATCTCGTATAAAATGAACTTTGATGTCGAAGTGCATGGTTTTAGAATGCTGAACAGGGTTTTTAACAATTTGGATAGCTGCATCATTGTCACAAAATATGGTAATTTCAAGAAAGTTCAAACCATAATCAAACAGTTGATGTTGCATCCAGATGACCTGAGAACAACAAGCTGATGCAACAACGTATTCAGCTTCAGCTATGGAAGTTGACACGGTCTGCTATTTCTTGCACTGCTATGAGATCAATCTATCTCCCAAAAATTGACATCCAGCACTTGTGTATTTCCTGTCAATATCACATCCTCCATAATTGCTGTCAGAAAAGGCATATAAATCAAATTCACGGTTCTTAGGATACCAGAGACCCAGTTTCGATCTCCCTTTAAGGTATCGAAAGATCCGTTTAACAGCAATTAAATGAGAAAGTTTAGGATTAGCCTGATGACGTGTACACTGGCAGACTACAAAAACAATGTCAGGTCTGCTGGCCGTTGGATAGATCAAGGAGACATTCATTGATCAATACATGGTTTGGTCAACAGGTTCGCCATCCAGATCCGATTTCAGCAGAGGTCGTTCAGCCATTGGAGTAGCAGCAACCTTTTGCATCTTTAAATCTGAACTTCTCAACAATGTCATCAACATACTTGCCTTGATGCAGCTATATACTCGTTGAGCTTTGACGGACCTGCAACCCTAAAAACATCGTCATCCCGAACTTCTTGACAATGTCAGAAGAAACTGGAAGATTCGTAATATTTTCAACTCTGCTTGCGGCCGAATCACCTCTATCGAAAGTTCTAAAATCATACGAGGTGCTCGCCACATACTCATCAGGAATTCTTTCTGGGTAGAGAGAATCCATGAGAGTAGAATTGAATGTATCTACAGAGTCAGAGTTGACATGTCCTGAAGCATGTATGGTTTCTTCCACAATTGGTGATTCGTCAACAGTCCTTGATGATTCAGCAGGAGCATCATCAGTCACTATAGTGGAATCAGAAGATGCACCGTCGTTCAAGATAATATGATCATTCACTGACGGTTTGATTGGTTCAGCAAGAATTTCCTCATCTTCGTCCTTGTTGATTCCACTCGGACCTGGTTGTGTACCTGAAACATCAGAAAACATATAAAACGGTTTAAACATTTCAGTATAATTAAACAACCAGTTAGGAACGACTCGGGCATCCGTCTCATTTTCCTCTAGCCAACACACATCAAAGGATTCTACAATCTGCTTGGTGACCTTATTATACACCAGATAAGCAGTACGACCAACATACCCTACAAAATAACAATCATAAGCCTTTGAGTTAAACTTTGGAGTGGCTTCCAGATGAAGGAGGGTGCATGGACAATCAAAGGTGTGAAAATGTGCAACGGTTGGTTTGTGGCCGTAGAGGATTTCGTACGGAGTCTTCATTTGATTCTTGTTGATGAGAACTCGATTTTGAACATAGCACGCCGTATTGATGGCTTCAGCCCAGAAAAACACTAGCAACTGGGAATAACATAACATAGTTCATGCAGCATCAATTAGAGTTCGATTTCTGTGCTCAGCAACACCGTTTTGTTGAGGTGTACGAGCAGCACTGTATTGACGATGCACTCCCTTTTCAGCACAGAATTAATCCAAGATAGCATTCTTGAACTCGGTCCCATTGTCGCATCAGATTCCCTTCACCTTCTGATTCGTCTGATTTTCAATGAGGGTAATGAATCTCTTGACCAGTTTTGCAGAACATTAAGAGTTTTTGTTGATACTCAGAATATTGACCGGACCCAAGAGATCCATGTGAAGAAGCTAAAGGAGCGAGTCAATGGAATTGACCAGTTTGGGCTTGTGTGGCTTTCGATGATGCTTTCCTTGTGTGCAAGCCACACACTTCTCGAAGGTAATGAAATCTTTGATAGGTAGCCCCTGGACTAATTCATTCTTTGCGAGACGGTTCAGATTCTTGGCATTGGCGTGACCAAGACGACGATGCCAGAGCATGGCATTCTGTTCAGAGACTTTTGAGAATAAGCAAGTAACATTCTCTGGAGTATTGTGGTTCATGTCAATGATTTAGGCATTTCTTTGACGTTCATACTTCACCAAAAATCCAATATTCTAGTATGACAATACCAGGCTTCAGAATCAGGCATTCTTTCTTAGTGAAGTGAGTCGAAAAGCCTCTGTCGCATATTTGTGAAACGCTCAGCATACTGTGTTTAAGTTCAGGAATGAAGTTGGTATTTTTGAATTTCAACACCTCGTTTGTAACGGTCCCTATTTGTGTGATCTTCCCTTTCTCTCCTCCTTCAAAGGACACATACCCGCCATTTATGCTTTGAATGTCATGAAATTAGGATATGTCTCCTGTCATGTGCCTGGAACAGCCACTATCAACATACCAGGGTCTGATGATATTCCCCCATAGCTGCTCCTGCACAAGATGCGTGATTAATTAGATTTGGGAACCCAATCCATTCAAAAACTGGGTTGACCCTTACTATCAATGTAAGAAACGGGTTCTAAAATCATGTCTTGCTTGTCAAATAATGATGAATTTACAGAAGACTTTGGAATGATGCCTTTGGGAACCCATATATAGTTAGATTTAAATCTTTTATCGTTTGACCAGATAGGAACATTAACATTAGATTTTGAATCAAGACTAGAAGAGGATCCTTGAAATGACTTTGACCTCACAAATTTTATCTCGGCAGGGCCATCTCTTGAATCAGTCCTTTTGTCCTTGGCAGTCTGAGTCTTGGCCTTTGAAACATTCCAATTTCCATTTCGTGAACGTGACCTCGAGGGTTTTCTTTTATAAGATCTCCCTCTTGGTAAGTTCTGCCAGTTTTGTTCATGGTGTGGAGCATTCAAGTATTGAGGATAGTTTCTGGCAATATGACATGGAGTCCCACAGTTAAAACATGTTTGTCTTTTCAAGGGGGCCTGAATGGGACTTGGTCCTGCACCAGATTGTGTCAAAGCATTACCACAAGAACACACACAAGCAACAAATTTTTGTGGTTTAAAATTCTTAACAGCAGCATCACCACAAATTTTTGAAAATTAACATTTTTAATGTCTTGTTGCATACAATCATTCAAAACAGAAGAAATAGAAATATTAGTCTTTAAACAGTTTTTATCAAAATCAGAATCATGCTTGTCCTCCTGGTTCCGATCCTCCTCTTTCATTTTATCTGCACATGAGGTAGATGCATCAGTATTGTTCACATTAATACTCTCAGTGGCGCTGGATGGATCATTCGGAACTAAACTAGATATAGTGGGTTGCTTTGTTTGTTGGGTCTCAAGGGGAGGGGTATAGTTATCATTAAAAGGAGGTGGAACATTTTTATACCCAATACCTTCACCATGTCTGTTCAGCCATTTTAACTGCTTTTCAACCATGGATTCAACAGTCGCACTTGATGCATCGAATTTTTTAAAATTGAAATCAGCATCGTTATATTTGGCCTTCAATGCATCAAGTTCGACAGTTAACTTGGCAATTTTATTTTTAGCAAACAGATAATGACAACATTTTTCACTGTAATCTTGCTTAATTTTCTTTAAGTCCTTTCTTTGAGCCTCTACCATTTTTAAAAGAGGTTTCTGTTTCTTTTTGAGGTTGTAAATATCATTTTTAAGATCAAATACTTCTCTAACCAGACGGTCATTGTGTTCACAATATTTAGCAATTTTATCTACACAAGAGTTAGAGCAAGAAACTTCTCTTCAGCAAGATCAACATCCTCGTCAGCTTCAGTCTGGGCTAAGTGAGCTCCTCCATCTTCAGTAAGGTTTAGGGCCTGCATATGGTCCTCCCATGAGAACTCTTTAGCCACCATAGCTCACTCGGTATTCTGAGGAGCTTCTCTGTGAGTTCCAACCGGCACCAGGTTCTTTTCAGAATTTGCATTTTCCATCCTCACCTTAGTACACTCACGAGCAAAGTGCCCTGGCTCATGACAATTGAAGCACCTGAGTTTGCTTTTATTGAAGCCCACCTTCTTGTTTACATTTTCTCCCCAGTTGTTCCTTACAGTTCTCTGAGTGAACTTTTTCGCCCTAAACACAGCCATTGCAATTTACCAGGAGATATCCATTTCTTCAACATCTTCAGGGTGGATCTGATCAAGTTCTCAAATCATGACTGGCTGAACTAGTTCACTAGCAACGAAAGCATTGTAACAGTTCATGAAGAAGGCCATTAATGCCATGTTTTCTTCAGCTGCCTTGACTGAAAACTGACCGAACACCCCACCGGACCGAAAACCAAGTTAAAATCTTCAAACACTAACCGAATTGACACGCCTAGGTCGTCGTGTGGTCAAAAATAAAGAGAAACCTAACACACACTAGTACAGTGGTAGTCAGGGTCGATCCGCAGGAGCTTCGTGGTTAGACCAGATGACAGATTACCAACTAGTAGTGTCACGCTATAGCCGGAGGACTTTATAGTTTCCAAACACCAGAAAGCAATGATCAAACAAATCCAAGCCAAGCAAAGCTAAGCTCAAACAAACCTAGTTACTTTCTGAAATCAGAAGTACATCTCTGAATCAGAAGCAACAAAGGCATCCAAAAACATCCAAACAAAGAAGGCATAAACTAACCAATAACTAAGGTTCTGACTGAACAGTTACTAGCTAAAGTTCAATACCTAAAACTAACCTAATTGGCTACTGAAATTAGCAAAGGAAAACAGTCCCAAACCAGGTTAAAATAATATCCAAACACAATTCAAACAATCCAAACATAAAACAAACATCCAAAACACCGAAATATCAATATTACTTGTAACCAAATGCTTCTCATTCATCAAAACTCAAATCCAAACATCCAAACAGTAAACAAATGCTACTAAAACAGAAATCAATACTTAATATCAGTGGGTGTCACTCCCAAAGATACAAGACAATGCTTACTACAATCTAACTAATTGAAAATAAAATCCAAAACATAAAAATACCAATTGAGATGTTGCTGGAACGAAATCTTGGAGTCAAAGAGCTTCAAGGTTGATTTTACACCCGGTCTTTGCTAGGGTTTTCGGCTGGAAATGCCTCTATTTATAGTTGCAAATTTCCCGCAGCCGCGCTGCGCAAATGAAGAATCCGCGGCGCGCGTACTTATCTTTCCCCGTTTCTTCGGCATTTGATTGTGTTACACCGCCTTAAGCCCGCGTTGCGTAATTGAGAAATCCACGGCATGCGTACGTGTTTTCTTGATTTTTCATTATTTTCCAAACTTATTCCTTTTGCACGCTTTTAGTCCCTGTTTCCATTCTTTTCTTCCAAACAAGTACTGGCACGAAAAGTGAGAATACCAAGATATATCTGATATAATTTCACCAAGAATATGGCTCAACAACGTCTAAAATACTTGATATCACTAGGCGTTGTCTAACACCCCACACTTGAGCCTTGCTTGTCCCCAAGCAAGAGAGTTTTTAACAAATTATAACAAAGACTCAAACAATTTTTGACTGTGTTCAGTTTCAAAGCTTATTGCCCTATGAGTTGGAGTGAAATAGTTCACGAAAACATAATTGAATTGTTCTTTGGAATTTAATGCTTTCTAGAGAACCCTTGATTACAAATTTTCGGTCCACAGTGAAGTGTACTTACTCATTCAGATTCTAAAGGCCATTAAGGAATTGTCCATGACTTTCGATGACACCCGTGTAACGAGCTTTCGACAATATTATCCCAAACTAGTTGGTTTTAGGTATTAAGGAGTAGAAATGCCCGTAGGCCCCATTTTATGTCTACTTGCTCGAATGTCAAAGGCCACAGATTGACATTTCCTTCCTAAATTCCAATCTTAAAACAAGCCAATCTTCTAAACTCATAAAACTCAACTTATTTGACTAAATAATAGCATGATCACAACTATATAGTATTCCTTGAAAAATACCACTGCTATCAACAATCACAAACCATTCGTTTCAAAATTGCAATTTATTAAAAATTTTGAAAAAGATTTCTGAAAATTTGAAAATTACTTGTTTTCTGCAAAAATTTCAAAAATTCTCTTTCGACCGTCCACACCCTACACTTAAAACCGTACAACGTCCCCGTTGTACAAAATTATTTCAAAACAAGGGAGAAAGAGTTACCCCTTTTTGACATTGGATTTCTCGGTTGGTACTCAGTATCACAGGTGTAATTGCGAACAAACGGTTCCTTGATCTCGTATTCCGGAGTTGTAGCGCTACAGTGAACATGCCGGTGGTCGAGATAAGGGGAGGGAGCACGGTGACCCCACACTTGTCTGAGACAACTCCTTCCCTTTTGGTATACATGCATGACTCAACAGAAACATTAAAAGCAAACATGACAAATAAAATATAAACAAAATACAAATAGTGGTTTCATAGGTTTTGTACATATTATCAAAAAGAAAAAAAAATAAAGAACGGAAAAGTACATCAATCGCCACCTCATGGCCTGGAGGGTCCAGCCTCATGATCATGGGCTCTAGCCGGGAATGGTCGGGGGAGCTGGCCCTGTGCTGATGCGATCTGTAGAAGTACCTCCCCGATCCACTCAAGCTGATCCTCGATCCTGGCGACTCTGACCTCCAGTCGGTGGAGGGCGGCTGGGTCATCCTGCTGTGGCTGCGGCTGTGGTGCTGGCTCGGCGGGTGCCTCCCGCCTCTGTCATCTCCTGGCGGGCTGAGCATATGCCGGCTAGGGGTCCTGGCGTGGCTCTGTCGGTTCCCGGATGAACTGCCCCGGACGCTGCTGCTCGATAAGCCACTTCCTCTCCAGAGTTCGCGCCGTAATGCGAGATGGAGGTAGAGCGGTCAAGGAGGCGGCAACGGGGGCGGTGAGGATCCCATATGAACGGGCCAGGCAGGTAATGAAATACCCACAGGCCAACGGGCTGCTGGCAGAAGCACCCGTCGAGTGGGTGGATAGGGCGACTGTGAGGGCGAATGGGAGGTAGAGGAATCTGGAGGGGTCCAGGAGAACCCAGAGGTAAGTCATGACATCACCCGACACCTTCTCGCCCCCCTCCCGATGCATAATGGAGGTGGAGACGATACGGTGCATGAGGCAGTGGAGTGGGTCGCGGAGCTGACTCTCCCTGGAAGTCCCCGCCTCGTATATAATGTTAGACAGCGGTGCCCAGACCTCCACGTTGGCAGCTCGCTCCGACTGCCCCTGGGTACAAGCCCCGAAGAACTGAGTGAAGTGGCGGTGCTGGAGGTCCGCCGGAGTGTATAAGCCCAGTCGCCTCCCGAACTCCCAGAGGTTGCACTCCCTCTATGCACCTCCCAACCGAAACCGTACAATCCTGGAACGTGGGTCTGACGCCCGAGGTGCGAACTGGATAGTAGAGAGAAACTCCAGTAGCAGCTCGGTGTAGACGACGTCCTCCTCGGTGGCCATAATCCTGTCCTAGCCCCGGCATGTGAATGACGCCTCCTCGTGAGTCTAGGTGCGATGTAGGAATGGCTCGATCGCAACCTAGAGTCCGGCGTCCGTCAATATATCCTTGTCGATGACTGTCGCCTCGAGGACCCGGCGACTAGTCAGTGCGTCTCTCCGTGAAATGTACTCCGCTGAACTAGCAAGTCCCTCAGGGAACTGGAGGAAAGGGTGATCTAATCTGAACATCATCTGCAAAAAGACACATAGCCACAATTTTTTTTTTTTTTGCAAAATTAGTCCTTCTTCCCCACCGCACCGCGGCGCGGCTCAAGAGCGAGGCGCGTCGCGGCGAGCGGCTGTTTGCAAAACCCCAATGCAAACTAGCAATTTAACCTGCTAAAACTCGATCCAATCACACCACAAGGTAGCCTAAATGCCGACTAACTCATCTAGGGTCTCTATTTGGCAAAACAAACACCCTATGAGTTAGCATTGACGATTCTAAGTTTTGAACATTTTCGGATAAATCACTAAAATTAACCACCTAATCACTAGTTTTAACAAGTAATAAGTAGTTAGAATAGCATACCTTGGTAGTAGAAACAAAATGAGCAAGAAAAAACGCAAGAGAAATTCGTCGGTCAGAGCTCCGAGTCGTGTGAGGTTTGGTTGAGTCGCGGCTTACCTTAATATAGGGAGAAAACCGACTCATCATTTCCCGCGTCGCGCATTTACGCTTTGCGCGTCGCGCGTGTCACCAAATCAACCCCTGCGCATCGGGTTGGTTTCCGACCCCGCGTCGCGTAATTCAAAAACCTGCGGCGCGCTTATTCAAAATTTCAAAACTTTTCACACGACCCCACACTTGCCTTAGACCACCAATACCTGCAAAGATTGATGAATTTTCCTAATTTTTCCTAAGAAATACAAAACCTAACCTATGACATGATGGGTTACCTCCCAACAAGCGCTAAGTTTAACGTCTTCAGCCAGACGTGCTGTTCCTATGCCTATTCTTCTTCTCCTTGGACTCTTGATGCCATCTGCTTAAATCCTGACACAAAGTTATTAGCCATCATTGATATGAGAGATGTGAGTTGAGTCATTCGATCACTCACACCGCTAATCCACTGTTGTTGAGATTCCAGGAGCTTAAAAACTTTTGCCTCTTGTTCTCTTGATTCTTTCTCATACTGCTGGTGCCTTGCCTCCATCATTTCCATCATGTCCAGCAGCTTCTCCTTATCAATAGTGGACAACGGGTGGTCTTTGGTCTCCTTTAAAACTCCTTCTTTTCCCCTTCTCCCGTACGTGTCCATATTTTCTCTTTGCTTCTAACTCCAGGCTCCATCAACACACTTCTGTCCATTTGCTTGTCATTGTCCTTTGAAGGTAATGATACAGGATTCCCAAACATGTTCAGTCTTCTTTTCCTAGTCCCAAAAGAGATCTCCATATCCCCTGTCTTGCAATCAATCACCGCGCCGGCAGTAGCTAGAAACGGATGCCCTAAAATGAGTGCAGGCGCGTCATCCAAGCTTTCATACTCCATAACTAGGAAATCTACAGGATAGAAGAAATCCCCAACCTTGACTATGACATTAGTCAGTTTTCCCCAAGATACCTTTGTTGATTGGTCAGCCAATTGCAATACAACTTTTGCCAGCTCTATTTCTTCATTCTTGTACTTATCGTACAGGTACCCTGGCAGTATATTTACACTTGCTCCCAAGTCCAGCAAGGTGTTCCAAATGACCACATCTCCTACAGTAGTAGTGATCAATGGTGATCCAGGATCCTTTTCCTTTTTGGGCAGTGTCCCTAATAATGCCTCACTTGCTTTCACAGTCAACCTCACAGTATCTGGTGTGGGAGCTTTGCTTTTTCCATTTCTTTCACACATTTCCTGAATAATTCTTGTATCTTCAGGAGCATCCTTAAGTTTATCCCACAGAGGTTGGTTTATCAAAGGCCCCATTGGTCTAGGTGCTTCCTGTTTCTTCTTCCCTTTCTTATCCTTCTTTTTCTGCTTGATTCCTGCTACCGTCGACTGCTCCTCTTCCTGGACCTCTTTGTCTACTTCTGGTTGAGTTTCCTTCTCAACAGGAATTCCTTTTTCCTTTCCTTCCTTAATTTCTGGAACTTTCTCTCCTTTTTCTGGTTCCACTTCACTTCCTACTTCAAACAAATCTTCCAAAGTGACTTTTCGCCATCCAGATTCGACAGTGTTAACTTGCTCTTTTCCTGGTCACTGATTATGGGTTGGATTAACCTTCGTAGTACTTGGCAATTTTCCACTCGCCCTCTTTTGCTGATCCTCAGCCATTTGTCCAATTTGACGTTCCATGTTTGCGATGGCTTTCGCATTTGCTTGAGACTGTTGCTGCGTAGCACTGAACATTTCATACATCTTGGCAATCATCTCCTCTTGAGTCCCCGGGGCATTGTTAGCCGCATTATTGGGCCCTCTGTTGTTATTGTGGCTACCATTCCCATTTGTATTTCCATTCGCAGGCTGATATGTTCTAGGCTGATTGGTTGATTGACCTTGGTAATTGTTTTGCCTAAAATTCTGCTACTGTCCTTGATTATAGGGCCTGTAGGGTCGTCCATTATTATGCTGGCCTTGACCCTGGCCATAAACTTGGTTCGCCTCCTGAGTTTTAGGTCCTTCTTGACCTCCTTGTGATGGATTTTGTGGTCCATTCTGCAGTGTTGACATGAGCCTGTCAATCTTCTTATTCAGTTCACTAATTTCCTTTTTTACTTCCTTTTTCCAGTCAACATCGGCTCCCACTGCTACTGCCGTACCTACAGTCTTCCTGGTGGAAAAGTTTGCTTTGGAGCCATTGCTCAATTGCTCCAAGAACTGCCAAGCTTCTTTTGGGTCCTGCCACATAAATGTCCCACTTGATGAGGCATTTATCATAGCCTGATGTGTTTCGCTGATGCCTTCAAAGAATAACTTAACTAACTGCCACCTAGGAATTTCGGGATGCGGGCAGGATCGTAATAATTCCTTCAACCTATCAAATGCCTCGTGGAAAGCCTCCCCTGGATTTTGCTGGAAGTCCTGAATGATCCTCCTGATCTCCGTTGTTTTGCTTGCTGGATAAAATTCTTGTAGGAACTTGGCCTTGAGCTGATCCCATGTGGTAATGCTATTTGACGGCAAGGAAGTGAACCAGTATTTGGCTTTATCCTTAAGAGTGAATGGGAATAGTCTAAGCCTGAAAATGTTCCTATTAGTGTTCCTAGGGTTATTAGCATTGGCAATCGCCAAAAATTCATAAAGATGATTGTATGGATCGTCTTGCTTATATCCCCTAAACTCTGGCAATATTCCTAATAACTGAGGTCTTATTTCTACTTGAGAGTCAATGTTATCAGGAATATAAATTGGCGATGAATCATCATACTCCCGTGGCTGGAAGTGTGATGCAACCGATTGCCTTCTTGGTTGTGCGAAATGTAAGGGTTGAGCAAAGTTACCGTATGCGTGATGATCATTATACCCTTGCTGACCTGGTGGTTGTTGATACTGTGGTGCTCTTCTCAGAGGTCCTCGACCTCGAGTTCTGGGTTGCTGTGGTGCTGGTGGCACCCATCCCTCGTCTTCCTCATCATATCTTTCCTCCTCCTCTGTATACTGGTATTGTGGCTGAGGAGGTTGTTGGTATTGTTGTGGTTGAGTCACAGGTTGAAAAGTGGGTTGAGGTTTATAGAGAACTGTTTGTGGTTGAGAAAATGGTAGAGAGGTTGGTGTCTGCTGTCTAGAAACTGGGGTGCTATCACTGGTCGGCTCTCCCCAAGACATAGCAGAAGAAAAGGGATTGGTAGATTGTGGTTGTGAATTGAAACTCTGACAGTGGGGGAATAGAAAACATCCCCGTTGCCTCACCTGATGGTTCCTGGGCAACACTTACTGGACTACTATTGACTTGACTAAAACTCATGATATTCAAACGCCTATGAGCACGGATTTTGCACACAGTACGCTCAATTTCAGGATCAAAATGCAATGGGGATAATTGCTCACCCCTGCGGGTACGCATGCACTAGTGCAACACGCCCACAAAATAAGAAAACCAAAAAGACTCACCAATTGAAAAACTCAAAGAAAATCAAGAAACTAGAATTTCCTACCAATCAACTAATCTAAGCTCACAGCTCCATGGCAACGGCGCCAAAATTTGACACGCCTAGGTCGTCGTGCGGTCAAAAATAAAGAGAAACCTAACACACACTAGTACAGTGGTAGCCAGGATCGATCCGCAGGAGCTTCGTGGTTAGACCAGATGACAGATTACCAACTAGTAGTGTCACGCTACAGCCGGAGGACTTTATAGTTTCCAAACACCAGAAAGCAATGATCAAACAAATCCAAGCCAAGCAAAGCTAAGCTCAAACAAACCTAGTTACTTTCTGAAATCAGAAGTACATCTCTGAATCAGAAGCAACAAATGCATCCAAAAACATCCAAACAAAGAAGGCATAAACTAACCAATAACTAAGGTTCTGACTGAACAGTTACTAGCTAAAGTTCAATACCTAAAACTAACCTAATTGGCTACTGAAAGCAGCAAAGGAAAACAGTCCCAAACCAGGTTAAACCAATATCCAAACACAATTCAAACAATCCAAACATAAAACAAACATCCAAAACACCGAAATATCAATATTACTTGTAACCAAATGCTTCTCATTCATCAAAACTCAAATCCAAACATCCAAACAGTAAACAGATGCTACTAAAACAAAAATCAAAGCTTAATATCAGTGGGTGTCACTCCTAAAGATACAAGCCAATGCTTACTACAATCTAACTAATTGAAAATAAAATCCAAAACATAAAAATACCAATTAAGATGTTGCTGGTACGAAATCTTGGAGTCAAAGAGCTTCAAGGTCGATTTTACACCCGGTCTTTGCTAGGGTTTTCGGCTGGAAACGCCTCTATTTATAGTTGCAAATTTCCCGCAGCCGTGCCGCGCAAATGAAGAATCCGCGGCGCGCGTACTTATCTTTTCCCGTTTCTTCGGCATTTGAATGTGTTACACCGCCTTAAGCCCGCGTCGTGTAATTGAGAAATCCGCGGCACGCGTACGTGTTTTCTTGATTTTTCATTCTTTTCCAAACTTTTTCTTTTTGCACGCTTTTAGTCCCTGTTTTCATTCTTTTCTTCCAAACAAGTCCTGGCACGAAAAGTGTGAATACCAAGATATATCTGATATAATTTAACCAAGAATAGGGCTTAACAACGCCTAAAATACTTGATATCACTAGGCGTTGTCACGAATACATACAACCGCCACCGAAAACTCTAAACCCTAGCTGAAAACGATCACCCGCCACAGAAAACCATAGAAAATGACAGAAACCCTAGCCGAAATCGTTAAACCCTAAGCGCAATCAACCAGCCGCCACCAAAAACGACAGAAACCCTAGCTGAAATCAGCCAGCCGCCACCGAAAACGCCAAATTCAGATCTGAAAACGCTGTTCAGATCTGAAAAACGTCGTTTTGTGCGAAAATATAATTTTTAAAGATAAAAAACACAGAGTTTTTCCAGAAAAATGAACAACACGATGAACAATAAACACCCAAAATGTCAAAAACAGTCCAAAACTCCAAAATCTCCAAGATCCAAGCAAAAGTTTTGAAAAACTGATACCAAAACAGCCAAAAACACAAGTTTTTAGGCTCTGATACCACTTGTAAATCCCAAACTTCTTAGATCTAGCAAGGTATCATGAAATCACTTACTTGTGCGGAATCCAATCAAGTAATCAAACCAAAACAACAAGAACAAGGAGATGAATCTTCAATGCACACTTTGATTAACAAAAGTCAGGTATATAAGATTACGATGATCGATTAAATAATAATTCTCTCTCTAACGTGCACGATTCCCGATATCGATCTCCCACAATGACAGCTACAAAAGACTATTTATGCCTAAGACAAACCCTAAGCCCAAACAGAATTAAAGCCCACCGAGAACACAAGCCCAGCCCAACTGAAATCTCCTGATTTCGGTCAAGACATACCGAGAACCAAGGTGTTTTCGGTCCCTGATCGAAAACTTCATACCGCCCAAATAAATGCAAATTAATCTCAATAATGCAAAGATTAAACCAACTAAAATATGTCCTAACAGGAATCAATAAGGACGACGATGAGGAATTTCTTGCTGATCCAATCAAACCATCAGTGCTGCATAATAAATCTACAAGCTTGAGCGACAGCACATCTTCTGATGATACTCCTACAATGGATGATAACACTTCTGCTGATTTTCCAAAGGTTGTTGACGAAGAAGATCCTTGAGATGAGCTCGACCTCACTGATTTTGGTTTGGTAAAACCATCTCTCGAATCCGTCTTTTTGTCCTTAGGGGCCTGATTGTTGGCCTTGTCAGTATTCCAATCACCATTTCATGAACGTGACCTCGAAGGCTTTCTTTTGTATGGTCTCCCTCTTGGCACGTTCATCCAACCTTATGCATAATAAGGAACGTATGCATGGTGTGGACAATTCCGAGCTATGTGACCTGGAGTCCCACAATTAAAACATGTTTGTTTTTTCAAGAAGGTATGATTAGGACTTGGTCCTGGTCTAAATGAGGTTCCACAAGCACACACACAAACATCAGATTGTTTCACAAATTTTCGTGGCTTGAATTTTTCAGAAGTATGCTTATTGGAATTTGCATTCAAAACAGCATAGAGTCTTGTTTAACAATATCATTTGACACAGAAGAAAAATACGTATTAGTTTTTGAAGAATTTGTCACAAAATTAGAGTCAATTTTGTCATCCTAGTTCCCATCCTCCACTTTCACTTTATCTGCACATGAGGTAGAAGCATTAGTATCGTCCACCTTAACACTCTCAGCCGGGCCAGATTGTTCAGTCTTAACAGAAGCTGAAACAGTTGGCTAGTCACATTGTACATGTTTCTCTATCTCTTTGGTTTTAAGGGCTGGAGTATAGTTATCGTTGAAAGGAGGTGGAACACTATTATACCCTAGACCTTCACCCTGTTTAGTTTGCCACTTTAGCTATTGTTCAATCATTGATTCAACTATGACACTTGACACATCAAATTTCTTAAAATTAAAATCAGCATCTTTAAATTTAGCTTTTAATGAGTCAAGCTCGGCAGTCAAACTGGCAATTTTCTCTTTGACAAACTGATAGTGACAACATTTTACACTGTATTCTTTTTTAATTTTCTATAAATCTTTAGTTTGAGCCTCTAATTTTTCTTTAAGAGGTTTGAACCTTTTTAAAGTTATAAACTTCATTTTTAAGGTCAAAAACTTCTCTAAGTAATAATTATTTTTGCTCACGATATAGTTTTATTTTGTCTATGCAAGCTTGAGAGCATGAAGTTTTACTAACCTCTTTGGTGTTAAGAGTGGTGGAGACCATTATTTACCAACGATAAGATTCTGACGTGAAATTTGAGTAGACTGAAAATTGTGAAAGTCAGCGCCTTTGACCGAAAACTATGAAAAATCAACCTTTTGAGTTAAATCACCCGAGTTGACCGAAAAGTTTGAAAGTCAAATTTGTTGACCGAAAACACGGTCTTGCCGCCGAAATCGTTGATGTGCCGCCGAAAACTCCCAAAACCTAGCCGAAAACCCTTTCTAGCCGCTGAAATTGCTGTTGTACAACCGAGAACGCTCAAATCATAACCGAGAACTCTTTCTAGTCGCCAAAAACGTTTAAAACCCTAACCGATAACTCTTTCTAGCCGCCGAAAACGTTGATATGGCCACCGAGAACACCCAGATTAAGCTAAAAACACGGATTTTGCTCGAGTTTGGAAGTCCCAAAGATCTGAACAGTCAAATTTCGCCCAAAAAACACCAAATTTACAAAGAACGCGAATAACACTAACAGTGATTTTCGTCCAACAACACACCAAAAACTTCAAAAATCGATTAAATGTTTCGAAATCGATAGATACCAAACAGCCTAAAATCGAATTTAAGGCTCTGATACCAATTTTAAGTCCCGATTCCTAAGATCTAATGCGGTATCA
The DNA here is from genome assembly GCA_023525715.1 of Cichorium intybus. Taxonomy (NCBI): domain Eukaryota; kingdom Viridiplantae; phylum Streptophyta; class Magnoliopsida; order Asterales; family Asteraceae; genus Cichorium; species Cichorium intybus. Next base: position 24,923,269 of record CM042010.1, on the reverse strand, counting down.
ATTCAATAAATCGATTTATGTGGAATCCAAATCGAGCAACAAACACGAAACAATTTAGAATACGAATTAAGAACATAATAAACCTTCAATGCACTCAATTGTATAAACGAATTGACGGGTACATAAGGTTCTTGATGATCGATGTCTCTATCTCTCTATTCGGCTCACACAATTAATCGACCAACACCAATTATGACTGACAAAACACATTATATACCTATCCTAATACAAAGAGCCCATAGACACACTAGCCCAAGCCCAGTGAAATCACTGTAGATTTCGGTTCATATCAACCGAGAACTGGGTGTTTTTGGTCCTAAACTGAAAACTCCATTTTGCCCTTTAAATGCGAATAAAGCCTTTCTAAAAGTAAAGCATAAACCACCAAAATATATCCTAACAGTTGTAAAATGGGTGGTTGAGGTTTTTGAAATGGTGGTGGTTGTTGTGGTTGAGGAATATGTACTGGCTGGGGTGAACGTGGGGCACCATCACGGTTAGGCACTTCCCATGTCGGCACAGTAGTTGCAGCATTCCCACCAAGGTTGGGAACAGGTTAACTAATTGGTGGAACTATAGACTGAGTACATGGTGGAAGGGATGAAGGGGCTGAAACTGCACCACCACCGGCCGGCTGTCCCCCTATTACCTCGCTTGTCAGCGCATTGGTAACATCTTCAACTGACGCATCATTTAAACTCTTGCTGAATAACTGCTTACGCACATGGTTCTGGCGCGCGGTCCATTCAATCTTCGAATCGAAAATTAGAGGTAACGTTTGTTCGCCTTGATGTGTACGCATGTACAAAGTGCAAACAACCATCCAAAAATCAAATCAAATACCAAAAACTATAATTAAAATACCAACTGACACAGTATTCAAGCGGACAACTCCCTGGCAACGGCGCCAAAATTTACATCGTCGCAGTCGTCGATGCAGTCAAAAATACTAGATAAAATACCTTACAGCTCACTAGCTAGTGGAAGTAAGGGTCGAACCGTGGAGTCAGTGGTTGAATCTGTGTCAAGAAATAATCGATCTATAGTGTCACTCTATAGATGGTGTCTATCCATACACGCAACAAAATCCAAAGAACCCGAAAATATCGAAAACATAAACTTGCAACTATTAACTACTTGAATCCAAATCTCAATCGAACAACCCAATACGTTCTGATCCCGAGATGGAACTCAGAAAATCAGAAACATCAAACACAAACAATCGAGCAAATGATACTAATTATGAAACCGAGCATTAAAGAGAACCAAATGATTGCATTAAAAGCTAAACCACACCGAAGTCGAAGGTTTCTGACTTCGGGTCGAGAATCTAGATGTACGCAGTCAACAGAATTCTACAAACCAGAATCGTTGAACTCATGCAATAACAAATACCGAAAAATAAGAAATTAAACTAAAACTAGGAAACTACCAACTACTGATCAATGGAATATGAAAATATGAGTCGAAGAAGCTTGAGTTCCACTCAAAGGTCGGGTCTTCGCTACCGAATCACGATTCGAAGGCCTCTATTTATAGTTGAGAATTTTTCCTGGACGTGGCGCTCAAAGGCCTCATCCACGGCGCGTCTTACAGGGTCTTCGCTACCGATACACAGTTAAGCACGACGCACGTGCCTTCCAAACCCACGACACACGTATTCCTTTGACTGGAAGTAGACTTCATCCAAAACCTGTCATTTTGTACACTTTTTACCCTGTATTTCATGCAATTCACACAAGAAGCACTAGACACAAAACGTGAGTAATATAACAGTTTAAGATATATATTTTACTCAAAACAGGTGTCACACCCCCAAACCACGATGGCGGAAACGTCTGAGGATGGATGACTTCATGAACAGTATCATAACAACGTTTGTACAATAGTGATCAAAGCAAACACATCCATCATATTCATAATTGTAAATGTTACAAGAGTTCAAAAGATTGTACGTTTCAACTACAATTACAATATGACATCAAATACATAGTATGCCCCATAGTGAACCATAGTCAAAAACTTGTAGTTACCTGATTCATCAATTTCCTGAGAATACAAGTAGTTTGAAAGAGTGTCAACATTACGTTGGTGAGTTCATAAGATTTTTGTATGAGAAAATCCATAATCCTTTTCCTTGTAAAAAGATAGTGTTTGAAACCAGAAAATCCAATATTTTCTTATAAATGAGTAGTAGTCTTTAAACCCAAAGACCGAAAATGTATAAGTATTTCTATACTTGAAAATAGTATTACGTAGTTTTATTCTTGTATGAAACCATGTAAATAGATGTTTACTTGTAGACTAATCGTAGATTTAATTCCATAAAACTCGTATGTATAAGTAAATCGTACTTATATTTATATCTTTTAGAAAACGTAGTTTTAATTTCCATAGAAACAGTATGTATAAGTAAAACCATACTTATATTTGTAACTTGTTAAAATGTAGTTTTAATACCATAAAACTTGTATGAGGAATCTCTTTCCTTGTAAAAGGTAGTATTGTACTAAAAAAAATCCAATATTTTCTTATGAATGTATCCAAGTATTAAAAATCCAAAGACTAAAATGTATAGCGTGGTTTGTAGTATAAAACCTTTGAAAATGTATATTTCAACGTAAACAATTTATAAAGTTGATTTCTCATCCAAGACGTACTATAACCATACTGTGACCATGTAAGCCTGCTTCGACGTTCTTCAGGCGTCGAACTGTTATGACATTTGTCACCTCAGACCCGTCGGTCTAGCTGTAGCTTGCAGCTCAGGTGCGGGGTTGTCAATCCCGTATAGATCTATACATAAATATCACGCTCTTTTACCAAGACTCTGGTTATAAATTTCAGGACTTATATTATGTACTTAAATAAGCACTGTGAAGACCCGTCTCACAAAAATGTATATATCAATCAACTTGTTAAAGTTTGTATATGAAAAACATTTGTATTTGTCCATTATCATTTTTTCCCATGATAATATAGTAATGTATAATAATTATATATTTTATATAATTATTTGTCTTCTTTAAAACGTCATAGTAACATTTGTATCAACAAACTATTCCTATAATAGTTTATTTTTAGTATTCCATTGTGAAAAACATATATTTACGGATATATGTGAAATAACTTATTTAGATGGTTATAAACAACATATTTTAAGATATTTTCCACAATAGTGGTGTAATAACTTGGTTATACTCTTTATTAATTCCAATATAATACTTCATGACTATCAAATAAAGAACGGCCAGGTAGAAGATCAAATGGGGAGGCAGGACCCTTTCAGCGTACAAGCCTTTCGGAAATCCAACAACCTAGCCCAAATGATCGGCCTAGACACCGCCCTCGTAAGTAGATCATTCGATATTATTTTTGGAATTATAATTGAATTGTTGTAAGAACGATGTTTACAAAAATTCGCATCTTGTTTACTATTGTTACAAATGAGTATAAATAGCTATAGTATAACTTGTATTCTCCCCCTTAAAAACTTGAATAAAGATAAAAAGGAGTATGAACTCACCTCAATGTCGACTAGGACCTTATCGCCAATTGTTGTTAGATCGCCCGACTCGTCGTGCTTATAACTCGAACTCGCTATATTTATAACTAAAATATCTACTTCTAATGCTCATTCTTCGTATATATATATATATATATATATATATATATATATATATATATATATATATATATATATATATATATATATATATATATATATATATATATATATATATATATCGAAGAATCTTCTAGCAATACTATCTAGTGATATAGAGATCGAGATATGAGTTGTGAGAAATGAGAGGATTTGAGCCTCTATCTATAGTAGTTTTATTTTCGTATAGCGGCCCTCAAGATACAGATATTTGACGTTTATAGCTTTTAGAAATTGTCAATGACAAAACATACCCTTAAAATACTCTTTAAATAGATTTAATAGTTTTTATATAAAATGAATGATTTTTGTTTATAAAAATATGATCTACAAAAATCGTAGTTTAATAATATCAACTTTTTAACTAAAAGTCTTTAACGAATTAACGAAAGGGTATTAATTATAAGTTTAATAAAATATAGGGTTTAAATGTAAATATAATTTCATTTTATAGTAAAAGAAAATATTAAATATAAAACTAATATCAATAATATTATATTTTGACGTCAGATTGTTCGTATCGACGATACGGTTTTGACGGTAAATTTTTCGTTTTATAAAAACTCGTAATATTTTTGATAAATTTAACAATACATATTGAATACATAGTGTTCGAAATGAAATACGAATTATTTGGGGGTAAAATATATAAATATGAATAAATAATTAAGTGGGGCCCTCATTAATAAAAATTATATAAAAAATGGAAAATATAAATTTCAAAGTCTTCCCACCCTTTTTGAAGAAGACTTTGAAATTTGTTTTTTTTTCACCAAACACTATTCACGTCGAATTACTGTTCACGTCGGACACTATTCACGACGTAATTTTTTTTAATTGTTTATACCAAAAAATCTAACTTAATAGTGTTTGTTCATATAATTAATTTGAATTAGCGTAAGTAGTATTATAATATCCAATAATATATCGTAGAGGTTATGAAATTTACATTCATATATATTGACCTAACTTACGCTTTGGTTGACTTGAATTGACTTTCGTTGACCAATTTTGACAGTTGTCACATTATCTACCCGTTAGAAGGAATTTCGTCCCGAAATTTAGCACTTTGAATAGATCCTCAAGGGTTTGGGAAGAGATGTGTGTATTTGAGTTTCATCTGGTCCTCACGTTCCTAGGTAAATTCAGGTCCACGCTTGGTGCTTCCTAGTTTTCAATTGCTTTGATTTTGGAGTGTAATGCCGTGATATTTTCGGTAAGTAACTTGAGTTAATCCTAGTATAAATAAGAGTTACTAGGTTGTTATGTGAGTTAGGAGGATTAGAATCTCATTTAGAAGGAGTTTAAACCTTAAAAATAGTATAAAGGAGTTACATGGGTCGTGTAGGAGTCACTCGGCTCGTGTAGTACACATTTTCGAAACTGTTTAGCTTTACAGGAGTTACACGGGTCGTATTCTAGCATCCAGTAGAATTACACGGGTTTGGTTTCGGAGTACGGGTCGGATTTTTAGAAGTTAACGATGCTAACTTTAAATGTTTGTGTCGCTAACCTGCTTCAGTGGAGTTATTCGAGCAGCGAACTAAAAATCCTTCTAGGCGATTTTCAAAGCAAAAAGGTGTGAAATTTTGTCATTTTGATCAAGGGTTTTGCGTAGGAAAAGTTTGGGAAGGTCGGATTTACACCCGAAACGTGTTCTTGAGTTCTTAATTCATTAAGTTAGTGATTTTGAGTGTTAGGGTTTCAAACTCCAGATGTCCAAAAGTATGCTTTGATTCATCTCGTGTGTGATTGTTGCAAATATTGTGATGTTTTAACGGTTGATTTGGTAAACTCGCGAAATTGAGGGTTTCAATTTGATAGCATATGATATTCATAAATTGTGAGTTGTATTAGCTATTGATTTCTTTATATTGTGGAAATACTTGAGGATGTTTAAGATATGATATGTGATGTCATTTTACAGATGATACTCGTAGGAGGAAAAAAATAATACACAAGATACAGGTAGGTCACAAGCTGCACATACGTAAGGTGAGTAAGTTCTAATTCATTATTTATGATCAGATTATGATATAATTGAATTAGCTGTTCATTGAACTATTTCCGCTTTCAGGAGATATACAATTTTTTTTTTAGAAAAAGGAAAGTCTTTTCGTTATCCTGTCCTTATCGGAGTCAAGCAGTGAATGTTAAAAAATGGCACTTAGGGTAGTGGGAAGGTCACATCTACTGTAGATGGTTGAATTTTTGGTAATAAAAACGTGGGTTGTCCTTTCAGTTCCAGCTGCAAGATGCTATATAAACGGGTATGTATCATCATTTGTATCTAAGATCTTTTTAGTCTCATTCTTTCCTACTACTAGTTTATTCTTATATAATCTCAGATTTCCAATCATGGAAAACATATCTCCTATGGAAAACTTGTCAGACGCTGAGCTGAATTTCCTAAGGGAAGAGGGTACCTCCCTATCGTTTAATCAGATATCGCCACTGGGGTTTGGTAATTATAGTATCCTAAACTCCTTTTATTTCTTATTCCTTTCTCTAGCGTTTTGATTTTTGTTTTAAACTATATGAGGTATAGATTTTCCAGATATATTACCGCTGGATCAACTTCAAGATGATCTTGAAGTTTTTCCTCTAATGAATATTCTCCCTGAAGATCCTCTGCCTTTAAATCAAGACATCGCTATTGGGCAATCTCAATATATACTTCTAGGTTAAGTCATTTTGTTAAGCTTTATGTTTGTTTTGCTTAATTATCTAACATACGTTATACACAGATCCATTTGTAGATGATCTTATTAATGATAATCAAAGCATGAACGTGCCCATACTGCATAGTGGAGTAGATCTAACAAATCAGGGGTTTCTAACTGACATTCAAAATCAGGATCAAATACAGCCGATCCATAATGACACTATCGGGCTCGCTTCAGCAAATCCTGAGTTCGTGGGTGGTTTTCAATATCAGGATCATTTTCAATTGATCCAAAGTAACTTAGAAAGTTTCAAGAATTGGAATTCTGGGTTTATGGTTGATTTTGGAAATCAAGAACTATTACCCATTATAGGTAACAATGAAAGTGTTAGTGATCAGGATAATACACAATTGATCCAAAATGAAAACGTTTCTACCTCGATTCCAAGAACCTTCGAAATTCGTAGAAAAAGGAGTTGTAGACATGCGTTGAGTAAGGAAACAATATCCATGCATTTTGACAAGCCCATTTTGGAAGCTGCAAGAAAACTCAACGTTGGATCAACACAGTTGAAGCAACGCTGTAGGAAGTTAGACATCAAAAGTTGGCCTCGACGAAAGATTAAGAGTCTACAAACTCTTAATAACCATACTCAGGTTAAGAATTGTATTTCTTTTTCCCTAATTTTAATACCATGAGATTGTAATGACTGAAAGTATTTATGCAACAGGAATTGGATAATAATCCTAGTAAAGCAGACGTAATACTTGGTCTATAGAACGAGAAAAGAGCAATAGTCGAGGGTTCCAGTTTGAAGATAACTGATACCACAAAGAGATTAAGGCAAGCTGCCTTTAAGGCTGTTTACAAGAAAAGAAAGGTTCAGAACAGGGAGGAAGCTTCATCAGGGACCCATACACAGCAGCAATCTCTGCCTTCTGTTTCTGCGATGAGTGGTTTTAACCATGATTTTCTCAAGATTGTAAGTGAAGAGAACCCAGAAGACTTGGCAGGTGACTTAGCCCGCCTTCGGCTTTCAGATTGAATTTCTACCAATATTAGTTTAATGGAACTGTTGGTAGGAATGATGGTAGGTTTTCGATAATAGTTATTGGTCAGGTATTATTGAATTGCCAGGTCTACTATGTAAGGATAGGGGTATAAGAGGTACATAAAGTGTCTAGATGTATGGTTATATAGTATTATAAAATACTCCTATAGTATTTTAGCTTTATATTTTGTTTTAGAGTTTCTTTGTATATGGTTCTTGGTAAGTTTTTAGACTTGTTGTTCACTACGACTATTTCTAAGTACATGTTAGTCATACCTTGGACAAATACAGTTGATCAGGCTCTATCTGTCCTAGGTATGATCACATAACTACCTAGGCTTACTCGTAGTGTTCAACTCATCTTATTATTATTGTATTGTTCTAGTTATGACACTGTTCTAGTATGTATGTACTTGTACTTATACTTTATAAAAATATCATTGTATTTTAAAGTATACTTTGTACAGATTGTTTTAGAGAGTTTTAGTCCCATTGTATTTATAGTTGTATATCTTAAATGGATTGATATACTTAGTTCACTATAAACACTGATCTGATACCAATATGTCACATCCCCAAACCACGATGGCGGAAACGTCTGAGGGTGGATGACTTCATGAACAGTATCATAACAACGTTTGTACAATAGTGATCAAAGCAAACACATCCATCATATTCATAATTGTAAATGTTACAAGAGTTCAAAAGATTGTACGTTTCAACTACAATTACAATATGACATCAAATACATAGTATGACCCATATTGAACCATCGTCAAAAACTTGTAGTTACCTGATTCATCAATTTCCTGAGAATACAAGTAGTTTGAAAGAGTGTCAACATTACGTTGGTAAGTTCATAAGATTTTTGTATGAGAAAATCCATAATCCTTTTTCCTTGTAAAAAGATAGTGTTTGAAACCAGAAAATCCAATATTTTCTTATAAATGAGTAGTAGTCTTTAAACCCAAAGACCGAAAATGTATAAGTATTTATATACTTGAAAATAGTATTACGTAGTTTTATTCTTGTATGAAACCATGTAAATAGATGTTTACTTGTAGACTAATCGTAGATTTAATTCCATAAAACTCGTATGTATAAGTAAATCGTACTTATATTTATATCTTTTATAAAACGTAGTTTTAATTTCCATAGAACCAGTGTGTATAAGTAAAACCATACTTATATTTGTAACTTTTAAAATGTAGTTTTAATACCATAAAACTTGTATGAGGAATCTCTTTTCTTGTAAAAGGTAGTATTGTACTCCAAGAAAATCCAATATTTTCTTTTGAATGTATCCAAGTATTAAAAATCCAAAGACTAAAATGTATAGCGTGGTTTGTAGTATAAAACCTTTGAAAATGTATATTTCTACGTAAACAATTTATAAAGTTGATTTCTCATGCGAGACGTCCTATAACCATACTGTGACCATGTAGGCCTGCTTCGACGTTCTTCAGGCGTCGGACTGTTATGACATTTGTCACCTCAGACCCGTCGTCTAGCTGTAGCTAGCAGCTCAGGTGTGGGGTTGTCAATCCCGTATAGATCTATACACAAATATCACGCTCTCTTATCGAGACTCTGGTTATAAATTTCAGGACTTATATTATGTACTTAAATAAGCACTGTGAAGACCCGTCTCACAAAAATGTATGTATCAATCAACTTGTTAAAGTTTGTATATGAAAAACCTTTGTATTTTTCCATTATCATTTTTTCCCATGATAATATAGTAATGTATAATAATTATATATTTTATATAATTATTTGTCTTCTTTAAAACGTCATAGTAACATTTGTATCAACAAACTATTCCTATAATAGTTTATTTTTAGTATTCCGTTGTGAAAAGCATATATTTACGGATATATGTGAAATAACTTATTTAGATGGTTATAAACAACATATTTTAAGATATTTTCCACAATAGTGGTGTAATAACTTGGTTATACTCTTTATTAATTCCAATATAATACTTCATGACTATCAAATAAAGAACGGCCAGGTAGAAGATCAAATGGGGAGGCAGGACCCTTTCAGCGTACAAGCCTTTCGGAAATCCAACAACCTAGCCCAAATGATCGGCCTAGACACCGCCCTCGTAAGTAGATCATTCGATATTATTTTTGGAATTATAATTGAATTGTTGTAAGAACGATGTTTACAAAAATTTGCATCTTGTTTACTATTGTGACAAATGAGTATAAATAGCTATAGTATAACTTGTATTCTCCCCCTTAAAAACATGAATAAAGATAAAAAGAAAGGGTATGAACTCACCTCAATGTCGACTAGGACCTTATCGCCAATTGTTGTTAGATCGCCCGACTCTTCGTGCTTATAACTCAAATTCACTATATTTATAACTGAAATATCTACTTCTAATGCTCATTCTTCGTATATATCTATATATATATCTAAAAATCTTCTAGCAATACTATCTAGTGATATAGAGATCGTATCAGAGCATTGTTTATATTGAACTAAGTGTATCAATCCATTTAAGATATACAACTATAAATACAATGGGACTAAAACACTCTAAAACAATCTGTACAAAGTATACTTTAAAATACAATGATATTTTTATAAGTATAAGTACAAGTACATACATACTAGAACAGTGTCATAACCAGAACAATACAAGAGTACTAAACAATACAAGAGTAATAAAATGAGTTGAACACTACGAGTAGGCCTGGGTAGTTATGTAATCATACCTAGGACAGATAGAGCCTGATCAACTGTATTTGTCCAAGGTATGACTAACATGTACTTAGAAATAGTCGTAGTGAACAACAAGTCTAAAAACTTACCAAGAACCATATACAAAGAAACTCTAAAACAAAATATAAAGCTAAAAATACTACAGGAGTATTTTATAATACTATAGAACCATACATCTAGACACTTTATGTACCTCTTATACCCCTATCCTTACATAGTAGACCTGACAATTCAATAATACCTGACCAATAACTATTATCGAAAACCTACCATCATCCCTACCAACAGTTCCATTAAACTAATATTGGTAGAAATTCAATCTGAAAGCCGAAGGTGGGCAATGTCACCTGCCAAGTCTTCTGGGTTCTCTTCACTTGTGATCTTGAGAAAATCATGGTCAAAACCACTCATAGCAGAAACAGAAGGCAGAGATTGTTGCTGTGTATGTGTCCTTGATGAAGCTTCCTACCTCTTCTGAACCTTTCTTTTCTTGTAAACATCCTTAAAGGCAGCTTGCCTCAACCTCTTTGTGGTATCAGTTATCTTCGAACTGGAACCCTCGACTATTCCTCTTTTCTCGTTCTCTAGACCAAGTATTATGTCTGCTCTACTAGGATTTTTATCAAATTCCTGTTGCATAAATACTTTCAGTCATTACAATCTCATGGAATTAAAATTGTGAAGAAAGAAATACAATTCTTAACCTGAGTATGGTTAATAAGAGTTTGTAGACTCTTAATCTGTCGTCGAGGCCAACTTTTGATGCCTAACTTCCTACAGCGTTGCTTCAACTGTGTTGATCCAACGTTGAGTTCCCTTGCAGCTTCCAAAATGGGCTTATCAAAATGCATGGATATTGTTTCCTTACTCAACGCATGTCCAGAACCCCTTTTTCTACGAATTTCAAAGGTTCTTGGAATCGAGGTTGAAACGTTTTCATTTTGGATCAATTGTGTATGATCCTGATCACTAACACTTTCATTGTTACCTATTATGAAACTTTCAATTGTGTATGATCCTGATCCCTTGCAGCTTCCAAAATGAGTTCCCTTGAAACTTTCTAAGTTACTTTGGATCAATTGAAAATGATCCTGATATTGAAAACCACCCACAAATTCAGGATTCGCTGAAGCGAACCCGATAGTGTCATCATGGATCGACTGTATTTGATCCTGATTTTGAATGTCAGTTAAAAACCCCCGATTTGTTAAATCTACTCCACTATGCAGCATGGGCATGTTCATGCTTAGATTATCATTAGTAAGATCATCTTCGAATGGATCTGTGTATAACGTATGTTAGATAATTAAGCAAAACAAACATAAAGCTTAAGAAAATGACTTAACCTGGAAGTATACATTGAGATTGCCCAACAGCGATGTTTTGATTTAAAGGCAGTGGATCTTCAGGGAGAATACCCATCAGAGGAAAAACTTCAGGATCATCTTGAAGTTGATCCAACGATAATATATCTGGAAAATCTATACCACACATAGTTTAAAACAAAATCAAAACGCTAGAGAAATGAATAAGAAATAAAAGGAGTTAAGGGTATTATAATTACCAGACTCCAGTAGAGGTATCTGATTAAACAATAGGGAGGTACCCTCTTCCCTTAGGAAATTCCGCTCAGCGTCTGACAAGTTTTCCATATGAGATCTGTTTTCCATGCCTCGATTGGAAATCTGAGATTATATAAGAATAAACTAGTAGTAGGAAAGAATGAGACTGAAAAGATCTTAGATACAAATGATGATACATACCCGTTTATATAGCATCTTACAGCAGGAACTGAAAGAACAACTCACGTTCTTAATACCGAAATTCATAATATCTACAGTAGATGCAATCTTTTCACCACCCTAAGTGATATCTTTTCCAAATTGGCGGCTTGACTCCGATGAGGACGGGATAACGAAAAGACATTTTATATATATATATATATATCTATATATATATATATATATATATATATATATATATATATATATATATATATATATATATATATATATATATATATATATATATCTTCTGATAACGGAAATAGTTCAAAGAATAGTTAATCCAATTATATAGTTATCTAATCATAAATAATGAATTAGAACCTACTCATCTAGCATCTGTAGAGCTCGTGGTTCACCTGTATCTTACATGTTTCCTTCCATCCTACTAGTATCAACTGTAAAATGATATCACATATCATATCTTAAACATGCTTAGGCATCTCCATAATACTTAACTCAAATGATTAAGAAATCAATAGCTAATACAAATCACAATTAGAGCATATCATATGTTATCAAACCGAAACTCCAGATTTCACGATTTTACTAAGTCAACCGTTAAAACATCACAATATTCGAACTCAATACAACAAATATTAGCAACCTACATATGAGTTGAAACAATGCATACTTTCAGATCTGGACATCTAGGGTTTGAAACCCTAACACTCAAAATTTCTAACCTTGTGAATTAAGGACTTGAGAACGTATTTCGGTTGTTAAATCCAACCTCCTCAAACTTTTCCTACATAAAAGCCTTGATCAAAATAACCAAATTTGGCACCTTTTTGTTCTGGAAATAACCTAGGAGGATTTTTGGTTCATAAATGGGGTAAATAAGGAAAGCTGCCCAAATAACCCCGCTAACACAGGTTAGCGACGCTAACCAGTAAAGTTAGCATTGTTAACTTTTAAAAATCCGACCCGTACTCCGAAGCCTAACCTGTGTAATTCTACTAAATGCTACAGTAACTAAAACACGCCCAGTGTAACTCCTGTAAAGCTAAACAGTTTCGAAAATGTGTACTACACGAGCCGAGTGACTCCTACACGACCCATGTAACTCCTTTATACTATTTTTTAAGGTTTAAACTATTTCTAAATGAATTTCTAATCCTCCTAACTCACATAACAACCTAGTAACTCTTATTTACACTAGGATTAACTCAAGTTACTTATCGAAAATATCACGACATTACACCCCCAAAATCAAAGCAATTGAAAACTAGGAAGCACCAAGCGTGGACCTGAATTTACCTAGGAATGTGAGGACCAGATGAAACTCAAATACCCACATCTCTTCCCAAACTCTTGAGGATCTATTCAAAGTACTAAATTTCGGGACGAAATTCCTTCTAACGGGTAGATAATGTGACAACTGTCAAATTAAGTCAACGAAAGTCAACTCAAGTCAACCAGAGCGTACATTAGGTCAATATGTGAAATGTAAATTTCATAATCTATACGATGTATTATTGGATATTATAATACTACATATGCTAATTCAAATCAATTATACGAACAAACCCTGCTGAGCAAGATGTTTTTAATATAAAATATAAAAAAAATAATAATAATAAAATAAAATTTACGTCGTGAATAGTATCCGACGTGAATAGTGAACGGTAAAATTTAAAACTCGTCCGAATATTACAAATTTTATATCAAAACGTAGACAAAAATACGACGGTTCCGAATATATATTTATATTTTTACCAAACGTTACATATAAAAAGTTATGATAGAAAAACGTTTAATTTAACTTGAAAGCAACGTTTAATTATTATAATATATTTATTTATTTAAAAAAAAATTAGTCTCCACCGGTAGGTGGAGATTTGAATTCAAAGTTTGAAAAAAAAATTATTATTTTATTTTAATTTTATTTTATATAAAGTGGGCCCCACTTCATTATTTAATAAATTTTACACATTTTACCCTCAAAGAATTCGTATTTTCATTTCGAACACTACGTATTCAATACGTATTTTTAAGTTTATCAATAATATTATGACGTTTTATAAAACGGAAAATTTATCGTCAAAACGGTATCGTCGATACGAACAATCTGACTTCAAAATTTAATATTATTGATATTAGTTTTATATTTAATATTTTCTTTTTCTTTAAAATGAAATTGTATTTACATTTAAACCCTATATTTTTATTAAACTTACAATTAATACCCTTTCGTTAATTCGTTAAAGACTTTTAGTTAAAAAGTTGATATTATTAAACTACGATTTTTGTAGATCATATTTCTATAAACAAAAATCATTCATTTTATATAAAAACTATTAAATTTATTTAAAGAGTATTTTAAGGGTATGTTTTGTCATAATCAAATTCTAAAACCCATAAAAGTCATATATCTGTATCTTGAGGGCCGCAATACGAAAATAAATCTACTATAAATATAGCCTCATTCTAGTCATTCAAATCACACAAACATGTTCTTCGATACGTATAGAGCGATATACGAAGAATGAGCGTTAGAAGTAGATATTTCAATTATAAATATAGTGAGTTCGAGTTAGAAGCACGAAGAGTCGGACGATCTAGCAACAATTGGCGATAAGATCCTAGTCGACATTGAGGTGAGTTCATACCCCTTCTTTTTATCTTTATTCAAGTTTTTAAGGGGGAGAATACAAGTTATACTATAAAAATAGTTATTTATACTCATTTATAACAATAGTAAACGAATGCGAAATTTGTAAACATCATTAAACAATTCAATTATAATTCCAAAAATAATATCGAATGATCTACTTACGAGGGCGGTGTCTAGGCCGATCATTTGAGCTAGGTTGCTGGATTTCCGAAAGGCTTATACGCTGAAAGGGTCCTGCCTCCCCATTTGATCTTCTACCTGGCCGTTCTTTATTTGATAGTCATGAAATATTATATTGGAATTAATAAAGTGTATGACCAATTTATTACACCACTATTGTGGAGAATATATCTTAAAAGAAGTTCTTTATAACCATCTAAATAAGTTATTTCACATATATTTGTAAATATATGCTTTTCACAACGAAATACTAAAAATAAACTATTATAGGAATAGTTTGTTGATACAAATGTTACTATGACGTTTTAAAGAAGAAAAATAATTATATAAAATATATAATTATTATACATTACTATATTATCATGGGAAAAATGATAATGGACAAATACAAAGGTTTTTCATATACAACCTTTAACAAGTTGATTGATACATACATTTTTGTGAGACGGGTCTTCACAGTGCTTATTTAAGTACATACTATAAGTCCTGAAATTTATAACCAGAGTCTCGGTAAGAGAGCGTGATATTTGTGTATAGATCTATACGGGATTGACAACCCCGCACCTGAGTTGCTAGCTACAGCTAGACCGACGGGTCTGAGGTGACAAATG
The DNA here is from genome assembly GCA_023525715.1 of Cichorium intybus. NCBI lineage: Eukaryota > Viridiplantae > Streptophyta > Magnoliopsida > Asterales > Asteraceae > Cichorium > Cichorium intybus. The sequence continues at coordinate 24,907,960 of CM042010.1, read as the reverse complement.
TCATAACAGTCCGACGCCTGAAGAACGTCGAAGCAGGCCTACATGGTCACAGTATGGTTATAGGACGTCTCGCATGGGAAATCAACTTTATAAATTGTTTACGTGGAAATATACATTTTCAAAGGTTTTATACTACAAACTACGCTATACATTTTAGTCTTTGGATTTTAAGACTTGGATACATTCATAAGAAAATATGGGATTTTCTTGGAGTACAATACTACCTTTTACAAGGAAAGAGATTCATCATATAAGTTTTATGGTATTAAAACTACATTTTAACGAGTTACAAATATAAGTATGGTTTTACTTATACACATTGGTTCTATGAAATTAAAACTACGTTTTATCAAATATATAAATGTAAGTACGGTTTACTTATATATACGAGTTTTATGGAATTAAAACTACAATTAGTCTACGAGTAAACATCTATTTACACTGTTTCATACAACAATAAAATTACGTAATACTATTTTCAAGTATAGAAATACTTATACATTTACGGTCTTTAGGTTTTAAGACTACGACTCATTTATAAGAAAATATTGGATTTTCTGGTTTCAAACATTATCTTTTTACAAGGAAAAAAGGATTATGGATTTTCTCATACAAAAATCTTATGAACTTACCAACGTAATGTTGACACTCTTTCAAACTACTTGTATTCTCAGGAAATTGATAAGGTAACTACAGATGGGTCACGATGGCGTCATACTATGTATTTTGATATCATACTGTAATTGTATTTAAAACGTACAATCTTTGGAACTCTTGTAAGATTTACAATTATGTATATGATGGATGTGTTTGCTTTGATCACTACTGTACAAACGTTGTTGTGATACTGTTCATGAAGTCATCCACCCTCAGACGTTTCCGCCATCGTGGTTTTGGGGTGTGACAGATCGAGATATGAGTTGTGAAAATGAGAGGATTTGAGCCTCTATCTTTAGTGGGTTTATTTTCGTATAGCGGCCCTCAAGATACAGATATTTGACGTTTATAGCTTTTAGAAATTGTCAATGACAAAACATACGCTTAAAATACTCTTTAAATAGATTTAATAGTTTTTATATGAAATGAATGATTTTTGTTTATAAAAATATGATCTACAAAAATCGTAGTTTAATAATATCAACTTTTTAACTAAAAGTCATTAACGAATTAACAAAAGGGAATTAATTGTAAGTTTAATAAAAATATAAGGTTTAAATGTAAATACAATTTTATTTTATAGAAAAAGAAAATATTAAATATAAAACTAATATCAATAATATTATATTTTGACGTCAGATTGTTCGTATCGACGATACGGTTTTGACGGTAAATTTTTCGTTTTATAAAAACTCGTAATATTTTTGATAAATTTAACAATACGCATTGAATACATAGTGTTCGAAATGAAAATACGAATTCTTTGGGGGTAAAATATGTAAATATGAATAAATAATTAAGTGGGGCCCACATTAATAAAATTTATATAAAAAATGGAAATTATAAATTTCAAAGTCTTCCCACCTTTTTTGAAGAAGACTTCGAAATTTGTTTTTTTTTCACCAAACACTATTCACGCCGAATTACTGTTCACATCGGACACTATTCACGACGTAATTTTTTTTATTGTTTATACCAAAAAATCTAACTTAATAGCGTTTGTTCATATAATTAATTTGAATTAGTGTAAGTAGTATTATAATATCCAATAATATATAGTAGAGGTTATGAAATTTACATTCATATATATTGACCTAACTTACGCTTTGGTTGACTTGAATTGACTTTCGTTGACCAATTTTGACAGTTGTCACAACAGGGCTCAACAACGACTAAAATAATTGATATTACTAGGCGTTGTCAGCGGAGCATGGCACTTCTGGGCTCACGACACGCGTGTTACTTCATCAGAAAGTAACCTTCAATCATAACTACCATTTTGTACGCTTTTTACCCTGTATTTAACATAATTTGCACAAAACACACTTGACACAAAACATGAGTAATATCTTGATTTATGACATATTTTACTCAAAACAGTGCTCAATAACGACTATAATACTTGATATTACTAGACATTATCAGTTCCCAAAATACCACACGATTCATCACATAACACACAATCACAAAAATGTCTATGAGCTTGCCCCGAACAACCTGGCTCTCGGGCTTGCCCCGATTCCCCTCGGCTAAGAACTCACGAGCTTGCATCGTTCCGTCCGTCACCGAATCAACTCATTCTATGGACTCTTGAGCTTGCCCCAATACGTCCGATTATCAACTCATTCTTTAACTCTCGAGCCTGGCCCAATCTGTCGGTAAACATGTAAGGCACATACAACGCATTATTACAAAAAGTAATAAGGCTACATTACGCATGTAACGTCACCCGTATTATAGTGAGAAACCTCACCTCATCCACAAAGCCAAGCAGCACTCCACACGCGATTCTTCCGATCCGACAATGCGAAGTTCTTAACAAGGATAAACTCCACTTAAAATTTCCTAAATCCCAAACAGGATAAACCTTTAAGACCGGTAACCCAAACCCTCAAGTTTGACTAAAAGTCAAAATGGTCAAAAAGTGAACAATCAAAGGTCAAAGTCAACAAAATTCAATAGCACAGTTAGCGCCGCTAACTCCCCAACTTAGCATCGCTAACTATGAACAGATCCAAAAGTCCATTAAGTTCTTAATCCATTCAACCAAAGCCTTAATTCATCCAGAGACCTTCTAAACAGTCCTAAATCCATAAAAATCTTAACTTTATCCTCCCAACCATCACCATACAAGATCATGAACAATATTCAAGTCCAAAGTGGTCCAAAACTAACCAAATCACCATAGACAGTTTGGCTTACTCTCTAACCCATCCCAAAAGTTCTAAATCAAATATTTAAGGCATAAAGTTTCCAACTTTATCCTTCCAAACCATGGACAAACACCACAAGGGAACATTTCACTAAGTTACTCCATAAAAACCCATTAAAATCATAAGAAAACCCATAAGGATGCATAAAAGTGGGAACTTTACTCACAATGGTCCAGAAACAAGAAGCTTTAGATGATTCCCATAAGAAGGAAGCCTCTTAGTAACACCAAGCATCACTAAACATCATAATATCTTTAATAACACCTTCCAATGTCACCAAATGAGCCAAAAATCCTCTATGAGAGCTAGATAGAGCAAAAGGGCAAGTTTGGGGACTGAAAGGACTCAAATGATGGCTACCCTAGGGTTCCCCACCCTTAAATGTGGCTCAAGCATGAAAATCTAGGGTTTTGGCCCAAATAGGGCGATTAGCGCTGCTAATACCTAAATTAAGGTCGCTAATGAGGATCTTACAAACCCACCAGACAGCTGGCAAACATAGCGTTGCGAAAAAAAGTTTATCGACGTTACATGCCATTAGCGGCGCTAATGCCCTTTTCACTATTTTCCATATTTTCATTTCCTTCCATTCCGTGAACTTGACTCTTCAAAACTCGAAACTTGATTTCTCGTGATTAGGGTCTTACAGTCTGTATCAAGTTTATTTGTAAAAGACTTTTATATATGTAACACCATGATACCTTTTTGACAAGTATTAAAATGTTAATTATAGTGTATTTATGATTTAACATGGTGTTCTAAGTATTAGAAAGTTAATACTAGAAAAATGGTAAATTAGTCATTTTACCATAAAAGGGTAATTTGGTCATTTGACCAAGTGAAGGACCAATGATGTAAAATTATTGTTGCTTGTGGCAAATGTATAAAGAAATGAAAGTTTTATGTCATAAAACTTGATTATTGTGGCCAAAGTTCAAGAAAATGAACTTAAGGACCAAAAATGTAAAAATTTGAAGTATAAATATAAGAGAGTTGACTCTCTCTTTGACTGGCCATTTGTGCAGCTACGGGAACGATTTTGGGAGCAAAATTCTGCAGAAATCATGAAGCTTGAGGCAAGGAATTGGAATCATAGCTTGGAGTTAGTGATTCCTATGTTAATCAAGGTTAGTAAACTTGATTTTAACCAAGTTCTTGAAGTGTTCTTGGTTTGGTTTTATAGAAACTGAAATTTGTACATTTCAGTTATGATTATGTAGTTTAAATGGTTTAATGCTTCCATTAAGTCATGCTAGAAGGACTTTATTCAAGAAAATGGAAGTAGGTTGCTATTTGTGATGAATTTGAAGTTTTGGGGTTTTGGTACTAAGAACCCTAATTCTTCATTTTGATTGATTGAGTTGGTTGTAATGGTTGAAAACCTTGTTTTAATGTAAGGTTTTAGCCTAGGAATAAACCCCAAACGATTAAGTCGAGCAATAAGTGCTTAAAAATGGAAAAATGGAAATTTCTAGCACAAAATCGGAGTTTCTGCACCTCTGTCCAGCGCTCGCGACTCGACCAGGTGGTCGCTCGCGACTCGAAGAGGGTCCTTCGCGACTCGACCAGATGGTTGGTCGCGACTCGAGCCCTGGGCAGAAACCAATTTGTCTTCTGTGAATTTTCCAAGTTTGATTCTTGTGCTAGGCTTATCCGATTGACCTGAAATTTTAAACATAGGTCCAATATGTTGTAAAACTTCATGGAAAATTATCGGAATACGAATACGACCTCCCGAAAGTACTGTAGTAGAATACGCGTATTTCGGAAAGTGTATTAAATTTTATAACGATGGTTATTGATTGGAAATGCTTGAAAATGGTTCCCAATTGTATTGTATAAGACTCTTATGTATTAGAGTCAATTGAAATGATTATTAACCTATTATCATTTAATATGAAATGGGTAAATAAGTATGGGACAAAATGGTTGTGGTACACGCAAAGGAAAGAAACAACCGGGATTTAAATGCAGCTAGTATCCAGGTGAGTAATCTCACTGATATCATATGTGATATATGATGATTGACTTGTTACAGGTTGAAACAACTTCGGAGGACGAAAACGAAAAGTGTAAAAATATATGTAAAAGACAAGACCAGATAAGCCGTGAGTCATTGCGATGACAAGAACGGAACTGTGAGTCAATTCATATATATATATATATACACTATGATATGGCAACAGCGGGCTAACCCGTGAGCCAAGGCAACAGCGGGCTAACCCGTGAGCCATAGTTTATTCTGATGAGTCAAACCTATATATAGACAACAGCGGGCTAACCCGTGAGCCATGGTTTACTTTGATGAGGCAAACTTATATAGACAATACCGGTTAAGCTGTGAGTCTAGGCAACAGCGGGCTAACCCGTGAGCCAAGGCAACAGCGGGCTAACTCGTGAGCCATAATTGATCGTGAAAGAAACTGTTAATAGATGGTGCGGCCACTCGTGGCTATGATTTGGATGCTATATCCAACTGGTGCGGCCTATATGGCTATGATCTGATTATACAGGAATGGTGCGTCCTTATGGCTATGATCCCGGGTCGTTGAACCCAAACTGGTGAAGCCTGCGAGCTGTGATTTATATGCTGAAATGCTTTGGTACGGCTTGTATAGCCTTGACAAATGATATGACTTATATAGTCATGATATATGGTATAGTCCAGTATGACTAAGAAAAATGGGACAGAAGTGATACATAACTGATTTGAATGGTATGCAAATAACAGAGTAGATATGAGAAGGTGATTTGATAATCACATGATATCACGATTCGGCCGGTAAGGCTATACAGTAGGAGATGAAATCCTCAGATACATACGGTTAGCCAGTAAGGCTAGTAGTCTGGGTTCGATATCCAGACAGTTATATGAACGTATTTCTAATACTTATTATTTGCAGATACGATTACTCACTGAGCTTTATAGCTCACGATATTTGTTACTGTCCCTGCAGGTTAGCATGATACTGATAGGGGACAAGATAGAGTCCGTGACTTTGAAGTGGGACTCATAGATGCTGTCAGTAGCAGCCCGACTTTAAAGGAGATATGGTATTTTATACTCTCCTTGATACACTTGTACCCGTTTTTATTAAAATATACCCCTTTGTTATGGTTTTATGTATTGAAACCTTGGTTTTAAATGAAAAATTTTTAAGGGGTGTTTTGTTTTAAAAGCTGGGTGTTACAAGTTGGTATCAGAGCCGAGGTTTAAGTGAACTAGGTGTCTATAGAGTAGATTCCTGGACTTAAACCCTGAGATAGTAGACATGATGCATAGTTAGGTGTATATAGTTATTATTATACATATATAACCTAACTGTTGCAGACTTCTGACGTATAAGACGTATGAACTGTGAATTTCCAAAAGTTTTCAAAATACATGTCTTCAAGACTACATAAATAAATTGAAATAATCATTTTCTTTATTTCTCTGTACTACCAAAATGGCATCCTTTCAGTTACTTGTAAACAAAGTACATGCATTACTAAAGAAATTTATGCATGTAATAACTATAAATCTATAATTATTATGGAAGCCTTCTAACAAAAATTATCTAAGATGTCCCTTGTTTGAATATCAAAACTTTGCAAAGTATACTTGAAATTCAAGTTTCAATAAAAAATTTCAAAACTTGCCAAAGCTTATGAAAACCGTAAACTAAAATATCTGGAACTTCAAATTATAAAAATCAACCAAAACAATCAACTGAAAATTTACTGTAAAATTGACTCAACATGAGTCGACTAAAGAAAAACACAAATATTGAATGATCCGCACACCATGCAAATACGGAAATCTTCAGATCCCCGTGGAACTGGCTCCTTGCCAGTTTTGTCCCACCAAGCATACACCATGTATCTTGAGGTGGAATTTCTATTCCATTCCTCATCCACGTACCTTGCTCCCGAGTAACAGCACATTTCGGAGCTTATTCCCAAGGACTGTCTCCTTGTTTCGGAACAAATTCCTTTTACAAACTAGACAACTACTTCACGACGGGATGTACCATCCCAATAGTGTCTTAATATGCCTAGAAAACTTTTATCCGTGGTCATGCAAATCACCCACAATGATGCAAGACTCATGCTGACTACAAATCTGAAACATTCAATCAAAAATCGTGTAACTCCATAAACTAACAATTGAGAAAATAACATAATACAAGTATTACCAAGCTCAAAACACTAACCAACAAATCTTTATAAATTATATTCATGGCAAAATATGATATAATATGGGTAAATTTTTAGGTAAATGTAAAGCCGTATTTGACAATTTTTTGGGTGACCTTGTTCAGAGACACTTAACTAGACACAATTGAATATGGTGAAAAATGAAGCCATAGATAAATTATGGGATGAAATAAATGTATAAATCATAGACTATTTAAACTTAGATATATTATTATTTTTGTAGGCTATTTATAGGTGACAACATCTTACTAACATACAACTTACTATTAATGCAACGATTATATGTAACCGAGGAACATGGAAGAAAGAAAGTAATGTTTCATCTTGGTAAACCTCTGTGCAATTTCAGAAGCAAAATGTATAAACGTTACGTATTGCCCAATATGAGACGTCCAAGGAAACTTACGAAAGTTCTAAAACGGTATCGTATGTTTATTCAATAACCTTATTGGGATGCATTCATAAAAATGTACATTCAGAAGAATTAAAGATTATAAAATTCATCATCGCTTTTATTTTATTCTTTTACTTTACACAACTTTTGAGATCCTTTTAATCTATGTTGAGGATATCCTTCATTTTGAGATCCATTTAATGGTGTAATGGATGACATGAGAGAGGATGTGTAGTTAGAGTTAGAGACGATGGTTTCCACCAACACCAGAGTGTTGGAGTTGCTCCGGAAATAAGACTATAATATATATATATATATATATATATATATATATATATATATATATATATATATATATATATATATATATATATATATATATATATATATATATATATATATATATATATATATATATATATATATATATATATATATATATATGATACATGGCTTAGCATTGCCTGCATTGAAGAGGACTTCTCAGACATGGGCATGGCGATTCAACTTTCAAAGATTGGTTGCAAACCTACACTACTCTTAAATAACCACATATTCTTTTTATTGAGGATTGAACAGTGCGACACATTTACCACTTGGCAAGAAGCCATTGAGATATGGATGTTTGGCTACAGATTAGATTAAATTGTTTCATGTGGTGTTTAGTTCACAACTGTATCTCGTTAATTCCGACATATGGTTAAGGGGGATTAACATCCAAAACTCGCTATGTTCCTTTTGCAACCTGACGGATGAAGGAGTGGACCACTGTTTCTTTAAATGTTTTATGCCAAAAAAATTGAATTTTGGCTTTGGACTACTGCAGAGTGGATTTGGGCCTAAAGAGACATTAATGGATTGGGCTAATTTTCTAAACTCGATTGTATGTTCTTCCTCTAAACCCAACATTGTTTTAGTCCTAACAAATACAATGCTTTGGTTCGAATGCAATCCTTTTCATAAAACGAGAATACCTTTTATGTAGACATGTGATGAAAATAAACTTTTTTAATCGATTAAATATAAAACTAAAAGGTTCAACCTAAATCAGCATAAATGGTGTTGTTCTTCTATTTATTTATGTTCTTTTAGATTGATCTTATATTTATTTTTATTTTTTGCTAGTTTCTTGTTAACCTTAGTTTTATACAATCAACTCCTGTGTTCAAAAGAAAAAAATGACAAGAAAGTCAAATCCAACAGTAGATGCTAAAATATAAAAATAATGAGACATAAACGATAAAAGACCAAACTTTAGGGGGGCTAAAAGTAAGTTACACTTTGTCAAAATTTGGGGCCCACAATAACACACACGTACTCCCTGGCCTATCACAACAAAGTCGGTTCTCCTTTACGCACACAAGCCCGCATGAGGATATTTCGTTACATTACGAATTTACCATTTCATCCTTACCAGCTCTCTCATATTCTCCCGCCTTAGAGACCCAAATTCGTCATTTTACGTTTAAAACCCCCACCCACACACCCTATTCCTCCATTTTCGGTTCTTCATTTCTCTTCATTCTCTCAAATGGCGACGTTGGAAGCTTGCATTAAGAACAATAGCAGTAGAAAGAGAAAGCAACGAATCTTCGAGTTCAAGAGTTTTGGGAAATCAATAATTGATTTTTCGGGTCCATTTCGTGATAACATCCGATCGTTTCTTGATGAATACGGTGAGCAGATTGAACAACGCCAATTAACTGGCACCGTTTTCAACAATGTATGGTCTACTCTTCTTCTCTGCGAATCAAACGGTGCTGTTTTCCCTCTTTACACTGTAGAAGAACCCATTAATGATCAATCTCTTCGCCCGTTTTGCTGTCACTGCAAATCCGTCGGTTAGTTCACTCTCGCTAAGTGTGTTTCTGCGTGTATGCTTTTAATTTGATATGAATTGTGATTTTGTGAATTGGATTTGAAGGATGGGGTCATCATTTTGTTTGTAAGAGAAGATACCGTTTTATGATTCCATCGTATGGCGATAAGGAACCGTTGAAGGATCATGACCAGAAGAACAGTTTGGAGCTCGATGATTCACATATCTTACACGGCTTAATTCACTGCAATGGTTTTGGTCATCTAATTTCTATCAATAAATTAGAATTGGACTCTTCAAATTCTCTCACTGAAACTGATGTCATGAATCTCTGGGACAGCATTTGCAATTCCCTTAAAACCAGGTATGTTTTCATGTCAATTTCCTGTTCCATCGTTAACATTCTGATCAAACAATCTTAATTTGCACACTCTACACTTGTTATTTAGGCATAATTAAACACCAGCATCACCCTGTGTGTACTTTCTGCTTAAAACTTAACGTAATTCTCCAGTTTTTATAACACAAATGAGTTCAAATCAACTATGAAGATAAATACAAGTCAGCTTGATCACGAAAGTCGAAATGCATCATCTGATTCTTCATTTGGTATGAATTTACATCATGCAGGAAAGTATCGGTAGCTGATGTTAAGTTGGAGAGATCAATGGAGATGAGGTTAATTAATGGAGTAGCATTCCGGAGTTCATGGTTTGGGAACTGGGGTTATAAATTCGGCCATGGAAGTTTTGGTGTTACAGAGGACAAATACAGGGGAGCCGTACGATTCCTAGCAGAATTACACCTCGATAACATCATCAATGACTTGCAAAACACTTACCATGGAAGGAAATTCCAACAAATTATCTCTAAATGCCGAGAAATAAGTGAAACCCGATTAACTTCCATGAGTGATCTTCTTCAATTTCTGCTTGAATTTAAGCTCTCCGGAGAGATCGAGAGACAAATTTTAGCACCATCAAGAAAAATACCCAAGCATGAGCATACTACATTCCATGAAGACATTCAAAACCCTAAATGTCTAGAAGAATTCTTAACTTCAATCATGGATGCAGATTGTAGGTGGCCTCAAAGGAGAGTCGAATACTCCATTGAAGTCATCGTGAAGTTACTAAAACAAAAGAACGTCGCCATGTCAAGGCACGAATTGAGAGAAAGTGCTCGACAATTTGTTGGCGACACAGGTTTGATCGATTTCGTTCTAAAATCAATCAACGTTTTATGTTTCGATAATTACATCGTTCGTCGTGTCGTCAATCCATTGACCAAATTAGTCGAGTTTGAGATCCGTGAAACATCTCAAGATCCCAAGAACATCAAATCTGTGTCGTCGTTATGGAAATTAGAACCAAGATGGCCGAAACAGAGACTCGAAAAAACCGCTAAAGTGATCGCGAACATTTTGAAAGAACACAAGATCTTGAATGCAAGAAGAAACGGTGCAATGTCACGTAAAGATTTAAGAAACATGGCTAGCAAATACGTCGGCGACACGGGTTTGATCGATTTTGTATTGAAATCGATCGATAAATTATCAATCGGGAATCAAATTATAACCCGAATGAAAAACCCGCTGACCCGATTGATGGAATTCGAGATCCGAGACCAAAATAAAGAAGAATCACTTGAAGAAGATGAAGATATTTATGGAGATATCTTGTTTATTTACAAAAGCGTTTTACTGGGTTACCCGTGGTGGAACTCAGTGAGTGAAGCGAGTCGAGTTGTTCTAAACAGTAAATATTTCGTGAAAGAATGGGAATTTGGGGTTAAAAGTAACGAGTTAATGACACTAACGTGTCGAGTTTTACCGAGCTTCGACGAGTTAGAGACAGAGTTGACTCGTCCACTGCCGCCGGGGGAGGTGGTGGCGGTGCCACCGTGGATGACGATCGGGAAGTTGAAAGAGGTGGCGCAGTGCGCACTGAGGGACACGTATTGTGTGATGGATAGTTTTGTGGTGAGTCAAATTGGGGGGTTGAAAGGGATACGGGATGAGGTGGTGCTATCGTGCGCGGTGGAGGCAGGTGCGGAGGTTTGGGTGAGAGGGAGTGGGTTGGACTTGGGTACGACGCTGAGGTATGAGGGTTATGATGGGGATGCGGAATCAAGGGTGAATTGTGGGTGTGGGGCACGTGATGATGATGGAGAGAGGATGGTGGCGTGTGATGAGTGCCACGTGTGGAGACATACGAGATGCTGCGGTATAGAGGATGATGAAGGTGCACCTGTGGAGTTCGTGTGTGCTGATTGTGAAGCGAAGAGTAAGAGTGAGCTTTTGAGCCAATAGAGTGAGAGATGGAGAAGTGTTAAATTAAATCATTTATTTATTTATTTATTACTTTAATATATAATAGAAAATATATATAGAATTTATGGGATTATCTTGTTGTGATGTGAAAAACCGCAACCGCAACCGCAACCACCATCATCGCTAACAAAAAAGTTATCTTTAAAGGAAAAACATAAAAACAAAGAAAAAGTAACCTTTATTTGATTTGTTTTTAAACATTCGTGTCACCTTTAGCCAAATAAAACAAATGGTTCATCCACTTGTTAAGAGCTACATAATCTTAGAACACTCTTGAAAGTTTCAATGTCATATCGTTACTTAATGACATGTACTTCGAGGTACGCTTGCATCCAACATACATTACTTTTAATAAAATCAAACTCCTAAGTATGGTTTATCATTTACAAATTTTTTGAAAATTATGATTGATTTCTCAAAGAAAGAGAAGTTTTCTCAATAAAAACACTATGAAGAAGCAATATTAAGGAGAAAGTGATGTGACAGCATATTGAACCACTAATGGAAATAACTATGGATAAGTATGAGAACGATAAAAAAATGTCAACAATAGTTTCAACGTCAACCGGACGTAACTTTTGATTTGTTAGAAGTTAGGAGGTGTTGGATTTATCATAAGTGCTATTGGTTTAGACTTTGGATGTTTGATTGTTTGGTGGTGTTTTGAAATGTATTAAACTTGTTGAAATGGGTTATTTACAAGGAATTTGACATTTTAAGATGGTATCTGTTAAGTATTTACTATCGTCTTTAGCACTTCTCTTAATACCGCAAAAAAATGCTCAATTGTCCAAAAAAGTTATGTAGAATCTAAAATTTTTAATTACGGTTATAAACCGCAGAAAAAACTGCACCATTGGAATGCGGTTAATAATTGCGGTTGTAAACCATAGAAAAAACCGCACCAATGGCATGCGGTTAATAACCGCACCGCAACCGCATGAAAATCGAACCGCAAAAAAAACCCGCAAACCGCACCGCAAGAAAAACCGCACCGATCGGTTATTAAGTAGAAAAAACCACATTTGCGGTTTGCGGTGCGGTTATTACCAAAAACCACACCGAACAACACCGTTCTTGGAGATTAATCATCTCGAATTGATCGTATCATTTGGTGCTTTCATCGCTCGTCCTCGTGCCTCCTAAAACGGAATCAAGCTCTATTTCCGACAACACCAATATCATCCTTCATGATCAAATGCAAACTCTCATCCTTATCTCCATTGTTATCGCCGCCAAAGCGGAGCAACTCGTCAACATCCTTCTAGCCAAGGAACCTCCGCCGCCACCGAACAACAATCTCCGTCCACCAAAAATTCACCTACCAACATTTGGTGGCTCCAATCCCCTTAATTGGATTTTTCAAGCAGAAAACTACTTTAGATATTGCTCTGTTCAACCACCACAATGCTTCTCCCTCGTTGTCTTCTATTTTATTGGCGACGCCTTAAGCTGGTACAAGCACCTTGCCAACAATCACCTACTCGACACTTGGCCGGAATTTTTGCGTGCATTGGAACTTCTTTTCGGGCCGTCTACTTATGAAAACCATCAAGCTACTCTTTTCAAAGCGGCTTACCAAACCGAATTCGAGAAAATTAGTAAATGTGTGGAAGGCTTATCGGCAATTGCTTTACACAATTATTTCATTTCCAGACTTCGTAGAGATATGCAAAATGAACTCGCCATCCATAGTCCTATCAGCCTTCACCAAGCCTACGGTCTCGCTAAACTCATTGAAGATAAACTCCATGCTCAACTTCCGTCTTTTGATGGCTCCGTCGAGCCTCCAACAATGAAACCATCCTTATTGCCCGCCTCTCCACCATCTTCTCTAACACTTCCGATCAAGAGGTTAAGCCCCGCCGAGATACAAAAATGTCGAGCCAAAGGTCTTTGCTACAATATGTCCCGCAAAAAATCAACTGAATCACAAGTGCAACCCGCCAAAATTCCTTCCACTTTAGTCGGACATAGCCTTACATGACCTAACATGATCTAGGCCTTGAGGACAAAGCCCTTTTTCAGGTTAGGAGTATTGATACGAAACTACAGCCCACGTGATCTGTAATCAAGCACATCTCAGGAGAAGACTTAGTCTCAATTGTTAGTTATCCATTTTGTAGCTAGTTACATTAATCTAACACCACGTTTCTTTCACATGCATGCATGTCCCTTAGTTTTAGCTTGCATTGAACCTTGCATCTATATATCTTGTATTATGTTTTTGGAAGAGAAATTAATCAGAAAAATTGATGCAAGTAGTCCGTTCTTCTCTTTTAGTCTTGGAGATTGATCATCTCGAATTGATCGTATCAAAAACTTCCATATATGGAATTTAAGACACGATGATAATTTAATTGCGTTTTTCTTTTGAGTACTTTGTCTTAATTGTGGTAAAAGTGTAGAACTTGGTTAATTATGAAATTTGCCATTTTTACTGAGGAGTGAAAGAATTGAAAATTAAGGTATGTGGTATTTGTATATTCGTATTTCCTCATTAGGACCTTAATTTCGAAGTTATGAGTTTTAGGTATAACGTGTTAATTTGAAATTCTTAATTGGAATGTAATTGAAAGAATTTAAGCTTTTGAGGTCAAACGTTGAATTAACCATAGTTTGACAGCAAGAAGATTTTGTGGGGGATTAAACCCTTAGCGTTTTATTCAACAGAAAATGTACATGGGGATTATCTTGTTATGACTTATAAGTGATCAAGAAATATTATAGATTTTAAAGGAGTTCTAGGTGATGCTATTGAGGATTGCAATTGGAACAAAAACCTTAGTACACCTTAGAAATAGGAAAAAATGTAAAAAACTTACCATAGTATCATGATTCAAAATACTTATATCTTATAATGTGTTTTTCAATAATAGAAACCATGATACTGTTATGATACTTATATTATGAAAATGCTTAACAATTATTTAGTACCCTGAATGAGAATATGAAAGTCGAGTAGAACATGCATTGATTTTGGGAAGATAAAATTTATTTTATAAAAAGATAAATATGGTAAATTGTATGAGTATAAGTGTATAACAGTGAAGCTTATAAGCAAAAATGAGTATTTAATTCTTGAATACTATAAAGAAAATATAAATTTATATTTATTACTTTGAAGTAATCAATTTTGAAGTTTCGTTCGCTTAATGAAAATTATAAAAAAGGTACGAGAGACCATAAGATTTGACATTAGTAATTCTTAGAGAATAGGAAGCACAAATTTCAATGACACTGCTAGTATGTATTGTTGAGAAAAAGTTTTGGGACAAGTGATATAGATGGATAAGGAAACCTTACAAATTATGTTTTTGACTTTAAAGTTGAAATAGATCCAAGATAAGATCCGAGTATATTATGCGAATATAGAAATATAATCTAATTCATTAATGGAACATGCCAAGGGAAAATGAGATTAAAGTAGGTATCAAAGCAAAGAATGCATCTGACTCTAAGTGTAAATATTATTATAATTCTCTTTCTTGTTGAAAATAACAATAAGAAAATTTGACATAGATGTGAGTAAGACTAAGTTGATACTGGTACGGTCTAATAGTGGAGTCCAAAGAGGCAGAGCCCCTGACAGGGTCCCGTTGCCCAGTCAACGGACGGGGTTAAAGGGCAACATCTCGAAAAGAAAAACGAATTTTAACATCAACATCAACGTCAGGGCGTGTTGACGTCTGACGCTGATGATCAGCTAGCCGCCCTAATGAATTCAGCATCATGATCAGAGTTAGCGTCAGTATGTGTAAGACGTTGATGGTCTCGTTGACGCTGACATTGATGATCAGTTTCAATTGTCAACTGCAACCGCTCCTATTTTATGAGATTCAGTTTGCTGGTTCAAAAGGATCAGTTTACCATTCATTTTGAGGTACGAAAAGCACACGAATTCTCCTAACTATAAAAATTGTGTACTTGCAATTGTGCATGATTACAAGTTTGATTCTTCATATCCCAATAATTTAAATTTCGCGCAACCAAGACATAAAGTCGAAATATGAAATTCGAAAAATGTCATTCATAATTCTTGAAGCAGTTTGTGATTTTAAAAACCTTCCCTATATTCTCCATATATTCTATATATAAACATTTTACAAGATGTGACACTGTTCATAATGTCACATCAAAACTTTAGTTTATTTGCATATTTAGTCCTTCTATTTTTATATAATTACAGTTTCGGTCCTTGAACTTTTAATCATAAATTTTTCTAGATTAAAGGTTATTTACATATTTAGTCCTTCTACTTTTATATAAATACAATTTCGGTCCTCCAATTTTTAATTATCAATATTTTTAGATTAATTACACTTTCAGTCCCTATACTTTTTAATTTGCAATAATTACAATTTTGTCCCTATTATTTTTATTTTGCATTAATTATAGTTTTGGTCCCTACAATTTTACTTTTGGATAATTACAGTTTCTGTCCCAGTATTTTTTTAATTTACTTTAATTATAGTTCTCTTCTCCTTAACTTTAAATTGCTATAACTACAATTTTGACCCCTGTAGTTTTTAACATTAATTACAGTTTTAGTTCATATAATTTTTAAGTTTGGATAATTAGAATTCTGGTCCATATTTTACATATATGTATTTTTCGCAGCAACACATGGAAGTACTATCCTAGGTCCCAACATTTTTCTATTCCGTCAACAATCGAATTGAAGGAGTTTCAATATCAGTTATATTGTATAACTTTTTTATATTAAACATCGGTAGATATAAGTATTTTCAAATATTTTAACGGACAATTTATATAAGAATAGTTTACATTTATATATTATTTCATTTATAGATTAAAAAAACATATTTTTATCACATGCTAAGAATCGTATAATCATACAATTACACTATCTATCAATCTGTTCTAATGAAATCATTTAATATAAATAAATGAATAATAATTGAAACTAGTTTGGACCCGTGCTACGCACGGGTCGGGTCGGTAGGTGGCCCAGCTTATTAAGTGGTTCGGGGTGGGTCGAGGCGATTTCTATTCGCGAATCCTGGTAGGTTGTGATTTTAATTGGAATGGTGTCGATGAAAGTATGATGCTATATGAGACATGAATGAAAGACTGCCCAATTGCCAATTTAAAATATATATTTGAAAGCTTCTGCTAATATCGATGAAATCCATAGTCATCAGACCCGCTACATAGCAACACCATGGGAAAAAAACGTACATCTCGGCAGCCATGATCGGGCTTGAGAAAGCATCCTTCTGATTGTACCAAACACCTTTTACTACAATAATAGATGTTATTTACTGAGATTAGCACAATTTGCAATTTAGGGGCAGTTTTGTCCAAATAAATTTCTGAGCATCTACAATTTACAATATATAATATTCTAGTGTCAATGATTTTATTTATTACAATTTGATCCCTGAGTTTATTTGGTTTTTCTAGTTTTGGTCCTTAAACATATTGTGTTCCAGATTTGGTCCTTATAGTTTGATTTTTGAACTTTTTGTTTCCACAAATGGATTCTCAACAACTACATCCTGCAATAAATACTTACATACTTTCATTTACTTGTTAATTATAGCATCCTACTTTCATTTATTTTTATGACAACATCCTAATTTCATTTTTTTTCTTATTAGGACATCATACTTTAAGAAATCTGTTACAATAATATTGTAATAGAAATAGATGAAAGTAAGATGATATAATGTACAAATAAATGAAAGTATATTGCTATTTAAGTACCTTCTAACCCATTCTAATGTACCAACATAAACCATCTTCTTCCAAATTGAAGCATCTACACCCGATACAGGCTCCTCCATATACATTTCATCATTAGCCTACATAATAAATATTTACATTTTTTAAAATAGTAATTGCACTCAAGGGCAAAACAGTAATTGTTTCAAAAGTACCTTCACATTGGGGCATTCAACAACCTTGTCCAAATGGCATCCATGAACACGAATCCATCCACATATTCCCAGAAAGCATTTCACCAAAAACTTTATAAATACATCTCTCTTAATATAGAAAACATGGGGACCAAAAAGTGTTATTTGCTCAGATGTACTTTTAAACATATTTCATGTAAAATATGAATATTCTTCTGAATAACAAACTTCTCAGATGTTAAAGATTCATGTATCCAGTTTTTTTTAAACACGATAATTTATTTTTGTATTAAATATTATCAATTTAAGATGATAATTTCAAAATAATTAAAGGACTATTTATGTAATTTAATCTTTTTACAACTAAAACCAATAAGAGAAAATACTTCACAAAATCTCAAAATAAATAAAGAATGGGTTATGGTGCTAATTTGGACAATAAGCATGTTAGGTCCCTGTTTCTAAGTTAGGTTATATGCTAGTAATAGCAACGTAGTTTCATCATTGATACATATTCATGATTTACACTACTTGCTTCAACCAATTAAGCTTCCAACTCAAGATCTTCCTCAGTTGATTCACAAGTGACTTGAGCTTTGTTTTATGCATCTTGTAGCTGATATCTTCACTCCTTCCAATAAAGAGGAAATACATAAAGGTTTAGTGTTTCACCTTTTTTTATAAATTATAAATTGTGACTATAAAGATATTTATGGGTCTAAATCCACTTTAAGTTTGTAATAGTGGACCAGCTCCATGAGCTTATCAATAAAAGGATGACAAGCACACGTACACATACAACAACACTCTTAACTTTAGCATCTAATAATGCATATTAGAACATCACCGTTATATCAAGCAACCAACTCTAGTGTGACCTGGTAGTGTTTTTTTTCCAGATTTAAGGTTTTAGAATTGTACCTGCAGTTTAATGGTCGAACTTTATAGTTGCAGGTGACCAAGTGAGGTGCAATATTTTAACAGATGAAGCAGTGGCAAAGGCATCGGAAGGAGAGTTTAATTGGTACCAGGCGAGGCCTCTCCAGTGGAGCTGGGCGAAAGGAAGAGGAAAGCAGTGGTAGTAGACCACTAACTTAGATCTCCAGCCATGTTTTTCGTCAATCCTTCAAAATCGAGAACAAATAAATCAAATTTAGACCCTGGATGTTGTAATACAAAGACTAAAGAAGCTCACAATCCAATTAACATGAGTACATGTCCAATATAAAGAGACAAACTTGAAAAACAGCGAGTACAACAAATTGTTCAAGCTTGAGAGTGAGTTAGTGGCGTAGCTTCGCTTCAATCAGAAAACCTAGTCTGTTCTTCTCCAGCGGAGAATGCAACCTAAAATCGCGAGTCCAACACGTCAAAAGAGAGGCCACACCGATTCCGGCTTTTTGGTAGTCAGAGAAATTGAAATATCAATAGTCATCATCATATACTCTCTACTACTGTTTCTGACAAATGGATAACTTATATGCAATTGAATCTTTTAATATAAAGGAAAATTCAAGATTTATTGAAGGTCCGAATTGGTGCAAAGAGGTATATAACCTAATACCCATGATCAATCTTCCTGAAAGCCTAAACCAACGATGCTACCAAATAAACAATCCACGAGCCGTTTAATCAACAGAAATCACAGGAAAACAATGCCGATACAAATATAAAGCAGTACCTCATGCTCTCCAGTGGAACCTTTTGTAACCGTTGATCGGCATCCTGAACCCGCTTAACATACAACTCCAATTGCTGCTTCAACAGCAAATCCTCCTCTGACTAACATTTAGAAACAAATGTGATAAATTTTCAGCACATGTGTGATACAAAATAACTGAACACTTGTTAGATGCATTTTATGCATCTTTTCTAAGCCGTTTTTATCCTTGTTTTATTTGTTTTTATAGAAATTTCATGCATAATCATTTAAATTCCGAGAAATATGATACTTCATAAGCTTGTGTTTAATTTCAGGAAAAGGTGGACAATTGGTGTGAAATCGGGAAGGCATGGAGCTTGGAGCGGCTTTGGATGATGGAACGGGAGCTTGGAGCACATGGAAAGAAGTATTGGAAGCTTGGCATGGAGCTTGGAGTAACTATGGAAGCATTGGACAACAACTGGAAGCAAATGGAAGCAAGAAAAATGAAGAAACCTACTGCCCAAATCCACACGGGTTGTGTGAAATTCACACGGGGTCGTGTGGATCCTTGCAGTTTCCACAAAATCGCATTTGAAATCTGTAACACCCTGCTTTTAAAACAAAAACACCCCTGAAAATTTTTCATTTATAATAAAGGTTTCATTACATAAAACCATAACAAAAGGGGTATATTTTAATAAAAACGGGTACAAGTGTATCAAGGAGAGTATGAAATACCAAATCTCCTTTAAAGCCGGGCTGCTACTGACAGCATCTACAAGTCCACTTCTTGAGTCACAGACTTTATCCTTACCCTTATCAGGGTTATGCTAACCTGCAGGGACATTTAACAAACGGTATGAGCTACAAAGCTCAGTGAGTAATCGTATCTGCAAATAACATGTATAAAAATACAATCATATATTTGTCTGGATATCGAATCCAAACACCTAGCCTTACTGGCTGACCACATATCTCCTAGGATTTCACATCCTAATTTATAGCCTTACAGGCTAAATCATAATAATTTGCAATTATCAAGCCACGTCAGTTATTTGCACATATAATCATATCTAACCATTTCTGTCCCATGTTTCTTAGTCACAACGGACCGCACCATATTTCATGGCTATTTAAGCCGCACCCTGTGTCATAGCTATATAAGCTGCACCAAAACATTTTCAAGATATAAATCATAGCTCGCAGGCCGCACCAGCTGGGTTTAATAACCCGATATCATAGCCAAAAGGCCGCACCATGTTCCTGTAACAATATCATAGCCAAAAGGCCGCACCATGTACCTGTAACAATATCATAGCCGTATAGGCCGCACCAGTTGGATATAGTATCCAATATCATAGCCATATAGGCCGCACCAAATATCATAGCCTTATAGGCCGCACCAAATATCATAGCCTTATAGGCCGCACCAAATATCATAGCCTTATAGGCCGCACCAAATATCATTTCATTTTATAATCATTTATGGCTCACGGCTCCGTTCTTGTCATTTCGTTGACTCATGGCTTATCCGGTATTGCCTTTTTGTTGACTCACAGCTCCGTTCTTGTCTGTCATAGACTCACGGCTTATCTGGTATTGTCATATCATTGACTCACAGCTCCGTTCTTGTCTAGCGCAGACTCACGGCTTATCTGGTATTGTCTTTTTAGCACATCTGTCAACTGTCAATTTTTGTCCCCCAAGGCAGTGTCAATCTGTAACAATTCAATCATCATATATCATATATGATATCAGTGAGATTACTCACCTGGATGTTAGCTGCATTTAATTCCCGGTTGTTTCTTGCCTTTGCGTGCACCACAACCATTTTGTCCCATACCTATTTATCCATTTCATATTAAATGATAATAGGTTAATAATCATCTAAATTGACTCTAATACATAAGAGTCCAATATTATGCAACTATAAACCATCCCTAGATGATAAACTTTCCATTTACCATATTTTCATGAGTTTTACTATTCACCGGGGCATTCGTATCGATATACAGTGCCCCCGAGGGGTCGAAAACTCAATATAAAAATTTTCCCAAACTTTTCAGACCATAACGAGCCTACGGTTCAAGTTTGAGCTAAATCGGACAAGCCAAACAAAAGTTAGCGTTTCTGATTCCCTGTCTGGTGGGCGCACTGCGCCAGGTATCAGGCGCACTGCGCCTGGGCGCACCCCGCCCTGATCCTGGGCGCACTGCGCCCTGTGCCCTGTGCCTGGGCAGTCTCCTGATCAGTCGCGATTTGTGCACCGTAGCACGCAGTTTTGGCCTATTAAGTCCTTAATCCAGTTCTTAATCGTATGAGGTTTGTTCCTAGGCTAAAACCTTCTATTAAGACAAGGTTTTCAACCATCAAAACCCACTCAATCAATCATATGAAGAATTAGGGTTCTTAGTTCCAAAAACCCCAAAACTTCAAATTCAACTAAAATAGCAATCTACTTCCATAATCTTGAATTAAGTCCTTTTAGCATGACTTATTGGAAGTATTTACTACATAAACCATATGATTTATAACTGAAATTTACACATTTCACTTTCTATAAAAGCTCATCAAGAACACACAGAAAACTTAGGTTAGAATTCAATTTACTAACCTTATATAACTTAGGAATCACCAATTCCAAGCTATGATTCCAATTCCATGCTTCAATCTCCACGAATTCTGCAGAAATTACATCTTCAAGAACATTCCCGTGACCTCAAATGTTCAGCCACAATAATGAGAGGTATTTCTCATTTCTTTTTATATTTTCCAATTTTTCATTTTTAGTCCCTAAGTTCATTTTCTTGAACTTTTGGCACTATAATAAAGTTTTATTACAATAAAACTTTCTTTTCTTATGCTTTTGTCACAAGCAAACAATATTTTTACATATTTGGTCCTTCACTTGGTCAAATGACCAAATTACCCCTTTTATGGTAAAATGACCAAAAATCAGTTTTTATAACATTTTAAGTCCAAAACTCAAAATATTATTTCAAACCAAATTCTTTTTTGTCCAAAAGACCAAATTACCCTTCTAAGGAAAAATGACCAATTTACCCTTTTTATTATATTTACATAAAAAAAGTGTCTTGGCGTTACAAATTCTCCCCTCCTTCAAAAGATTTCGTCCCCGAAATCATACAAACAAGCGAGGGTAATTCTTTCTCATTACAATTTCGGTTTCCCATATCATATGGAAACCTCTATGGTATTGCCTAAGCACTTAACCATACTAGTCTTCTTATTTCGTAGTTATATCACTGTTCATCGAACATTCCTCCGGTTGTCCCGGGTACCATAACTTCTCATCTACCTCATTTCAGCATGAGGTATTCGTTGAAATTTTATCAATCCATGTTCTCAAAACCATGAGACCCATAGAAAATATTACAAAGATCTTGAAGTTCATCAAGAATCTTCGATCGGTACACCCCAATTCTTACTCTTTGGGACATATGGAAAAGTCCAATAGATGAGGACTTAACTTTCTTTTCGTCCCAAACAAATTTTTAGTCTTTCCAAAGGATATTTTGATTACTCCGTCATCCCTCATCTGGAATTTCAACGGTTTTACTCTATGGTTCATGTACTACCGTTACTGCTTCTTAGCCATTTTCCAATTTTTCAACTTTTTCTCGTATTCATCAAGTCTTCTTTTTAGCTTATACCACCGTCTAGGATCTAGCCAGCGGCTGTTCCACATCTTCAATTCTATAAGTCAAAGGATAACACGGTTCCCCGTACTACACTTCATACAAGTCTGTAGAATACTAATATGTAAACTATTATTTCTTACAAATTCTACCAACGATAGGCGATCTTCTCATCTTTCACCAAGGTCTATTATGCAAGTTCAATGCATATTTTCTAAAGTCTGCGTCATTATTTCATCTTGTTTATCAATCTGCAAATCTTATACAGTACTAACTAGTACTTTTGAGCTAATTATTCTTGAAATTTATGCCAAAATCAACGAATAATTCTATTATCTCGGTCTGATACAATCCGTGTCGATAATTCACGTCAACAATTTACTTTATCTATGTAGCTTTTCGCTACTTTTCGATCTTAATTTCTTCCTTAGTCAGTATAAATCTACACTGATTTCATCAATCAACCTGCAATTACCCATATGGTGTCATACCCATGCGGTACTTGCAAAGACTTTACTACAAAGTCTATGATATTTTCGTCCCATTTCTTCTTTGGGACCCACAACGGTTAAATTTTCCGTATGTTTCTAATGATTTGACTGTAGTTACACACAAGTCAAACACTTTTCACATGTCTTTCAATGTCTTTCTTTAGTCTCGGCCACCAATACATAGGTTATATCACCCTACACAGTTTGGTACCATCCCGGGCATTTGGCATATCTACCCCAATTTACATCTTTTAAGGGTAAATTTCATATCTCACTTTGCTTTGGAACTCACATACACAACCACCAAAGGTTTTCAATCGCTGTGAGTTTCTAACTAGCTTCTTTCAATAGCTAATCATTCATTCACTTTTCACGTTTTCAGACTTACACACTTCTTCTTGTGCTACCCGAATCAACTCAGGTAATCAATTCGCCACACTCACGCATGTGGTTGTATCTTTCAAAGAATATTCTTTTCAATTCAAGGCATCTGTAGCCACATCTGCCTTTTCGAGATGGTATAAGATTTCATAACCGAAATCTTTAAGTAACCCATCTATCTTTGCTATCTCATATTCAGCTTCTTTTTGATCATTTAAGTACTTCAACTTTTATGATCCATATAAACAGTAAGCTTTACACCACATCAGTAGTGTCTCCAAAGCTCAAATGTCAAAATCATAATTGCTACTGCAATATCATGTATCCAAAATCAACTCTGGATGCATTTCTATAAAACAATTTATCTTCTCCGCTTAGCAATAATGCTAACACCGGAGTTTCACACAAGGTTTGTTTCAACCTTTGAAAAGTTACATGTGGTCCTTCTACCCACTCCAACTTTTCACATTTCTTGGTCAACTTTAGTCAGCTAAACAGCAATCGAGGAGCAGTTTTTTACAACTCTCCTATAGTAACCCGCCAATCCAAGGGAACTGCTAATTTCAGTCAAATTCCAAGGCGGTTTCTGTTTTATCACAGCATCATTTCCACTGGATTTACTTTATCATCTTTGGCAGTGTTAACATGCCCAAAGAATATGAAATTTCTTTTAGCCAAATTTTTCATACTTGGAGAGTTTTACATATCACTTAACTCCGTGAAATAACTCCAATATCTGGTACAAATGTACCTCATATTCAGTCTAGTTTCGAGAATATCAGATTCTCAGTAGTCAATGTACATACACATTAACTTGTCTTTCTTCTTTTCAAACAAGACAGGGCTCCACACGTTGACACATTCGGCCATATGAGACCCCAATTCAAAAACAATTTCTTCCAATTGTTTTACCACTCTGCCATCTCTGCAAAGGCTAATCAATATAGAGCCTAAATAACAGAAACGACTCCCCAAAATCAGTTTAATAATAAACTCTTCTCGCCAATCTGGCAGAAATCCTGGAAGTTCTTTTCAAAAGAAACATCCGAGAATTTATTTAAAGTAGTACACTACTATCACTGCTTTATTTAGCTTGGCCCATACCACGTATGCCAACTACAACATCATTTCTTTACTAACTCTTTTCCGAGTTTAAGCAAAGGAAAATAACCGGTATTCTCAACAACGGTCATTTACCATGGATTTTCGTCCATTTCATTTCTGATTTTTGAACCATAATGTTCATTTTTCTACAATTCATGTTAGCATCATTCATTGCTAACCAATTCATATGCACGATTTCTTCAAATTCATTGGTAGACATTGGCTCTAGATTTATAGGGAAAAATGGTCCCGTAAATCCTAGGCAGACTACCTTCCAGGTGTTCAATATCTTGAACATATTTGCTATTTGCTATAGCCAGTTCCAAAATTTCATCCATAATCATTGATGAAATATTCAGACAAGACATCAAAGTCATCGATCCACAGCATAGCTTCATGGATCATATATAACATATACGGGGAGTTTATCAAAACAATTATATTTGAGACCATATCAGTCTACTCACGAGCTTTTCCACAATCTGCTGGAATGCTCATGGTATCACTGGTCCTTTTCGACCATTCGTTTCTTCTTTCTTTCCTCCCCGTTCTTTCCTGGGTTCATCATCCGTTACTCCACATTTAGCATGTGAGTATTTCATAAGAAAGTGATCTATAATTCCACGCTGGAAACACTTCCTTTCCATACAACAAACTCGAGCAATATGCTCCTGTTTTCTACAATTTCAATAATTCAACGGTAGAGTCAAAACTCTACAAATTTCCTGAGTGCTTTTCCTGCACTTCTCACAATACATAACTGCTATGTTTTGGTCCCTTCCCTTTAAGGTTGGACCCAGTCTGTGGTAACTTCTCCTGAAGCGTCCACTAATCGTTTTCTGCTTTTTTTTTGTAGTCTCAGCTACTTTTCTTTCACCTTGAATATCAATCAGGTGAGCACCCAATTTCTTTCTCTGACCACAGCAGCTACTATTGCTTGTCATGTGGATTTTCTACTACTTGTCTTGTTGCCCCTCGTTCAATGGAGCCTTGAGAAAGGGCTGGTTCACTTCTTAAAGCTGCACGCCCTAAATTCTTCCAAATAAGAAGATTTACTGCTCATACTTCTTATACGTCAAAAGTCAGCAACGGTTACGTTATATAGGTATAATAACAGCTATATACTCCTAACTATACATCATGTCTACTAATTCAAGGTTTAAGTCCAGGAATCTACTCTATAGACACCTAGTTCCCTTAAACCACGGCTCTGATACCAACTTGTAACACCCGGCTTTTAAAACAAAAACACCCCTGAAAATTTTTCATTTATAATAAAGGTTTCATTACATAAAACCATAACAAAAGGGGTATATTTTAATAAAAACGGGTACAAGTGTATCAAGGAGAGTATGAAATACCAAATCTCCTTTAAAGCCGGGCTGCTACTGACAGCATCTACAAGTCCACTTCTTGAGTCACGGACTTTATCCTTACCCTTATCAGGGTTATGCTAACCTGCAGGGACATTTAACAAACGGTATGAGCTACAAAGCTCAGTGAGTAATCATATCTGCAAATAACATGTATAAAAATACAATCATATATCTGTCTGGATATCGAATCCAAACACCTAGCCTTATTGGCTGACCACATATCTCCTAGGATTTCACATCCTAATTTATAGCCTTACAGGCTAAATCATAATAATCTGCAATTATCAAGCCACGTCAGTTATTTGCACATATAATCATATCTAACCATTTCTGTCCCATGTTTCTTAGTCACAACAGACCGCACCATATTTCATGGCTATTTAAGCC
The DNA here is from genome assembly GCA_023525715.1 of Cichorium intybus. Classification (NCBI taxonomy): domain Eukaryota; kingdom Viridiplantae; phylum Streptophyta; class Magnoliopsida; order Asterales; family Asteraceae; genus Cichorium; species Cichorium intybus. The sequence goes on along the minus strand of CM042010.1, from coordinate 24,881,420 downwards.
GCACCCTGTGTCATAGCTATATAAGCTGCACCAAAACATTTTCAAGATATAAATCATAGCCCGCAGGCCGCACCAGCTGGGTTTAATAACCCGATATCATAGCCAAAAGGCCGCACCATGTTCCTGTAACAATATCATAGCCAAAAGGCCGCACCATGTACCTGTAACAATATCATAGCCGTATAGGCCGCACCAGTTGGATATAGTATCCAATATCATAGCCATATAGGCCGCACCAAATATCATAGCCTTATAGGCCGCACCAAATATCATAGCCTTATAGGCCGCACCAAATATCATAGCCTTATAGGCCGCACCAAATATCATTTCATTTTATAATCATTTATGGCTCACGGCTCCGTTCTTGTCATTTCGTTGACTCACGGCTTATCCGGTATTGCCTTTTGTTGACTCACAGCTCCGTTCTTGTCTGTCATAGACTCACGGCTTACCTGGTATTGTCATATCATTGACTCACAGCTCCGTTCTTGTCTAGCGCAGACTCACGGCTTATCTGGTATTGTCTTTTTAGCACATCTGTCAACTGTCAATTTTTGTCCCCCAAGGCAGTGTCAATCTGTAACAATTCAATCATCATATATCATATATGATATCAGTGAGATTACTCACCTGGATGTTAGCTGCATTTAATTCCCGGTTGTTTCTTGCCTTTGCGTGCACCACAACCATTTTGTCCCATACCTATTTATCCATTTCATATTAAATGATAATAGGTTAATAATCATCTAAATTGACTCTAATACATAAGAGTCCAATATTATGCAACTATAAACCATCCCTAGATGATAAACTTTCCATTTACCATCTTTTCATGAGTTTTACTATTCACCAGGGCATTCGTATCGATATACAGTGCCCCCGAGGGGTCGAAAACTCAATATAAAAATTTTCCCAAACTTTTCAGACCATAACGAGCCTACGGTTCAAGTTTGAGCTAAATCGGACAAGCCAAACAAAAGTTAGCGTTTCTGATTCCCTGTCTGGTGGGCGCACTGCGCCAGGTATCAGGCGCACTGCGCCTGGGCGCACCCCGCCCTGATCCTGGGCGCACTGCGCCCTGCGCCTGGGCAGTCTCCTGATCAGTCGCGAATTGTGCGCTGTAGCACGCAGTTTTGGCCTATTAAGTCCTTAATCCAGTTCTTAATCGTATGGGGTTTGTTCCTAGGCTAAAACCTTCTATTAAGACAAGGTTTTCAACCATCAAAACCCACTCAATCAATCATATGAAGAATTAGGGTTCTTAGTTCCAAAAACCCCAAAACTTCAAATTCAACTAAAATAGCAATCTACTTCCATAATCTTGAATTAAGTCATTTTAGCATGACTTATTGGAAGTATTTACTACATAAACCATATGATTCATAACTGAAATTTACACATTTCAGTTTCTATAAAAGCTCATCAAGAACACACACAAAACTTAGGTTAGAATTCAATTTACTAACCTTATATAACTTAGGAATCACCAATTCCAAGCTATGATTCCAATTCCATGCTTCAATCTCCACGAATTCTGCAGAAATATACATCTTCAAGAACATTCCCGTGACCTCAAATGTTCAGCCACAATAATGAGAGGTATTTCTCATTTCTTTTTATATTTTCCAATTTTTCATTTTTAGTCCCTAAGTTCATTTTCTTGAACTTTTGGCACTATAATCAAGTTTTATTACAATAAAACTTTCTTTTCTTATGCTTTTGTCACAAGCAAACAATATTTTTATATATTTGGTCCTTCACTTGGTCAAATGACCAAATTACCCCTTTTATGGTAAAATGACCAAAAATCAGTTTTTATAACATTTTAAGTCCAAAACTCAAATTATTATTTCAAACCAAATTCTTTTCTGTCCAAAAGACCAAATTACCCTTCTAAGGTAAAATGACCAATTTACCCTTTTTATTATATTTACATAAAAAGAGTGTCTTGGCGTTACAAAATCCCAGTTCTGCACGGGGTCGTGTGAAATCCACACGGGCCCTGTAAAATCATGCAGTGACTATTAAAGAAATCACACGACCCGTGTGAAATCTACACGGGGTCGTGTGGCGCAAAAAGAGGCGGTTACACATCAGTTTTCTGCACGGTTTAAAGGCGATTTTTGGGTCATTTTTGGGTAGTTAGACTTCTAGAGAGCAAGGGAGGACGATTTTGAAGAGGAGTATTGATCCAAAATATTTGGAAAACATTAATTTGTGGTTTGAACATTGTTTGTAAGTGCATTTAGACTACTTCTTATCGTTTGTATTGTAGAGATCTTAGTCCACTCATGTGTGGCTAGATCTCTACCCTTTCCGATTCTGTCAAACATGTGATTTGGTGTTTTTAATCATTTGGTTAGAAGTTTATTTGTGTTTTTCATCTAGTTGTTCGAGTTTTGTGTTTAATGTGCAATTAATTCTTATGTTGATTCCTGTTGGCCACTTGAATTGATGTTTGTATCATGATTGTTATTCTATTTGTGAAATCCGTAATTGTTTTACGAATAGATGTTGTAACAACACCTGAATTGATCTTTTGTTAAGGATTATTTGGATGTAACTCGAATAACATGTTTTCACGCTTCCGAGCTTATAAGAAGTATTAAATGTTGATTGGTTGTTCACTTAAATCCTCATGCATTTCTCTAATGTAATCCAAGAGCTTGTTTGGATTATGTTAAGAAAAATAGGTTTAATTCAAAGAGCTTGTTTTGATTAAATATCTTTGTGAACTAAAAGTGTTAGAGCTTGTTAATGCTTTTAAAACCATCTTAGATGAAATGAATAGAACTTCTAGTCTTGGATTGAGAATCCTTATCAAACATGTGAACACGGAATTGGAACCTTATTTCATTTTGTTTTTGTATCTTTTTAAATCATTTATATGTTTAGTTTTATAAATTTTTATAACATTCAAAACCCCCCTTATAAACCTAGTGTACCCTATATGACAAATTGGCATATCTTTAGTCCCATGTCCCTGTGGATCGACCCTGCTTATCCGATACTATCTTTATAGTAAATTAAGCAGTGAACTAAGATTTGAGCTTATTATTTAATATCTCAATTTATTTGTTGAATTGACGCTTCAACAAATTGGAGCCGCTGCCGGGGACACGGCAGTACTAATTGTTTATGCCGAGATCTTTACGTACAGGTACACCAATTCCAATTGATTCGGAGATAGAGAAAACTGCAAAGAAGCTACGGAAACAAGCCAAGCTTAGAAAGAGGGACTCGGGTTATAGAACTTCTACATCATCAAACAACCCTCCGATCATTAACATTTGGAAGGACATCCCCCTTTCAAGTGAAACCGATACTGATACACCATCCTCACCTACACAACCTTCATCAAAAGAACCCTCACCACCACTTTCACCAATCCAAAATACCCCACAACCACATTTCACAATCCCAATTATACCCGAGGTTGAGATTACTGAATCCCCTATTCGAGATCAAAACATGGCCCAAGAAAGAACCCTCTGAGATTGGGCGACTCAAGATATCACCCAACAACCGTTGTGCATCACTTATCCCGCGATGATGAACTTTGAGCTGAAGTCGGGATTAATCCACTTGTTACCAAGTTTTCGTGGTTTGGAGAACGAAGACCCCCACAAGTTCCTAAAAGAATTTCATGTAGTTTGCGTTGGTATGAAGCCGCACGATGTTACCGAAGACCAAATCAAGTTAAGGGCATTCCCCTCTTCAAGACGCAGCCAAGGAGTGGCTATATGACCTACCACCGGGGTCGGTTACTACATGGAATGACCTTGTGCGACTCTTCCTTGACAAGTACTTTCCAGAAACATGAGCTTCAAGTCTAAGAAGGGAGATCATTGGTATTAAACAAAGGAAGCGAGAAGCCCTTCACACGTATTGGGAACGTTTCAAGAAGTTGTGTGCTCGATGCCCAGAACATGGAATCAACGAGTATCAACTATTCCGATACTTTTGTGAAGGTTTGACACCAATGGAGCGAAGGTTGATCAATGCATCGAGTGGAGGCTCTTTAATTGACAAAACACCGACTCAAATTCGAGCTCTTATAGAGAAAATGTCCGAAGATTCAAAGAATACGAAAATGGAAGACGAATGGTATACTGACCCGCCGAGAGGAGTTAAGGAAGTGTCAACTCCTCACATGGAAAAACAAATTTCGGAACTAACGAAGGCGGTGATGCAGTTAACGAAGGATAAAGGTGTGGAATCACCAACCATCCGAGCTTGCGGGATATGTTTGCAATATGGGCACCCAACCGATATGTGCCCTATGCTTCAAGAAGATACAGAAAAAGTACAAGCAATTGGTGGGTATCCCGGCCAAAACCAAGGAAATTTCGATCAACCGAGAAATAATCAAAATTGGGGATATCAACAAAACTCAAACTTTCAACCGAGATCTCAACCACAACAAAGACACCTATACCAACAAAATAACCCTGCATCAAATTTTCAACCTCAACCTCAACACAATTACCCCCTACCCAAAATCAAAACCAAGGGAGTAGTAGCTCGGGTATGTCCTTGGAGGACATAGTGAAAAGTATAGCAACAAGTACTCAAGCATTTCAACACGAGACGAAGGCAAGTATCAAAAGCTTAGAACAACAAATTTCACAACTTGCAAACTCAATGAGTAAGCTAGAGGCCCAAGGTAAACTCCCAGCTCAAACCGAGAAAAATCCGAAGCACAATGCACCGTAATAGACTCGGGAAAATTCAAGCCAATGACTTTAAATGAAGGCGCTTTTCGGGAGTCAACCCGAATGTTTACCGTTTATTTGTTTTCTTTCAAAGACTTTTTCGTAATTTATTTTGAGCAATTTGTTTAGTTTTAAGTTTTTCAAGGTTTTTGGTGAAGAGTAACTCAGGAGAGAAGTGTACAAGTTTTAATTTGGAGAAAATGCGCGACATTTGGACGTACATGTGCAAAAAACGAACAATTTTGAAAACAAGTCCACTGTCAAAATCCACACGGGGCGTGTGAAAAATCACACGGGTACACCCGCCTCACCACCTTCCATAACGAGTACACCACAAATTAGGGCGCCCAACAACAATATTCGGAGCAACAAGCCAAACATTGGGAGGCCCAACAGAAACAATATCAGGACATGTCCTCAATGTTTCAATGTTGGAATCTCAACCCGCCCCAATTCCCACCGCCTCCAACCCTGGAATATTAGGCGCGTTTCCCCCTGTCTAAGCATCGAGGACGATGCTAAATTTTAAGCTTGGGGAGGGGGAATGTATTTCATTTCATTCATTCATGCATTGCATCGTTTTTGTACAAATTTTTAAAATTTTTGTAAATATTTAGATTTTCTTTTCAAATTAACACTTACAAGATCTTCGTCTTTCTTATGCGTGTAGATACCTCAATAACACCGAGGGAATAACCAAATCCACAAACAGGGAAAGCTGAATCTCCAATTCCAAGACTGCTCGATCTCTACCTTTTCTACCGTTTCGCGAATTTCAGTCCAGACTGCTCGATCTCTACCGCATACTCTGTAAGCAATAAATTGTGGTTGTGTGTGATAAAGAAGACGACGAGGAGTCGGAGACGTGGATGATGTAGGGGATGGGAGGGAGACAAAAGTCGATAGAAACAAAAATAAAAGAGGAAGGCGAGGTGTCGCAAGATGGTGAAACGAAGGTGTCGTTAGGGTATAGGCAGAGAGAAAGACACCCCCTTAACCCCCCTCCCCCACCCCCGACTTACAAGATCTTCGGCAAATCCAATTGCTGCTTCAACGAAAAATCCTCCTCTGACTAACATTTAGAAACAAATTTGATAAATTTTCAGCACATGTGTGATATAAAATAACTAAACACTTACAAGATCTTCGTTTTTCTTATGCGTGTAGATACCTCAATAACACCGAGGGAATAACCAATTCCACAAACAGGGAAAGTTGAATCTCCAATTCCAAGACTGCTCAATCTCTACCTTTTCTACCGTTTCGCGAATTTCAGTCCAGACTGCTCGATCTCTACCGCATACTCTGTAAGCAATAAATTGTGGTTGTGTGGGATAAAGAAGACGACGAAGAGTCGGAGACGTGGATGATGTAGGGGATGGGAGGGAGAGAAAAGTCGATAGAAACAAAAATAAAGGAGGAAGGCGAGGTGTCGCAAGATGGTGAAACGAAGGTATAGTAAGGGTATAGGCAGAGAGAAAGACACCCCCTTAACCTCCCCCCCACCCCCGACTTACAAGATCTTCAGCAAATCCAATTGCTGCTTCAACGACAAATCCTCCTCTGACTAACATTTAGAAACAAATTTGATAAATTTTCAGCACATGTGTGATATAAAATAACTGAACACTTACAAGATCTTCGTCTTTCTTATGCGTGTAGATACCTCAATAACACCGAGGGAATAACCAATTCCACAAACAGGGAAAGCTGAATCTCCAATTCCAAGACTGCTCGATCTCTACCTTTTCTACCGTTTCGCAAATTTCAGTCCAGACTGCTCGATCTCTACCGCATACTCTGTAAGCAATAAATTGTGGTTGTGTGGGATAAAGAAGACGGCGAGGAGTCGGAGACGTGGATGATGTAGGGGATGGGAGGGAGACAAAAGTCGATAGAAACAAAAATAAAGGAGGAAGGCGAGGTGTCGCAAGATGGTGAAATGAAGGTGTAGTAAGGGTATAGGCGGAAAGAAAGACACCCCCTTACCCCCCCCCCCCCCCCAACCCCGACCTACAAGATCTTCAGCAAATCCAATTGCTGCTTCAACGACAAATCCTCCTCTGACTAACATTTAGAAACAAATTTGATAAATTTTCAGCACATGTGTGATATAAAATAACTGAACACTTACAAGATCTTCGTCTTTCTTATGCGTGTAGATACCTCAATAACACCGAGGGAATAACCAATTCCACAGACAGGGAAAGCTGAATCTGCAATTCCAAGACTGCTCGATACTACATTTTCTACCGTTTCGCGAATTTCAGTCCAGACTGCTCGATCTCTACCGCATACTCTGTAAGCAATAAATTGTGGTTGTATGGGATAAAGAAGACGACGAGGAGTCGGAGACGTGGATGATGTAGGGGATGGGAGGGAGACAAAAGTCGATAGAAACAAAAATAAAGGAGGAAGGCGAGGTGTCGCAAGATGGTGAAACGAAGGTGTCGTAAGGGTATAGGCAGAGAGAAAGACACCCCCTTAACCCCCCACCCCCACCCCCGACTTCTTCTAGAACTCCTGTTCTTATTTAATCTATCTAATAATATTTTCCTTTTTCGTGGCCAATGTCTTTAATCATCCCTTTTCACAAACTAACCATCTTTTGCTAGATAATAGAATATAAATAGCTACAAAACTTTTATCTATTTGTCTTGTACACAAAATTATTACACTACACATTTATTTGCATTTACAACATACATGTAATGGTCCATGACAATAAATATACGAAAAAACATTCCGTTTATATAACCTTTTTTTTGAAATGTGATTAGCGTCACAAAATCTGCATACATATTCATCTATTCATCTCCCAAGAAAAATATCGTCGGTTTTTGGGGTTCTATAATCTCCACCGTTCCTTCCAGCATCTTCGCCACCTTCCCCATCGACGGCCTCATCTCCGGCCGATCTTGCAGACACCATATCGCCGTCTTCACCATCCGTGTAATCATATCCTCATGAATCCGACTATCGTACGAGCTCTTGATCTGATTATCCAAAATATCCTCAATGTTCATCTCTTTATACACCTTTTCAAACGCCCATCGAGGAAAATACCAATCTTCGCTATCCATTTTCGATCCCTGAATGTCGAAATTACGAACCCCTGTTACGATCTCCAACAAAACCATTCCGAAACTGTAAACATCGGCCTTTGGTGTGATGTGGTCGCTCTTCACCCACTCCGGCGCCATGTAACCGCGTGTTCCCCTCATTCTGGAGTAGCTAACCATGTCCTCCTTCTTCCTTAGCTTCGATAACCCGAAATCTGAAATTTTAGGGCAAAAATCAGCGCCGAGAAGGATGTTCTCCGGTTTGATGTCGCAGTGGAGGACCCATTCCAGGCACTCCTCGTGTAAATACGCAATCGCACGAGCTACTCCGAGTGCGATACGGTATCTAATCCCCCAATCGAGTATGGGTTTTCGATCCAATAGCTTGCTCTCTTCGAGATCTTGTTCGTCGTTCGTGTATTCGACTTTACCGGAGTGGAACAGGAACTTGTCTAGCGATCCGTTTGGGACATACTCGTAAACCAGTATTCTTTGACCTTTCTCGGCGCAAAATCCCCACAATCGAACCAAATTCAGATGATGCATTCTAGCGATAATCGTGACCTCTGCCCAAAACTCGTTATCCCCGCCGGTAACGTTTTTCAGGCATTTAACCGCAACAATCCGGTGATCGCTCAATACCCCTTTATAAACATCGCCGAATCCACCTTTCCCGACGACGTTCGAGGTGGAGAAATCATTTGTAGCGGTTTTTAGCTCGGCGTAACTGAACCGTTTTGGTCCGCCGGCGGGCAAGAATTCGAGCCCGAATGTTCTAGCCATGTCTCGATATTTCACGTATTTCTTGAGGAAAGCCCAAAAGAATGCGACACCGCTGATCAACTCCGCCGCAAATAGAGTCGATATGATTGCTATGTTTCTAGTAGTGGACTTTGATTCTTCCGGTGGTAATGGAAGGCTAACTCGAACAGGGCATGTTGTCTCGAGGATGCTTGTTAATCCTGTAAAATTTGACTGGTCGGATTCAGACGAATCGACACGAAGAAAGAAAGCAGCTTCAGTCGCCGGAGACCATATACCGTAAAATAACTGCTTCACAATAACACAATAACCTTGCCCATCAAATTTATACCCGAACCCGACACATCCCGGGTCCCTCAAGCAACCGGCTTGACACGTTGTAAAGTTCAAGGCCACTATAGCCTCTTGGTTCCCTTGCCCCGATGCGCCACTGAAGTTCACGTAATCAAGCTGCAAAAACTTGGTATCTCTCCAATTTGAAACTTTTCTCACACATTGTTCGTCGCCGGTGCCTGAATTTCGCAGGAATCCCGGTGGGCAATCGCATACGGTAGAATCGTAATTGTCGCCGTACATACATATAGAATTGGGGCCGCAAGTTCCCTTGATTGTACATAACTCCGGGATGGCTTGCCATACCATAATCCATTGACGGGCATCCGGATCGTAGCTGTAAATCCTGAGATTTCCATTGTCGTCAAGCTTTAATTTTCTTGGCACCTTGTCGCCGTAGTCGGAGGTGATCATCGTGGCGCTATTTTCTTGGTAAACCATCCCGATATCATTAAAGCTTTGAAAAGCGTTAGGGCTTGTATAATACGACGATTGTCCATCGTAACTGCCGTTGAAAAACAAATTTGTTCCGTCAAATATGAAAGTTCCGCCTCTCACAGACAGAATTGTTCCGCTGATATTTTGTCCCGGAACGATCGTATCCGTCGGGTGCTGAAAGCTACTCCAGTTACCAAACAGTAACGCTCCGGCGTCAGTGAGCTGGAGCAGCGGGTTGGTGTTGTTGGCAGCTGTCGGAGCTCCAGGAAATCCAATTTCCCCGAGACGGAGCTCACCGGAGGCGGTGATGTTGAGGGAGGACGACCCGTTAACTGGGGAACCACTGTTGACCGACCAGATTGTTTGTTGTTCGGAGATGTTCGCATAGTAGACGGAGAAGATGAATCGGCCGGTGGAGTTGATTTGGAGGAAACCGGCGGCGAAGACTGAGTTATTCGAAACGAGAGTTCTTGTTTGCGACGCCACCCATGGAAAATTAGAGGTTTGGTTTCGGATTTGACCGTAGGAGGTTTGAGCAGCCAAGAAAAGGATGAGGAGGAGGAGGAGGGGATGAGTGGAAGACATGACGGTGGCGGTGGCGCCGGCGGGAAACGCGGCTGATGGTTTAGAGGTTAATCTTGGTGGTTTGTTGGGTGATATTTAAGGGCGGCCGTGATCGTTGGGAGAGTTGACGGAAGACCGTTGACGTGGGTTAGTTTTTTCCACACGTTAAAAGTCGTACACTAGTCTCTATTGGACGTTACTGGGTCCCAGTGTCCATGTCGATAATTACTTCCCTACCCGTTTCTACACGGCGGCCTTATCGAATATTATCTTAACGTTTGAGACAATTTTACCCACTTTTGGTAAAAATAGATATAGAGGGCAAGCACAATGCTATACTGATCTTTGAAGTTCTTATAGATATTTTTATACGAGTTTGAGAAAATATAGGCATAAATTTTACGTAAAAAGTCGTGTTTTTTTGTAGTATTTTGGAACAAAGGTTCAAAATTGCTTTAATTAAACAATTTTGGGAAATAAAGATTAGATTTTAGAGATGGTGACAAGCGATCATACCATGTATCAGGTCTGAGATTGTATTAAATCTAGGGGATTGAACATGATATCACTCACAAAACCGCTTAATTATTAAAATAATCTTGAAAATGACCGACGGTCAAATTAGTTACAATTAATGAATAGAGTATTGAGATCTTAAAGATGAGTGTAGAAAGCGTACCCCCCGGTTAAACACAACAATCCAAAGCTCGCCAAACAACTCATGTTTACGGTGCGTATGTATATAATGTGACATGTGTCGAAGATATGGAGTGGCAATCGTGTATGGCAATGTGATTTGTGGTAGGGGTATGATGGTGTCTCAATATTGCTTTAACACATGATGCTCTGTAAACGAGCCGAACTATTCGGGATTGACTAATTAAAATTTTGACTCGAGCTTGAGTTAAATGAGTTTGAACTTAGTTTTAGGCCCGTTTATTAAACGAGCTCGAGCCCGAGTTTCATCCATCGAGCTCGATTAGGCTTACGAACCTATGCATATTTAAATAATATAACTTTTATTTTTTAGTTTTATATATTAAATTATTATTAAATAATTATTTATTATTAAATCATGATAAAATGAGCTTTTAACGAGCTTCAAAAGTACAAACGAGCTCGATATTTGACGGTTAACCTAGCCGAGCTCAACCCGAGCTTATGCTGTTTAGGCTTGCCTACAAAAGAGCCGAGCTCGAGTATGTTAAATACTCCACGAGCCGAACTTGAGCTTGAAAATTGAACTTGAAACGAGCTCGAACCCTATGATTTTAAATGATCCGAGCTCCACTCGTTTACAACCCTAATCATGATGCTTTGGTTCGACATTTGGAGTTACACCATTATTAGCTTTTCTTGAATGGCGAAGGTATTATTATAAGGAAATGGAAAACCTACAAAAACCGGAAGAAATCCATATACGGATGAGAAAAAAAAAAGGAAAACATGCATTACATCCATCTACCAATTACGCCAGCCTAAAGATTTGAAAGTTCCAACACAACAACCGATTGGTCTTTAACTTGAACCTTGAATTTAGCCTTTTTTTGGGAACAAAATGACAGTATGTGTATGCAGCAAACCACATGATCTCACACTGATCATTGTTTATTAGGGTTTACGTCGTTATTAGTTCATGATTTCCAAAAGTAGATTTTGAAAAAGCATATGGTTCATTGAGTTGGGATATTATCATGGGGTTTTAGGCTTTTGGAGGAAGTCATCGGGTGAAAGCTTGCCTTCTTTCTTCATGTTTGTCTATATTGGTTAACAAGAGTCCAGCGGCCGAGTTTTCTTGCATTGGCGTTTAAGGCAAAGGGATCATTTGTCACCTTTTTTGTTTATTTTAGTCATGGAGGGCTTACATGTTGCTATCGCAGATGCAATGTCGAGTGGTGTTCTTGGGATGCTATGATCGACCGACGTGACTTTCACATCTCACTTTTTTTTGGAGGATGATGATGAGAATATTAAACTTTCAGAATGGAATATTACCTTATATATTAAAAACCGTAAGTTTCTAGAAGGTTTGGGGTGGGGTGGGGGGTTTTACAAGTTTTTAGCGGGGTGCCTCCTTTTTACGAATCTCTTATCGACATCTGAGATGTCTTCTTCGCCTTCTCTTCCGCCATGCCAAGCGTTCTTCTCTCGACAGCTATCTCTCTCCACCACCATCACCTTATCCTCTTCTTCCCTTGAATAACGAAAAGCTTCTCCCCTCCTCCCTCAGGTCGTGCCTCTTTCTTTCTTCTTTTCTTTGTTCGGTAAACCCACAACAAATTGAGTTCAACTTCTGGGTTTCAATCGTCTTTTGTAGATGTGATTTTTTTTAATGTGTTCATTGCTTTCATGTATACCGACTTGCGGAATTGATTTTTGATTTTTTGCAGGATAAGCTTCAAAACTTGGCGGGACAGCACTCAGATGTTCTCTCGACAGTTTGAGTCCAATAGTTAGGAAGAGAATCTGGCTCGGATTTGGTATTTTCCATACTGGTATTGAAGGTAACTATCTCATCTGATTCCATTCCGAGTTTAGTCGATTTGTTACACAAAATTTTCTCGATTTGAAGAGACGAATTCAAAATATTTTTCAGACATGCTTCTAATTTCTTTCTTTTTGAACACTTTGATCTTCTAGAGTGCTGCATAATTGGAAAAACGCAAGGGAAAATTTCACAAAGGAGCTCGATTTTGTTTGTGCTGATGTGGTACGTCTTTCCATATCTACACACTTCGTTTTATCAGGCGTATGATTTGCCGGATTAAATGGGATTGTGCCGGAATCGGAATTCAGTTCCATTACAATCGGATCCGGCGTTTGGTTTCAAATCGGATTGAATTCGGTTAGGATTCACGAAATCCTTTCACCAATTACTCACACGATTCTATTACATTTCCTGGCAATCAACTGCTTCATAAATTCAATTCCTTCTTATCGTTGATTGATTCCAATTCCTTCCAAAAAGATTCTACTAACCACATAGAAATTTGTTTCAGATAATGCTAATAATTGCAGATTTCATACTCGTATGGCTTCCTGCTCCTACTGTTTCTCTTAGACCACCGGTTGCTGTCAGTGCTGGAATAGTCGCCAAATACTTCTCTGGATGTCCCGATAATGCATTTCAGGTTGTTGATTTTTTTTTGTTATAAATTTCAACTTTTACTAAGAGTAAATTACAGTTTTGGTCCCTGTGATTTACACCAAATTACAGTTTAGGTCCCCGTTTAAAAATCTTGCATTTGTGGTCACTGTGGTTTTCAAATCTTTCACTTTTGTTCCCAGTGCTTTCTAAATCTTTCAGCCTTCTTAATAAAAAGAAGTTGGGGAGCTATCTGTTTCATCTTCCGGTCATTGCCAAATATATTAAATACCAAGATACTTTGAAACAATAAAGTAAAAGATATGTGTTGAAACAAATTGTTGATTCTCTGTTGAATAATAGGTAGACTATCTTAAGTTACAATATTAACATAAAGTTTTGATATAAACATAATGGAAGAAAAGTAGATGAAAAAAGTGAAACTACAAAAATAACAACACTCAAATATAAGGGAAAATATATAAACAAGTTTATTTTATCACAATAACTTAGATGAATATGTGCAGGTTCTCTGAAATATAAGGCAACATTTCAGTTATCAAATATCCATATTGAAGTGATTGGAATTGGGCAGATGTCAATACCAAGAAGCTCATACGTCATCTGGTAACTTCAGAACTGGTCGGTTGATGTCTTGCCACACATTCTTATACCAATAACTAAATTAGATTTAACCAATAGGATGATATAAAAAAAATAATACGTAAATAAAATATCAAATACATGTCACATAAACAAACAATCAAGAAAATCTTTAATCTATCAAGGTCAAATATCCAGTATATCAAGTATAAACCATGGTATGAAGAAACAAGAAATGTTATATGATGTTCTTATAAAGTTGAGTTTTTTTTATTGAAGCTGTGTTCATAAAGTAAAAGATATTATACAGAAATCTAATAATGTTTTACTAATCAAATATTTGTTGTGTCATTAGGTTTTGATCTCTGCAAAAGAAGAACCATATGCTTCTATCCTTCCTGCAGTGGATGGTTTACTGAAAATTCATCAACGAGTAATCAACGCTGACGTGGATCCAACTCATCCGCCAGCTGGAGGTACAATTTCCAGTAGGCTACTCGTGGCCGCCACACAAGCTGGAAACTTGATAGGGAAACAAGGGGCCACCATAAAAACCATCCAAGATTCTTCTAACTGTATCATTCGAGTACTTGGAAAAGGTTCATTATATAAATATCATACTTACAGAATTTTATATTGTTCTAAAATGCATTTCTTGATTATAATCCTCTTAATTCTGATGTGTTTTACAGAAAATCTACATGTTTTTGCTCTCCCTGATGATAGTGTAGTAGAGGTACAAGGGGAAGCTTCAGGCGTACACAAAGCTATTGAAATAATCGCTTCACATTTAAGAAAGTTTTTAGTTGACTGCAGTGTTATTGGAATTTTTGAGAAACAAATAAGTTTTCATTTTTTTTTTATTTTTTTTATTTTTTTTTAATTATTGATTAAAATTTTTATGTTTTAGTTAGATGCAAATGCCAAGTGCTAGGCCAAACCAGGAAATGGCGCCACCTCAACCTTGGGCGGCGGTGGCACCACCGCCTCAAAATTTCCCGGTGAACACAGGCGGTGACCCAATTCATGCCACCTCAACATCAGTTTGACAATTACTATCCATCTCCACCAATGGACAAACAGCCACAGCCACACCTCAAAATCACGTTTTCTTTTCGTTTTTGTTGGTATTATTCAACAGAGGAAAGGAGAAAACAATAAATCTTCAAGAGGAATGTTATTTCTCACAAACAGCTGCTGTTTGGGGCTACATTTTTCAAATTGTTTTTCAGGTACTTTAATTGCTCACTATAATATGCTAATCTTGCTTATGATGATGTTATGTAGATGACTGCTGGGGCAGTGATGCTGACTGGTGGTGTTTACACTCTACACTAATAATAACTGAAAATTATGATATAATACCTGTGTAGAATTTCGAGGAGGCTGCTAGGCTTCGTGATTCTCTAAGATCGTTCGAAGAGGATTTGTAGGGATCCAGTGTCAGGAGAAAGGAAGTTAATAACTTAAAATTTTTTTCCTAAAATGTGTAAACCACAGGGACCACAATTGTAATTTAACTCTTTTACTAATTTATTCTCGTGCTAGAAGAATAATCCTTTTTGCACAAACTTGTATAGACTTTTCTGTTGTGAGGTTTTCTGGTTGGTGAATTGACTATTTTGCCCTTCATATACAGGTTGCTTTGGCTGAGACATCCTATTCATTCTTGCAGAGAATCGGAGCCATAGTGGTATGTTTTTGTAATGTTGTATTTTTTTTAAATATTTTATGGAATTAATTATTTTCCTGAAATTATTAAGCTTTAAATATTTTGATTTGGTTTTTTCAGCTTAATGGGGCGAAACTTTTTTTTGTTTGAACCGGTGCATCTCTTGTAAGTCATCATAAATTTATTCCAAGAGTAAATGCTTGGACGAGATCTTATTTCTATTTTGTTTAGTGCAATTATATATGGAGTCACTAATTCAGTTATTTAATTAGTATAATTTGTTGAATGGTTTTTAATCCAATTATTATAGTTTTTTACAATTGTCGCAGTTTTGCTTGGTATTAGTAAGTAGAATTTTAGAAGTACAATGTTGTAATAAGAAGAAATGAGAGTAGGATGTTATTATAAACGAACTAATAAAAGTATGTTGCTATTTCTTGCATTTGACTTAATGGAATTCTTTCGACATAAGGATTCAGGGTCATTTTCAACACGATGTTTGGACTAAGTTGAAACTTTTGGATGGCAATTTCTTCAAGGTTTCTCCTTGGATGGCAATTTCTTCAAGGTTTTGGACTAAGTGATATTTCTATAATTGGGTGGATTATAGCAATTTCCATCAAAGGTAATTACTTCTTTTCTATTTTTAAATAACAATTACATAAAAGCAATACTTTTAAAAGCCAAAAAAAAAAATCAAATACAATGTCTCACCAGGACCCGTGCGGAGCACGGGAATAAACTAGTTATTATTATTAATATATACAATTGTCGTCAAGTTATGAACAGTAACTTTTAAGGTTTTTAAATTATACCACTAATATTTTGCTACATTCAAAGTAGCCGCCAAAAACTTTATTTGTATCCAATTTTGGCCGTAAAACTATAAATTTTCCAATTGTTGCCTACCATAAATAGCAAATTTTATTGTTATCGATTTTTCCACCAAAAACTTCTTCTTTTTCAATTTTGGCCCAAAATTTCAATATTTTTAGTTTTAGCATTATTGTTATAGTAAACTTTTATTGTTTTCAATTTTGCTACCAAAAATTTTGTTGTTTCCA
Organism: Cichorium intybus; assembly: GCA_023525715.1. Classification (NCBI taxonomy): domain Eukaryota; kingdom Viridiplantae; phylum Streptophyta; class Magnoliopsida; order Asterales; family Asteraceae; genus Cichorium; species Cichorium intybus. The sequence continues at coordinate 24,865,122 of CM042010.1, read as the reverse complement.
ATTTTGCTACTAAAAAAGCTCAATTCTTCTATAACATAATGGGGCGGGGTTGCGCGCGAGCCGAGTGACGTAGCTGCACAAGAGTATTTCGCGCCACAACCATCTCTTTTTTATAGACTCTTTTTTAATTTCAATTTTGGCACCAAAACTTTAAAGATATTTTCAAGTTTGTGTTATAGTAAACATTCATTGTTTTCATTTTTTTCCAAAAATTTTCATTGTTTTCAATATTAGCCTTAAAAAACTTCAAATATTTTCATTTTTGGTCCCTTTTTTATTTTTAGCCTAAATTTTTACCTTTTATAACAATTTTTGTCCCGTAACCTTTCAATATTTACGATTTAACCCAAACCTTTCAATATTTTCATTTTCGCCCTATCTTTGTTTCCTCGGTTTTTGTAAGAACTTTTACTTTTTAGAACAATTTTGGTCCCAACTTTTAGCTGTATTTTTTATATTGCGACAGTTTTGATTTTTAGTTTTTTTCCGCTTTCGGAAAATTTTTATTTTATATAATTATTTTGCTTCCAAAACTTTTAAATTTTTTCTGATATCGGTTTCATGCATTATGATTGTTAAAAACATATAAAATTTCATCTTTGACACATTCGTCTTTACAAACCAAAACTCTATTGCTATATATAGTTAAATTTAATTCTATTACAAATTATTTTTTGTAAACATAACCCAAAAATGGCATATTCTTATATAAATTTAACTCTCTGAAAATTAAGTTCTGCTACCATTTTCTTGACTTCCTTAACCGCAGTGAAGCGCGGCCGCCTTTCGCTTGTTATTGACAAATATAAGAGTAAACTTTCAGACTGGAATATTAAACTTTTTCGATTGGTGAACGTACTACCCTTTTGAAGGCAGTTCCGGCTAATATCGGCTCTAACGTTCCCAATAATGTTATTAGATTGTAGGAAAGTACGAGATGCACACTCTTATAGAGAGGTGACATTGATGAAAGAAAGCTTTCTTGGATTAAGTGGGAAAACATTTTGTCAGTCGAAGAGAAAGATACAAAAATTGTTATGAAAATGACATTGGAAATTCTCTAATGATAATTCTTCGTCGCGGGGAAGTTATTTATTAGGCTGGAGGGAGTAATGGTCGCCAAAGAGGTCGCCGACCCTCTTGGCGAGCCATCTCCACTCGCCATGCCTGCTCCGCCCTTGCTCGCCATCATCGTCGCCAAGAGGAGTCGCCAAGCCGTTGGCGAGATGCCAACGGCCATTTTCTTTTTATTTTTTTTATTCAAAAATAATATATTTCTTTACCTATATAAACCAACATATTCACATTTATTTCACACAATATCTTCAACATTTCAAATTAATCTCTCTCACATATTCTTAATACACTTCAATTTTATACGAAAATGTCGTCATCCGATGACGGTCTCGAGGAAGCGATAGATTTAGCCATCGCCATCAGGAAGCGGATAATTGAAGAACTTGATAGCGGGGAATCAAGTAATACCAGTGGTAATACGAGGAGATTTATTGAGTGGTAATACGAGGAGATTTATTGAACGAGAACGTGATGCAGCACAACAACGGCTCTTCAAAGATTATGTTATCAATAATTCAACATATGGCGATTATCAATTTCGTCGTCGTTTTCGAATGCACAAATCGTTGTTTTTAAAGATTGTTGGAGACGTGGAAGCAGCGAACGTTTATTTCAAGCAACGCCCGAACGCAGCAGGTACCTTAGGCTTTCATCCTATTCAAAAATGTACTGCTGCACTTTGTATGTTAGCATATGGCACCACCGCTGATGCACTAGACGAAAGTATTAGGATGGCCGAACGTACTAGTCGTGAAACCCTTCAGTATTTTTGCGAGACTGTCATTCATTTGTACCAAGGACGCTATATGCGTGCACCTACTCCCAATGACATCCGACAGTTGTATGCCCATCATGGACAAGTGCATGGCTTTCCTGGTATGTTGGGAAGTGTAGATTGCATGCACTGGAGATGGGATATGTGTCCAAATGCATGGCACGGACAATACACAAAGGGTAATTACGGATACCCAACTGTCGTGCTTCAAGCTGCAGCCTGACAGGATCTGTGGTTTTGGCATTCATTTTTTGGTGAGCCCGGGTCGAATAACGACATCAATGTTCTCAATAGTTTTGATCTTTACGATGATTTATATAAAGGAACCGCTCCCGACTCTTCATTTATCCTTCGAGGAACAGAATATCGATATGACTATTATCTTGTGGACGAGATCTATCCTGAGCATTCTGTTCTCGTTAAGACGTTGACTTGTCCGAGTGACCCTCAAAGGCAAAGGTTTAAAAGAGCTCAAGAAAGAGCATGGAAGGATATCGAGCGAGCGTTTTGTGTATTGAAGAAACGTTTCCATATAATTTCAAAACCAGCACTCTTTCGTCATAAATCAACTATGCAGAAGGTGATGTATACATGTATGATCTTGCATAATATGATAATTGAACACGAAGGACGCGCGATATGCCAATACGATGAAAATGAGATCATACCCTCGAGACAAGCACATGCACCTGGGACTCCAGGATACCGTCAAAGGGTTCAAATAGTGCACGATTCCACAATTCATGGGGATCTTCGTCGCCATTTAATCGATCATTATTTGGACGCTAAATCATCTTGATCTGAATGTGCCACCGCCCGTCGTAGACGACAATGAATTTTCTGATGAGGATCATATCTAGTTATTTTATTTGGTGTTTTAGTAATTTTTAGTTATTTTAAGTGGTTTGTTTAAGTCTTTTTAAGTTTTAATTAAGTTAATTATTAGTTTATTTGTCGTGTCTAGTAACGTTTCTATTTAAATAAAATATTTATGATTAATTTTAATTTAATTTTAATTAAGTTAATTAAAAAAAATCTCGTTGGCCATTGGCCACCACTGCCTACAAAATGGCCAACGTCTGCCAACCATAGTCTGGCCAACAAAAACCCTTGGCCATCTGTTGGCCATTGGCCACCACTCCCTCCAGCCTTAGGAAATGAGTGGTTTTAGAATATCTATGGTATCATTAAAGTTAAGGGGACATGGTCGAGAATTGTTGATTCAGTTAATTGCACAATGAAGGTATTATTCTACATTCTTTTTTGATGAAAACGGTAGGTAATAGTTATTGTACTAGTTTTTGGCACAATGTTTAGATTGGAGAGGTAGCTTTCAAGGATAGATTTAATAGATTCTTTTCACTAGAGAGTGATAAAAAAAATTGCTTGATTTTGCACCGATTTGTGAGTTATAGTTAGGGGTAGCATTGGAGGCGTGACACTAATAAGTGGTGTTGGTTTCTATAATATGTCGGGCAATTTCACGACGAGATCTCTTAGTAATCACATTGATGATGTTACGTTAGTAGTTGAGAGTTTTGCTACTAGATGGAATAGATTGGTTCCCAAAAAGTTAATATCTTTGTTTGGAGAGCTTCTCTTGGTTGGGTGCCTACTAGATTGAGCTTGTCAAAAAGAGGTTTCGATATTTAGATTTCATTATGTCTCCTATTTATGGTAGTCATATTAAGAATACTGATCACATGTTCTGTAAATGTGATCTCACGGATAGTATTTGGAGTAAAATTGATCGGTGGTGGCATATTTCTTTACCCGATGCTATATTTATTCAAGAGTGCTTTTCTTAGATCAATTCAAGGAAGTTGATAGTGGTGCAGAGATCGTGTTTATATGTGATTTGATTGACTTTGGAACTACACAAATTCTTTAGTTTTTTATTCTCAAAAGTAGAGAAGTGATACTATTTTTAATATAATTTTATGGGTTCTTTTTCTTAGATAGTGCCTAAAAATCTAAAACACAAAGTCATTTGGATTAATATGTTGCAAAAACCCATTTCTGGCTATTATGTTTTTTTGGTAATGTTTTTGTTCCACTCTTTCTTGCTTCTTGCTTGTTAATACAACTTAGTGGTTCAAGAAATATATCGTATTAGTATTTCATACATTTATCAGTCTTGAGAAGTTTTATTCTTTAGAATTTATAACGTTTCACGTTATAGCTAGAATATTTGATTGTAGCCCAACATAAGACTCTAACCTTGATCGTTATGACTATCAAATGTCGAATACTAGATAATCGTACCTTTTTTCAACAAGCAGAACAGTAACAATGAAAATGATCCCTTTCTTGGTGACATAGTTCGAGCATACAACGTGAATACCTTTATTTGGGTTCAAATCATAACATTTTGTGAGGGGAAATAGTTCATTTTATGGTAAATTTACACCAAAGTGAAAATTATTTTAAACCAAATTACAAAATTGTCCATATATTTTATGTATTTTTTCGAATACAGTCAAATATTTCATGTAAATCAATTAATTTTGGAAAAATTTTAAATATGACAAATATCATAAATTGATCAAGTCCATAACAAAATAGGAAAATAGCAATAAACATGTACATATTCAAATGTTAAACTAGTTCAAATAATAAAATTTTCAATCTAGAAATCATTATACACTACTAGAAAACAAGGGGTTTAACCACGCAAATTTCCGTGGTTGTTGTGTGGCAGAAGCCGAATAACCACGCAATAACCACGAAAACTGACCTGTGAGAAAACCTCTTGTGGCTAAATTGTAACCACGCTTTAGCCACGCAAATTAACCACGCAGTAACAACGCATATTATTAACCACGCAATAAACACGCAATATACACGCGAATTATTAGCAACGCGATAACCACACAAATAATTTACCACGCAATTAACACGCAAATTATTTACCATGCAATAACTACGCAAGTTGTTAACCACGCAATAACAACGCAAGTTATTAACCACGCAATTACCACGCAAATTGTTAACCACGCAAATTATTAACCACGCAATAACCCTGCAATTTATTTAACACACAATAACCACGCAATTTATTAACCTCGCAATAACAACGCAAATTATTAACCACGCAATAAACACGCAAATTATTTACCACGCAATAAATACACAAATTATTAACCATGCAATTATTTTTTTATTAAAAAAAATACAAAAAAATATTTTTAATTCCAGATTTTTTTTCTCACATAACACACACACACACACACACACAACTAATCAAACATTACGATAAATTTTGTTTAACATTCTAAAAAAATCAAATAAGAAAGACCACGAACCACCTCTAATTGTTTCAAAAACGTTGTAAAACGTCTACTTGTTTCAAAAACATACAACTAAGAAGGACCCGGACCACGTTGACTCATTTGTCGCATCCTTTCTTCCATTTTTTTTCAAACTCATATTGCGACCGTTTTAGTCTTTGTTCCATTTGTTGTTCCATTTGTTGTTGTTGTTGTTGGAAATTATCGACCATTTGAGCTTGACTTTGTTGCAAATTTTCCACTTGTGCACGTAAGCTCAAGATCTAAAAAATAACGACATATTATGAGCATAATAGCATTTGTATTATACATTTAATATACATAATAGCAACATACTTTATATTTGCAATCCATAAGAGCAACATACTTTAAAAAATAGCAACATACTTTATATTTGCAATCCATAATAACAACATACACTACTAGAAAAATGGCTTTTCTTGACAGGCAATGTCTGTCATAAATGGCCATAGATGACAAACAAATGTCTGTCATTGAAAGCCCTGTCATAAATAAAAGATGACAAACATTTGTCTGTCGTAAATTTATGACAAACATTTATGATAGACAATTATGACAGACAATGCCTGTCGTAAATGAGTATAGATGACAAACAAATTCTGTCATTAAAAGCCTTGTCATAAACGAAAGTTGACAGACAGTTTTCTGTCATAAATTTACAACAAACATTTAGTATTCAAATTAAATCGAACATTTAGTCTCATGAATACAAAATAAAATATTATATACAATAATACAATCCATTACACACAATATATCATCTCAAATATCAAAAAGTTGTTTCAGTAGTAAATAAATGTAAATAGATTGCTATTATGGGTTCTATATATGGGTTATCCATAAAGAATATAAGTAAATTGTTACAATGGGTAAAGAAAACTTAAGTAGATAGCTATAATTGACATTATACTTTTGGGATGATGTTGTGCTCGGCTCTCACTTGGATCCAAATATTGACAAAATAACATCTCGTTCGGTTCTAGATGCGGAACAAAATGCAATTTAATTAACTTCAAAACACAAAAAATGTAGTCATTTTTACAATATCACACTAGTCATAAATACAATATTAACAAAAAAACAATATACTTACAATTGCAAGATCAGGTTCCATTTTGGGATGATATTGTGCTCGACTCCTCAGCAGCAACATCAGAAAGAGGAAGACCAGAAGCAGCAACATCACAAAGCAGCATGATCATTAAACTATTATGGCAACATACATCTTTTAATATTTATTGACAGTTGATAATAGTTGCAAGTTTAATTTCAAAGTTAAGGCTACTATGACACACAATGTCCATACAATGTAATATGCAATCCATAAACCGCAAACATTTTACATCTTAATGTCTAAATCATTCTTCTATAATAACTAAAATTAAACCATACTAATAAGTACTTATTCTGAAACTGTTTTGTTTTGATGATGGTTTGGAATAAATAGACTTACCTGTTTGAACGTTATCTGGAGATCTAGGATGGAAAAACTTAGTGTGGTGATTCTTCTGAGCAATTATAACCAGAAATTTTGGGTTCCACTTTTCATCAAGGAACTTAGTCAGCTTACAAGCCTGCACCATAAAAATTAACTAAAATAAGTTTCTATTTTGCTCAAGAAACTATATATATATATATATATATATATATATATATATATATATATATATATATATATATATATATATATATATATATATATATATATATATATATATATATATATATATATATATATATATATATATATATATATATATATATATATATATATGCAATCCATAAACCGCAAACATTTTACATCTTAATGTTTAAATCATTCTTCTATAATAACTAAAATTAAACCATACTAATAAGTACTTATTCTGAAACTGTTTTGTTTTGATGATGGTTTGGAATAAATAGACTTACCTGTTTGAACGTTATCTGGAGATCTAGGATGGAAAAACTTTGTGTGGTGATTCTTCTGAGCAATTATAACCAGAAATTTTGGGTTCCACTTTTCATCAAGGAACTTAGTCAGCTTACAAGCCTGCACCATAAAAATTAACTAAAATAAGTTTCTTTTTTGCTCAAGAAAATATATATATATATATATATATATATATATATATATATATATATATATATATATATATATATATATATATATATATATATATATATATATATTGTTGGATTAGGTGTCTAAGCCATGACTTATAATTTGTATTTATCTTATTAATAGAAGCAAAGTCCATTTGGGTTGCCCTTGGTAATCCAACCGGCATCAAGGTTAAATAGAGAGAGAAATAAATAATTCGTTAATTTATTATGTGATAATAAATTAATGATAAACTAGTTTGGAATTAATCAGAATTAATTGGAATTAATTTGGAATTAATTAAAAGTGCAGGGGCTAAATTGATTATAAGTGCAGGGGCTAGAATGCAATTGTTCAAAAGTTGAACACTATAAATAAGGCTCTCCCCTCACTTGAAAACTTGCACCATTCCAAATCATCTCCTTGGAATTTCTCTTCTCTCCTTGCCGTCTATAATCCTTCTCTAAGGTTTTATAGCGAGCCGTTCTTAATAAGAGGTTAAGACAGTTAACCTCTGCTTGGGCTTCTGGGTGTGATCTCATTTGAGACAGGACACTTGTGCTGCTCGGCTTCAAGAATAAAACTAAAGGTTAGTTTTATTAATTGTTTTATGTAGAAATTTCTGTTAGTCGTTATTAGAAATTTCCGTTAGCCGTTAGAATTATTATTATATGTTCAAAGATAGAAAACATAGATCCTTTCTAGGTTGCATGTGAACTTAAGATTTTAGTTCATAGATTGCATAAAAACCTTACAGTGGTATCAGAGCGTTGGTTGTTTTCTTATTGAATTGTTATAATTATTTAATTAAAAGATAAATTAAATCGTTTAACGGTTTAAATTTAATTTTAAAATTAAGAGTTAATTTTTGAAAAATTAAATAGATAAAACAGAAATATTTTAAAAGTTTAAAATACATCTTATATATATTATAATTAATAGTTAATATTTTATATATAAGATAAATTGGTTAGTCTTACCGTTAGTAGGCCTCATTCACAAAACTGTCCTATAAAGAGAGTATAAGGCGACTGCCTATAAAATGGTAGTCTAATGGGTATCCATTCTCACCCACCGCTCTCCTGGTCAGTCGAGTGTCGTTAGCCGAACGGGTTTGATGGAACCGCTAAAGCCTCTTAAAAGTATAAGTATATATTTGAAAGTACTAGAACCATTATCAAAATCCCAATCTAGTTACTTTAGGTTAAAAATGTGAATTGATGCTAATCCATGAAGTTGCACATTGCACTTTATGAAACGTTGGTGGAGCGTGTGTGGTTTACCGGCACACCAATGGGGGAGAATAAAGAGTGGCAATGGGTGTCTCGGGTGTTATCATTGTTGATGGAGCGTGTGTGGTTTACCGGCACATCAATTTGAGATGATAATGGACCCCGAGAGTACCAAGCTAATTTGCATGGTTATTCACACCCGGTTTGTGATCCTCGGCATCCCAGTCACAAACGATGGGGCATATCCGAGATTAAACATGCTATTGAACAATTCAATAAATCTCAAAAGAAACTAGGAATTCTATTTATAATAAGATTATTTTTCCGCGATGGAATTGGCTGAATCGTCATTCGCCTACCTTTATAAAATTTGCTTATAGATTACGGCATCCCTCTTCTATGTTGCAAATTGTTATAGTTGGATCCTAGCATTATTTTATATTGGGTTATTATAAGGACCGACAAGTATCCAATTAAACTTACCTTCTTTTATAGATGTCTTCTGCTGATCAATCCGCTCCCCACTCAAACTCTAGTGTTCCCTCTATCCTCTCACTGTGTTCCAAGGTTCAATTGAACGGGACAAACTATAATGACTGGATTAGAAATATCAAGATGGCTCTGAGGTATGAGAACAAAGAGTATGTCCTCGAGACCGAGCTTGTCGATATTGACTCTGAAACTGCTACTCCCGAGGAGATTGCCCCGTACCAAAAACATTCTGATGATGCGACCAAAGTGGCCTGCATCATGATAGCCACAATGAACCTCGAATTGCAAAGGATATACGAAGACTACTGGCCCTTTGAGATGCACAAGGAGCTTGCGGAAAAGTTTCGCAAGCAAGAGCGCATCGAGAGGTGCGAGGTGGTCAAGGACTTCACGAACAGCAAACCTAAAGATGAAGAGTCCATCTGCGCTCATGTGCAAAGAATGCAAGGTTACGTGGAGCGGCTTAGAAAGCTTGCGATGCCTGTACCGGAGGAGTTGGCCGTTGACATAGTGCTTAACTCCCTACCGAGTTCTTATGACCAGTTCAGGCTGGCTTATCATTTGAACAACAATCATGCTAACCTGACTGAGTTGCATTGCATGCTTCGAGTTGCTGAGGACGGGATAAAGGGTAAAAGTGTACCCTCGGTAAATCAGCCCGTCCTAGCCATTGGAAGTGGCAAAGGAAAGAAGAGGAAGGGCCCTCCTAAGCAAAATTGGAGGGAAAAGGTTTAGGTCGGGTCATCAAGCAATGGCTCGAGAACCAAGTCTTCCCAGATTCCTTGTGTGGCCAACCCCGATGAAGCCAACTGTTTCTACTGCAAAGAGAAGGGTCATTGGAAGAGAAGCTGCCCCAAATACTTGCAGGATGTCAAGGATGGGAAAGTAAAGCCATCGACAGCAGGTATATACACTATCTCTAAAAACTCGCCATCTTCTAATTCTTGGGTCCTTGATACAGGATGTGGTTTTCACATTTGTTCTGATCTGCAGGGCCTAAAGGAAAGCAGGGAGGTGGAGCACGGTAGACTGAACTTGATCATGGGCAATAGGAGATCGTCCCCTGTTACCAAGATCGGCGTTTACAGTTTAGTGCTTAGTAGTGATGTTAGTATAGAGTTAATTAATTGTTGCTATTCGCCAGAAATGGCAAGAAACATTATTTCATTTCACGCATTGTTCAGACAAGGATTTCAATTTTCTTTTGATAATAAAATTGGTTCGATTTCTGTTTTCAAAAATGGTATTTTGATTTTTACTGCTTATCCTTGTGATGGTGTGTATGAAACCGTTGAATGTGTTGACAATTTAGGACATAGTGTAAATTATATTGATTCTACTAGTGGTGTAGAAAAGGCATGTCTGTGGCATAGTCGGCTCGGGCACATCAGCAAGAAACGCATCGCCCAACTCCAAAAGGATGGAGTGTTGGAATCATTCGACCTCAGGTCGGATGATGTATGCGAATCTTGTCTGTTGGGCAAGATGACTAAATCACCTTTCAAAGGGTCTTTTGAAAGAGGTGAGGGTCTGCTGGACATCATTCACACGGATGTGTGTGGTCCATTCAGATCAACCACAAAGGATGGCACGCGGTTCTACGTAACCTTTACTGATGATTTTAGTAGATACGGTTATATCTACTTAATCAAGCAAAAGTCAGACACCTTTGAAAAGTTCAAAGAGTTTAAGAACGAGGTAGAGAATCAATTAGGCAGGAAGATAAAGATGCTCAGGTCCGACAGAGGCGGAGAGTATCTAAGTATCGAGTTCCTAGACTATCTAAAGGAATGCGGAATAGTTTCGCAGTTGACACCTCCCAGGACACCACAGTTGAACGGTGTTGCGGAGAGGCGCAACCTAACCCTATTGGACATGGTTCGTTCCATGATGAGTCGAGCTTCACTTCCCATTCACTTCTGGGGGTATGCCTTAGAGACAGCCGCCCATATCCTCAATCTTGTCCCTCCTAAAAAGGTTGCTAAAACACCTCATGAAATGTGGACGGGGAAAGTTCCCTCGTTGGCACATATCAAAGTCTGGGGTTGTGAGGCTTTCGTTAGACGAGAGACTCAAGACAAACTCGCAGAAAGAAGCGAAAGGTGTTTCTTCCTTGGTTATCCCAAACAGTCCTTTGGATATCTATTCTACAGACCGAGCGAGGACGTGGTCTTTGTAGCTAGACGAGCAGTCTTTCGAGAGAGAGAGCTCATATTCAAAGAGGACAGTGGGAGTACCATTGATCTGGAAGAAATTCAAGAGTCATCAGATAACGCAACCTTAGGAGAAACTAGCAACCAACATGAGGAAGAAGTTCCTGTTGGTCCGACAGATGTATCCTTACCTCTTAGGCGTTCCGGTAGGGTTAGCATGCCACCCGAGTTTTATGGGTTCCATATAACTTCGGATGGGGACACGTTTGTCAGTGATAGGACACTGATAAATTTGGATGAACCAGCTAACTACCAGGAAGCAGTGGCGGGCCCTGAGTCTGCCAAGTGGAAAGAGGCCATGGATAGCGAGATCAAGTCCATGTATGAAAATCAAGTTTGGAACTTGGTTGACAACGTAACGGGTCGAAAGACAGTCGAGTGCAAATGGATCTTCAAGAAGAAGACTGATATGGTCGGAAAGGTACACACTTTCAAGGCAAGACTGGTTGCGAAGGGCTTTACTCAAACCCCAGGGGTTGACTATGACGAGACCTTCTCACCAGTAGCCAAGATAAAGTCTATTAGGATTATGCTGGCCATAGCTGCATTTCATGACTATGAAATTTGGCAGATGGACGTCAAAACCGCTTTCCTTAACGGAAAGTTGACTGAGGATGTTTACATGAATCAGCCAGAGGGTTTTGTCGATGCAAAGTATCCCAATAAGGTGTGTAAGCTTGAGAGATCAATCTACGGATTGAAGCAAGCTTCTCGCAGCTGGAATCTTTGTTTCCATGAGAAAGTCAATGAGTTTGGCTTCTCTAGGAGCGAGGATGAGTCCTGCGTATATGTCAAGGCTAGTGGGAGTATAGTCACCTTTCTAGTGCTGTATGTCGATGACATACTGCTCATGGGAAACGACATTCCAACCTTGCAAGACGTCAAGGCTTGGCTTGGGAAATGTTTCGCCATGAAGGACCTAGGAGAGGCTGCCTATATTCTCGGGATAAGAATATTGAGAGATAGGAAGAAGAGACTAATTGGACTTAGTCAGGGTACATACTTGGAAAAGGTACTAAAGAGGTTTAGTATGGAAAATTCCAAGAAGGGAGAGCTACCTATCCAAAGTAATGCAAAATTGAGTAAGACTCAAAGTCCGAGTACAGATGAAGAAATAGCTGAAATGAGTCGGGTACCTTACGCTTCGGCTGTAGGATCGATCATGTACGCTATGACGTGTACTCGCCCTGACGTGGCTTTTGCTTTAAGCATGGTCAGTCGGTACCAGGGAAACCCTGGAAGGGCGCATTAGATAGCTGTGAAAAATATACTCAAGTATCTGCGAAGGACAAAGAATATGGTGTTAGTCCTCGGTGGCAGTGATACTTTGAGAGTTGAAGGATATACGGATGCCAGTTTTCAGACGGATAGAGACAGTGGTCGGTCTCAGTCGGGCTGGGTATTCCTTTTGAACGGTGGAGCAGTTACTTGGAAAAGTTCCAAGCAAGAAACAGTGGCTGATTCTACGTGCGAATCAGAGTACATAGCAGCAAGTGAAGCGTCAAAGGAAGCGGCTTGGCTGAAGAACTTTATCGGTGACCTTGGAGTAGTCCCGAGTATTCAGGAGCCCTTGTAACTGTTCTGCGATAACGAAGGTGCGGTCGCCTTGACAAAGGAACCGCGAGATCATGGAAAGTCCAGACATATCGACAGAAAGTACCACTACATCAGACATAGGGTAGAAGAAGGTCACCTCCTTGTAAAGAGGGTATCATCGGAAGATTATCCTGCAGATCCCTTGACAAAGGCTCTGAGTAGGATTAAGCATAATCAGCATGCTAGGAGCATTGGATTAAGAGATGATATAAGTTTTTGCAATTAGATAGGTTTTGAAACTTATAACAATGTTATGGTATTTGACTTATGTGATTTAATAATGGAGATTTATTAATGAGTAATGGTTTACTAATTTTGTCAATAATATATCATTGTGTTTCATTTTGCATGTTTTATTTCCTGAATAATTGGATTATTCAAATATCCACAGTCGTTCATACTTTTAGGGAATAAGTATGAAGCAAGGCTGTCATGAATTAGTTGTAGATTGTCTAAGGAGTTAGACATTGCAATAAGATTGCTGCAACATTCATGAGTACTTGGAAATGGAGATTTGAGTATTGGATAAACAATGGATTGCTTCATGGATTATATCACGAGCAATATTGAGACGATAATATCTTTTGATCTTTAAGCTAAGACATATGAGTTATGATTTACTGGACGATTGTTCATTGATAATACGAAAACGCATCGGTAACTCGGTGTTATAAAACGTGTTGTTGTGAGTAATTTGTCTGGTAAAAGACATAAGTATATGAGTCAAAGTTTATTCGTCCCTTGACCCTAACGGGGAACAGATATCTGTAGGCCTCTCGATAAATTTGAAGTTGACTAAAAATGGTTGGCCAACCGGGACTAAATTGGTAGTCTAAGAGTCATATACAAATCGGAAATCGAGGAACAGTGAATCAGACCAGATTGATTTTATCCATGTCTTGAGTCTAAAAAATATCTAGTTGGACGGAGGATCATCTGATCACTTATCTTTGGACAGAACTGACTAGGTCAGAGTTCGGCAGCAGTTTCTAGGAAGCTACAGTTTGCTAATTAATCTGAAGATAAATAGACAATTAAAGTCATAGACTTATCCAAGTGGGAGACTGTTGGATTAGGTGTCTAAGCCATGACTTATAATTTGTATTTATCTTATTAATAGAAGCAAAGTCCATTTGGGTTGCCCTTGGTAGTCCAACCGGCATCAAGGTTAAATAGAGAGAGAAATAAATAGTTCGTTAATTTATTATGTGATAATAAATTAATGATAAACTAGTTTGGAATTAATCAGAATTAATTGGAATTAATTTGGAATTAATTAAAAGTGTAGGGGCTAAATTGATTATAAGTGCAGGGGCTAGAATGCAATTGTTCAAAAGTTGAACACTATAAATAAGGCTCTCCCCTCACTTGAAAACTTGCACCATTCCAAATCATCTCCTTGGAATTTCTCTTCTCTCCTTGCCGTCTATAATCCTTCTCTAAGGTTTTATAGCGAGCCGTTCTTAATAAGAGGTTAAGACAGTTAACCTCTGCTTAGGCTTCTGGGTGTGATCTCATTTGAGGCAGGACACTTGTGCTGCTCGGCTTCAAGAATAAAACTAAATGTTAGTTTTATTAATTGTTTTATGTAGAAATTTCTGTTAGTCGTTATTAGAAATTTCCGTTAGCCGTTAGAATTATTATTATATGTTCAAAGATAGAAAACATAGATCCTTTCTAGGTTGCATGTGAACTTAAGATTTTAGTTCATAGATTGCATAAAAACCTTACATATATATATATATATATATATATATATATATATATATATATATATATATATATATATATATATATATATATATATATATATATATATATATATATGTGTGTGTGTGTGTGTGTGTGTCAAACCTCGATAATTTGGTCCAGTACTCCAATAAAATGTTCAGAACCTGGTTGAACTGGGACTGACACCGTCCCTATAAGTTAACATAAAACAAATGAATATTTTCAAAATATAACTAACAGACCTCATTTTAACAAAGGTTTGATCTTTTTTAGAAAAATGAGATAAATATGTAAATAAAATGTATGTTTACGCAAGCTCTCCGTCATTAAAGTCAAATACACAACATACATCTTTTAATTCCATTCTCTAACAATAAATTTCATAGTTCAGAATACATCTAATGAAAAGCATTAAAAATGAACTCACAGAAAGTAAAGGAATTTACCTGAAGATAATAATCTGATACGGCGTCCTTTTTGCAGAACTGGTATAGAAGTCAAGAAGAAGCTCCCTGCCAGAAAGAATAAAAAACATTTAATTGGTCTTTTTTAATATGAATGTCAAACCTTTATTTAGATAAATTAGTCTTATATTTACCATGTACAACTTTAACACCGACACTTCTTTAATTGTACATGTACTAATATAAACTCTTGATGCAGTTAATGGCTTTCTTGTTAAAAGGATGCAGTTAATGGCTTTCTTTTAATAGCATAATGTACCAACATCAATTTCAAAATTGACAAGTTTTCTTGACATTATGGGCAACTAAGAACGGTAATATTGTTCATTGATTCCCGAAAGAATTGGAATATTCTTCATTTTATCTTAAAAGACCAAAATACCATCATCATATATACAAAGACAACAAAGAAAATGTACCTCATAGTGCCTTCATCCTCATAATACTCTCATTTTATCTTAAACTTTATTCAAACTTCAGAAGTTCAAAAAACCAAAAATAAAGTAGAATCCAATCCATACAGCTGCATTATGTGGTAGGTTTTTTGGATCAAGCGCAATCACCAGTAGAACCTCACTAGGTTGAATCCTCATCTAAAGTCTTGAATTCAACATAATTGAGAGAGAAATATTATCTCTTCATTGATTGATGAAAACGTATTACATCGAGTAATATATATACAGATGAATCAACTCTACCAAGCTAAAACTTAACAAATAAGCACACGTGATCTAACTAACTTTTAACCAACTGTACACGTGGTATAACTAACTATCAACTAATCTAACAGTAAATACTATCATCCCCCCTCAAGTTGGAGAGTGATTAACACCCAACTTGCTTAAAAGTTGATAATGGATCTTGCTTGGTAAGTTCTTTGTAAGCATATCAGCTAACTGGAGTTGGGTAGGAACATATTGAAGTGAAATCAATCCGTCTTGTAGCTTTTCTCGGACAAAATGACAGTCGATTTCGACATGTTTCGTTCGTTCATGGAAGACGGGGTTTTTAGCAATGTATATGGCAGCTTGGCTGTCACATTTTAAAGGAATGGGGGTAACATTGGGAACAGAAATTTCATGGAGTAATCTGGATAGCCAAGCTAACTCTGCAGTAATTCTCCTCATACTTCGATATTCGGCTTCAGCGGAGGATAATGAAACAGTAATTTGCTTCTTTGATTTCCAAGTAATTGGACTTCCTCCCAGTAAGACAAAGAAACCACTAATACTTCTTCGTGACTGAGGACATGAAGCCCAATCGGAGTCACAGTAGGCTTGCAACTTGAAGTCATCATTGTTGTTAAAAATAAGACCTTGATTTGGATCTTTATTGAGGTATTTCAAAGTATGTAGAGCAGCTTCATAATGTGGAGAATGAGGGTCAGACATAAACTGACTTAGATGCTGTACTGCAAAGGCGAGATCAGGACGAGTATTTGTTAAAAAATTTAACTTTCCAACAAGCTTGCGATAGTCTTGAGGATTGAGCATGGGTTGACCTTCATGAAGTAATAACTTTGAGCTAGAAGGCAAAGGACAAACAGCTGTTCCGGAGCATTTAAATTCTTTAAGAAGTTCATTAGCAAATTTTCGTTGAGTTAAGATAACCCCTGATTGGGTATATAAAACTTCAATTCCGAGAAAGAAATTTAAGGAACCCAGGTCCTTTATCTTGAAACGTTGATCAAGAAATGTCTTTAAAAGAGTAATCTCATCATCGTTATTTCCAGTGATCATAATGTCATCAACGTACACAGCTACAAAAGTGACGTTATTCCCCATTGATTTATGAAACAAAGAGTAGTCGTTCTTAGAATGTTGATATCCTTTATCCTTAAGAGCTGTGGATAATTTGGCATACCACTGACGAGATGCTTGTTTGAGACCGTATAAGGACTTTTGCAACTTACAAACTTTAGTTGAATCAGGTATGGAAAGACCTGGAGGAGGTTTCATATAGATTTCTTCATCCAAATCACCGTGAAGAAAGGCGTTATTAACATCTAACTGGTGCATTGGCCATCGTTTCTTAACTGCAGTAGCAATCAAAGTTCGAATAGTTGTCATTTTGACAACTGGTGAAAAAGTCTCTGTGTAATCAATGCCTTCTTTTTGTGTGTAACCTTTGACAACAAGCCGTCCTTTACAACGTTCAATTTGTCCATTTGCTTTATACTTGACCTTGTAAACCCATCGACATGAAATGGATTTCTTTCCTTTAGGGAGATCAACAAGAGTCCATGTATTATTTAAGGCCAAAGCTTCGAATTCCTTATTCATTGCCTCTCGCCATTCAGGATATTGAATGGCCTCTTCATAAGATGATGGTTCAACAACTTTATCAAGGTTTTCTAAAAGACTCTTGCTTTGGGAAGAAAGGGCATGAAAACAAATGTGATGGCTAGGGGAAGTAGAAGTGATCGTATGAAAGCAATCAGAAACAGCATTATTGCAAATATAATCTTGAAGGTGATGTGGAACAATTGGAATTCGAGTTGATCGTCGTAATACAGGTTGATTTTGTTGAGGAGGGTTTTGAATGACAGGTGGTGAGGAAGAGGAATCACTTGATTGACTAATGGAGAGTGAATATGGTGAATTATGATCGTGATTTATGGTGGGATTTAATTCATTTGAAGTGTTTGATTGGAGAATACCGTCTGAATGACAAGAATCAAATGAAAGTGGAGGTATTGGAAACATAGAACTATAATCAATCTTGGATGAATGAGAAGGAAAGATGTTTTCATGAAATAAAACATCTCTTGAAATGATTATTTTTCGAGTATTGATATCATAAAGCTTGTAAGCCTTTTTGCCAAAAGGATATCCTATGAAAATACAAGGAGTGGCTCGGGGTTTGAATTTATCTCGACCTTCTTTAAGTGTGCTGGCAAAACACAGACATCCAAATGCTTTTAGATGATGATATTGTGGTGGTGTACCATATAAGACATCATATGGAGATTTGCCTTGAAGAAGTTTGGTTGGGAATCGATTAATGAGGTATGTAGCAGTTAAAATGCAATCTCCCCAAAAACGTATTGGAAGATTAGATTGAAACATCAAGGCTCTTGCAGTTTCAAGCAAATGTTTGTGTTTGCGTTCAACCACCCCATTTTGTTGGGGTGTACTTCGACAACTCGTTTGATGTAATATTCCATTTTCTTGAAGGAAAAGGGCAGATTCTTTGCTAGATCCTAGTTCAAGAGCATTATCAGATCGAATGGTTTTTACTGTAGTATTGAAATGATTCTTCACCAGTTGTATGAAACCTTTGAGAACTTGGAATGCATTGCTTTTTGTGCTTAAGAGATGGGTCCATGTTGATCTAGTGTAGTCATCCACTATGGTTAAGAAATAAGAATAACCATCATATGTCTTTTCACGATAAGGACCCCATGTATCAATGTGAATCAACTCAAAAGAAGAAGAAGTATGAATACTACTTCGTGGAAAAGACAATCTATGTTGTCTTGCTTTAGGACAAACATCACAGGGCATTGCATGTTCATTTGGTACAGATTTAATGAAATCAAAAGATTTTAACTTGTATAAAGGCAAATGTCCAAGCCTTTTATGCCACAAAGAAGTCAAAGTATCATTGGATACAACATTACACATAGTGTTGGTAAAGCTAACAAATGAACATGAAGGAAAAGTGGAAGTGACAGACATAACAGTGCTATGTTGACTTTCTTGCTTGGAATGAGCAAAGTACAGTCCAGTGCGATGCTTACCAAGAACCAGAGGCCTCTTCTGAGAAGGGCCCTGCAACAAGAAACAATGGGTTTCAGAAAAGAGTACAAAAGCTTTGAGTTGCTCACATAGCTTTCCGATGGACATCAGATTGTATCGAAATGAAGGAACATATAATACGTTGTGTAAAACGACATTGTCTGCAATTACAGTACTTCCGATTTCATAAGCAACAGTATTTTCTCCATTTGGTAATGTAATTCGATGTGGATAATCCAGTTTTCGAATCTTAATTAAAATTGACTTATTGGAACACATATGATCACTGGCGCCTGAATCGATTATCCAATAGTTAGATCCAGTGATTAGAAAGTGGTATTTATTTCGTTCCTTATGATCATTAGAAGAAGAATGAGGAGAAACGTTACCAGCGAAATTCACCGTGGAAAAGTCTTGATTATTGAAATTAGAAGAATCAGGGGACTGTTGTGATTTGGGTGCATTGAGACTGTTGATCATTGAAATTAGCTGCTGGTATTGATCACTTGTAATCTCTGGAACTTGATTAGGTTGATGAGCAATAGCAGAATCTTCGTCATTTGATTGAGACGTAACATTTGATGCCATACTTTTTCCTTTAGTAAATTTAAAATCCTTTGGAAAGCCAATCAAACGATAACATTTGCTTGCTATGTGGCCAGTTTTCTTACAATGATTACAGACTATGTTCTTCTTGTTTTGAATTGAAGCAGACTTAACATTCATTGAAACAGATTCAGGAACAAAAGTTGGAGATGAATGTACCTCTCGTTGTTTTTCATCTTGAATTAAAAGTGAATAAGCTTGAGCAATTGATGGAAGAGGCTTCATCATCAGAATATTGCCCCTTGTTGATCCGTAATCACCATTGAGTCCCATGAGAAACTTGATTAACCTTTGATTTTGTTCCATGTCATGAAATTTGTGAGCTGCTCCGCAGGTACAGTTAGGAAGAGCTGATAAAGCATTCAATTCATCCCAGCTTTTCTTGAGTTTAGTGAAATAAGTGGCAAGATCGTTGGAGCCTTGAGATAGATCAGAAATCTCCTTTTGTAGTTGATACAATTTGGCTCCATTAGTTTGTCCGAATCGATCATCCAATTCGTTCCAAATTTCAAAAGCTGAAGATGAATATAGTACTGATTCCGCTATGTCACTAGTAAGAACATTGAGTATCCATGAAGTTACCATGTCATTACATCGTTGCCACATATCGAGATTCAGATCATCTTCTGCAGGTTTTGCAATTTTGCCATTAATAAGCCCTAATTTGTTCTTTGCTGAAAGTGAAATCATCATCGCCTTCTTCCAGGAAGTGAAATTTGATCCATCGAATTGTTTAGAGACTAGGAGCATTCCTGGATGATCAGATGGATGTAGATACAAAGGATCAGATGAATTGAGTGGGTTAATGTTGTGGATTGGAGGATTATTCATTGTCGGAGTCGCCATTGATGTGAGTGATTAGAAGAAAATGAAAAAGATGAGGAAATGAAGAGAATCAGAGGAAGTTTGATCGAAGTTAGTTAGCTCTGATACCATCTTGAATTCAACATAATTGAGAGAGAAATATTATCTCTTCATTGATTGATGGAAACGTATTACATCGAGTAATATATATACAGATGAATCAACTCTACCAAGCTAAAACTTAACAAATAAGCACACGTGATCTAACTAACTTTTAACCAACTGTACACGTGGTATAACTAACTATCAACTAATCTAACAGTAAATACTATCATAAAGGAGCCTATATTATCCATACTTCCAGATAAGAAACCAAACATCTAATATTACTCTGTTAACATGTAAACAACAAAAGTCTATCAGACTTAATTTTCTGTAGATACAAAAATTAGATTCGAACCTACTTCTATGAATAAGAACAATAAGTTTACTTCATATTAATCTATCACATGTATACTTGAACAAGCTATGACATTATATCTTGAAAAAGTAACATGGAATCTGTTAATATAGAACAGAAAGCTGAGTTGAAATCATTGATGTTTAACTTTACCGTGGAAGGACGAATCTGTTCCGATGCTGCCACCGGTATGTGTTGCTATAACCCCCGACTCATCTGTAGAACTGCGGTTTTTCTTCCCGATGGCAGACTTCTTCCATTTCTCTGTGTCCCAATGCTGCAAAAAGAAAAAAAAAGATGTATAGTAAAATAACATGGAATAATATTAAATAATAATAATAATAATAATTTATAAAATCGCTTACGGCACACATTCCATTTCTCTGTGTCCCAATGTTGTAATTTCTTGAGAACAACGAGATGGGCGAGGTGCAAACCCACTTCCGGCGGATGAAATGGGCCGCCAAACAGGTCCGAACAGCGGTGGGTGGCGGTGCAGGACCTGTCGACTGAAAGCAGGAAAGAATGGAGCGGTGCAGACCTGTCGATTGCAACACCTCGTCCGACGGCTTGAAGAGGTGCGAGACCGGAGGCGAAACCGGCTATTCCGGTGGTCACAGAGGCTTCAGCGGGGGAGGTTCACAGCGTCGGTTTGCTTGGGGAAGAAAGAAAGGAGTGGGAGTGAGAGTCGAATTCGGGAGACGTAGAAGAGAAGAAAGGCGCGGTTAAATCCCGATTCACATTTTTCATTATATATATATATATATATATATATATATATATATATATATATATATATATATATATATATATATATATATATATATATATATATATATATATATATATATATATATATATATATATATATATATATATATAATGAAAAAAAATAATTTACCACGCAATACCCACGGAATTCATTAACCACGCAATTTACACGGAATTCATTTAACCACGCAATTAAAACGGAATTCATTTAACCACGCATTTTACACGCATACAGGCGGTCCGTGTTTATTGCGTGGCTAGTTAAACACGCAATTACCACAGACTTCCTATATGCGTGTTAAATGCGTGGTTAATTAACCACACAATAAACACGAATTGTTTTTATTTTTCAATTTTTGATGGGCAAACATTATTTTTTTGGGTCTATTTTTTACACATCCTTATTATACTTTATTATCTTTATATTTCC
Source organism: Cichorium intybus (assembly GCA_023525715.1). Taxonomy (NCBI): domain Eukaryota; kingdom Viridiplantae; phylum Streptophyta; class Magnoliopsida; order Asterales; family Asteraceae; genus Cichorium; species Cichorium intybus. The sequence goes on along the minus strand of CM042010.1, from coordinate 24,843,337 downwards.
CAATTTATACGTAAATTCGACCTACATACAAGCGTGTACACCTTCCAAACCTATTGTTCATTTTAAACGTTATCATTTCAAGGTGTATAACCACTTGTGATTTTAAGACACCGACACATTGATGTGCATACATTCATACTCATAAACACATACACACACACGTATACATATACTTTACACATACATACATACTTATACCCATAAACTCACACATACATACGTTTATATACCTTGAAAGGATAAAACTTGAAATGAGTAACGAGTTTGGAATGTGTACACGCTTGTGTGTAACTCGAATTTACGTATAAACTGATAAATATAAAGATAATAAAGTATAATAAGGATGTGCAAAAAATGAACCCAAAAAAATAATGTTTACCCTTCAAAAAACGAAAAATACAAAAATCTCTGTGTTTATTGCGTGGTTAATTAAACACGAACTTACCACACAACAAGCCAATATGTGGTAAATGCGTGGCTAATTAACCACGCAATAACCACGATGTTTTCGTATTTTTTGTATTTTGAAGGCCAAAAATTATTCACTTTATATTTTTTAGTTTATACGTAAACGAAAAAAATAATACGAAAACAAAAACAAAAACGAAAGAGATATATTGAACGAAAATGAAAAAAGTAATACGCAAGTTATTAACCACGCAAGTTGTTAACCACGCAATAACAACGCAAGTTATTAACCACGTAATTACCACGCAAATTGTTAACCACGCAATGACCACGCAAATTATTAACCACGCAATTATCACGCAATTTATTTAACATGCAATAACCACGCAATTTATTAACCACGCAATAACCACGCAAATTATTAACCACGCAATAAACACGCAAATTATTTACCACGCAATAAACATGCAAATTATTAACCATGCAATTACGTATAAACTGAGAAATATAAACTTGTGTACACGCTTGTGTATAACTCGAATTTACGTATAAACTGATAAATATAAAGATAATAAAGTATAATGCGTGGTTAATTAACCACGCAATAACCACGATGTTTTCGTATTTTTCGTATTTTGAAGGCAAAAAATTATTCACTTTATATTTTTTAGTTTATACGTAAACGAAAAAAATAATACGAAAACAAAAACAAAAACGAAAGAGATATATTGAACGAAAACGAAAAAAGTAATACGAAAATGAAAAAAAAATAATTTACCACGCAATAACCACGGAATTCATTAACCACGCAATTACCACGGAATTCATTTAACCACGCATTTAACACGCATACAGGCAGTCCGTTATTATCGCGTGGCTAGTTAAACACGCAATTAACACGCACTTCCTATATGAGTGTTAAATGCGTGGTTAATTAACCACACAATAAACACGGATTTTTTTATTTTTCAATTTTTGATGGGCAAACATTATTTTTTTGGGTCTATTTTTTTACACATCCTTATTATACTTTATTATCTTTATATTTCCCAGTTTATACGTAAATTCGACTTACATACAAGCGTGTACACCTTCCAAACCTATTGTTCATTTTAAACGTTATCATTTCAAGGTGTATAACCACTTGTGATTTTAAGACACCGACACATTGATGTGCATACATTCATACTCATAAACACATACACACACACGTATACATATACTTTACACATACATACATACTTATACCCATAAACTCACACATACATACGTTTATATACCTTGAAAGGATAAAACTTGAAATGAGTAACGGGTTTGGAATGTGTACACGCTTGTGTGTAACTCGCATTTACGTATAAACTGAGAAATATAAAGATAATAAAGTATAATAAGGATGTGCAAAAAATGAACCCAAAAAAATAATGTTTACCCTTCAAAAAACGAAAAATACAAAAATCTCTATGTTTATTGCGTGGTTAATTAAACACGCACTTACCACACAACAAGTCAATATGTGGTAAATGCATGGCTAATTAACCACGCAATAACCACGAGGTTTTCGTATTTTTCGTATTTCGAAGGCCAAAAATTATTCACTTTATATTTTTTAGTTTATACGTAAACGAAAAAAATAATACGAAAACAAAAACAAAAGAGATATATTGAACGAAAACGAAAAAAGTAATACGTAAATGAAAAAAAATAATTTACCACGCAATAACCACGGTATTCATTAACCACGCAATTACCACGGAATTCATTTAACCACGCATTTAACACGCATACAGGCAGTCCGTTATTATCGCGTGGCTAGTTAAACACGCAATTACCACGAAACAGCCACGAATTTGCATTTAGATATATTAACCACGCAATTACCACGCATTCAATCAATGTGTGGTTATCGCGTTGTTAATTTTACCACGCAACAACCACGAATTTCTGATGTGTGGTTGTTCCGTCACCAATGCGTGTTTAAATTTGGGGTTTCAGGTTGTGTAATAGATGCGTGGAAATTGCGTGGTTATTTAACCACGCAAATTTTGCGTTGTTATTTTTCGTGGCTAAATACCCACTTCTCTAGTAGTGATAGGTAAGGGTACAGTGAGGAAAGCATATACAATACGTTTATTCGATACCGCTACTTTGGTATTAGGGTTAGAATGTTAGATATAATATAAAATATAAATATTACTCGTGAAATTATTGACTTTTTCTATTTATAAGTCAAATTTGACCCCTTGACCGAGTTCCAGAGTTTGACTAAGTTGGTTTGAGTTTGATCGAGTTTGTCCGAGTTTGACTAGGTTGATTTGTGTTGAGTCGAGTTTGACTAATTTCTTATAATTTGGATGCGTATCTATAAATCGCCTTAGTCAATGATCAAGTTCCTGGGTTTGACTAAGTTGGTCCGCGTTTAAGCGAGTTGGTTCAAGTTTGACCAACTTGGTTTGAGTTGGCTGGAGTTTGATTGATTCCAAATAATTTGGATGAGTATCTATAAACCGCCTTAGTCAACGGTCGAGTTCCGAGAAAGCATCGAGTACTCGCCTGAGTTTTACTACACTATTTATAAAACACCTTAATTTTAGTACGTTATTCGATTCAAGATTCCAAGTCTGAAGTGGTTAACAAATTTAGTTTGTCATCGTGGGTTTGAGAGTTTATGAACCCTAGAATGGTGTTTATTTCATGATTTAGGTAGAGGAACTGATGTTAATATAACATAGAAGTATATGTCCTTCTCTCAAATGATGTTAAATAATCCAACATATAAGACTAGTGACCTCTAATTTGTCACTAGAGTAATTGAAGCTAATATTAAGATCTTAAGTGCATTTGATGTCTTGAATCTATAAGTTGCATTTGAATGGATGTAATTAATAAGAATATCATTCTACTTCATAATTTTAGTTTGAGATTATCAAATGGAATCACTATATGGAGATCTAATTGTATTAAGTGGATTAAACATTGAAACTTGGTAAAGATTTTGATGATTTGAAAAGTTTTTAAGAGGTTATCTTTGGAATTGGATTATTGACCTTATCCAATGCCTCTGAGAGTTGATCCAATGTATACTCACTATGCGTTCTAAGCTTAACACTTGTATTTTTACATGTATTCATATCGGGAGATTCAGTGAATATTAGATTTTGGAAATATAGAACAAATTTAATTTAGAATTTGATGTATGTAAAGTTGTTTACTTTAACTTTGTTTCTTGATTATTTTGTAATACACTTATATGCCTTGACACTTAGAAAATTTTAATTGTTAAGGACTTGATCGCTTGAGACCTTAATCTGCAACTTGTTTCTAAAATGATTTTGTTATATTAGACAACACCAAATCTTTATGTTAAAATATTATTTCAAATAGCCCATACCCTTGGGGGGGGGGGGGGTGTTCCAAATTGTATCAAAGCATTAGTTTAAGTGAACTAGGTAGTTAAGGTGTGATTTATGAAATTAAATGGTATACGTATAGGGTAGTTGCTTAGTTTAACAATTAGGGTTCCATGTATTTTGATTCTAATTTTCAGCTTATTATCTAATAATTATCATATCGAAATCCTAGCGGATGATAAAATATGTATACACATACAATTGGGTTCAATTAAAAGTAATTATACTATTAAATAATATCTAATGTGGAAATTAGGACAAGGGACTAGTATGTCTTAGAATAGACGAAATAGGAACCTAACTTGGTACATGAACTAGAATGCTTATATTATATAATATACTTTCCAATAGCAGGAACCATGTTACCATTATAAGGCCTACCGAAATTCTTGCAAGGGACAAGTACCGCGAATGGAAATTGGAATTAGAATGTAAGTTGATTTCAAAAAAATCGATATTTCTTAGGAAGTATTTAATTCAGGTAAATGAATTTGGAAATTGAATCGACGGGGTGATTTAAATAGCTGGGTTATGCTTAAGTTTCTCCTAGATATGAATAAGTCTGTATTGTGAGAATGTAAGGAATCAAAAGTTTAAAATTTTAAACTCAAGTAAATGATTATTTGAAGTAGTTAAACATTGATCAATTAAGAGAAAACTTAAGTTTAATACATGATTGGATTCAAATTTCTAAGTTTAAATAGGTTATCACATTTAGTCTTTCAGTTATGATTCCGAGGACGAAATTATTCTAAAAAGTAGGTAATTGTAACACTCTAGTATTTTAGGGTTAGAAGTTTTACCCTTAGTGGAAATTATTTTGAAAAAAATAAAATAAAAATAAAATATATAAATAAGTAGAATAAATAATAATTTATGAAATTTAAAAGTGTCAATGTTATTAGATTGTAAATTTGAGTTAAATACAAAATTCAAGTTCGAACGACTAAACTTGTCAATTGTGAGAATCTTAGGTTTGACTATGTCAGAAATGTTAAGAAATTCATTTTCTTTGTTCTAAGTAAGAGTATTTTTAACATGTTGGGTAAATAGAAGCTTTTGGGGCCAAATGAGAAAAAATAGTTAATAGCACATCGGATGTGCCAAGTATATATCACATTTTCCATCTTCATCCTCATTTAGAAAACGACTTAAAGAGATTAGGATGTTGGACTGACAGTTTCACCAATGCTTTATGAATATTGAAGATAGTTGGAAGCTCAAATGAATATTGAAGTTTAAATCCTCATCTAAATTGGAAGTAGGTAATATTTTTCTTCATTTAAACCACCTAGTGTTTTGGATCATTCTAAATCCATAATTATATCGAAAATTAGGTGTTATATTGAGTTTATGGTTTATATTTGATTGTTAGTTCAACAATCTATCATTAACTTCTGTAAGTATTGATTGATTTTAACTTCTGTAAGTATTTATTAAAGATTTTAAATTATATTTCTGAATCTCAAATTATGCTAACTAATCCAACATATAAGACTAGTGACCACTAGTTTGCCTTTGGAGTGATTTGAAGCTAATGTGGAGATTATGAGTGCATTTAATGTTTTGAATCTAGAATTTACATCTGAAAGGATTTGATTAGTTGGAATATCAATCTGCTTTACAATTTTAGTTTGAGATCATCAAATGGAATCATTATATGGAGATCCAGTTGCATTTGGTGGATTAAACATGGAAATTTGATAATTATTTTGATGTTTCGACAACCTTTTAAGGGGTTTCACCTTGGAATTTGATTATTTACCTTATCTAATGCCTTTTAGAGTTGACCTCGGGTATATTTATTAGGCTTCAAGACTTACACTTGTATTTTGATATGTATTCAAATTGGAAGATATAATGAAGACTGAAGACAACTTTAGTTTTTGGATATTTAGAAGACATTGTAATTTAGATTTTGATGTATATAGGGTTGTTTATTTTACCTTTGTCTATTGATTATTTAGTTACACCTCATATGCCTTGACACTTAATGTAACGCGCCAAAACCAGGTTAGAACACCTAAATATACTCTAATTATATGTTGCAAATGATATGGAAGCTTAAAACTTTGTTTTGGTGAATTTGGTGAAATAAGGACTAAAAATGTTAAGAAATTGATATGTCTATATCTCAAGATCCGAGTTAGATATCGGAAATATTAGTGTTTAGTTTTTCGTTTTAGGGCTTAATAAGAGTCTTAGAAGTGGTGGTTGAAATTATAGCTCAATGGGTTAACAGATAGACCAAAATGTAATGAATTTCCTTAACAGAGACTATACCGCCGCTAATGTCTCTATTATGGTTAGCGACGCTAATAATCTACGATGATATTTTTGAATTCGTCAAAATTGAAGTTAGCGCCGCTAACATTAGAAGTTAGCGATAGTCGCAGATAGGTGTCCTTATTTTAAGTGTTAAACTTAGTCATTTGGGGAAAACAATTTCTAAAAACAGGAGAAACGGTGGGGAGAGTTCCAAACTCGTTTTGGGAATAAAATTCATCAATTAGAGAAGGAAATCAAAGGGCTTTTTGCTATAAATCAAGATTTGAGGTAAGTACTACCTTCTATGTGTTTTAGATAGGAAATGGTGGGTAATTGTTGGTGTATTTGATAGAATGGAAGTTGGGGTTTGATGTGTAATGTAGGTTTTAGTAATATTTTCATAGAGACAAGTTTGTATTAAGCTCGAAATGGGTAATAGAGCATTAAACTGAAAAAGTTGTCAAGGAAAGCCACTGTTCTTCATTAACGGCGCTAACTATGGTCGAGCGCATAAGTTAGCGGCGCTAATGTTACTGTAGCAAGTAGAAAGGTTGCATTTACTACTTAAAAGCTATATTGGGTGATTTTGATGGTTTGTATTCATTATTCTATAGACAAGAAGGATTAGGGAAGGATCGTTATATCGAAATCAACATCTTTTTGGATCGAATCAAGGTGAGTAACTCATTTCCCTTACTTCTTTTGTTGAACTTGTGGTATATATATTTTGTTGTGTGACTATTTGTAGGTTGTTATTTACTTATATACATACAAAATTATTGATTATAAAACATTTCTTATACATGGGATTGGTGTGTAGTCCCATGTATAGTTACTTGGTGTTTTTGGCTATTTAGCCATTTTTGGTGAATATAAGGTTGGTGTTAAAACCTTATTTGGTGTCCCTATATGGGATTTATAATGGTGATACAATGAATATTAATATTGCTTTGGTTTTGAAATGTCTATTAAGACATCTTTGTTGACTTACACATAAAATGGTGAAATGTACAATATAGTGGTTCATACTTAGGTTACTCACTAAGCCTTTGCTTATAAAAATTGTTGTTTTCTTTTGTGTTTCAGGACCTATTAGGAATAAAGGAAAGGCTGTCCTGCATTGAGGTGTTGGTCCGGTCCTTGATTGTTTTGTCACTTTTGTTATGATATGTAGTTATTAAACTAGATACCCATACATTTTGTTTATCTTTTGATACTTGGGATTCTTTATGATGTGACTTGTATATATCCAGTGCTTGTACATCTTTTGTCAAAAATTGTGTTTCTTTAGTAAACTTATGATGTACAAGCTATATTTTACCGGGTGTTTCACTTGAACATTTTAATTGTTAAGGACTTGACCATTTGATACCTTAATTAACAACTTGTTTTCCTAAAATGATATTGTTATACAAAATACCATCAAATATTTATTATAAATAACTATTTTAAATATCTCATATGTAAGATTTTACATCAAGAGCAATTAATTCAAGCTAAAGTACGCAAACCATAGTTCATATAAGAGGGTCTACAGATCCACTAGAGAACAAAAGTATCAAACCCAGACTAATATTCGAATGAAAAATTGGATGAGGCTGGTGGTTTGGTACCGTCGATACAGAGGAGAACTTTTTAACCCTCGTATGTGGAGTTGAAAAAATTTCACCCACAATAAGTGAGACACTTTTGTACCATCTAGGATTTAGAATTTATCAGTTATTGTGATAAAGTGAGAAAATGATGGAAACAATGATTGCGGGAGGCGACAAAGTTGTGATCTGCACTACCATGGTAGTGGTAGCAGTGGGTGCCTTTGACGGTGGTGAAGAGACGTATGACAGGTCTAAGACCATCTATATAATTGAAGGGTATTGGTAGAAAAAACCCCATGATGAGACATGTATGTGTGAAGGTCAACTCACACAACTCACACACACCCACACACACAGAAGGGGTATATTTAAGATCACCATAATTGAATTGCCAAGAATTTCATTAAACAATCATGAATATAAATACATACATGTACAATCGAAAATGACATATAATAGGAAAGAGATCGAGACAAAATATAATGTACAACAAATATGTTCTATGTAATAAATAGAACTTAAAAAATTGTATACGCCTTTTCATAAAATTGTCAAGTTTATAGAGTTGTAACCATTGACAAATCTGAATAGACAAAATATATATATATATATATATATATATATATATATATATATATATATATATATATATATATATATATATATATATATATATATATATATATATATATATATATATATATATATATATATATATATATATATATATATATATATATATGGCTGAGTTATATTGCGGACAGCAATTATTGTGAGACCTTATAGACATTATTATTTTGTTAGAAATAACAAATAAAATATGTTTTCTATACGTGTTATATGAAATTTTTTATGATTCCTATTTAATGAGAATAATCGTATGTATGTCAGAATGAGAATGATCGAATCAGAATATGTGAAACACAAAAACGAACGATAATGATTGAAAATGCGTTATAATATCAATAATTCTATGATAATACGTTTGTTTAGTATTAACATTACCAAGAAAACATATTTTAATCGTCATTTCTCACAAAATAGCATTGCTCGCACGGTCTCACAATAACTGCTGTCTGCAATATAACCTAGTTCTCTCTCTCTCTCTATGTATATATATATATATATATATATATATATATATATATATATATATATATATATATATATATATATATATATATATATATATATATATATATATATATCAAGGTTGTAGAAGTCGTCAGGCGGTAGGTGGGCGGTCGACTGGGGCCTAGGACTAGTCGGACTAGGCGAGGACTAGTCGGCGCCTAGGCGAGGAGTATTAATTTTAATAAATTTTATTTTTTTTAAATAATATATATATTACTAATAAGATTTAGGGTACCGGACATTACCGAACACATATAAAGGAATCGGACATTACCGAAGCCGGAGGAAGCTAGTGGCGGAGGAGGAATCAAAATCAAAATCGAACCAGGAGGAAGCTAGTGGCGGAGGAGGAATGCTTGCCGGCGTCGCAGTGGGAGGGAGGAAGCAGAGCCGGCGGAAGCTTGTGCCGGAGGAAGCAAAGTCGGCGTCGCACTTGGAGGGGATGACGGAAACGGGAAATCAAGAGTGAAATACGCAAGAAACCGGGAATATACGCAGCAATCGGGAGAGCAGATAGAAATGGGGAGAGCTAGGTCAAAATAATTGGGGGGAAACTAAAATAATTAAGGGGCAAATTTAAACATTTTCAAAAAAATTGAGGGGCAAATTTGAAACTTTTCAAAGATCCATTTGACCAGCTTTGACCGGCTTTGACCGACTTTGACCGCCTAGCCCGTTTTTTGACCGATGTTGACCACGCCCGACTAATAAGCCGCATAGCACTAAACGTGTGCAGTAATGGTCCGCCTAGCGCCTAGGCGGCCGCCTAGGCCGACTTTTACAACACTGATATATATATATATATATATATATATATATATATATATATATATATATATATATATATATATATATATATATATATATATATATATATATATATATATATATATATATATATATATATATATATATATATATATATAGAGAGAGAGAGAGTGTGTGTGTGTGTGTGTGAGTGAGTGAGAGTGAGAGAGAGTTAGGATCATGTATAAAATATAACTATTATGTGAACACATGACCAAATATGGTCCAATCATTTGATAGGGGTATCATAGTATTTTGGTAAATTAATTTAATAATTATCAAAATGAAATCCCTGCATGCTACTAAATAGACACCCCATATACATTTATAAATAAAAGTCAAACATTCTTAACCAATCATATTTGCTTTTTTCGGAAAACATTGTAATTCCAACAAATAAAAAACAGTTGACCTACTTAAAAGTAATAATTAAGGTGTCTAATTGGTAAAATAAAAGGTGTCTTTTTAGCTATCCTCTTTTAAAAATGAAATCCTTATATTTATGGCATGATTTGAACATAATCCCAGAATTCTCTCCACCATCACCATTCACCATTTATGCATTCTTTCCACCATCGTCACACCCACCATGTCGTCATCCTTCATACGCCATCATCATTATCTCCATTGGCCGAAGATTCTTCACACTTCACAATCAACAAACACCATTTCTGTCCACCAGTAAAAATAACCGCCATACCTTCTTCTCCCTCTTCACCACATCACCAATTGATAACCACCCTCACCATCTAACAGCCATACGACAACACTGAACCACCTAGCAACCTCCATCCGATATCATCATGATGATCATATTACACCACCAGTAAATAGCTACACTCGCCACCATGAAACCGTCCCTCCACCATAACCGTTAACCTTATACACCACCGCCTCTACCAACAAACAGCCGTAACCATCCATAAGCAAGATGCCACCATCAGTTTTTTTTCTGCATAGAGAATCGCACATAAAGACTCAACAGTAAAGAGAGATAAAGAAAGAGAGGAATGCCATAGATTCTAACTTGTATCGTCAAAAAATTCTTCCAGAATGGATCAAATTTATATATGATTGAGTAAGAACACAATAGTTTTTTATTCTTTGAGAATTCTTTCAGAATGTATCAATTCTATGTTAAATATAAACCTTTATAAAACCGATACATCGATGTGCCAAGTTATGGAATCTTTAAACTGATTCCATTATCTAAACACAAACACATTGTGTTCAATCGTCAATTTCTATCGATGCTGGTTTGAAAGTTGGAAACCTAAACACAAACAAATATGTAAACCCATCCCTTTCATCGGCTGCTTCCTTTCCTTCCATGAACTCCTACTCCCTACAACCATATTTGGCAGCCCTTATTCCCAGTACGTTCCTACCATTTGTGGGTTGTACCATACATGGAAGACAAAATATGGAAGGGATGAGAAGATCAAAAAACCAAAATCGAGAAAATATAACTAAATAAATACGAACCGAAAATAGAGGGGAAGTCGAAGGACGATCAAGGCATCAAGGAGGCGAATGGCTTTTGCACTATGTTCCCAAGTTTTAGCAAAGAAAATAAAAGAAGGGGAAAGAAAAAGCGGAGAGAAAAAAAGAGAAGATAAATAGAAAGAGAATTGTATTTTCGTGTTCCCGAATTGGGAGGAAATGAAAGGAAATAAACATTTTATGTATTCTCGAATTGAAATGAAGAGAAAATAAATTACAGTTAAGTCTTATTTTTGATAGTCACTTTATTTCTCTTTAAATTCTTCCAAATCGGGAGGAAAGTTAGGGGGAGGGGGGAAATGATTATTCCTCTTCATTTCTCTTCTTTCCAGTCCCTTCCATTAAAAAAACTCGAAAACATCAAATTTTTTTCTTGCTTCCATCCGTTTCCTTCACTTCCCTCTTTAAGTTGGACTTGGGAATAGCATTGAAGAAGGCTTGAAGATGGCCGCACAGGGTTTTTAAGGTTGAGTCCACACCAAAAATAATAACAAAACAATTCATTAAAAAAGTTAAAGGTAAAATAGTAAATTTACCACGTATTTAACAAAAGGAAATAAACTCTATCAAAGACAGCGACTTCATTCAAAACGAATTGAAACCCCAAGGATAAAACAATAAAAATCTTTTAGCAACCCCAATCCATAATTTTTGTATGACCACAGGACCATGTTCTAATTTACTTTTTTTTTTACATGTTCCAAAAGAGATGGTCTTGACTTTTTTTTTTTTACATGTTCCAAACGAATTGAAACCCCAAAAGAGATGGTCTTGACTCTTGATTTTGGATCCACTCTTAAGTCTAAATCCAATAAGAACATAGGCTAGTCTTCACCCAATATCTATGCCTACAAGGCCCATTTTCAGGCCTATACTATACCTAAAGTGCATGGCCTACCCGGCTACCCGTAAGCCGTTCTGGATCAACCCCTAACCTACCCATTAAGTAGCTAAAAGGTTTTGAGCTCAAATAGAGTCAATTCTTACTAATTTTCTTCCATACTGACATAGATACATCGTTTCATTATACATGTAACAAGCTTGAACTATAAGTTCTTGATTTTTTTTCAAAGCCACGCGTCCAACGTTAATCATCTAGTAAAACTACCCTAATCAACAACGTGGTTAGTTTTCTGACATTTATTTAGAGGCAATATTTGTAATGAGTATGAATACTTTATATATGTCAAAATTTGGTGTAATAGGGACAAAATGTCCATATCTTGAAACATTACTACGGTCACAATCATATAGATTTTAGTTGGCGCTTGGAATATTGTAAACAATCGCATATTTTACGAATTATTTGATTTAACAGTAGCCTATGTTTGTTTATTTATTTAAAGAACGAGTTGTCACTTATACAATCAACACACATACACATTTATGATAAAAAAAAATATAGAATATATAATTTACATGGTTCACATAAGTAACACAATTACTTTTATCTACTGCCGAATTAAATAGATTATGTTATGCCCATAGTGTAAATAATTTTGCTACATCCATGACCAAACCATTTCGTGGTCGTTAAAGCAGCCATCACATCTCCTCGACAACTGTTCTAATTAATTTCGTTTGCAATTTTTTTACGTTTTTACCGTAAAATTAATTTTGCACAGAAGTCCTTAAGTTTTTCGAAAATGTTCGGTTTTGTCCTTTAACACTGCCACCACCCATCCACCACCACCATATCCATTGCAGTAGTGGTGGTGGGTGGTGGCGGTGTCGGAGGACAAAACCGAACATTTTCGAAAAACTTAAAGACATCTATGCGAAACTAATTTCAAGGTAACCTGTAAATATGTTATCACAGGTTTTAGGGCAAAGATGAGAAAAAGTTTCTAAATTTTGGGCTTTAATGGACATAAAATCTATAGAAAAACAAAACCGAATATTGACGAAAAATTTAAGAACTTTTATGACAAAAGTCGGGGACCTAACTACCTTTTTTTTTAACTACCTAAGTATATGAAATTGCTCATGAAAGTAAAAGAATCAATCAAAGTTCCGAACTAAATAGCGGATAGCCTGATTCGTATTATCGTATATAAACTTTTTCACTCAAACCCAACACGAGTACGACATTATCAAATATATTCGATACCACTCAAGTCGTTTACGCCATCACTGTCACCAACTGTTTTAATTTTATAAACCGGCCTACACAAAGTCACCATGGCCTGCTTGCAGAGACGACAAACATTTGGCTAACTACATTACATTACATCGTACATAAAACATTTGGAAAGATTATGGAAGCTGGTCAATCATCTGATAACTTCAAGAGGTACTATGTCAACTTTCATCGAAAGCATCGTTCTAACTGTAGAATCTTCATCGTAACCAACGGTCACAATATAAAACTTTCGACCTATTTGATGTTTTTTAGGTTCATCAACCCCATAAACACAGATACCAGGAACCTATTTGTCTTTCAACTTGCTGTACACGATGCATAGGAGGTTCCAGCGAGCATACACCTCGATTAAAGAAAACACGTTTGTCAGCTATGCGAAGATCGCGACTGTTGGAGGGTTTTGCGATGTAGATTTGATACTGGTAAAGGCAACTTCACCGGAGGACATACCTCTCCGTGATCGCTATGTTCTCCAGCTCCTAAAAATCTTTTCCGTTTCACCTCCGGCTTACCGGACTTTCGCATCTAGCTTTTCCCGGCGGTTTAGCAAGACGAAATGCTGGAGAGTTGCTTTAAAATGCTTAATCCTCCTCCACCGTTTGCTCCGAGCATTGCCGTATAACAGCCCGTTTAGAACTGAACTTCTATGGACTCGTTCCAATGGCTTCTTGTCTCTAAACCCATGTCCCTTTCGTGATTCCTCATCGTCTAATTCAGAAGATTACACAAGTTTCATTTCATCATATGCGAATCTCCTCAATGAAGCATTAGATTGTCTCACAATCGATTGCGATGATGGCAGTGTGGATGCACAAGAAGGAACCCAAGAGGAAGAAGACGAACAAGAAGAAGAAGAAGAAACTATAATCCACAGTTTTCCTGATAAGATGAAACGAGTAGGCGAGAAACTCGAGATCTTACCACAACTACAGAGCCTAATTGACCGTGTAATCGAATGCAGGCCAACAGGGGTGGCGGCACGAAGCTTTCTTATACATGGCGCGCTAAAATACATCGTTCGAGACAGTTTCTTCTGCTACACCACTTTCCGGAGCCAAATAGTTGCAGTCCTCGATCATCTGATTCAATTGCCTTACCGGAGCTGCATGATGGCTTTTGGTGTGTACAAGAAAGCCGCGGTTCAAGCTGATTATCTTTCTGAATTCTATGATTGGTGTAAATCCGTCGGGCTTTGTGGAATCTACGAGTACCCTTCGGTTGATCGAATCCCAGAAATCCAAATTCAAGCTCTGGAGAATTTTCTCAGCGGTATGTGGCAGTTAACAGACTCCTCTTCGACTTCGGGATCTCCAATGGCGTCACCCATAGAATCTTCATCAAGTTCCATGGAAGATGATAAGCAACTTGTGAGATTCAATAACTGGGTACAGTTTGAAGACGATGACATCTCGAAAGGCCAGGAAAAGAATGAAGAAAAAGCGTTGGTCGAGTTTGAGACGAACGAAAATAATAATATCATCAGTTGGGAAGTGTTGTTAGAAGCTTCCGTAATACTTGCACCACTCTTAGTTTCGAATACATACTTCTACTTTCAGCCTAACAGCCATGGCGTATCGTCCAATGATTCAGATAACCAATGTGCCAATGATTTGCAGATTCAAGTGTATAATCCTTCCGCGATCAACCCATTTACGTATAACGGTTATACTCCATCATATCCTACATTCGTATAGGTTGATTCAGAAATTAAGATTGTCTAGAGATTATTTCAATCATTTATATTAAAATACCGGTGTTCGTTTTGCTAATATATATACTGTCATTGAATTTTGGAAAGTTGTTATATTTCTTATAAATATGAAGAGATTTGTACCCGGAAATGCATATTGTTAAGGTGTATTTGTATCTTTTTTGACTAATCATCTGCCACGTGGCGTTTTCTTAAGGTGTATAATCATATAAGGCGTTTTCTTAAGGTGTATTTGTATGTATTTGTTAAGGTGTATAATCATACTGCCACGTGGCATTTTCATATACATCTTCTCCTATGTTTTCCCACTCACTGCTAATACCTCTTCCTCATACTCATTTTAATCCGTTTATTTTCTCATCAATACATGATTCTCTACAATTTAGGAAACCATCAATCCCTTAATCATGTCAGGGTCTCTTATCTCGACTATGCCTTTTGAATCGGAAGATAATCACTCCAATCAAATCACATAAATGAGAGTTTGAATGGGGTGCGAGATTGGGGGAAACCATCACCTTCACCATCCGTTTGATGTTGGCGATCCCATCAAACCCATCAAATCAGCTGCATCATTAATCTATTTCCTTCTCAACAAAACTCCTTCTCTTTACACATCGAATGGTAATTCCCTCATTGATCTTCATTTTTACTGCTGCACTAACTCGATTTCTTTCCTTCCAGTTGAATATTAATGATTTGTCGTCATTTTCAGGCATGTTTAATAGTTGGACTTCGATCTATGTTCAGAATCAAGGTGTTGATAGTACTAGTGAGATCAACTGTTATAACATAACAGGTCTGCTTTGTATTAAATCTGGATTTGAATGTCTCAACTCTCAAGCAAGAATCACAGGTAATATTGGCTTAATGTATTAATTAATATTTTGGTATGGGACTTTTTATGGTGTCCCAATCTCTTTTTTTTCAAATGGTTTATGAGGATGATTCTAATCTGGATTCTTTTGTAACATTCCATGATAAATGTATGGACTTAGTGATTGCATTAAAGGTGTTCGATGAAATGTCTAAAACAGATGTAATTACATGAATGTTTTGTAGTTTAAGTTTTTTTTTTTTTTTTGAAATGGGTTCAACTGGATTTTCGTTTTATCATTGTATATGTTTATCGGATTTATGTAGCAAATTGGAGGCATAAAGGGTTGAAATTAGGAATATTTTGATATGTTCATATGGATTTATTTTATATTATTATTTCTCCTTTTCTAATTGCAGGTTTAACCAAAGGAAGCAGAACCGGATTATTTGCATGTGGGTTCGGTTTCTTTCATGCTTAGAGTTCAGTGTCCTTTAAAAAGTAATCAAATTCACCTACTTGAATTTGATGAATCTTTACCTTCTTTTGTATTTCAAAATTTTTAAAAGTTTTCTTTTTATTCTTCCATAAGAATTTGAATTTTCTACACATCCATCCATCTGTTGCTACACTCATTGTAGTAAGTTAGATTCTTAACATTATCAAATCTTTTGGGGAATTCCAAATATATAAATCATCACAAAAAAAAAAAAAAAAAAAAAAAACTTGGAAGACAAGAACATAAAAACTTATCTTTTAATAGGATTCTACTTTCATCCCACTATTTGTGTTGTAAAATACGACAGATCCGAATTGACTTTAGACAATATTAGCTCAATGCGGAATAAGATCAAAATTATCAAACGGTAATAATCACAACGAAAATACGAATAAAGTAAATAAAATAGAGACACGAGGATTTACGTGGAAAACCCAAATCGGGAAAAACCACGGGCGGAGGAAGCCGAGAACCAATTCACTATATTTTGTGGTGTTTACAAAAGGTTTGGAGAAATATAAAAATACAAAGAGTTTATAACTCTTATGTATTAATAAGAAGATGAATAAGAAGAGAAGATGTTTTGGTGTGGTGTGAGATGATTTTTGCAAATGATTTCCTATCCTATTTATAGGAAATGTTTACATGCCATATTAGAAAAGAAACTCATTTTAAAATAAAGTCTTGCATGCCATCTTTGAGAAAATCTTCATCACATGGGCTGCAAGGATAATAAGCAGCCATGCCAACTTTGAATTTGAAGTTTTAGCTTTGAATTTTGAAGTCATACTTCACAATTTGCTTATTACAAAGATAATATGTATTTACACAATTATAAGCCTATGAATTGCATTGTCTCAAAGTTGATGATTTAATATCGATGAGTGTGATGATGTTTAGCAATGTTTATCTTTGAAATGCTTCTTTCCTAAGTGTATCGGTTTTTTATGTAAACTTTTGAGCTTGAAACATGTTATTTGTTTTACAATGTGTTTGGATCATGACATATCCTTACACTTAAAATTGTCTAACTTTGGTAATGCTTACTAGGCTTCCCAAGGGTAACCTACTTGGTCCGACATGTACTTAGACTAATAGATTCAAAAGAAGATAGAAGATGGAAGAAGCCTTGGACATTTAGAATATGGTTATTTGGAGTTAAGATATATGTATTGATGTTTACTCTACATTTTTGTCATGATTATCATAGTTGTTAAACTCGTACGAGTCACGAGTCGACTCGGACGAGTCGAGTCATTTCATACCCTAAAAGAGTCGACTCGGTAGTGTGACTCGCTTTTGTATGTGACTCGGTTAAAAATCACGAGTCTTTGCTCAACTCGTACCGAGTCGAGTCAACTCGTAACTCGGACGAGCCATATTCCACATGGGTAATCTCGTAATCCAGCAGGTAATTAGGTTATCCAACGAATAATGCAGCGAGCCAAGCTAGATCTCCACCGCCATTTCACCAAATGGATGAACTCCATTGAACTCGGAAGTCGGAACTGAAGACTAACCCTTTTGACTTTGCCCGTTTGAAATAATCATGCTTTTTAGTATGTTTTTTCTCAGAGGGAAGAGGGAAGAAGAACAGTCATCAGGAAAAAAAGGAAGAAAAGAAACTGACCTACGTAACCCTGAAAATCTCATTCTATATATATTAATAATATCTACATTCAACCCCTCCAACTTCCATCTTTTGTACACTCCAGTCCCTAATATTTTTCACATTACTTTTTCTCTTCTTTTTTTAACACTCTAGCCTACCAATCAACAAATATTATGTTTTTATATACATATTATATTTTTATATGTAACTTTACTTTAATATCATGACTCTTACGAGTCGAGTCACGGGTTGAAAAATTTACATTTCGAGTCACGAGTCGAGTCACCAGTCGACAACTATGATGATTATGTTGTTACATTCTCGTATGTCTTGAAACTTTAAAAAAAAATTAAACGTTAAGGACACGACCATTTGAGACTTTATCTGCAAATTGTTTTCTTAAATGATTCTTCTTTTAGGAAATTAAATTTAAAAACTTGTTTTAAAATACGTATTATTTGGACGGACATTGTTAAGGTGTTCTTTTTAGTTTTTATATTGTCTCCATATTAGGGATGTCAACGGGGTTAAACGGGAAGGGGATAGCTTCCCCCGCCCCCGCCCCCGAAATTCTCCCGTTCCCACCGTCCCCGCCCCCGAAGCCCTAGAGTTTTCACCACCCCGCCCCCGATTTTTAGACTAAATTTTTTTTTTTTGGCTAAAAAATCATTTTTGGGCTAAAAATTTAATTTTGTGGGTTATATATATATATATATATATATATATATATATATATATATATATATATATATATATATATATATATATATATAAATTTAATTTTGTGGGTTATATATATATATATATATATATATATATATATATATATATATATATATATATATATATATATATATATATATATATATATATATATATATATATATATATATATATAACCCACAAAATTAAATTTTTAGCCCAAAATTATATATATATATATATATATATATATATATATATATATATATATATATATATATATATATATATATATATATATATATATATATAGGGGCCCTAAACCCTAAACCCTATAACGGGGCCCCCACGGGGTTTCGGGACTGGGTTGCCCACCCCCGCCTCCGCCCCCGAAATCATAACGGGGGTTAATCTTGACCCGTCCCGCCCCCCAGCCCCCGATTTTTTCATAAAGTTACCCCTTGTATGGGTTCGGGATCCCACGGGATCGGGGCCCCACGGGGGTTTTTGCCATCCTTACTCCATATTTACCCTAGATATGCCAACGTAATTTATGTAAGGTTAATGAGAGATTATTCCACGGATTATTACCATTCTTCACATATAGCCTCCTAAAAAGGGTTTTTTTTTGGGGAAAATTTAGTGCGACGCAACTCATCAAATATATATGGTTCAATTAGGTGTGACCTAATTCAGGGGGAAAAAGGAAAACCTGGCATCTATACTAGTTTATGAACCGATTGTATTACAAAAGGAAATAGTATACAACCTAAAACTGTAGCTACAATCGGGTTGGGCCCAAGATAAATAGAAAAATCTTGAAAGAGGCTATCTGCCAAACAAGTGAACAACACTTGATAATTGGTCTCACAAGCGGTTTGATCACTTGTCCTGTCTTCAGGCAACAAAAATTACGAAATAGATGAAATATCATTAAACTGATTATGACGTTCTTTGACCTATGGGAACATAATCCCATCAAAAAGTTTCATAGTTAATTATTGTTTACCAGTTTGAATTTTTGTAGCCTATTAAGTAGTGGTACATTTTTTTTCACGGGGTTGCACCCTATTAGGAAAAATTTAAAAAATTTAAAAAAATTGCATTATGTTTACACTATGTGTACGGAATTTAGCAATGACCCGGGCCACCCTAGGACACCATATAAAACCGCCACTGCGTAGCCAGTAGGGGTGAGCATGGTGCTGTTTTAGGCTAAAACCACACCGAAAACCACATATATCGGATTTTAGATTGTTAAAACCGCACCGTTCGGTTTTTGTATTTGGTGCGGTTTGCAATTTTAAGTGCGGTTCCGTTTTTTTGTTATTCGGTTCGGTTTATAAACCGCAATAGCTACAGTGTGGTTTTTACATTGGAGCAATTTTAAAACCGCACCATCGGTTTAGTCGTTTGGTTTCAGTTTTGCGATTTTTTACGGTTTTCCGGTTTACGGTTCGATTTTTGCTCACCCCTACAACTTATAAGTTGATTTATTTTTTGAGTTATTTAATTGTCATGTTCGAGACAAAAATTAGCTTACAAACTAGATTTTTAACGATGGTATTAAATTTCTTTAATGTTTTTATATATACCTTTATGAGGATAATGATCACAAATTTAATCAATTTGTAAACTAAACGTTGTGAAACGTTGCACACTTTTCTTCATCGGTCACGTTGGTCCTTTTTCTCCCGCTCCCCGTCTCTCATCTCTTCCGTGTTCTCTCTTTTCTCCTCGGTCATGTTGGGTTTATTGTATTAGGAAAGTTGTGAAAACAACATTGTATTTTTTTTTAGAACAGCAACCAATATATAAACTCAAAAAAAGCAGCTAGCAAGAAGCTAGACAAAAGTACACCGAAACAATTACATAACAGAAATTGCTAAATTGGGATCTAAAAGCCAAGCATCCCATCTAAGACACAACTTATTGCAACGACTCCTAATCCACAAGAACGAGTAAGAAACAACATTATCCCAGCACATACACTTCTTAGGCTTTTCAGAAGCGAAAATAGAAGCATTCCGAAAGTTCCACACACACCACCAAACTGTCATAAAAACCACTTGAAGACAGATTTTCCTATGTTTCAGCATGCAAAGATTGTCAAACCAAAAAGACCAATCTGCATGATTCGCAACAAAAGGAATATTTATCCCCCACCACTTAGCAACACCCGTAACAAGATCTGTCACAAAAGAGCATCCAAAGAAGAGATGGTCATTCGATTCACCACCTTTCTCACACACAACACAAGCAATGGACTGGATATCAAACCCTCTTCTCGCCAAATTCCATCTAATAGGAAGCCCATTAACCGCTATCTTCCAAGCTAGCACATTCAGCTTAATCGGAGCAAGAGAACACCTTTCATTTCTACGTATTTTAAAAAACAAACTTTTTTTTTTTGCAGATTGCAGATTTCTATTATATATCTTTTTCTGCATACGTGGAAGATATTGTACATATTTTACGTCTTAAAAAACAAACAATGTCCTATACGTCAAACATAGCCGTAATTTCGAATATTTCTTTAAAAGTTATTATTTTCATAGACCATGAAAAGATTAGCATAATGTTCTAAGATTGTCTTGAGAAAAAACGTGTCTTAGGGAACATATGGAAAAACAAATAAAGGAATGTTTGCCTTTTCCATTACGTTCTTAAAACTGCCTTTTTTACAATTGACCTTGTCTTTGTTTTGATGTTACATTTTTCATAAGTATCAGTTTTGTTATTTTTTATTTAATTAAACTTTTAAATCTAAGGCATCCACACTTATTATTTGGAAGGGAAAATAAATATGTTCTCTCCATTCATATAATTTACTTGAAACAATCTAAACGGTTTTACATTTAACCGATATTTTAAAGAGAAATTGTATTCATTCATACTTTTTATTCTTATCCATCCGTTTATCAATATTAAATGGTAACAAGTGTCATATTTAAGAAAAAATTAATAATATTTTAAAACAGTTGTCACAATTTAACATGGATAAAAACACGAGTAGAAATAAAAGATAGGAATGAATACAATTTCTCTATTTTTTAATCTGGTTTTTAATTGACTCTGTGTAATCAAACCAGGTCACGAGTTAACTCATTTAATCGGTCAAACCACTGGGTCAATCCGGTTTTAGAATTTTCATATATTTTATATTTTCCTACATAATTATATATTCATAAAACAAAAACAAGATAATTCCACATTTTTTTGTACAAAATAGAAACTTTGTCAAGTTTTTATACTAAAATTTACTAAATATGGCAAACTAACAGTGGACTAATTTTAGAACTTGATCATTGAATTCTTTAGCGCAGTTTTTAAAGTCCAAATTCCAACATTTTGTTTCAAGCCGGTTTTTTATGGTTCTGGGTCAACGGTTCAACGGGTATTTGAGAAACCTAGGCGGTTTAGGTCAAGTTAGAAATTGACAAAAAAATGGTTATAGTTGACCCACTTTTTGTTATGTTGTGGAGTCTAATATGAAACAATGAATACATTATGGTCGAAGCATATTAGCGGTCTAAAACAACCAGGAATCGAGGCGAGTCAGCCAATGCGGTTGGAAGGTTGCGCTTCAGACAGATCAGTGTCCTCGTCTGAGGAATGTTCTTCGCTCCGGTTGGTTGAACCGAAGCTAGATCGACAGATGTAAAGTGATAATAGAAGTATTGGGCATTCAGCCTATTTTCTCATACTACTTTAGGAAGTCAGTTGTTCGATCAGAACCGAAATCAGTTGGACCAAGGAAGCAACCTCGCTCATGTCCGGATTTTGTAGTAGAGACATCACATGGGTTAGATGTGGAGAGTAGAGATGTTGATAAAAGGAAGAAGCTACTTCAAAACTGAAGTGTCTCTTTCGATAAGCTCTCGGGTTTGCTGCTGTCAGAAAAGTTGGTCTACTTCAACATGCTTCATGATCTCCCGCATCAGTTGGCCCATTGCAGAAAGAAAAAGCTAGAGTATTTTTCATCATCTCAGAAGATCTCATTGCTCAGTTTATATAGCGATCTTAGATGTAACAATGAGAATGTGAATAGTGTAAGCCAATATATATATATATATATATATATATATATATATATATATATATATATATATATATATATATATATATATATATATACTATACTATAAACTATATATAAATTACAACCCCCTTATACACAATTGTATTAATTTTTAAGACTGTACAAGTTGTAATACACAATACACAACTTATCATACCTATGTTACAATTTTGTTATGCACTATAAAAACTGAAAGGAAGGAAGCGGATATTTTTTATTGCCGGCGGGAATTCAAAATTTGAAAGTGAATCCAGGTAAAAAATGCGTGCCTTTTCTTGCAGCAAAGCATGAGCTGCTTTTTGCTTTCCCGAATCCCAATATATGCTTTGATCGTGTGTCTTTTCTTGGAGCAAAGCATGGGCTGCTGCTCCTCCATGAACCCTTTCCTCAACATAATAGATAGATATAAACCCTAACCTGAGCAACCATCGACTCTCCACATGGCTGCTGCCACTGCTTCTCTCATCACCCCCCCCCCCCCCCCGTTATTTTGTGCCTCCCCAGCCGATCCAGCCTCCACCAGGACGATCCACCACATGCTTACCGTTGTCGGACCATTCCCAATCGGTGCCCAATCGATGAACCGGTAACCGATCCAGCCTCACCATCTTCTGTTTCTTGTTTTGACTGCTCCATCTTTATCTTCTCCTCACGTTTGTATCGCGTTCAACAGCCAACCCTTATTTAACAATCTTGATGTTTGATTTATGTGTTCAGCTACCGGAAGAATGGAGATGGATCTGGATCATAGGTTTTTCAAAGGCTAGAAGAACGATAATGGATCTTGGATCTATTCGATCCCACCTCCTCTGCATCTTCCACTTCGACTTCTCCGCCATCACTACTGAGCGTTTGAGATCTGAATTACTCAACTATGCCTTGTTAATTGTGAATCTGTTTGTTTATGTGTATTTATGTATATCTTTTTTTTATTTGTGTGTATCTATTTGTATTTGTTTGTATGTATGTGAGTATATGCGGGTGATTGTATGTTTGCATGTGTGTGTATTTGATTGTGTGTTTATTTGACAGTGAGGCTCAGGGTCCGAAACTTACACATGGATTCTGTTTGTGGATCAGGGTCTGAAACATACACATGGATTCTGTTTGTGGATCAGAGTCTAAAGCATTAACAAGCATATGGGTATGGTTTACTTATATTATTTATATCTGCTGTTTTTGGGATCTGCTGCCATTTCTGTAGGTCCATCTCTGCATCACTTTCGTTCTCTTTATTTTCTGGTATATTTCTTCATCTACTGTCAAATTGGATTTTGTAGATCTTGTGGCTAGCTGCATAGTTACATAAATGGTTGGTGATGTATGAAATTACATCAACATATGTGACAAAGGTAAAATCACCTTTTATTTTATTTTTCTGTTTCTTCATTTGTAATGTTTGGTGATGTATGAAATTACCCAGATCTGAAGCTTCAAGGGAGTATCGTTATGTAGATCCTTTGGACTTTCCTCTAGACTATGAGTTTTGAAGTTTGAGTGTCACTTTTGTAAATTAAATTAGGTAAAGGCAGTGTTTAGTGGACTTGGCTGTAGAGTATATGTGTATGTATGTGACTGAGTGAGATTTACTGATGTTTAGTGTGTGTGTGCATGCCTTTGTTATGTGATTTTTCATCTTAGTTTTGGTTACTAATTTCCACTTCGTGTGTCATAAACCAGATCGTATGCATTCAACACCCCCTTCCCCTTATAAACAGGGCCCACCCCTTTGGTATTTAATGCGAAAAACGTATTTGATTTAAATCTTCTATTTGTGCAGGTTTTGGTTTATCAAGCCTTATGGGAATCAAGCTTTCAAGGCAAGCTTTATATAACTTAATAACTGTTTTGAGTCATTTACTTTTTCCATTTATCCAGGTGTTTGGAACAGAGGAATGAATAATTGCAGGAATCAAGCTAGAAAAGGTAGTAAAGAGGGTTAGTTTGTTTGCAGGGGAAGGAAAAGAAAGTAGGCTTTAATAAATGCAAGCAACATTCTGACTTAATATGATCAAAATTGTTGATGACTTGTACTTATAACCTTTCGTTTGTGAAATGAGAGTAAGATGTTATACTAAAGAAATTAATGAAAGTAGGTAGCTATTATTTGCATTGAACAAGTGTGTTTTTATTAGTTTTAACGAGCTTTTGTGCAGGTTGTTCCGTGATTCCCCAGTTCATTCCCCAATTCATAACTCCGAGGCTTGATTCCATGTTATTTTGACTTTAAAGTCAAATTGACTACGGGTTCATCTATAAATGTATATGTATATGTGTGTGACTGTTCGTGTATATATTTGTGCATTTGACTATGAATGTTACATGTCACAGGATAAATATTGGTTTCTGGTCATCACTATCGCTCACAAGCCCTAAATTTTGCAGGTTTGATTTTTTTTTAAATTTCACTTCTTTGTCAGATTTTGAGAGTGCGTTTGTGTGTGTGTGTGTGTGTGTCTGTGTCAAGGCGAGTAGTTTCATCATTTTTTGGCTATTAAGTAGTGAGTTAGTACAATTTAAATCTTGTGAACCTCTTAAGCTTCATCTTAATAAACTGACAGCATCATCGTAAGTTCATGGGTTTGGTTTTTTGTTTCATAAGTTCACATGATAGATATTGGTTTCTGGTCACAATCATAATTCACAAACCTTAATATTTGCAGGTTTGATTGTCGCTGGAATAGCCCCACCATTGCCCTTGTCGATTCAGGTTGTCCACATGATTATGATATGTAGTTTTTTATTTGTGTAATTATTATTATTATTATTATTATTATTATTATTATTATTATTATTATTATTATATTAAAATATTTGTTTTTGTTTCTGTTCTAAGGTTTGCAAGGGCTTGTCCACATGACTGTGATGTTGCTATTAGATTAAAAATAAAAATCGGCATTACCCCCATAAAAAGAGTTGTTGCTATTAGATTAAATACAGTTTTAAGAATCATTGAGCCTCTAAGTATATAGCTTTATTTTATATGAAATAGTTTTAAAATTAGTGAGATTGTATTGATAGGTAGCATATAAAGCTGTTATTTAACTAAGATATGATGAAAAAATGAAGCTATACTTGTTAGACAAATTAAAATAATAAAATAAATTGATAACTTTATTTTTATTTCTCTTATTTTTATTCAAAATAAGTTCAAATATATAATTGAAGACTTGGGTTTAAAAAATATGTTTTTTACTTTCCACCAATTAATTTGTAGGCTACTTTTTGAAAAATGTTATAAAATTAACTTTACAAATCGAACTATAACTTTAAAAAAAATTGAACTACCATTTTATAAAATTTAAATAACAACAAATAACATCGATTTTATGCATTATATTAATATATTCTATTGATAAAAGTAAGTAAGTAACCCAAAAACTTGATTTACTAAGATTATTTCATAAGCTTAAAAGTACGCATTTGGTAATTTTACCATAGTGGAAAATGATAAGTTGATGATACAACGTTCTCTGATGGGCTAAACCACTTAAAGTTTCTCCAAATTAATATTTTAACATTATAATTTATTAGAACAAAATAACCATTAAAAATAACTTATCCATGGTTGTGACTTTTATAACTATAATGATATTTGTGGAGGCGTCGTCTTTTTCTTACAATACAGAAATACATATCTGATAGAAATTATTCGATTCGACGCCAACACAAAGTGAATAAATTGCAAAAACAAACTACACACTTCCCTCTAATTCAGCTTCCTACATTGAAAGAATTTTCTTCATCGTCTTCCAAACAAAAACTAGCTGACCGAAAACAAACTAATTCTGAAAAGAAAATATTTGCCATTATAAAATTTTACATGGCATAAAAACAACATACTTTTAATATAACCCAAAATTAACACAGTTTTTTCATTTTAACAAAAAATAGCCGATCGAAAAAACAAATCGTCAACCATAATGTATTCACCAAAACAAACTATTAGTTGCCGCCGCATCGCTGAGTAATTCAGATCTCAAACGGTGACGGACTATCTGTCTTTGAGAGTTATCCCACGTAATATGGATATTAATGCCTTTCTTATATGAGGGGGAAAATGCATGCGATTATTAAACAAAACAAGTTAATTAGTAAAAGTTAGTTAAGTTTTCAAGGTTTAAATATAACTAATTAAGAAAAACAAAACATTATCAAAATTTTTAGTTATATAATACATAAAGATAAAATCACATGTAGTGAAATCTTTGTTGGTTAGAATATTGAGTAAAAGCTTAATTTTCATAATGACACAAGGATTTTTGGGAGGTTTGGTTTTTGTAAATACCATCTCATCAAACTTCATATTTGGGATTCTCTTATATTTTGAAACATATGAAGGAAACTTATATGTCAAGAATATAATATAAACTATAAATTCAAACATTAAAGGTCACATTAGGAGCTTATTTCAAAATACAATGGCCACAATAGATGTGTATATCAAATAAATTTGGGTGTTCGTTTAGTTATTATCTTTTCAAAAACCATTCGGTCAAAAAACGAACCAAAGTTAAGTATATTGCACTAGACATTAAACCATCACCTTAAACTCTATATTCAAAACCAAAACTCAAAGCGTAGAAACCATAACCCCAACCCAAAACAACTTTTTTTATTACAAATAATAGCAATCTACTTCAATTTTTAAACCAAAATAGAAATGTCCCAAGTAGTTAAACTATTGCTCGGGGAAAACAAGTTGATTTATGCTGAAAGGAAATTAATCGCCGCTCGAAAACTAATTGTCGAAACGAACTATCGTCACCCGCTGCATCTCGCGGGTATGCCGAAATCATTATTAATATATGTATTTTTCCTTCCACATCATTTATTTAAAGCTCTGATGACTTTTCAAACTCTTTTTAACTTTCATACAACACCTCATGCTCTCATACAAAGAAACAATTTTCATACTTCCTTAAACCCCCCCCCCCCCCCACCCCCCATGCAGGCAAATCTGAAATCCAAAACCTAACTCGTAGTCGCCGAAACGAAACAATATGCTACCGCTGCATTGCGCGGGTACGCAGCTAGTATATATATATATATATATATATATATATATATATATATATATATATATATATATATATATATATATATATATATATATATACTTCTATCTCTCTCTCTCTCTCTCTATATATATATATATATATATATATATATATATATATATATATATATATATATATATATATATATATATATATATATATATATATATATATATATATATATAGAGAGAGAGAGAGAGAGAGAGAGAGAGATAGAAGTATATACTTGTATAGTTTGTATAACATTCAAGTCAGAAATAAATACTCTCTAGTTCCTACAATGGATGTAGCTCGATCGATCTAGATCTAGTGAACCAATTACATCTTTGTGTTCTTTGTTTTGGTTGTGTTTCTTTTTTTCGTTTCCTTTAGCCGTGATCAAATTGTGAAGAAAAAAAAGCACCTAGTCGAAGTCCTTAGTCCTAACATTTTTTTCACTGGGTCACGGTCCAACTTGTTCGACCGGAAGGGTCAACTAGAGTTTTAAACCTTGCATTTAACTAAATTTGAAACGTTTAAAATAAGGTATATGACTTAATAAGGTAATGGTATTCCATTCGTATACGTTTAGTTACTAAATTTTTATTTCATGCAAAACACACTATTAAACATTTGTTTTTGTACACACCAAGTCTTTTTGACATACTATTCCAGGTTAGCCTGTCATAAGATGTGTTGATAGGGTAGTATTGTTCTTAATTGGTACACATTTAGTCCCTAATAAGATTAATCTTTACAATCTGGTTATTTTGGACATACGTTTTTATACGTGTATTTTTATACATTTTTTAAAAACGTATTTTATATATGTTTTTATATACATTTTTATATACGTTTTTTAAATACGTTTCTAAATACACACACACACACATATATATATATATATATATATATATATATATATATATATATATATATATATATATATATATATATATATATATATATATATATATATATATATATATATATATATATATTCTATACATTTTCTATATACGTATTTTATACATATATAAGTTTTTTATATACGTCTTGAAATATATGTTTTTAAATGTGTATATATACTTATGCTTCCGCTTGGAATTTTGGTAAATTTGTACTTATAAGTTATGCTTGTAAGAGATGGTTAACGTACGTAAATGAATTAGTAGCCATTTTCTTGTTATATATGTCAAATACATATATAAAAAATGTGTGTGTGTGTGTGTGTGTGTATGTATATATATATATATATATATATATATATATATATATATATATATATATATATATATATATATATATATATATATATATATATATATATATATATATATATATATACGTATAGAAAAAATATATTAAAAAAGTATATAAAAACGTATACGAAAAAGGTATAAAAACATGTATAAAAGTACATCCCAAAACATATAAAAAAGGGTATAAATACATAAATAAAATACGTATGTTAAAACGCATATAAAAAATGCATATAAATACACATATAAAGAACGTATAAAACATGTATACCTAAATTAATTGGATTGTAAAAACAAATCTTATTAGGAACTATGTAACACCCCAATTTTTCACACAATTTTTTTTTTTTTTTTACAAACTTCATTGCAACGTTTGAAAACAAACCAAGTATTTACATTACAAACGGGGTATCACGAATTTGTTCCCAACCACGGTTCAAACCTGTTTATTATACATTATTATACATCAGAAGCTACGGTCCCTCCCGACTCTTTCAACCTCCTTCCTGTTACCTGAGTACATAGCATTTTAAAAGAAAATACGTGAGACATAACGTCTCGTGAGCGATATGGGTTTAGACTCAAAATATCTTTGCCAATAACTTCATTATTTATTAGATGTTCAATATTC
Organism: Cichorium intybus; assembly: GCA_023525715.1. Lineage (NCBI taxonomy): Eukaryota > Viridiplantae > Streptophyta > Magnoliopsida > Asterales > Asteraceae > Cichorium > Cichorium intybus. The sequence continues at coordinate 24,813,718 of CM042010.1, read as the reverse complement.
TTTTCCTGTGAGCGCACCCACAGGTATTCCTTATTTCTTATCAATGGTACATTCCTACGAGCGCACCCGTAGGTTTTATACGAGACGCACCCGTATAACTACTTCCCCAATAGTATGAAACGGATTCATCTATCAAGGTAAGACAACTACTTCGCGACGGGAGGTACCATCCCAGTAGTGTCTTATTGCCACCTCTACCGCAGCAGGCCGTGGTCTTTATCCGGATACTAAGCAACTCATTATCATGGGCCAATCACATTATCAGTTACTGTATTTCTGATTCTCTTTCTGTACACGTTATAATCATATTTTTCATAAAATACTGTTAAATCCATAAAATCACTTTGACTCCAAAACATTTTGAATAAAATTCATTTTGCTATGTACCCGAAAATCCACATAACACTCACCTCAGTCACCTAGAAGTTACTTAGCTTCGTGGACTCCTTTATCTTTCGCTTGATCAATTCTATTAGAGCCACCACCTATTATATACAAAATATATATTTATACCCAATTTATATATAATAATAACCAACTTTACAGCACAAGAGTGCCATACAATGCAAGTACGGGTCATAATTAGGCTAAAACTCTCATTGTAATAACTTTCTTTAGTTTGTAAATTTTCCCGAAATACACGTATTTTACTACAGTACCCTCGGAAGGTCGTATTTCGGTTCCGACAAATTTTTACAAAGTTTTGGACCATAAGGGACTTATGTTTAAAATTTGAGGTCAAACGGACAAGTCTAACCCCAACTTGCAAAATAAAAACTCAAAATTCCTCCACAGTGTATTACACGGTCGTGTAATATATACTGAGGAAATTACACGGCCGTGTAATTATTCTTCACTGTTTACCCCTTTTAAACATTACACGGTCGTGTAATATTGCCCTTGCAGATTACACGGCCGTGTAATTCTGCTGGGCTATTTTTGAGTCCGATTTTTGTTCTGCAGCCCCCTGTTTTCGTGTATTAAGTTCTTAATACCTAGCCTAATCAATATATATCATGCTATGACTAAAACCTTCAGTTTACCTTAGATTTTAACCCATAAAAACAACTCAATTTCACAAATTCTTAATTTAGGGTTCTTGAGGAAAATGATTCATTCCTCCTATTCTCAACCGATTCCAGAAGTGAAGTTGTGTTTCTAATGATGTTTAGAACATGTTTGCATGGTTAGAAACTTCATACAAACCTTACACACTTCTGTAACCCGTTTTTGCCAAATCCCCAAACTACAAAATGGTTGAATTGAGTTACAAGAGTGAAATTCTCACCTTATATAGCCTAGAATCGAGGTCTTCAAGTTAATAGCCCGAATTTCTGCTCTACTGCCAAGAATCTTCAGGAACCTGCTCAATCCCTCACTCTCTCCCGATGCTTCTGTGAACTTCTGGAGAGTGGGAGATTTTTCCCACTATTTATACCTCCCAATTTTTCATTTCTAACCCACTAGTTCATTTTCTTCCAATTTGACACCATAACTTAGTTTTTACTTTTTACATTTATACCCATAATTACAAAAATATTTTACATTCGAGTTCAACATATGGCAAAAGACCATCTTGCCCTTTTTATAACTTTACTATTGTACATACTTATTTTAATATTTTACTACAAAGTTTCGCAGGTTCTTACAACCTCTCCCCCTTAAGAGGATTCCGTCCTCGGAATCTTCTCGTAATTCGTAAAATTGGGGTATCTTTTCTTCATATCTTCCAAAGTCTCCCAAGTTAAATCTGAACCCGACGAGTGCTTCCATTTGACCAAAACTAGATCAATTTCTTTATTTCTCAGCTTTTTGGTTCTCACTTCCAACATCGCTTCTGGTTCTTCTATCAGCTTATTCGGGGCCTCTACTTTTAAGTCTTCTAACGGTATAACAAGTTCACTCTTCCCAAAATACTTTTTCAAATAGCACACATGGAACGTATCATGTATACCACTCAGTTCACGTGGTAACTCTAACTTGAAAGCTTGTTCACCAATTCTTTTTAAGATCTTGAAAGGTCCAATGTATCTTGGACTCAGTTTACCCTTCTTTCCAAATCTTACCACACCTTTCCACGGTGACACTTTGAGCATTACAAGATCACCTACCTTTAAATCATAGGGTCTCTTCTTCAAGTCTGCATAGCTCTTCTGTCTATCTTGAGCGGCTTTCATATTAGCTTGAATTACTTTAATCTTTTCGTTTGTTACTCTCACGATTTCCGGCCCAGTCATTTTGGTCTCCCCCGCTTCCAACCAACATAATGGGGTTCTACACTTCCTGCCATAAAGAGCCTCAAATGGTGGCATCCCAATACTGGAATGATAGCTGTTGTTATAAGAAAACTCTACCAATGGCAAGTGTTCATCCCAACTTCCGCCAAAATCCAGAGCACACGATCGTAGCATATCTTCTACGGTCTGAATAGTTCGCTCACTTTGCCCGTCTGTCTGGGGATGATAGGCTGTACTCATTTTAATTTTTGTCCCCATTCGTTCCTGTAGTGCTTCCCACAATTTCGAGGTAAATCGTGGATCTCTATCAGACACGATTGACAAGGGAGCTCCATGAAGTCTTATAACTTCATCCTTGTATATCTGCGCCAATGTTTCCAGCTGCGTATTTTCTTTAATTGCCAAAAACATTGCACTCTTGGTCAAACGGTCAACTATGACCCATATACCATTATGACCTTTCCTAGTTCTTGGCAACCCAAATATGAAATCCATGGTTATGTCTTCCCATTTTCCCGCTGGAATTTGCAGTGGTTGAGTATTTCCATACGGGGCTTGGTGTTCCGCCTTCACCTGTGCACAGGTTGCACATTTAGAAATATATTTGACAATTCTTTTCTTCATTCCCGGCCACCAATACTGTTCTTTGAGATCCCGATAAGTTTTCGTACTTCCAGGATGAATGGAATACTTTGACTTATGGGATTCTTCTAGTATCAACTTTCGGATTCCTCCTGCTTTTGGTACCCATATGCGGTTTCTGACTGTTTTGAGTCCCTGAGTATTTTCCCCAAACACCAAATCTTTTCCCAGCTTTTCTTTCTTTAAATCACCGCGTTCCAATACTTGTTTTTGCGCGTCTTTGATGCTTTCTATTAGGCTTGATTTCAATTCGATTTTCATCAACCTCTCTTGACTTTTCTTTTCATGAAACTTCCTACTTAAGGCATCTGCTACCACATTCGCTTTCCCAGGGTGGTAAGCGATTTCACAGTCATAATCATTTATTAGCTCCAGCCACCTACTTTGCCTCATATTGAGATCTTTCTGTGAAAATACGTATTGCAAGCTTTTATGATCCGTGTACAGGATGCACTTTGTTCCGTACAAGTAATGCCTCCAGATTTTTAATGCAAACACAATTGCTGCCAATTCCAAATCGTGCGTTGCATACCGAGTTTCGGGTTCTTTTAATTGACGAGAAGCGTATGCTATCACTTTTCCCCGCTGCATTAGTACGCAACCCAATCCTCTGTTCGAGGCATCACTGTACACTACGAAATCTTCGGTACCCTCTGGCAAGGTAAGAACCGGCGCATCACATAATTTCTCTTTTAGCGTTTCAAACGCTTTATCTTGTTCCGGCCCCCATTCAAATTTTACCCCTTTTCTTGTTAGCTTTGTAAGAGGTACTGCAATTCGTGAAAAATCTTGGATAAATCGTCGGTAGTACCCGGCGAGTCCAAGAAAACTTCTCACTTCTGTCGGGGTCTTTGGAATCTCCCATTTCATCACTGTTTCCACCTTTGCTGGATCTACTTTGATCCCTTGGATTGAGACGACGTGTCCAAGGAATTGCACCTCCCTCAGCCAAAATTCGCACTTCGAAAATTTCGCATATAATTTCTCTTTCTTTAAAACTTCCAGTATTGTTCTCAAATGATTCTTGTGGTCTTCTGCATTCTTCGAATAGATAAGAATGTCATCAATAAAGACAATCACAAACTTATCAAGGAACGGCTTGCACACCCTATTCATCAAATCCATGAAGATTGCTGGGGCATTCGTCAGACCAAAAGGCATGACCAAAAATTCGTAGTGCCCGTAACGAGTGCGAAAAGCAGTTTTCTCAATATCTTCATCTCTTACCCACACCTGGTGATAACCCGACCGGAGATCAATCTTCGAGAAATAATCAGCGCCTTGCAACTGATCAAACAGATCGTCTATCCGTGGTAGCGGGTAACGATTCTTAATGGTAATTTTATTGAGCTCGCGATAGTCAATGCACATTCGCATCGTGCCATCCTTCTTTTTGACAAACAGCACTGGTGCACCCCAAGGCGACACACTGGGGCGTATGAAGCCTTTATCAAGCAATTCCTGTAATTGGGACATCAACTCCCGCATTTCGGTCGGGGCTAAGCGATATGGAGCACGGGCGATAGGAGAAGCTCCGGGTATAAGATCAATCCGAAATTCAACTTGTCTATCTGGTGGTAACCCGGGTAAGTCATCTGGAAACACCTCAGGGTATTCTTTCACCACATCAATGTCATGTACTGTTTTCTTCACTTTATCTTCCACCATTACATACGCCACATAGGACAAGCATCCCTTCACCAAACATCTCCTGACTTTCGCTGCGCTGATCAAATTAGACATCCTCTTGGGTTTTTCACCGTAAACGTACACTTTGCTGCCACCTGGAATTTTTACCGACACTATCTTTTTCCCACATGCGATTTTTGCCTCATTGGCTCCAAGCCAATCCATACCAATGACAACATCAAAAGTCTTCACTCCAATCGGAAGAAGGTTCAACGAAAATTTCTGATCATCTATGCTGAGTTCGCAGTCACGGTACACATGTTTTATTTCCATCTTCTTTCCACTTGCCAATTCTACCTCGCATACACGGTCTAATGGTTCTAACGGTATATTGAATTTTAGGCCAAACTCATGGGACACAAATGAACACGTAGCACCAGAATCAAATAATACGTAGGCAGGCATCTGGTTAATTAGTAGGGTACCTGAGACCACGTCTTGTGTCTCCTTTGCTTCTTCTCGGGTGAGTTGGAAAGCGCGGGTCTTCACCTTTTGGGACTCCGTCTTTTTCTGCGCAGTTGATACCATCGTCTCGCTACCCTTCTTCGGACAGTTAAAGCTATAGTGCCCCTTTTCGTGACATGAAAAGCATTCGACTTCGCTGAGCTTCGGATAGGTACACTCCCTAGCCTTGTGACCCGTTCGACCGCAGTTAAAACAAGCTGCACTTCCCATCTTACATTCGCCCGTATGTTCTTTTCCACATTTCTCACATGTCTTCCGACTGTCCTGTTTGGTTGACATCACTACCGACTTTCCCTTTTTATTCCAACTACTACTCCCGCCACTGAACTTACGTTTATCCCTAGAAATTTGCCTTTCCACTGTTCTTCGTTTCCACACATCTTCGACATTTCTTGCTGCCTCAAACGCTGCATCCATGGTTACCGCCCGTTTTACTTCCAGTTCATACTCCCAAGGTAGGCCTTTCACATAACGGTTGATTCGTGCCCGCTCCGTAGTGTAAATGTTTCCCACGAACGGTAGCATATCACTGAACTTTTTAGTATATTCGGCCACGGTCAAATTACCCTTCTTTAATGTAAGGAACTCATCTTCAAGTTTTTCTATGTCCCGAAGGGGACAATATTTATTCTTCAGGCGGGTGGTGAATTCGGTCCACGACCACTTGTAAATTACATCCTTTCCAACCAGTTCGTATAAAGTGTTCCACCAAACCAACGCATCGTCTTTCAACATTCGTGAGGCATAGTAAACTTTATCCTTCTCATGACACTTGCTGACCTCCAGTACTTGCTCTGTCTCCCGTATCCACCGCATCGTAACCTTAGGCTCGTAACTACCATAGTATTCCGTTGGCTTACATGTCAGAAAAGTCTTGAAAGAACATCTCTTCTTATCTTCTGTCCCCACACTATCCTCATCCGTAACCGAATCTCCATTAGTGGGTCTCCAAGAAGCATCATCTGCTGAAGGATTAGGTTGTGGGTCCCCCAGCCGTGTATTCAACATTTGTCGCATATCCTCCCTCATCTCTGTCTTTAAATTGCTGATGAGATTTTGTATAGCCTCCAAAGTCACAGGTGGAGGTTGCGGTATTGGATTTGGGTTAGGACCCATGTTAACCTCATCATCAACGGGATTACCCCCATGGGACGGAGTATGACTTGCTGCCCGTCCTTCACTCGAAAGGTTCTGATCACCGCTCGCCATTTACTATATAAAATGAATAAGATCTACGTTTATTATTCCACATAAGTATATCTATCAATATTTATACGGAAACTGTAGCATGTAATCTTTCTATGGAACTATTATTCTCAGTTATCTCTTTACTAATTTCCACAACCAAATCCCTCAGGTTCCCTCGTGACTTCACCATTTCCAAAGCATATCCTGTGGTTACCATAATACGGGCCCAATATTATTTTAACCACCTATATACTTTGGCTCTGGTGTTATCACAAGATCCCCTAATTCATCGGTTTCTGTGGATTGCAATACCATAAATTAGCGATTCTACCCCGTTAGTTAGTACCTAATACTACTACTTTAACCTTACTTACTATTAATCCACTAGTTTAAGCCTAGGATGGTTACCCAACCTAATTCGCTTAAACCTTGGCTCTGATACCAAATTGTAACACCCCAATTTTTCACACAATTTTTTTTTTTACAAACTTCATTGCAACGTTTGAAAACAAACCAAGTATTTACATTACAAACGGGGTATCACGAATTTGTTTCACAACCACGGTTCAAACCTGTTTATTATACATTATTATACATCAGAAGCTACGGTCCCTCCCGACTCTTTCAACCTCCTTCCTGTTACCTGAGTACATAGCATTTTAAAAGAAAATACGTGAGACATAACGTCTCGTGAGCGATATGGGTTTAGACTCAAAATATCTTTGCCAATAACTTCATTATTTATTAGATGTTCAATATTCTTTTCCTGTGAGCGCACCCACAGGTATTCCTTATTTCTTATCAATGGTACATTCCTACGAGCGCACCCGTAGGTTTTATACGAGACGCACCCGTATAACTACTTCCCCAATAGTATGAAACGGATTCATCTATCAAGGTAAGACAACTACTTCGCGACGGGAGGTACCATCCCAGTAGTGTCTTATTGCCACCTCTACCGCAGCAGGCCGTGGTCTTTATCCGGATACTAAGCAACTCATTATCATGGGCCAATCACATTATCAGTTACTGTATTTCTGATTCTCTTTCTGTACACGTTATAATCATATTTTTCATAAAATACTGTTAAATCCATAAAATCACTTTGACTCCAAAACATTTTGAATAAAATTCATTTTGCTATGTACCCGAAAATCCACATAACACTCACCTCAGTCACCTAGAAGTTACTTAGCTTCGTGGACTCCTTTATCTTTCGCTTGATCAATTCTATTAGAGCCACCACCTATTATATACAAAATATATATTTATACCCAATTTATATATAATAATAACCAACTTTACAGCACAAGAGTGCCATACAATGCAAGTACGGGTCATAATTAGGCTAAAACTCTCATTGTAATAACTTTCTTTAGTTTGTAAATTTTCCCGAAATACACGTATTTTACTACAGTACCCTCGGAAGGTCGTATTTCGGTTCCGACAAATTTTTACAAAGTTTTGGACCATAAGGGACTTATGTTTAAAATTTGAGGTCAAACGGACAAGTCTAACCCCAACTTGCAAAATAAAAACTCAAAATTCCTCCACAGTGTATTACACGGTCGTGTAATATATACTGAGGAAATTACACGGCCGTGTAATTATTCTTCACTGTTTACCCCTTTTAAACATTACACGGTCATGTAATATTGCCCTTGCAGATTACACGGCCGTGTAATTCTGCTGGGCTATTTTTGAGTCCGATTTTTGTTCTGCAGCCCCCTGTTTTCGTGTATTAAGTTCTTAATACCTAGCCTAATCAATATATATCATGCTATGACTAAAACCTTCAGTTTACCTTAGATTTTAACCCATAAAAACAACTCAATTTCACAAATTCTTAATTTAGGGTTCTTGAGGAAAATGATTCATTCCTCCTATTCTCAACCGATTCCAGAAGTGAAGTTGTGTTTCTAATGATGTTTAGAACATGTTTGCATGGTTAGAAACTTCATACAAACCTTACACACTTCTGTAACCCGTTTTTGCCAAATCCCCAAACTACAAAATGGTTGAATTGAGTTACAAGAGTGAAATTCTCACCTTATATAGCCTAGAATCGAGGTCTTCAAGTTAATAGCCCGAATTTCTGCTCTACTGCCAAGAATCTTCAGGAACCTGCTCAATCCCTCACTCTCTCCCGATGCTTCTGTGAACTTCTGGAGAGTGGGAGATTTTTCCCACTATTTATACCTCCCAATTTTTCATTTCTAACCCACTAGTTCATTTTCTTCCAATTTGACACCATAACTTAGTTTTTACTTTTTACATTTATACCCATAATTACAAAAATATTTTACATTCGAGTTCAACATATGGCAAAAGACCATCTTGCCCTTTTTATAACTTTACTATTGTACATACTTATTTTAATATTTTACTACAAAGTTTCGCAGGTTCTTACAAACTAAATATGTATAAATTGAAAATAATGTTACATTATCAATATTAGGGATGAGAATCGGTCCGGACCCTGACCGACCCGGACTGTAACGCCAAGACACTCTTTTTATGTAAATATAATAAAAAGGGTAAATTGGTCATTTTACCTTAGAAGGGTAATTTGGTCTTTTGGACAGAAAAGGATTTGATTTGTAATAATATTTTGAGTTTTGGACTTAAAATGTTATAAACATAAGTTTTTGTCATAAAATCTGACAAGTGTGGCAAAAGTATAAGAAATGAAAGTTTTATGTCATAAAACTTGATTATTGTGGCCAAAGTTCAAAAGATGGAACTTCAGGGGCTAAATTGCAAAATCTGGAAGTATAAATAGTGCAAGAACTCTTCCACATGTGCAGAATTTTGAGAACTCACAGGAGAGGGTTTTCCTTGGACGATTTCTGCAGAGCATGAAGAATTCTTGAAGGTTTGAGCTTGTAATCCGATTCTAGGCTTTGGATTGAAGATTTCCAAGCAAATAAGGTTAGTAAATTCACTTTCTAACCAAATTCTTGAAAGTGTTCTTGATGGGTTTTATAGAAACTGAAATCTGCAATTTCAGTTATGATTATGTGGTTTAAAATAGCTTAACACTTCCAATAAGTCGTGCTAAAAGGACTTAATTCAAAAATATGGGAGTAGATTGCTATTCTTGATGAAATTGAAATGTTGCTTAAGAACCCTAAATCATGAATTGGTGTAATTAAGGTGGTTCTAATGGCTTAAAACTTGTTATTAGTCAAGGGTTTTGGTCCTAGAACAAACCCCATATGATTAAGAACTGGATTAAGGACATAAATTGTCAAAACTGCATGCTACAGTGCCAAATCGCGACTGGTCTGGAACCCTGCCTAGGCGCAAGGCGCGGTGCGCCCAGATCCAGGCGCAGTGCGCCCTCCTGGCAGGCGCCAGGTGCGGTGCGCCCCGACCCTGGCGCGGTGCGCCCATGACAGGGGGTTTTGGAATTTAGAATTCGATGCTAGGCTTATCCGATTGACCTGAAATGTTAAACATAGGTCTAATATGTTGTGAAACTTCATGGAAAATTATCGGAATACGAATACGACCTCCCGAAAGTACTGTAGTAGAATACGCGTATTTCGGGAAGTGTATTAAATTTTTATAATGATTGTTATTGCTCAAAAATGATTGGAAATGGTCCCCAATTGTATTGTATAGGACTCTTGTGTAGTAGAGTCAACTGAAATGGTTATTAACCTATTATCATTTGGTATATAAATGAATATATAGGTACGGGATAAGTGGTTGTGGTGCACGCAAAAGAAAGAAACAACCGGAATCAAATGCAGCGAAGTTCCAGGTGAGTAATCTCACTGATATCATATATGATATATGATGATTGAACTGTTACAGATTGAAACTGCTTTAGGGGACAAAAATGAACAGTTGACAGATGCGTTAAAAAGACAATACCAGATAAGCCGTGAGTCTACAATAGACAAGAACGGAGCTGTGAGTCAATGATACGACAATACCAGATAAGCCGTGAGTTTGAGAAAGACAAGAACGGAGCTGTGAGTCAATAAATGAATAAACAATGCGACAATACCAGATAAGCCGTGAGTCTACAATAGACAAGAACGGAGATGTGAGTCAGTAACAAGACAATACCGGGTAAGCCGTGAGTCAATGACATGACAAGAACGGAGCCGTGAGTCTAGGCAAAAGCGAGACAAACTCGTGAGCCATAATTGATTTTGATATTTGACTTTAAGTCCAAATGGTGCGGTCTTTTGACTATGATACCGGGGTATTGAGCCCAGCTGGTGCAGCCTTTGGGCTATAACTTGTATATTGAAAATGACATGGTACGGCTTATATAGTCATGACATATGATGCAGTCCATTGTAACTAAGAAACATGGGACAGACATGGTTAGACATGATTAAATGTGCAAATAACTGACGTGGCTTGATAATTACAGGTTATTGTGATTCAGCCTGTAATGCTACAGATTAGGATGTGAAATCCTAGGAGATATGTGGTCAGCCAGTAATGCTAGGAGTTTGGATTCGATATCCAGACAGACATATGATTGTATTTTTATACATGTTATTTGCAGATACGATTACTCACTGAGCTTTATAGCTCACGTTATTTGTTAAATGTCCCTGCAGGTTAGCATGATCCTGATAAGGGAATAGATAGAGTCCGTGACTCAAGAAGTGGGACTTTTAAATGCTGTCAGTAGCAGCCCGGCTTCAAAGGAGATTACGGTATTTTATACTCTCCTTGATACACTTGTACCCGTTTTTAATAAAATATACCCCTTTCGTTATGGTTTTATGTATTGAAACCGTTGTTTTAAATGAAAATTTTCAGGGGTGTTTTGTTTTAAAAGCCGGGTGTTACACGGACCGAGAACCGAGGAATCGAGAACCGATTTTATAGGGAACGAAGAACCGGGAACCGAACCGAATACCCCGGTTCCGGTTTCGGTTCTGGTTCGGGTATACTATAATGTGATATTAAGAAATGTGTTCGGTTCCGGACCCGGCCCGAACCGGACCGAGAACCGAGAACCGATTTTATGGGAAATGGAGAACCGAGAACCGAACCGAATACACGGTTCTGGTTCCTAGTCGGTTCCAGTTCCGGTTCGGTCCGGTTCTCCGGGTCAAAAGCTCATCCCTAATCAATATCAGGGCCGGTCGGGAGATTTTGGAGGCCATGTATAATTTGTAAAATGTAGGCCCCAAAACACTGGAAAAATCAGAAACAAAATAAATCAGAAAACATCATAAACAAAATAAGAAACGAAATCAGAAAATAAGAATTAAGAAATTGAACGAAATCAGAAATTAGAACCTTACCTCTGTTAGTCTGTTTCGTGTTCGACTGTTATGATTTTCTCGATTGATCGATTCTTTTCCTCTTTTCGATTCAGCCAAGAAACAAAGATGGATGTTGAACTCGAAATCAGAACCTCACCTCACCTCATCGATGTTGAACGATTTAGAAATAAGAAATTAGGGCTCTTTTTGTTCTGATTTTCGCAAAGGTGGATGAAGGAATGGAATATGGATGATATAAACATAAACCATCGAGAAAGAAGCCGTTACTGCAATCATAATTGTGTTTTCTTCGGTAATAATCGAAAAAGAAGCGAGACGGTTTAGATTTCCTTTTTTCCTTTCCGATTTTTTTTCCGTTTTCCCGCTTCAGTGTTTCACGCTTGGCCGATTTAGGCTGAAATCTGAATACTTAAAACAAAAACAAAAACCTAATATCATATTGGGCCTAATCACGTATAGAAGACTTGAAAATTTATGGGTCCTTGTATATTGGTGTGCCCTGTTCCAATGCACTTGTTGAACTCCCATAAAACTGGGCATAATCAATATACCTTATGAGAAACACCTGGAGTAAGTAGCCAACAGGACTTGGTGTTACAAAAACAAAAATTCCATAGTGTATTTTGCACAAAAGATATATATTAATAACTAAATATATACAAATAAAAAACTATGTTATCAGTTTTTACTTTAAAAAACATAGTGTCCAAACGAAACCTATACATTTTTTTATGTCACTCCAATGTTCGAAGCTGTATTTGACATTAATCATCTTCATTTTAAAGTATTTTGTTACCAAGTGATCGGTAGTAGAATAATTTGATGATGTAAACACATAAAATAGATTATTTAAAAATATAATTTAACAAGATGAAAGAAAAAGCACACATAATCGAGTAATGACCAGAAAGCGTAAAGAATATGCTGCCTTTAAAGTATACAAAGGACTTAACCAACGTGTGAACATATATTTGAAGAAACTAACCCAAACAAAACACTACTTTCATGTTATGTTATGGTATAAATTTGACAATTTTGCGTGATATAAGTTAAAGCGATTCGTTTGTGACTTGCCATAGTATGGTAGAAGATATTATTCGGTTAATCATATATAATTATTTGTCTAAAACTTATGTAAACATATAACGACTTGTACGACAAATCATGATGATTGGTGAGTTTTTTTTTTTTTCTTTTTTTTTTTTTCCCTTTTAAAGCAAGTATGTGACACCGATAGAATGTGAATATTGGACAAAATAGCATACAAGTGAACTTTACAATAACCATAATAGGATGCGAACGTGTCTAATGGTGTAAACGTGTTTAATATGCTATTCACGCAGGCGAATGCATATTGCCTTTATCAATTTCTTTTATATTGCCTTTTACGAAATTTCAAAGTCATGTTTTAAATATGTTTTCTTAACATCGTTTTAAACCTATAAAGAAAAGTGTATTGTGAAATCTGATTCACCATTTGACCTTGTTTCCGGAGATAGTTAGTATATCAGATTCACCATCTAAATATGTCATGGTTAGTTTTGTCCAAGTCATTTTATGAAAGTCATTTTATGAACTTGGTCTTATCACAAATTTTAGGTCAACTTGCATCTATAAATATATATTCTTTTTGTACATTTTGTGTCTGTGACAGTCGTTGATTTGGTCAAAGTCAAAGATAAATACCTTACAATCTATTAGTAGCTATAAAGTAAAAGTCGAACCAATGAGTTCATGATTGGCACTTTGTGTCGATAAATAAACCAACTATAGTGTCACTCTATAGCCGGCAAACTTCTAACACGTGGGGAACAAACCGAAACTCAAATAAACAAAAATAAAACAAAGATCTAATTGTAGATCAAGAAAACGATAAAACCAAATGCTTCTTTTATAAAACCAAAACTAAAACAAATATCGAAATAATCTTTTACTATCGAACTATCCAATAAAATCAAATCAAAGAACTACAAGAGTCGAATGATTCTCCTGCATGGGCCTAAACCAAACATCAAGTAATCAAGGAAATTCTCAAATGCGGAATATCTCGATACCGAGTTGACACTAATAAAAACAAAATATATAACCAAACTACCAATTGGAACTGAAAAAGAACAAAAATAAGCCTATCGGATCCACTCTCAATACCTCGAGATGCTCAAAAGTCGGATGGGAGGTCGCTATTTATAGGCTGAAAATCACATGATAGCGTCGCTATCTAAGGAGGATAGCGGCGCTATCTGGGAGAGATAACGTCACTAATTCTCTCAGATCTGCCTCCTTCCCTCTTTTACTCCTAACTGTTACAAATTGCACTTTAAACCTTGCATTTTCACTAAAAACACATCAAAGGCACCTGACACTAAAATGAGCAATATTAGTCAAATAATAAAGATAAACTAACTAAAATCTGACTCAATAACGCATAAAATGTCTAACATTACTATGCGTTATTAGTCTGCCATTTTTCAATATTAATAAATGCTCTCTCTCTCTCTCTCTCTCTCTCTCTCTCTCTCTCTCTCTCCCCCTCCATTGTCCATTGACATAACTCGATTTCTCAGATCGAGGAACCATGTTAAATATTATGTTCTTGTTATTGTTTTCGATTGTATTTATTTGCTTTTTATGCGAACTCCTTTATCAATTTGTGGAGATTTTATATCCAATAGTGTAAATGCATCATAAAAAGTGATTTTGTGATGAACAAAACTTTAATTGTAATTCGTATGTAACATTTACTATCGCGTAGCATATGATAAGTTCATTGAATATGGTTATTTATAAAAAGTTAATTGTAATTTGTGAGTGTCGAACATGAAGAAAATGACCAAATTTTTTAGATATTTTCTGGCATTTTCTGAACCACATATAATACAAAAAATAATGCCAAATTAGGCCATAGTAGATTGTGGGAGTGTCGCACCCTACAGTGAGTTGATGTGGCATGTGGGCTTGTGCGATGAACATTGCCCCTCCCCCCTTTTTGATGCACTTTTCTCCCTTCCACAATGAGAATGCCTCGCACTCCTCCCCTCTCATTTTTCTCTCTTTTTGCTTTTCCACTTCTACTTAACATATTTAATGTGACACCCGACTTACAATAACAAATACACCCAAAAAATTTCACTTTTAAACACATATTTAACACGTCAAAGTATAGTACAGGTGTATATGTTACAAGTAAGAGGGACACAAGAGATATATGGGAATACAAAAGCATAACAAAATCTCCCTAAAGTCAGGCTGCTACAGTCCTCTCTATCACTATCATCAGCTCCTAAGTCTGAGCTACGTCCTTCCCCTTAGCGGAGTCTTTAGTACCTGCAAGGTTAGTATCCACAAGGGTGAGCAACAAAAGCTCAATAAATAATGAATACATATAAAAGTGCACAACATCATAAAGAAAACACACAAACATATAACCACATAGCCACCACATCACATTATAACCCCTGCTCGTCCACAACACCTCCAATCAATCACATCCGTCCTCTCCTCAACCCAACGGTCTCGAGTCATAAAGACTCACCACAACCCTCCCTTTTGTGTGATAGAACAACCGGCCTCAAGGGCCATCACAGCACATAGTGGGTATTAACCCAAACCCTCGGCCACAAAGGCCTAATTGAACACTAAGCCATGGAGGCCCAACAGCTATCACGGAACCACAAGGTTTCATATTCACATATCTCAGGGGTAAGGCCTTGATTACTCACCTCATCTGGTGCTTTGCTATAACTCTAGAATTAGTAGACTAGTAGGCAATGTACTCCAAGCTCTGTTAGCTCCCAGTTATACCCACATTGTCCCACATATAACACTTATAAACACCCTACATTCATTCAGCTAAATTTCTTAGGAATCAGATGCCAAATCCCCTGATCCTTGCATGAAAAATACATATATATCAAACTGCACATAGTTAGCGCCGCTAACTGGGCTGTTCAGCCATTCTCTCTTTTTAGTCTGACTTAACATGTCCAGACCTCACATTCAGGCCCCAATCCAATGGTTTAGCACAATTCACAGCTATTGGGACTAGTATAATAGTTCATAAGTGTTGGGGCTTAAGTTTAAACCCGTTTCAAGTTAATCCCATGCTAATTTTCTTTAATTCACCCTAATCACAAGCACTTAGACCATAACTTCTGTAACTACCACAATCTCAACAAGCTAGCATGGAATCAGAGGTAAAGGGCACGTATTTTCGTGACACAACATACTTTCATTATCATCTGAATCTTTAGACAAATAGAACATAGATAAATTATTTTAAGAAAAACACACTTTAGAATATTGAGTATTGTAATAAAGGAATGGTATAGCAATGCAAAGGGTTATTGTCATAAACTACGGTTTTCAGGAATTAGGTAGTTAGGCACGACATGTGCCAAATTTAGACTTGTCCTAAAATACCACACGCTGTCCACCAAAAGAAATAGAAATCTGCAACACCAAACAAAACCAAATCAGAATCAATACATGAAAGCAAACCATAGTTTTTTAAAAACTGAAATGGAAAAACAACTTACTCAGTTCAATTGGGGTTTAGTCTTTTGAGCTATCACCGATAATTGAATCACAACTGGCGATAAAATTGGTGTGGGTTTTCTTGACTTGGGTCAATACCATAGAGGATCTGGAGATCCTTATGAGAGAAAACCCCACAATGACATAATCATCCTTGTTAATTGTAACAATTTGAAAATATGATATTCTAATAGAATAACAACCTGGTTTTACTTTAAGTAAAAAAACTGAATACATATAATGAATTCTGACCCCTACAATTACATAATCATCCATGTAAATTGTCTCAATATCAAATTTTCGCAAATGGTCAGAATATATCATGAGTTCTAACCAAACAATTACTTTAACATCCATGGTAACTATAAACAATGTTGAAATATGATATGCTAACATAATAAGAAATTGGGTTTACTTTAAGTAAAAGAAGTTGAAATTATATAATGAATTCAAAGGTAACAATCACATAAACAACTATGTTAATTGTATAAATGTCAAAAATTCGCATTATGTCAGAATATATCGTTAATGTTAAACCCTAAATTACTTTAACATCTATCTTAGTTATATCAATACCAAGAATTCAAATTCTGTCAAAATATTTAATGAATTATAATCCAACAATTACTTTAACATCGAAGTAAATTGTACAAATTTGAAACTTACGTATACTATCATAATAAAAAAAATTATATGTAATGATTTATACAATCAGATTTCCTATTCACTGATATTAAAAAGAACTTTAAATCACTAACCATGGTTGATATTAATTCGTTGACCTTCATTGTATATATCACAATCGATTGTATCAGAATGTTCATAATCGAAGACTCCAGCTCCTTCATCTGAACTTATTGCTTCAACCATATCTTCATCATTATTTCTCAATTAATTTAATATATATATATATATATATATATATATATATATATATATATATATATATATATATAATACCTTATTTGCCCTTAATCTATTAATAATTGACCTGATGAGATCTATAGTCCACATTAAGTCTTACAATCACACAATATTTAGGGTTCTTAATATATCCTAAATCTATATATATATATATATATATATATATATATATATATATATATATATATATATATATATATATATATATATATATATATATATATATATTCTTATCGAGTTAGATTGGGTCGGGGAAGGAACCCAAACCCAACCTGATACCCATCATTCTTGGGTTTTAGGCTTTTTACTCTTGGGTTTCAGGGTTTTTTTACTACCCCTAATCTTTTCAACAATGAACCTTATTAAAACAAGATTATAGAATAAAATGGAAGATGAATTCTCATTGGTTTTGTACTTCAAACGGGAACTTGCATAAAATATTAGTTTAGAGTCAACTCTAAAAGATTCTAAAAATGTAAAAGATCGACGAGTTCCATCTGTAATGAATGATACAAAAATATTTTATAAAATTGCCTTATTAAAATTTTTGTTATGCAATAATTTTGAATGTGATTTTTTATATTTTTATTTCGACCGCTAATTTTAATGGTTATGTTCCGTCCCTATTTTAGTGTATCATATATTTCAAGAATAGAATGTGAATATTGGACAATAAAGTATACACAAACTTTTTCCAAAACCACAATAGAATGCGAACGTGATTAACTGTATAAATGTATGTGATATGCTATGAAGTTTTAAATTGTTTTATACTAGTTGGTATCACCCCGCGCATTGCACCGCGGTTTGTAAACAAAATTTATAAAAAGTAAAACTTATTAAAAATACGAAACTGTAAAAAGAAATACAAAAATTACATGGAGAAGACTGCGTTAATAAAACAATCAGAGCAAATTTTGAAACAATATAATCGTAAGAGTAAAAGTTGGATAAATAAATTTAAAAGTTAATTGAAAAAAAAGTATAGTTAGAATTTGAAATGTCAAATATAAAAAAATTGAAAATTAAAAGGCAAAGTTTGAAACAAATTTATACAAAAATTAAAGATTTTGTCAGAAATATAAAAAGCGAAAAGTAAAAATTGGGTTCAAAATTTTTAATAAAAATTAAAAGTTAAGTAAATGTAATATAATTTGAAGTTTGTTCAAATTTAAAATAAAAAAAGTTACAAATTAGAATTTGAAATGTCAAATGTAAAAAAAAAGTTTGAAAATTAAAAGGCAAAGTTTGAAGCAAATTTATACAAAAATTAAAGATTTTGTGAGAAATATAAAAAGCGAAAAGTAAAACTTGGGTCCAAATTTTTTAATAAAAATTAAAAGTTAAGTAAATGTAATATAATTTGAAAGTTTGTTCAAATTCAAAATAAAAAAGTTACAATTAAAAGAAAAAAATTGAATACGAAAATAGTTACAAAAACATTTTGAGGTTAAAACTATAAATTAGTAAAAAAAATTTGGGTGTTAAAATCTAAATTAGGCAAAGTTGGTGGGCTGGTGGAGATTTTTGCCGGATATGGATGCGGATCGGGTTGATCCACAACATGTAGAAGATATGGGAAAAGGAAAAATAAAAGTCATTGGCTGAAAAATTCGAACAATCGACCTCTTAGACACAGTGCGCATAGAAGGTTTTACCCGCTAGGCTGCTGCTCGTTTGATAATATGAAGCGCCAAAGATTGTTTATAAACAATATAGAAAATGATTAAAATATTAATATTACTGTTAATCAATTGGTTTTCGTAAGTAGGGGTAATTTGTCTTTTTCGCATTTCATAGTACATGTTTTATTTTGCATTGTTATAAGCACGTGCATATTTTAAAGCAATTTGTCGCACATGTAAATGCATCATAAACAAAATGGTTTTGTGATGACCAATGTAATTCGTATATAGCATTGGCCATCAAATATTGAATGCAATGAGATTATTAGGTATAGGGGTGAATATGGGGTGGTTAGGAGTTAAAATCGAACCATACTCAAACCAATCAGTTAATTAATATTCGTAATAGTTCATCTTTAGAGAATATTAGTTGAGCATAATGGCTCGTCTCTAGAGAAAATAATATAGTACACCATTATAGAATGTGAAGATTAGAAGGCATATTGCTATACCTAGTTAACATATAAAAGTATATTGCTACAAAAATCAGAAAACCATTTTTTTGTAATACGCATATGTGTGCATTTGAATGAGCATATATGCACGTTTGAATATACTTATTTGCACATTCAAATATGCATATGTGCACATTTATATTATTTTTGGTTCTTTTGTGTTTTTTCGAGATTAGGGACCTACAGTTAGCTCAGACGAGTGTCTAGGTGCTTGTGGTGGTATTTTCAGTAAAACAATTTCACCATAAATTAGTTCTAAATTTCTCACGTAAATATTGGTTTTCAAAATAACTTAACCATATATATTATTACTATCGGTTTAGTTTGGTTATTAGTGGTTCAGTTTTACATGATAACGATAACCGAACCATATGCGTTTGGTTAATAAAAATTAGAAACCGCACCACTCCTTTTAGTAATGGTTCGGTTATAATCAGTTAATTATAATTCGTGAGTGTCAAACATGAAGACATTATGGTGATATGGTGGAATCTTTAGCACATTTTGTAAACCATATAAAATGAACAAACGAAAGTTGAATTAATAATGAATGAGTTTTTTCTTTTTGGAACCGGCAATTTGGTCTCATCTGAGGGTACTTAGACCCGCAACCCAGGACGGTTGACAATTACCTATGACGCAAGAGCCTTTCCCTCCACATGTGCCTCGCCTCCAGGGAAAATTCCCCACATGGGCGTTAGTCGGAGTCGAACCCCAGACCTCCACCCACATGGGTACGAATGAGTTATGTACTTATACCTACAAAATGTTAGTTTGGTCAATAGTGTAAGCTCAATAAATATTATTAACGGACAAGTTAAATATAACACATTTATGGCTATGAACAACAATCATGTAGACTTGGTCCATAAGTACCATTTATGGCAAACCCAAAATAGATTTGCAAATATCATTCAAACATATGAGTTGGACCGATGTGAAACATAATTTATGTTCACCAACACAAGTAACCATCAATTACATGGTCATTGTTCAATTCAAACTGTCAATTTTTCTAACAATAGCTTCTTTGAAAGTGAAGCGTCAACCATGAAATAGTTGTATGACCAAAAAGATATTACTAATGTGATTATATTCTAACAAAAAATTATATATATATATATATATATATATATATATATATATATATATATATATATATATATATATATATATATATATGTGTGTGTGTGTGTGTGTGTGTGTGTGAAGACGCACCTTTTTATAAAGGAGGCCACCGAATCAATATGATTTAAAATAAATTGTTATCATTTACCAGTTTACTTCGAATTTTCCGAAAAATCGAACATGAAAACGTAGTACAAAATTAACAATGGTTCCGACAAAAACCTACTCCAATGATGGTTATGTTTTTAAAATTTTGAACTAATTTTTATTAAATATATAAAAGAACCCCCAATAAGTTAATATTTAGTATGCCTTCAAGAATCCCTTGAATTTGTAAAAAAGGCTCTTGGTTTTACATCATAAAGTTTATATGGGATGAAGTATTTTTTTTTTAACTTGATTTTTTTTACACATCTTGCACCGTAGGGGAGTTAGAAAGGACAAAAGTATCGAAGCTTATAAGGCTGTGTCGGCGTCTTGTCCATATCGCATCTCCAGAACGCCATGAACACCCCATCCTTTCTTGTCCTCTCACGTCTCCGGGAGCAAGATCTGCTCTCATCCTATTGGCTTCCTTTCCTCTTTCTCCCCCTCTCTTCTCGTTCTCTCCCGTTCGCATACCCCATAGCCTAAAAATGGTAGGATGAAAATGTTTTGAACCAACATCACTTTAGCTCTTTATTGAAAAAACAAAAAATTTAACTCTTTGTTGGAAAAAAAAAAAAAACACAAGGAATTTAGGTGAATAAAATACTAGTCATTGAAAAGCTAAAATTTAAAAAAATAATAATAATAAAATTGTTAGTAGGATACCTGATGGCAGCGAAGTTGCATGTTTAAGTTTTATGAATCGGTCATTCAACTCAATTTACATCTTAGTTAATTTTCATAAATTTGATGTTTATTTAGTCTTCACATATTGAATCGATTCACATGCTTTAGATGTGCTAAATTAGTGAGCATGTTTTAAATATAGCCATTCATTTTCATGTTTGTCTCTCTAGTGTGGATGCACATCGGGACACACTTACCCCACAACATAAAAGAAATACATAACTTTCTATATGTTATAAGACTTAACCTCTCACTTTGCTTACAAAAATTAACCTAAAAAACACATTTTGAAAAGCGAATCATCCATAATGGTGGTGGGAGTTGATGTTGTTGGTCCAAAGAGGGCGGATTGGTGTCCCCACGTCCCTTGCCACTTTTTCATTCCCCAACCCTTTTCTTTCTTTGTATCAGGAAGGTGCATCTAGAACTAAAAATTATGCATGATTTGCTAATTAAAAATAAATCGATAAAATAAAATAATTAACAACACTTGAGGCAAGTCTGATCATATATTTTAACAAAAAACGAACCGATCACTCTTTTCTTGTCGAGCCTTGCAGATAGGGATGGCAATGGGACGGGTATGGGAGGAGAATCGGCGATCCCAGTCCCATACCCTATTATAAAACCGTATCCCAAACCCGGTTCCGTCCCGTCGGGTACCCGGTTAGTAAATAACCATCGGGTTTGTGGTTATTCCCATGGGTATCGGGTATCCCAATATATGATAATAATAGGTTGGAATTTACCTATTGTAATTTTCATTATAAAATTCGATCAGAATCTCATCCAAATAATTGCTTGAATTTTTTAATGATTCTAATTTCTAATAACATCAAAAAGTTTAATATCCATCAAATGTGAATTTTAAAATCAACATCAATAAAGTCTTAAAAATTCAAATTTCATGATAACTTAATCGAAATCATAACGCTAACCGAAAAAAAATCATAAATCTCCCGTCATCTCTTCCATTGACCTCATATCATCACCATTCCATCATGATCAACGTTGCGTACTTGCCAAGCAAATATCCTACAACTATATAAAAAACAAATAGACAATGGAATTATAGGACTTGGAAGAACTCAATCAATGGAAGTATAGGACTTGGAAGAACTCTACGTCTCTATGAGGCATACAAGAATTAGAAAACTATATATCAAATATAATATACTATATAAAATTTAAGGTAAGTAATAATTAGAGAATGGTGAAAATGGTAAGAACTAATCATCTAATAATAAACCTTATATAATATCAAAACATGGATTTGAAATCTCATTTATAAATATAAAATATAAAATTATAAATATATAAAATATATGGTTCGGGATCGGGTATATGGGATCGGGTATGGGATCGGGTAATTGGGCGGGTATCACCTCAATACCAAAATCATCCCATACCCGCGAAATTTTTCTACAAAAATCCCATACCCGGTCCCATAACCATTTACCCGGTTCAAAACCCGTCCCAAAAGTTTCGGGTTCGGGCTTTCCCATCGGGTTCGGGTATTTTTGCCATCCCTACTTGCAGAACCCACTCCATCACACTAACAACATTATAATTTAACTACATTGCCATTGTTTTATATAAGAAGCTCAGTCAATCTCCTGTAAAACAAAGAGATAGCCATGTATTTATTTGGAAAGGGGATAAATTAAGAGGATTTGAATTTAATTTGTCTTTTCTCTCTTATGACTTATATCTAAAAAGTTTCTTCTTTGCTCTCATTGTTGTCGGCACATTTTTAAAATGTTGTCATGTATTCTACAACTATAAAGGTATTTTAATATCTTCATATATAAAGTGTTTTTTTTTTAATTGTATCTCATAACACTTTTTCATAAATTTGGTATCACCATAAACTTTTATGGCTCTTCATTGGTGATAACTTCTTATTTATTCTAAAACTAATATAAAAGATCATAAGCCAATAAACTGATAAAAAACTGATAAAACTATTATATAACTATTTTCAACGAAATACATGTGGCAATAATATTATAATATGCCTAGCTTATATATAAAATAATAAAACAATTATATGCTTTTCTTCCATGACCCAAAGAACTAGAAGGATAACCAAAATTGGAATTGCAATCTTGTGATATAAATATAAATGTAGTATAATTATGTAACGTTTTCAGACTCACCCAAAAAATGGAGTTGCCAATATCCAAATACAATTAATATTCAATGCAAAAGAATTATTTTCCTACGTATATATGTTTTGTTAAATTTACAAATAAATTATGTCCCTAAAACTATGCTTCTGTTCAAAAAGGCCTTTTAAGATTCTTGAAATCCATAGATTCAATACAATCCACTCTTCCTCTATGCACATTCATTCCCTTCAACAAATCACCAGCTTTCTCCTTCGTTTTCACAGAAGAACCAACCTGCAACAGCAACAAAAGCTTCTGAAAAGCACCCACTTGAAGTGCTTCAATGGCGACACTTTCCTCCACCCCTTTACTCTTCTCATACCTACTCAACATCCATAGAATCGAAACCGAAAACTCAGTCGCCATGTCAGAAACACGAAGCAGTTTCTTCACCAACACCGGAACTGTCAACGCATTGCTGTAAGCCTTCTCAAGCCCTTCGTCAATTCCGCAAAGACCTTCAAGTACACCCAAGGACTTTTCACAAACACCTCGTGAGCAATCTACGAGCATTTCTAGAAGCTTATCGATCAGACCCATGTCGACAAATGTTGTGATTATGGTTTCTTTATGAGTAAACGAAGTTGATGGAGTGACCAAATGGTAAATCGCTAACAATGAAGCATTAGTTGTTGTTGGACAAATTGGCTCCTTGATGAGCTTTACTAACGCTTCGATGCTTCCTTCAACTTCTGCGAATTCATGAAGCTTTGTTTGATCGGATGAGAGAATTTCTTTGAGTATCAAAACCGCATTCCTTCGTCCCGATAAAGTTCCAACCTTTGAGATCCATACAATGGTGCATAAACATTGATTCGAACCCAGACAAGATTTTGTGTCTTGATCGAAAGGAAGAATCAGGGATAAACCCGATAAGATTTCTTCCAAAACCGATGCGTTTACTTGATTTTTGTAAGATGAAAACATCTCGAATGTCTCCGATAAGATCCGAGCCGACCCATTTGCAACAATGCACCTCTTGTTTCTTTCACTCTCTTTCGCTAACTCTTTAATCTTTACCACCAACTCGATAACACCTTCTGCATTACCTTTCTCCCTCATCGCGATAATCTTGGATAGAATATCGGAGACTTGATACGAGCTCGCCGGAGCTCGAGGCGTCGGAATCCGGTCAAACCCATTTGACTTGTTCTCGACGCACCAATTTTGTATCATCTTTCTGATCGTGTGGTTAGGTACAGGCTCGAGGGTGGTCAAGTTCACGCCGGTGACCGGACAAGTGTGTTTCCCGTCTTCGTATATCCATTTCTCCACGCTATCTCTATCGTAAGTTATTCCGGTGGACAACGTCACCGGATCTTTCATCAACTCAAGTGATATCGGGCACCGGAAATGGTCCGGTATGGTGACCTCGACGTCAATATCCACCAAGTTGGAGCCTTTCTTGGTCTTGTTAGCTTTTCTTGCAGCTCTTCGAGTCCTATAAGCAGAAATCATTGTTGGGTGTTCTTGATTATGTAAAAAGAATCAAACAAAGTTCAAAAGTAATGGTTTTAATGATCTTTTTCTGAAAATCTGAGTTGGGTTTTTGTTAATTTGATTTGAGAGATGAAAAATAATGAAGAACCGA
Source organism: Cichorium intybus (assembly GCA_023525715.1). Lineage (NCBI taxonomy): Eukaryota > Viridiplantae > Streptophyta > Magnoliopsida > Asterales > Asteraceae > Cichorium > Cichorium intybus. The sequence continues at coordinate 24,788,912 of CM042010.1, read as the reverse complement.
ACTGGGTTTGGTCGTATATATATATACAGACATGCAAACGCGGATATCGAAGTTTGAAAAGTTGGTGCGGGAAATCATAGAAATTGTATTCTAAATAACATGGACAAAGACCGAGTAAATCACTTATTAAAATAATGTAGAAAATATTGGAGAAGAAGAGGATAGTTGAATGTTGACCGTTTGTTAAGCATGAAATATGAACTTTGAAATTGTAGATCAGAAATAGTCGAAGGTTGAAAGGAAAGAAGCGGTCAACGCTGGATGGTCTACAAACGGTCGGTGGATCATTATATTTTGAGTAAATTACAGTTTTGGTCCATGTAGTTTTCCTTTTATTTTACTTTTAATCCAATTTTTAAAATTTCATGTTGATAGTCCATGTGGTGGCTAAAATCTTACACTTTTGGTCCATTGGCCAGTAAAAAGACTAATTTATCCTTTTTAATTTCTTTTTCACTTTTTTAATGTATTATTTATTAAATCAATTAAAAAAAACAAAGCCACTCTCAGTCTGTCTGTCTCTCTCTCCCTCTTTCACTCTTACAGTGTTCGTCCCCAAATTCATACGCCTCTATTTTTACCCTGCCATCTACTTCGACCTTAAGGCCGACCAATCTTTCTTCTCTGTCACATCCAATGGTTACTCTCTCTTGAACAACTTCAGTGTTGCCATAATCGCCTTCTTTATCTCTGAATCAGGTCCCGATGTTTCCAGCCTTGTCAAAGAATTCATCGTCTATGTATAAGATAGTCAAATTCTAAACCTTACCTTTACCCCCTTACCCCAACTTATTTGCCTTCATCAATGGTATTGAAATTGTTTATATGTTGGATAATCTGTATTTCAAAGGTAACATCGTTAAATACATCGGTATAAGTTCAGCACTTGTTATTGATAACAACACGGCTTTTGAAAATATCTACCCGATAAACGTTGGTGGTTCACAAATTTTTGGTAATGTTGATACAGGTATGTATTGATCATGGGAAGGAGATGAAGATTACATATTCCCCTCATCATTGCTTGGGTTTACGCTTGCTAGTCAAACTTCGATTACGTATACAACGGAGACACCAAATTATACTGCACCTAACGAAATGGACATTGTTGGTTCTCAGAGGCGGCCATGACATATTCTAGTTATCTAACGATTTAGGGAAGAAATAGATTATGGATCTTTATTTTACCAGGTTATCATCAAATTTAATCGATGATTAAAGCTTAAACTCAAAGAGATATGCAATCAGGCGGGATTGTTCCGATTAGATAATTACTACCAAGCTACAATTCCAGGAGCTTTACAAATTACTTGTTCTAAAAACGACAATTTTTATAGAATTACAGTGTAAAATAGAGGATACCTTGTAAGCCTCGCTACCAATGTAAAACGACATCGTATGAGTGTGTGAGAGCCAATGCCATATTACATCACAACCTAACAGTTAACGTCAACAGCGCTCTTCACAAAATCTACAAAACAACATTTTTTTCCTCCGAAACTCGAAATTGATATATCAAATCGTTCAAAGTCGGTATTAATTTTTGAGTAGTACGACTAAGAAACCAATTCACAAATCCCTTGAAATCGAGACAAATACGACGAAACTCACAGCAAAGTCGACTTTTCAAAATATCAAACAAAATCAAAAAACCGAGATCGAAGAGATGATATCAAAATACTTAGCACTTGAGAATCAAAAGTTCGATTTCACTGATGGCTACTCATGGAGAAAATTCTTTATATGATTTCGCTGAAACGCGAATTGAACACGAAGCGACCGTTGAGAGAGAATAAAGTGATTAAAAGGGGCCCTTTGGCTTTACGACAGTCCATTAAGATTGTTGCTATCTGCTTCGAAATTACAGTTTTGAGTTTGCCCAATTCAGTAGGGATTGAGCCATCGAATGGTGATGTGGTAGCCGACGAGTTGGAGGTGGTTTCAGATGGATTGGAGGTGGTCTTTGGCGGGTTAGAAGAGAGAAAGGGGGGAGGACTATATTTTTTTTAATTTCCTAAATAATTAATATCTTAAATAAAAAAATAAAAAATGGAATTTTAGTCATTTGGCATGGATCGGGGACCATGAGTGTTAACTTTATACAAACACAATGACATTTAGCGTGAAATTTCAAAAGTTTGACTAAAATTGAAAAAATAAGTAAACCACATGGACCAAAACTGTAATTTACTCTTATGTTTTTTCAATATTTTTGGCAATGATATCCGGTTATATCAATTAATTGATTAAATATTAAACATTTTGTAAAAGATCGACAATATTTATAATTGATGTATCACTTAATTTATGAATATTCTAATATTTATTTATAATTTTAATTTGTAAAATATTAATAAAATGTGTTATTTTTAATAGTTTAATCAGAAAAAAGCCCGGTTTCTTGATTCCTGACACCAATTTTGGGGTGAAGTGGCCGTGTAAACAGGTTTACCAGATTACCTGTAGTTATGTTGTCCGCATTTTGCGCGTGATTTTCTGTTTTAGACCCTGGCCTACGCACGCGAATGTAACGCGCATAATCGGTGTACTGTTTATTATTTATATAATATAATAATTAATGTGGTTGTTCACATATGTCTTTAATAATTTATTTATACGTCTTTAATAATATATTTATACATTTTTAATAACGTAGAAATAATTAAAAATACGTAAAAACATATGCATAAATACATTTTATAAACGCATAAATACGTAAAAAAGATGTTTTATTCATGTATTTATTCCAAATGACGAATATGGATTTCAGTAAGTTTGCTTATAAGGATAAGATAGACTGAAAAATGATCGAACAAAATTGAATTGCATGGAACTAGATGATTGATATTTGTTGTTTAATTTAGATTTAAATAGCAATGATTTTGTGGTCTCAAGAACGATATAGAATATTAGTTGCTATAAATTTCGTTTATATTTCATATTGTTAGGTAATTATGAAGTTATTATTATGTTGCTTATTTTTTTAGTATTTTTACGTATCTTAAATAATTACATATATAAATATGTAAAAATATGTTTTGAAACGTATAAATAAGTTATTAAACACGTAAATACATGTAAAAATATGTAATTTTTTTTAAGTAAACTGAGTCAAAATGTTCGGGTTTTTTGGGTAAACTGGGTTAAAATATTATGACTTTATTGAAGATAAAAACATGTTGGGACTTTTCCATAAATTTGGCCAAAATATTATGACTTTATTGAAGATAAAACATGTTATCTGCTGAAAAGGTTTAAAATGGCTAATTTGAAAACATTAGCCGGCTTTCAGTCCTTTTTTGTAAATAAAAATTAATTTGGAAATTTTTTCATAAACTAAGTCAAAAAATTGAGACTTTATTGGAGATTTTCCTTTATAAAAGTCATTCTATAGTTAAATATACAAACTCCATTTGTGGTATAATTTTTCTTTTAAGTATGTTCTCTTTCAAATTAATGTATGATGGGTTATACAATAATATCGACAAAGGTATATGAGTTGTAAGATTTCCGATACAAATGTGATTATCATTGCATAGAAATCGATTGTGATTGTTTGATTAGAAAATTGTTACCCATTTTTCCAATAGATAAGAACCTTGATTTTGTTAAGGTAAATGTCATAAAAATTGATTGTGATTGTTTGATTAGAAAATTGTTATCCATTTTTTCCAAGAGATAAGAACCTTGATTTTGTTAAGGTAAATGTCATAAAAACCCCTACATTTGTCACAAATATTTAGATTTACCTTTTATGTAATTGTTTTCACTAAAACCTAGAATTTGGATTAATTTTTGCATTTATAGCTTTTTAAAGGTAAGCAACCTTGCAGCCGGTGACCATCGTTACATTCTCGGTTGCCTCTATGTGAGCGCACCTTCCTCTATCCAAACCTCCTACCCTTTCCCCAAATTAGCAGTCGTCCACCTCAGTCTTCTTCTCCATCGCACCAATCACCGCTGCCACATTACACCGGCACTTTTCCTCTTCTTCTTTCTTAACCCATCTCTCCCACGCCTAACCCTGATCACTGTGCACTTGCAACTGAACAACCGATCACTGCTGCCACATCGTATCACCCTGCACAACCATCACACCGCCAGCATCGACCACATCAGCAGCGCGCACACAGACATGCCTCTTGATCGCCCAACCAGAGCTTGAGTCAAAAAGGTTGAACCCAGAGCTTGATTCAAATTGTACAGGTATTCTCCCCCCCTCCCTCCCACCTCACACACACACACACACACACTCTCTCTCTCTCTCTCTCAAGGGTTTATCAGTACCATTGTTGAACATTGTCTAGTACCATTGTTGAACATTGTCTGTTCTTCATTATCGATCCGATTAAGGCTCTAAGATAATCTATCTTTCTAACATTCTCTATCTATTTGTTTTTTTGTTCTTTTAGTTTAATTGTCTGTGTATTCATAGTCGTATTCATCAAGAAATTAATGCAATTTATCACAGTCGTATTCATCAAGAAAACAGTCGTATTGTTTGTTGTGATTCAATTCTCGACTGTTATTAAAATATGAATTGAAAGTACAAGGTATAGGAAAAGCTTAACAATAGATAAAGACATGATGGCAAGAGGCGAGTTTGAGCATGACGAATACGGATGGCAAGAAGTGCGAAGGAGGAGTAGAAGACAGGATGAGTTCTCAATCAACGGAAGGGCCACGACGTTCTTCATCAGCGATCTCCCTCACGAGTGCAGTGAAGCGGAACTCTGGAAAACCCTTAAGGAATATGGAACGTTGGTCGATGTATACATAGCCAGGAAGATGTCTAAGAACAATGGCAGATTTAGGTTCGCAAGATTTATCCGGGTCCAAGACAAGAATCGGTTTGAGAGGATATTGAGCAACGTATCGATCAGTAACAGGTGCCTAAAAATCAATCTTGCTAGATACGATCGCAAACAATCACCCCCACAACAAAGAAGGACAGAGGATCGAAGCGGTCACCCCACCCTAGCGAATCCAAACATGAATCGAAATGCCCATCATAGAAGATCCTACGCTGAAGCTGTTCTTGGCGATCGAGAGCACTGGGGCAGCACAAGGCCACCTCCACCACCTCCCCTACCCCCACAAACAACCGGCAACACTCCTATCCCCAAGACTGCAGCCGACAAGAGACTTCCATGTGACCCATCTTCATCACTTCTGCGATCAATAGACAGGTGGCGGCTATGACTCTGATTGGCACCTCAGAATCATATGAAAAGCTAATGAACGTTAAGGCATTTAGAGAAGTGGAGGGTAACCCTTGCTGTGAATTACGATACATAGGAGGCTTAAACACTCTCCTTGAATTTGATAATGAAGAAGAATTGAATGCGCTACTCTTGAATGGTGATCAGATTTGGAAACCGTGGTTCAAATCATTACAACGATGGAACCCACAAATGCAATTCAACGAGCGTATTGCATCCATAATCATATATGGGGTGCCCATGCATGCATGGTGTGAGCTAGCGTTCTCCACGATAGCTAGTAAATGGGGGGAGGTTATAATCCTAGAACCGTGTGACACTGACAACTTGAACTTAGCTTATGGTCATGTGGGCATCCTAACGAACCACCCCGGAATAATCTCCTCTTCTATGTCCATCTTGGTTGATAATGTTGAATACAGAATAAATATCTTAGAGGATGTTTTTGAATCTAACAGGCTAAATCCGATGTTAGCGTCTAATGGGGTGGACGAAAACTTTGAATTTGGTGAATGGGGACCTCAATGGGGGATGTACGAATCGGAACATGATGATGAGATTGAAGATGATGTTTCACCGGAATTCTCGCTGGAAGGACCGTGGAACTGGAACGGCGATGATGGGGAGAAGGAAGGGGAGGTGAACAGTCAGGACATGGAGCAGAACCTTGCATCGGGAAGCCATAACGGCGCGCATGATAATAGTCTTGGAGAAAACAATCCAATTAATTCACATGATAGTAATTTCGAGAATAACAATTTAATTAATGTGGAATTGGGAGTACCCACAAGTGACCTTCCGGATAAGCCCCATGAAGTTGTGGGTCCACCCGATCCGATTCATCATAATCAAATTAATGGGCCCATGGGAGCAGATACTGTAGATGGTAGTGATCACGTAAGGGGACAAGTTGGGCTGATACCTGTGGACTCTGTCGAACTGGGTCATAGTGTACTGGCGAAAACAAGGTCAAAAACATTTGACCTAAATGTTAATCCATCCCGTTCCACTTCTGGGACGCCGAGCACTTGGGCAAACGGAGAAAAATCAGCTACTTCTGCTTCTGATCATTCTAATGCTTCGATTAATCAGTCGGTGTCGAGTCCCCCTGCCGTCTCTCTTAACGGTTCGCAAGAAATTGAGGCCACAATGGAGATTGGGGAGAAAACCGGGTTCCAGTTTGAAGGTAATGGCGAATAAATGAGATCGCTGCTTAAGAGACGAGGTGCTATGAATCCGTACCAATGAATTTTCTCTCCGTAAATATTCGTGGTATTGGCTGCAAAGTCAAAAGAAATTGGATTAAGGAGCTAAGGTTGCATCACAAGATCTCGATACTTGGTATACAGGAGACGAAGTCAGTCGATGTCTTAAATGGGTTTGATAAAATGGTATGGGGCTAGGGGTGGCAATGGGTTGGGTTGAGCCGTTAACGGGTCAACCTGTTTAATTAAATGGGTTGAAAGTTTGTACCCAACCCAACCTGTATACTTAAACAGGTTGAGAAATTTTAACCCAACCCAACCTTTTTAGTAAATGGGTTGAAATCAGGTTGACCTGTTTAGTGTTTTTTCAACCCAACCTGTTTAATAAATGGGCTAAACCTGGGTTGACCTATTTAAAATTTCCAAAAGTACCCCTTAAAAGTTAAACATTGTAATTTATAAATCCATAAGTAACCATAAACCAAGTTCATAACAAACCTCAAACCAAGTGCTTACAACCATAAAAATTATAAAGTCGTAATTCAAACACGAATTAATATCAAAATTTTATGTAACTTGACTTTCACTTTCACCAACTCGTACACGACTTCCACTTTTGGTATGATTGTCATCTTGATCATCCATCTTCTCCGTCATGTAAGAAGTTAAAGCTAACTTTCTCTAAATACCCAATCTCTGAAACAAATAATAGTCTCAACTATAGAGGGTGTCAAAAAGCTTCTATAAGCATCAAGTACCCTACCACCCGTGCTCAAGGCAGATTCTGATGCAACTTAATTACATAATATAAAATAATTCATATATATATATATATATATATATATATATATATATATATATATATATATATATATATATATATATATAAACGGGTTGACGGGTTGAAATCAGGTTGGGATTTTCAACCCTAACCCAACCTATTTAATTAAACGGGTTACATGGGTCAACCCATTTAATTAAACGTGTTGAGAATATAAACCCAACCTGCAAATTATTGGGTTGGGTTCGGGTGGGTTAGCAGGTTCGGGTTAGAATTGCCAGCCCTATATGGGGCGATTCTAGTTTCGCGTGTGATGTATTGGACCCGATCGGGAAATCCGGTGGAATCTCTACTCTTTGGGATCCAGCTCTGTTCTTGCGGGATCGAACTGTTAAATTGGATGGGTTCCTGGCAATCGGAGGTACATGGGTTCCCTCAAATAGACGGATGTGGGTGCTGAATGTTTACGCTCCCCAACAGCTTCACCGGAAAGAAAAAATGTGGGCAGATATAGAATCCTTAATTGCAGCGGAACCAGAGGTGTGGTGGGTTTGATTTGGTGATTTCAATGCAGTCCGATCAATTAAAGAAAGGTTAGGTTCGTCCTTTTGCCATCGTACCGCTTCTCGTTTTAACGAGTTCATACACAGAACAGGACTCATTGATACTAATTTGGGGGGAAGAAAATTCACTTACATGTCTGCTAATTGCGGAAAACATAGCAAGTTGGATCGGTTCCTAATCTCCCCTGATATCCTAAACACTTGGCCGGATCTTAAAGCTACTGCCCTTAACCGACTCTACTCCGATCACTGTCCTGTTCTCTTATCATGTGGGTTGATTGATTTTGGCCCATACCCATTTCGATTTTTCAACAATTGGTTATCGGACCCTGTGCTTGATAAATTGGTTTCGCAGATATGGAACAATTATTGCAGATTTCTGCCATCAAAAAATCCATCTCTAATCTCCTCTCTTGCTGATAAACTCAAACAATTGAAGATCCTTATTCGTAAGTGGAGAAATGAAGTCAGCGATAAGCAAATGAAGGAGTCGGCGACTTTGAAGCAGAAAATTGAATCTATTGACCAAATGGCTGGAGCTGGTCAATTCTCGCAACTATTATGTGTTGAGAGGGCTAATGCAGTGCAAAGGTTGCGAGAAATTGAAAATAATAAACTTCTTGATATTAGACAAAAAGCTTGATCTCAGTGGGCCTTGGAGAGAGATGAAAACTCCAGTTATTTCCACGGTGTAATAAATAAGCGAATCTGCTCGCAAAGACTGAATGGAATAAGCATTGGGGGGCAATGGATCACAGATCCTGTACAAATAAAGGAGGCGTCGGTTAAATATTTCAAAACCAAATTCTCCGAACCTTCCGTATGGAGACCTAAGTTCATCAATGCAGGATTTCAGAAACTTGACGAAGACCAGAAAAGGTTCTTGGAAAGTCCTATTACTCTTGAAGAGGTGAAAAGCGCAGTGTGGAATTGTGGTTCTAATAAAGCGCCTGGTCTGGACGGGTATTCACTGGAGTTTTTTCGTAAATATTGGGACATCATCAAAGCTGATCTTTACCTTGCTGTCAAGCACTTTGAAAGAACGGGGGCTATTGACACGGGTTGCAACGCATCCTTCATTACTCTCGTCCCAAAGGTGGCTGATCTGATCTCCTTCAACGAATTCAGACCTATCAGCCTAATTGGGTCCATTTACAAGGTAATTTCCAATCTTTTAGCGGAGAGACTTAAGTCGGTTATCTCTTTGGTAATCAGCCCGGAGCAAACAGCGTTTATAAAAGGGCGGTCAATCCTCGATGGGCCATTAATTGCAAATGAAATCCTGTCCTGGCTTCGTAAATTTAAGAAAAAGGCTTTGATGTTCAAGGTAGACATTGAGAAGGCGTTCGATAGCATCAGTTGGTCTTACCTTGACTGCACACTTGAGCAAATGAATTTTGGACAGCAATGGCGATCTTGGATCCGCGGATGCCACTCATCGGCCTCGATCTCGATTTTACTAAATGGGACACCAACAATCCAATTCAAACCTGAAAGGGGGGTGAGGCAAGGGGACCCCTGGCTCCATTCCTATTTATTATAGCGGCGGAAGGGTTACATAGGGCTTTGGAATCAGCGAAGGAAAAAGGTCTATATGTCGGTATTCAATTGCCACGGGGTGGGCCTGTGATCACCCACCTACAATACGCGGATGATGCATTATTCTTCGGTGAATGGTCTCTCGCTAATGCCCGGAATCTAATTCGTATCCTTAGATGTTTTAGGTGTGCCTCGGGGCTTAAAATCAACATGAACAAAAGCAAGCTATTTGGTATTTCTTGCTCGCTTGATGAGTCGGCACGGGTGAGTAGATTGCTTAACTGTCAACTTGGTTCCTTCCCTATCTCTTATCTTGGACTACCAATCGGGGTCCCGATGGGTAGGGCGGTTCACTGGGCTCTACTCGTTGAGAAGTTCCGAAACAAGTTATCTAAGTGGAAAGCCTCGTCCTTATCTTTCGGGGGGAGCCTAACACTTTGCAAGTCGGTATTAGGTGCATTGGGAACATATTTCTTCTCGCTTTACAAAGCCCCTGTAAAGGTGATCGATGAACTGGAGAAAATTCGGATGAAGTTCTTTTGGGGTGGTTGTGACGGTAAACGTAAGATTGCATGGATCAAGTGGCAGAAAATACTGACATCTAGAGAGAGAGGTGGACTTGGTATTGGAAGTCTAAAGGCACACAACCTCGCTCTATTAGGGAAGTGGTGGTGGAAATTCCTAGAGCCAAAAAGGAGTCTTTGGAAGGATGTCATCAAAGCCATTCATCAGTTCCATGGTGCACTGATGGGTGCTGTTAGAAATATCCCGGGGTGCTGGGGCGCAATTGTTGGTCTTAAAACTCATTTCAATAAATTTAATGTGAATTTTCATGATTTATTCCAGGTGATCCAGGATAGTGGTGGGGTCCAGAGGCCGACATGGTCCCTTGACAGCTCCCAAGGGTTTACGGTTGGTTCTCCGGCCCAATTAGTTGACAGTCTCACGCTTCCTGACGGTGATGTTTGCTGGGAATGGAACAACTTGGTGCCAAAGAAAGTTAACATGCTAGCTTGGCGGGTGCTTCAAGAAAGACTGCCAACACTAGCAAATCTCAAACGAATTGGTCTAGGGGCTGTTGATGGATACAAGGTGTGTAGTCGAGGGTCGGAGACGGAGGACCGCGTCTTTGTCCTATGTGAGTTTGCCATCCGGGTGTGGACAGAAGTACAGAAATGGTGGTATTGTCTCAGCGGGTTACCTTCCTCGTGCTCTGACTTGCTAAACAATAAGAGTGCCTTTGTGGGACCTTCTTGGCTCGCCGCGGTCAATGAAGCTATTTGTCTTACCTTCATATGGGTGATGTGGTCATCCCGCAACAAGGGAGTCTTCAAAAAGGAGTTTAAATCACATTTGGAACTGGCAGCAAAAATCCAGATTCTCTCATTCCTATGGATCAATTCTAGGAAAAAGAAGGGGCGTCAAATGGTTTGGGCTAGTTGGGTTGAAAATCCGGTGATCGAAATATGTAATTTGTTGAATTGATGTAATCTGGTTGTATTCTCAGGGGTAAGTTCCTTGCTTCCCCTGTTATTTTAATGAAATCTTTTTGCTGCTGTTCAAAAAAAATAAGATACATGTGAACGAGGAGGATCCACATGTTGAGGAGGTAAACTATTAATATAAGGTATTTACATAATCGTTGAGCATTTAGAAATAGATAATCTATAAATGAATACATGGGGATGATAACTTCAAAAAAGTGGATCTGTCTTTGTTGAGGATCCTATCATTAGTGTAGGGGCGTATACAAAAGAAGATAAACCATTATGTGTCTTTAAAGTCCCCATAGATCCATATAAAGAGTAAGTTCCATACACATCCATGTCCCTATAGCTTTGACGGCTCCATCGATGATGTCATTATCCTATTATATAGGCCAAGGGATACAGAGATGTTGATTCGTCACGCTTTTATTCATAAATAATTGGCGGTGCCTTTTGGGAGGCCATATTTAGGACTACGATCTCAAGTGGTTTTGATCCAATGTAAGTTATAACTTATAAGTGTTTTTTTACACCAAAAATATTTTTTAGTGGTTGTTTTAAGTTATGTATTGATTAATAGCATATATGTTGTGGATATTGTTGTTCATCGAGTGTGGGCCCTAATGATGCAAGATAGACGATTGCACCAATTGATTTATGTACAGACAATTGGGATTGGATAAAAGTTGCTAATGGGACCAGTTATCCAGCTCGATAGGATGTTGGCATGGTAAGTATGAGTTTAGGTTAAATACCTTGATGTCACTACTGATGTAATATTAAAATAACGATTGTTTCTTTAATTTATGCAGGTATACATCCCTGTTAATATTTTACATACACGTTGGTTTCTAGGTATGTCAGACTTGCATTAGTGGACACTGAAAATATACAACAGTCTTTGCTTGGCGGACTACTTTTCTGATACCATAAGGTGGTTTAAGACTCTCCAACTATGCCGACAAACTCTTAGGGGTTCATCGAATACTGGACGAAGGTAGGGATCAATCCTAAACCCCATAAGAGCTTCAAATTGACACTAGTGAAGGCCATCGAGGTACAACAATGATGCAATGTGTGGTGTGGTGGAAATAGTGTCCCAAGTTAATTAATTGTTGGTGATATTTCTAATAATAGCAGTGTCTTTTTGGGTTGCCGTCATAACCCACTAAAAACAAATAGTGACAAAAATAAATTAGGAGAAATTGGTTTATTAATTTGTCATGTTATGATAGATTAATTAAAAACTAATTAGTAATTAATTTGGAAGAAATTAATTACAGGGATTGGATATTAATTAATTAAAGAGTTTAATTAATAAAAACAGTCCAAGGGGCTAAGTGGAAGGAGGCTACTAAAGTTTGGAACCCTAATAGGCTTCCATATAAATAGAGAGCTAAGGATCAAACCCTAAGCATCCATTGCCTCCTCCTCTAAACCGCCAACTCCCTCCCTCCCCCCATTATATGAAAATCACATCCCTCTCTAGGTTTGTGATTTTTTGCCTCCTCCCGAGTGGAACCTCTGTCAGTCTGGTTTTCAGGTGTTCTTTGGTGTGAATCAAAAGAGGGATTCTAGTTTGTGTTGGATTAGGTGTCTAAGCCATGACTTGTAATAGACCTTTTATCTTGTGATTAAAAGCAAAGTCCATTTGGGTTGCCCTCATGGGTAGAGGAAAGATAGTTCAGTAGAGAGAATAGTTGATTTATTAATTGTATAATAAATCAATAGAAAATATATATATGGTTTATTAATATATTTAAGGCTAATATATTAATTAGAAACTATATTAATTAATTGAGATTTAATCTAGAATTAATTGGAGATTAAATTAATTAATTAAAAGGTGCAGGGACTGGTTTGGTATTTATTCAATAGTTGAATAACTGGCCAGGAAAACCAGGGACCAAAAGTGGCGCCACCTTGGAGGCTTCTCCAAGGGTTTGGCGAAACCCTAATTAGGGTTTTGGTAAGCCTGGTCCAAGTGGTCAAAAGCCTTGTCCAATTGGAGACTCCTTAGGGTTTCAGGTGTAACCCTTGGAGGCTATAAAAGGAACCCCCTGGCACCTCATTCTTCACGCCATCCTCTCTCTAGATTCACTCTGCTGGACTGATTCTTCCATCCCCTGGGTGTGACTTTCATCTGAGGCAGGATACTTTTGCTGCTGCTTAAAAGGATCATAAGATCAAAGGTTGGTTTTCTTAATTCTGCTTTAGAATTGAATTGTTTCCTTTAGGTTCTAAGTTCTAATCTTCATAGAAGAAAACATAGATCAATATTAGGGTTGCATGTGAACCTTAGGCTATTTTTGTGTTCATTAATTGCATAAAAACCCTTCAGTGGTATCAGAGCTAGTTTGTTTTCTTGTGTTTTGATTATGAACTGCTTGAATTGTTTTGTACCTAAGGGTTATTGGCGAAAATTAACCCTTGGGAGGAGGCCAAAATCGATCTCAAGGCTAGGGTTTCCTAACCCTAGCCGCCACCCTCCTTGATCCCTTCCTTGATTGCTTGATTTGCTTGCCTTATTTGTGTGTTGTTATTTTTGGTAACTAAATCAATTAAAATAACTTGAACCCTTTTATTTGGCATGTAAATTTCGAAAATCATAGGGATAATACAGATTAATTAATTTGATTAATTTGGTAATCTGTAACCTAGATTTAATTAGTTTAATTAATTGATTAATTAAAAGACCAATTAAATCAGCTTAAAGAATTAATTAAAATTTTCAAAAAATTAGTAATAATTTGCGAAAATTAAGATTAAATTAATTCTAAAATATTTTAATGAGATTAAAATATATCTTATATGTATTTATGATTAAAAGTTAATTTAATACATATAAGAAAATTGGTTAGTCTACCGCTAGTAAGCCTCATTCACAAAACTGTCCTATAAAGAGGGTATAAGGCGACTGACTATAAAATGTTAGTCTAATGGGTATCTACTCTTACCCACCGCTCTCCTGGTCAGTCGAGTGTCGTTAGCTGAACGGGTATGATAGAACCGCTAAGCCTCTTAAAAGTATAATGCTATAATTGAAAGTACTAGAACCCTAAAACAAATCCCAATCTAGTTACTTTAGGTTAAAAATGTGAATTGGTGCTAATCCATGAAATTGCACATTGCACTTTATGGAACGTTGGTGGAGCGTGTGTGGTTTACCGGCACGCCAACTGGGGTCCACAAAGAGTCGCAATGGGTTTCTTGATTTTGTCATTATTAACGGAGCGTGTGTGGTTTACCGGCACGTTAATTAGAGATGACAATTGACTTCAAGAGTACCAAGCAATTTGCATGGTTATTCACACCCGGTTTGTGATACTCGGTATCCCAGTCACAAACAGTGGGGCATTCCCGAGATTAAAACATGCTATCGAACAGTTCGGTAAATCTCAAAGAAACTAGGAATTCCATTATAATATGATTATGTTTCCGCGGTAGAATTGGCTGAATCGTCATTCGCCTACCTTGTAAAAATTGCAATACTGATTACGGCATCCCTTTTCGGTATTGTAGATTGTTATTGTAGAATCCTAGCCTCATATTTATTCTTGGGTGAATATGAGGATTACTATTATCACTCTATCTAATTAAAACTACCTTCTTCTTGCTCAGATGTCTTCTGACCAATCCGTTCCCCACTCAAATCCCGGTAATGTCACCTCGATTCTGTCATTATGCTCAAAGGTGACGTTAGACGGCACCAACTACAATGACTGGATCCGCAACATCAAAATGGCTCTAAGGTTTGAACATAAAGAGTATGTTCTAGAAACCGAGCTTGTTGATGTGGACACTGAAACCGCTACTCCCGAGGAAATCGCTGCGTATACTAAACACTCTGATGATGCGACCAAAGTGGCCTGCATCATGATCGCTACTATGAACCCTGAACTGCAGCGTATCTATGAGGACTATTGGCCTTACGAGATGCACAAAGAGCTCGTGGAAAGGTTCCGCAAGCAAGAGCGCATCGAGAGGCGTGAGGTTGTAAAAGCCTTCACTAACAGCAAGCCCAAAGAGGGCGAGTCCATCTGTGCACATGTGCAGAGGATGCATGGTTACGTGGAAAGGCTTAGAAAGCTGGAAATGCCGGTCCATGAGGATTTAGCAGTTGACATAGTGCTGAACTCCTTACCCAGTTCTTATGACCAGTTCACACTGGCGTATCATTTGAACAACAACCAGGCAAACCTAGCTGAGTTACACCGTATGCTGCGTACGGCTGAGGACGGGATGAAGGGAAAAGCTGTGCTCCCTGTCAACCCGCCTGTCCTGGCTATTGGCTCCGGAAAGGGAAAGAAACGGAAAGGCCCTCCTAAGCAGAACTGGAGGGAAAAGACTCACGTCGGGTCATCTAGCGGTGCCCCGAAAGGTAAGTCTTCCGGAATTCCACATGTTCGGAACCCCAAAGAGGCCGACTGCTTTTACTGCAAGCAGAAGGGTCATTGGAAGAGGAGCTGCCCAACGTATCTGAAGGATGTCATGGACGGTAAAGTGAAACCGTCACAGGCAGGTACGTATTCTATATCTAATAACTCATTTTTTTCCCGTTCATGGGTCCTTGATACAGGATGTGGTTTTCACATCTGTTCTGATTTGCAGGGCCTAGAGGAAAGTAGGGAACTGGAGCATGGCAGACTGAACCTGGTCATGGGCAATGGGCGAACGTCACCTGTTACCAAGATTGGTGTTTATGGACTGATGCTGAGCAGTGGAGTTAGATTAGATTTACATAATTGTTGCTATGCGCCAGATATGGCAAAGAACATAATTTCTTTTCATGCACTATTTAGACAAGGCTTTTATTATGAGTTTAATAAATTGAATGGTTCAATTTCCGTTTTCAAAAATGATGTTTTTATATTTAATGCTATGCCTTGTGATGGTGTTTATGAATCTATTATGTGTGTTGATAATTATGGTAAAAATGTGTTAACTATTGATGCTTCAAGCGGTATAGAAAAGGCATGTCTGTGGCATTGTCGCCTTGGCCATATAAACAAGAAACGCATCGCCCAACTCCAAAAGGATGGAGTGTTGGAATCATTCGACCTCGGGTCAGATGATGTATGCGAATCTTGCTTACTTGGCAAGATGACAAAATCACCATTCAAAGGTTCCTTTGAAAGAGGTGAAGGTCTGTTGGATATCATACACACTGATGTGTGTGGTCCCTTCAGAACAACCACTAGAGATGGCACGCGGTTCTATGTGACCTTCACCGACGATTTTAGTAGATATGGATATGTCTACTTAATCAAGAATAAGTCGGATACCTTTGAAAAGTTCAAAGAGTTTAAGAATGAAGCGGAAAATCAATTGGGCAGAAAGATAAAGATGCTTAGATCCGACAGAGGCGGTGAGTATCTTAGTATCGAGTTTCTCGATTACCTCAAGGAATGTGGAATTGTTTCACAGTTGTCGCCTCCAAGAACACCTCAGCTGAATGGTGTTGCAGAGAGACGAAACCGAACCTTGTTGGACATGGTTCGTTCCATGATGAGTCGAGCCTCACTTCCAATCCATTTCTGGGGGTATGCCTTAGAGACTGCCGCCCATATCCTAAATCTTGCGAAAACACTGCACGAGATGTGGACAGGGAAAGTTCCCTCGTTGGCATACATCAAAGTCTGGGGCTGTGAAGCATTCGTGAGACGAGATACTTCAGATAAGCTCGCAGAAAGAAGTGAGAGGTGTTACTTCATCGGATACCCGAAACAGTCTTTTGGATACTTGTTCTACAGACCAAGCGAGGACGTGGTTTTTGTAGCAAGACGGGGGTTCTTTCGAGAGAGAGAACTCATATCCAAAGAGGACAGTGGGAGTACGATCGATCTCGAAGAAATTCAGGAGATGCCCGATGAGACAACCTTAGAAGAAACTAGCAACCAACATGAGGAAGAAGTTCCTGTTGGACCTACCGACATTTCGTTGCCCCTTAGGCGTTCAGGTAGAGTTAGCATGCCGCCCGAGTTCTATGGTTTCCATATTACCTCTGACGGAGACACGTTAGTCAGTGATCGTACATTGACTAATCTGGATGATCCAGCTAGCTACCGTGAAGCAGTGGCAGGCCCCGAGTCTGCAAAATGGAAAGAGGCAATGGACAGCGAGATAAAGTCCATGTACGACAATCAAGTTTGGAACTTGGTTGACAATGTACCGGGTCGAAAGACAGTCGTATGCAAGTGGATCTTCAAAAAGAAGACCGACATGGACGGAAAAGTGCATACTTATAAAGCTCGGCTAGTTGCGAAGGGATTCACTCAAACCCCGGGGGTTGACTATGATGAAACCTTCTCACCAGTAGCCAAGATTAAGTCAATCAGGATAATGCTTGCCATAGCTGCGTTTCATGATTATGAAATCTGGCAGATGGATGTCAAAACCGCTTTCCTTAACGGAAAACTGACTGAAGATGTTTACATGAGTCAGCCAGAAGGTTTTGTAGACACTAAGCGCCCTGATAAAGTATGTAAGCTTGAAAGATCAATCTACGGGTTGAAGCAAGCATCTCGCAGTTGGAATCTTTGCTTCCATGAGAAAGTCAAAGAGTTTGGATTCTCTAGGAGTGAAGATGAGTCCTGTGTATATGTCAAGGCTAGTGGGAGTATAGTCACTTTCATGGTGCTGTATGTTGATGACATACTGCTCATGGGAAACGACATTCCGACCTTGCAGAAAGTTAAGGCTTTGCTCGGGAAGTGTTTCGCCATGAAAGACCTAGGGGAAGCTGCTTATATTCCCGGGATAAGAATACTTAGAGATAGAAAGAGAAAATTGATAGGCCTAAGCCAGTGTACATATTTGGAAAAGGTGTTAAAGAGGTTTAACATGGAAAGTTCCAAAAAGGGAGAGTTACCAATCCTAAGTGGTGTTAAATTGAGTAAGACTCAAAGTCCGAGTACCGATCAGGAAATAGCTGAAATGAGTCGAGTACCTTATGCTTCGGCTGTAGGGTCGATCATGTATGCTATGACATGTACTCGTCCCGACGTATCCTATGCACTAAGCTTGGTTAGTCGGTACCAGGGTAATCCTGGAAAAGCACATTGGATTGCAGTCAAGAACATACTCAAGTATCTGCGAAGGACAAAGAATATGGTATTAGTCCTTGGTGGCAGTGATGAGTTAAAAGTGAGTGGATATACAGATGCCAGTTTCCAGACAGATAGGGACAGTGGACGGTCCCAGTCGGGCTAGGTATTTCTTTTGAACGGTGGAGCGGTCACTTGGAAAAGTTCCAAGCAGGAAACGGTGGCTGACTCAACGTGCGAATCAGAGTACATCGCAGTGAGTGAAGCGTCTAAGGAGGCGGCTTGGCTAAAGAATTTCATCGGGGATCTTGGAGTTGTCCCGAGCATTCAGGAGCCGGTGGAACTTTTCTGCGATAATGAAGGAGCGGTCGCCTTGGCAAAGGAACCGCGGGACCATGGAAAGTCCAGGCATATCGAAAGAAAGTACCACTACATTCGACATCAGATAGAAGAAGGGCACTTACTGGTTAAGCGAGTATCATCCGAGGACAATCCTGCAGATCCTTTGACTAAGGCTCTGAATAGGATTAAGCACAATCAGCATGCTCGGAGCATTGGATTGAAGGATGATGTTAGTTTTAGTAATTAGATAGATTAGAAACTTGTAACAGTATAAATGTAATTGACTCGGTGATTTTATAATAGAGATTTATAAATGAGTATTGTTACTGCCTTTGTCAATTGTTTATTTCTATGTTTCTATATTTGCATGTTTAACTTCCTTAATAATTGGATTATTTAAAACTCCACAGTCGATCATACTGTTAGGAAGTAAGTATGAATTAAGACTGTCATGAATTGGTTGCAGACTGTCTAAGGAGTTAGACATTGCAGTAAGACTGCTGCAACGTTCATGAGTACTTAGAAATAGAGATTTGAGTATTGGATAAACCCGCGCTTAACAGATTGCTTCATGGATTACATCACGAGCAATGTTAAGACGATAATATCCGGTGATCTTTAAGTGGAGAGATATGATCTGTTATTTGTGATACAAGTACTTATTGACAATGCGAAACCGCACCAGTAACTCGGTGCTATAAAACGCATTGTTGTATGTATTTGGACCCGCAAAAGTTATGGACATATGAGTCGAAACTTATCCGTCCCATGACCCGATGGGAAACAGATATCTGTAGGCCTCTCGATGATTTAGAAGTTGACTGAAAGTGTTGGCCAACCGGGACTTGATTGATGTGTTCAATTAGTAGTCTCTAAAGTCATATGCAAATCAGAAATCGAGGAACAGAGTGTCAGACCAAGATTGATGTTAGTCCATGTCTTGAGTCTGAAAATATCTTGTTGGATGGAGGATCATCAGATCACTTATCTTTGGACAGAACTGACTGGGTCAGAGTTCAGACAATTAAAGTCATAGACTTATCCAAGTGGGAGACTGTTGGATTAGGTGTCTAAGCCATGACTTGTAATTGACCTTTTATCTTGTGATTAAAAGCAAAGTCCATTTGGGTTGCCCTCATGGGTGGAGGAAAGATAGTTCAGTAGAGAGAATAGTTGATTTATTAATTGTATAATAAATCAATAGAAAATATATATATGGTTTATTAATATATTTAAGTGCTAATATATTAATTAGAAACTATATTAATTAATTGAGATTTAATCTAGAATTAATTGGAGATTAAATTAATTAATTAAAAGGTGCAGGGACTGGTTTGGTATTTATTCAATAGTTGAATAACTGGCCAGGAAAACCAGGGACCAAAAGTGGCGCCACCTTGGAGGCTTCTCCAAGGGTTTGGCGAAACCCTAATTAGGGTTTTGGTAAGCCTGGTCCAAGTGGTCAAAAGCCTTGTCCAATTGGAGACTCCTTAGGGTTTCAGGTGTAACCCTTGGAGGCTATAAAAGGAACCCCCTGGCACCTCATTCTTCACGCCATCCTCTCTCTAGATTCACTCTGCTGGACTGATTCTTCCATCCCCTGGGTGTGACTTTCATCTGAGGCAGGATACTTTTGCTGCTGCTTAAAAGGATCATAAGATCAAAGGTTGGTTTTCTTAATTCTGCTTTAGAATTGAATTGTTTCCTTTAGGTTCTAAGTTCTAATCTTCATAGAAGAAAACATAGATCAATATTAGGGTTGCATGTGAACCTTAGGTTATTTTTGTGTTCATTAATTGCATAGAAACCCTTCAGTGGTATCAGAGCTAGCTTGCTTTCTTGTGTTTTGATTATGAACTGCTTGAATTGTTTTGTGCCTAAGGGTTATTGGCGAAAATTAACCCTTGGGAGGAGGCCAAAATCGATCTCAAGGCTAGGGTTTCCTAACCCTAGCCGCCACCCTCCTTGATCCCTTCCTTGATTGCTTGATTTGCTTGCCTTATTTGTGTGTTGTTATTTTTGGTAACTAAATCAATTAAAATAACTTGAACCCTTTTATTTGGCATGTAAATTTCGAAAATCATAGGGATAATACAGATTAATTAATTTGATTAATTTGGTAATCTGTAACCTAGATTTAATTAGTTTAATTAATTGATTAATTAAAAGACCAATTAAATCAGCTTAAAGAATTAATTAAAATTTTCAAAAAATTAGTAATAATTTGCGAAAATTAAGATTAAATTAATTCTAAAATATTTTAATGAGATTAAAATATATCTTATATGTATTTATGATTAAAAGTTAATTTAATACATATAAGAAAATTGGTTAGTCTACCGCTAGTAAGCCTCATTCACAAAACTGTCCTATAAAGAGGGTATAAGGCGACTGACTATAAAATGTTAGTCTAATGGGTATCTACTCTTACCCACCGCTCTCCTGGTCAGTCGAGTGTCGTTAGCTGAACGGGTATGATAGAACCGCTAAGCCTCTTAAAAGTATAATGCTATAATTGAAAGTACTAGAACCCTAAAACAAATCCCAATCTAGTTACTTTAGGTTAAAAATGTGAATTGGTGCTAATCCATGAAATTGCACATTGCACTTTATGGAACGTTGGTGGAGCGTGTGTGGTTTACCGGCACGCCAACTGGGGTCCACAAAGAGTCGCAATGGGTTTCTTGATTTTGTCATTATTAACGGAGCGTGTGTGGTTTACCGGCACGTTAATTAGAGATGACAATTGACTTCAAGAGTACCAAGCAATTTGCATGGTTATTCACACCCGGTTTGTGATACTCGGTATCCCAGTCACAAACAGTGGGGCATTCCCGAGATTAAAACATGCTATCGAACAGTTCGGTAAATCTCAAAGAAACTAGGAATTCCATTATAATATGATTATGTTTCCGCGGTAGAATTGGCTGAATCGTCATTCGCCTACCTTGTAAAATTTGCAATACTGATTACGGCATCCCTTTTCGGTATTGTAGATTGTTATTGTAGGATCCTAGCCTCATATTTATTCTTGGGTGAATATGAGGATTACTATTATCACTCTATCTAATTAAAACTACCTTCTTCTTGCTCAGATGTCTTCTGACCAATCCGTTCCCCACTCAAATCCCGGTAATGTCACCTCGATTCTGTCATTATGCTCAAAGGTGACGTTAGACGGCACCAACTACAATGACTGGATCCGCAACATCAAAATGGCTCTAAGGTTTGAACATAAAGAGTATGTTCTAGAAACCGAGCTTGTTGATGTGGACACTGAAACCGCTACTCCCGAGGAAATCGCTGCGTACACTAAACACTCTGATGATGCGACCAAAGTGGCCTGCATCATGATCGCTACTATGAACCCTGAACTGCAGCGTATCTATGAGGACTATTGGCCTTACGAGATGCACAAAGAGCTCGCGGAAAGGTTTCGCAAGCAAGAGCGCATCGCGAGGCGTGAGGTTGTAAAAGCCTTCACTAACAGCAAGCCCAAAGAGGGCGAGTCCATCTGTACACATGTGCAGAGGATGCATGGTTACGTGGAAAGGCTTAGAAAGCTGGAAATGCTGGTCCATGAGGATTTAGCAGTTGACATAGTGCTGAACTCCTTACCCAGTTCTTATGACCAGTTCACACTGGCGTATCATTTGAACAACAACCAGGCAAACCTAGCTGAGTTACACCGTATGCTGCGTACGGCTGAGGACGGGATGAAGGGAAAAGCTGTGCTCCCTGTCAACCCGCCTGTCCTGGCTATTGGCTCCGGAAAGGGAAAGAAACGGAAAGGCCCTCCTAAGTAGAACTGGAGGGAAAAGACTCACGTCGGGTCATCTGGCGGTGCCCCGAAAGGTAAGTCTTCCGGAATTCCACATGTTCGGAACCCCAAAGAGGCCGACTGCTTTTACTGCAAGCAGAAGGGTCATTGGAAGAGGAGCTGCCCAACGTATCTGAAGGATGTCATGGACGGTAAAGTGAAACCGTCATAGGCAGGTACGTATTCTATATCTAATAACTCATCTTTTTCCCGTTCATGGGTCCTTGATACAGGATGTGGTTTTCACATCTGTTCTGATTTGCAGGGCCTAGAGGAAAGTAGGGAACTGGAGCATGGCAGACTGAACCTGGTCATGGGCAATGGGCGAACGTCACCTGTTACCAAGATTGGTGTTTATGGACTGATGCTGAGCAGTGGAGTTAGATTAGATTTACATAATTGTTGCTATGCGCCAGATATGGCAAAGAACATAATTTCTTTTCATGCACTATTTAGACAAGGCTTTTATTATGAGTTTAATAAATTGAATGGTTCAATTTCTGTTTTCAAAAATGATGTTTTTATATTTAATGCTATGCCTTGTGATGGTGTTTATGAATCTATTATGTGTGTTGATAATTATGGTAAAAATGTGTTAACTATTGATGCTTCAAGCGGTATAGAAAAGGCATGTCTGTGGCATTGTCGCCTTGGCCATATAAACAAGAAACGCATCGCCCAACTCCAAAAGGATGGAGTGTTGGAATCATTCGACCTCGGGTCAGATGATGTATGCGAATCTTGCTTACTTGGCAAGATGACAAAATCACCATTCAAAGGTTCCTTTGAAAGAGGTGAAGGTCTGTTGGATATCATACACACTGATGTGTGTGGTCCCTTCAGAACAACCACTAGAGATGGCACGCGGTTCTATGTGACCTTCACCGACGATTTTAGTAGATATGGATATGTCTACTTAATCAAGAATAAGTCGGATACCTTTGAAAAGTTCAAAGAGTTTAAGAATGAAGCGGAAAATCAATTGGGCAAAAAGATAAAGATGCTTAGATCCGACAGATGCGGTGAGTATCTTAGTATCGAGTTTCTCGATTACCTCAAGGAATGTAGAATTGTTTCACAGTTGTCGCCTCCAAGAACACCTCAGCTGAATGGTGTTGCAGAGAGACGAAACCGAACCTTATTGGACATGGTTCGTTCCATGATGAGTCGAGCCTCACTTCCAATCCATTTCTGGGGGTATGCCTTAGAGACTGCCGCCCATATCCTAAATCTTGTCCCAACCAAGAAGGTTGCGAAAACACCGCACGAGATGTGGACGGGGAAAGTTCCCTCGTTGGCACACATCAAAGTCTGGGGCTGTGAAGCATTCGTGAGACGAGATACTTCAGATAAGCTCGCAGAAAGAAGTGAGAGGTGTTACTTCATCGGATACCCGAAACAGTCTTTTGGATACTTGTTCTACAGACCAAGCGAGGACGTGGTTTTTGTAGCAAGACGGGGGTTCTTTCGAGAGAGAGAACTCATATCCAAAGAGGACAGTGGGAGTACGATCGATCTCGAAGAAATTCAGGAGATGCCCGATAAGACAACCTTAGAAGAAACTAGCAACCAACATGAGGAAGAAGTTCCTGTTGGACCTACCGACATTTCGTTGCCCCTTAGGCGTTCAGGTAGAGTTAGCATGCCGCCCGAGTTCTATGGTTTCCATATTACCTCGGACGGAGACACGTTAGTCAGTGATCGTACATTGACTAATCTGGATGAGCCAGCTAGCTACCGTGAAGCAGTGGCAGGCCCCGAGTCTGCAAAATGGAAAGAGGCAATGGACAGCGAGATAAAGTCCATGTACGACAATCAAGTTTGGAACTTGGTTGACAATGTACCGGGTCGAAAGACAGTCGGATGCAAGTGGATCTTCAAAAAGAAGACCGACATGGACGGAAAAGTGCATACTTATAAAGCTCGGCTAGTTGCGAAGGGATTCACTCAAACCCCGGGGGTTGACTATGATGAAACCTTCTCACCAGTAGCCAAGATTAAGTCAATCAGGATAATGCTTGCCATAGCTGCGTTTCATGATTATGAAATCTGGCAGATGGATGTCAAAACCGCTTTCCTTAACGGAAAACTGACTGAAGATGTTTACATGAGTCAGCCAGAAGGTTTTGTAGACACTAAGCACCCTGATAAAGTATGTAAGCTTGAAAGATCAATCTACAGGTTGAAGCAAGCATCTCGCAGTTGGAATCTTTGCTTCCATGAGAAAGTCAAAGAGTTTGGATTCTCTAGGAGTGAAGATGAGTCCTGTGTATATGTCAAGGCTAGTGGGAGTATAGTCACTTTCATGGTGCTGTATGTTGATGACATACTGCTCATGGGAAACGACATTCCGACCTTGCAGAAAGTTAAGGCTTGGCTCGGGAAGTGTTTCGCCATGAAAGACCTAGGGGAAGCTGCTTATATTCTCGGGATAAGAATACTTAGAGATAGAAAGAGAAAATTGATAGGCCTAAGCCAGTGTACATATTTGGAAAAGGTGTTAAAGAGGTTTAACATGGAAAGTTCCAAAAAGGGAGAGTTACCAATCCTAAGTGGTGTTAAATTGAGTAAGACTCAAAGTCCGAGTACCGATCAGGAAATAGCTGAAATGAGTCGAGTACCTTATGCTTCGGCTGTAGGGTCGATCATGTATGCTATGACATGTACTCGTCCCGACGTATCCTATGCACTAAGCTTGGTTAGTCGGTACCAGGGTAATCCTGGAAAAGCACATTGGATTGCAGTCAAGAACATACTCAAGTATCTGCGAAGGACAAAGAATATGGTATTAGTCCTTGGTGGCAGCGATGAGTTAAAAGTGAGTGGATATACAGATGCCAGTTTCCAGACAGATAGGGACAGTGGACGGTCCCAGTCGGGCTGGGTATTTCTTTTGAACGGTGGAGCGGTCACTTGGAAAAGTTCCAAGCAGGAAACGGTGGCTGATTCAACGTGCGAATCAGAGTACATCGCAGTGAGTGAAGCGTCTAAGGAGGCGGCTTGGCTAAAGAATTTCATCGGGGATCTTGGAGTTGTCCCGAGCATTCAGGAGCCGGTGGAACTTTTCTGCGATAATGAAGGAGCGGTCGCCTTGGCAAAGGAACCGCGGGACCATGGAAAGTCCAGGCATATCGAAAGAAAGTACCACTACATTCGACATCAGATAGAAGAAGGGCACTTACTGGTTAAGCGAGTATCATCCGAGGACAATCCTGCAGATCCTTTGACTAAGGCTCTGAATAGGATTAAGCACAATCAGCATGCTCGGAGCATTGGATTGAAGGATGATGTTAGTTTTAGTAATTAGATAGATTAGAAACTTGTAACAGTATAAATGTAATTGACTCGGTGATTTTATAATAGAGATTTATAAATGAGTATTGTTACTGCCTTTGTCAATTGTTTATTTCTGTGTTTCTATATTTGCATGTTTAACTTCCTTAATAATTGGATTATTTAAAACTCCACAGTCGATCATACTGTTAGGAAGTAAGTATGAATTAAGACTGTCATGAATTGGTTGCAGACTGTCTAAGGAGTTAGACATTGCAGTAAGACTGCTGCAACGTTCATGAGTACTTAGAAATAGAGATTTGAGTATTGGATAAACCCGCGCTTAACAGATTGCTTCATGGATTACATCACGAGCAATGTTAAGACGATAATATCCGGTGATCTTTAAGTGGAGAGATATGATCTGTTATTTGTGATACAAGTACTTATTGACAATGCGAAACCGCACCAGTAACTCGGTGCTATAAAACGCATTGTTGTATGTATTTGGACCCGCAAAAGTTATGGACATATGAGTCGAAACTTATCCGTCCCATGACCCGATGGGAAACAGATATCTGTAGGCCTCTCGATGATTTAGAAGTTGACTGAAAGTGTTGGCCAACCGGGACTTGATTGATGTGTTCAATTAGTAGTCTCTAAAGTCATATGCAAATCAGAAATCGAGGAACAGAGTGTCAGACCAAGATTGATGTTAGTCCATGTCTTGAGTCTGAAAATATCTTGTTGGATGGAGGATCATCAGATCACTTATCTTTGGACAGAACTGACTGGGTCAGAGTTCAGACAATTAAAGTCATAGACTTATCCAAGTGGGAGACTGTTGGATTAGGTGTCTAAGCCATGACTTGTAATTGACCTTTTATCTTGTGATTAAAAGCAAAGTCCATTTGGGTTGCCCTCATGGGTGGAGGAAAGATAGTTCAGTAGAGAGAATAGTTGATTTATTAATTGTATAATAAATCAATAGAAAATATATATATGGTTTATTAATATATTTAAGTGCTAATATATTAATTAGAAACTATATTAATTAATTGAGATTTAATCTAGAATTAATTGGAGATTAAATTAATTAATTAAAAGGTGCAGGGACTGGTTTGGTATTTATTCAATAGTTGAATAACTGGCCAGGAAAACCAGGGACCAAAAGTGGCGCCACCTTGGAGGCTTCTCCAAGGGTTTGGCGAAACCCTAATTAGGGTTTTGGTAAGCCTGGTCCAAGTGGTCAAAAGCCTTGTCCAATTGGAGACTCCTTAGGGTTTCAGGTGTAACCCTTGGAGGCTATAAAAGGAACCCCCTGGCACCTCATTCTTCACGCCATCCTCTCTCTAGATTCACTCTGCTGGACTGATTCTTCCATCCCCTGGGTGTGACTTTCATCTGAGGCAGGATACTTTTGCTGCTGCTTAAAAGGATCATAAGATCAAAGGTTGGTTTTCTTAATTCTGCTTTAGAATTGAATTGTTTTCTTTAGGTTCTAAGTTCTAATCTTCATAGAAGAAAACATAGATCAATATTAGGGTTGCATGTGAACCTTAGGTTATTTTTGTGTTCATTAATTGCATAGAAACCCTTCAGTTTGGATCCTCTTCATCCAAGTCAAAGTGTCAAGAACAAGATCTCAAGCAAGGGGATCAATTGCAAACAGAGAGGTAAATATTTTGTGTTCATCTCTTTAATTGTTTTTGTTTATTATGATCAAATCCCTTCATGGTGGGACTGTCAAGTTCGCAATGTTATTTTCTTGAAATGTTGACTTCTAGTCTGTTTGTAGGGTTCACCGCTAATTGGGCTATGTCATATCATGAGCTATACACACAAATATAAACATGTATCATATAACAATTTTCTTTTCTTAACTGATTCTTATGTGAATATCTATTTTTGGTTTAATGCTTACATGCATATATTTTTCATTGATACAAAAGATCAGTACATATGATCAGAACATAGAAAATCACTACTCATTAGTTTTTTTGAGTTGAAATTCGAGAAACACATATGAAAATCACCAATCATTAGTTTTTTGAGTTGATATTTGAGAAACGCATATGTGAATTTTGTTTTCCCTACTAACCCATGTTTTCGCTTTATATCCTCCATAATACTAATAAAGTCGACTCTTTATGATCTGTTAGAATGTGGAGGCTTGGAGTGTGGACATTTTAGTCAACAAAGGGAGGAAGGATACAAGGGGACATAAGCTACTGTTCTCTTCTCATGCCTGCTTCTTTTGATTTCATACTTCACAATTCACATTACCTTCTCATGTATATAAATACGAGGCTTTGGTTGAGACAAAATATAGCACAACTCAACACACAATAAACACAAAGAAAATCATAGATAGATATATCACAGTTTTGTGAGATAGCATTTTGTGCAGAGTCCAGTTTGGCAGCCAAAAGTGCGAGTGATATTTTCTTGTGAGTGGTCAGACTACAAGTGCAGTTTAACCTTGTATGATTGTAATTTTCTTTGTGTGAATAAAACCATCTCTCTCTCGTTCGCCCGTGGATTAGCCGATCAGACAGATCGTGTGAACCACGTTAAATATTGTGTTCCGATTTTACAATTTTAGTTTGCCGTTATTCTCCATTTTATTTCCGCGTGTTGTGCCGAAATTGTTTATCGTTTGTCGGAAGTGCCTAACTTGTTTTGTTATTCCCAACAAACTGGTATCAGAGCTCCGGGTTTAAAGGAAGTCGTATCTCGCGTATGCTCTGTGGTTGCAGCTTAGTCTGATCTTCCACATCAGAAATGAGGTTTCGATTGACCTTATAAAATATTGTTTTTTCAGATCTATGACTGAAGATGGGAAAGTTAGGATCGAAAAATTCGAAGGTCACGATTTCGGATTTTGAAGAATGCAAATCGAAGATTATCTCTACCAGAAAAAATTACACCTACCACTGTTCGGAATAAAACCTGAAACGATGGCACAGGAAGAATGGGACTTATTAGATCGGCAGGCACTTGGAGTTATAAGGTTATCATTGGCAAAAAATGTAGCATAAAATATTGTCAGTGTTAAGACAACCTACAATCTCATAAATGCGTTGTCTAATATGTACGAAAAACCTTCAGCGGCAAATAAGGTTTTCTTGATTCGGCAGTTGGTGAATCTGAAGATGAAAGAAGGTGGCTCGGTGACAGACCATGTGAATGAATTCAACTCAATAATATCAAGATTGATATCTGTTGATATTGGATTCGAAGACGAAGTCCAGGCGTTTCTGGTATTATCTTCGTTGCCTGAGAGTTGGTCTGGTACAGTAACAGCAGTTAGCAGTTCAGCCGGAGGTGCTAAGCTGTCATTCGAAGGTATTCGAGACTTAATCCTTGGAGAGGATGTGCGAAGACGGAGTGCCGGAGAATCTTCCAGTAGTCTCCTAAGTACAGAAGACAGAGGAAGAAGGCCTAACAAAGGAGGTGGTGGTAGAGGAAGATCGAAGTCGAGAAAGAGAGGTGGTCACAAAAACAGGACTGGTGTTACCTGTTGGAACTGCAAAGAGAAGGGTCATTTCAGAAATCAGTGCCCAAAGCCTTCGGCAGACAAAGGCAAGAAGGAAGTCAATATGGCAGTAGATTCTGAAGATGATGCGCTAATTTGGTGTGTTGAAAACTCAACAGAATCTTGGATCATGGATTCTGGTGCGTCGTTCCATGCTAGTCATTCCAGAGAAGTAATGCAGAATTTCCGGCAGTACAAAGGAAAGGTCAGACTAGCAGACAACAAGAGCCTGGATATTACAGGTGTTGGGGAAGTGGTCCTCAAGACAACTTTAGGTACATATTGGACTTTGAAGAATGTCAAGTTCATTCCTGACTTGAAGAATATCCGTGGGGCAGCTTGATGATGAAGGTCACCATGTTACATTTGGTGATCATCAGTGGAAGGTGACAAAAAGGAATTTAGTTGTTGCTAGAGGACAGAAGCGGGGTACACTTTATATGGTGGAAGTTTCTGATGCCAAAGCACACGCTGTTGAAGAAGTTGGGGTATCCACTCTATGGCACCAAAGACTTGGGCATATGAGTGAGAAGGGAATGAAGATGCTAGTTTCCAAAGGAAGAATACCAGAGCTGAAGACTGTGAAAGTCGATTTCTGTGAGCCATGTGTTCTTGGCAAACAGAAGAAAGTTACTTTCAAGAAGGTTGGTCATCAGCCCAAGTCCGGGAAATTGAAGCTAGTTCATTCAGATGTCTACGGTCCCACTTCAGCTTTTTCAGTGGGAGGATCCCGATACTATGTCACGTTTATCGACGATTGCACAAGGAAGGTTTGGGTTTATTTCTTAAAGCATAAGTCTGAAGTTTTCAGCACTTTCAAGAAATGGACAGCTACTGTGGAAATTGAAACAGACTTGAAGATCAAGTGTTTCAGATCAGACAATGGGGGCGAATACAGTAGTAAAGAATTTGTTGATTACTGTGCTGACCAGGGAATCAGAATGCAGCAAAATGGAGTAGCTGAGAGGATGAACCGTACATTGAACGAAAGGGCTAAGAGCATGAGACTGCATGCAGGTTTACCCAAGATGTTTTGGGCAGATGCGGTCAACACAGCGGCATATTTAATCAACAGAGGACCCTCAGTCCCTATAGGGTTCAAGATTCCGGAAGAGGAATGGCAAGGTCGTGATATTTCTCTCAAACACTTGAAGGTTTTTGGTTGTGTCTATTATGTCAAAGTTAAAGACTCGGAGAGAGACAAGCTAGAGGCAAAGGCAAGGAAATGCACTTTTATAGGCTATGGGTTGGATGACATGGGGCACCGCTTCTGGGATAACCAAAATAAAAAGGTTATCAGAAGCCGGGATGTGGTGTTCAACGAGAATGTCCTATATAAAGATGAACTTGCAGAGAGCTCAGGCAGGAACAAGCCACCAGAGAAAGCAGAAAGTCAAGTCGAGTTTGAAGAGATCTCTGAAGATGACGTTATGAAACCTATCAGTACTCCAGAGATAGGTGAAAGTTTAGGAAGCAGTGGGAGCTCTGATATATATGGAGATAGTGGGAGCATAGATGATAGTAGTTCTGAAGACGGGGTTGCAGATGATACAGAGACCTCAACTCCTACTTTTCGTAGATCTACTAGACTACAAAGACCTCCATTCAGGTATTCTCCTTCAGCTAATTACTTGTTGTTGACTGAGAATGGTGAACCTGAATCCTATCCAGAGGCCTTGAGGATGAAAGATTCCATACAGTGGAATTGGCTATGGAAGACGAGTTGAGCTCACTTGACAAGAACCATACTTGGTCCTTGGTCAAGCTCCCAGCAGGGAAGAAAGCACTGCTGAACAAGTGGGTGTTTCGGGTTAAGGATGAGATTGATGGCAGTAAAAGATACAAGGCACGGTTGGTAGTCAAGGGGTTCCAACAGAAAAGAGGGGTTGATTATAATGAGATCTTCTCCCCAGTTGTAAAGATGACTACAATCAGAATGGTCTTGGGTATTGTAGCCTCTGAAGATCTCCATCTAGAGCAGCTAGATGTAAAAACAGCTTTTCTCCATGGCGACCTGGAAGAAGACATCTACAAGGTACAGCCAGAAGGTTTTCTTACAGCTGGTAAGGAAAATCTGGTGTGTAAACTGAAGAAAAGTCTGTATGGGTTGAAGCTAGCTCCAAGATAGTGGTACTTGATGTTTGATAGCTTCATGCAAAGGAGTGGGTATCGCAGATGTGAGATGGATCACTGTTGTTACTTGAAGAAATTCAGCTCCACATATATCATCATATTATTATATGTTAATGACATGTTGATAGCTGGATCCGACATGCAAGAGATCAACAAGCTTAAAAAGCAATTGTCCAGAGAGTTCGAGATGAAGGACCTAGGGGCTGCTAAGCATATATTGGCATGAGCATAGCCAGGAACAGAGTTACCGGTACATTAAAACTTTCGCAAACAAAGTACATCAAGAAAGTTTTAGAAAAGTTCAGTATGGCAGATGCCAAGGCCAGAAGTACACCTTTGGGAAGTCAGTTGAGACTCTCAAAGAAGCAATCCCCAAAGACAGAAGAAGACAAAGAACAGATGGCTAAAGTTCCTTATGCATCTGCAGTTGGTAGTTTGATGTATGCAATGGTATGCACAAGACCAGATATTGCTCATGCAGTGGGAGTAATGAGCAGGTTCATGTCAAATCTAGGAAGAGAGCATTGGGAGGGAGTAAAGTGGCTGGTACGCTACTTGAAAGGAACGACTGAGGTTGCCCTATGTTTCAAAAGAAAAGGGGTGATTTTAGAAGGGTTCGCCGATGCAGATTTAGGAGGATGTCTGGATTCGGGTAAGAGCACAACAGGTTACGTTTTCACAATCGGAGGTACCGCAATCAGTTGGATGTCTAGGTTATAGAAGAGTGTTGCTCTTTCAACCACAGAAGCAGAGTATATGGCTATTGCAGAAGCAGCCAAGGAGCTTATATGGTTGAAGAAGCAGCCAACGAGCTGAACTTCCTATCAGAACTTGGAATGCAACAGGAGGATTGTGTACTGCATTGTAACAACCAGAGTGTAGTTCACCTGGCAAAGAATCCGGTGTTTCATAATAGAACGAAACACATTCAGATGAGGTACCATTTCATTCGAAAGTTAATCAATGATGGAACTCTAAATCTGAAGAAAATCCTTGGAACGAAGAATCCAGCTGATATGTTCACCAAGGTGGTTACCACAGAGAAGTTGAAGTTTTGTATGGCTTCAACTGGCCTTCCAGAAGTTTGAAAGGAGGTATGGCAGGAGCGAGAGAGATTGGAAGATGGTTGCGTGAATTGGACGGCAGAGAAAGTTGTTCAAGCCTCCAAGTGGGAGATTGTTAGAATGTGGAGGCTTGGAGTGTGGACATTTTAGTCAACAAAGGGAGGAAGGATATAAGGGGACATAGGCTACTGTTCTCTTCTCATGCCTGCTTCTTTTGATTTCATACTTCACAATTCACATTACCTTCTCATGTATATAAATACGAGGCTTTGGTTAAGAGCAAAATATAGCACAACTCAACACACAACAAACACAAAGAAAATAATAGATAGATATATCACAGTTTTGTGAGATAGCATTTTGTGCAGAGTCCAGTTTGGCAGCCAAAAGTGCGAGTGATATTTTCTTGTGAGTGGTCAGACTACAAGTGCAGTTTAGCCTTGTATGATTGTAATTTTCTTTGTGTGAATAAAACCCTCTCTCTCTCGTTCGCCCGTGGATTAGCCGATCAGACAGATCGTGTGAACCACGTTAAATATTGTGTTCCGATTTTACAATTTTAGTTTGCCGTTATTCTCCATTTTATTTCCGCGTGTTTTGCCGAAATCGTTTATCGTTTGTCGGAAGTGCCTAACTTGTTTTGTTATTCCCAACACGATCATCCTTATAATTTATAGTTCTTATCCATCATTCAGCCTCCATGATCTTTTTTTATTACTACTGTTTTTCTTTTTCTCTTAAATTAATGCTAGAATATACTTTCTTTGTGCATTAATTCAAACAGAAGTGTATATCATATTTCCAATCTGTACTTTATTGGCCACTACAATGTCCTACATCACGTCAGACATCGATCAAGGTCTGAGCTGATTGTCGAAGGTTGGGCATTTTAAGGGAGATTTTATACCATTTATAAGATATCCCGAGAGTGAAAGAGAAAGTTAAGATTTTAAGTTAATCGAGAGAGTGAATGATTCAATGTAGCTTTGTTGTGAGTCATTGTATGATTTTAACATTTTTATATAGTCAAATTAATTATTAGGTGTAAATTTGAGTGAATTCATAAAGATATGAGTTATGTGAATCCATAAAAATAACAATGTTAAGTAAGAGATTTGTGGATTCATAAATGATGGTGTTAGGTGGAAGTTTGTATATTCATGAACGGCAGTGTTTGCCTTTATGCTACTTTACCCCTTCCAAGATACTATAAGACTATTGTGTAAGGCGATGGTACTCCCACGTAGCCACGTCAGTAGAAGTCTCCTCCAGGCCATGGAGGGTATGGTCTCCACCGGTGTCCACCTGCACCAAGAAGAGAGAGACAGAGAGAGAACAAGAGAGAGATTGTCGTTGCTTGCCGTTACTGTGCCCACAACCTCCCATGGCGGCGTGGTCCACGTCTAGGGGCGGTGTTCCACGTCGTTGCCGGCTGCCACCTTACCTCACGTCATACGTCGTGGGTACCATATCGGGTAGCCTAACTAGATTTTTTTTATTTTTGCATATTTAAATAAAAGAATGTCCTTAATCGGATGGAAGGAAAAAAAAAGCAAAACGATGCTTTCCAGAACTCCGAAATGATGCTTCTAAAATCTAAAATGCTTGTCCAAAATAAATATTTCAGAAATCGTGTTATTATGGGAAGGACAAATTTCAAAAAAGACACTAAGTTTTCAAAAAAATTTGATTTTGATACTGCGTTATTTTTTTTCAATTAAGTCACTATGTTTTATATTTTTTTTCAATTAAGTCACTATGTTTTCAATTTTGTTTCTATATTGACCACGTAACTGGTCAACCCTGTTTTTTCAGCTGATGTGGCATGGTGACGTAGCATCTGGGTGTCAAAATTGAAACAAAATTAAAAACATAGTGACTTAATTGAAAAAAAATAAGACAATGCCAAAATCGAATTCTTTTTTAAAGTTTAGGGTGCGTTTGGTTTTGGAAAACTGTTTTCAGTTTTCTAGAAAACATTTTCGAAAAATGGAGTGGAGTTTTCATTTTCACTTTTAGTAGAAAACACGTTTGCTTAACACGTTTGCTTAAACTAATTGAGTTTTCATTTTCTGTTTTAAAACATTAGAAAACGCGTTTTAGAAAATTAAAAAACTATGAAAAACAATAAATTTGAGTTTTCCAAGTTCTTTGTAATTTTGGGAAATAGAAAATTTTCATTTTTTAGAAAAAATTTGGAAATTTTGATTAACCAAACGCGTTTTCATTTTTCTCGTAAAACTAGAAAAATTTTCGTAACCAAACGCACCCTTAGTGTCTTTTTTGGAATTTCCCCTACATTTTTTTAAAGTATAAATACATCTTTTTATGTTTTTAGTAGTATAGATATATTTTTTACAAGTATAAATACGTATTTTTATATTTTTATAAGTATAGATACATTTTTAGAAGTATATATATATATATATATATATATATATATATATATATATATATATATATATATATATATATATATATATATATATATATATATATATATATATATATATATACGTATTTTTATGCTTTTAAAAATATGAATACGTTTTTTGTATTAAAGCATGTATATATCAATAAAAGATGTATTATAAAACGAGTTCAAGCATCTTTCTCAATATTTTTTCATTATAAACATGTTTTTGATTGATACGATACGTGATTATAAGCAAAACAAAATGTATTATATATTTCTAAAAACATAAAAATAAGTATTTATTCGTTAATTTGCGTTTGTCTGTATATATTCGATCGGTTATGTTGGTTTAAGTTCGTTCTTGTATGTTTGTTCATTTAGAAGTATAAATACATATTTTCTATGTTGGTTTAAGTTTGTTCGGTTAGAAGTATAATAAACTTTTAGAAGTATAAATACGTATTTTTACGTCTTTAGAAGTATAAATACATATTTTTATAAATTTTAGAAGTATAAATATATTTTTATGTTTTTTAGAAGTATAAATATATTCTTTTATATGTTAAAATATGTTTTTTAGAAATATAATATATATTTTTTATGTTTTTAGAAGTATACATATATATTTCAAGAGTATAAATATAAACACATATTTTAAGTTTTTTAATTATAAATATATTTTTTAGAAGTACAAATATTTTTTTATGTTTTTAGAAATATAAATGCGTTTTACGTATCGTATAAATCAAAATCATGTTTATAATGGAAAAAAATATTGAGAAAGAGACTTGAATTCTTTTTATAATATATCTTTTATATGCAAAAATGTATTTATATTTTTAAAATCATAAAAATACGTATGTATACTTTTGAAAATGTATTTGTACTTCTAAAAAGTATATCTGTATTTATAAAAACGTAAAAAGACGTATTTATAATTTTAAAAAATGTAGGGCAAATTCCAAAAAAACACTAAGTTTTCAAAAAAAAAAAATCTATTTTGACACTGTGTTATTTTTCTCTGAATTAAGTCACTAAGTTTTTAATTTTTTCTAATTAAGTCGCTATGTTTTCTTTTTCTTTTTTTGATAACCGAGGACCCCACCCGACCCATCCTTTGGATGACCCTGATGAAGCAACCTTGGGGCCCACGCACACCTGGCAGCAGGGTGGTCCGGGTCAATCACCTACGGGGGTAGAGAGGTGGCCAGTGGCCATCCCCTGATTGAAACCTAACACTCCCTATGGGGAAAGGGAGGGAGTGGGATTAGAACTTGGAACCTCTTTATGGAGGAAGAGAAAGAGTCTAAAGCCTTATCCACTAGGCCATCAGGGTGATGGTTTATGTTTTCAATTTTGACATTTGGGTGCTACGTCAGCATGTCATGTCGACATGTCATCATCAAAAGCTGACACGTCATCATGTCGCGTCAGCTGGCTACTGGATTGACCGGTCAAATAGTCAAAATTGAAACATAGTGATTTAATCGAAAAAAAAAATGAAAACTTGGTAACTTAATTGATAAAACAAACAGTATAAACGTCGAATTTTTTAAAAACTTAATGTTTTTTTTTTTTTTGGAATTTACCTCTATGTGAAATGCCATAAAACATGGTTAGAAAATGGTCGCATAGTCATTTTTATGATTCACATTAGAGATATGTTGAAAGAAGTTATCCAATTCTTATATTGGTGTCGTTTGTACCAACTCAATCTAAAATAATAGATTAATATTTTTTTATAAGTTTAGTCTTAACTAAAACTTTATATAAAGATCAAAGTTGCTTTATACAAAATGTAAAAAAAAAAAAAAACTAATAATAATTAAATTCATCTATTAATTTAAAATCAAATTAAGTATAGTAAATACTTGTATAGCACGGTACAAGTCAACAATTATAATTCCTCTCTGGCACATCCCTCGATTCCCTTGTGACCACCGATGACCGACCTCGCCAATCGAATATTTTGTATACATTATTATTTTCAACAAAATAATATTTTAGGTTGCAATGCAACTCGTCTAGATTATAAATATATATCTTAAAGATTGCAAAAATAATTATGATACACAACTCATTTCTTAAATAATAATATAAGAAAGTTCTATTGTTATAGTTTATTAGATCACATTGCATTCGTTTAAAAGAATATAATCAATGGATCAATAACTTCAAAATGTTATTTTACTTTTTTGCTTTCGGCTTAAAATGGTGAACTCGTGTTATATTTGTCAAATTAGAAAACCACAATTAGGAACAATTTGTCGCTTTTAGTCATATTGCTTTGAGCACATTGCTTTAATAATAACCAAGTTTAACTATCATCATTATCAAAATTGACAACATATTATACCTTTTTATCCACACTATTTACAATCACATGAATTTAGTGGCCAATAGAAGCTGCTTCGCATCATGCATGGCATTCAATTGATAGCATGAATTTGATTTCAACTTGTGTGAGGGATGTTCATATTGCTTTGCATAATCCTTTTCCCCATGATAGTATCATTTTATTCCTTATTTTTTTTATTTAATTTAAATGAAGAAAAAAAAAAGTTTCTACAAAATACAGATTTTATCTAAGTGTTGTTGCTTTTTTACTTAACGAGCTTAATGAATTGAGCACTTAAGTTGAACAACTATACATTGTTGTTTTACTTAATATTAATAGAGTAACTTAATGAATTAAGCCAAAAAAATGGCTTAATGTAGTAAGACACAAGGCCTTTACGTAATTAAACAGCCTCGACAATCACTTTTTTCGATTTTTTTGAAGTTCTTTTGTAGGGATCTTTAAGAAAACAAATTCGCAACAAAAATAAAGTTGTAGCGAAAAATGAAGTAATAGTTTGAGAGAGATTTTGGAATTAATTTTTTAGGTTAAAAATGAGAAAATATCTGCAAAAAATATACCTTGCATAAAATTGGTGGTCAATTTTTCTGTTTATGCTACTATATAAATTATAATTATATCATCCCAATTCCCTTGGGCCCTTAATAAAAATCAACGAACAAATCCCAGCCCATTAGCCATTTATCTGAAATTCGTAAAACACACGATGCTTAGAAAAGTAAAATGTTAGATACAATTATTCATATTTACCTAAAAATATACAAAATAAATGACATCACCTTATTCTAGAAATGCCAGATATTTGGGGATACCTTTGTTCAATTTAACCCATGGACACATTATTTATTTAATAATATGATAAATAAATACTACCTGTGACCACATAACTATTTACCTTTTACCTTTTAACATGTCAACTTCTTATAATTCTTATAACATACCACGATTGAGAATAATCAATTTACCTTTTTAACACAAGTCATTCTAAGTCCAACTGTCAAAAGCCCAAATTTATGTCAATATACATATGAAAACAGCCATATTGTTACATATATACTGTTCAAAGAAATAGTGTTTGTACTAGCAAGTATAGGATAGACGTACTGTTGCACGTACATATGGCTCAAACACCAACGAGAAGCATCGAGTGCTTCAAGGCCAAGATTTGATAATTGAGACAGCCTAAAGATAAATGTTAAAGAAAATAAAAACAAGGTAGCTTGATAATAGTGGTAATGGTAAATTTTGCTATTTGATTTTTGAAGATAAAATGTGAAAGGAAAGAAAATAAGCTATCTTTTGATAACGAGATTCATGATTGTATGTGAGTAATATTCAAAGTTGTACAACTACCATGAGAATGAGAGTAACCGTCTAGAAGTTTAAGAATCGTTACCAACCCGCTACAGTGTACTTGCTTCGTATAGATGAGATATTTGGAATTTATTCGAATGGGCGTGTTCGGTGCGGAGCGTTTCAGAGCTTTGGGAGCTCTTATCTTCTAACTTTTAACAAAAAAATTTAAAAAAAAAACAAAAAAACTTCATTCGGTGATGCGAGCTTAAACATTTTATTTTAAACAAAACGCTACTTATCTAAAAGTTAGTTGAAGTAGCGTTAACAAAAAACTTCTACCAATTATAATTAAATTACTTCAATGTCATTAAAATTATTAACCCGTGCATCTTTTTTTCATCACGACCACGACTGATTTTATTTTACCCTAATCACGTCGGCTTCATTCATCGCCTCTCACAAAATTCTCACAACTCACGAATTCCCTCACACAGTGACACAAGTTACGAATACTTACAGAAATGATCTAATAATATGAAGTGTTCTCGTAATGATATTGCTGTCTTGATATGGAATGCTCAACTACGATGATTGACTAAGACTTGTTATGTTGCCATATGATTATTGATTTTTCTTAATGGAACTTACTATTAGAAAATTTTAGAATGTTAAAAGCATTGTTTAGACAATCATTTATTAATAATCATGTTTCAATTTTAGCTTTTATACGGATGTCACTTCTATGTGATTTTACATATTTTAAAAGCTTCTATCTAATTTTGCTGGACAGTCATATACAAA
Source organism: Cichorium intybus (assembly GCA_023525715.1). NCBI lineage: Eukaryota > Viridiplantae > Streptophyta > Magnoliopsida > Asterales > Asteraceae > Cichorium > Cichorium intybus. Next base: position 24,750,027 of record CM042010.1, on the reverse strand, counting down.
CTAAAAGCTACAGCTTCCAGCTATAAGCTACCAGCTAGTTTTGCCAAACATACACATAGTGAGATGTCTGGAAATTATATTAGGTCTAATAACATAAAAGAAACATTGTATTTTATTATTTTTATCAGTTTAATCATTTAGTTTTAATTTGTATTAAACATAGCATTTATTTTTGGACAAAAGTTTTATCACGACCACTCTGACCTACAAATACTGGTTTTGCCTCTCTTTTTGTTCTAAAAAACATCCATATTTTCAAAGAATTCAATCACGGCCGATGTCCTTTTTTTTAGGGCTTATTTTTATATAAATAAAAATTTAATATTTCAAGATATATAATATTTTTTTCATCTATAAACAAAAAAATTATATCAAAATATGTTGATGTCAAACCGTAGAGTTTGGCATTTTATTAAAAAATCATTCGGACTCGATTTCTATGATTTAGTTTCGGTTTTTTTGTTGACAAATCATTCGATTTTGGCCATGACTAAGTTTCAGTTTTTTTGGTTGAAAAAACATTCGATTTTAGGTTTTTCTTTTTTCTTTTTTTTCTTTTTTTTTTTTTTTTTTTGTTTTAGAAACAGTTTGATCTTAGTTTTTAGTGTTGAAAAACCTAACCGCAAAATTCGGGTTTCATAATTTAGTTTGGGAGTGAAACTTTCACACAAACACATGAACTATAGAAATCATTGTGTCAGAAAGTGTAACGTTCATAAAAACGAACCCACCCACAACAATTCAATTGTCAAAAATAAAAAATTATTCGCAAAAACTTATCCTAGTCAAAATAAGTCAAATTATATAAAATTGTTATTATGCAAACAAATAAGCATTTCATAAAATAAAAAAAATACAAAGAACCATCAAAATACAGCCTTTAACTGTTTTTTTAATTTAAACAAAAATACAAATAAAAAAATATAGAAACATTATAGTTTGTTAAGAATTTGTTTTAACAATAAATTTTCTTAAATTGCATGTGTGACGGCATTTGCAGATTATAATGGTCGAGATAGAACTCTTATTAAAAAAAAACATAGTTTTTTAACAAAAATTAAGAGCGATCGATTAACCAGAAAAAATGACAAGCATAGTGTTTCCTATGCTGTTAGCCCATTATATCAATATAAAAAGATCAACATTAGAGGTTGCGAGTAATAATGAATTTTTCCCAGTTGTAATATCTAACGTTTGAAAAGTGAAAACTCTTGTTAAGCTTGTACCTGATTTACTAAATCTTAGTTAAAACTTCTTTCCAAATCCTGTTATTGATCTTATTTGTTGAGCAAAACATGATGAAACCAAATTTTCGTATCAAATTGTGCTTGTACAAGATTAATACAAAATATATATACTAAAACAATCAAAACCAATTTATAATGTAAAAAAAAAAAAAAAAAAAAATCCTTTCATGGTAAATCAATAAAAGTAACCCATGTTATTGTTCATGATTATACTTTTTTACAAAAAGGGTAGGTTGATTTACGTGCACACTGCAGAGTGCAGACACGTACACAGTACCCCTATTACACCTACTTCCCCGTACAAGTTTGAATTTTCAACCCGGTCCAACACTACCGTCAAATTAAATTCAAGTACATGGTTGTTAGCCTATTCTGTTGTACTTTCTGCATAAACAATCGTACAATTTTCACATAACCAGTACACTCAATTTCTGCATCAATGGTGGCCTTCAATGGAAACGAAACAGAATTATACAACATCGAATGCATGTTTCTGATATAGCTTCTTCTCAAAATCGGTCAGACAATACAAACAAATCTTCACAAGGTACAACTCTCACATTTTCCTAAAACCATCTATACAACAAACACAATAAAATTAGGGTTTTAATCCAGAGAGTGGTATGTAATCTCGTTAAGAAGCTAATCAAAGTTAGATTCGAATTTTGTTAGGGTTTACAAGTTACAACCGGTTCACCGAAACTATACCACCGGTTCACAAACTACTCAAAAACACCATCAAATTTGTACATATAAGTATGCACACCAGCAGTCCAGCAGAACAATTATGCAAAATTTGCTGGCAAATTTTAGGGTTTTTTATGGAAACTACGATTCCGTGGTGGGTTTTGATTCGAAAAACTTAGCGACTGCTTGATAAAGATTTTCTTCTTGAAAGGGTTTTGACACGTAGCCATCCATTCCGCTTTTTTGGCATTCTTCAAACGTGGCATGGATGACGTCAGCGGTCATGGCTAGAATCGGTAAATGATATTTTGTTGTTGAACCGTCCATTGAACCGGCGTTTGTTTGTTGGTCGTTTGCCTGACTTTCCATCAATCGAATCCGCCTTGTAGCCTCAAAACTGAAATTTATTCACACAATCTCGTCATTTTAATTTTTTATGTAACAAAAAAAAAAAAAAAAACAAACCCCAGAATATAAACAACTTTTGTTTATATTTATATTCTGCGGTTTAACAGTTTCTTCCAAAATAGCATTAAAATATTTATATTCTGCGGTTTAATAGTTTCTTCCAAAATAGCATAACAGTGCTATTTTGGAAAGAAAATCAAGGACTCCATATATCTGACTTAACAAGTAACGAAAGAATTAAATAAACCATTTTGATACGTACCCGTCCATTTCCGGCATTTGAATATCCATAAAACACGCATCGAAACCATGCGGTAATTTAAGCAAATCAAGAGCCGATTTCCCGCTATCCGCACACTCAACATCCGCCCCGAATTTTTTAAGTGCACCCGCGGCAACTCTTCTATTGACTCTATTATCATCAACCACCAAAATCTTTTTCCCACAAAGTAAACCCCTCAAATAAACCGAACCATTCGCCATTACTTTCCCTTGTTCCACTTTCTTTCCAGTCCCCAAAACTTGTTGCAAACAAGCGGCCACCATACTCGCCCTCAAAGGCTTCATAATCAAAGTATCCGAAAACCCCGCGTTTTTTGCCTTATCGAATTCCATTCCGGTTATATTCGTCGCCAAAAGAATCATTTTCGGTGACTTTAAAACATTCCCGTTAGATAACCACACGTCTTTCTCGACTAGAATCATATCCGGCCGAGAACCGGAATCGGAATCCGGGATTCCGCCGGAATCGGAAACCGCGATTCCGATGTTGCTAATTACTTCGACGTGGACACCTAACCGTTTCAAATGGTATCGCGTGACCGCGGCTCGTACCGGTTTGTTATCAACCACCGTGGCTTTCAAACCTTTGAATGAAGTCGGTAGATCATCGTAATTTGGTCGTTTTGGATCCGTGATTGTGTTTTTTTCACACCGTTTCAAGACACATGTGAAGGAAAAAGTGCTACCGATTTGCGGGCGTGAAATGAAGTTTATTTGACCGCCCATTAATTCCACTAGACATTTACTTATGCTTAATCCGATTCCGGTACCGCCGTAGTGTCTAGAAGTTGAACTATCGGCTTGCATGAATGGCATGAAGACGAGTTCTTGCGCGTGTAACGGGATTCCGATTCCGGTGTCTTCAACGGAAACCATTAGGGTAACGTTTTGAGAAGTTGTAAATGGGAATTCTTGGTCGGCTATTAGATGTTTAAATTTGTCCCACGTGTTTCGATCATCTGCTGCTTCACGTCCACTTAATGTTTTGAATTGGCCGTCAGATCTTCCATTCATACACGTGTCAGATTTTGATTCAAGAACAGCTTTAGAATGTTCGGCTAGATGAACTTGAACAAATATATGCCCTTGTTCTGTAAACTATAAAAAAGAAATCATCGTATAAGAACGATGTTCATGTAATTGAAATAATTCGAGTCAAATTCACGATGTTTTACTTACTTTAACAGAATTCCCAACGAGATTTGTAATCACTTGTCTGAATCTTCCCGGATCCCCCATTACAATTTGGGGAACTTTATCAGATACAAGTACAGCGAGCTTCAATTTCCCAGAAGATAGAAGAAGAATAGAATCAGATTAACATGGATAATGAAATTGCTATGAATTTATCAACGAATTTTGAAATTTTACCTCGATTCCTTTATTGCGAGACTTTTCTGAGAATAGCGAGAGGACGTCGTCTAATATTGAGCGAAGATCAAACGGGACTGCTTCAAGTTCTAATTTCCCAGCTTCAATTTTGGCCCTATCAAGAACTTCGTTTATTAATGTAATCAATGCACGTCCACAAGCTTGTGCAGTTTGGGCGTAATCCCTTTGTGTTGAACTTAAATCCGTATCAAGAAGTAACGCAAGCATTCCTGTTACCCAATTGCAGATTAGGTATGAAATCGAACAAAAAGATTGAGACAATTAATGAAAATTAGGCATACCAAGAATTCCGTTCATGGGGGTTCTGATTTCGTGTGAAACGGTAGCGAGAAACTGTGATTTGGCAACATCGGCGGCTTCTGCTCGTACTTTTAATTGTTGCATGGTATCGAAATCGTCTTCAACTTGAACGATATGAATGGCGCCGGTGTAGAACATGTAGCCAACTAATAGAACAATCACGTAACCCAACGATGCGGTGGTGGTCGCCGTCCATGAGATTGGAGCTTTATGAAGATACCTACAAGTCATTTGGTGCTTTCTAAATGGATCGCCGAAGTCCAGCTTGCTGACACGTGTACGTGACCGATCACCGTCTTGAGTTTGCCGGCCGTACATTATCAGAGGATCTGACGTGTTAGTGACGTCATACACCTTCACTACTATCTCCTGGTTTCCGGCGAGTTGCCCGAGAAGGTTTTCAACCAGAGACTCGACATCAAATGCCCCACCGAGATATCTGTTTTCAGTGACAATCATTAAATTTCAGAGTCAAATCAACCAAAAAATGTAAAATCACAACGCATTTTGAGTATTAATTTTTTAATAATGAGATAGGGAATTGGTACCCCGCTGTAGCTTCAATTCGATCGCGAACAGATGCATTTGGGGGAAGTTTCGATTTGTATACAGGAATAGTCAAAACGACTCCAAGATGATGAGAGCCCAAGAGCTTAAAAGGGCTTGTGAGGACTGCTTTACCAGTTGATCGAGCTCTCAATATATTCTCTCGATCTTCCTGTGATCAAAATCGAGGTTTCTGTGAGTTCTAGTTTTCAAATTCATCGGATTAATTCATGAAATTGAGAAATTTCACCTCGCCGGACATCATATCTAGCAAATTCAGATACGAAACGGTTTCCTGAGCGAAAATCACCGGGGCATATTCGTCGCGATGAGGTGAAGGCTCCTTATTCGCCATTGTTCTTATCGTCCCGCCATGTTGACTCTCGAATTCTTCCCTCTCGGAGTTCATTACCCGTTGTGCATATGCGACGCCGCTCAATAGAGGTCTTTCGAATGCAGTTCTTGCTGTATACTCTGCAAATGTTTCCTGCATCCATCGCCAAATAGCTTAATTTCTGAAGAATTTGAGTGTTTATTATGTTTCCCCATTTCCCTTTGACTTTTAAGGTCAACGAACAAATTTTCCAACTTCAATTTCGACATAATAAATTCGAAAAGTTTCAAGAAAAAATTTTCAACCACATTCATTAACAAAAAAAGTGGTATAAACAGAGAACCAGCTATGTTAGATCTGCAACAACAAAAACCACTAAAAACACAGAAAGAAGATGAAAATTTTTTAAAAACCCAAAAAAATTAAGAAAAACACCCCAATCGGGAATTATAGTTTTTATCGTTCAAATTGAATCAAGAAAAAAAAAGGTAAAACCGAAGGTACCAAGAAATTAATTTTTTAAAAGGACTTCAAAACCGACCCCAGATGAAATTTTGCTTCCTGAATTGCCTACAAATGTGCAAGAAAAAGTAACAAAACACACGAAAAACATAAAAGTCGAAAATGTCGAACAAAATAAAGAGATAAAAAGAAGAAAAAAGAAGAAAAATTCAAACCTGATCGATTACAGATGGGTTCTTGTAATAATAAAAAGTCGAAACCAAAACAGCAAGCGCATGAACATGATTCACACTAACACTAAACTGATCTTGCAACATTCTCGCTCTTTGATCACACATACTCACTAAACCTTCTTCAATTCTCTCTTGATGACCTTCATCGATGCATCGATAAACATAAATCGCCGCAAACCCAAAAGTAATTATCCATAATGCTAAGTATTTTCCTTGATTTGTTCGTGGAAAATAAGTTCTGTACTTCCGTTTCGTACCCAGTTGTTGTTCGTTCAAACTAACCGCCACCAGGTGGTGGTGGTGGTGGTGGTGGTGACCGTGGTGGCTGTGACCGTGAATTTTCAAACCCATTTTTTAGTGGTTTGAAAACATGAGGGTGAAATTGAAACTGGTAACAAAGGTATGAAGATTTATAAACTTTTTTTCTTCTTCAAAGGACAGAGAACTTTTTCAGTAATTTATAAAGTTTTTTCTAAAACAAAATAATTGCAGCATTGTTTTGTGTGAATTTAGTCAAGAAAACACACAACCCCAGAAAACCCACTAAAGAATAATAATCGAAGACAAGAAATTCACACAGTGACAGTGTTAGAGAGAAGAGAGAGAAAAAGAAGAAGAACAGAAACACCAAAAAGGGTATTGTGAAAGAATTACTAAAATCATCATCTCAAGGGAACAAGCATGGCTGTGTTTTTGCAGCCCTAAAAAGATGCACGGAAAGCTCAAATTCCAAAGGAACTTTGGGTTTAAATCGAATTAAAAAACCCTAAAAATTGATTAAAAAAACAGAGGCGTGAAGGAAGGAGACGACAAAGATTAGCACATTCACTGTGTTTTTATCTGTAATCTTGAATAAACAAAGAAAACATATCAATGGAAGCCAAACTAGAAGATTTTTTGACCTGCAAAACAAGAGACAGAAAAGAAAAAAAGAGGGGAAAACAACGAAAGCCAAGTTGTAATTTCGGATAGAATGAAGTGTGTTTAACTAGGTATACAACATGAGTTGATTAATAATGGCGGAATAGGAAATTAGGGGAAAATTAATAATAAAAGGAGGATATGTTTGGCTACATTACTTTATAAAGCAACTGAATCGAATTTTCAGGATTTTTTCAAGATACGCTCTTGTCCCCCTCTCCTTCTCCCTCTTGCCTCAATAAAAACACCTATCGAAGAATCAAAAATCTTTTTTTTTTTCTTTTTTGGCAATTAAATCATAAATTAAAAAAGGTAATTGGGTTTTCTTTCATTTTTTGTTGATTTATTTTAATATTTAGTGAAAAACGTAATACGATTCTGATGAATATTGTGATTTAAAATTGTTTATTAGATTTAGGTACTTGTTAGAAGGATAATCACCGAAAAAACCACATATTTTTTAGAGGTACATTTTGAAATTATTATTTTATTTATTAAAAGTAAAAAAATTCATTTAATTTTAATTTCATCGGTTGCACATGCATTTGTGACTAGGAATAGGTTTAAATGACGACCACTAAAATATTAAAAACCGTAAAAACCAATATTCACACATTAAGAATTATGTTTCTTTTCGTTTTTTTTGTTTTTTTATACTTGTTTATTATGTGAAAATACAGCAAAGTTAATAAATTTCCTTATTTTTTAATACATTTTACAATATTCACAGAGTTGTGCTATAGCTACCCCTCATTTCATATTATACCCCCTGATTTGACTAACTGATTTGTTTTATCTCAATTTTGTCTTTTATTGTTTTTTTCTTTATTATTATTATTATTAAATTTATTATTATTAGATTTATAAAATAAAATTATAACCGTTCGTGTTTATTGATAATCTAATGCCTCTTTTTTATTCGTGCGAATTTATTCAGTCGTTTATAAATCAAGTGGTTGAATTAGAATTTCTTTTTTATAAAATCCTTCAGGTTATACCATTTGTAAGTAATCGAAATTCATGTTATTATTAGCCGGAAATCGTCATTCTTGGTCCGTCGACCCAGTCGTAATATTGGATCAAGGTTTGCATTATATTATTATTTATATTGTTATGTTTATACATTCGTTCGAATTTGACATAACCGTTTTGATATAATTTGTCATAATTTTATAAAATTATAAACGTCGTTCGTTGGGTCGTGATTACTTTAAAAAAAACTATTGTTTATTGTTACTAAAACGTAAAAATTATAAAAGCTAAATTTATTAATTTGACATTCGTTCAAATTTGACATAACCGTTTTGGTAGAATTTGACATAATTTTATAAAGTTATAAACGTCGTTCAATTTGCCGTGATTACTTTTAAAAAAACTATTATTTATTGTTATTAAAACGTAAAAATTATAAAATATAAATTCATTGTTATTGTTTTTCTAATAATAATAATAATAATAATAATAAATCAAATACTATTAATAAAATAAAAGAAAAAGAAAAAGTAAACGAAAACAAACAAACAAAATAGACAAAAGACAAAGGAAAAAAAATAACAAAAAGACAAAAAATCAAATCAGGCAGGTATGTATAGAATCACCCTTATAATAAAATTTGTAGTTATTAAATTGTGAATACTATAACGCAAGTTTTTTTATTAAACTGTGAAATAGTGGTTTTCACGGTTCTCAACCTTTTAGTGGTTCCCATTTGAACCTTTCCCTATGTGACTATTTTTCAATAAATAGATATTAAAAATCAGATGTATACAAATGTTATGTTTTTAATTATCAAATATTAAAGTTCTTTTCCTGATTTTGGAATTCATTTTTAATTTCAAGGGTTCCTTGTCTAATCGAACCCTAAAATATCTGTATTTTTCATTTATTGATTACAAGATTATTGGGATTAAGGTAAACAGTCTTCAATCAAACTCCAAATTAACAAGCACATCAATTCATCACTTTCAAAATCAGGGTTTTTGAGTCGCAAATTTCCTATCTTTCATATTCAGAAAGCAAAACATACAAATTCTAACTATATATATATATATATATATATATATATATATATATATATATATATATATATATATATATATATATATGTGTGTGTGTGTGTGTGTTTTTTTTTTTTTTAATTGGAATCGTTTGTAGGGTTTCAGTTTTGTTTGCGATCCAAAAAATTGAACTAGAATAAGATTTTAGAATGGATTTGCATAGAGGCAGCTCTTAGGGTTTCATTCTTGGGGTTCCTATTGGAATCATTCTTAGGGTTTTAGTTTCATTCTCTCCCCATCGAATGATTACTTATATTATGATTCATCTTCCGATTCTTGTATATTTGCTAGCAAAATCCAGAGATTTTGGAACATCTAAGATTTTATGCAAACCTATACCAAACACTAAAGGGAAAGAGTTTATACCTCCTAATCCTATTGGCAATAACAGTTTACATGTTTCCTATGATCAAGTCCAACTCTCCATGTCTCTACTTTCTTCTTCCTTTTAGTCCCCATACATTAGTACATATGTTAGTATTTCATTTTGTGTCCAATATTCAAGAGTTAGAAAAAAAGTGTTATAGAGTTATAAGTATACCTGAACTACCTGACCCCTTGGCTTTGATATTCTATAGGTTCTTCCAATATTTTGGACAGCTACGCCTCTCATGTGTCGTCTCTTTGTAGTGGAAATCTATCCCATCATTAGGATTCCTAGTTTGAGGGATATCATAATTTACCTTTCCTTTACTCTTGGACTTGGGTTGGAGTTGGAAGAACTATATTTATCCTTCCCTTTACATCATCAAGGTCTGACCTCACATTCTTGACACATTCATCATTGGTGGCCAATATAGGAGTAGTTGAGCTCAAGGATCTAGAGTTGGCCTTGTTTGATTAGGTTGTCTTTATCATGCCATGTAACTTCATGACATACCTTTCCATATTATTCATGTTGCAGTTCAAGATCAAGATCAACTGACCCAATGGACTAGTTAGCGAGTTAAGCATAAAACCCGTGGCTAACTCCCGACTGATAGGAAAGCCTAATCGCTCTAACTTGTTGACATAAAATGTTATTTTCAATATATGGACACTCATACTAGTTCCTTTTTGTAGCTTGCACTCCATAAGGCATTTCACAGTCTCAAATTGTTCATACATTTCCAGCACTTAGAACATGTCCTTAAGCTGGTTAACCATGTCAAACACACTAATATGTTCCAAGTGATAGGATTTAGGTAAACAAATAAACTCAAACTCTTAAGTTCACATGCAACCTAAAAAGGATCTATGTTTTCACTATTAAACCTATAACTAAGAACATCAAAAGAAACCCTAGGTATAAAAACAAAAATACTAAAAGGGTTTAGGATCACATACCTTATTGTTATTATAGCAAATAACAATTATTCCTTGTCCTGTAGATCTCTTGGAAGCAAGCACCACAAGTGTCGTGCCTCTAATGGTTTACACCTAAAAGTCCAAGTAATTAGGTTAATTATCTTAATTATCTTATTAAGAAAAGCTTGCTATAAAACCTTAGAGAAAGATTATAGATTCTGCTTGAGAGAGAAGAGAAAAACTCCAGAGGAATGTCTCACAGAGTTGGCGCATGTTTTGAGGCTCCAGGGAGGGGTTTTTATAGCCTCAAGGGTGATTAAGGATAAACCTTAAATATAAGCCTTATTTGAATTTAAATCGGATAAACCTTTTATCTTTAAATTCAAATCCCTTTTAGCTGCCATATATAACGTTTATATATATATATATATATATATATATATATATATATATATATATATATATATATATATATATATATATATATATATATATATATATGTGTGTGTGTGTGTGTGTGTGTGATGCAAACTCGGACTCTAGTTGGCTTAGAATGGAGCTTCAATGGTCAGGAAGTCTGTGAGCCTGTGAGCACAATCACAAGAAAAGAAAGATTGTCAGTCGTTCTCTGGGTGGAGGTCCCGGGAGAACGCTCCAATGCTTAAGTCAGTTCTCCGGCGAGGGTGAGGTTGTATGTAAGTAATATGAGAGAGAGCGATCCCTTTACCGTGAGCCCTGTGAGGGCTTTTACAGGTGAGACAGGTATCGACATGGCTGACAGGTTTACCTGCGAGGACAGGTGGGGACCAGGGTGCTGATTGGGTGATCAACTCTTTGTCTCCTGCAACGTCTCCCATTGGTCCGGACATGTTACGTGGGAGGCGCACGATCTCTGTCCGGTACAGACGTTGTACATTGTGAGTGGACGCGCTGCATGACCCATTCTGGCTGGGCATTTCGACGCACGTGTCGCTCTTACAGTACAGGCTGGAATCCCTCTGGCGCGAGGCGTTCCATCCTGGAGGGTGTGGCGACCCTTGGTCTTCAGAGGATTCCCTAGGAGCGCGCTGGCAGTCGCCAGATGGCACGCTATCAAGTCTCCCTAGTCTTAGGCATCATTACGTAGGCGGGGCTAGTGGCGTGACCATTTTTCAGACGGCGTCAATCATCATTTGGGCGGAGTTAAGAATTTCGAATTTCCTGCCTGTGACCCTTCCTTATCTACCTCTTCAGTTTCCTTATTTTCCGTTTTACGGTTCCCTTCATCCTCCATCTCCATTTCTCTGGTTTACAGTTTCTTTGGTCTTTTTTCTTTGTTTCTTCGATTTTCTTCAGATCATGAGTTCATCTGCCGAAGCATCCCCGGCGTCGGAGTATTATGACTCCTTAATGTCCCGGTACGGCTTCCAACCGGAAGATGGTGTGGAGATTCCCACCGATGACGCCGTTCTTTCTCGTCCACCGACCGGTAAAATTGGAATGTACCTAAAACACTTCGATGCTGGCTACTGGCAACCGACATCTGACTTTTTCCGTGAAGTCCTTGATCACTACCATGTTCACATCCACCAATTGGTTCCGAATGGGGTGAACAAGATAGTCTGCTTTGAGCTTCTCTCTCGAGCGAACGCCATCGAGCCAGATCTGTGGGTGTTCCGCCATATTTTCGGTTTGCATCGACTTCGTCTGGCGAAAACTACGCCTTCTGTGTGCGCAAGGACAGTCGTGTCATCGTTACTGACCAAAAGGGTTCAACAAAGAACTGGGCTAGTCAGTTCAATAGGGTGAACTGTGACCGGGTCGGGGCGATGAAGTGGCATACCAAACCAATATTTGATCGAGCTTTTAATCTTTTTCCGGCCAAGGATGAATTGCCAAAGTCCTTAGGTCGTTCCACGTAGTCGGGGAAGAGTTTCCGGAGTACGTTTATCCGGAGCCGGTATGAGCACCGTTTGGAGGGTACGGGGGAAGATGCCGAAATTCTTTGTTATGGTCGACTGTGAGGTTTCTCCCTTAGTTTCATCTCTTTTTCCCTCTATTCTCCCGCTTTTTTGAATGAACAATTTTCGTTATTTGCAGGTCAAGAGAGGGACGTCCGGTTTACGGACGTCTTGGCGAAGAAAGGGGTTGGGAGTCTTCGGTATTGGGAGATTCACTTGACCGACCGGGTACTTCCATCCCGGCCCTTTGACCATGAGGCGTTTATTTCCCAACCGTTGGCTGTGCAAGAGGAGGAGAAACGACAAGCTTTGGTTTCTGGTCCAGTCTTGGTAACTGTTGGTGAGGTTGGGGCTGTTCTTCGTGGTAAAGCTGTTGTGGAGTCTTGGGATCCCGGTCATGGCACTCCTGCGATGCATGTAATCAAATGTCGGGCGGCCTGGAAGAGCATAGGAGAAAGTGCTGGCAGCGCACCCCTTACTCACGGGCTGCGTCCTCGTCGTTAGGCGTTTGGTGAGGGGCCAACGGAGCTTCCTTCTGCTGCTGCGCCCGAGTCTCCAGTAATCGAAATCGTCGACGATGTATCGCAGGGTGGTGAGGCAAAAGTTAACAAGGACAGGGGTGCAGGCATAGGTACCTGTCTGGCCGGTGACGGTGTTCATGTGGAAGGATCTGGTGAAAATGAAGCTCCAACAACTGCTAGTCTTTTATCATCATAACTTCAGTTTATGGGTTTTGGCCGTCGTGGCGGTGTGTCAAGTCATGGTTTGCCTCCTTTGGGAGCCAGAGATGCTGGTCATGCTTCTTCTGTGCCGCGTTTCGTACCCTCTTGGAGCTTGGGTGAAAATGCCCATTTGTCATCTTTTAACATTGTTGTAGAGTTTGTTTAGCATGTTTTTCCTCCAGGTACCTGGATGGAGATAGGGAATTATTCCCTGGCCGATCTTATGGGGTCGTTGCGTTACGCAGAAGCTCAAAGTGCATGCTTTTTCAGCGAGGGAGCCAATCGCATAGAACAATTGCTGTCGGCCAACTCCGACCGAGCCTCCCTGCAGCGGGAACTTCTGCCGTTCAGGATAAGGCGACGAATCACTGAGAAGCCTTAAGGGATCTCCGGGGGCTATTTCTTCGTGCCGATTCTGACCACCGGACTAAATTGGCTCTTTTACAAGCTGCGGAGAAAGACAATTCGGTTTTAAGGGAGCAAGTGGTAACCCTTAATCGTGAAAAAGCTGAGCTAGCAAAGGCCTATGGGAGATGGAGGCTGAGAACGAAGCTTTCCATATCCAGCTTGAGTGTGTAGAGAGGGACGCTGGTGAGCGGGACCTAATAGATTTTAAGCAAATCAAATAAATTTAACCCTAAGTTCACATGCAACCTAATTGGATCTAAGTTGTCACTATTTGAACCTATAACTAATACATATGAGGATTTCGAAAATTACTAAAAGATTTAAAAGAAATTACTAACCTTTTCTTGAATCTTTTGGAAACTAGCACCACAAGCATCGTGCCTCAAATGGTTCACACCCAAGCAAGCAACAAGAAAACCAGAGAGAGTAGAGAGAGTTATGGAAGTTGGCGCAGAAAAGGGTGGCCAGGTGCCCCTATTTATAGGCTTGAAAGGATTATCAGATAAACCTTATGGATAAACCTTATTTGAATTCAAACGAGATAAACATTTTATCATTTAATTCAAACTCTATTTATCCTATATATTAATTTCGAAAATCAAGGATTATCACATCCTTAATTTCGAAATCTTCGAGCCTTCTATAATTGTCACTACTCAACTATTGAATAATTACAATTAGCCCCTGCACCTTTAATTAATCCAATTAATCACCAAATTAATTCCAATTAATTCCTGATTAATTATTAATTAAATAATACTATTTTTAATTAATATATTATCCTCATAATATATTAATAAATTATTTATATTGATTTATTAATCAGATAATAAATCAATCTCTCTCTCTTGAGGTTATTTTGTCAAATTGCCAGCTATGAGGGCAACCCAAAAAGACTTTGCTACTATCAATTAAATATATAATAATTATAGTAATGGCTTAGACACCTAATCCAACAGTCTCCCACTTGGATAAGTCTATGACTATAACTGCCAATATAACTTCTAAATCGATCAACAAATTGTAGCTTCCAAAAGCCGCCGCCGAACTCTGACCCAGTCAATTCTGTCCTAAGATAAGTGATCATATGATCATCCGTTCTATAAGATATCGTTCTGACTAGAGACATGGATTAACATCAATCTCGTTCCGATACTCTGTTTCCCGATTTCTGATTTGCAATGACATAAGACTTCTAATTGAACACATCAATTTAGTCCTGGCTGGCCAGCACTTCAGTCAACACCAAATCACCGAGAGGCCTATAGATATCGCTTTTCCCCTCAGGGCAAAAAGAACGAATAAACTTTGACTCATATACTTGTATCCTTTACTCATCAAATCGCACACAACAATACGTTTTATAGCATCGAGTTACCGACGCGTTTACGCACTGTCAATGTACAACCAACTTGTAAATAACAACTCATATGTCTCCATTTTAAGATCATAAGATATTATCGTCTCAAAATTTCTCATGATATAATCCATGAAGCAATACTCTGAGCGTGGGTTTATCCAATACTTAAATCCCTATTTCTAAGTACTCATGAATGTTGCAACAATTCTATTCCTATGTCTAACTCCTTAGACAATCTACAATCTAATTCATGACAGTCTTGATTCATTACTTACTTCCTAAAGCATGAACGACTGTGGATATTTGAATAATCATATTATTCGGGAAGTAAAACATGTAAAATTGAAACACAATAATAAACAATTGATGAATAGCAGTAAACAATACTTATCAATAAGTCTCCATTATTAAAATCACCAAAAGTCAGTTACATTTATATTGGTACAAGTTTCAAATAACTATCTAACTACTAAAACTAATATCATCTTTTAGACCTATGCTCCTAGCATGCTGATTGTGCTTGATCCTACTCAGAGCCTTCGTTAAAGGATCTGCAGGGTTCTCTTCAGATGATACCCTTTTCACAATGAGCTGAACTTTTTCTACCCTATGCCTGATGTAATGGTACTTTCTGTCAATGTGTCGGGACTTTCTATGATCTCTCGGTTCCTTTGTCAAAGCAACCGCTCCATCGTTATCGCAGAAAAGTTCCATTAGCTCCTGAACGGTCGGCATGACTCCGAGGTCCTCGATGAAGTTCTTCAGCCAAGTCGCTTCTTTTGATGCTTCACTTGCAGCTATGTACTCTGGTTCACACGTTGAATCACCCACCGTCTCTTTCTTGGAACTCTTCCAAGTAACCACATCACCAGAAACACCCAGCCCGACTGAGACCGACCATTGTCTCTATCTATCTGGAAGCTAGCGTCAGTATACCCACTAACTCTCAACGTATCACTACCTCCAAGGACTAAAACCATATCCTTCGTCCTCCGCAAATACTTGAGTATATTCTTAACGGCTATCCAATGAGCTCTGCTAGGATTTCCCTGATAACGACTGACCATGCTCAAAGCAAAGGACACATCAGGGGGTACATGTCATAGCGTACATGATCGACCTCACAGCCGAAGCATAAGGTACCCGACTCATGTCAGCTATCTCTTCATCTGTACTCGGGCTTTGAGTCTTACTCAATTTTGCATTGCTCTGGATAGGCAGCTCTCCTTTCTTGAAATTTTCCATACTAAACCTCTCTAGTAACTTATCCAAGTATGTTCTTTGACTAAGTCCTATTAGTCTCTTCTTTCTATCTCTCAATATCCTTATCCCAAGAATATAGGCTACTTCTCCGAGGTCTTTCATGGCGAAACACTTCCCAAGCCAAGATTTAACATCTTGCAAGGTTGGAATGTCGTTTCCCATGAGCAATATGTCATCGACATACAACACCAGAAAAGTAATTATACTCCCACTAGCCTTGATATACACACATGACTCATCGTCGCTTCTTGAGAAACCAAACTCTTTGACTTTCTCATGAAAGCAGAGATTCCAGCTGCGAGAAGCTTGTTTCAATCCGTAGATTGATTTCTCAAGCTTACACACTCTATTGGGATACTTTGCATCTTCAAAACCCTCTGGCTTATTCATGTAAACATCCTCAGCCAACTTCCCGTTAAGGAAAGCGGTTTTGACATCCATCTGCCAAAATTCATAATCATGAAATGCAGCTAGGGTGAGCATTATCCTAATAGACTTTATCTTAGCCACTGGTGAGAAGGTTTCATCATAGTCAACCCCAGGGGTTTGAGTAAATCCCTTCGCAACCAACCGAGCCTTGAAAGTGTGTACCTTTCCATCCATGTCGGTCTTCTTCTTGAAGATCCATTTGCACCCAACTGTCTTTCGACCTGGTACATTATCAACCAAATTCCAAACTTGGTTGTCATACATGGACTTGATCTCGTTGTCCATTACCTCTTTCCATTTAGCAGTCTCAGGGTCCGCCACTGCTTCCTTGTAGTTAGTTGGCTCATCCAAATTTACCAGTGTCCTATCACCGACAAACGTGTCATCATCTGTAGTTATATGGAAACCATAAAACTCGGGCGGCATGCTAACTCTACTAGAGCGTCTAAGAGGTAACGAATTGTCTATCGGCTCAACAGGAACTTCTTCCACTTGTTGAGTGCTAGTATCTTCTAAGGTTCCTTCATTGGTTGACTCCTGAATTTCTTCAAGGTCAATGGTACTCCCACTGTCCTCTTTGAATATGAGTTCTTTCTCACGAAAGACTCCTCGTCGTGCTACAAAGACCACGTCCTCGCTCGGTCTGTAGAACAAGTATCCAAAAGACTGTTTCGGGTAACCAATGAAAATACACCTCTCATTTCTAGCTGCTAGCTTGTCGTGAGTCTCTCGTCTTACGAAAGATTCACAACCCCAGACTTTGATATGTGCCAACGAGAGAACTTTCCATGTCCATATTTCGTGAGGTGTTTTGGCAACCTTTTTAATAGGGACAAGATTGAGGATGTGGGCTGCAGTCTCTAAGGAATACCCCCATAAGTGGATAGGAAGAGAAGCTCGACTCGTCATGGAACGAACCATGTCCAAAAAGGTTCGGTTACGCCTCTCAGCCACACCGTTCAACTGTGGTGTTCTGGGAGGAGTCAACTGTGAAACAATTCAACATTCCTTAAGATAGTCTAGGAACTCGAAACTAAGATACTCATCGCCTCTATCGGATCTAAGCATCTTTATCTTCCTGCCTAATTGATTATCACATCCTTAATTTCGAAATCTTCCAGCCTTCTATAATTGTCACTACTCAACTATTGAATAATTACAATTCAGCCCCTACACCTTTAATTAATCCAATTAATCACCAAATTAATTCCAATTAATTCCTGATTAATTATTAATTAAATAATAGTATTTCTAATTAATATATTATCCTCATAATATATTAATAAATTATTTATATTGATTGATTAATCAGATAATAAATCAATCTCTCTCTCTTGAGGTTATTCTGTCAAATTGCCAGCTATGAGGGCAACCCAAAAGGACTTTGCTACTATCAATTAAATATATACTAATTATAGTCATGGCTTAGACACCTAATCCAACAGGACCATGTGGCTCAAGCGAAAACCAAGGTGTTGGAAGAGGTGGAGGCAGACCTAACTTGGGTCATGAAGGAGGTCTTGTGGGCGTAGTGGATTTGGTGCTAGAGAGTCGAGATTTTGGTTTTGGTGATCACAGGTTGAAGGACACATGCCTTGCGGCTGGTGAAGCGGCAGGGTATGGTCGAGCTTTAGAAGAGATGAAGGCTGGAAAAGCCGTTGGTGAAGGAGACGCAACCCCTCTTGATTACAACATTGAGGTCAACGAAGCTATTGATGCTTTTATCAATGTCGACTATGCTTCAGTGTTCAAGTTGGGCGAGCTTTTTGTTCCCGAATTGAAGTCCTTACTTGATCTAGCCAATGTCGCATGTCCGTCCCACCAGTGATGGTATGTTTAAACCTTTCTCTTTGCTAGTCGTACTGCCTTTTGGATAATAGTTGTAAAGCACTGCTGAGGCTGCTTGAATACTTTTCTTTTCTTTTGTTTTTTGTCTGTGTTGGTGATTGAACAGTTTGGATTGGATGTGGTAATTATCATTTGTGGATCTATGAATCGTTGATTGTGGGTTTTGGATTTGTGTTATTGTTACTTTAGTTGGTCGTATGCTTCTTTGTAGGTGGTGTCGCCAACTAGTTGCTATTTTGCTGGTTTGCAGTGTTGTTGCCTTAGTGTTTGTAGGACTGATTTGTTGTTGTTACACTTTTTGGTCCCGGCCACTAGTATAGCCATTTTTTCATTAGGTTTGTGTCGCCAACTGGTTGCTCACATTTAAATACACTTTTCGTTTGTTTTGTTTTATGTCTATGTTGGTGATTGAACAATTTGGATTGGATGTGGTAATTATCGTTTGTGGATCTATGAATCGTTGATTGTGGGTTTTGGATTTGTGTTATTGTTACTTTTGTTGGTCATATGCTTCTTTGTAGGTGGTGTCGCCAACTGGCTGGTTGCTATTTTGCTGGTTTGCACTGTTGTTGCCTTAGTGTTTGTAGGACTGATTTGTTGTTGTTACACTTTTTGGTCCCCACCATTGGTATAGCCATTTTTTCGTTAGGTTTGTGTCGCCAACTGGTTGCTCACGTTTAAATACAAATGAAAAAATCACATTACATCGACAAATTAAATGACACATAGGTCACACAAAATAATAATTACAAAACCCAAGGAACAACTAAAAGCATTAAAACATAGTTCTAAAAGTGGCAATGTGTTACCGGATCCATACAAAAGGAAAACATCACTTTTACCAATAGCAACAATTGTCGCAACAAGTTGGATTTGATGCGTCACCATTAGCATTATCACTTTTCTCGATAGCAAAAGCTATCACGAAAAGTCTGAATTGATGCATTATAATTAGCAACAGCATCAACAACAATACTTTTCACGACAACTATAACCATCACAAAAAGTACAAAATTATTGCAATAATATGGTGTGTCAAAACCATTCCTAAAAAAATATTTTGATTTAGATCAATTTCATACAATTCAACGCTTATACAATTGATCTTTGTGTGTATGTTTCTATGTCATTAAAATCAAATTTAATAACATAAACATATAAACACATCCCACATAATTATTTGTATGATTTTCATGCCAAAACAATCCAAATAACACATAAAATAAACCAAAGCATTCAGAAAACATAATAAACAAAATTCAAACTGAATATAAAGGAAATCATTATATTATTATAATTTTGAATGCATAAATTTCGATGTACATGCATCATACACACAATTTTCCTTGTGTGTAAAAGACCATACCTCTTCAAGCAAAAACTGATTTCTTGTTTTGTAAGTAATCATGAACATAAGTATCTAATACTCCTGTTGGATTATGATGAGTTTCAAAAAATAAAATTTTGACCATCACAATGTAATAAAGTATCTATGTTCTTGGGAAACAAGCAACAAACTAACTACAAGAAGGATTAAAATAATATATTGTTTGGATGATCTTTGAGAACCTAAAGTAGAGTTCATTTACCAATTTACACCCAAAAATAGACAATTTTCAAAGCAATAACAGATTTTTCATACTCCTTAACTTTTGTGATTTCTTGGGGAACAAGAAGACCAATACCCTAACTTGTGGAAGCGAGGTTTTACGGAATTTAAAGAGAGGATAGAGGAAATTCTGTGGTGGCTTAAGAGAGGGAAAGAGGACGCTAAGTGTTGTCTTATGTAGGCCAACCCTAAAGCCAAACTTGCCAACCAAACAAATATTTTAATTATATATATATATATATATATATATATATATATATATATATATATATATATATATATATATATATATACTAGTTGTAAGACCCGTGTATTACACGGGATGATACAAAAAAATATTAATTAAGAATTTCTAAACATTTATAATTTTAAATAAGAAATTTTTTTGTGTATCGTGACATCTTGCTTTTGATTTTATACTATTACAACTTTGTATTTTGATAAATATAATTGATTATGAGAATGTCACCGGTACTAAAATCAAATTCACTATTATGATTGGAATCGTTATTCAAAATATTATGACGTCAATTGTCTCTCTATTGTCTCCCAAATCATTATACATATTAAAAAAATAATATGATATTAAAAAACACTTAATTTTGAAATTGAATGAGACAATTAATTTTGTAATTGAATGATAATTAAACCGATCATTAAGGAGTTAAAAACGTTTCAAACGTATTTAACGAAAATATAAATATTAATTATTTTAAAAACCAAATTTTCATAAGATATGAGAAATATGTTGAAACAACAATTCGAATTCTCATACCTTAATTTTTGCAATTCTAATAGATTCTAATAAGTTCAAAATTCGTAATTTTAGTAATTCAATAAATTGTAATAAATTTGAAAAGAAACTGAAACTTTTATACTAATCGTAACTGAAAGAGTAAATCAAGCCAGCACACAATGCATAACAAACTGAAACCGATCTTTTTGGAGTCACCCTTAACTGTCAAACAAATTACTTTTTTTAAGAATTTCAAAACTATGAGAAAATGACATGTGGCCAAATCAATGTAGTGATGACAAGTGTCCTCTAGATTTTTATTTATTAGGATAAGATTCAAATTTATATATTCATCTTCTATATCGTATCATATTCTCCGTTATTCAACTTCTGAATAATAACTTAAGTTATGCTAATAACATAAAAATATTTGTTATACATTATTAAAAAAACACACCCATATTTTTAAAAGCAACAATTAATAATTTTATAAAAATAATCCAAAACAAAGTTTTGAATTTTTTCCAATATACATACGCATTTGGTTTGCTATGCAAATGCATATAAAAAGCTAGTTTTTTATATTAATGTGATTATTGATATATTTATTTTTTTGTCGTCAATATAAACTATATATTTATTTAAAATGTAAATGGTGAACTATTTAAAAAGTAACTCTACATATGTGGCTACATAAATAAAGGTTCCTAATTTATTGCTTTAGTTATGAATTATTGAATACATACATTAAATACATTTAATTCAAACAATTTTTTTAAAAAATTCAAAATTATGAGAAAATGACATGTGGCAAAATCAAGGAGGAGATGACATGTGGCTTTGAATTATTTATTTATTAGGATAGGATGTAAATGGTGAACTATTTAAAAAGTAACTCTACATATGTGGCTACATAAATAAAGGTTCCTAATTTATTGCTTTAGTTATGAATTATTGAATTCATACATTAAATACATTTAATTTAAACAATTTTTTTAAAAAATTCAAAATTATGAGAAAATGACATGTGGCAAAATCAAGGAGGAGATGACATGTGGCTTTGAGTTACTTATTTATTAGGATAGGATATATATATATATATATATATATATATATATATATATATATATATATATATATATATATATATATAATTAAATATGCTTCACTGCAAATTATGTCTCTCCTTTTTATGATTTTCAATTAAACCATCAAATTATTTATAAATAACAAAATAATCATTTTATTTATTATTTTTTGTTTTAAATTGTATTTTGTGTCCAATACAATAAACATATATACTTATTATTAGTAGTGTCATTTAGTGTGTCAACATGTATATCTCCAACAGTCTAGTCTATTACTGTTGGTGTGGTTGTTTTAACTTTGATATAATAATAAAGGGAAAATGACTTATAAGGGTAATTATGTTTCAAAACTGTTCAAAAAATACCATTCAAGTTTGGTCTGTTCAAAAAACACCATCCAAGTAAGACTTTTGTACAAAAAAAAACCATCCAAGTAAGGCTTTTGTACAAAAAACACCAACGAACTACATGTTTTGTTCAAATTTTACCCGATGGTAACCGGCTCTTGCAGGTTAAAGGATGACTTGGCCTAATATTTAGTGACATGGCATAATAACAAATGAACAGTTTAACCTGCAAGAGCCGGTTACCATCGTGTAAAATTTAAACAAAACATATAGTTCGTTGGTGTTTTTTGTACAAAGGCCTTACTTGGATGGTGTTTTTTGTACAAAGGCTTTACTTGGATGGTGTTTTTTGAACAAACCAAACTTGGATGATGTTTTTTGAACATTTTTGAAACATAATTACCCTTATAAGTCATTTTCCCAATAATAAACAACCTCAAATTGGAAATTCTCTTGTTAGGATTTATATTGAAAATTCTTTTGTTAGGATTTATATTGAACCGGAAAATCTCCAATTCTGTGAAATCATATATATATATATATATACTAGGTTATAAACCCGTGTACTACACGGGTTGAATAAATGAAAAATTGAAATAGTTAGTAATGAATGCAAAAAATAGAAATGTACTTTCAAAATAGCCCGATTTTTGTTGGTTTAATTATTATTTTTAAAATTTTGAAAATATATTTAATTGTAGAGTTTATAATTAATATTATACTATTTGCTGTTAATTTTCAAATTCATTTAACAATGACAATTTAAGACATAAAAACACAAGATATCATGCAACTATATATGAAAAAGCTCAAACTCACAATCTGATGTGAGCGTACCTAAATATTCATTTGTTTTTTCTCTTCATTGGTATTTAAAGTCAGACACTTCAATATTTCAATCTAATTATACCAAATGTTTTCTAAACACACATCAGATACATATAAATACACACATAGAGCAGACACATATATACGAAAACGCAGACACACACATAGAAAACTGATATCCAAAAAGTATGTTGCGTTTTCTAGAAATTTATAGAAAATAACTTTTTTAATAGAGTTTCCAGAAAGTATATTGCTAATTTTACAAAAGGATAGAAACTATGTTGCTATTTCTATAATAAATTACAAAGTAGATTGCTATATATATCCAGAAAGTGTGCTGCTATTTCTATAAAATGATACAAAGTATGTCCTTATATTTAATAGGGACTAAAAATGTAAAAACAAAAACCACTCCCAAGACTTGTCCCCATTTAGTCCACATTCTTAAGCAATTAACTGCAAGACTTGTCCCCAAACGTAGCAATAACATTATAAGCAAGTTTTTTTTAACTCTTCCACTAATATCTTGTTGGATTCCATTCAAATTTTGTGTCCTTTGTGTGGCTTGTGCAAAATTTGGGACAATTTTTCCCTCTCCCACCGAGTCATGTCTAGTTACATCCTCTTCCAGACCAATTATTGACACCATCTTCAAAGTTAGGTTTAATATAATGTTATCATCTTCAAGCGATATACATCTTTCAATTGTACCCTGTAAATTGTTTCTTTAGCATTTAAAAAATACCGTTACAATGTTCAAAAAAGAAAAATAAATTTACATGAGAAGTACCACAAGTAACCATCACGGATTCTATAAGAAGATTGACTCCATGGGCAGGTCCTTCTAAATAAAATACAACTTGGTCAGGCTTTTCGGGTAGCACAAATGTACCCTCCAATTTTCCCCATGTATCGTTTGAAATAGACGTCCTACAATCATTATTATTTTTAGTGTCCGTAAAAGGATTATTGGTCAATTCACACTACAGAGTCTTTTAAAAGAAAAAGGAAGAAAGTTTTTTTTACCTTGTGATGGATATGTACTTGGTTTCTGAACCATGATGTTCAAGTTTTAGGGTGGCTATGAAATCTGCATGGCCATGGAGATGTTCACCGGAAACTCCAACAATAGCAGAAAGTGTGTAAGTTAAACCTACGGAAATTCCTAATACATGCATAATCTGCATTTTCCCAAACCTCATTTCTATGAACACCAATTTAACATGCTAAAGTTTATATTTTTTTTTATTAATTTCATTGTTTTGAAAATCAAATGGAACTGCTAAGTCGAACCGGGAGCCGGTGTCCTCTCCGATTCAGTTAGCATAAAAAACCGGTTGTGTGTGAACGTGTAAAAGCCGGTTTATGCTTGAATCATCCAAACTCGATTTTCCCATAAACAGTTTAATTAATTAAACTTTTTATTTTGGTAATTATAATTCACCGTTAGAGACTTATACTTTAACATCTTGGTATTTATATTTCATTTGCAAATTTATGGTATATTTTATATGTTTTGTATTTTTATAATTTTAAAATTAATCACGACGTAATTCGTTTTATCCGGTTTTTAGACCTGTTTGGTTTGATATCAAAAGGAATCCGTTTTTCAATTTTAGTCCTTATGTTGGTTTAAAAACAAAATTAGATACACACCGATCAATCCAATGTGATTCAGGGGGAAACAAAGGCACTGGTCAAACTACTTATGCTCACATTATTAAGTACTTAATATGAACCTCGACTACTATATATTTTGTATAAGAAAGGTCAAAAGTTAGGTAAACCAGGTCTTCAACTACATATAACCATTAAGAGCACCACATGCTACAACATCTGCCAAAATACAGATACCCAATTAAAAAGATTTCGACTTTCACAGTGAAATGAAACTTAAGCTGCCATATAGTTCCAAATTCACAAGATAAACAAAGGTTATGTAACTTTTTGAACAAAAATAAGGTGTTACTGTGGTGTTCAGAGTTAGGATGAAACTGGGTCCAAATGAAAATAATAATAGTATAAAAATATTGATACAAAATAAAAAACGAAATATAAGATAAAGGGCAATAAAGTCATTATAATTGGGATAGTGACCAATATCTTTATGAAACATCAAGATAGGGGCCAAAATTGAAAAAAGAACTTTTGGGGACCAAAATTGCAAGAATCATCAATATATACTTGGGACCAAAAAGTTAAAAAGAAAGAAAAGAAACAGCTACAAAGGCTTCTTTCCAGTAACTCCACCAAGTAAAAAAAATTACAGGTATATATTCTAGGACTAATTGCAAGAAAAGCAACATACTTTAGTGTGTTTGTGTTTTATGGCATCCTACTTTCATTTTTTCACATACAACATTGTACATTCATATTTTTTTAATTAAAGGCATCCTACATTGAAAAATCTACCAAGGTTATCGCATTTAATGTCCACATAAAAAGTACAATGACACTTACAACATCTGCACAACCTGGATAATAAAATCCGACCTGGTGATCCACCCGTTGTGTTGTTAGCCCGGATTATAAACCAACCCAATATGAACGCCTGTTTGAGTTGTGTATGGGTGATGATGTTGGAGAGGTCGCATACCATTCGTACCCAACCTAACTCACAAAAAATAATCAATGACAGAAAAATGATAAAAGACAAGAAATAGCAACATACTTTGATTGATTTATTTATTTACCTTGGTATTGCGACACCACCGCCAAATGTGAAATGTCAAGGGAGGGCCCCCTTTCACGTATATGGGTGACCTTAGTGGGAAAATTTTTGGGAACCTACAAGATACATGCAATTATCGATACACAATTTTTTTTTAAAAAAAAAGAGGTTTGATTTATAGAGCCATACCAGCTGAACATATTTGGTGTGGCAGTTGTTGGGTCGATGCCCAATTGTACATCTTTATAAAGTATTGCATCAAAATAACCAGCAAACCCTATAAACCACATTGTAAAAGAATTAAATGATTATGGTGAAGTCAAATGCTTTTTAAAAAATAAAAACATTTTACCGTGAATAATAGTGATCTGGTATCATTGGGCATCTCAAATCGAAGCTTTTTGTACCGCTGATTCCTTTTATTTGGCGAGTAGTTTGGATGAGTAAAAGTAAAAACCTAACAAAAAATACAAATGAGAGACATCATAATTTACTGAAAAACATCATATGCTTTTTTAAGTTCAATCAAGTATGTATTGTAAGGGTATTAAAGGAAATAATGGAGACGAAAACTGACAGTTTGAACGTACTTGTCATTTAAAAATAAACTATCTATTAACATTTTTTTTATATAAAACACGATAAATCATAAAAGAACATCGGTTAGGTTGATTTATGAGGTCAACCCATTTCAATTTTGACTATCCTTCATCTCAAAAAGATGGATATCAGACATTGTATTAAACACCAAAAATCAATTTAATTACATCATATGAACTAAAAGCCAAAGGAGAAAATTATTTAAAAAGGGCTCTATAAATTTACCTCTTCATTTAGATTTCATCAGCGATTAAGACCAAGGTATGTGCTACCAACAGCCCTAGTTCGTGTAAATAACATTGAAAATTATAGGGTTAACACAAAATAGAATCAGGTTAAAACAGAACCTTGGATAGAAAATATTACCAGTTAAATCCATATTTAGAGATACTGTTTTTTTAGATATTGAGATCTTGAAACCTTTATTGAGGTTTTCATGAGGTCTATCTGAAAAAAAAAATAAGGTTGACAACAAAATGAAGGTGCAAAAGAAATAAAAAACACTCATGAGTCATGAAGAAAGGGGATGGCGACTGTAAGATCTTGTCATAATTTGGATCTCTTTCTTGGGGATGGAATGAAAGCGACAGATGACGAAGCATCCTGGATCTTCTATTGACAACGAATAACACACATGAATGGTGTAGATACAGATCCTTGATCAGAACTCTATAAGAAGAAAACAAAAACCTTGATGAGAGAGAAGAAGATAATGAGGCAGCAGTGTGGTGAAGCTCGTTTCCTTGTTGCCTAAATCGAAAAATTTAACCAATTAGTCATACCGGATGAAGAAGATCTGCAAACCAAACGGAGAAAAAAATCAAAATAGTTAGCATTTATTAAAAACCTTAATCCATATGATGATGATTTATAGAGATAAAGACAGAGGTGATGTATATGAAGAAGTTGATGATGGTTTGTAGAGATAAAGACTCACACTCAACTTCAGCCACTACATAACACTTTCAACACAATTCCTGCAATCAAAAGTCCATAAACCAGGTGAAGATATAGTATGGGCACAATAAATAGGTTTCTGATTTCAAATAAACAATCAAGGAGAGAAGAACAGGGGATTCGATCCCATTTTTTCTTCCTATTATAGCAATACACAGAAGTGGCGGCTCATGGTGTACTTTTTACGGTTTCTAAATAGTTGTGTGATTTTGGTGGCGGTGCAAAGCTTGTGCGATTTTGGTGGCGATGGGTGTAGAAGGGCGATGGTGTAGGACTGTAGGTGGCATGTACATGATTTTGGTGGGCGGAGAAGGGAGGCTGTCAGTTTTTCACTTTTTTGCTATTTTGCTCATGTGTTTTAAGTTACAAAGATGAGAGGGGGAGCGTATTTGGAGAGAGAGTGTGACGGTTAGGGCTTCATGATATATCTAGCATACGCTCCTTCAAAATGGCTCCCACCTTTTCAAACTGAGTTTCCTTAGCCGAGAATAAGGGAAGTTATTGGGGGAGATCACATAATTCACGGCGTTGATTTAGACGCAGACGAGTAAAGACGTTTAGGCGGGAAATTAAATTGCAGCAGTCGTTACATCAGGACACGTGGAAAACATAGCTCTAAAAAAATGTCATGTGGCATTTAAAGGCTTCCTTTATTATAAGAGATAGATTTTATTGTTAGGAAATATGGATATTTGGGTTGATATATAATATGATAGTATAATTATTTTTATCAAGCATTTAAAATATTTTTAGATAACAAATATAATATACTTGAGAGCAAAAAGTTAAGTATAGATCCTTATTCTTTTAAATATTTTCAAACTTAGCAAGGAACATATGAAGGATATTTTCATAACCAGATTTCCTTGGAAAAAAAAGAATTATAAAATAGGGAAGTTGAGAATATGAAATATCACTTTCCCATATCTTGATGATTATGACGTGGGGACAAGAAGGAGATCTCATTATGGATTATCGAATACGTATTTACTAAATAACCCAAACAATTTCTTTGACCTGGCAGCCCTTCCTTACCTTGTTTTGTTTAAGGTTTAACTGTTTTGAGGGGTAAATATGGAATTGTATGTTAACATTTAGTGAAAGCGACCAATTTTAAGTAAAAAAATGTAAAAGAAAGAAAATCGAAATATAATGGGAATTTTGGTATATACGATTAAGATATCTTTATATAACATAGGACCATGCATATTGGTTTTTGCATTGACCAAGTCTTTCTTAGTTATCCCTTACAACATAATTGATTTTGTTAAATACAAAGGGTTTTTGATGTAGGTTTCGAAATTGATTTAATATTGTAGTAAGGTGGTATGAATGTTTGTACTGACAAATTTTTTGCTTAATCTGATTATTAAATAAATTAAATAATTAATTTCGAGACACCAATTTTATATTACGTATGTCTAAACTAGTTACTAAATGGTAAAATGGAATGAAATAACTAAAACTTTTAAAATTAATTTGATAATTTGTACTCTTTTTTAACAAGAATGTTTTTTTTTTTTCCGGGACAACTACAAAGGACCAAAATGAGAGGTGTAGTATGATAATTGACTATATTTTTTAACATTTCTCATGAAACAATGATAGTATTTCGCGATTCACAATATGTATGACGTATGGTCTCCACTGTTTAATTCAAATTTATATTGTTTTGTAGCACATTTTTTACCAATAGTTAACGAAACTCTTCCAACATTTTCTCGAGTGCACATTTCACAAACCTTTTCGTAGAATACCATTTTCACGATGTTTCACATTATATTGGTTGTTTAACATGTTAAGTCAATGTAGTAGTATATCTATGTAAAATTCCAATTTACATAAAAGAGTATATAAAAAATCTTCAAAAATCCTTTGCATAAGATGCACATTTATAAATAGAAGAGGATATTACACAAGTTTATAGCATTACATTCCAAGACATGAGAATAGAATCTACAAGATGTTAGTCGGGGTATTAGTACTATCAACATGAGAATTACTACAATCAACATAAGCAAAGCATCTTTAATCCACTAAACCCAGGCTAGTAAATGGCAACTGGTTACCATTCTTTTGATCATCGTCACAGGCAGGCTTGGACATTAGAATTTTATTGAGTTGTAGATTCGGGATACTAGATATATTTCAATGAGATAGAATAACTTCGTGTCAATCAAAGTTAAGATTTTTGGACAGAGTGTTAGCTTAAATCGATTACAGACCAAAGCTAACTTCAATGAAAAATGACATAAGAAATCTTAATTGTCTTATATTATTATTATTATTATATTGTACCAGGATAAATAAACGAAAGTGTATATCAGAAAAGATTAGGAAAAACCCTTATTATAACTTGAGAAAATAACTCAAAACTCTAGTTACAATCCTTTCCTTATGCTCGATATCCTAAACTTGATATCTAACAACCTTATATACTAACCGGATACTAATGATGATAACTATAAACTAATGACTTTGAATTACAGATAATACATACTCGTATTCTCTTGATAAGAGTTATCTTATCACCTCATCGTGTAAGACTAACTTCAAAGCCAAATAAACCGGAAATTATCAACATTTACCCCCCTAATTTCCGAATGGAAATTTGGAGGTCTTCTACACCAAGAAGCTTTCTCATTTCTCCGAATTTGATCTTGGCTAAAGCTTTTGTTAGTCTATCTGCACGTTGCTCTTTCCCGCTTACATGTTCCATAGCAATTTCTTTTTCTTCAATCCGTTCACGAATGTAAAGAAAACGGGACTTTATATGTTTACTTCGCCCGTGGAATACTGGATTTTTGACCAATGCAATTGCAGATGTATTGTCAATTCTAATCGTTACTGCTTGTATTCTTGAACCAGTTAGCTCTTCAAGTAAGTCTCGTAACCAAATTGCTTGACAACTTGCTGCACTTGCCGCCATGTACTCAGCCTCGCATGATGACAATGCCACCGTTTCTTGTTTTTGAGAACACCATGTGATTGGTGATCTCCCTAGATAAAATATATGCCCGGTTGTGCTTCTTCCATCATCTTGGTCAATGTTGTGACTACTATCACTGTATCCTAATAATCCTACAGTCTCCTTTCGTGCATACCTTATTCCAAATCCCAGAGTTCCTTTTACATACCTTAGGATTTGCTTTATGGCCAACATGTGTGATTTCTTCGGTGATTGCATGTAGCGACTTGTGATGCCCACCGCATAAGAGAGATCAGGTCTTGTTTGCAATAAATACCTTAGCTTTCTTACCAGACTCCTGTATTCTGTTGCATCGGTATCTTCTTCTCCTTCGTTCTTTGCAAATTTTACATTTGAGTCCATTGGGATCAACGTGGAGTTACAATCGATCATTCCCGCATCTTTTAACACTTTTTTCGCGTAGCCTTCTTGAGTAATGAGAATCCCATCCTTGAGTTGGTACACTTCAATACCTAAATAGTATCTAAGTGTACCCAAGTCGGTCATATCGAATTTAGTGGCCATTGCTTTCTTAAATTTTGATATAATGGTTGTACTTGACCCCGTGACAACCAAGTCATCGACATAGACCCCGACAAGGATTATTTCAGCTTCAATGTTCCACCTGTATACGGCCTGCTCCTGTACACATCTATGAAACTTCATGCTTTTCAAAATTCCATCCAGTTTTTGGTTCCAAGTTCTTGGTGCTTGTCGTAGCCCATACAAGGCCTTTACGAGCTTGTTGTTGGATTAGGTGTCTAAGCCATGACTTATAATTGTATTTATCTTGTTAATTGAAGCAAAGTCCATTTGGGTTGCCCTCATAGCTGGAGGATAGATGTAGAGTTCAATAGAGAGAAAGGTTGATTTATTAATTGTTTAATAAATCAATAGAAATAAATAAATAGTTTATTAATATATTTAAGTGTTAATATATTAATTAGAAACTATAATAATTAATTAAGATTTAATCTAGAATTAATTGGATTTAATTTAGTGATTAAATTAATTAATTAAAGGTGTAAGGACTGGTTTGTATTTATTCAATAGTTGAATAACTGGCAAAGAGAAGTCTAGGGGCCAAAAGTGGCGCCACCCTTGGAGGCTTCTCTAGGGTTGGCGAAAACCCTAATTAGGGTTTAGGGATCTGGTCCAAGTGGTCAACAGGCTTGCCCACTTGGAGGCTCCTTAGGGTTTCAGGTGTAACCCTAGGAGGCTATAAAAGGAACCCTCTGGCTCCTCATAATTGACGCCTCCAGCTCTCTGTGATTACTCTGCTGGAATCTTCCCTCCATTGCTTTGGGTGTGACTTCATTTGAGGCAGGATTCTTTTGCTGCTAGCTTCAAGGATCATAAGATCAAAACTTCTATACATAGTTTTCTTTGCATTCCTTCACAAAGCCTTCCGGTTGATAAACAAACACGTCTTCTTGGAGCTCGCCATGTAAGAAGGCTGATTTTACATCGAGATGGTGTAATTCCCAGTCCTTTGATGCAGCGAGTGCTATGAGGATTCGTACGGTTTCGATCCGGGCTACTGGTGCGAACACTTCTTCAAAGTCTATGCCGGGCTGTTGTAAATATCCTTTGGCCACGAGCCTCGCTTTATACTTGTTCACCGTTCCGTTTGCATCTCTTTTAACCTTGAATACCCATTTCAAACCAATGATGGTTGAGTTGGTCGGTTGCTGAACTAATCTCCACGTACCATTCTTTTCAATGGAGTTAATCTCTTCTTCCATCGCACGTACCCACTTTGGATTATCTTTTGCTTCTAAAAAGTTTGTTGGTTCTTCATCACTGAACGTAAGCAACATACCTGCATGTAAATTCATCTCGAAGTCATCGAATCTACGTGGTGCCTGGACAGCCCGACTTGATCTGCGTAGGGGTTGTTGTTCAGCATTGGTACTTTGGTGAGATGTTTGAGTTGTGTCTGGCTCGGCATTCTCGATGGTTTCTCTACCGTTCCCATCGGAGTTTGAGTCTTCATGCACGAATCCTTCATCATCGTTGCTACTAGCCATAGCCACCGGACCATTACCAGTGCCGACTTGAGTCAACCAGTGGACCCAGAACATGCCCGGCTTCAATGTAGATTCCAGTTCCACTTGCCAGCCCCAGCTCGCATTTTCGTCAAAGACTACGTCTCTTGACACAACAATCCTCTGGGTTGAGGGATCGTACAAACGAAAAGCTTTTGACCTCGGTTCCGATCCGAAATAGATTGTTTTTCTGGAGCGATCATCGAGTTTCTTCTGATGGGGACCCACTGTTTTCGCATAAGCCACACACCAAAATACACGCAGGTGTTCAATATTGGGTTTTCGATGATAATAGGCTTCATAAGGTGTCATTTATTTCAAAGCCCTTGTTGGAATTCTGTTGATTATACGAGTTGCATGCATGACCGCTTCGCCCCACAAGTAATTTGGAACTAATTTAGCTTTTAGCATACTCCGTGTCATCTCAAGGAGTGTGCGGTTTCGCCTCTCAACAACGCCGTTTTGTTGAGGCGTGTATGGTGCTGTAAGGTGTCTTGTCATTCCATGATCATCACAAAGCTTATCGAATTCTCGTGAGGTGAACTCGCCACCACGATCAGTTCGAAAAACCTTTATGACATTTCCGGTTTCTTTCTCCACCTTGCTTTTGAATCTTTTGAAACAGTCTATCGCACTGTACTTTCCTTCATAAGAAAACACCACATAAAACGTGAGTGGTTGTCTATTAGAACAAAAATGTACCTGTTTCCGACAATCGTTGGTGGCGAAATCGGTCCACAAAGATCCCCATGGATGAGTTCGAATGTATCCTTGGCTCGATACATTGAAGTTTTAGGAAACGGGCTCCGTGTCTGTTTACCAACCAAGCAGGCTTCACACAATTGACTGCTTCCAGAAATCATTGGTAAACCTTTTACTATTTCTTTCTTGCTCATCATCGTAATAGTATCAAAGTTTGCATGCCCAAGCCTAGCATGCCATAACCACCCCGTCTCAGACAGTCTACTATGCAAACATATGGGTTTTCCAACTGAAATCTTGGTTTTATATAACCGATTTAATGACCTTTTCACTTTAAACAGAAGAGAGTTATGACTATCAAGCAAATACAAACATTTTCCTTTCATAGACACCTCACATCCACTCTCTATTGCTTGCCCCAAGCTAATTATATTAGTTTTTAAACTAGGAATATAATAGACATCGGTTAAAAGCTTTTGTTTACCTTCTCCAACCTCAAGTAGTATGGATCCTCTCCCTTGAATTTCAACGAACGAGTCGTCCCCAAACTTCACTCTTCCACCGACTCTTTTGTTGATTTCAGTAAAATATGAAAGTTCGCCTGTCATGTGATTGCTAGCTCCTTTATCAAGGTACCAAACATCTTTATCTCCACCTTTTGCTTCGTACTTCTTTGGTATTACATTTTCTTCATGTAAAAGTACCGATTCGAACAGGAGTGTATGCATAAACAAGAGTGGATCTTGCTCATCAACTTCAGCCACGTGTGCCTCATCTTGTTTAGCCTTTCGATCCGGACATTGCGACGCAAAATGTCCAAACTTGTCGCATCTGTAACACTGAACCTTTGAGCGATCCTTCTGTTTGTTTTTACCCTTTTCTGAATCGTTCTTGGTCGAGGGTGAGCCACGGTTCTGACCAGAATTGTGGTGACGACCCCCGCGACCACGACTTGATCCACGACCACGGCCACCTCTTCCAGATTCATTACCTCGATTAGACGATTGAGTTTTGTGAAACATAAGCTTGCCTTGATCGCTTGTAGGTTCATCTTCGCGTATTCGCTCTTCATAGGCCTTTAATCACCCCACAACATCTTTAAAGCCGACCGTTTTAAGATCGAGTATCTGCTCGATTGATGCGACTATATGAATAAACTTTCTGGGCAAACCAGTGAGAAATCTCTTGACAAGTTTGCTTTCGTCCATTGCTTCTCCGAGAGACGAGGATTTTGAAGCGATACCGGACAATTGGCTTGCGAACTCGTCTATTGAACTCGTGTCTTTCATCTTGAGATTCTCAAACTCAGTCATCAAAGTTTGTAGTCGAGCTTCCCTCACTCTGTCTGCCCCCAGATGTCGAGTCTTAATTGCTTCCCATATTTCTTTTGCCGTGTATCGTGCCGACTTGCAAGATCATGTCTTCCGAGATTGCTTGGAAAAGAACTGCTATTGCGATATTATTCTTCTTTGGGTCCGATACACCCGGATCAATAATATCCCAAACTTGATGTACACTGAGAACGACTTTCATACGTATCGCCCAAACCGTATAATTTACCGCTGTCAACATCGGGACTTGAAACGAGAAGGACGACCCTTCTTTCGTGCCTCCAGTCGAGCCCCCTGCGCCCCCAGGGCCGGTATCTCCATCTACCATCCCTCACGGGGTTGTTCTTCACCAGAATAACAAAGCTCTGATACCAAATATTGTACCAGGATAAATAAACGAAAGTGTATATCATAAAAGATTAGGAAAAACTCTTATTATAACTTGAGAAAATAACTCAAAACTCTAGTTACAATCGTTTCCTTATGCTCGATATCCTAAACTTGATATCTAACAACCTTATATACTAACCGGATACTAATGATGATAACTATACACTAATGACTTTGAATTACAGATAATACCTACTCGTATTCTCTAGATAAGAGTTATCTTATCACCTCATCGTGTAAGACTAACTTCAAAGCCAAATAAACCGGAAATTATCAACATATTAGACGAATGGGAGTACCTATCACGGGATGTCCATGATGCTGAGCTGGCAACCCATCACGGCGGTGCACACAGTCGCGTGTGCACCGTGATGAGTGTGATCATGAGCCAATGTGACCGGGAGCACGGAGGACCACGGCGAATAGGAAGCCATGGGTGTGTAACGACTAGAAAATTTCCCTTAAGAAATATACACACAACTTACCTCATTCAACACACATTCATACAATCTCTCTTATTCTCATATACATACACACACCAAAATATGGATTATTTGGAAAAGATGGAATTTTTTAAACAATTCGATTCGGACGATGGAGAGTTTATCACAACATTCTTTAATGTTGTTGTGAACGCTGCCGCTGAAGAGTCTTCAAATGTTAGACAATCAAGAGCCGTTATCAACCGAGATCGCCAAGCTGTACATGATCTTTTGGTACGTGACTATTTTGTTGATAATCCTCTTTATGGTGACAAACATTTCAGACGTCGTTATCGTTTAAATAGAGACTTATTTTTACGCATTAACAACTCTTTAGAGGAGCAATATGATTATTTTAAGCAAAAACCAAATGCTAGAGGGTAGAATGGGTTTCGGTTGTTACAGAAATGTTCGACTGCACTTAGGTATTTAGGATTCGGCATAACAGCTGACGCTAGTGACAAGTATTTGAAAATGTCTAAGAGGACCATAAGGGAGTGTGTGGATTGGTATTGTGCATGCATTATTGAGGTGTTTGGTAAAGAGTATTTGCGTAAACCTACAACACGTGATATCAAGAAATTATATTTGGCACATGAAACCAAACATGGTTTACTGGGAATGATCGGTAGCCTTGATTGTACACATTGGGCGAGAGAAAGATGTCTAACTGCATGGCGAGGGCAATTTACCCGAGGTAACGTAGGTGAACCAACTATGATATTGGAAGCTGTTGCATCGCAAGATTTTTGGATTTGGCATGCGTACTTTGGGGTTGCAGGGTCCAACAATAACCGGAATATTCTGAATCATTCTCCCATTTTCAATGATATTTAAACCGGATGAACATTATATATGTTATTCACAGTGAACGGACATGAATACAAACACGACTACTATCTTTGTGATGGAATTTATCCAGATTACGCCATATTGGTGAAGACTTACACTGTACCTCGAACTGAAAGAGCAAAGAAGTTTACACGAAGACAATAATATGCTAGGAAGGACATAAAGAGGGCATTTGGGGTCCTCAATCAGAAATGAGATGTGGTCAAACACGTTGCACGACTATTTGACGACGGAAGGATAACCACAATTATGTATGCGTGCATCATTTTACATAATATGATAATTGAAAAAAAATGTAGAGCAATTTTCACATACGATGAGGCCAACGTAGTTAACCCAGATCAACAATTCATTCCTGGTTTGGCCGGATATTTAGCATGAGTAGTAAAAATTCAAGATTCTGAAACGTGTAAATATCTTCGAGAAGACTTAGTGGAGCATGCTTATCAAAACAGCTTGAATGAGGACGAGTAATTTTATTATTGAATTATTTGTATGGTTTTCTACGTAATGTTTTTTTTTTTAATATTAATGTCATGGTTTTCTATGTAATGTTTTTTTAATGAAAAATTAGGTTTTTTTTTTTATTTTTTACTTTTTTTAATTAAAAAAAAGTGATGCGTGTGATAAAATATGATGGGTATTTCTAGTGTGGTGTGTGATGCTGAGGTGGCGGTGATGTGGCACCCATCACATGTGATCATGTGATGGGTACTCACATTAGCCTTATTATTATTATTATTATTACAATTTTTTTTTGGGAACAACCAAAGCTTTAATTCTCTGTGCTCCTTATGTGATGAAGATATCAAGTCTATTGACCACTTGTTTGCATGTTGTACTTTGTCAAGTCACAGCTTCGTAGTCGTTCATGCAATCAAAAATACAAAATAAAACCTTACAGTCCACTAGTAGCGGTAAGTAAGGATCGAACCAAGAAGTTCGTGGTTGGCACTTTATGTCAAAATATGACCAATCTATAGTGTCACTCTATAGACGGTTTCTATTCATACACTAGATCCCGAAAGAACTCAAAAGCATGAAAACCGAAAACTAATCTAACAGTCTACACTGAAGTGATAGATCACAACCAAACTAACCACACTACTCTAATCCCAAGATCAACTCAAAAAATCTGATTCAAAGCAAATCAGAAACTATTAACCGAAGAACAATAAATAATACCGAAAACATAGCTTGCAATAAAATAAAATCAAATATAACTTGCATTAAACCAAACCCGAATCAGAGCCAAATGCTTCTTAAAACAGGAACCAATCCAGATCCATGTGGTCAATGGTGTTCCACAATCCAGAACCCTTGATCACACATGTCAAACGAAAAACCGCAAAAACGATAAAAAGACTAAAAGCTAACCAAATATTGGATCTACTACTAAAGCTACGAATTTCCGAGTCAAAGAAGCCTGAGTGTCTCTTAAAGGTGCAATCTTCGCTCCCAAATCACGAACCGGAAGCCTCTATTTATAGTTGCGGATTTGGCTTGTACGCGTCGCGGAATAGCCTTATACGCGGCGCGGGTTATCGTTATCCGTCGTTTCTTCGTACTTTGAATTTGAAATCTTCACCCGGTTAAACAGCTCACCGTGTTGCGTCTCTCATTGGCACGCGGCGGGTGTGTTACTTCAACTAGAAGTCAGCCTTGCTTCCAACTTTGCCAAAATGTACACTTTTTACCCTGTATTATCCATAAAGCCCAACACAAGCCCTTGGCACTAAAAGTTTGCTTTGGAGCCATTGCTTAACTGCTCCAAGAACTGCCAAGCTTCCTCTGGATCTTGCCACATAAATGTCCCGCTTGACGAGGCATTTATCATAGCCCGATTTGTTTCACTGACTCCTTCAAAGAACAGCTTCACTAACTGCCATTTAGGAATCTCATGATGTGGGCAGGATCGTAACAACTCATTTAACCTATCAAACGCTTCGTGGAAAGCTTCTCCTGGTTTCTGCTGGAAGTCCTGAATGACCCTCCTGATCTCCGTTGCTTTGCTTGCTAGATAAAATTCTTGTAGGAATTTGGCCTTGAGCTGATCCCATGTGATAATGCTGTTTGATGGTGAAGACGTAAACCAATATTTGGCTTTGTCCTTAAGAGTGAATGGGAATAACCTAAGCCTAAAGATGTTCCTATTGATCCGCAGGAGCTTCGTGGTTAGACCAGATGACAGATTACCAACTTGTAGTGTCATGCTACAGTCGGAGGACCTAGTTTCTAAGTTCTCAACTACCCAAAAGCAATAACCAAACAAAGTCAAGCCAAGCATAAGCTAAACTCAACTCAAACAAGCCTAGTTACTTTCTGAAATCAGAAGTGCATCTCTGAATCAGAAGCAATCAAAGGCATCCAAAACATCCAAACAAAACAAGGTATAACCTAAACCAATAGCTACAGCCCAACTGAACAGGACTGGCCAAAGTTCAATACCTAAGACTAACCTAGTTGGCTACTAATTTCAGCAAGGGAAACAGTCCCAAACAAGGTCAAAATAACATCCAAACACAACCCAAACAAACACAATCAAACACAAGCATCAAAACACCGAAAAACTAAGATTAATTGTAACCAAATGATTTTCATTAACCAAAACTGAATTCCAGTGGTCTAATACAGTAACCAATGGTGTAAACAGAAAACTAAAGTGCTCAAAGTCAGTGGTTGTCACTCCCAAAGACCTTAGCTACAAATGCTACTTACTACCAAAAGGAAATTAAATTATAAAACCTGAAATGCCAAAAGATGGTTGCTGAAAACGAATTCTTGGAGTCAAAGAGCCTCTATGGTCGATTCTTCACCAGGGTTTTTCTCGGGTTTTCGGCTGTAAATGCCTCTATTTATAGTTGAAATTTATCGCAGCCGCGCCGCGCATTTAAGTGAACCGCGGCGCGCGTACTTATCTTCTCCCGTTTTCTTCGGCCTTTGAATTTGGTTCACCGCCTTGAACCCGCGTCGCGTCTTCTTGATTCCACGGTGCGCGTACGTGTTTTCCTGATTTTATCTTCTTTTCCAAACTTTCTCCAATTTGCACGCTTTTAGTCCCTGTTTTCATTCTTTCTTCCAAACAAGTCCTGGCACGAAAAATGAGAATACCAAGATATATCTGATATAATTTCATCAAGAATAGGGCTCAACAACGCCTAAAATACTTGATATCACTAGGCGTTGTCAAACACCCCACACTTGTGCCTTGCTTGTCCCCAAGCAAGAGAGTTTTTAATAAATTCTAACTAAGACTCAAACAATTTTTGACTGTATTTAGTTTCAAAGCTTATTGCCCCATGAGTTAGAGTGGAATAGTTCTCGAAAACATAATTGAATTGTTCTTTGGAACTCATGGCTTTCTAGAGAACCCTTGATTACAAACTTTCTGTACACAATGAAGTGCACTTACTCATTCAGATTCTAAAGGCCATTAAGGAATCGTCCATGACTTTCGATGCTGTTCGTGTAGCGAGCTTTCGGAAATACCATCCCAGACCAGAGGATCTTAGGTTGCAAGGTGCATAAGCCCCACCTATTTTAGACCTACCGGCTCGAACAACAAATGCCACAGATTGACATTTCCTTCCTAAATTCCAATCCTAAAACAACTCAATCTTCTAAACTCATAAAACTAAACTTATTTGACTAACTAATAGCATGATCACAAATAAACAGTATTTCTTAAAAAATACTAATGCTATCACAATCACAAACCATTCGTTTCAAAATTACAATTTAATAAAAATTTTGAAAAAGTTGCAAAAAATTTGAAAATTGATCATTTCTGCAAAAATTTCAAAAATACTACTCTTTCGACCGTCCACACCCCACACTTAAAACCGTACAACGTCCCTGTTGTACAGAAAATATTTAGACAAAGGAGAAAGAGTTACAACTTTGGACGGTAGATTGCTTGGTTGGTACTCAGTATCACAGGTATAATTGCGAACAAGCAGAATTCTTGGTTTCCGCACTCCGGAGTTGTAGCGCTACAGTGAACACGCCGGTGGTCAAGACAAGTGGAGGGGGCACGGTGACCCCACACTTGTCTGAGACAACTCCTTCTCATTTGGCATAACATGCATGACTCAACAAAACATTAAAACCAAACATAACAAATATAAAATATAAACAGACAAAATATAAAGGTGTGTCATAGATTCAGTACATATATCCCAAAAAAATAAAAGAAAAAGAAAAAGAAAAAGACATCAACTGCCACCTGGTGGCCTGGAGGATCCAGCCTCGTGATCGTGGGCTCTGGCTGGGAATGGTCGGGGGCGCTGACCCTGCGCTGATGCGATCTGTAAAAGTACCTCCCTGATCCACTCAAGCTGGTCCTCCATCCTCGTGACTCTGACCTCCAGTCGGTGGATGGCCGCTGAGTCCTCCTGTGGCTGTGGCTCTGCTGGCGCTGGCTCTGGTGCGGGTGCTCTCCGGCGTCTCCTGCCAGGCTGAGCGTATGCCGGCTGGGGGTCCTGGGGTGGCTCTGTCGGTGCCCGGATGAACTGTCCCGGGCGCTGCTGCTCGATCAGCCCCATCTTCTCCAGAGCTCGCGCAGTAGTACGAGATGGAGGTAAAGCGGTCAAGGTGGCAACAGTCCTGGCAGTGAGGATCCGGTATGATCGGGCCAGGCGGGTGATGAAGTATCCCCGGCCCAGAGGACTGCTGGCGGAGGCACCCGTCGCACGGGTGGATAGGGCGACTGCTAGGGCGTAGGGAAGGTGGATGAACCTGGAGGGGTCGAGGAGAACCCAGAAAAACGTCATGTCCTCCCCAGACACCTTCTCGCCCCCCTCCCGCTGCATGATGGAGGTGGAGACGATGCGGTGCATGAGGCGGTGGAGTGGGTCGCAGAGGTGGCTCTCCCGGGAGGTCCCTGCCTCATAGATAATGTTGGACAACGGTGCCCAAACCTCCATGTTGGCAGCCCGCTCCGGCTGCCCCTAAATACATGCCTCGAAGAACTAGGGAAAATGGCGGTACTGGAAATCCGCCTCCACGTATATCTCCATGCGTCTGGCGAACTCCCAAAGGCTGCACTCCCGGTGCACGCCTCCCAACCTAAATCGGATCAACCTCCCCCGCGGGTCCGTCGCCCTCGGCGCGTACTCAATTGTGGAAAGGAACTCCAGGTGGAGCTCCGTATATACGACATCCTCGTTGGTGGCCATGATCCTGTCCCAGCCCCGACATGTGAAGGATGCATCCCCATGGGTCCAGGTGCGGTGTAGAAACGGATCTATCTCGCCCCATAACCCGGCCTCCCCGAGGATGGCCCTGTCAATAACGGTCGCCTCAAGAACCCGGCGACTCGTCAACGCGTCTCTCCGCGATCTGTACTCAGTAGCGGCCCCTAGCCCCTCTGGAAACTGGAGGAGGTCGTGGTTTAGTCTGAACATGATCTGCACAAACGAAATTTTTTTTTCAAACTAAGTCCTTCATCTTCTCCACCGCACCGCGACGCGGCGCAAGAGTAAGGGCGCGGCGCGGCGAGCGGCTGTTTCCAAAAACCAACCCCAAATCGAATTTTAACCTGTTTAAAGTCAATCCAAATACACCACAGGGTAGCCTAAGTGCCGACTAACTCATCTAGGGTATTTATTTGGCGAAACAGACACCCTATGAGTCAGCATTGGCGATTTCTAAGTTTTGAACTTTTTTGAACAAATCACTCAAATTAACTACCTAATCACTAGTTTAAACGAGTAATAGCTAGTTAGAATGACATACCGTAGTAGTGGCAAGGAAATGAGCAAGAAAAAATGCGAGAATTTTTGTTGATCAGAGCTCCGAGTCGTTGTGTGTGTGAATAGTGTCGCGGCTTACCTTAATATAGGAGAAAACCGACCGATCGATTCCCGCGTCGTGCAATTGCAAGACCCGCGGCGCGCGTGTCACCAAAACAACCCCTGCACATCGGGTTGGTTTAAGAACCCGCGTCGCGCAAGTACGAAAACCGCGGCGCGGTCATTAAAATTTCAAATTCTTCACACGACCCCACACTTGCCTTAGCCCATTGGTACCTGCAATTAATGATAAGATTTTTCCTAATTATTTCTAAGAAATACAGAACCTAACCTATGACACGATGGGTTGCCTCCCAATAAGCGCTAAGTTTAACGTCTTCAGCCAGACGTGGAACTCCTCCTTCTATTCTTCCTCTGCTGGAACTTCTGATGGCATCTGCTTAAACCCAGGTATGAAATTATGGGCCATCATCGACATTAGGGATGTGACCTGAGTCATTCTATCACTCACTCCACTAATCCATTGCTGTTGCGATTCCAGAAGCTTGAAAACTTTTGCTTCCCTTTCTCTTGATTCTTTCTCGTATTGCTGGTGTCTCGCTTCTAGCATCTCCATCATATCCAGCAACTACTCCTTATCAATAGTGGCCAACGGGTGGTTCATTGTTTCCTTCAAAATCTCTTCCTTTCCTCCTTCCCCCGTTCGCGTCCAAATTTTTTCTTTGCTCCTGATCCCTGGCTCCATTAACACACTTTTGTCCAGTTGTTTGCCATTATTTTCTGACGGTAAAGATACAGGATTTCCGAACACATTCAGCCTTCTCTTTCGCGTCCCAAAGGAGATGTCCACATCCCCCGTCTTGCAGTCAATTACCGCGCCAGCCGTAGCTAAAAATGGGCGTCCTAAAATGAGCGCAGGCGCGTCGTCCAAGCTTTCATACTCCATGACCAAGAAATCTACAGGGTAGAAGAAGTCTCCAACCTTGACTATGACATTAGTCAATTTCCCCCGGGATACCTTTGTTGACTGGTCAGCCAGCTGTACTACAACTTTTGCTGGCTCTATTTCTTCATTCTTGTACTTATCATACAAGTATCCTGGCAACAAATTTACACTTGCTCCCAAATCCAGCAAGGTGTTCCGAATGACCACGTCT
Organism: Cichorium intybus; assembly: GCA_023525715.1. Classification (NCBI taxonomy): domain Eukaryota; kingdom Viridiplantae; phylum Streptophyta; class Magnoliopsida; order Asterales; family Asteraceae; genus Cichorium; species Cichorium intybus. The sequence continues at coordinate 24,707,382 of CM042010.1, read as the reverse complement.
CCTACAGAGTGGTGATCAGTGGCGATCCAGGGTCCCTCTCCTTTTTGGGCAGTGTTCCCAACAATGCCTTACTGGCCTTAACCGTCAATCTAACGGTGTCTGGTGTGGGAGTCTTACTTTTTTCATTTCTTTCACACATCTTTTGAAGGACTCTTGTATCCTCAGGAGCATCCTTAAGTTCATCCCACAGCGGTTGGTTTATCAAAGGCCCTATTGGTTTGGGTGCTTCTTGTTTCCTCTTCCCTTTCTTATCTTTCTTCTTCTGCTTGATACCTACTACCGTCGACTGCTCTTCTTCCTGAACCTCCGTGTCCTCCTTTGGTTGAGTTCCCTCCTCAACAGGAATTTCTTTTTCCTTACCTTCCTCTTGAATCTCCTTAGTCTCCTCCTTCTCCTGGACTGTTTATCCTTTTTCAAACTCTTCTTTACTTCCTGAATCCAATAAGTCCTCTAAAGTAAATTGTGTCCATTAAGCTTCAACAGTATTCACGTTCTCTTTCCCGGCTCGCTGATTGTGGGTCGGATTAACTTCCGTAGTACTTGGCAACTTCCCATTGTCCCTTTTTTGCTGATCCTCAGCCATTTGTCCAATATGCCTTTCCATGTTTGCAATAGCTTTTGCATTGGCCTGGGACTGCTGCTGAGTGGCACTGAACATTTCATACATTTTTGCAATCATCTCTTCTTGAGTTCCTGGGGCATTGTTGACAACATTGTTGGGCCCCCTATTATTATTGTTACTATTCCCACTTGCATTTCCATTATTGTTTGCAGGCTGGTATGACCTAGGCTGATTAGATGATTGACCTTGGTAATTATTCTGCCTCTGGTTGTTGAAATTCTGCGGATGCCCTTGATTATATGGTCTGTAGGGTCGTCCATTGTTGTACTGACCTTGACCCTGGCCATGAACTTGGTTTGCCTCCTGAACCTTCGGTCCTCCTTGACCTCCTTGTGATTGACCCTGCGGTCCATTCTGCAGCGTTGACATGAGCCTGTCAAACTTTTTATTCAAGTCACTTATTTCCTTTTTTTACTTCTTTCTTCCAATCAGCATCAGCTCCCACTGCTGCTGCTGTGCCTACAATCTTTCTTGTAGAAAAGTTTGCTTTAGAGCCATTGCTTAACTGCTCCAAGAACTGCCAAGCTTCCTCTGGATCTTTCCACATAAATGTCCCGCTTGACGAGGCATTTATCATAGCCTGATGTGTTTCACTGACTCCTTCAAAGAACAGCTTCACTAACTGCCATTTAGGAATCTCATGATGTGGGCAGGATCGTAACAACTCCTTTAACCTATCAAACGCTTCGTGGAAAGCTTCTCCTGGTTTCTGCTGGAAGTCCTGAATGACCCTCCTGGTCTCCGTTGTTTTGCTTGCTAGATAAAATTCTTGTAGGAACTTGGCCTTGAGCTGATCCCATGTGGTAATGCTGTTTGATGGTAAAGACGTAAACCAATATTTGGCTTTGTCCTTAAGAGTGAATGGGAATAACCTAAGCCTAAAGATGTTCCTATTGACATTCCTAGGGGTATTAGCATTGGCAATCGCTATAAATTCATATAAGTGATTATACGGGTCATCCTGCTTGTACCCCCTAAACTCTGGCAATATTCCTAACAACTGAGGCCTTATTTCTACTTGAGATTCAATATTGTCAGGAATATAAATTGGTGACGAATCATCATATTCCTGTGTCTTGAAATGTGATGCAACCGATTGCCTTCTCGGTTGTGCAAAATGTAAAGGTTGAGCAGGATTACCGTAAAGATGATCGTTATAATTCTGCTGACCTTGTGGTGGTGGATACTGTGGTGCTCTCCGCAGAGGTCCTCGACCTCGGCTCCTTGGTTGTTGAGGTGCTGGTGGCATCCATCCCTCGTCTTCCTCATCATATCTCTAATCCTCCTCTGGATACTGGTACTGTGGCTGAGGAGGTTGTTGGTATTGTTGTGGTTGAGTAAGTTGAGGTTTGAAAAATACTGGTTGTGGTTGAGAAAATGGTTGAGAAGTAGGTGTCTGTTGTCTAGAAACAGGGGTGCCATCACGGGTCGGCTCTCCCCAAGACATTGCAGAGGTAAATGGATTGGTGGATTGTGGTTGTGATACTGGTGAAAATGGTGGAATCGATGGCGGAGTGCATAATAGTATCGGTGCAGGGGCTGAAACTGCACCACCAGAAGCTCTCGTGCTCCCGAACTGAAACTCATAAATTGGGGGAATAAAAGACATCCCCGTTGCCTCACCTGATGGTTCCTGGGCAACACCTACTGTACTACTACTAACTTGACTAAAACTCATAATATTCAAACGCCTACGGGTACGGATTTTGCGCGCAGTTCGCTCAATCTCTGAGTCAAAATGCAATGGGGATAATTGCTCACCCCTGCGGGTACGCATACACTAATGCAACACGCCCGAAAAATCAAAAACCAGAAACTAACCAAATGAAACTCCAGAAAATCAAGAAACAAGTTCCTACTAATCACCTAATCTAAGCTCACAGATCCCCGACAACGGCGCCAAAATTTGACACGCCTAGGTCATCGTGCAGTCAAAAATAAGAAAAACCTAACACACACACACTAGCACAGTGGTAGTCAGGGTCGATCCGCAGGAGCTTCGTGGTTAGACCAGATGACAGATTACCAACTTGTAGTGTCACGCTACAGTCGGAGGACCTAGTTTCTAAGTTCTCAACTACCCAAAAGCAATAACCAAACAAAGTCAAGCCAAGCATAAGCTAAACTCAACTCAAACAAGCCTAGTTACTTTCTGAAATCAGAAGTGCATCTCTGAATCAGAAGCAATCAAAGGCATCCAAAACATCCAAACAAAACAAGGAATAACCTAAACCAATAGCTACAGCCCAACTGAACAGTTACTGGCCAAAGTTCAATACCTAAGACTAACCTAGTTGGCTACTAATTTCAGCAAGGGAAACAGTCCCAAACAAGGTCAAAATAACATCCAAACACAACCCAAACAAACACAATCAAACACAAGCATCAAAACACCGAAAAACTAAGATTAATTGTAACCAAATGATTTTCATTAACCAAAACTGAATTCCAGTGGTCCAATACAGTAACCAATGGTGTAAAACAGAAAACTAAAGTGCTCAAAGTCAGTGGTTGTCACTCCCAAAGACCTTAGCTACAAATGCTACTTACTACCAAAAGGAAATTAAATTATAAAACCTGAAATGCCAAAAGATGGTTGCTGAAAACGAATTCTTGGAGTCAAAGAGCCTCTACGGTCGATTCTTCACCAGGGTTTTGCTCGGGTTTTCGGCTGTAAATGTCTCTATTTATAGTTGAAATTTATCGCAGCCGCGCCGCGCATTTAAGTGAACCGCGGCGCGCGTACTTATCTTCTCCCGTTTTCTTCGGCCTTTGAATTTGGTTCACCGCCTTGAACCCGCGTCGCGTCTTCTTGATTCCGCGGCACGCGTACGTGTTTTCCTGATTTTATCTTCTTTTCCAAACTTTCTCCAATTTGCACGCTTTTAGTCCCTGTTTTCATTCTTTTCTTCCAAACAAGTCCTGGCACAAAAAGTGAGAATACCAAGATATATCTGATATAATTTGATTAAGAATAGGGCTCAACAACGACTAAAATACTTGATATCACTAGGCGTTGTCAGGGTCCATAACATCAGTAATCCCTGCCTCCTTTGAGGCATCCCAGTATACCGTTTGTGTCGGTAATATTTATCACACCCCGATCCTTGGCGGAATCGATCAAGGCGTGATATATTGTTCAAAGTCTCATGACAACTATGTTATAATATGATTAGATTCAATTAAGTACTAAGTATGCAAACAAGATCCACAACATACAAATACAAATTCAAATATAACAACATTTATTACATCAAATTTAAATAGTCTTGTGGGTTTCTAAGGTACACCCTACTTTTCATCAACTTCATTCTTCAAATCTGCATCATGGGTAAAAACAGGTCAACTACGAGAGTTGGTGAGTAATCTAGTTTTATTAAAGAAAATTGTGAGTTTGAATAATTTGAAATTTGTTTTCTTTTGAAGTTGGCAATCAACTGTTATTGAGATAACAGTTTATAAATCAAAAATTGATTAACAAATGATAACAACAACAATAAGTCCTCACCCTATATCTACATATATATGTATATATATATATATATAGGATGGAGCATCTAATCATCATACACACACAACCACGTGCGATCAATCACCTTAGCGTCCTAAGGCGGGGTGGTCAACCCAATAGCGCTATTATTGTCCATAACGTACCTCAAGAATACGGGCATAGTCATGGAGATTAGACTAAAAATGATAATGCACTACAAGTACATGTAGCGTAAACAAACAATAATTATACAAATAATGATTCAAGTATAAATGTCACAACAATGTCTCAATTGTGATAAAATAATAAAATGAAGTTGAAAACATATTAGAACCACATGATACACCCAAAAGTATTGAAAATTATAAAATATGGGGTAGATTACTCACATTAGTCCAATAAGGAATGCGCGTGTTGTACGATAGACGGCTCGAGTCAAAATGTCGTAGAACCTAATATAATTAATAGTTTTGGCTTAGGAATCGATAAACGGGAATATAGTATTAATAAAAATAATTAGACACATATTCTTATATTAGATGAATTAACAATAATCCAAAATTTGTTTTGAATATTAATGTATTCATATGTTAAATGAATTTTAAATTGAATTAATTACTTTGCTTAATTAATTTATATCTTCACATTAGGCAAGATTTTAATAATTTCTTATTAAAATAATAACTAGTCAAATTATAAGTATTTACAGATTTTATATATTATAAACAATTATTTATATGAAATAATCATTAAAAATGCATTTTTACATGCTTAGATATTTAGGAAAATGGTTTTAAATACTAAACAGTAATGAAACATTCGGAAATTATCAGAAAATCATTATTCCATAAAAAAGTAATTACTGTAAAATTTCATATTTTTCTTAACTGCTTTAGTATTTATTTAGTATTTTAATAATTAAACCACAACAAAATTCGGGAAAAATAATAAATGATTCCCAAAAATTCTGGAAATTAACCATAGTTTTCTAACATTATATTAAGCCTACTGTAAATATTTTGGATATTTTGGATTGTGGGAAGTATTTCTTATGTTTTTCATTATTAACTAATCAATAAAATCATAAATAATAGGAAAATATTAAGAGAAATTCATTAGACTTTTTATTTATGATTAACATGTTATATATGATATTCGGATAAGGTTTTATAATTTTTGGACATGTGTAGCTGTTTATTATCAATTTAAAACATTAAATAATCATTAAATCAGGAACAATAAGCAAACATTCTTAAAAAAATATGTAAATTTTTTAATGGAGTCTTTAAAATGTTAATAAGGTGCGAAAAATATAAAATCTAGTTTTTAACATACATAACTATATTTTGCAATTTATTTATCTACAACAAAATAAAATACAAAATAAGCATCAAACTGTAATACAAATGCATGAAACTTTATAAATCCACTTTACAAGCATCTCTATGTAATACACTAACTAATATAAAAATTTTATAAAATTTAATGTAGAGTTTATAAAAATAGAGTTTTATAAAAAAATAGGTTATTATTTGATTATAACAATCTACTTTGATTTGAAGTTTAATTATAGCATTCAAGTTTGATTCTTTTAATTTAATTAGAGCATCATACTTTGATTTGATTTTAATATGGTATCATAATTTAATTTGATTATAGTTATAACGTTATACTATGCTATATTGCTATTAACGTCAATTTATATTGTATTGTATGGGTTTTGATCCTATTAGCATCAAGTAAGCTCTAGTAGGGTTTATTAAATTTCCAATTGGGTTGGGTTGACCCGAATCCATTTTAGGCGGATGTCACAGTCTCCCCTACTTTAGGAAATTTCGTCCCGAAATTTAAGAAGAGAGTACCTTAAGAGAAAAGCTGTGGGTATTTGGTACGCATATGATCCTCACGCTCCCATGAATACTCAGGTCCACGTGCTGACTGCCACCTGACCTTGACCAAGGGAATGCGACTTCTTTTGAGTTGCTTTTCCTTTAAGTCGGCAATTTCGAAGGGTTTCTCGATAAATTGCATTGTCTCGTCGATTTGGATATCCTCTAGAGGAACATGAAGGTTCTCGTCTGCTAAACACTTCTTGAGGTTGGCTATATGAAATACTGGGTGAACTTTATTAAGCTCTATTGGTAGATCCAACTCGTAGGCTACTGGTCCGATCCTTTTCAGGATTTTGAACGGGCCTACATAGCGTGGTGCCAATTTACCCTTGCGTCCAAATCGAACCACACCTTTCCATGGAGACACTTTTAACATGACCATGTCACCCACGGTAAATTCAAGCGGTTTGTGTCGCTTGTCGGCGTAACTCTTTTGTCGGCTACGAGCTGTGAGAAGGTTATTGCGAATCTGAGTGATTTTGTCGGTTGTTTCCTGGATAAGCTCAGGACCAACGATTGGAGAATCCACTGTTGCACGAATTACATGGGACTCTCCAATTTCATGCCAGCAAATAGGAGATCGGCATTTACGGCCATATAATGCCTCAAATGGTGGCATCCCGATGCTAGAATGATAACTGTTATTATAGGAGAATTCCACCAACGGTAAATGAGAGTCCCAGTTTCCTCCGAAATCTAAGACACACACCCTCAACATATCTTCGAGTGTTTGAATTGTCCTCTCAGATTGACCATCGGTCTGAGGATGATAGGCGGTACTGAGATCGAGGCGGGTTCCCATGGCTTCTTGAAGTGATTGCCAAAACCGAGAGAGAAATATCCCATCACGATCTGAAATGATGCTGAGAGGGATGCCATGCCGACTAACTATCTCGTCGATGTAAATCCGAGCAAGTTGTTCGACCTTGAAATGTTCACGGATGGGAAGGAAGTGAGCAGATTTAGTCAAACGGTCAATGATTACCCAAATGCTGTCGTGTCCCTTGGTGGTACGGGGAAGTTTGGTTACGAAATCCATGGCGATCGCTTCCCATTTCCACTCGGGGATTACCGGTTGGACCAATAGTCCAGAGGGTCGTTGATGTTCTGCTTTGACCCTGGAACTTGTAAGACATTTGGCCACGAATAAAGCAATATCCTTTTTCATTCCCGACCACCAATAATTGGTTCTCAGGCCATGATACATCTTGTCAGCACCAGGATCAATGGAATATCGAGTTTTATGGATTTCTTCCATCAGGAAGGTACGAAGATTGTCGCGATCTGGGATCCAGATGCGATCTTGATAATAGAAAATACGATCAGATTTACTTTCCAACTCCCCATCAATTCTCGTGGGCATGTTATTTTCGGTAATTGCCGAGTGTTGGGCTCCTCGAATTCGGTCACTGAGATTGGACAAGATAGGAGAACATATTAGATGACATGCTTTGGCATGTTCTTTTCGACTTAACGCGTCGGCTACCACGTTTGCCTTGCCCGGATGATAGCGTATTTCACACTCGTAATCATTTAGGAGTTCAATCCAACATGTTTGTCTCATGTTGAGTTCCTTTTGATTAAGAATATGTTACAAGCTCTTGTGGTCGGTGAAAATTACGCATTTAGTGCCGTAAAGGTAATGCCTCCAAATTTTAAGAGCGAAAACCACGGCACCGAGCTCCAAATCATGAGTCGTATAATTCCTTTCATGGCTTTTGAGTTGTCGCGATGCGTAAGCTATAACCTTTCCTCTTTGCATCAAAACACAACCTAGACCTAGATTGGAGGCATCGCAGTATACCACGAAATCTTCGGATCCTTCAGGGAGTGTAAGAATTGGAGCGTCACACAATCTTTGTTTAAGAGTTTGGAAAGCGTCTTCCTGCTTGGGTCCCCAATCAAATGACGTACCCTTACAAGTGAGAAAAGTAAGCGGTAAAGCGATCTTTGAGAAATTTGAAATGAAACGCCGGTAATAGCCGGCTAAACCGAGGAATGACCGAATTTCCTTGGGGGTACGTGGGGCTTTCCAATTCTTGACTGCTTCAACTTTTGCGGGATCGACTACAATACCCTTGTCACTTACAATATGACCGAGGAATTGTACCTCATTTAACCAAAACTCGTATTTCGAAAATTTGGCATAAAGCTGATTTCCTTCCAATGTTTGGAGAGTTAGACGAAGGTGTCGTTCATGGTCTGCCTTTGTCTTGGAGTAAATGAGGATGTCATCAATAAAGACGATAACAAAACGGTCGAGATAATGTTTAAATACCCGATTCATCAAGTCCATGAATGCGGCAGGGGCATTCGTTAGGCTAAAAGGCATAACGGTGAACTCGTAATGACCATAGCGGGTTCGGAAAGCGGTTTTGGGGATGTCTTCTTCCCGTACTCGAAGTTGGTGATAACCCGAGCGGAGGTCGATTTTTGACAAGCATGAAGCTCCTTGAAGCTGATCAAAAAGGTCGTCGATCCGAGGTAACGGATATCGGTTCTTGATGGTCAATTTATTTAACTCCCGATAATCGATACACATACGAAACGAACCATCTTTTTTTTAATGAAGAGAACCGGGGCTCCCCAGGGTGAAGTACTAGGGCGGATAAATCCCTTATCGGTTAATTCTTGGAGCTGACTTGCCAATTCTTGCATCTCGGTTGGAGCCAACCGATATGGAGACTTGGCTATGGGAGCAGCCTCAGGAACGAGATCGATGCGGAACTCTAGCTCACGTACTGGAGGGAGTCCAGATACGTCATCGGGAAAGATGTCGGGAAAGTTTCGTACAATCGGAATATCTTCGATCTTCTTTTTTTCGATCCGCTGGAGCTTCGTGGTTAGACCAGATGACAGATTACCAACTTGTAGTGTCACGCTACAGTCGGAGGACCTAGTTTCTAAGTTCTCAACTACCCAAAAGCAATAACCAAACAAAGTCAAGCCAAGCATAAGCTAAACTCAACTCAAACAAGCCTAGTTACTTTCTGAAATCAGAAGTGCATCTCTGAATCAGAAGCAATCAAAGGCATCCAAAACATCCAAACAAAACAAGGAATAACCTAAACCAATAGCTACAGCCCAACTGAACAGTTACTGGCCAAAGTTCAATACCTAAGACTAACCTAGTTGGCTACTAATTTCAGCAAGGGAAACAGTCCCAAACAAGGTCAAAATAACATCCAAACACAACCCAAACAAATACAATCAAACACAAGCATCAAAACACCGAAAAACTAAGATTAATTGTAACCAAATGATTTTCATTAACCAAAACTGAATTCCAGTGGTCCAATACAGTAACCAATGGTGTAAAACAGAAAACTAAAGTGCTCAAAGTCAGTGGTTGTCACTCCCAAAGACCTTAGCTACAAATGCTACTTACTACCAAAAGGAAATTAAATTATAAAACCTGAAATGCCAAAAGATGGTTGCTGAAAACGAATTCTTGGAGTCAAAGAGCCTCTACGGTCGATTCTTCACCAGGGTTTTGCTCGGGTTTTCGGCTGTAAATGTCTCTATTTATAGTTGAAATTTATCGCAGCCGCGCCGCGCATTTAAGTGAACCGCGGCGCGCGTACTTATCTTCTCCCGTTTTCTTCGGCCTTTGAATTTGGTTCACCGCCTTGAACCCGCGTCGTGTCTTCTTGATTCCGCGGCGCGCGTACGTGTTTTCCTGATTTTATATTCTTTTCCAAACTTTCTCCAATTTGCACGCTTTTAGTCCCTGTTTTCATTCTTTTCTTCCAAACAAGTCCTGGCACAAAAAGTGAGAATACCAAGATATATCTGATATAATTTCATCAAGAATAGGGCTCAACAACGACTAAAATACTTGATATCACTAGGCGTTGTCAGGGTCCATAACATCAGTAATCCCTGCCTCCTTTGAGGCATCCCAGTATACCGTTTATGTCGGTAATATTTATCACACCCCGATCCTTGGCGGAATCGATCAAGGCGTGATATATTGTTCAAAGTCTCATGACAACTATGTTATAATATGATTAGATTCAATTAAGTACTAAGTATGCAAACAAGATCCACAACATACAAATACAAATCCAAATATAACAACATTTATTACATCAAATTTAAATAGTCTTGTGGGTTTCTAAGGTACACCCTACTTTTCATCAACTTCATTCTTCAAATCTGCATCATGGGTAAAAACAGGTCAACTACGAGAGTTGGTGAGTAATCTAGTTTTATTAAAGAAAATTGTGAGTTTGAATAATTTGAAATTTGTTTTCTTTTGAAGTTGGCAATCAACTGTTATTGAGATAACAGTTTATAAATCAAAAATTGATTAACAAATGATAACAACAACAATAAGTCCTCACCCTATATATACATATATATGTATATATATATATATAGGATGGAGCATCTAATCATCATACACACACAACCACGTGCGATCAATCACCTTAGCGTCCCAAGGCGGGGTGGTCAACCCAATAGCGCTATTATTGTCCATAACGTACCTCAAGAATACGGGCATAGTCATGGAGATTAGACTAAAAATGATAATGCACTACAAGTACATGTAGCGTAAACAAACAATAATTATACAAATAATGATTCAAGTATAAATGTCCCAACAATGTCTCAATTGTGATAAAATAATAAAATGAAGTTGAAAACATATTAGAACCACATGATACACCCAAAAGTATTGAAAATTATAAAATATGGGGTAGATTACTCACATTAGTCCAATAAGGAATGCGCGTGTTGTACGATAGACGGCTCGAGTCAAAATGTCGTAGAACCTAATATAATTAATAGTTTTGGCTTAGGAATCGATAAACGGGAATATAGTATTAATAAAAATAATTAGACACATATTCTTATATTAGATGAATTAACAATAATCCAAAATTTGTTTTGAATATTAATGTATTCATATGTTAAATGAATTTTAAATTGAATTAATTACTTTGCTTAATTAATTTATATCTTCACATTAGGCAAGATTTTAATAATTTCTTATTAAAATAATAACTAGTCAAATTATAAGTATTTACAAATTTTATATATTATAAACAATTATTTATATGAAATAATCATTAAAAATGCATTTTTACATGCTTAGATATTTAGGAAAATGGTTTTAAATACTAAACAGTAATGAAACATTCGGAAATTATCAGAAAATCATTATTCCATAAAAAAGTAATTACTGTAAAATTTCATATTTTTCTTAACTGCTTTAGTATTTATTTAGTATTTTAATAATTAAACCACAACAAAATTCGGGAAAAATAATAAATGATTCCCAAAAATTCTGGAAAATTAACCATAGTTTTCTAACATTATATTGAGCCTACTGTAAATATTTTGGATATTTTGGACTGTGGGAAGTATTTCTTATGTTTTTCATTATTAACTAATCAATAAAATCATAAATAATAGGAAAATATTAAGAGAAATTCATTAGACTTTTTATTTATGATTAAAATGTTATATATGATATTCTGATAAGGGTTTATAATTTTGGGACATGTGTAGCTGTTTATTATCAATTTAAAACATTAAATAATCATTAAATCAGGAACAATAAGCAAACATTCTTAAAAAAATCTGTAAATATTTTAATGGAGTCTTTAAAATGTTAATAAGGTGCGAAAAATATAAAATCTAGTTTTTATCATACATAACTATATTTTGCAATTTATTTATCGACAAAAAAATAAAATACAAAATAAGCATCAAACTGTAATACAAATGCATGAAACTTTATAAATCCACTTTAATCAATATATGGGTTGTTCTAAAAATTTTCCAGAATTTATTAACTGCAATAAGTATTTTATGTGAATTATTTCCCTATTTTATTGCAATAATTATAGTAATTCAATAAAAATAAGTTATTTTCTGAAAATTTCCAGAACTTCTTATTTTATTGATGGGATCCTGAGAAAAATCAGGTTTATGCATAAAATGAGTTTTAGATAGTTTGGTGGATTTAATTTGTTTCATTCATGAATTTGAGATTTTTAACAACATACCTTGATGAATGCTTCAAGAGGGATGAAGATTTGAGTATATTGGAGTGTTCTTGGCTGAAATATGAAGATTTTTAGGAGGAATTTAGAGATTGAGAGTGAGAGAAAGAATAGATATGGTTTGAGTGGTGATGAGAATAATTTGTTGGGAGAAAAATGAAAGGAAAGATGATGAGAGGTGTGAGTGGGAGACAATGGGAATAACTTTTGGCTTTTGGTGGTCTTCATAATTTCCCACTAGCACAAGCATCTCTATGTAATACACTAACTAATATAAAAATTTTATAAAATTTAATGTAGAGTTTATAAAAATAGAGTTTTATAAAAAAATAGGTTATTATTTGATTATAACAATCTACTTTGATTTGAAGTTTAATTATAGCATTCAAGTTTGATTCTTTTAATTTAATTAGAGCATCATATTTTGATTTGATTTTAATATGGTATCATAATTTAATTTGATTATAGTTATAGCGTTATACTATGCTATATTGCTATTAACGTCAATTTATATCGTATTGTATGAGTTTTGATCCTATTAGCGTCAAGTAAGCTCGAGTAGGGTTTATTAAATTTCCAATTGGGTTGGGTTGACCCGAATCCATTTTAGGCGGATGTCACAATATTTTCCTTTTCATGCACAAAGACAGCCGTTCCTTGAATCTGCGTTTTGTGAAGCTTGAAGCGTATTCTGGCTCCTCTAGCCAGTCGTGGTGGGTGAAATTGCTGTTTTGGGTTGACATTTCCTGCAAAAAAATCTAAGTTAGTTCTGTTCCAGAGTTTACGAGTCGCGGAGTATCATTACCCGCGTTGCGAGGTATGAATATTCAACACCCGCGTCACGTGATATGAAGGATCACGACGCGTCGTATGAAATCCGATTCTAAATTTGCTAATTAAGGCAGTTTAAGCATGAATTTACAGTGACAATTGTTGGTTTACACCTTCCGATTACCAAGCGATGTTCGACAATCATACATTGTGCACCAATTAACTTAAAAATCAGTTAAACCCTAAACATTGAGTTCTAAGAATACAAATTAGAAGGGTTTTTGTGTTTACTTGAGTTGAATCTGTGTTGGATTGAGAAATCAATGACAATCAGATGGAATTTCGTACTTACAATAATGGTTGGAATGAATCTTGCATATGAATTTTTATACATTGGGAAACAATTTGGATATGAACTGGAGTTGTTTGTTGTTATCTTGAATTTGAATCTGCGATAAACCATGACGCATTGGGTGATTCCCAGCAGTGCGGGTTTCGTTTCCTGCTTATCAAATTATTAGAACTTTAGAAGGCCGCGACACATGCATTTTATGACCGCACCGCGCGTACAAGAAATACTGATCCTCATCTAATCCTACCCCACACTCATTCCTTTCACTATCCTTGAGTTACCTAATCCTAACAAAAACTACAAAAGAAATGACATTGATCGGGTTGCCTCCCAACAAGAGCTAAGTTTAACGTCTTCAACCAGACGTACACTGCTTTTCAAGGTTCATACATCGGTTGATCGCACAAGAATTCGACCGTCTCTACATGCAAATTCTGGAATGTTTCGGACACGATATAGGGCTTCAGCCGGTGTCTATTTTCTTTGAATGAAGGTCCTCCTTTACTGTCTCGAATTCCCACTAGATCGTATTCAGTGATGCTCACGATCTACTATGGACCATTCATTTGCTTCGTAGCTTCCCTGGGAACATTTTGAGTCTCGAGTTGAAAAACCACACCTTTTGTCCTACTTCAAAAGTTTTCAACTTAAGCTTGGCATCATGATACCTTTTCATCTTTGACTTGTATGTGGCAGCATTTTCATATGCTTCATCGCGCAGTTCTTCTAACTCGGACAACTTCAGTTTCCTTTCGCTTTCGGTTATGTCGTAATGAAGGTTTACTTGTTTGATTGCCCACAAGGCTCGATTGGCTAGTTCGACTGGTAAATGACATCCCTTCCCATAGACCAACCAATATGGTGTCGTGCCAATTGGTGTCTTGTACGCTGTCATGTATGCCCACATTGCACCTTCTAACCGTTGTGACCAGTCTTTCCTATCAGTTTTCACTGTCTTCTGCAGGATCTCCTTTATCTGACGATTGGAAACTTCAACTTGACCACTGGTCTGAGGTTGATATGGCGTAGCAATGCGATGGTTGACTCCATAATGTTTCAACAGTCGACCAAATTTGAAATTCTTAAAGTGTGACCCCCCATCACTGATGATTACCCTGGGCATGCCATGTCACGTGAATATGTTTTCTTTACAAACTTGAATACCACATTATGGTCATTCGTTCTGGTTGCCTCAGTTTCAATCCATTTAGACACATAGTCCACAACAACCAATATGTAGACATAGCCATGTGATGTGGGGAAAAGTCCCATGAAGTCGATTCCCCAAACATTGAAGATATCTACCACCAAGATGGGATTAAGTGTCATTTGATATCTTTTCGATATACCTCGAGTTGTTGGCACCGGAGGCATTCCTTCGCCATTGCATGCGTGTCTTTGAATATTGTTGGCCAATACAGTCCTGACTCCAACACCTTGTATCCAGTCTTCTTTGCACTAAAATGTCCTCCACAAACAGATGAGTGACAATGAGTTAACACTTGTATTTTCAATTTGAATAAATGAAATCTCTTGATTCACCCCACTTCCAGTTTTAGTTTCATCATTACCAATTTTGGATTCCACTCTTTCTTTGTACCTCTCACATATGATATATTTTCTCTTGCTGGAAAATGTAACAAATTCTTCAATAAAAATTTACAAGTGCGAATTGTACCACGTAACCGAAATTCATATATATATATATATATATATATATATATATATATATATATATATATATATATATATATATATATATATATATATATATATATATATATATATATATATATATATATATATGAATATTTATTTATGATTTTCCTGTGGTAATAATGCAGGGTGGTGACAAATGTGTTGGTGACAGTGGCACTAATGGAGGTGGTGGTAGCAGTAGTAGAAGTGATGGAGGTGGTGGTGGCAGTAGAGGTGACGGTAGTGGTGGTGGTGGTGGCGGCAGTGACATTGGTGGTGGTCGAGGTGGTAGTGATGGTGGTAGATGTTGTGAAGGTGGTGTTAGCAGTGGTGACGGTTCGTGACATAAGGGGTGGGGTGGGAGGAGGTGGTAGTGGTGGTGGTAAAGATGGCGAAGGTTGTGGTGGTGGCAAAGGCGAGGTAGAGGTGATGGTGGTGGTAGAGGTGGCAATGGCAGTTGAGGTGGTGGTGGTCGTAGAGGTGGCAGTGGCAGTTGAGGAGGTGGGGGAGGTGACTGATGTAGTGGCGGCAGTGGTGGTGGTGGTAGAGATAACAGTGGCGGCGACAGTTATAGTGGCGGCGTTGGTGGTAGTGGTGCGATTAAGGTGGTAGAGGTGGTGGGGGGCTGACAATCATATATGAATAATGATATACATATCTCGTCGCTAAAATGTTAACGCGCCGACGACACTGAAGCTTAGAAGCAACAAGAAAAAATATGTGGCCTATACCTATTCTCGAGATCTTTATATTTTTAAAATTATTAATGGAACCTACTTTTACACACACACACACACACACACACACACACACACATATATATATATATATATATATATATATATATATATATATATATATATATATATATATATATATATATATATATATATATATATATATATATATATATATAGGATCTTTTGAGAACCACAAGTCCCCCGAGAACTCCCAAACCGATATTTTTTTCAAAAAACCGACCCTATAGGCCTCTAAAACGCACATATCTAAGAATTTTCGAAAAAAAAATTCCAAAAAAAAACAACTTTTTTTTTTTTGAAAAAAATTTGCACATGTGCAAACTTTTTTATACGTACATTTTTTTTCAAATTTTATTTTACAGAATGCCTTAAATATATGTTAGAAAGACATCCATAAAAAAAACTTGAAAAAAAATACGTACGTATAAAAAAGTTTGCACATCTGCAAAAAAAATTTTTTGCACATGTGCAAATTTTTTTCCAAAAAAAAAAAAAAAGTCGTTTTTTTCGGAAATTTTTTTCAGCTCCCCCCGCATCAATTTGAGCGTTTTAGAGGCCTATGTGGTCGGTTTTTTTGAAAAAAATATTGGTTTGGGAGTTCTCGGGTTCTCGGGGTGAAGTTGGTTCTTAAAAGATCCTAAGCCTATATATATATATATATATATATATATATATATATATATATATATATATATATATATATATATATATATATATATATATATATATATATATATATATATATATATATATATATATCAACACTTTTCGTCTTTTATGGCTTTTTGGGTTATGAGAGTTTTTCGAATATCTTTGCTTTTTTCTAATTCCACTAAGCCTTGATAAGACGTCTTCCTTGATATATTGTATTCCATTCGTTTTCTTGAATGACAAGTAGAGGACCTAAGGTCAATATCAACCGAATAGATCGGTTACAAAAAAAATTAAATATATTATTTGTTGTAATATTGGTAGTTTTTGATGTAATTCAGTCGTTGAAAAAACATGGAACAAAGCCGTAATTATGTTTTTCAAACGTCTATATGTATTTGAAACTGTAATCCACCAAGTATTGTAATTAATAATAAAGCCTAGTGATACTGATAACATTACCGGATTACCCACAGAATCAACACATCATATGTATATACATCTCAAAATAAACAATACTAACATGGTTAGGTTTAGATTCCCATTATTATCGTCTTTCATGGATCACCGATCACTATCGCTGTCACCTCATTTTGGTAAATTTAGTCATTACCTCTACTTCAAAATACTTAGGCTGTGGGGTATGCCGCACGCGGCCCCCCACGCGTCCTCCACCTCAGCCGGAAAGACGCGGCAAACACCGCGCCCCCCCACCCCCCCGCGTCCTCGACGTGCTGCGTCCCGACGTCGTCTTCTGGCGAACGTACGAAGACGTCCAAAATTCAAATTTTATATCCGTTATTTAGCCGTTGCAAATTAAAAAAAAAAAATTAATCTTTTTTACATATATAAGTACATACCACACACAACTACAATTTACACACACATCTACAATTTACACACACAAACTCAAATTTCTCTCTCAAATTTACTAACCAAGCCAAGATGGAGAACGATCCGAACACCCCTCCGTCAAATCGGAACACGCCCCGCGGCGAATTCAACTACAACTTTTCCACGAATTGCACATTTACGAGTATGCTTACGGGTTCGTCGCAACAACCACAATACCCGTATCCATATCCACCACCGAACCAATACCAATATCCGCCACAACCTTAACCGTACGCACCCGCTTCCATCACCACCGCCACAAGCATCACCCGAAGAGGTCGTGATGGAAACACAAGCCCCCGCGTCTTCCTCCAAGAAGAAAAAGAAAAACAATAGACAAAAGAACAAAACACGAAACGCGCAAGAGGCGAAGGTGCCGTGGACGACCGACGAAGAGGTTCAAGTTGTTCGCTCGTGGCTAGCTATTTCCATGGATTCGCAAAAAGGAAATAGCCAAAGTTCCACATCGTTGTGGGAACGCATTTTAGACCACTACCACGCGGCGATGGGTCGTGGGGTGTACCGAAACAACGACGGTATTAACGGGAAGTGGCGGAAACTTCGTATCGAGTGCACCAAGTTCAACGGCATTTACAACAACTTGGTGAACATGCGACGAAGCGGCGAGAACGATTTTGGGATTTTCACAACGGCTATGGAACAATATGCGCGAGTTGTCGGGAAGCCGTTTAAACATATGCGAAGTTGGGAGTTGATGCGTACCGGTCCTAAATGGCTACTAACTCCCGATTTGCCTCACTCGAGCACGGGTTCCAAACGTGGGAGGACCCCGGATGACGATATTTCGGATGCTCGAGACCCGATCGACCTCGACGACGACACCGAACCACAAACCAAGATGCCTCCGCCTCGACGCCCCATCGGCCGCGACCGAGCGAAAAGAGCAAGCCGAGATGCGTCCGGCTCGTCTTCGAAAGACGATGTCGAGGAAAAGGTCGACCGGCTCGTTGAACAATTCTACCGCCACAACGAAATTGCGGAATCGCGGTTGGATTACGTTTTGTTTAGCCGATCCGGGACCGAAGAGGACCTCGAGGCGATCCGATTGATGACGGAACAACGACGCAAGAAATATTTAAATAAGTAGTTTTTTTTTTTAAATTTTAGGAGTTGTCGTTTTTATGTTTTTTTTCGTGCAATGTCGTTTTTATTTTTATTTTTATGTAATGTCTTTTATTTAATTTTAAATGTTTGGTTTTAATTAATTTTTAATGTTTGGTTTTAATTAAAAAAACGTAAAATATAAATGTGACGTGGAAATTAAAATGGTAGTCATGGGAGTCTTGCACACCCCTAGTGGATGTCTTGGAAGTCTTTGTGACGTGGCGATGACATGGCGGTAGTCATGGGTTGTCATGAGTGTCTTGCACACCCTTCAGCCTTATGTAATATTTTGTGATTACAATTTAGACACCCTCAATACTTTTAGTTATTTGATAATTATTTTAAAAGTAGAATTAGTTATTTAAATATTGGAAAGGACATGGAAGTAACAATTATAACAAAATATGGATAATTACAGAATAACCACTTTCATTTAATAAATATAAAATACTTTTCAATTTAATTTCTAATAGAATCCTTGATTTCTACTACTTAAATACGTACTTAAATTGGAAGTATCCTTAAATAGAATTCAATATTTTCTAACTGGTATTCAAGAAACTCCTTAAGGAATTTTGATTTCCCCCATCAACCCATGCTTGTTTACGATAAGAGTTTATTTCATAAAAACCTTATATTTTCAAGTTTTGTATATTTAAACCAACTTATTTTTTTAAAAAGAACCTAAATTTTGAAGAAACATTTTAATTTAGATTTTTTTAACTGGTTTTGCAGTTTATGTATACTTTTTTCAGAAAAGACCCTAATTTTTTTTCCTGAAAATACTCTAAATTTTCTTTTTAAGAAAACTTTTTAATTTAGCTATTACCTGGTCAGGGGTTTATCCGCAAGTTAAACGATTTTTCAGAGATTTTTTCACAAAGAAAATGATTTTTCTTCGTTTTTGTAATTTGCATAACTTTCATATACGATGTCCAAATTCTACCAAGTATATATATCCCCGTAAAGGTTGTAAGTATTACTACAACTTTGTTTTAATGACTTTTGTTTGAATATGTTTAGATCTTTCGGTATAGTCCCTTAAACATGCGCATAAACCCATTTAAATAACTTTTTTTGGTCATTTTTGAATATTCATATCTCTTTCATTATAACTCTAATTGAGACACTTTTTAATTTAGCCACCTTATGCGGTTTTGTAGTATAAATTTCTTTTTCAGATACTTTTTTCATCAAACATTCATATCTCATTCATTATAACTTCAACTGACTTAAAACTTTTTCCTATGATTTATTACTTCAAATACTATAACTTTCATAATAGTGACTTTTTCCGAATTTCTTATAGATTTTGAGAGATATAGCTATATACATATCTGTTTCACATGATTCTTTTTCCTTTGTTAATTTTGAAATATACACTACAACTTTAATTTAAAAATGTTTTTTTAGTATATTCAGATTTTGACTTATTCATCTCCAAACATGACCTCTTGATAACACTTATTTTCCATTAGCATTACTTGAATTTTTATTCTACTTTTACAAGTTTATAGTTTTTTATATGAACTCAAATTGTGTTTATTCTTTTTTATCTCTTTTCACAAATATGCCTACTACAAACGCTTGGGGTACATAGACAATGATGCTGATGGAAAATAAATGTTATTAAGAAGCCATGTTTGGAGATGAATAGGTCAACATCTGAAGCCACTAAGAAAAAAATTTCTAAATAAAAGTCGTATATATTTCAAATAGTAAATAGGAAAATGAATCAAGTGAAATAGATGTGTATATCAAGAGATTCATTTGAAAATGGGTTGTTCAAACATATGAAATATTGAAATATTACGGGATGCGATGTTTATAGCTATATACCTCCAAACCTATGAGGAATTAGGAAAAAGTCATAATTAATTAAATATTACATAGGAAACAGTTTCAGATCAATTAGATTTGTAATGAAGAAGATATAAATGTTTGAAAATGGCAAAAAAAAAGTTATCTAAATACATTTATGTTCATGTTTAAGGGACTGTAGCAACAGATCTAAACATATTCAAGCAAAAGTTAGTAAAACAAAGTTGTAGTATTACTTACGACCTTTACGAGGGTATAAAGTTGCTAGAATTTGGACATCGTATATGAAAGTTATGTCTTTTACAAAACGAAGAAAAATCATTTTCTTTGTGAGTCCTTGAAAAATCGTTTTACTTGCGGATAAACCCCTGACCGGGTAAAGTGGCTAAATTAAAAAGTTTTCTAAAAAAATAAGGTTTTTTCAGAAAAAAAAAAGAAAACAAAATTAGGGTCTTGTTTGAAAAAATAAATATATGTAACCTGTAAAACCAGATAAAGGGGCTAAATTGAAAATTTTCTCCAAAATTTAGGTATTTTTTGAAAAATATAAAGTTTTATGTTTAAATACAAAAACTTGAAAACATAAGATTTTTTATGAAATAAACCCAAAAATATAATATAGTGGGTCATTTAACGTTTTTGCCACTGTATGGTAATTTGTTTGTAGGGAGTGACTAGAGTTTTCTTCTTTTTAAGGCCATGGGGTATACACCCGCCATAGCGTGCGCCAAAGCCTATAACACCGCCAAAGGCATGTGAACACCACCCCCACCTTAGCCGTGATGCGCCAAAGGTGATAGGGCGTGATAGTGACCACACGTGTTAACGGCTCTTTTGCCCGTTGAAGTCGACCGTTGGGGTATTTTGAAAAAACAAAAAATTTAATTTTTTCCTATAAATACTCATTTACTCCAATTGTTTTTCACACCTCTCTTTTACAAAATACTCTCTCAAAACAAATGGATCATTTTCCTATGAATATTGATGAAGAAATGTCCGGCTCCGATGATGAAACGCCGGTTTTCAACGATGAAATGCCGATTTCCGATTCTTCCTCTTCGGACGACGACATGTTTATTCCACATTTTATTGAAGCTGCTACGAATGTGTTGACGGCGTTGGTAGAACCCCCGGCGCATGTCCGAGCAAAGCTTAAAAGAAAACAAAAAAAAAGAAATCGTAAAGCCGCACACGAGCGTCTAATGGCCGATTACTTCACCGACGATTGTTTGTACGACGATCTCACTTTTCGTAACCGTTATCGTTTGACGAAGAATTTATTCATTCGTATAGCTACCGATTTGAATGCTCATTATCCATGCTTTCAATTGAGGTACGATGCTCGGAAGAGGCGGGGGTTTACGACATATCAAAAGATGACGGCCGCACTTCGACAATTGGCATACGGCGTAGCGGCGGACTCGTTGGACGAGTATTTGAAGATGTCGGCGAGAGTAGCCCGAGAAAGTACGTATAACTTTTGTGAAGCCGTGATAGAACTTTATGGTCCCGTTTACTTACGCATACCAACAAAAAGTGATGTAGAGCAATTATACGCGTTTCATTACGAGAAGCACGGTTTTAGAGGAATGCTTGGAAGTATCGATTGCACTCACATTCAATGGGAACGATGTCCAAACGCGTGGCGATGCCTTTTCACATGCGGTGACCACGGACACCCAACGATCATGCTAGAAGCCGTTGTGTACCAAGATCTTTGGTTTTGGCATGCATACTTCAGTATGCCGGGGTCTAACAATGACATAAATGTGCTTAATTCATCGCCGATATTCAACAAATACTTGCTCGGCAAAGCACCCGAGTGTCCTTTCGTTGTGAATGGACACAACTACAAGTATGGTTACTATCTTGCCGATGGGATATATCCGCGATACTCAACGATGGTCAAAGCGTATCAACATCCATGTAAGACCTGTATCCTGATTATAACATATACTTAAAATAAGAGTGTTAGGAATTATATGATCATTGGTAGTTATAAAGCAAAGAAAAACTTTAGTTACAATTTCATATGAAAATCAACATTTTGTGTCATTTTTAGAAAAATCATAATTAATTCTAGAAAAATCGTTTGGACCTCAAACTAGTGCAAAAAGTTTACAAATTGAGTCTAGTACAATTACCAAAAATAATAGTAAGCTTGAAAATGACATTATCTATGGTAAAAATGCAATCTTTACTGATTAGTTCGGAATTGACAGATTAGATAGTCTGTTTTCAAAAATTCATAATAAATCATATAAAAATCGTATAAATACGTAAAATACATCCCTGGAATGGTATTGAGATACATTTCTGGAATATCAAATAAAAACGTGAATTTCATGGGTTTAAAGTCGGCTAAACCAGTCTTGAACAGACTGATTCTAGAAGGTATTAATTTCAACAAAGTTATATTATTAAAATCTTTTGTCAAAAGTATCATGCCATTTTTTATTCAAGAATTCAAGTATAAATACCCCTCAAAACATCTCATAAACCACACAACTAAATCTCAATCCAATATATAGAGGTTTCTAAGCACTAGAGTGTAAGCAAGTGAGCGGAAGGAAGCTTAAAAGCCTAACGAAGGAGTTATAGATCTCGACGACTGGTCATAAGGTAACTACAAACCTTTCTATAGCTTAATTAGGTATTGTAAAATAGTTTTTGTTAAGAAGTAGAATATTTAATAAGTATAACATATGTTATATTATACTCATTTCTAACAATAGTAAACAAAAACCTTAAAATGTCGTTATTATAACAATTCGTAATTTCCGAAAATAATACTGATTGATTTACTTACGAGGACGGTGACTAGGCCGATTACTTGGGATCTGGTTGTTGGATTTTCCGAAAGGCTAAAATGCTGAAAGGATCCTGCCACCCCCATCTAATCTTCTACCTGGCCGTTCTTTACTTGATAAATCATGGAGTATCATATTGGAATTATTGAAGGGTTTAATGATGCGACTATAATATAGTTAAGGATTAAGAAATGATAGATTTCTTATTATGTTAACAGTTAAAGTTGAAGGAAATACAAAGCCGAGAAAGATAAACGATATAGTCAACTATAATCAGGTGAGTCTTCTCACTATACTATAGGTGATATTGCATGCGTAGGAAGGAATATATGTTAGACTAAGGTGATCTTACGTGTTATGATAATGATTGTTTGTGGACGGAACAGGATAGCCCGCGAGCCAATAGGCGGAACGGGAATAGCCTGCGAGTCATTAGACGGAACGGGAAAAGCCTGCGAGCGATAAGACAGAACGGGAACTGCCCGTGAGTCTTCAGGCGGAACAGGGATAGCCCGTGAGTCTCACAGACATATGAATGGTTATTGTGTGTTGTATGTTATGTGATGGATCGTATGGTATTTTGAGGAACTCACTAAGCTCCGTGCTTACCCTTTCCCTATATAAACTACTGTTTCAGGTACATCATGTACAATGGATGGCAAGGCGTGACGTGTATACACTGTGCTGCTTCATTGGAGGACTGTTTTTGAATTAATATTCCGCTATATTGTGATTTCGTTAACTTCTGTTAATCCTGGGGTGTTTTCATTAAACTTATAAGTTATATAATTTTATGAAAATTAATTAAGTGACTTTTCTTATATTAAAGTTTTCGTTTAAAATTTTTTAAATTTACTCAAAAATTTTGGGATGTTACAATCCAATTGAGGAGGACAGAAAATATTTCACGAAGCGACAAGAGTCGGCACGGAAGGACGTAGAAAGGGGTTTTGGAGCTATAAAAGAGAAATGGCACGTTCTAAAATACCCGGCTCGAGCATGGGATGATAAGAAAATAAAGAAGGTGATGTACGCAGTGCTCATTCTACATAACATGATGATAGAAGAGAAGGGGCGTAATATTTGTACGTATAATCCGAACGATGTTCTTCAGCCATCTGCAACAATTCAAATGGGCTCGGATGCATATTTCAACAAAATGTTAGAGCTTTATGATGAAGACACGTATCATAGGCTTCGACAAGATTTGACCGAAGATCTTTGGGCAGACGCAGGCGGTGCGTATGACTACAATGAACCCCCCCCCCCCCCCCCCAATTCAACGACATCGATGATATTTATTAGTTTTTTTTGTTTGTTTTTATTTAACGAATTTCTTTTTATTTTTACTGTTGCTTTTAAATTTTTAGAATTTTGTAATTTGTGTTTTTATTGAATGAAATGGTAGTTTTATTGTGAAAAAAAATCAATTAACTATATTTTTTTTTGTATTTTCGGTTACCAAAAAAAAAAAGAAAAAAAAAGTTATAACACCACCACACCCCCACATTTGGTGTTAAAGGTGGTGGTGATGTGGCATCAATTTTTGGTGTTAACATCATTGCTATAACACCACGACTCCCCATGACCTAAGTTAAGAACGAAGAACAAAGTGATCTATAGATCAATGATCCATGACCTTTTTACCAAGTCAATATAGAAAATATAAAGATTAAATCGTTCAATCAAAAAACCTTAAGGTTTTGTTCTACATAGAAGACTTTAAAGAAAGAACAGTAATCAAAACAAGAGATAACGAACACTTGATTGCAAGAACCAAAACTAGAGGCATCTAGATCTAAATCGATGAATTCGATGAATGTTGTTGACGAAAATGAAGAAAACCCTAACAAAGTCTTGAGAAAGCCCAAATTGATGCTATCGTATCATGATCAGAAACAAAAACTTTATTTTATTGAAAACAACAAACCAATCTAGGTCAACGCTCACAATCACTTAACTACTTCTTAAACACAAACGAAGAGAAATGAAGACGAAAAAAAGATCTGAATGAACGAATATCGGCACATAGTTAGCCATTATATAGTATATAGGCAACAATAAATATGCACATTCCTATCAATATAGGACCAGTTGTATGCCACTTTGTACTCTGGTCCATGCACTTGTATCCACAACTCATTTAGCTTTACATGGACAACAACTTTAGTCCCTCACTTCACTTTAACTATGCAAACTCGTCACGAGCTTTTAACAAAAAGTTACATGCACCAAACTGTCTAAGTTAGTACAAATAATAATACCAACCTACAATTTTATTCGTAAGATTTCAATGCTAGTGTATCTTTCAACAATTATATGCCATAAATCCAAACATACTAGCTACTAGTATATTATGGTGATAACAAGTCGCATATGTAATAAAACATTAGTTCGTAGATACGGCATACCAAACTCCACACGGGGTGTGGTGACTAAAAAATTTAACATTTATAGTCATGGTCACTTTCGCAAACTATAATATAGAATATTATTAATAGATACCATGTAGTACCTCGTGAAGTTGACTTCGTTTATATCATTTTCAATCATGAGGTCGTTTCGACATATAGATGTTATCCTACCAATATAAGCAATAGTATTTTATTTTCACATGTAAACATGAGACAGAAAAACAGTATATCACATGTTTACAAAAAATCAGGTAAACATGTGTCCATGTGTCTATTCATCCCATCTAGTTTATGACACTCTATGTTTGTTGATAGACTAGTACAACTTGCAAAATTCAGCTATATTTTAATCCTTATTAAATGTAACAAAACAATCAACATAATATTTTAGGTAATTGACAGCATGTCATTTAGCTAGATTTATTGTGTTTTAGGGCCATTTGCTCCCATATATGTACAACAGCTATCTTAAGTGTTTTACATGTGAAATAAATTCAAGAAAATGGGTGCTTCGTTTGGTCCCTTCATGAATATATATATGTTGATGAAATAAGCATAAGATCACATGGGGACCATTTTGAAATTTGTTAGTTTTTGTGGGGTTTCTCTTTCAACCTTTGATTTTGTCATCTAGCCAAGACTTTCATATGGGTACCACAGATGTGTCCCCCCTGTCCCGTGCCCCACCACCACTCAAAATGTGTGTGTTTTGGCCTGGTCAAGCCCTACCCCATCACCTTCCCATCGGCCAAGAAAAGTATTAATGGATTTTCTGTTCATTATATTGATAATTATCATCATTTTCATGTAATCATCTGCCATTAAACATTCACATGTACATACACTTTCAGACTTTACGTAAATGCCATTAGTTAAATTGCATATTAGTGGTGAGGTACTTTTTATAGATTTCAGGGGTTAATACGTACTATAGTCTATATATGAAAATATAACCACATATACATATACGAGCTCTACCAACACTGCCCTTTCCGTTAGTACCCTTGCTTATTGCCTTACAATTGTTCATCAATTCTTTAAATTTAAACCGTCAATTATTGATGGTCCAAAAGACAAACTTTGGCGTCAGATTGTCTAGATGTCTAAAAAAGTGCCAACGTTTTTCGCCATATTCGTGGTAAATCCCTATCTACCAATGATGATGATGAATATTAGCATTTCATTGATTCTCGTATAATTACATGGTTCTATAACACATGTAAAGCAAATCTAATACAAATTATCACCAATGAAAACTATACGGCCAAAGACTTATGTGAAAATTTGATGAGTTCTTCCTTAATAACAAAGTGATGTTTGCCCTTCAACTTCAAGATACCTTTTGAAATACAAAAAAAAAAAAAAAAAAAAAGAGGCACAATGTCTATCACCATTATTTTCATACCCTACACAGCATTGTTTATGCCTTGCAATAGGTTGACTTCTATATTACTTAAATTGAACTTGTCATACAAATTATGCTTCAACTACCCTCATCCAATCATAGTATTGTTGATGTTATCATTGATATCGAACCACTTCCTTCTTTTGTCAAGGTGCAAACATGCTTCTCATGTATGATTTTGGGGATGAATATTCTAAACTAGTTAATAATCCCCTTCCAATATTCACCACCTTATACACTACCTCAAACTACAATAATAATGACATATTGGAAACTCAATATATCAAAATAGGAAAAATAATCGTCATGCTCGCCAGGGGCAGGTAACTCTAATGGTTTTGCTAGACACTATGTGCCCTCTTACATGAACATACAATGGCCATCAATTACAACAAGATCTTTATACAACCACACCTTTAGGCATCAGTCTCCCTTGTTTTGAGCTCACTTTGAAGGAGAAGAGTCAAAATCTCTCCCCAAGCATCCTTGGAATGTCAACTAAGCAAATCGATTCACATGATTATGGTCTCTTGTAAGTGCCAATGGCTAGCGTCAGCTTCTTGAGCCTCTTTCATTTGACACTCTATGTAGTCATGCCGCCTTCTATATACAACCTTCAATCACTGACAAAATCATCTTATACATTTTCATAGTTTTCATAATTTAGTCCTCAATGTACTCTACTACAACATGCCTACTCAAATGTATCACTGTTCGGAGGCTATGATCCCCTTATTCCTAATATAGCTTAACCTTAGGTTACTATTCTTGCCTATGTCTACCCAACATGTCAATATAACAACCACCAGAAGATCAAAACTACTACATGGATTCTAAAGTGACTTCACATATAATGAACAATCAAAGTAGTATTACTTCTCTTACACCTTGTGCTAAATTTGTAGTTGGTAATGGTTATTTACTTTATAAATTATATCGCGTGGCATTTGTTCCTTTCTCTCAAACTAGTTTGAACTTAAAAATATTATTGTGTCTAGTAAAATGGGGAATGCCTTGTTTCTATTCCTTAGTTCACAACCAATAATTTAGTTCAGGTTTGACCCTTTGGCTACTCTGCAAAGGGTCTTTAAACAACTATTCTTCTTTAATAATGTAACAATGTCAAAGACCCTTATCTTTTTCTTTCTTCTCATTCCTCTCCAATTCATGATTGACCTTAACAACTATGTTTTCTTATATATGTCACCATTGTCTCGGTCATTAGAGACCTTCAATTTTTCATATTTTGGTAGAGTCTACAATTTTTTCTTGTCCGAACAATAATTTGAAAAAATTTCATCACTACTCAGATCGGAAAACATTATTGTCTTCATGCTTTAACAAGTTTTTCACAACATCTTGTCGTGTGTATCGATTAATATGTTCAAATTTCTGGAGTTCTCCTATTCATAACATGACCAGTTAGCAATATTAAAATTTTATGATTCCTTTTGTATCATTGCTTACTGGTTTTTCCCGTTACGTGCAAAATATGAAGCATTTGTGTATGTGTATGTGTGTCTATATATATATATATATATATATATATATATATATATATATATATATATATATATATATATATATATATGTGTGTGTGTGTGTGTGTGTATGTATGTATGTATGTATGTATGTATGTATATATATGTATATATGTATATATGTATATATATATATATATATATATATATATATATATATATATATATATATATATATATATATATATATATATATATATATATAAATAGGGAGGGAGAGATGTAAGTTCATTTGAGAACTATAAAAAGGTTGAGAACGCGATAACATATCTCATCCTTTTATTATTTTTCATCTAAGGCTATGATTAATGGATGATTTTAAAATTATTAACATACTTATATTAAATTAACTTAAATTAATATTACAAAAGGGTATTATATTAATTGATGATTAACCTATCTTTATCAAGTCCTACAATATATATATATATATATATATATATATATATATATATATATATATATATATATATATATATATATATATATATATATCTTTCAACTTTTTTCTTTCCCCCGTTTGTTCCTATAATCACTCTATCTTCGTCCTCTCACATTTCTCTCTCTTTAAAGAACGCTTCACATTAAAAAAGGAAATGAACTAGCCCTAGCGATCGATTGAGGAGAATAAACATACACACAACCTCTACAATGTACTCGGTTCTTCAATTTGTTACTAGACCTGTAAATCAATTCAAGAAGGGAAAGGGTGGGGCAATGATTCTTGTTAAATGATTATTGTTCATCGTATGTTTTGGAGACCGAACATCGATTCAAGAACTAGAAGGGTGGGGCTACTATTCTTGCTAACACTGGTTGCGTGACACTATGTTGTCCAGGTTTTCATCTATCAATTTCTAAAATAAATGTTTTTGAAACCTCGATCACACCTCTTACATTTTTAGAAAAAAATGTGTTCTTCTGAAAAGCTCTCAAATATATGGAAGCAATAGAGCCACATGTTAAATCAATCACTAAGGAACGACATATTGATTATTGTTTCATTGGGCTTGAAGATGCTAATGATGATAGAAATTCTATTTTTCTTAGTGATGATGATGAAGATAAAGAATATGAGGTTTCTAGTTTACAAAACCCAATATAAGCAAGAAAGAATGAGGATTTTCTGTATTTAGGAAGCAAATTTGTTCCACTTTCCTTCGAGGGTAGTTTTGACCATTACAAAGAGTATCACCAAATGCATTAGTCATCAACAAGGAAGTTGAATACTTATGTTCTCCCAACACCAATTCAAAGAGTTGGTAACATGAATTTTTGTTCTTATACAATTTTGATTACAAATCTAATCTTATATGATTAAAGCTAACATAATGTTTGCTATTGTTTTTTAGTTATACTCATTGATGATTGTATGTTTTATTCGCTGATGATTATAAGGTATTCATTTTCCAATGATTATATGAACTGTTGTATTCATGGATGATTATATGTATTGTTGATGATTACAATTTCTTATTCATTTGATTATATGATTTTGTTCAGGTTAACGTTATTGAGTCTTTTCAATATACTTATGATTTAGTTAATGTTATTGATATTTTTATTTTGTTTTTGAAAATGTTCAAAGAAAATCAAGAATATCAAGATATCAATATCATTTTGGAAAGAAACATTGGAATGCTAATGTTCAACGAAAAGTGGAGAAGATCATGTCTTATTCATTGATGATTACAACGTCTTATTTGTTGCTGATTACATGATTTATTCATTGATGATTGCAATTTCTTATTCATTAATGATTACAATTTCTTATTCATTAATGATTACATGATTTGTTCATGTTAATGTCATTGAGTCTTTTCAATTTATTTTGGATTTAGTTAATGTTGTTGATATTTTTATTTTGTATTTGACAATGTATAGAGAAAGTCAATAATATCAAGAATATCAAGAATATCGAGATATCAATATCCTTTTGGAAAGAAATATTAGAATGCTAATGTAAAGCCAAAAATTGAGAATATCATGACTTATTCATTTATGATTATAAAATAAAGTTAATTATAGAATTTCACTTTTTCTCTATTTTGTGTTGTATTCATTCATGATTATAAGAAAATACCTAATTATGATATTATATATTTTTTCCTTTGTATGTGTTATTCATTTATGAATAGATGTATACACTAGTTATTTGTGCATGTGTTTTATATGTTTATATTTATAATTGTATTGATTTTTTCTCTAATTTTTTTTAATTCATTTAGGATTACAGCCATATTAGTTTATGATTAAAAATATATTTTATTCATCTATGACTATAAATATTACGATTAACAGATAAATTAGAAAAAAATTATTTTATTTTATTTGAGAGAAAAATTTTAAAAAACTATTTTTATATTCAATTAACAGCAAAGAAACTAATAATTTCTTTATTTTCAGGTAACCGTAATCATTATCGCTAGATTTTATGAAATTATGATTTATATATAATACATTACAATTTAATTTAAATACATAATTACTAAATTATCCGTATTAAATGATTGGTCCAAAAGTGTTCTCGCGTTTTCAATATTTTAAGAGTTCCATATATGTGTGTGTGTGTGTGTGTGTGTGTGTGTATATATATATATATATATATATATATATATATATATATATATATATATATATATATATATATATATATATATATATATATATATATATATATATATATATATATATATATATATGAAATGGTTCAAATAAGAACTACTAAAAGGTTAAGAACCGTGAGAACCGATATTCACACCTTACAAATCATGTTTTTTTCGTTTTATTGTTTTTTACACTTGTTATTATCTTAAAATATATCAAACTTAATAAATTTTATTATTTCCTAGCGAGTTTTACAATATTCACAATTTAATAAAAATTTCTAGTTATTATACTGTGAATACTATAACGTAATTTCTTTCTTTAAAACACATCAATATCGATGTTTATTAGCAAATGAATGATAATTATCAAATTCTATAGGTTCTATAATTTTGTTTTGATAAAAAACAAGTGTTAAAAATAAAAAATACAACATTGTTAAACTGTGAATGAGTGGTTCTCACGATTCTTAACCTTTTATTAGTTCTCATTTCGTAAAAAAAACGGTAACAAGATCATCTTCCAAGTGCGTTTGCATGATTAGTTGGTATGTCAGGTCTAAATGAATGTAATCTAGAAGGTTTAGTTCAAGCCTTAAATATATATCTTGCAGTGAAACATCAATTATCTACCAAATTTATTCTTTTTGAAATTTCAATCTTACTATAAAACGTTGTTTTCATGATTGAAAGAGATAATAGCAATAATAATACAATATTAGTTTGACGTGGTTTCATACATTCATTCAAGTCTACCGCTAAAAATATTCTTATGTGTAATTAATAATAAACCAAATTAAAGGTATGGTAGGTGTGTATGGGTAGGTTTTAAGGTAAAACCGATCTCAAATTGTGAAGTTCCATTTTTTATGTTTTCAAACTTATTTGGTTTGCATTTTGAATGGGTTTAAGCTTTTGGTTTTTTGTGGAGTGGTTTTGGTTTTAACCCATGAGTTGGCGATTTTTCGCATTCAACCCATGGAACAAACAGTATACACACTTATGAAAATGGTTGTCGGATGACCACTCGATCACTAGCTCATACGGGTTTCCATCAAATTCTAGGTTTGATATTCTTTAACAGAACGATGACGATGATGATTAGTTTTGTTTTAATTATCAATATTAATAACAAATGTTCTCTAAATCGGTTTAAGAGGCCCGATGTTAACCTTTCTTTGAGGGACTAGATAAGTAGACAAGTAGATAGAGCTTTGGTGAAATGATGAAGTCGTGAGAATGAGAACGATAAGCAAAAGGAACAAAGGGTTAGAGTTCCATCTTCTATGGTCGAAGACGAAGTAAAGACTTTAACTTGCGATATTAACCTTTTGTCGTCAAGTCAAGCCTTCAGCCACTCGTGATACACGTTACGACGTTATGGTTCTAGCCTCTGGGGTCCATGGCAAAGTCGAGACTCCAGAATAAGAAGGCATAATCAAATGGGCTTTTTGAATGTCAATTTCTAAATTTTTTTTATCTTATGAAAAATATATACTAAATATTTAATGATATTTAAAATATAATAAATCATATATAATGTTATCAGTTTTTGGGTCGATTTCTTATTCGATTTTCTCAATTTTGGGTCGGTGTGGTTTTAATCGGTTGATAGGGCTTAGCAAAAATGAAGCGAACCAAATTTTTTGTTTTTTTAAAAACCAAACCTAGACCGTCAACTATTGTTTTGGTTTCATTTTTTTTTGTTTCTTAACACATTCTCCTTGTGCAAAGACAACAACTTCAGACTCTAGTAAATGTCATTTCAGGAAGATTCCAATTCATTTTGGTAAAAAAAAAGTTTGCTAGACGAAATAATGAATAATTATTAGGAAGATTAGATTGAAGATTGAGAATTAAAGTACCATCTTTAAGATTTTGAATAGAAGGATCACTTTGAGTATTGGAATCAAACTAAAGAGTGACATAATCAAAAGGATTATTTACTAGATGTTCAAAAATGTGAACTTTTGTGGTTTGTGTCCACTTCTATCATGTGCCTAAGGTGGTAACTTCCAGAGTCATGTTTTGGTTGTGATGGGATCTTTGTTTGACTTTTTCCTAGGTAAGTGGGTTGTTTCCATTGTCGTACTATTAGTCACATTTATATAGAGTATTGTGTTGTTGAATCAGTAGTTTGTTCATAGGTTGTGATGGAGCATGTGGCCTTTAAGTTTTTACCAACCTTCTGTTTCCTTTGGGTTGTGTTGTACAAACCTATGTAGTAGAAGAATGACCTTATCATTTGGATGCTTTATTGGTCCTATGGTATTTTCGAGGAATAGCATTTTTAGTGTTTTCATGACTAGGTGCCAATATTTTTTGACCTAGACATGCATTGTTTATGTACCTATTAATGGTGGTATAGTGGTTGTTTATTTATTTGTTAAAGTTGTCAATGCTATACGTGATTCGAATGAAAGAGTATGCCTTTGAGTTTTTCTTAAGGCCGTGTCCTTTAATTTGTTGTTGTGAAACCTTAATATTTTCCTTTAATTAACATGTGTCTTGCTTTGGCAGCCATTGGGTTGTTGTTGTGCTCCCCTAGTGTGTGTTGGGAGCTTTGTCATGGATTCTTGGATAGCTATCTATGTCATTGGATAGATTTTATTATTTATGTTATGTTTATTGTTAAGTACGCATGATTGTGATTTGTTATCTATCTATTTCAACATTAGGCATCTAGTTTAGCTTAGAAGATGCCTAGGAATGTTGGAAAGTGCTGCCATGCACATGTCCATAACGATGTTAAATATTAATTTACCGTATCAGGTTAAAGCTATGGCGCCGAATGCACGTAATCTGAAGAGCCTAAATATTGCATTATGCAATGGCAATGTTGCTATGATTTTGAATGTTAGATCGACCATCTTATGCAACATGAGTAATATGTCGAGCATTCTCAATGGTTGGCATGACTGTCCATGAAAGCTAACAACCATCGACACTATACGTTGCATTAATTATTTGATGGCTTATAATAGAGTCTAAAAGCAGTAATCAAACAAGATTTCTGCTGAACTATTGCTGCCACGTAGTATTTGTTCTATTTTTATTGCCCATCCATCCTTAGACTAGTATTATTTATATTCATGTGTGGGGTGACCAGATGGTGTCCGCCCGAGAATAATGAATATAAGGACCTTCTAGTGGGAGCCATAGGGAACAACCCTTTATTTCCTCAACCACTAGTTTTAGTCAAGGAATCTGATGTATCTATTTGGATGTTTTAGCCCCTTGTAGCTAATTTTTGTCCTTAGTGTATGGCTGAATTCATCTAGGTTGCAATTATGGACTCGATACTTTATGTCCCATTTTAAGATGTGGCAATTTGCAACGGAATTCCCATGTGTGTCATGGAATTCACAAAAATGTTATAACCATTGGAGGGAATTTTTATTATTGTTTTATGCTCCTCTTCTTTAATTACTTGTATTTTGGCCTTCATTGGTTGTTGTTTTTCTTTGTTTAGCGGTTGGAAATGGGACCTCCCATGTCATCTAAGATGTCTATTACCCTGATAGTTTCCCATGCATTGACTAAGATGAAATTATAATTTTCTCCCTTTATCGCTTCCTACAACCCGAAAAAGCATGGTTTTCAAAGGTATGCTTTCTTTGTTGGACAACATCGCTTGTAAACTTAACTTTCCGTTGTTCTAAATTCTGGATAGTGTTTGGTGCTAAGCTTTGAACAAAAGATACGCCTATCCCTCCAAGGTTGTTTTGAAATATACATACCAAAAATCTAAAGTCTAGTTTTAGTGATTTCATGTGTTCTTCATTTGTTTGGCATGGTTTTCTGGATCTGTGGTACCATCATATTTCTTCATATGTGGTAGGAAAGTTACAAGAGATATGGTGTCATCCCTTAGCTTAACCAAGAATGGTGAATAGCCCTTTTGTTATTGTCCTAATAATGGTCTAGATCTTAAGGATCGTCCCTGGTGTAGGTTATGCTCTCTAGGGTTGATTGTGTGCCATAATGTGTGTTTGCTTGCTCGACTAGGTACTTTGTCTAAAATGCTTGGTAGCCGAAGAACATATTGAGGATGTCATTCTCTAACGCAATTGGATTAGTAGTCTCATTGGTGGGTGTTGTATTGGGTGTTAAGAAATATTGTTTTTGTACTAGTGCTTTGGGGCTGGGTTGACGGTGAATTTTCCACAGTTAGAAATATTGGTAAAAATGGTGTTATAAGTGTTCGCATAGGAATGTTGGTCAAATAGTGTTGTTTCAAAGGCCTACATTGGTTGATAGTGCTTGGATTAATGTCTCTATTTGTTTGTCTACCTGGCTTTTGGGGTTTTGATACATTACATTATGT
Source organism: Cichorium intybus (assembly GCA_023525715.1). NCBI lineage: Eukaryota > Viridiplantae > Streptophyta > Magnoliopsida > Asterales > Asteraceae > Cichorium > Cichorium intybus. The sequence goes on along the minus strand of CM042010.1, from coordinate 24,672,188 downwards.
TTAGTGGTCGATAGATGACACCAATGACGCAACCAAGTCAGGGAGGGAATTCCATTTGAGAAATAGAGACCGATGATCGATGGTTGTTCTTGTCAACTAGTAGTTCTTATGGACCGATTGATCACAAATGAAAATATAAGGTCAGCTATAATCTGAAAGGAGTCGAAAATTTACGTTCAAACACCTAAGTTAAAGGGTGTTTACTCGAAAGTATAGGAGAGTGTGAGAGTAAGAGTTAAAGAGCAATATATTACTTTTTCGATTCCTCCCACAAAGATGATATTTATATTATTGTTGTGAAAGACACGTTCTCCCCATTGTCGTTGAAGGTTGTGCTATTACATACATTTTGCAAGTGATCATGGATCGGACATGATCCCATGTTAGTTGTAGGGGCTCGCGTATCACAATACATATTGGTTAATGGCGTGACCTTTGGCGCTTCGATCGCATCCAAGCCTTGGCCATTTGTCTTATGTGTCGAGTCCTAAACCTGTTATTGGGCCATTTATCCCTGGTTGATGGGCCTTTGAATGGAGAGAGAGAGATTGTCGGGGTAGTACATCACTATAAATCGTGTCCATACTGTAGCTATTTTTTTCTAGAAAACTAACTTGTAACTTGCGAGTGCACTACTCTACTCCTAAATCTACATATTTCGTTTCAAACATGACTGTAACACTCAAGTTTAAGATAACACATCTAACTTAACTCCAGATATAGATCGGTCACATGACCTTTGGTACCCGTACCTAAATACATAACCAAATGACAATGAAACTACCAAAAACCATGTTTCTTACATTTAAACCAACAAATTGTTTGTATTTAATAAATTATTTTCGTTTCGTTTTTTATTTCAAGTTATGTTTGCACATTTCGACTAATTTTTTTAAAGTAAGAAGCCATGGCCATTGCTATGCTGGTGTGACTCGGTTAGTTATGTGAGACAACTAATCAAAAAGAACCAATAATTATCATAACCACTTAAGTCTTTTCAATTATTGAAAATATAATATAGTTATGTGATACTTGTGTAGAAAAATAGCTAGCACAAATTTTTTATTCATAATCATTATTCGAAAGATAATATTTTGATTAAAATGTTATTATATAAGACAAGATATAAACAAAAACTATGGGCAATATCATACTGCGTATTGTTAAGCGGATAGTTTTTGTAAATCACAGAAATCGTAAAATATTATATTTGATAGTTTATTTATAAACAATAAAACGTGACACATAAATTAACTTGTCGTTCCTTATTTTGACTAACCGCAACATATCTTTCACACGAGTGTTTTTTTTTTTTTTTTTTAGCTTTTAAAATATAATTACTATCAAATTTATACTAGATGATTTAAACATAAAAACAGACTTTGATCAACAAATTATTGTGGAAGACTCATATATGAATTGTTAAAAAACTTTTATGTCCATACTCATGGGATTCAATTTTCCGTTGGCCTACGCTATTTAGTGCGAATTGTCAACTACGAGATTCCATCATTTGAAAAGCAAATTTTACAAAACAAAAAGCCAATGTTTTCGGTAGATATATTGAATGTTTGACTTTTGAGAATCATCATTTAACATATGCTTTTAAGCTTTTTAGCACTTAGGGCAACTTCGACATTACGTGTAAAATGGGATAATGCACAACGCTAAATTTACTATAAAATTTTAAACATTTCTATAAATTAAAACTGTTTCAAGGAGTTAGTTTGAGAAGTAGTTTATGTCTTTATGACTTCTGTCAAAGATATGTTGTTTATGTTCATCAGGCCGGTCTAAATATTTTTAGACCCCGGGAGAAAGAAAAGAAAAGCAAAAATATAGTGAAATAATTTATAAAAAAAATATATTTAGTTTTTTCATTGATAATAGTTTTAAAGATACAAATAGCTACTATGTTAATTACAAAAATCCGTCAATTTAAAAAAAAACTCTATCATTTTTAGATACAAAATAATGAATAAAGTAATCAATATCAGTTTTGTCTAACATATATTTCTTTATAAATAAGATAGTCAAATCATTAAATATTTCCTATGACACCAATGACCTAAAGTAATTCTTTATGAACTTCAACTTTGAAAAACTTTTTTTGTGCTATGCGACAATAACATGAATGGTTACTAATATTCTATAGGCAATAAAAACATTCAGATAACAGTCAACAATTTTAATAAATTCTAAAATTTCAATCGCGGACATTATATTATTAGACAAAGTCATTTGCAACATTTTTAATTTTGTAAAAAGTTCATTTTAATCCATATCAAACACATATTAATAGCAAATAAAACTTGATACCAAATAACAATACCAAGTAAAAATTCAAAACTCTTAATAATACTAACTAAACTTTCCGTTTTTTGCTCATTGATTTTGGATCATCTACATAATTCTAACAAAGTCAATATTATTTGAGAAGCCCGAGATGTAATAGCTTTGACATATATATATATATATATATATATATATATATATATATATATATATATATATATATATGTATGTATGTATGTATGTATGTATGTATGTATGTATGTATGTATGTATGTATGTATGTATGTTGCAAAACTTCAAAAAAATAAATTGGCTTTAACACATGAAAGTGTAAGATCTAGCAATTTAATTGCATCTAATAATTTATTAGAAACGTTCAATCTCGAAGTATCATCTACTTTTAAAACCTCTGAAATATACTCGATAACATGTATTTTGTTAGAAGACAATATATATATATATATATATATATATATATATATATATATATATATATATATATATATATATATATATATATTACACATGATAAAAAACTGACGATGGGCCTACGCGGTTGCTTGTGTCGCCCACTGTCTAGACCGGGCCTGACGTTCATAGTGCTTTATAATTTCAATGTTTTATGCGAAGACTCGGTCTTTGTTTTCAAGGCCGATCCATTGGTTTTTAATACCCATGACGAAATAAGACCTTTATGCCCCTATGTCTGTATCGTTCGATAGCTAAAACATATATATCAAAAAATTATAAAAACAAAAGGCTAAAATATTTTGTAGTTAAACAAAATCAACATTAATAGAAATCAAAACATACACAAATCAGCTAAAACTATATATTTGTGTATTTTTGAATCAAAAACTTCTATTATTTCAAGATAATGAATGCTTTGTACAAAATTAGTCATTTCTTGTTCTCTTTTTCATGTTTTCTATTTTGAGCATTGTTGGTCGTTTTCTAGGAAAATTTTTTAAAACTCAACAAATATAATTATAAAAGTTTAAAAAATATATAGATACAACTTGACCAAAGTTTAATGTTTTATCTCCACTTTCAAAATGTCTACTATCATGTGATCTTTCAAGATGTAGATTGATCTGGAAAATGAATCATAAAATAAAAAATAGGAATTCATTTTTCAAAAGCTACTGTCTAATAGGATAACAGTTGAAAAATTATATACCTCCCTCCTGCAACCCCAAGATATTTAGGAATTTACACATAAACCTCATAAGACACATAAATAGTAAAACATAACAGAAAACTTGGAGAAACTTAACACAAAAACATGGACTAAATTTCCCTTAAATAATAATTGGTCCAGAATTAGTCCTATATTTACACAATATTTGCAATTCATATATGACCCTATATATATATATATATATATATATATATATATATATATATATATATATATATATATGTATGTATGTATGTATGTATGTATGTATGTATGTATGTATGTATGTATGTATATATATATATATATATATATATATATATGTTTCATAACAAATTTTCTTTCGTTGGATTTATATATTGGTTGTGAGACAGATGGACATGAATACCTACAAATAATATCCATGTCTAAATTTAGGTTTTGTTGGACGTGCTAGCTGAAAAATTAGCTTTTAGTTTATAAGTTAACTTATCAATAAGTTATCTCAAGCTAGCCTATAAAATACGTTTTAAACTAATTTAATGGTCTTACAAAACGCTAAATTATAATAAAATAACATATTTTACCAAATAGAACCTAAAATATTCAAGTTATTTTTTTAAAGTTCTATTTGGTTGTTTAAATTTAGTTATTTAATAATGAACGTTTTATTTTTTATGCTAGTCAATTGATGTACCCATGAAAGCGAATATTATGATATCCCACAAGATTCACCAAAATCAAAATTTTTATGATTTAATTGATTGTGCCATGTGACCTACCTAGTCATACTACATGACAAAGGATCATCTACTCCCGTTTCTTCCTCAAATGTTGAAAGAACAATGGACGTAAAATAAATTCAATCGAAATACCATAGCAAAATATTAACGGTGTGTTTGGTTTATGGATATTAAAAAAATCTTAATAAATTATAATGTAAACTTAAATAAAAGTCGCGTTTAGATGACAAAACCAATAGAATCAGAATTCTTTATATTCCACTAAATTTTTTGTATGATTGAACCGATCATTCTTTGGCTAGGACAAAGATTCTTGATTCAATTCATTATGTTTTATCAGAAAAATAAAGTGCCTCCTACATCCTCAAAATTTTAACAAAGATCTATCTAATCAAAACCAAATACAAAATTAATTTCATTTTATGTCAACCAAATACATTATAGATTTTAATTCATTCAAATTTCAATCACTTTGATGTATTTCATTCTTTCCAAAAACATTGCCAACCAACCGCCATTCTCCACAATATCTTCTATTTCTTTAACAGATTTTTGATAATCGGGGTGGATTTATAGAGTTGGGGCATTTATAGAGTTGTGGTTAAACATGCTCCAACTGGGCTCCTGTTTAACAAGGCTCACATGTGTCTTGGCCCACACGAATGAAAGTATATGAAAAGGGCTTGGACCAACCACAAGAATTAGGTTTACGACATCTTTCATATTTTGAATTATCAACTCCTTGAACTGCATTACTGGTATCAGTTTGTTATATTTACAGAAAAAGCATTGTAATATATATTGGAAAGTTTTTTATTTTAATCATTGTTCAAATATTTTTAAAAAAATAGAAAACTTTTTATTTAGCAGAAAGTCAGAAAGTAGTTTAGAAGCGTAAAATGCTCATTTTATGAGTCCATTTAGATGTTTAACCAAACAATAAGTTTTCATTCCGAGGTAGTTCATTCAGAACCTCATAATCATTCTGACCTCTAAATTAGAGGTAGCAAAAACTGACACGATATGTTAACCCGACACGAATTCAACACAAAATAAACGGGTTTGAGTAAGAGATTTCAACTCGTTTAATTAAACGGGTTGATACGATACGACACGATTATTAAATAGGTAAAGTCAGGGTTGAAAGTTTCAACTCGGAAATGACTCGTTTATTTACATGCAAGTTTTTTAATTATTTAGATAAATTCGATAGACTCAAAACCAAAACCAGATATAAAAAAAATTTGGGTTGTTTCATTTTGTAATGTAAAACGACTTTGAGGCTTAGTTTATAGTTTTTTCTATTCTAACATATCCTCTACCATCATATTCAGACATTCTCTCCTCCTCGTGACCCGGTTCATCCGCTTCTCCAACTCTTACTCTTTCCAATTTGCCCTCCAAACTTGCTATGAAATTTTCCCTTCTTCCTCCAAACTTCAATTCTTTGTAGTTTTTCACTTTTCCATTTTTTGCCTCACCAACTCCTACTCTTTCATTCCTCATCTTTTTGAATCACAAACTGTGGTCATTACTTTGGCCCGTAAGACTGGGAATTACTTCAAATCATGTACATGATATAATCAATCATAGGGGCAAATCAATAATTAATTAAGGGTCAATATAGGGAATAAATACTTATACATCCTCCATTCTTTTTGCCAACATAGGAAATATACTTTACTTATTACCCATAATAGCAATGTATTTACATTTCTTTAGTGATAGAATCAATAAACTTTGTTTTTTATCCATAATAACAATATACTTATATTTTTACCTTAATAACAATGACTTCCATTTTGTTACTATTATCGAGAATTTATCATCCACTACATACTCCTATGAGTGGAAAAGAAAGTAATAGTACTTTTTAATATATTGATGTTTTATAAATAAATAGCATGTTACTCAAGATAACATTAACATTGCTATTATCGGTTAAAAAAAGTGCATCTAAGTTGCTTATATGGGTCTAATCCAAAAAAGTTACTATCATGGGTAAGGAAATGTAAATATATTGTTAAATGATGTATTGCATTTTTGGTCCATTTTTGTTTCTTATTTAAGATTCTTCTAATATGCATGGTCCATATTCTAAATAAAATGTCTAATTTTTATCCCGATGTACATGTGATATTTGTAATGTTGGTCCGAGAAATACAATATTTTAGTTGGAACATGAGGAAAAGGTTAAAAACCTTAAATAAATCACAAATTTGCAAAATAAAATATTTTACGTGCAAAATTGGAAAAGTAGTTGTACTCAAAGACCAAAGTTCAATTTATAGTTAAACAAAAATACTTTCTTTTTCTTTGTCATTAATTATCCCTTCCTCTTATTGGTTATTATTTTCGTTCTTTGTCCATTCTAGTGTCGTTCCGTTGAGTTCAGTCCAATTATGTTCAGTTCAATAAACAAAAAAGCAGTAAATTTATAGTTAAACAAAATCAATATTCATACAACTCAAAACCTACAAAAATCACCTAAATTGATGTGTTCGTGCATTTTTTGAAGGAAAAACTGGAAAATAACACCTTGAATCCTTGATTAACAATGGAGATATCAAACCTTATAAAAATAGGATAAATCCAAAAAATCATACATTGATTAACAATGTTTGACTACTGTAATAAAAAATTGAAAAAAATAAAATAAATACCTGTGCAGACATGTTTTAAGTCATTAATGAAGTTCACTAATCAGAATAAAAAAAATCAGACCTCTAGTTCCACCGGGCTATGATCAATCACCCACTTGCCTTCAACCAAAAATCCTCAAATGGTAGTTTGACTTTTCTTACGGTTGAGGATTCCATGAAAGTACTTGAGAGTTTTCTTTCCGTTCAATTCCCCAAGTAATATCAACTTTTTGAGCTAAGTGTATGGAATCAATACGATCAAATTCGGCCAAGCATTTGTTCAAAAATCCAAGTAACATCAACTTTTGCTAAAGATCAAGTTTTTATCTTTTTTAGATTATTTATAATATATATCCCACATCTTTCAATTTCTTTAGGACAGTTGTAATTTCTTATCAAAATTCACCATATGGCCATCTGAAACTACCCATGTTGAGACCAAAAATCTATGAACTCCTTCTCAAACCCTTTCATATTAAACCTTGAATGAAACAATCAGAAAGAAATAAGAACGTACCTCGAACAAACCTTTTTCATAAGAATAAGACAATGATTCGAGCATTTTATATAAAAAATAAGAAATAATATTGATACCTGGAGTGGATTTCAATTCAATTCCTCAAAATCGAAATCAGAATTGGGATTCTAAGTCTTCAATTCGAAATCGGAAATTTTGTCACTGCTAAACTCGAGAGTACAAGTCGAAAGGCGAGAGTTGTGGTGTTCGGTCAATAGATTGGAGGCACCAAATCAGTTTACATATAATGGAAACGGAGAAGTCAGAACGAGTTCGATTATGTTGTTCTTCAAATAATCTAAAAGCCTAATCAAAGACTTATTTTGTGTACCAGAACCTTTAATATACCATGAACTTAAAGAAACCAAAATGAGAAACAAAATTTAAAAATAAAAATAAAAATATAAAGACCATATATTTAATGGTTACCCCTTCGGTGGCCAACTCAACGTGGCCCTTGATGGTACTGAAGGTGGAATCAATACGACGAACATTACGATAATAGTAAATTACATTTTTGGTCCCTGATTATAAATGATTTTGTAATTTTTTTTCCTTAAAAGTTTTTATATCATAATTTTTGGTCCCTGATTACATTTTTGGTCCCTGATAGTGATTACAAATGATTTTGGTATGCAAACAGAAAACGGAAAATCAAATTAAAATGGTGTTCAAAACTCTAACTAATTATAAATGTTAGTGGTTGTTTCACATTCGACGTAATGGGCTTCATTTGAAATGGTGGGACAGAATAAATGGTGCCAAGAAAAAATACCACGGCAAAGGGAAGTGATAAATGGGCCAGAATTCATCCTAAAACAATAATAATAACAAAGGTAAATGGGATAAATGCAGAAAAACCCTTCCTTTTATTGTGTATGTTCAAAAAAACCCATCAGTTACATTTTGCTTTAGAAAAACACTTTCATTTATTTTTTACCTTTCACTTTAAACCATTTCACAGAATTTGACTCCTAATAACCGGTTGATGATATTACGTAGCATTTTTTATATTTTTGTTTTCATATGTGGAATTATATTCCAACTAATAATCTCCTGCAACATCTCTCTTGCAATCTAGCTCTCAAGCCCTACCAGAAGACCATCAATCCATCATCGCTCGCCTTCCCCACCCAGCTTTGCTTTCTACGCTGCCCTATCTGCATAGTCCATACATCTCCCGCTAACTCATCCTTCCCCAACCACCCCCGTTCTGTTGCCTTCTGTTTATCTCTTCGCAACAGCTTCCTATTTCTGTTTGCCAGGTCTATATCGACATCTCTTGCTTCTTTTTATTTCTATCAGTTTCTAACCACACCACTCGCCTTCCTCAGCAACACTTCATCGGCTAACAACAACGCCATCACACATCACTCTAAACGTACTAACGTACAACACCACTGCAGTACCTCTATCGTCACCCGTGTTCCAGATTCCAGACCCACATAAACTCTAATCTTGGTAGCCAATCAAAATGAAGCTAAAAATTGTATCAAGATAGTGATATTACTATACAATGTTGATAATAACATCACAGAGGTGGTTGGCAAAGTGGAAGGTATGTAGAAGAGGAAAGGGTGGGTGAGGGGGTTGGACCCTACACGGATCTGGGATCACATTAAGCAACCACCGGAGAAAAAAAATGGACTCGGTGACCACTTCTCTCACACCGCTGAGATTGATGCAAGCTTTCGGTATCGGGGATCGGAAGCTACAATTTTATCTCAAGCTTACTTACACACGTTTAACCTAAGTGCTTCATTAATAGATTTTGGTACGTGTGGTTTCCAACAAAAAATTGAAAAACTGTAACCGAATAACTTAAGTTGGGATGTTTTACAGAGCTTTAACACTCGTAATCGAACCTTTGTATGCCCCCATCTGTCATCGCAAATAACTAATGCAATTGATAAGTCATCTTCATATGTTGAAGACGCTAATCTAATCTCGCTAATTCGGAATTTGAAATTGTCGCTTGTCGCTAGTTGGATCGAATCGCAATCTGTAATGAAATTGTAAATTGGGAGGAGATGGAATCGGAGATTTAGTTAGAGACAAAGTCGAGTTGGAGATGCCGGTACATGATTCAAGGAGATGCCTTAAAACCTTGCTGAACAAAGGCAATAACAAATCCATACCCCTGTTACCGAGAGATGCAGCCGGAGATGGAATTGGAGATGTATTCGGAGAGGCAGTCGAGTAGCAGTCGCATGGTGAGATGCAGTCTAATCAAATATGATATTTGTCGCTTGTGTTTTGAGAAGCACCGTGAGATCCACGTCACATACTTTTACCGGTTATATGGGCTAAAACCTGTTAATTAGTTTTTTTTTAAAAGGTCAAATTTAATAAGATGTGTTTTTCTAAACACAACTATTTTAGAAGGGTTTTTCTGGATATCCCCTGATAAAGATGGGGTTTTCTGCATTTAACCCAAAGTAAATTGCATAAAAGTCACTAATTTTTTCAATTTTCTGAATTTTGACACTATATTTTTAATTTTTGTAATTAAGTCATTATGTTTTCAGAAAAATTGCAATTAAGTCATTATGTTTTTCAAAAAGTTGTAAAAATGACCATATGACAGGATAGCAACAGGTTACCAAGTCATATGGTCAGATTTGTAATTTTTCAGAAAACCTAATGACTTAATATAAAAAATAAAAACATAGTGTCAAAATCTAGAAATATGAAAAAGTTAGCGACTTTTATGCAATTAACCTATGCAATTTATACAACACTATCACTTTACATTCCTCATACGTGTCCAAAAAAGTAAATTTTCTTGTTACCTTGTATAGTTTACCCTAACATACCAAAAAACAAAAAAAAAAAACAAAAAAAAAAAATTCAAAGTTTAATGCTACTTGTGACAAATTTGATATTTTTTGTTGTTTTTTGGGGCTGTTAAGGTAAACTATCCAAGGTAACAACAAAATTACTTTTTTTTTATACGTATGAGGCATGTAAAGTGATAAGTTGTATAAATTGCATAATGTAAATTGCATAAAGTCGCTAACTTTTTCAAATTTCTAGATTTTGACACTGTGTTTTTTATTTTTGCTATGAAGTCATTAGGTTTTCTGAAAAATTGCAAATCTGACCATATGACCCGGTAACTTGTTGCAATCCTGTCATATGGTCATTTTCACAACTTTTTGAAAACATAACGACTTAATTGTAATTTTTCTGAAAACATAATGACTTAATTGCAAAAACTAAAAATACAGTGTCAAAATCGAGAAAATTGAAAAAGTTAGTGACTTTTATGCAATTTACCCGAATAACAACTTCAAATGATAACACAAAGTACCATGCTGACTTAACAAAAAGATCACTAGAAGCAATAGGTACAATTAAGATCATATAAAATATCAAATTAAACAGAAAATTAAGTCGTACTTAAGTTGATAATTATATCATGCTTACTCACTAATTTTGATATAATAGATTTGATTGATGACTACTATATAACCATTTCCACATATCAATTTAGATTGGTGAGGATATTTTTTCAAATTAAAAAATCATTTGAATATGAGGAAAAATATTGTCATTATATTAGGATGTTCATTAAAGGTTAAAACTATAAAAAAAAATCAAAACGAGAACCCTGTTTATGTCTTTTCTATCCTCTTAATCCACGATGACTAAGGGCAATAATAGCCTCAGAACAAAGACATTTGGTTACCAGCAATCACTAACGGTGTCTTTAAACTCACATAGTGATCTTTACCCAATGTAAAAATACTATCAGAACTAAAAACAAACAAAAATGTTAAAAATAGAAAGAAATATGCTTTAGGCTGTAAAATACTATCAGAATTAAAAACAAACAAAAATGTTAAAAATAGAAAGAAATATGCTTTAGGCTGAGAGGTGTTGTGATACTATCAAGAATCCAAAAGTGTATATCATCGTCATGTCAGTGGGATTTTCTCAAAACTTACCTATTGAAATGATCACCACTCCAGAATTCATTTTAACTAGATTGAGCCCGTGCTTCGCACGGGCTGGATTGAAACTTGATACGTATGTTAATAGAAATGTAATAAGTATCACTACTATCGTCTTAAGGAAAACCAAGAGAAGGAAACTAACCAAAGAACTGAAAAAAGAGAGAATAAAAAAACCGGGAAATCTTAAAAGAACTAATAATGTCTTAATAATAATAGAAAACTTTGAAACTACAATGCTAATTGCATAGAGTATTAAAAGTACAATGCAAAAATAAGATAAAGCATCTTACAATCTAGAAAGCAGCATCAAATTCTGTATAAAATTAGGTATCGATCCACTGAAGTTATTTTCATTTATCCTACTGCATTATACACAAAAAAAGATTCTTAGTTTTAACCTTAAAAAAATAATGCCAAAAGTAAACAAAGTAAAAAGATTTTACAAATTTGTAAGATTTCGTAGTTGACCAAGCGCTATTGGCAGCCTCCCCGTTTACAGGTTTGAAGACAAGATCCTGAAAACTAATACATTTCGATTAAATAAATTTTTTTGAGAAATAAATCAGTTTATCAAAATCAAAATACTTAATCAGCCTTACAAAGATTGCAAATTGATTAATTTCCGTAAGTCAGGAGGAACGGTTCCTGTTGTAATCGCATCCAATGCTATCATTAGCTTCTTGAGTTACCTTAGGGACTTCGGAAATGGTGTCAATATTGCAAGTGTCGCCATTAAACCTCCAACTTGTTGCATTCATGGCAGGAAGAATGTCTGCAACAGTCTCCACTGAATCGAATTAAAAGATTAAAAAATCACATTTTTATCAAACCAGAATGTACAAGAAAGATTGCAGATGATCATGTATATAAGAAGCTCGTTTGTGATGGCCTTCAATTAATCCTGAAATCAAAAAAAGGAAAAAAGGATAGCTTTATATATGACAATACGAACCAATATGAGAAATCAGGGGAATTCCTTTTTATAAAACTACCTTGAAGATCCTTAAGGATTCCGTGAGTATGGGAAATGAGCTCCATACGGTCGGTGTCAAAGCTTGGTACCGGGGTAATGTTTTCGCATCCCTGCATATGGCGAGGTGTCATAGTGAAAGAGTCAAAGTTGTTTATGATGCATCAAGAAGTATGCAACTAATGACCTCATGACATGAAAAGAGGAAACCATCACAATATTTTCCAAACTTCCCAAGAAAAAGATAAATATTAATAAGTTTAAGAACTTTCTTCCACAGGTTCATGTTGTAATTTGTCCACCTTGAAGATGCTTTGACTTCCTTCGCAAAATCAGCAAGCACAAAATCAGTTTTTGAAATCTGATCTGCATAAAAAAATGCATCAACATCACAGCAAAATTAGCAACTCAAAATCAGCAAAAATTCAGATTCCATACACATTTTCAGCAAGTTTAAACACAATATCAGGTTTTATACAATTTTCAGCAAACTCGAAATCAGTCTAAAGCTTTTCAGCAAGTTTAAAAACAAAAAGAGCTTACCTACGGCGGTTATGAGACGTCATGCTGTGATTTCCGGCGTTGGGAAATATCATGAAATGTGATAGTAAAAATTTATACATATGTTTATCGGGAATTCAGTAAATTGTTCATCCCCATGCGCATAAAACATGTATGTAATCTCCAAAGGATTTCGAAGAAAATGGTTTGAAGAATCATGATATACATGTTTCAATTTTCTGTCCAGAAGCCCCAAAAAACTGAATTTGATGAAGGATTAAGGTGAGTTTGGGCAAATGAAGTTCGTTGGTTCACCCCCCTCGCAACCCACGACCTTCGAGCACCGAATCTCGCCGGAAAATTTCGCCGGCAGTGAGGTTCTTTGACTTTGGACCTGCTGTCGATGATAGCTGCTGCAATCGCGGCCCTTACTTGCTTTCCCTTGCTCGAAATTCAGTCCTTGAGTCGATCTATTGTTTCATCGTTCGTGATTTCGCACAAGTGTGTGTGTGCGAGTTGGTGTTGTTCCGTTCACAACCTCCCCTTCCACCTTTCTTTCTAATTTTGATTCTTTTGACGGGATCAACTCTAAAATAGGGGTGAATGAATAATAATACAAGAGAAAAAGGATTAATGATAATACCGATGAGGATGAGACGCTTATCGGGCTTGGATCAGCACTTGAGTCGACGAAGGAGTTCAGTCATGATAATCCTTTTTACCCTCAAATTGCTTTATTGAAATCGATTGTGGCGAAGAGGGAGCACCCAAGGTCTGGTGAAAAAGTATGAAGCAGGACGCGAGGTGTAATGGAATGGAAACGAAGAAGTGTTTATCTTCTGAAAACCTGCAACAGAGGTAGACTGTAGGTGTGGGTAGTCATGGAGTTCGTGTCGCGCAAAAAAGAATGCAAGTGGCGGGAGTAGAATGGCCAAAAAAACCCACCCCGCTTAAAACCCCCAAAACCCCATTACCCTCCTCCAAACCTTCTAGAACCCCTTGCAATTAATATGTATAATAATTTCCACATAATCGTTTAATATTTAATTTTAATTAAAATAAAATATTTCACTAATTTTAAAAACGGACAATGAGAAAATATATGTAAACATCTAGATGATCCAATATTGCAACAAAGGGACAATGATTGGGACACAAAAACAAAACCATCTGATACGTTACAATCATTCCACGTTTAACAATAAAAGTCGAACAAATTACTTCTCTTACGCTCCATCTCTTTCAATAATAATATCACTACCATTCCCAATTGTTATATATATATATATATATATATATATATATATATATATATATATATATATATATATATATATATATATATATATATATATATATATATATATATATATATATATATATATATACATATATATATATACATATATATATATATATATATATATATATATATATATATATATATATATATATATATATATATATATAAAGTTAGTATTAAATACATTTAACAATTACTGTATGACTGTAGGACCAAATGTGGAGCGTCCGATCAATATTATCTACGGTTTTAGATGCAGGGGCTTAGTTGTAAATATATTGTAATTAAATTATCAGATCTTACAATTAAACCCTTAGAAAGGGTATTTTAGTCTATTAATCAAATTTTAAAAAAGGAATGAATTATGTTTTAACCAACAAAATCTATGATCACGGACACGATTTAATTCTCAGTTACGTATGATTACATCAATACACTCCCATTCTCAAAGAATGACTATTCTCAGTTACGTACTTTATTTTAGTAAAATAATAATCGTACAAGCTCCCATTCTTAAAGAATACACACTCACATTCTCAAAAAATACACTTTATTTACTTTATTTTGTCATAACATTCTCAAAGAATACCTTTACATTATCAAAAAATACACTATATACATTCACATTCTCAAAGAATACCCATACATTCTCAAAGAATACCCCTACATTCTCAAAGAATAATCACATCTTGTTAAAGCAATGGCAGCATCAATGGTTGTTTGTGGTGATGGCGGTAAGGATTGAGGTTCTGATAATTACAAGATCTCCCGATGCTAATTCAAAAAACAGAAAATTATATTTATAAAAAACAGAATTACCTTGAAAATCAGAACCCATATTCAGTCAAACGGCTTTTGATCAACATTGTCGTATCTGGTTTGACTAAGCGTTGGATCGATAACTAAAATCATATCAACATTAGATTTGGAACCGGCTCCTGATAGTTGATTTGGTATCATAAATTCCTAATACAAAACTCACGAACAATTGCTTGATGCGAATAATTGAACTGGATCGTATTATAAAATCAGATCCGACTAATTGCTTGATGCGGAGGTGAGTAGATTGGGACGCGAATGAGAGAAGATGCGGGGTGAGCAGTTAGAAACCCATAAATTCTTGATCCAACCAAAAGTTCTTGATTCAACCCAATAAACCCAATCTGATGGTATTGAGGATGTCGATCAGTTAGGTTTTTTCCTTCTTACAGAGAGAAGCGATGCTGGAGAGACAGAAGGAGGAGCGTACCTTGATGATGTCGACCAGTTAGGTTTTCTGATTACAGGTCTTGTGTTCCGATTTAGGGTGAAACAAGACTCTATAATGGGGAAGGGGCGAGGTGGAGAAGCAGTCGCCGCCGGAGGAGCAATCGCCGGCAGAATAGTGGGAATCGGGTTTCCTTGGTAGGCAAAATAGAGGAGACGAGAAGTGATTTACGAGCGTATAAGAAGAGAGAAGAGAGAGATAATGAGATATTTATGCCTAAATTAGTGGAAAAATTAAACTATAATTATTTAATTATTGAGTTTCCGAAATTACCCCTATGAAATGATTGGACCAGATTTAGTCATACAATCACACAATATTTAGAAAATGTATTTGAACCCACACACACACACACACACACATATATATATATATATATATATATATATATATATATATATATATATATATATATATATATATATATATATATATATATATATATATATATATATATATATATATATATATATATATATATATATATAGGAATGGTTCAAATAAGAATCACTAAAAGGTTAAAAACCGTGAAAACTGATATTCACACATAAATTTTTTTTTATTTTATTTTTTCACACTTGTTTATTATGTGAAAATACATCAACCATAATAACTTTCCTTATTGAATACTATAACGTAATTTTTTTAAAACATATCAATATTGATATCTAATAGCAAAGGAAGGATAATTGTATATTTTTATGAATTTCGTAATTTTATTCTGATAAAAAAAGTGTTAAAAATAAAAATACAACATTATTAAACTGTGAATTAGTGATTTTCACAGTTCTCAACCCTTTAGCGTTTCTCATTTGAACCATTCCCGAGTAAAGTTCATGAGAACCTAAAAAAGCCTAGGAACCTAAGAACCCATTTTATGAACTTTTTTTCTACAGAATATTTTTTAAAAAAATATACCCAATTTTTTTATATCATGCGATTAGAAGATTTAAAAAATAATTAAAAAAACATCATGTTTTTTCATATGCATATGGAAAAAACGATTTTTTATATCTATTAGACGTTCTATATACCTCACTTTGAAAAAAATTTTGAAAAAAAAGTTTATATATATATATGCATATATGGATATACATGTGAATTTTATATGCATATCATATAAATATAAAAAAATTTGATTTTTTTGAAATTTTATTAAAACTTCTTAGACGCACACACACAAAGGATATATATATATATATATATATATATATATATATATATATATATATATATATATATATATATATATATATATATATATATATATATATATATATATATATATATATATATATATATATATATATATATATATATATATATATATATATATATATATATATCCTTTCTGGACTATTAAATAAAAAATCAAAGGTTAAGATGCAAGGTGGCAATATTATAATTAATAGAAAGCTCAATGATATTTTTGGTATTTATAAAATTTTGTCAAGGGTATTATAGAAATTACAAAAAAAAAAAACAATTAAATCAACTCCCAAAAAATTAGCCTAACTTAAATGTAAATATCCCGTTAATTTTTTGCTTTTTCTTTTTTTTTTTAGAATATCAATATCTCTCATTTCTATAGTGTGTGTTGTTTATGGTGAACTCTAAAAATGATGAGTAAATGAGTCGTGTACATAGAGGGAGAGAGAAATATGGAAGGTGAGAGGTGAGAGACCTGATATTTGGGGACAGATTAAATGTGAAATTCTTTCTTTACCCCTAATGACTATTTACAACTTACAATTTAATAACATAAGTTTTAAAATTTACAAAAATAGCATTTTGATTTTAGCCCTAGATCTGAAGATTTGTAAGGTCGAGATCTGATCTCGATCTCAATCTTTTTTTGGACCTCAATTGGTCATATATATATATATATATATATATATATATATATATATATATATATATATATATATATATATATATCAAGGTTGTAGAAGTCGCTAGGCGGTAGGCGGGCGGTCGACTGGTGCCTAGGACTAGTCGGTCTAGGCGAAGACTAGTCGGCGCCTAGGCGGAGAGTATTAATTGTAACACAATTTATTTTTTTAAATTTACATATTACCTATATCCCTAAAAAATGAATAAATAAATATAAAATTTTGCAAATCAAAGTGTTTAAATATGTAAGTCATCAAACATCAAAATGTTTAGACTCATTAATGACATTTTTTTTATCATTTTAAGCATCGATAATTGTAACTTAGCCACCGATTATCATAATTAATGATATTTTCTAAATTTAAATTTTAAAAATTTAAAAATATTTTTTTTTGAGAATTTGATAATTTTTGAAAATTTTTAAAATTTGAAAATTTTTGAAAATTTTGAAATTTTGAAATTTGAAAAATTGAAAATTTTGCCACCTAGACCCGCCCAGACCCGTCTAAACCCGATTTTGACCGCCGTTGACCAAATCCGCCTAGCTTGACCGCCTACCACTAATCGTAGGCAGAACCCGTCCGCCTAGCGCCTAGGCGCCGCCTAGGCGGCCGCCTAGGCCGACTTTTACAACACTGATATATATATATATATATATATATATATATATATATATATATATATATATATATATATATATATATATATATATATATATATATATATATATATATATATATATATATATATATATATATATATATATATATATATATATATATATATAATCTTCGTACTAATGGAGTATTATTATCTTCGGATCCAAAATATAAACGGTTTCAAAAAGGTGTACATTTGTTAGTCCGACGTATATGTATAAGATAATCGCAAAAAGCTCATTTTGTTTTTTTTTTTGTTTCTAAAGTTTTATGTCGTTATTTTGTTCCAAAAAAACTTATATATAAAAATTCACAATTTTTTTCCTCTGAAATAGACATCTATGTTGATATTTAAAAATTACATTTTTCAAGATTTCAGCTAGTTGATTCAGAATATAATTATAAACTATATCTAGTTTAGTCGTTCAAATTCACAATATGAATATGATGTTGTGTACAAAATCATGCAATATGTAAATAAAATAATTTCTAGGATTTTACTATTCTATTATTTCAAAAAAAGTTTACATATGAATTTAATGAGATTTACAAGTGAATTTACTCACATTGACATGTAAATTTATTCATATCCACATGTAGAATATCATACGATCATATTCATAATGTCAATGTTAATGATACAAATCTAATTCACATTGTGAGTATGAACAAACTTATATATATATATATATATATATATATATATATATATATATATATATATATATATATATATATATATATATATATATATATATATATATATATATATATATATATATATATGTATGTATGTATGTATGTATGTATGTATGTATATGTATATGTATATGTATATGTATATGTATATGTATATGTATATGTATATGTATATGTATATATATATATATATATATATATATATATATATATATATATATATATATATATATATATATATATATATATATATATATATATATATATATATATGAAGGTTCAATATATCACAACATATAATTCAAAAAACAATATAATCATCATTATAGCTTTTAGATATATAAATCAATGGTGAAGATTACGAAGGTGGCATTTTTTATAATTACGTTGAAATTTCAATCCAAATTAATATAAGGAGAGTAAGTAAATATGACTTCCCACAAGTAAATGTCATTAATGTTAACCCTTTCTTGAAGGAAATTAAATTCCAAATCTAACTTGATTCTATAATTATCCAATTAATGCCTAGGGAAATAAACTCATACACACACACACACACACACACACCCCGTCTTTCTCGACAACCCTACAACCACCATCATCATCTTTTGTCATTGTTGTGTCCACAAAACCACCACCACATTCTTGATCATCTACAACTTGACTGATACACCATCAACAACTGATAACCAACAACAACATCTTCCGGCCATCATCCCCTCACCATATTTATCTTTTTCATATGTAACCATCATCAATTATATGCTATTATTTGCCTTCATCAATATAACACCATCATTATTTCACGCCTAAACCCTCACACAACCTACATCAACATCGTTGCGTTTGTTCTAGAATCCGAAAAATTTGGGAGATAGACTAAAGAAAGAGTTTCATAAATTATTTTTCCAAAATCACTTTTGTGATTCGCATCTCCCATTTTTCTAATTTAGTTTTCATTTTTTCTTGGAACAATATGTGACACTTTGTGTTGTGCCTAAACCATACACTAAGTGCACTTTCTATGAATACCAGTGGTCCATCCATGCCAATTGCTAGGAACATTATCTGTATTGTAACACCCCATTACCAAATCATACATTATCAAAAGTTTTCAACCATATACAAATATACAAAATATGGTTTTAACAAAAACCTTCAACATAGTTACAAAAGATGATTGTTTGGCGTATTAAAGTCTAATACATCACCATGGTTTAGCTAGAATAATGAAATCCCAAAAAGTAATTCTTTAAATCTTTCTAAAGTCTTCTAGCACTTATATCTTTCACCTGGATACATAGCATTTAAAAACATATATACGTGAGACATAAAGTCTCGTGAGCAACATGGGTTTCAGACCCAAATACTTTTAGTTCAAATTGTTAAGTAAACAATTTCATCATAAACAAACATAAATCAAATGATTTCTTAAAAAACATAGACCAACTGTAGTTTATGATTCATTTATTATTATTTGGCTTTATACTGGTTTCACCGTATCCCTTTCCCTCCCCGGAATTGAACCACTCTACCCGTGAGGGCATGTTAGTTCCCTTTCCCTTCATGGAGTAGAACACCTCTGTAACAACCAACTATTTTGCCAATGTGGGTTATATTTGAATTTTTATAGTAAAATGTTGAAAAAAAGTAATTTGGTCTTTTGACCACATGAAGGACCTATTGTGTAATAATATTGTGTATTTGTGGCAAAAGTGTAAGAAGTAAAAATCTTAAAGGTTATGTTAGGAGTTTTTGCCAAAAGTGGACAAAATTAAATTAGGAGGACCAAATGGACATTTAGTTGAAATATGGAGGTATAAATAGAGAGAGACTTCTAGTCCTCTCTATTTTTGTCGTGAAACATCTTCAGCCTTAGAGAGAGAGATCGAAACTTTGGAAGATTTTGAGGAATTGAAGCAAAAATTGAAGAAATCAAGTTTGATATTGTGATTTCTAAGTCATCAAAGGTTAGTATTTCATCCTTGTAAGTTAGTTTAACCATTTTGAGTAGTATCAAATGGATGAAAACGAAATTCAGATGTTGAGTGAGGGTTATTCTAAGTTTCTAACCTTTAAATCATGTTCTAATCATCAATGGAACTCGATTTCCACCTTTAGAAACTATTAGAAGCAAAGGAATTTACAAATGTGTGCATGAACCCTAGAATTTGGGGTTTTGAAGATTTGTTTGATTATAATGTTTATGGAGTAATAAGTGTTATATAAGAGGCTTAGTAGTACTCTAAATATCATGTTTTAACCTTCAATTGAATCGAAAATGAATTGGAATCAAACATACAAAAGATTGAAAGTTGTGCAGAAAAATAGGGTGGGTCTGCAGCGTCACACGCCCCCGTGTGATTCTGGCACTCCCCGTGTGGATTTGATCAGACAAGTAGGAAATAAGTCCATAAATTCCACACGACCCCGTGTGATTTTGACACACCCCGTGTGAAATCCGGCAATAAGGTCTAGAAGTTCTACACGACCCGTGTGATTTCTACACGACCTGTGTGACCTGGAATTGTATAATTCACTTACAATATGACCTTAATTGAGTAGCTTGACCCCCTAACCTTTAATAGGTGTTTAATGTGGCATGAGAACATGAAAATATAAGCTTATATCATGACCCAAACAATGTGTAAAAGTGCAGATCAAGCAATAGATAAACAAGAAAAAAGGAAAGGGGAATTAAACACTTAGACATTTATTTCATAATCCAAAGTACATAAGTGTATATTAGTGTTATTGAATACGAATTGCATATATGTTAATAGGTGGTGATCAAATCATTGGGGAGCAAGGTGAAGGCAAGGGGGCCTTTGGAACTTAGCTAGTCACTTCTTCTACAAGGTGAGTAACATGTGGATTTTATGAGTACATAGCTAATAATTTGTTATCATATAAACATTGTTTTGGTCAAAAGACTTAAAGAGAAGAGATTTTCTCAAGTTGTTTTATGCTAAAAGATTTGTGCTTTCTATATGATGAAGGATATTAATGTTATGACTAATTTGTAATGAATGGATATTGATGAATTAAAACATGAACTAAATGTAAGAAATGTGATATATGTCCGGACATGGATCTCACCCTAATGATGGTAGGTCAAAAGACACTACTGGGATGGTACCTCCCTTCGCGAAGTAGTTGTCTCAGCACGCCCTTATGGATAGATTTGTTCTATTACATGAAGGGAAGAAAAACTAGCACGCGCTCACGGATAGATTAGTTCTATTCCGGGGAGGGAAGATATGTGGAAACCCGTATGAAACCAAATAACAATAAATGAATCATGAATTACAATTGGTCTATGTTTTATTAAGGAAGCTCTTGCATTATATTTGGTTATAATAAAAATATTTGTTAGTTTGTTTTGAATTAAAATCATTTGGGTCTAAAACCCATGTTACTCACGAGACTTTATGTCTCACGTAAATTTGTTTTTTTTTTTGTATAAATGCTATGTACCCAGGTGACGGAGATTAACTACTAGAAGATCTTTAGAAGATTTGAAGCATTTCTTTTGGGATACCATTAGTAGTAGCTTACCATGGTGATGTATTAGACTTGTAATACCCCCATTATGACAGTATTTTGTAGATATGTTTAAAGTTTTTGTTAAACCCATGTTTTGTATATCTAAATTGGGTTAAAATGTAAATTTTTTGAAATGGGGTGTTACAAATTTGGTATCAGCGCTATGGTTTAAGCGAATTAGGTTGGAAATCCATCCTAGGCTTAAACTATTAAGATAGGAATTTAGTGTACCTTAGGAACTTATAGGTATACTTAAGTTATACGATTATAGTTGTAAGTTAGAAATTTTAAGTCTAGATGAACCTTATACTAGGAAGATTACTTAGGGAGATAACATGCTACCGCTTTTGTTATTAAATGAAATATTGTGTATTAAACAAACATTCCATTTATCTTATATAGTAAATGGAAGAAGGTGGTCAGGATCCACCATGTGACGGGCATGAAACAAGCCACACTTCTTCCCATGGAAGTGTACCCGTCAATAATGCGGTTAATGCGGGTGTTGAGCCGAACCCCCAACCGCCACAACAACCTGTAACAATAGAAGCAATTCAGAACCTCATTGATAATTTGAGGAAAGAAATGAAGGAGGATGTTAATAAGATAATCGATAACCGACTTGGAGAGCCACACACCCACTCTTCACAAGATGTTTCATGGAAGCCGACGAGTGGGGAGTCTTCAAAAGAAGATGGGAGCGTGGGATCAGAACCTAAAAAGAGGTGTTCTTTTAAGTCTTTTCTTGCATGTAAACCCACTGAATATCTCGGTAGTTTCGAGCCGAAGATCACCATGAGATGGATCCGAGAAACCGAGCAAGTCTTGGAGGTTAGTAGATATCATGATAATGATAAGGTGTACTATGCTTCTCGTCTTTTAAAGGATGACGCGTTGGTTTGGTGGAACACGTTGTACGAGACTCTAGGAAAGAACGTGGTATACAAGTGGTCGTGGGACGAGTTTACTTCACGTCTCAAGAATAAGTTTTGTCCTGTGAGGGATATAGAGAAGCTTCAAGAAGACTTCATAGCTTTAAAGAAGGACAATTCATCTGTTGATGAGTATACAAAGAAATTCTGTGATATGTTACAATTCGTGGGAGAATATTACCCTACCGCCCGTTCAAGAATTAATCGATATGCTAGGGGCTTACCGGCGGAATATGAACTTGAAGTTAAGAGAGCTGAAACAATTGATGATGCAATTATTACGGCTTGAAATGTAGAAGACGTGGGAAAGAGACAGGCATTAGAAAGACAGGCTTTTGGTGACAAACGCAAGTTTAGCGGTGGTGGAGGTGGCTCAAATAAAAAGGGGAAGTCTAGTTCTAGCCAATCAAAGCAAGGAGGTTTAAAGAAATGTAGTAAATGTGGGAAAGATCATATGGGGGATTGTCGAATTGGGTCTGGAGCATGTTATAATTGTGGTCGATTTGGTCACAAATTGAAAGAGTGTAAGTTGAAGTCTGCAAGTGAAATTGAATGCTTTTCATGCCATGAGAAGGGCCATTATAGTTTTAATTGTCCAAAGAAGGGGGGAGAAATGCTCATGTCCACGGCTCAGAAGAAGACAGAACCACAAAAGGTGAAGTCTCGCGCCTTTCAACTTACCCGAGAAGAAGCGAAAGAAACGCATGATGTGGTCTTAGGTACATTACTTGTCAACTCGTTACCTGCATATGTTTTATTCGATTCTGGTGCTTCGTATTCGTTTGTATCTCATGAGTTTGGACTCAAACTCAACGTACCCCTAGAATCGTTAGACACCTTATATGAAATGGAGATAGCAAGTGGTAAATTTATGGAGGTAGGACATATGTACCGAAATTGCGAACTCAGCATAGATGATAGGAAATTTTCATTGAATCTTCTTCCAATTGGAGTAAAATCCTTCGATATTGTGATCGGCATGGATTGGCTTGGGGCGAATGATGCAAAAATTTATTGTGGGAAGAAGATCGTGTCGATTAGGATTCCCGATGGGAGTAAGGTGTACGTTTATGGTGATAAGCGCAACCATGTACCTAGTCTCATTAGTGCGGTTAAGGCTCGAAAATGTCTTTTGAAAGGGTGTTGTTCATTTCTTGCTTATGTTATGACTAATGAAAAAGAAAAGAGATCTATTCACGACATTGAAGTGGTGCGTAATTACACAGAAGTATTTCCCGACGATCTACCCGGTTTGCCGCCCGAAAGGCAAGTTGAATTTCGTATCGATCTTATTCCGAGGGCAACTCCTATTGCTCGTGCTCCGTATCGCCTAGCCCCAACTGAAATGCGCGAGTTAATGTCTCAGTTACAAGAATTGCTTGATAAGGGTTTTATTAGGCCAAGTTCTTCCCCGTGGGGCGCACCAGTGTTATTCGTAAAAAAGAAGGATGGTTCGATGCGTATGTGTATCGATTATCGAGAGCTTAATAAAATTTCCATTAAAAATAGTTACCCGTTGCCTAGAATAGATGATCTTTTTGATCAGCTGCAAGGTGCTGATTACTTCTCAAAAATCGATTTGCGGTCCGTGTATCACCAAGTTTGAGTGAAAGATTGTGATGTTGAGAAGACAGCTTTTCGCACCCGATATGGTCATTATGAATTTCTTGTAATGCCATTCGGTCTTACTAATGCTCCTGCTGTCTTTATGGACCTGATGAATCGAGTTTGCAAACCATTCCTTGATGATTTTGTCATTGTTTTTATCGATGATATCCTCATTTATTCGAAGAGTCAGGAAGATCATAAGCGTCATCTCCAAATGATTCTAGAAGTGTTGAAGAAAGAACAATTATACGCAAAGTTTTCTAAGTGCGAATTCTGGTTAAGGGAAGTGCAATTCCTTGGTCATGTGGTCTCTACGCAAGGTATTAAAGTAGATCCGGCAAAAGTGGAAGCGGTATTGAAATGGGAGGCTCCAACGACTCCTACGGAAGTAAGAAGTTTTCTTGGACTCGCCGGGTATTATCGAAGGTTCATTCAAGATTTCTCTCGTATTACGGTACCGCTCATGAAGCTAACTAGAAAGGGAGTGAAATTTGAGTGGGGAATGGATCAAGAAAAGGTGTTCATGACGTTGAAGGAGAAATTATGCAATGCGCCAGTCCTTGCTTTGCCCGAGGGAACTGAAGATTTTGTTGTCTTCAGCGATGCTTCGGGTAAAGGACTAGGATGTGTATTGATGCAAAGAGGAAAAGTGATTGCATATGCTTCTCGTCAATTGAAGGATCCCAAAACGAGGTATACTACTCATGACTTAGAACTTGCCGCCATAGTTTTTGCATTGAAAATCTGGAGACATTACCTATATGGGACAAGATGTAAACTATATACCGATCACAAAAGCCTCGAATACGTATTCACTAAAAAAGAACTCAACTTGAGGCAAAGTAGATGGCTCGAGGTTATTAGTGATTATTATTGTGAAATCATATATCACCCGGGGAAGGCTAATGTTGTGGCGGATTCCCTAAGTCGGAAGATTCACGAGAAGAAGATTAAAGGAAGATCGATGAGGATAGACTTAGTGTCTAGTATAATTGGAAGAATCAAAGAAGCCCAACGAGAAGCTTTGTCAAGTGATGACTTGAAGAATGAAAGATTGGGTAACAGGCAAGAGTTTGAAGAAAATAGTCAAGGGTTGAAGACTTTTAAAAATCGAATTTGGGTGCCAAAGTTTGGTGGGCTTAGAAAGATAATACTGGATGATTCTCATAAGTCTAAGTATTCTATTCATCCGGGTAGCTTCAAAACTTATCAAGACTTAAAACGACACTATTGGTGGCCGGGAATGAAGAAGAGAATAGCAAAATACATTTCAAGGTGTGCTACGTGTGCTCAAGTCAAGGCGGAGCATCAAGTACCTTATGGTAGTGCTCAATCGTTACAAATACCGGCAGGGAAATGGGAAGATGTGAATATGGACTTTATCGTTGGCCTACCGAGGACCCGAAAGGGGCATGATAGTATTTGGGTCATAGTTGATCGACTGACCAAGAGTGCTCTATTTCTTGCTATCAAAGAGACTACACCACTTGAAAAGCTAACTCAACTTTACATTGATGAAGTAATAAGACTCCATGGAGCACCGTTGTCCATAGTGTCAGATAGAGACGCAAGATTTACTTCAAATTTTTGGGAAGCTCTACAAGGAAAATTGGGATCAAGAATCAAAATGAGTACGGCTTATCATCCTCAAACAGATGGACAGAGTGAGCGTACCATTCAAACCGTTGAGGATATGTTGAGGTCTTGTGCTATTGAATTTGGTGGTAGTTGGGAAGAACATCTACCATTAGTAGAATTTGCTTTAATAACAGTTACCATTCAAGCATTGGAATGCCACCGTTCAAGGAATTATTGTGACATCCGCCCAAAATGGATTCAGGTCAACCCAACCCAATTGGAAATTTAATAAACCCTACTCAAGATTACTTGACGCTAATAGGATCAAAACCCATACACTACGATATAAATTGACGTTAATAGCAATATAGCATAGTATAACGTTATAACTATAATCAAATTAAATTATGATACCATATTAAAATTAAATCAAAGTATGATGCTCTAATTAAATTAAAAGAATCAAACTTGAATGCTATAACTAAACTTCAAATCAAAGTAGATTGTTATAATCAAATAATAACCTATCTTTTATAAAACTCTATTTTTATAAACTCTACATTAAATTTTATAAAACACTTATATTAATTAATATTGTTGAAAATTGTTTTTGTATGTGACCATCATTGAAATAAGACGAACTATTTTTATATTATCTAACAAATATTATAAGTTTATTTCAGGTTGCATGGATTCGAGATTAAAAACGAGAAAAATAAGAAAAAGAGTTTTAAAAGCCAAAACAAAGAAAATATAAAAGAAAATTAAATTGAATCTATTTAAAATGAATTTTTGGAGATATAATATCTAAATAATTTATTTTATTAAATTTAATTAATTTTATAAATTAAAATGAATTTTTATAATTTATTTTAATTTATTTCGGTTTTTAAATCAATTTTAAATTAAAAACAATTAGTTGACTGTTTGATTTGAAGTCCGATAAAAGTAGTCATCTCCCCAATCATGCTCATTTCAAATTTGCTCTTCATTAGATCTGCAAACTTAACACTCAAAGATTCATCAGTAGAACCGAAAATAATGTCATCAACATATATTTGTACGATTAAGAGATGTTTATTATAGATTTTTCGAAAGAGGGTTTGATCGATTGAACCCCTTTTGAAACCTGATTCTTCGAGGAATGTTGACAAGGTGGCATACCAGGCACGGGGTGCTTGTTTTAAGCCATAGACAGCTTTCTGCAATTTGAAGCTGTGATGAGGAAAGTTGGGATCTTCAAAGCCTGGTGGTTGTTGGATATAAACATCTCGATCTAACTCTCCATGTAGGAATGCACATGTAACGTCCATTTGAAAAAGTTTAAAGTTCTTATGAGCAGCATATGCGAGAAAGATGCGGATAGCTTCTATTCTGGCGACTGGAGCATATGTTTCATCATAGTCTATTCCTTCTTGTTGTGAATAGCCTTTGACTACGAGACGTGCCTTGTTTTGACACACGACTCCTTGATCGTCAGTCTTGTTTCTGAATACCCATCTTGAGCCTATGATAGTAACATCGGGTGGTGTAGGAACAATTCTTGCATAGCTTTTACCCAGTCTGGGTCTTTGAGAGCAGTATGTATGGTTTTGGGTTCAGTCATGGATAGGAAGGCTCCAAATAAGCAATCATTGGCAGTTGCGGCTCTAGTTTGGATGCCTGAATTGGGATCTCCAATGATTAGGTCTGTGGGATGGTTTCTGGTCCATTTTATTAAACGATTTTCTTCCGTTGTAATAATAGGATTTCAGTATCCCATTGTTCTTCTCCAGTAGTTTCTTCTTGGAAGAGGTTTGAAGGTTCCCCCATAAATGTTGCATCGGGATTGTTTTGGATATTTGGGGCTGGGGTGTTCAGAGGAGGATTTGGTGTTTGATCCAAAGAGGAAGTATGTGTTGGTGGTTCCCCCTCGAATTAATCTGCATCATTTTGGTTTGTTTGTGGAGTTCCTTCAGTGGGTGTACCTGTAGGATCAATTGAAGTAGTTAAAAGTTCAGAATTGTAAGCGGTTTTGGGTTGTTCAAAAAGTAAATCAAGATCAATTTCAATGTCTATGTCAGGAGAAGGTGGTTTTTGAATTGGATTTTGAAAAATACTATCAATCATTTTAGAACCAAAATGTTCACGATCCAATTTCCTGAAATAAAATTCATCGAAATGAACATCGGTACTTTCTTCAATTACTCTGGTACGTTTGTTCAGTACTCGATAAGCAGCTCAGGAAAACGAGTAACCAAGGAAAATTCTTTCGTCTGACCTTGATTCAAATTTTGAAAGGTGATCTTTATTATTCTTTATGAAGCATCGGCAACCAAAAATATGGAAAAATTTGATGTTTGGTTTTCGGTTGTTAATGACTTCATAGGGTGTTTTATGAAGTTGTTTATGGGTTAAGGAACGATTTTGTGTGTAGCAAGCTGTGGCTATTGCTTCTGCCCAGAAGTATTGTGGCATATCAGCAAAGATAAGCATTGATCTTGCAGCTTCACATAGAGTTCTGTTCCTTCTTTCAACAACGCCATTCTGTTGTGGAGTGTATGGGGCTGAGAAGTTATGTTCAATTCCTTTGTCTTTCAGAAATGAATCTAGAGTCTTGTTTTTGAACTCTAAACCATTGTCACTTCGGATTCTTCGAATAGGTCTTTTGAGCTTCAGTTCGATTTGTTTGATAAAGTTGATCATCTCTTCAGGTGCCTCTGATTTTAGTCTTAAGAAAAAGACCCAAGTAAAGCGCGAGAATCCATCAACGACAACAAGAATGTACTTCTTTCCTTGTATGGTTTGGGTTTTGGTAGGGCCACAAAGGTCTATGTACAATAGTTCTAGTGGTTCAGATACACTAGATTCTGAAATGCTTTTGTGAGTGGATTTGGAAAGTATTCCTTTTTCACATGCGGCACAAAGAGTTTCATTATCAAGCTTCAGAAGTGGTAGCCCTCGAACAAGATCATCGCCGATCAATTTGTTGATGTATCCAAAGTTTAGATGGGAAAGGCGGCGGTGCCATAACCAACTAATATCTACTGGGGCTTTAGATAACAAACGAATATCGGGTTTACCATAGATAAGATCCATGTTAAGTGGATACATATTTCCGGCACGGTAAGAATCAACGATAACCTCTTTGGTTTTGGCGTTCATGATCAAGCTTCGTTGTTTGGTGAATAGAACTTCAAGATCGTTATCACACAGTTGAGAAACACTGATGAGGTTGTGTTTCAGATCATCGACATAGGCAACTTTCTTTATGGTAAAATTACCATTTGTTATGTTTCCATAACCTTTGATTTTTGCTGTCATGTTGTTGCCGAAAGTAACATCTTGATTGGTTTGGGTAGGTTTGAATTCACATAAGTAGTTCCGGTTTCCTGTCATATGCTTGGAGCAGCCACTATCAATATACCATGTATCATCATTGGGTTCTCCAGCAGTAAGTACCTGCAATCAGACAGAAGGTTTAGGTACCCAAATCTGAATGGGTCCTGGTTTGTTGGTTGTTGTTATTTTGGTTGCTTTGCTTAATGAATTTGTTGTAGCATTTAACTTTTTTTTGTCTTGTTTTTGGCTCGGCACTCTCTAAATCACTGTGGAATTCATTTCTTGTGAGCTTAGGTGTGTCACTATTGCTAATAAGGTATACCCGATTATACCTTGTCACGGTCTCATTTTTGCTTAGATATCAAAATGACCAGGGACGATACTTTCATTTCTTACATACTAGACAAATTGTCTTTTATGCCACCTATCCCTGCCTAGATAAAAGCCAACCAAAAATTGTAACGCCAAGATACTTTATTATATAATTATAATAAAAGGGTAAATTGGTCATTTTACCTTGTAAGGGTAAATTGGTCTTTTGGACAGAAAAGTATTTGGTTTGAAATAATATTTTGAGTTTTGGACTTAAAATGTTATAAAAACTGATTTTTGGTCGTTTTACCGAAAAAGGGTATTTTGGTCATTTGACCAAGTCAACGACCAATTATGTAAAAATATTGTTGGTTGTGGCAAAAATGTAAGAAATGGAAGTTTTATTGTAATAAAACTTGATTTTGGTGGTCAAAGTTCAAGAAATGGAACTTTAGGACCAAAAATGTAAAATTTTGTGGTATAAATAGAGAGTTTGACTCTCTTATTTGGCTGACCATTTGTGCAGCAACGGGAAGGCTTTTGGTGAGCGATTTCTGCAGAGATCATGAGCCTTGAAGCAGAAAATCGAAATCATGAATTGGAATTGAAGTTTCCAAGCAATCAAGGTTAGTAAACTTGATGTTTAACCAAGTTCTTGATGGTGTTCTATAAAGGTTTTATAGAAACTGAAATTTATGAATTTCAGTTATGATTATGTGTTTAAGTTGATGTAATACTTCCCTTAAGTCATGCTAATAAGGACTTAACTAAAGAAAGTGGAAGTAGATTGCTATTAGTGATGAATTTGAAGTTTTGGGGTTTTGGAACTAAGAACCCTAATTCTTCATTTTGATTGATTTGGTTGTTTTGGATGGTTGAAAACCTTGTTAAAGTATAAGGTTTTAGCCTAGAAACAAACCCCAATCGATTAAGGACCTGATTAAGGACTTAATGAGCCAAAACTGCGTGCTACAGTGCACAAATCGCGGCTGGACAGGAGACCTCTGCAGGCGATAGGCGCGGTGCGCCCAAACCCCTGGCGGGGTGCGCCCAGGCGCAGTGCGCCCATGTCTGGGCGGGGTGCGCCCCTCAGACAGAGACTTTAAAATGCTAACTTTTGCTTGGCTTGCCCGTTTTAGCTCAAATTTGGACCATAGGCTCGTTATGGTCTGAAAAGTTTGGGAAAATTTTTAGATTGAGTTTCCGACCCCTCGGGGGCACTGTAGACCGATCCGAATGCCTCGGTGAATAGTAAAATTCATATAAAGTTAGTAAACGGAAAGTTTATTAACTAGGCATTATTTATAACGATATTGTATTGAACTCTAGTGTATTAGAGTCAATGTAGATGATTATTAACCTATTATCATTTGGTATATAAATGGATAAATAGGTATGGGACAAAATGGTTGTGGTGCACGCAAAGGCAAGAAACAATCGAAATTGAAACGCAGCTAGTATCCAGGTGAGTAATCTCACTGATATCATATGTGATATATGATGATTGTATTGTTACAGGTTGAAACGGCTTCGAGGGACGAAAATGACAAGTGTAAAAATATATGTAAAAGACAATACCAGATAAGCCGTGAGTCATTGCAATGACAAGAACGGAGCTGTGAGTCAATACATATATATACACTAAAATGACAAGACCGGAATCAGCCGTGAGTCAATAAAATAAAATGACAATACCGGAACCAGCCGTGAGTCAATAAAATAAAATGACAATACCGGAACCAGCCGTGAGTCAATAAAACTTATATAGACAAGACCGGAATCAGCCGTGAGTCTAGGCAACAGCGGGATTTTCCCGTGAGCCACATATTTTAGGCAACAACGGGCTAACCCGTGAGCCATATCTAACCGGTGCGGCCTTGTTGGCTATGTCTCCGATGCGGCCTTGTTGGCTATGACTCCGGTGCGGCCTTCGGGCTATGTCTCCGATGCGGCCTTCGGGCTATGATATTTGGTGCAGCCTGTTTGGCTATGATTTTGTTACAGGTACATTGTGCAGCCTGTTTGGCTATGATTTTGTTACAGGTATATTGTGCAGCCTGTTTGGCTATGATTTTGTTACAGGTACTTGGTGCGGCCTTTTTGACTATGATATCGGGTTATTAAACCCAGCTGGTGCAGCCTGCGGGCTATGAATTATATATTGATAATTGTTTTGGTGCAGCTTATATAGCTATGACACAGGGTGCGGCTGTTAGCCATGATATATGATGCAGTCCAGTGTGACTAAGAAATATGGGACAGAAATCGTTAGACATGATTATAGATGCAAATAACTAACGTGGCTTGTTGATTACAGGTCACAATGATTCAGCCTGTAGGGCTACAGAATAGGATGTGAAATCCTAGAGTATATATGGTCAGCCAGTAAGGCTAGGAGTTTGGATTTGATATCGAGACAGTTATATGATTGGGTTTTGATACGTGTTATCTGTAGAATTGATTATTCACTGAGCTTTGTAGCTCATACCGTTTGTTACTGTCCCTGCAGGTTAGCATGATACTGATAGGGGACAAGATAGAGTCCGTGACTTTGAAGTGGGACTCGTAGATGCTGTCAGTAGCAGCCCGGCTTTAAAGGAGTTATGGTATTTTTATACTCTCCTTGATACACTTGTACCCGTATTTATTAAAATATACCCCTTGTTATGGTTTTATGTATTGAAACCTAAGTTTTAAATGAAAAAATTTTTCAGGGGTGTTTTTGTTTTAAAAGCCGGGTGTTACAAGTTGGTATCAGAGCCGAGGTTTAAGTGAACTAGGTGTCTATAGAGTAGATTCCTGGACTTAAACCCTGAAACAGTAGACATGATGAACTGTTAGGTGTATATAGTTGTTATTATACATATATAACCTAACTATTGCTGACTTCTAACGTATAAGAAGTATGAGCAGCGGATGTTACTGGGAGAAATTTAGTGCGTGTAACTTTAAGAGGCGGATCAGCCTTTTCTCAAGACTCCATCGAACGAGGGGCAACGAGACAAGTAGCGGAAAAATCCACATGACGAGCAATGTTAGCTGATGTGGTCAGATAAATGAATCGGTTGCTCACCTTAGTTGATATTCAAGGTGAAAGAACAGTAGTTGAGACTACAAGAAAAGTAGAAAATAAAGTGGACTTCTCAGAAGAAGTTGTCACAAATTTGGGTCCAACCTTATAGGGAAAGGACCAAAACAGAGCCACTATGTATAGTGATCAGTGCAGGAAAGGCACTAAGGAAAATTGTAGAGTTGAGACTCTACCGTTGACATGCTGAAATTGCAGATGATAGGAGCAGATTGCTCGAGCTTGTTGTATGGGACGGAAGTGGTTCCAGCGTGGAACTATAGATCACTTCTTTATGAAATATTCACATGCGAAATGTGGAGTAACGGGTGATGAACCCAGGAAAGACAGAAGGAACAAATGGTCGAAAAGGACCCGTGGTACCATGAGCATTCCAGTAGATTGTGGAAGAAGCTCGTGAGGAGACTGATATGATCGTAGATATCATTGTTTTGAATATAACTCGTGTATGTTATATTGGATCCATGGAGCTATGCTTTGGATCGATGACTTGATGTCTTGTTTGAATTTTTCATCAATGATTTTGGATGAAATATTTGAAATAGCTATAGTAGATAGCAAGTATGTTCAAGATATTGAACACCTGGAAAGTAGTCTGCCTAAGATTTACGGGACCATTATTCCCTATGAATCTGAAGCCGATGACTACCAGTAAATCTGAAGCAATTGTGCTTATGAATTGGTTAGCAATGCATTATGCTAACATGAATTGTAGAAATATGAACGTGATGGTTCAGAAAGCAGAAATGAGCGAATGAAAATCCATGGTAAATGACCGTTGTTGAGAATACCGGTTAGCTTCTTTGCTTAAACTCGGAAAAGAGTTAGTAAAGGAATGATGTTGTAGTTGGCATACGTGGTATGGGCCAAGCTTAATAAAGTGGTGAAAGTAGTGTACTACTTTAGATAAATTTTCGGATGATTCTTTTGAAAAGAACTTCCAAGATTTCTGCCAGATTGGCAAGAAGAGCTTATGATTAAGCTGGTATTGGGAGCCGTTCTTGTTATCTAGGCTCTGTGTTGATTGGCCTCTGCATAGATGGCAGAGTGGTAAAACAATTGGAAGAAATTATTGTTTTTAAATTGGGATCTCATATGACTGTATGTGTCATAATATGGAGCCCTATCTTGTTTGAAAAGAAGAAAGATAAGTTGATGCATATGTGCATTGACTACTGAGAATATGATATTCTCGAAACCAGATTGAAAATGAGGTACAGTTGTACCAGATACTGGAGTTACTTCACTGAGTTAAGTGATATGTTAAATTCTCCAAGTATGAAAAATTTGGCTAAAAGAAGTTTCAACTCTTTGGGCATGATAATACTGCCAAGGATGATAAAATAAATCCAGTGGGATATATGATGTGATAAAACTGGAACCGCCTGAGGAATCCGACTGACATTGTAGTTCCTTGGATTTGGCGGGTTATTATAGGAGAGTTGTAGAAAACTGCTCCTTGATTTCTGGTTAGCTGATTAAAGTTGACCAAGAAAAAGTGTAAAGTCTGAGTGGTAGAAAGACCACAGATAGGTTGTAAAGGTTTGGAATAAACCTTGTGTGAACCTCTAACATTA
Organism: Cichorium intybus; assembly: GCA_023525715.1. Lineage (NCBI taxonomy): Eukaryota > Viridiplantae > Streptophyta > Magnoliopsida > Asterales > Asteraceae > Cichorium > Cichorium intybus. The sequence goes on along the minus strand of CM042010.1, from coordinate 24,637,619 downwards.
GCAATGATGCTAAGTGGAGAAGATGGATTGGATCGTTGAAATGTATCCAATGTTGACTGTGGATGCATGACATTGCGGTAGCAATTATGAACATGGCGTTTAAGCTTTGGAAACACTACTTGTATGGTGTAAAGCTTATAGCGATAAGATCATAAAAGTTGAAATACTTAATTGATCAAAAGAAGCTGAAGATGAGATAGTAAAGATAGATGGGTTACTTAGAGATTTCGGGTATGAAATCTTGTACCATCTCAGAAAGGCGTATGTGGTTACAGATGCCTTGAATTAGAAAGAGTAACCTTTGTAGGTTACACCCACATGTATGAACGTGGCAAATTGATTACCTGAGTTGATTCGGGTAGCACATAAAGATGTGTGCAAGTCTGAAAACGTGAAAAGTGAATAAATGATTGAATAGTAGCGGAAGTTAGTTGGAATATCACAGTGATTTAACACCCGTGGCGGTTGTAAATGTGAATTCCAAAGTCAAACGAAATATAAAAATCATCTTGAAAAGATGCATTTTGTATTAGATATGCAGCATACCCGGGCAATACCAAACTGGATAGGTCGATAAAACCTATGTGTTGGTGGCCGGGGCTGAAGAAAGACATGTGAAAAATGTTTGACTTGTGTGTAACTACAGTCAAATCATTAGAAGTACGTGGACTGTCAGTCCCAAAAATGAAATGGGACGAAAAATATCATAGACTTTGTAGTAAAGTCTTTGCAAGTACTGCATGGGTATGACACCATATGGGTGATTTCAGTTTGATTGATGAAATCAGTATAGATTTATACTGGCTAAGAAGAAATTAAGAGTGGAAAAGTAGTGAAAAACTACATAGAAAAAGAAAATTGTCGACGTGAGTTATCGGCGCGAATTGTATCGAACAGAGATAACAGAATTATTCTTTGAATTTGGCATTAATTCTTAGAATTATTTGTTCAAAAGTACTAGTAAGTACTGTGTGCGAATCCCAGATGGATTGACGAGGCGAGATAATGATGCGTACCTTAGGAGATATGCCTGAAATCTGCATAACAGACCCTAGCGGAAACCAGATGACCGTCTATCCTTAGTAGAAGTTGTAGATTAGTATAGGTTTTATACTAGTGTTTTATTGACTCGTAGGAAGTATTGTATAGACTACCGTGTTGCACGCCGAATTGCTAGACAGAAGTTGGGGAGAAGCTGTTGATTAAACTTGAGATTGTATCTCAAACAGAAGAAAAGATTTGGCAAGGTCGAGAAAGCTTGGAAATAGACCAAGATCGACAAGAGTAGTATGCGGATTGTTGAGTAAAACCATTGAAACCCCAAGTAAGGGAAGATAGTGGAACTCAAAGTGACCCTCCAGAAGGACTAGAAATTGATGTGGGACAAAAAGGAAAGTTGAGTCCTTGTTTATTGGACCTTTCCGTATATCCCAAACGCAAGAATTGCGGTGTATTGATTGAATATCCTTGATGAACTTCAAGATGATTGTAAAATTTTCTATGGGTCTCATGGTTTTGAGAACATAGAGTGATAAATGTTAGCGAATCCCTCATGTTGAAATGAGGAAGATAAGTGATTAAGGTGCCCGGGACAACCGGATGAATGATATGCAAGTGGTGATATAACCACGAGATATGAAGATTGGTATGGTTAAAGAGCTGTAGCAAAAACCATGAAGGTTTCCATATGATATGGGAAACCGAAATTGTAACGAGAAAGAATTTCCCTCGTTTGTTTGTATGATTTCGGGGACGAAATCTTTTGAAGGAGGGGAGAATTTGTAACGCCAAGATACTTTATTATATAATTATAATAAAAGGGTAAATTGGTCATTTTACCTTGTAAGGGTAAATTGGTCTTTTGGACAGAAAAGTATTTGGTTTGAAATAATATTTTGAGTTTTGGACTTAAAATGTTATAAAAACTGATTTTTGGTCGTTTTACCGAAAAAGGGTATTTTGGTCATTTGACCAAGTCAACGACCAATTATGTAAAAATATTGTTGGTTGTGGCAAAAATGTAAGAAATGGAAGTTTTATTGTAATAAAACTTGATTTTGGTGGTCAAAGTTCAAGAAATGGAACTTTAGGACCAAAAATGTAAAATTTTGTGGTATAAATAGAGAGTTTGACTCTCTTATTTGGCTGACCATTTGTGCAGCAACGGGAAGGCTTTTGGTGAGCGATTTCTGCAGAGATCATGAGCCTTGAAGCAGAAAATCGAAATCATGAATTGGAATTGAAGTTTCCAAGCAATCAAGGTTAGTAAACTTGATGTTTAACCAAGTTCTTGATGGTGTTCTATAAAGGTTTTATAGAAACTGAAATTTATGAATTTCAGTTATGATTATGTGTTTAAGTTGATGTAATACTTCCCTTAAGTCATGCTAATAAGGACTTAACTAAAGAAAGTGGAAGTAGATTGCTATTAGTGATGAATTTGAAGTTTTGGGGTTTTGGAACTAAGAACCCTAATTCTTCATTTTGATTGATTTGGTTGTTTTGGATGGTTGAAAACCTTGTTAAAGTATAAGGTTTTAGCCTAGAAACAAACCCCAATCGATTAAGGACCTGATTAAGGACTTAATGAGCCAAAACTGCGTGCTACAGTGCACAAATCGCGGCTGGACAGGAGACCTCTGCAGGCGATAGGCGCGGTGCGCCCAAACCCCTGGCGGGGTGCGCCCAGGCGCAGTGCGCCCATGTCTGGGCGGGGTGCGCCCCTCAGACAGAGACTTTAAAATGCTAACTTTTGCTTGGCTTGCCCGTTTTAGCTCAAATTTGGACCATAGGCTCGTTATGGTCTGAAAAGTTTGGGAAAATTTTTAAATTGAGTTTCCGACCCCTCGGGGGCACTGTAGACCGATCCGAATGCCTCGGTGAATAGTAAAATTCATATAAAGTTAGTAAACGGAAAGTTTATTAACTAGGCATTATTTATAACGATATTGTATTGAACTCTAGTGTATTAGAGTCAATGTAGATGATTATTAACCTATTATCATTTGGTATATAAATGGATAAATAGGTATGGGACAAAATGGTTGTGGTGCACGCAAAGGCAAGAAACAATCGAAATTGAAACGCAGCTAGTATCCAGGTGAGTAATCTCACTGATATCATATGTGATATATGATGATTGTATTGTTACAGGTTGAAACGGCTTCGAGGGACGAAAATGACAAGTGTAAAAATATATGTAAAAGACAATACCAGATAAGCCGTGAGTCATTGCGATGACAAGAACGGAGCTGTGAGTCAATACATATATATACACTAAAATGACAAGACCGGAATCAGCCGTGAGTCAATAAAATAAAATGACAATACCGGAACCAGCCGTGAGTCAATAAAATAAAATGACAATACCGGAACCAGCCGTGAGTCAATAAAACTTATATAGACAAGACCGGAATTAGCCGTGAGTCTAGGCAACAGCGGGATTTTCCCATGGGCCACATATTTTAGGCAACAGCGGGCTAACCCGTGAGCCATATCTAACCGGTGCGGCCTTGTTGGCTATGTCTCCGATGCGGCCTTGTTGGCTATGACTCCGGTGCGGCCTTCGGGCTATGTCTCCGATGCGGCCTTCGGGCTATGATATTTGGTGCAGCCTGTTTGGCTATGATTTTGTTACAGGTACATTGTGCAGCCTGTTTGGCTATGATTTTGTTACAGGTACATTGTGCAGCCTGTTTGGCTATGATTTTGTTACATGTACTTGGTGCGGCCTTTTTTACTATGATATCGGGTTATTAAACCCAGCTGGTGCAGCCTGCGGGCTATGAATTATATATTGATAATTGTTTTGGTGCAGCTTATATAGCTATGACACAGGGTGCGGCTGTTAGCCATGATATATGATGCAGTCCAGTGTGACTAAGAAATATGGGACAGAAATCGTTAGACATGATTATAGATGCAAATAACTAACGTGGCTTGTTGATTACAGGTCACAATGATTCAGCCTGTAGGGCTACAGAATAGGATGTGAAATCCTAGAGTATATATGGTCAGCCAGTAAGGCTAGGAGTTTGGATTTGATATCCAGACAGTTATATGATTGGGTTTTGATACGTGTTATCTGTAGAATTGATTATTCACTGAGCTTTGTAGCTCATACCGTTTGTTACTGTCCCTGCAGGTTAGCATGATACTGATAGGGGACAAGATAGAGTCCGTGACTTTGAAGTGGGACTCGTAGATGCTGTCAGTAGCAGCCCGGCTTTAAAGGAGTTATGGTATTTTTATACTCTCCTTGATACACTTGTACCCGTATTTATTAAAATATACCCCTTGTTATGGTTTTATGTATTGAAACCTAAGTTTTAAATGAAAAAATTTTTCAGGGGTGTTTTTGTTTTAAAAGCCGGGTGTTACAAAAATGAAGACAGCATCAAAATGGAAAGACTTCAAACAGCGACATATCCTTACAAGAAAATCAAAGGCGAAACAAAGATCTATCAACATCCAATCCTCAAAGACGAATCAACAAGAAACTCAAATCACTCACCGAAGAAATACCAAGTTAAACAAACTTTCAACCAAATGGTTATTTCAAAACAAACATCATCAAATCCCGCAATTTGTTTTTAACCATTTTTCAGAAAAGCAAACATCTCAATCACTTAAGACAGATACTCTTACAAAAACAAAAACACAAAATTCTCAATTGTAGCAAATTCTTAATGTTAACACAAAATATATTTTTACAATAAATCGATATTGATCAACAAACAGGATACCATCAAAGAAGAAGCTGCAACAATAATGGATTTCCCGGGATACTGTAGCCTTCATCACTGAAGATTCTTAGTTGCAAACTGCACTATGAAAATTGCTAAACCCCTCTACATGTATTTCCCGACGGAGAGAGAGTGAACGTTAATGGCATGAATGAAGAAACCCGTTGAGTAATGCCGAAACCAGTCTTATGTGATTGATTATCTAATAATGAGACTAAGTGACTTTACAGGAAAAGCATAGATGAACACCTCCAATATGAGTATGAGTCGTCAGAGAGAGATATCACTCATTTTTAGTGATCATTAACTTGTTCTGCTGCCAGAACAACCAAACACCCAAGTGAAGTGTGAGCTATATCTATGAGCGTTCATCTGAATCGACCTATTAGACCACTTGTCGTCATTGATAATGCTATAAAATCTTAAGAAATTTCTTTAGATACATATATGGCTACCCTTTGATAACTGAACCCGAGACTTTGATTCGGAAACAAATAGTCTTCAAAATCTTTTTCAAAACAGAAGATATGTAAAACCAAGTCACAAACTTTCAAAATGATTACAATGGTTTTATATATATCTTATCATTGACAAAACTTTTATCTCAAATCTTCAATATTAAAACTTCTAATGTGATTACATCTGTCCTTATTTCAGCAATGATCACATAGGGGAAATTGTTGAAAAATGTTTTTGTATGTGACCATCATTGAAATAAGACGAACTATTTTTATATTATCTAACAAATATTATCAGTTTATTTCAGGTTGCATGGATTCGAGATTAAAAACGAGAAAAATAAGAAAAAGAGTTTTAAAAGCTAAAACAAAGAAAATATAAAAGAAAATTAAATTGAATCTATTTAAAATGAATTTTTGGAGATATAATTTCTAAATAATTTATTTTATTAAATTTAATTAATTTTATAAATTAAAATGAATTTTTATAATTTATTTTAATTTATTTCGGTTTTTAAATCAATTTTAAATTAAAAACAATCAGTTGACTGTTTGATTTGAAGTCCGAGAAAAGTAGTCATTTCCCCAATATTTCGGTTTTTAAATCAATTCGACCCGACTCCGACCCAGCCGACCAAACCGCGAGTTCAGCTCCAATATTTACAGTTTTGGTCCCTAAACTTCCGAAAACCTATTAAAAACCACCCAAAACCTCTACAAATCCATATATAAACCTTTTTTACACCATTTTTTCATAACTACACATTTAAATCATCCAAAAATCCACCAAATCCTCTCCAACTTCCACCATCTTATTTCCAACTTCCAAACACTCTCCAAAAACACCAAGAACACCAAGAACACCAAGATCAAAACCAAGAATACCAAGAACACGAAGAACACCAAGAACACCAAGATCACCAAGAACACCAAGAACACCAAGAACACCTAGAGACACAGTCTATTAGAAATCCAGTCCAACCCTAAGCCAGTTCAGTCAATTTATTTGACGAACCTACTTGATAGACCAATCGTTCCATCAGTCCAGTTACAAACCAGTTCAGTCAATTCATTTGACGAACCTACTTGATATATACTTATATATTTATATAATTCTTACATCTTTATGTCATTTAATTATAGTCATTTATATTTTTATCGCTTTATGTCATTTAATTATAGTCATTTATATTTTTTATCGCTTTATGTCATTTAATTACCGCAATTTACATTCTTTATACGCTTTACGCCATTTAAATATAGTTATTTATATTATTTATAGCTTTCAGTCGTTTATAGCTTTCAAGTTTATTTTTATTCCGCATATTATCTTTAATATATATTTCTGTCACATAGTAAACGGTGCGAACCTTTATTTGTGGTGATCAGATTTTTTTATTTTCATCAAATATATTATATAAAAGATGCTTGTGTTAGTGGAAAATTATGAAGACCACCAAAAGCAAAAGGTTATTCTTATTGTCTCCCACTCACACCTCCCATCATCTTTCCTTTCATTTTTCTCCCAACACATTATTCTCATCACCACTCAAATCATATCTATTCTTCCTCTCACTCTCAATCTCGAAATTCCTCCTAGAAATCTTCATTTTTCAGCCAAGAACACTCCAATATACTCAAATCTCTATCCCTCTTCAAGCATTCATCAAGGTATGTTGTTAAAAGCTCCAAATTCATACATGAAACAAATTAAATCCACCAAACTATCTAAAACTCATTTTATGCATAAACCTGATTTTTCTCAGAATCTCATAAATAAAATAAGAAGTTCTGGAAATTTTCAGAAAATAACTTATTTTTATTGAATTACTATAATTATTGCAATATAATAAGGCAATAATTCACATAAAATACCTTTTTAGTCAATAAATTCTGGGAAAATTCTAGGATGACCCACACATTGAGTAAAGTGGATTTATGAAGTTTCATGCATTTATATTACTCTTTTATGCTTATTTTGTATTTTATTTCGTTGTAGATAAATAAATATAAAAATATAGTTATGTATGTTAAAAACTAGATTTTATATTTTTCGCACCTTATTAACATTTTAAAGACTCCATGACAAAATTTACAGATTTTAGTAAGAATGTTTGCTTATTTTTCCTGATTTAATGATTATTTAAGTTTTTAAATTGATAATAAATAGCTACACATGTCCAAAAATTATAAAACCTTATCAGAATATAATATATAACATTTTAATCATAAATAAAAAGTTTAATGAATTTATCTTAATATTTGCCTATTATTTATGATTTTATTGATTAGTTAATAATAAAAAACATAAGAAATACTTCCCATAGTCAACAATATCCAAAACATTTACAGTAGTCTCAATATAATGTTAGAAAACTATGGTTATGTTTCCAGAAGTTTTGGGAATCATTTGTTATTTTTCCCGAATTTTGTTTTTGTTTAATCATTAAAATACTAAATAAATACTAAAGTAGTTAAGAAAAATATGAAAATTTTAGAGTAATTACTATTTTATGAATGAATGATTTTCTGATAATTTCAGAATGTTTCATTACTGTTTAGTATTTAAAACAATTTTCCTAAGTATCTAAGCATGTAAAAATGCATTTTTAATGATTATTTCATATAAATAATTGTTTATAATATATAAAATCTGTAAATACTTATAATTTGACAAGTTATTATTTTAATAAGAAATTATTAAAATCTTGCCTAAAGTGAAAATATAAATTAATTAAGCAAAGTAATTAATTCAATTTAAAATTCATCTAACCTATGAATACATTAATATTCAAAACAAAATTTGATTATTGTTAATTCATCTAATATAAGATTATGTGTCTAATTATTTTTATTAATACTTCATTCCCGTTTAGTAGTTCCTAAACCAAAACTATTAATTATAATAGGTTCCACGTCGTTTTGACCCGAGCCATCTATCGTACAACACGCGTATTCCGTTTGGACTAATGTGAGTAATCTACCCCATATTTTATAATTTTTAATACTTTTGGGGTGTATCATGTGGTTTTAATATGTTCCAACTTCATTTTATTATTTTTTCACCATTGAGACATTGCTGGGACATTTATACATGAATCATTATTTGTATAATTATTGTTTGTTTACGCTACATGTACTTGTAGTGCATTATAATTTTTAGTCTAATCTCCATGACTATGCCCGTATTCTTGAGGTATGTTATGGACAATAATAGCGCTATTGGGTTGACCACCCCGCCTTGGGACGATAAGGTGATTGATCGCACGTGGTTGAGTGTGTATGATGATTAGATGCTCCATCCTATATATATATATATATATATATATATATATATATATATATATATATATATATATATATATATATATATATATATATATATATATATATATATATATATATATATATATATATATATATATATATATATATATATATATATAGGGTGAGGACTTATTGTTGTTGTTATCATGTGTTAATCAATTTTTATTTATAAACCGTTATCTTAATAACACTTGCTTGCCGACTTCAAAAGAAAACGCATTTCAAATTATAAAATTTTCAAACTCATAATTTTCTTTAATAAAACTAGATTATTCACCAACTCTCGTAGTTGACCTGTTTTTACCCATGATGCAGATTTGAAGAATAAAGTTGATGAAAAGTAGGGTGTACCTTAGAAACCCACAAGATTATTTAAATTTGATGTAACAAATGTTGTTTGTATTTGGATTTGTATTTGTATGTGGTGGATCTTGTTTGCATACTTAGTACTTAATTGAATCTAATCATATTATAACATAGTTGTCATGAGACTTTGAACAATGTATCACGCCTTGATCGATTCCGCCAAGGATCGGGGTGTGACAATTATATGGTAGGAAGTGTAGAACGCCCTTATGTTGGTTAGAAGCGGATGAAACTAAGCTCACTGGTCCAGAAATCGTTAGAATAACAAATGAGAAAATTAGTATAATTCAAGCAAACATGAAGGCAGCACAGGATCGACAAAGAAGTTACACAAGTTTGACAAATCGACCTTTTGATTTAAAGGAAGGTGATTTGGTGATGCTTAAGGTGTCACCATGGAAAGGCGTTGTGAGATTTGGTAAGAGAGGAAAATTAAGTCCAAGGTATATTGGTCCATTTAAAATTTTGAAGAAAATTGGAGTTCAAGAATTCAAGTTGGAATTGCCTCAAGAATTGAGAGGGATACATGATACCTTTCATGTATGCTACTTAAAGAAGTATTTTGGAAAAGAAGAATTAACTATTCCCTTAGAAGACTTAAGGGTAGAGACTCCAAGCAAGCTAATTGAAGAACCGGAAGCAATGTTAGAGATAAAGACTAAAAAACTAAGGAACAAAAAGATTGATCTTGTATTGGTTAAATGGAAGCACTCTTTGGGATCAAATTTAACTTGGGAAACTTTGGAGGAAATGAGGAAAAGGTACCCCAACTTTACTAATTATGACTTGATTCTGAGGACAAAATCCTAATTAGGGGGAGGTAATTGTAACAACCAACTATTTTGCCAATGTGGGTTATATTTGAATTTTTATAGTAAAATGTTGAAAAAAAGGTAATTTGGTATTTTGACCACATGAAGGACCTATTGTGTAATAATATTGTGTATTTGTGGCAAAAGTGTAAGAAGTAAAAATCTTAAAGGTTATGTTAGGAGTTTTTGCCAATAGTGGACAAAATTAAATTAGGAGGACCAAATGGACATTTAGTTGAAATATGGAGGTATAAATAGAGAGAGACTTCTAGTCCTCTCTATTTTTGTCGTGAAACATCTTGAGCCTTAGAGAGAGAGATCGAGACTTTGGAAGATTTTGAGGAATTGAAGCAAAAATTGAAGAAATCAAGTTTGAGATTGTGATTTCCAAGCCATCAAAGGTTAGTATTTGATCCTTGTAAGTTAGTTTAGCCATTTTGAGTAGTATCAAATGGATGAAAACGAAATTCAGATGTTGAGTGAGGGTTATTCTAAGTTTCTAACCTTTAAATCATGTTCTAATCATCAATGGAACTCGATTTCCACCTTTAGAAACTATTAGAAGCAAAGGAATTTACAAATGTGTGCATGAACCCGAGAATTTGGGGTTTTGAAGATTTGTTTGATTCTAATGTTTATGGAGTAATAAGTGTTATATAAGAGGCTTAGTAGTACTCTAAATATCATGTTTTAACCCTCAATTGAATCGAAAATGAACTGGAATCAAACATACAAAAGATTGAAAGTTGTGCAGAAAAATAGGGTGGGTCTGCAGCGTCACACGCCCCCGTGTGATTCTGGCACTCCCCGTGTGGATTTGATCAGACAAGTAGGAAATAAGTCCATAAATTCCACACGACCCCTTGTGATTTTGACACGCCCCGTGTGAAATCCGGCAGTAAGGTCTAGAAGTTCCACACGACCCGTGTGATTTCTACACGACCCGTGTGACCTGGAATTGTATAATTCACTTACAATATGACCTTAATTGAGTAACTTGACCCCCTAACCTTTAATATGTGTTTAATGTGGCATGAGAACATGAAAATATAAGCTTATATCATGACCCAAACAATGTGTAAAAGTGCGGATCAAGCAATAGATAAACAAGAAAAAAGGAAAGGGGAATTGAACACTTAGACATTTATTTCATAATCCAAAGTACATAAGTGTGTATTAGTGTTATTGAATACGAATTGCATATATGTTAATAGGTGGTGATCAAATCATTGGGGAGCAAGGTGAAGGTAAGGGGGCCTTTGGAACTTAGCTAGTCACTTCTTCTACAAGGTGAGTAACATGTTGATTTTATGAGTACATAGCTAATAATTTGTTATCATATAAACATTGTTTTGGTCAAAAGACTTAAAGAGAAGAGATTTTCTCAAGTTGTTTTATGCTAAAAGATTTGTGCTTTCTATATGATGAAGGATATTAATGTTATGACCAATTTGTAATGAATGGATATTGATGAATTAAAACATGAACTAAATGTAAGAAATGTGATATATGTCCGGACATGGATCTCACCCTAATGAGGGTAGGTCAAAAGACACTACTGGGATGGTACCTCCCTTCGCGAAGTAGTTGTCTCAGCACGCCCTTATGGATAGATTTGTTCTATTCCATGAAGGGAAGAAAAACTAGCACGCGCTCACGGATAGATTAGTTCTATTCCGGGGAGGGAAGATACGGGGAAACCCGTATGAAACCAAATAACAATAAATGATTCATGAATTACAATTGGTCTATGTTTTATTAAGGAAGCTCTTGCATTATATTTGGTTATAATAAAAATATTTGTTAGTTTGTTTTGAATTAAAATCATTTGGGTCTAAAACCCATGTTACTCACGAGACTTTATGTCTCACGTAAATTTGTTTTTTTTTGTTTAAATGCTATGTACCCAGGTGACGGAGATTAACTACTAGAAGATCTTTAGAAAATTTGAAGCATTTCTTTTGGGATACCATTAGTAGCTTACCGTGGTGATGTATTAGACTTGTAATACCCCCATTATGATAATATTTTGTAGATATGTTTAAAGTTTTTGTTAAACCCATGTTTTGTATATCTAAATTGGGTTAAAATGTAAATGTTTTGAAATGGGGTGTTACAACCTCTATCCATAAGGGCGTGCTGAAGACAACTACTTCGCAATGGGAGGTACCATCCCAGTAGTGTTTTTTGATCCCCCCTTCACACGGGTGAAATCCTTGTCCGAACATCTTTCACAATTCTCTCATTTTAATTCATGTTTCCATTTACCATTATCAATTCATTACAAGTTAGTATTAAAACATCTTTCAAACATATAGAAATCATCATAACCATTTGCATAAAGCAACTTTTGAAACTTTAACTTAAAAATCATTTGACAACTCAATTTTGCACAAAAAATTATTTGCTATGTACCTATAAAAATCCTTATGTTACTCACCTTATACTAGAAAGAAGTTCCTAAGCCTCTAGAACACCATTGTATTTTCCTTGATCTTCACCACCTTGATCACCACCTATAACATAATTATATATAGATATATTAACACCTTACCACATCAATTCCTGCATACAAGTTCCTCATAAATAACTTAATTCTTAAGTCATACTATCATATCTATGTGGTACTAGACCACAACATAATTGTTACTACTTTAATTCTTCCTATTTACTTCATTACTGCACCAATATCAGTATTATTTAAAATTCCTTGATTACCAATGCTCTACTACCATCATAGAATCATCATATAACCATAATTTCTCTAATTTATGAATTTACATTTCCACCCATGTGGTAAAAATCCATTATGATGATTCTGTAGTGTTTTCAAATAAGTTTATATGAACTAAGTAATAACTGAGCATTAGAAACATACTACCAATAACAATTTCTCAAAATCTCATCATCTCCAAAATTTAGGGTTCATAGGATAACTAAATCCCACCAATAGTAATTCAAATAAAATAAGTGGGATATATTCTTAAGTAAAATGGATGAAAACGGCTGAAAATGGCCACATTTCTTGTCCATATGGACTCTAGAAGCAGTGGAAAACATGTGGACCTCTCAAATGAAGCTTAGTGTCCAAAATGGAAGTGAAATGGAAGTGAAATAGTCGTTCCACGCGCTTACACGTGCTGAAGAGAACTGATCCCGCACCAATCCAGCAGCCCTCGTTCGTTTTCTTAACATTTTGGGCGATCCGTGCTCCTTTTAACAGAGGACATGGATTCTATGCCTATTTTTGGGTGCCCATTTACGTGAATCGTTTATCTTTTCCTTCTTGATTCACGCGACCCGCATGTATTCTCTTTTCAGACTTAGTTATTTTTCCCACTTTTCTTTTTTCTTTGCAGTTTATACCCAACTTCTCGAGGTCATAACTCCCTCATATATTACCCGAATTTGACAAGCCATATATGTACAAAAATATAGAAGAAAGATTTACAACTCTTTCCTACTGAAATTTCTTCAATTCTAAATGCATTTCTCGATATTTAATCACAAACCTGGCCACTTCTTGATTTTTGGCACTTTTAGCTCAAATTCAAATTCCCATAACTCCTTTATTCCAACTCTAAATAAGCCCATTCTTTAGCATGAATTCTTAAAATTTCAATTACTTCATTTTTCATAATGTAAGATTTTTTCCAATTCAAACTCTATTTAAAGTTATTCAATTGTAAACTTTTAACAAAACTTATTTACCTAAATACCATTTTTATTGTGAGTTTCATTTTCAATTCAAGCTCATGAAGCTATATTTCATACATTCATAATTTTTATTATATGACTTAATCTACTTATTTAAAAAGTATCACATATATGAACAAATTTCATCATTTTGCATTAAGCACTTAATCGTCACATTTTATTCATCATTCTTACATAGATTTTTAACAATGTCTCAAAAGTTGATTGTCACATGTACATAGTCCTCTTTTAGAGGGACATTATCTATGATTACCGCTGGTCTATCCTTCCCAATTCCTAGAAACTTGTCAGGTTGGTTCTTTCAAGGTTATGTAAATACACAAGTAGGTTCGTAAAGCTCTCTCCGTGAATTGATTCAGTGAACTCATTTTTTATGTTGCAATTATATTGATGGAAACAAAGGGTGTGTCTAGAATGTACGGTGTCAGACTGAAATATACATCGTTTGTTCCGAATTTATAGTGTCCCAAACTCAAAAATAATCATTAATACGTTGAAAAGAGATATTAGGAAGAAGTTGGCTATTTCTTAAAATCTAAAAAATAGTTAATTTTATTAATTAAATTATTTATAACGGTCTGCCTAATATTAAAAAAACAAACATTTATAAGTTAAAAATAAGGGATAATTTCATAAAAGCCCGTAAGTTTGTCAGAAATGTTTGGTTTTACCATTTTATGCATTTTTGGTTTATTAAAGTCCTTAAGTTTGGCAGAAATGTTCAATTTACCATTTGACCTGCTATCAAAGGTTTCCAGGTTATCATAAAATGGAATATGCAAAAAAAACCCTTAAGTTTGCAATTTTTATACATTTTTACCCAAAGTATTTTTTATATTATACCTATATATGAAACAAAAAAATATATTTAATACATGAAAATACGTATTTATACACGAAAAATATCTCATTAAACATCGTATTTACGTAATAAAAAAAATTCTATTTAAGTGTATATATTTTTTTGCCGGTTTATATGGTTTGTAACATAAAAAACATATTTACCTTTTTATATAACAACAAAAATTTAACATTCTTAAAATCGTTTTTTAAAAGTATAAATATATTTTTACGTTTTTAGAACTATAAATACATGTTTAGAAGTATTACTACATTTTTAGAAGTTTATTTATTTATTTTTTTTTTGCATATCAACACGTATTTAGTAGTCAAAAGCGTGTTACGGAACGAAATAAACATCTATATACTTCTAAAAACATAAGAATACATATTTATACTTCTAAAAAATATATCTATATATTTCTAAAAATGTGAAATACGTATTTATATTTCTTAAAATATAGTAATACTTCTAAAAATATATATAAATATTTCTAACAAATGTAAAAAAAGCGATTTATTATTATTATTATTATTATTTTTGATAACCGAGGACCCCACCCGACCCATCCTTTGGATGACCCTGATGAAGCATCCTCGGGGCCCACGCACACCTGGCAGCAGGGTGGTCCGGGTCAATCACCTACGGGGGTAGAGAGGTGGCCAGTGGCCATCCCCTGATTGAAACCTAACACTCCCTATGGGGAAAGGGAGGGAGTGGGATTAGAACTTGGAACCTCTTTATGGGGGAAGAGAAAGAGTCCTAAGCCTTATCCACTAGGCCATCAGGGTGATGGTTAAAAGAAAGTTGAATTTTCACTGTTATGTAAAAATGTAAATCCTTTTTGCTATTTAAACCGTATAAATCGGCAAAAAACGTATATTATAATTATCATTTTTTAAAAAAAACGTAAATACGTTGTTTAATGAAATATTTTTTCGTGTATAGATACATATTTTTATGTATTGAATACTTTATTTGTTTCATAAATACGTATAATATAAAAATACTTAATGTAAAAACATAAAAAATTCACGAATTTAAGGGGTTTTTTTTCATATTTCATTTAATGGTAACCTGGAAACTTTTGGTAGAAGGTCACAAGAGTAAAACCGAACATTTCTGCCAAACTAATGAGCTTTAATGAACCAAAAATACGTAAAACCATAAAACCGAACATTTTTAACAAACTTAAAAATGTTTATGAGATTATCCTTAAAAATAAATGAGGGGTGGCCGAGAAATTGTATTTTTTCTACCTTTTATTCATATTCATCTTTTTACCCATATTAAATTGTGACAAGTGTATTAAAATATTATTATTTTTAATAACTATGACATTTGTCATCATTTAATATGAGTAAAAGGATAGATAAAAAAATTAAGAAAATAAATACAATTTCTCGGGTGGGCTATGCAAGAAGACGAAAGTAGAATTACCAAGTCTGTTTTTCCAAGTCTCCGCTTGGCAACAAACCAATTTTTCAATCACTTTGACCACCGAACTCCTGTTTGACCTGCAAGAAAAAGAATGCACTTTTCTATTAATTCTTTATAAATATAATTTTAAAATACTGTACAATAGATAGACACAATCCTATTACCTATATTCCTATTATATCTTTATTTTCAATTTTTAATATTTAAAGTTAGATAAACCTATAAATTATGCATTCGTTTCGTGTTGGACCCGTAACCAATATTTTTTTTTTATTTTTTTATTTTTTTTGGAACGGCAAATATAATCCTATCTAACATACTCTTAAATTACACTTAATTTCTACCTATGCCTCTAGCGAGGCTTGAACTCTCAACCTCAATGAAGGAGGGCAACACCGGTACCGCTGGGCTAGATAACAAAAATGTTTTTTATGGTTTTTTTTTGTTTTTATAATAATAAAAACACTAAGAAAATTTATATAAAATGTTTTTTTAATCAATTGGTCTAAGAAATTACTAAATTTATATTTTTACTATTATGCCAATCAAAAAGATATTGTATAATACGACGTATAATTTTGGTATTTAAACACCACCGCGATATTGTAATTCCATAGCATTTATAAAGCTGTGAAAATAATCGTCTCAAGTATTTATTTCTTCCCTTAGGCCATCCGGTGTGGCTCTCACGAACTCTTACTTTTTCCCTGTCATATCAGCATCCAGTCAGCACCACTCACTTCTCCACTCACTCCTGGAAATGGTTACCTCTCACTTTCCCTTGGTTTTGATACAATTATTTAGCTTAATGTACAAGCCACGCCTCCCTTTTTTCTTTTGCTCGCACGGCGCCACAACCTTGCACGGGGAAAAAAGTGCAACGAGCTCTCACTAGGGAGCGATGTTCATCTTACTTTTGGTGAGGCTCGCACCCTACGTCGGGCTCCACTTCGGAGGGCCTTAGTATCATGAGAACACTCAACCGCTTTCGTAATATATTCAACATCGCTTCTATTTGGCAAATTGCAACCACACCAATGGGTGATACCATCCCACGTCCTAACCGCCACCTCACACTTGACAAACAAACGAGAACTACCTGCAATGTCTTCCAAACAAATCAGACATAGAACTGGGAAAACATCGACACCTTTCTCGTAATATCTTTTACTTGTTTTAACGAAACCTATCTTTATTAAGAGATCTAAGATTTGGATATGGAATAAAAAAATTAAAGTGTTTAACTTATAATAAATTATCACGATATCATTTTGATGCTTGGAAATTATCTCTTATCAATGTAGTTTTTAACAAGAAACAAAATAAAAATACTTGGTAGTGCACTTTTGCTTTTTCTGAAATGGCAAACTTACACCTCTCTTGATCTCCTTGTACGTCTGCAACCTTCTTTCCAAGTTAAACTCGGACTCTCAAAACCTTGATAGGCTTTATATATTTAATTTTCCAACAACTTTTAATACCTCTAGATCTGATACCCTTTGATTAAAAATCATGAGTTGTTCACCTAATGATAGGCTTTATATATTTTCAATGGATGTAAAGGATAATTAGATTGTCGCTTGCTAAAAAAGAACTGCGTTTATTGTAAAATCTTTGATTTTTTATTATTATTATTTTTTTTTTTTAGGTTTTCAATCTACTGAAAAAAGAATATTAAGGACTCCGATACATGCATCAAGGTTTAAAATTGCTATACAATTTATAAAAATGTATGCCCTTAATTTAATATTTGTTAAAATGCATGCTGATATTAACTTAATATTTGTTAGGGATAAGAACAATTTGATAAACACAAAAACGATAATAATATGCAAAAATTAAACAAACAAAATAAAGATTTAATTTAGTTCAGTTGATCAAAATATGTATGTTGAATAATGTTTTTATGTTTTTATGTGACCATCACTGAAATAAGTCGAAATGTTTTTTAACAAATATTATCAGTATTTCAGGTTGCATGGATTCAAGATTGAACGTGAAGAAAAACAAAACACAGAAATCCAGATTGCTTCAGCGATCGCGACGCTACGGAAGGCCCGGTCGCGACGCGAAGCCCCATCGCGACCCGACAGCACATTTGTCGAGACGTGAAGAGAAGCAAGACAGAAGACCAAAATCCTTCAGCGATCGCGACGCGACGAAGGACCTGGTCGCGACGCGAAGACTCCAACGCGACACCACCAACTTTCTAATCGCGAGACTACCAACCCAACGCACTCACCAGTGGCCGACCAAAAGCACTCGACAGACGCATCTTCGCGACGCGACGGCATGCCCGGTCGCGACGCGATGCCTGTTCTTCAGCAACTATAAATTGAGGCTTTCTCTTGTTGTTTTGTTACACCCAATCTACCAAACTCTATATACTCATATACTCTCCAAGAAACCCACGACCAAACACCTCAAGACACTCAAATTTCCGAACTTGTCAACAAAAACCAAACTATATAACCGCAAGAAACAAAACCTTCTCCCGACACCAAACCCATACAGCACCAATACAACTACAATACACACATTCAAGCAAACCCACGTCCAAACCAACACAAAACCGAAGAAATACCATTCAGCAAGAAAAGCCGAGCAAAGAACAAGAATCGACACTTCAAAGAGAATCGCCATCTTCATTTGCTATCGATAAGTTCTTTTGAAATTATAATTCCAATAATTTACCTGAGCCGTTATTGATTTATTTAAACTGTTATAAATCAATTGTACTAAATTCCAAGACATACAAATTGAACCAAGACAACGAAAACATATGTGGACTGTATTTAACCGAGACATCTAACTTCTAACTTCTAACCTTTTTTATTTATTGTAAAAACACTTTATCGTTGATAATGGCGTTTATTACATCTAACCTCTAACTTCTAACATTTACTTTATTTACCGCTTTCTGTCTATTTAAATACTGTCTAGTTTAGATTTACCGTTTTATTTTATTCCGTAACTCTTATTTATTCCGCATATTATAGATTAAATACATATCTGTCACACAGTAATAGGCTTAAAAACCTTATTCAGAAAAATCATTCAAAACCATCTCAACAGAAACAAACTCAAACATCTGAAAGATCACCCGTTAAGAGCTAAAAGGCTGACAATAACGATGATGATGATGATGTAATCATTTGTCACAAATGCAAAGGACTAAATCATTATGCCCGAGATTGTCGAGCCAAAGTCAAGGTCAAAGACTCAGCCTACTATGCTCAAAAAGCCGAAGAGCTGAAGAAACAAGAACAGAAAGCAAAGCAAAAAAGCTTTGATGGCATTCCACGAACCTAGCGTGGAATACTGGCCAACTTCTGATGATGAAACAGATACTGAACCAGCTCAGTCAAACTTCTGCTTCATGGCTGACAATGAACCAACCACAAGAGCTCCATATGTCATCGATCAGGTATGGTCTATGATCTCAGATCTAGGTCTTTCAAGAACACCATTTGAGTCCCACATGACTAAGATTGAGAACAGTCTAAAAGCTGATCTCAGACTGTATCATGACACAATAGTCAAATCTGATATCTACAAATCTGAATTACAAACCTTGCAACTCAGATTTGGAGAATCTACAAGGACTAGAGACAAACTTGAAAGAGACATTGAACGAAAATCTGAAGAAAATAATCACGTCCTAGAACAATTAAATGAAGCTCTAAAACAAAAAAGGGACTTAGAAATAAAAAATCAATCTGTTATTTCATCTGAAATAAAAGATACCTTAGAAAAGGAAGTCCTTCAGTTAAAACAAAAAATTCAAGATTTAACTGACAAAAACACTAGTTTAATTCTAAAACTAGATGATTCCTCAAAGAAAATCAAATTTCTTGAATCCGAAAATCAAAGACTTCAAGGAAAACTGGAATCTATCAATATTGCCAGAAAATTGAGTGATGATATTTTCATTAAAGCAAACAACTTAGGAACTGGCAAAATTGATACGAATTATAAACCAGGAATTGGAAGAGAATCTTTTGAAAATGAAAAGACTGAAAATGAAAATGGGAAAATTAGTGAAAACTCTAAATCGCCTCAACCAGATTTTTTCTCATCTGCTAATGAGGATGATTCAGATGATGAAACAGTTATCAACTGCAGCCCAGATGATACCTTTTTCAACAAATCATTCAAAAGAGTTGTAAAATCTGAATCAGACTCTGCTAGTTCAGTAACTCATCAATTGAGATCTACTAAACTAACAAGGAATGTTGGCACAATCAAAGTTGAAAATTTCTTAAATGGAGAAAATTCTGATCATCAAAATGGTAGTACTTCTGTTCCAACAGTCTTTCCCTCTTTAAACTCAACCTTTATTGGAAAGAACAGTCTGGGACAAAAGTATTCAAAGAAACAACAGACAAATAAACAACCCATTCAAGCTGTCTTTAAACCAAAAGAACAAAGCAAGCCCAAAGTTTTCAAAGAAACCCAAGAGAAACCTTTGAAACCAGTCTCTGTGCCACAAAAACAAACATTTAATCCAAAACAAAAACCGTTTCAAAAACCAATTCAAAATCGCTTTCAAGAGACAAACTTCAATCTCTCAAGGAACTTTCAGAGACCAACATTTCACCAAATTCCATCTCATCATCATAATGTTTTTCAAAATCATCAAAATCTCAGATACAAAGAAAGGTTATCAAACAGAACTTCACATATAGGATACTTTTCACAAAATCAGAAATCGTTTCAAATGACAGGTTTTCAAAAACAAATCTCACTTTAGGAAAATCTAATAAACCAACTTAAACCTCAACCATTCCGTCCAATCAACAAATATTACAATGATTCCAAATTATCAAAAACCATTAACAAATCAGGACCCACCATGGTTTGGGTACCTAAAATTTCTGTCTAATTGCAGGCACTTTGTGCTGGAGAGCCCAAGGATGGCACATGGTATATCGATAGTGGCTGCTCCAAGCATATGACAGGAAACCAGAGCTTTCTACGAGACTTCAAACCCACAGAATCCAAACAAGATGTGACTTTTGGAAATAACATGACTGCAAGAATCAAAGGTTATGGAAACATAACAAATGGTCACTTCACCATCAAGAAAGTAGCCTACGTTGACGGACTGAAACACAACCTAATCAGCGTATCACAACTTTGTGACAACAATCATGAAGTTCTTTTCACCAAACAACGAAGCATAATCACGGATGCCAAGACCAAAGCCATTCTAGTTAATTCTGATCGTCTAGGCAACATGTATCCACTAGATATGGAGTTTATCTATGGAAAACCAGACATCTGTCTCTTGTCCAAAGCTTCTGTTGATATTAGTTGGTTGTGGCATCGTCGTCTTTCCCATCTCAACTTTGGCTACATCAACAAGTTGATTGCAAATGATCTTGTTCGCGGACTGCCACTTCTGAAACTTGATAATGAAACTCTTTGTGCAGCTTGTGAAGGAGGAAAACTGTCCAAATCTTCTCATAAAAGCATTCCTAAATCTAGTGTATCCGAACCACTAGAATTACTGCACATTGATCTTTGCGGCCCTGCAAAAACCCAAAGCATAAAAGGGAAGAAATACATCCTTGTTATTATTGATGATTACTCACGCTTTACTTGGGTTTTCTTTTTAAGGCTAAAGTCAGAAGCACCTGAAGAAATAATCAACTTCATCAAACAGATTGAATTAAAGCTCAAACGACCAGTTCGAAGAATCCGAAGTGATAATGGTTTAGAGTTCAAAAACATAACTCTAGACTCATTTCTCAAAAACAAAGGCATCGAACACAACTTCTCAGCCCCTTACACTCCTCAACAAAACGGCGTTGTTGAAAGAAAGAACCGAACTCTGTGCGAAGCTGCAAGATCAATGCTCATCTTTGCTGATCTGCCACAATACTTCTGGGCAGAAGCAATAGCCACAGCTTGCTACACTCAAAATCGTTCTTTAATCCATAAACAACTTCATAAAACACCATATGAAGTCATTAACAACCGAAAACCAAACATCAAATTCTTTCATATTTTTGGTTTTCGATGCTTCATAAAGAATAACAAAGATCACCTTTCAAAATTTGAATCAAGATCAGACGAAGGAATTTTCCTTGGTTACTCCTTTACCTCAGCTGCTTATCGAGTACTGAATAAACGTACTAGAGTAATTGAAGAAAGTACCGATATTCATTTCGATGAATTTTATGTCAGGAAATTGGATCGTAAACATTTTGGTTCTAAAATGATCGATAATATTTTTCAAAATCCAATTCAACAAATGCCTTCTACGGACATAGAAATTGATCTTGATTTACTTTTTGAACAACCCAAAACCGCTTATAATTCTGAGTTTCTAACATCTTCTACTATTCCTACAGGAAACTCTGATGCAGAAACTTCACAATCAAACCAAGAAAATGCAGATCAAGTTGAGGGGGAATTACCAACACTAAATCCCTCTTTGAACACTCCCAATCCACCTGTCCAAAATGATCCCAGTGCATCATCTATGGGGGAACCTTCTTTACCCCATACTCACCCTATAATCCAAAAAGACATATCTGACAACAACCAAAATCTATTCCCAACAGAATCACCTGACCAAGAAGAACAATGGGACATAGAAACACCAATCGAAATACCTGAAAAAACTCGCCTAAACAAATGGACCAGAAATCATCCTGTAGAACAAATTATAGGAGATCCCAATTCTGGTATTCAAACAAGAGCCGCTACCTCAAATGAATGTTTATACGGAGCATTCTTATCCATGACTGAACCCAAAACCATCCATTCAGCTCTCAAAGATCCAGACTGGGTCAAAGCCATGCAAGAAGAACTAGCTGAACTCGAAAGAAACCAAGTATGGGATCTTGTTCCTACTCCTCCCGATGTTACTGTAGTAGGTTCAAGATGGGTTTTCAGAAACAAAACTGATGATCAAGGCATAGTTTGTCGAAACAAAGCAAGACTTGTCGTCAAGGGCTATTCTCAACAAGAAGGAATCGATTACGATGAAACTTATGCTCCAGTTGCAAGACTCGAAGCTATTCGTATCTTTCTAGCATATGCAGCACACAAGAAGTTCAAAGTTTACCAAATGGATGTAAAATGTGCATTTTTACATGGAGAGATTGATCGTGATGTGTATATTCAACAACCTCCAGGTTTTGAAGATCCACAGTTCCCAAATCACAGTTTTAAGTTACAAAAAGCAGTTTACGGCTTAAAACAAGCATCGCGTGCCTGGTATTCAACATTGTCAACATTTTTAGAAGAATCAGGATTCAAA
Organism: Cichorium intybus; assembly: GCA_023525715.1. Classification (NCBI taxonomy): domain Eukaryota; kingdom Viridiplantae; phylum Streptophyta; class Magnoliopsida; order Asterales; family Asteraceae; genus Cichorium; species Cichorium intybus. Next base: position 24,614,640 of record CM042010.1, on the reverse strand, counting down.
AGAGGTTCAATTGATCAAACTCTCTTTCGTAAAATTTTTAATAAACATTTGTTAATCGTTCAAATATATGTCGATGACATTATTTTCGGTTCTACTGATGAATCATTGAGTATCAAGTTTGCAGATTTGATGAAGAGCAAATTTGAGATGAGCATGATAGGAGAAATGACTACTTTTCTTGGACTACAAGTCAAACAATCATCAGATGGAATTTTCATCAATCAAGAAAATTATGTCAAAAATCTTCTTACTCGTTTTTCTCTTGACAAATCCAATACAGCTAAAACTCCAATGTCCCTTGGTTACAAATTAGATGCAGACTTAAATAGCAAGCCTGTTGATCAAAAGAAATATCGAGGAATGATAGGATCACTCCTATACCTCACAGCCAGCAGACCCGACATCATGTTTTCTACATGTCTCTGTGCCAGATACCAAGCCAATCCTATGGAATCTCATGCCATAGCTGTGAAAAGAATTTTCAAATATCTTAAAGGAACTCCATCTCTTGGCCTTTGGTATCCAGCTAACTCTGATTTTCAGCTTAATGCCTTCACCGACTCAGACTATGGAGGATGCAGACTAGACAGAAAAAGCACATCTGGTTCTTGCCAATTTCTAGGAGGCAGACTGGTAAGTTGGACCTCAAAGAAACAATCATGCGTGTCCACTTCAACCGCAGAAGCTGAATATGTAGCTGCCGCAAGCTGTTGTTCACAAGTCATGTGGATGCAAACTCAATTACATGACTATGGCTACAAAGTATCACAAATTCCCATATTTTGTGACTCAACCAGCGCAATTGCCATTTCTCACAATCCCGTGCACCATTCCATGACAAAGCACATCGACATTCGATATCATTTCCTCAAAGATAATATTCAAAAAGGTCATATCGAATTGCACTTCATCAACACTGAAGATCAAATTGCCGATGTCTTTACTAAGGCTCTAGACGAAACCAAGTTTCAATACTTCCTAGGCCGTCTAGGAATGTTGAATCCAGATAACACCCATCCCTAATCTCTTACTTTTTGTTTGTACAAAAGAGTGTTTACTTTCATTCAAAAAGAAAAACCAAAAACATTCAAATAACCAAAATTTTCAAAAAAAACATCCACATAATACAAAAAAATTAGGATATAGTTTTATCTTTTTACAAAACCATGTGATTAACATATTCGTGACTAAATTTTCAGATACTTATGCTCGATGAATGTTCTCAGTAATATTGATTCTTAATTGAAGAGAAGGTTCAAATTTCAAACATTTTTGTTATGTACATTCTCCTATTCCTTTTGAATTTATTTCAATTATAAACGATTTTATCTATTAAGGGACAAAAGATTAGGAGATTCAGATGAAAAACAAACCCATGTGAGAAATTGTGCCTCGTCTTTAAATGCTAAGTGGAATTCATTTCTGTGAGCAAAGGTGTTCTCATTATGACTTACAGGATTTATACTCTTATACCGTGATGCTAGTCTCATTTTTGCTTAGATATCAAAATGACCAGGGACGATACAATCATTTCCTTATATATATTAGACAAACTGTCTATTATATCACCTATCCATATCCTCAATCAAACCACTTCAAAGAAAAGATTCATCATCTGGCATAACGAATCCGACAATTGAAGAAACGACAAAGTCATATCCAACAAATGATGTCAACAAATCACAATTGGTAACCACATCAAATATCTTTTACACAATGTGTATTCGCACAAATCAAGAAAAGATAAAGACATAGGTGAACACTTCACCAAAGAAAAGGAAGATTTACAACAACAATCCATCAAGACAGACATCTCTCAAAATTTTCCAAACAACGAATTCTCAAATGGTTTATCAAATATAGCTGTCAAAACCAAATATTTACCGGGATACTGTAGCCTTCATAATTGAATATTCTTAGTTGCAAACTGCACTATGAAAATTTCTAAACCTCTCTACATGTATTTCCCGACGGAGAGAGAGTGAACATCAATGGCATGAATGAAGAAACCCTCTGAGTAATGCCGAAACCAGTCTTATGTGATTGATTATCTAATATGAAGACCAAGTGACTAAAGTATATAGGTATAAATCCATATTAAGCATAAGTCAACACCTTCAAACTGAGAGATATCACTCATCTTTAGTGATTATACACCAGTTCTGCACCCAGAACAAACAAACACCTCAGTCAAGTGTGAGCTATACCTATGAGAATTCATTTGAATCGACCTATTAAGATCACTTGTCGTCTTTATAAATGCTATAAAATCTTAAGGAATATTATGAAAATACATATACAAAAACCTTTTGATAATCGAACTCGAGACTTTGATTCAGAAACAAAAATTCTTGACTAACATTTTTCAAAACATAAGTAAAGTCTAGTCACACTCTTTCAAAACAAGTGATATGGTTTTATAAATGTCTTATCCAAATTTCAAGAATTTCAATCAAACATTTTTCTCCTCATTTCATTAATGATCACATAGGGGGAAATTGTTGAATAATGTTTTTATGTTTTTATGTGACCATCACTGAAATAAGTCGAAATGTTTTTTAACAAATATTATCAATATTTCAGGTTGCATGGATTCAAGATTGAACGTGAAGAAAAACAAAACACAGAAATCCAGATTGCTTCAGCGATCGCGACGCTACGGAAGGCCCGGTCGCGACGCGAAGCCCCATCGCGACCCGACAGCACATTTGTCGAGACGTGAAGAGAAGCAAGACAGAAGACCAAAATCCTTCAGCGATCGCGACGCGACGAAGGACCTGGTCGCGACGCGAAGACTCCAACGCGACACCACCAACTTTCTAATCGCAAGACTACCAACCCAACGCACTCACCAGTGGCCGACCAAAAGCACTCGATAGACGCATCTTCGCGACGCGACGGCATGCCCGGTCGCAACGCGATGCCTGTTCTTCAGCAACTATAAATTGAGGCTTTCTCTTGTTGTTTTGTTACACCCAATCTACCAAACTCTATATACTCATATACTCTCCAAGAAACCCACGACCAAACACCTCAAGACACTCAAATTTCCGAACTTGTCAACAAAAACCAAACTATATAACCGCAAGAAACAAAACCTTCTCCCGACACCAAACCCATACAGCACCAATACAACTACAATACACACATTCAAGCAAACCCACGTCCAAACCAACACAAAACCGAAGAAATACCATTCAGCAAGAAAAGCCGAGCAAAGAACAAGAATCGACACTTCAAAGAGAATCGCCATCTTCATTTGCTATCGATAAGTTCTTTTGAAATTACAATTCCAATAATTTACCTGAGCCGTTATTGATTTATTTAAACTGTTATAAATCAATTGTACTAAATTCCAAGACATACAAATTGAACCAAGACAACGAAAACATATGTGGACTGTATTTAACCGAGACATCTAACTTCTAACTTCTAACCTTTTTTATTTATTGTAAAAACACTTTATCGTTGATAATGGCGTTTATTACATCTAACCTCTAACTTCTAACATTTACTTTATTTACCGCTTTCTGTCTATTTAAATACTGTCTAGTTTAGATTTACCGTTTTATTTTATTCCGCAACTCTTATTTATTCCGCATATTATAGATTAAATACATATCTGTCACACAGTAATAGGCTTAAAAACCTTATTCGTGGAGATCAGTTATCGTATTTTCAACAATGTAAAGTTTGGTATAATTCCTTTAACCTCTTCTCATTGATTCAATCACCATAAATACAATGTAAAGCCCCTCTATTTAAGGAAAAATATGTATGACAATTTACGGCATTAATAATAAGATTATAATACAGAATATGCGTATTATAATAGGCCCCACTGTTTGAGTTGGGAAGGGTGAATGCTTAAACTGAATCGAAAGTTGAGGAAGAGTTGATGAGGCAATCCCTTTGTAAAGATATTAGTATACTGAAGGGTCGAGGTACATGTAGAACTTGTAAATGATCAAGAGTGGCATTTTCCGTGACAAAGTGGTTATCCATGTTGATGTGTTCCGTGCGCTGATGCTGGACAAGATTCCCCAAAAGATGGAGTGGGTCATAAAGCACCAAGAGAAGGACGTGGAGCCAACAACCCTCAATGAATACCTTGAGAATGCCTTTTTATTTGACTTCACCACTAGATCAGTACTATGTGGATTTTCGTTCGGCCGACCAGGAGCTAAGTTTGTTGTCGAGGAAAACACAATAACTCGAAGTTGATCTTCGTGTATCCCCTATCAGCATTTATGGAAGATACTAGTTACATAGGTTATAAAGGGTATACGTGTAATCAAATAACTGATGTACCTTTAAGTCACCAGATAATTGTTGAATGTCATATGCTATGTCAAGGTGGGTGAATGTGAGATATTGTAGAGCACCGAAAAAGTTGTGATATAGTGAAGGCTCGACAACTGGCTCTTCGAAAGTGAGGTTGAGCTTGGAATTGGTGTCAATATATTCGATTTGATTGAGAAACATGCTCAAATTAGATCATGTTATATAAATACCCAAGAAGTAGGATAAGGGCCTTAAATCGGTCATTTCAGATTCATGTTTTAGAGCATGGATGAGACTAGTTTAGAGGCTCAGGGAGGAGGCAGTAAGCACTATTTCATCTAGACAGAGAATTAAGCATGCTATGTTGTGTCCGTATTTATGGATAAAGAGTACTGTCCCTTTTGCTGTGAGTGAAACCCAACTTGAGAAAATAAGTGGCAAAGCGTTGATACTAGGCCCCGTAGGCCTGTTTTAGACTGTAAAAAGATTATACTAACATGAAAACATAGTCTGTATATGACGAGTTGCCGAAATCAGATGATTGGTACATGAACATGGTTTCATAGAGGTGACTATGAAAGGAATGCATTTTAACATTAAGTTGGTTGACGTCTCAATTTCGACTCATGTCTAGGCTGAGGATGATTCGTATCATAGTCAGTTTAACAATCAGACTAATTCTCTTGTCACATTCAACACCGACCTCTTTTGGTTTAGCATTCACCTCAAGATAAGGTTTATGTCATGAAAGAGTATCATCAGCCCGAAATTTATGCCCAAAGAGCCAATAACACTGGATAATATTTTCCCAAAGGTTGTGGTACTAATTCCTAAGTTTCCTGTTAAAGCAAAGCATTATATTCCAAGGCCATAAACTTATGCCTATTTTGGTTAATCAAGTTAGCTTTGAGGTTTGTAGAATATGAGAGAGTTTTTAAGTTTGAAGAGTGAATAAAGGATTCAATTTAATAATGTCTCCTTTAAATTCGTTGGCATAACTTGTTAATATATAGGTGAATATGGCAGGTTGATTGTGTGGTAGGGCATATATGACTATTATGTAGCGTTTTGTAGGGCTATTTGAGAGGGGGTAAGGATGTGTGGGTTGGGACGATAGAGTGAAGTAGTTTGGGTAGTTAATTTGGGGCAGAGTGGATTTTACATTTTGGGTCAAGGAATGGGGAAGAGTTGGAGAAAGGGGTTGTTGGATGCGATACATGGTGATACAGTTGAGGGAAGTAGATGGTAGTGGTGGCAGAGTGGTGTGGAGATTGTTGGTTGCAAGTTAAGTAAGGATACGGGTCAGTGGTATCGACAAATTCTATTTATATGGACAATATTTTATAATATTGGAGTATGGAAATATAATTTCTTGGAAGGTAATATGTCGGGATATAATAGGAGTGGATTTGGATAAAGGGAGGAAAATATAGCCTAGGTAATTCGTCAATATGTATAGGGTGGTGCGAGGGGTAAGTTTATGGGGGATGGTGGAATAGATATTTGAGTAGCATAAACACCCAAAGGTGCATAGATGAAAGTAAGTATATGTCCATTGATATATTATTTCAGTGGGTGTATTTGCAATAGTTTAGGATGGTAAAATATTTTGTAGGTATGTGGATGTGTGGAGCGCGTTATTACACAAGGAGGGGGAAAAGAGGGATGCATAAGGTTTGTGTGTATCATGTAGTTCATGATTGGATGATATGTTTGGCTTTGATGTTTTAGTGGAGGTATATGAACACGTGAACCTTAGTTACATGCCATGACTGGAGCAAAACTAATGAAAAGACGATATTCTTGAATTCAAGTCCATTATCACATTGGCATGTATTTATTTTGCGTTGGAATTGGGTGAGAATTTGAGTATTATTGAAAAGTTTGAAATCCTTGTCAAGTTGACTGATCGCTTGTGAAACGGAAAATTGAGGTGAAAACGAGCAGATTTGGATGGAAGATAAGGAAGTTTTGTTCAATTAAATTCATTTTATTGATTGTTTTCATTCTTCTCTCGAAAATATCAGATATTCGATACCAAAGGAGAACGATATCGAAACCTTTTGATCTCCTTGCTTAAGGTTAGTTGATAATCTATGTTCTTCACATTTGTCGTGGAATTTTGTTTGATTTTTATGTTAATATAATTTGGATTTGGAGTTGGTAAATCCGTTTTCAGTGTATGCTAACTATAGATCGGCTTGTGATGAGATATATAAGCTTGAATGCAAAAACAATAGACCAACAGAGACTCTGTTTATTTTGTGAAACCAAAGGTATAAATACACCCAACAATTTATGATAAATGTCTGAATGTTTGCCATCCTGACAAAAAAAAATCAATAGTAAATTAGAACGAGTGATTAGCATAGTTTATTGGATTAATCGATGCATTCAATGGCTTTAGTCTAACGTGTTCTATATCTACAGGTACTGAATTTCATCACGAATCATCTGAAGTGGAAACAAATGGTGTTGATTCAACTTTTCATGGGAAAATCCCCATGAAAGGAAACAACGGGATAACAAATCATAATTAAGAAAACGTGAACAGCCTGCAATTTATCAGCAATCAAAACGATGAACATCAAAAGCAAAATAACTTATCCAATAGCAGCTTTCAACGATCAGAAATATCATTTGAAGAAGTTGACAAGACAGAAATCAGTGAAATTGAAGTGATTAGAGATGTTGAGAATGAATATGATGTGGAGACTGTGATAAAAAAGTAGGAAACACGTGATTTGTTCTGTCCAAGTTGCAATTCTTGTATTACAAAAAGAGTTATTCTTCGTAAAAGGAAATGTAAAATCCCGGTCCCTGGTGAAATTACAAAGTGTAACAGGCCAGAAACTTCAAATTCTTCTGAAGTGAATCTTGTTTCAGATGAAGTGATATCTAATGAATATGATCATGAAAGAGAGCCAGATGTGTTCAGATGTTATTCGTGTTTCAGCATCTTCATGCCTACAGGTATGAATTGCATCTTTCTTGAAGGAATAATTGTTAAACATGGTGTTTGGATTTAATATAATACTTCCATTTATTCATTTTTTTCAATTTTGAATGATGTTTCGGGTAACAGTTTTAAGTTTTTCTAGATTTTTGGAAATAAAAACAATCAAGAAAACAGTCAAAGTTCTCAGAAGGATGTGGCTATGAAGAAAAGCTGGTTTTCAAACATTTTTGCATTAGATAAGGTGGAGCAATCAAACAACCAAGGTAATTACAATGACATGACATGACAGGTTGTTTTGCATGCCATGAAATGAATATGATGTTAGCAATAACTGCAATAATTGTTCCCACCCAAAAAATGCGGACTGAGATTAATGTATTTGGGACAAAAATCTCAAAAGGTGGACTGTGAGTAATGTTAATTGCACAAAAACTACAATTGTTGTATCACCCAAAAAGGCGGATTATACCGATCTTAATGGGACAAAAACTGCAACTTTTTTGAATAACTGGTTCGATATAAATGTTATTTTGGATAGAATGTTCATAAATGAATATATGTTCATGTTTACGGTATTTATTTTGTTTAGCTAGTTATATGTTCATTCATGAACATATGTTCATGAATGAACATGTGTTCAAGCAATAGATCACAGTAACATATGTTCATGCGATTGCAGCTATAGAGAGAACGATGATGATAGTGGTGTTCGATTCCAACAGAAATAGAGGAGGAAGAAGTCATGTGATTGCAGCAGAAAGGAGAACGATGATAATGGTGGTAATCTGTTTTGATTGCAACATAAGAGAGAACGAGACTAATTTCTTAGTTTTTGTATAAATGTTCAGTTATGAACACGAAATAATTTCCTGTTTTTAGTATACATATTCATCAATAAACATATGTTCATCGATGAACATGTTCAAAAGTGATCAAGTTTTTAGTTTTTGTATCAATGTTCGTCTATGTTCAGTTATGAACATTTGAGTTTTTGTATGGATGTTCATCAATGTAAAAATGTTCAACAACAAACATATGTTCATCTATAAACATATATTCACAAATTACTAGGTTTTGAGTTTTTGTATGAATGTTCATCCACGAACGTATGTTCTTCTATGATATTTTTTTGGTAAGTTTTGGATATTTTTGGATATATATTAATTAGGTTTTGATGAATGTTCATTTCTGAACATGTTTTATGTTTAAATATTTTCATCAATGTTATGAATGTTCATTTCTGAACAAATTCTAGGATTTTGAAGACAATGTTCATCAATGAACATACCTATATGTTCATCAATGAAGGGAGAGGTTCAAACGAGGACAATTAAAAGGTTGAGAACGCGAGGACAATTCTGGACCAATCATTTCATAAGGGTATAATAGTAATCTTATTATATCTATAATAAGAAATAGAATCAAGATAACTATCAGTTGCCTAATATAATGAGATTAGATATGATTTTTTCCTTAAATATAGCTTTTACATTTACGTTTACATGGATCGTAAAAAAAATCTGATTAATATTCGTCACTGAATTTAGTGGGCTTTTTCTCACTTTTTTTAATATTCGTAAAAAAAACTGATTAATATCCGTCACTGAATTTAGTGGGCTTTTTCTCACTTTCTTTTAATATTCGTCACTGAATTTGTAATCATAGATAAATAAAACATAACTTTAATCAGAAATGAATACGGCTGTAATGATAAATGAATAAAAAAATTTAGAAAAAAAAATCCAATACTTCATAAATGAATATACATTTAGTCATAAATGAATAATACAACAAAGGAAAATACAATGTCATAATTATGTATTTTCTTATAATCATAAATGAATACAACAAAACATAGAGAAAATGCCCCGATTATCTTCTAGGCCTTTTTGTGTTTGCTCCTTCTTGTATGTATCTCACTTTTGTGCAATCTGGAAATTTTTGAGAACCAAGTTCCGAATGTTTTTCAACCTGATACAATTTCCCATATAACCATCAATAAATAACATAAAACATAAAATACACATAAATCATCAATGAATACAAATAATAATTGATGAATACACATATACATAAAGAATACACATAATCATCAATGAATACACATAAAACATAAAGAATACACATAATCATCAACGAATAATGCATAATCATCAATGAATACAATAATTAACTACTAATCTAATTATTCATCAATGAATACGACCTAAAAAATAGAATACACATAATCATCAATGAATACACATAAAACATAAAGAATACACATAATCATCAACGAATAACACATAATCATCAATGAATACAATAATTAACTACTAATCTAATTATTCATCAATGAATACGACCTAAATAATAGAAATCAACAACTAATGAATGCAAATGTGGGTAAATAAAAAAACCAACTTAATAAAATCTCTAAAAGTAATGACAAATTTGGAACAACAACATATAATGGTTCAAATTGCAAAGAAGCGTTCGATTCAAATTTGGAACAATCAAGACACATAAAATTGAAATAACAAAACATTATTATCAACAAAGATAGGATATATCACCGAATCTAGTCTTACCGTTTGCAATTAAACTTGATTAAATGGTAATCATTTTTTAATAATAACCTTGAGACGTCGCTTACTCACCTTAACATATTGCTTAATTAAATCCCTACAAATACATTATAGGAATAATATGAGATGGATTGATATTTGTTTTAGAGTACGTGAAAGAAAATATGAAAAGCAAAATCAAACAACAAAAGGTTTTGAAAAATGGAGACAAACCTTTAACATCCAGAAGATTACTTGAAAGCTCACGTAACTTGCGAATTGGCCTTCGCCTTTTCATGACACATCAAATCACATGATTATATGTATATATATATATGAACTCAAAAAACAAAATTATAAATATTCCATTATTTCATCGATAGAGAGAAGAACTGGAGGGATAACTTTCAGCGAGAGATAAAGAGGAGATGATGGCGATTCTGAAGCCGATGAACCCTAATAGATGGAGAATATATTCACCGCTAATAAGATGATACCAAAATTAAGCAACGAAAATTAAGGAAAGTATAATTAAAAAAAATTCAAAATACCTATGATACCCTTACCTGATTATTTAAATTGCATAATGATACCTTAAAAATTTAGTATTTACATATACGACACAATTATATAAACCATTGATATTGTGATTTAAATGGCTCAGATCTGTCATCGCGTTCTCAACATAGTAATTGTCCTCGTTTGAACCTACCTCCATCAATGAACATACGTATATGTTCATCAATGAACATATAAGTGTAATTTACCCATCATACCCTTATCATCCTAATTTGATCTAACGGTCAACAAGATGGTTCTATGGTTCTATGCCTAATTTTGGTTCTATGTTGATTCCACCCCTATATATATATATATATATATATATATATATATATATATATATATATATATATATATATATATATATATATATATATATATATATATATAGATGTAGGTTCAAATACATTTGCTAAATACTGTGAGATTGTAAGACTAATTGTGGTCCACTCATTTTTAAGGGGTATGATGGTACATTTAACCCTCTCTCTCCTCTTCTTCCCTTCTTATATGCGAAGATCTATCAAGCCCTAATTAGCCACCGGCAACAAAATCACGACCACAGGGACCAACTCCACCACCGTCGACCACCACCGGTAACAAAATCGCTTCTTCGGTGGTGGATTGCCGTCGATTTCCCACCGATGATCAGCCAACTCGCCGTCGATTGAACACATCCATGCCGCAATCCTCGTAGATGTCGCAAAGCAGAGAGAGAAAGACGGTGGAATCGACAATTGCAAAAAAAAGAGCTAATCGAGCCCGTATCCATGCCGCAACCGACAATTGAAGGTTCAGCAACCGATTGCATCAACGGAAGGTTTACGTTGGGTTCAGATTGCGATTGAATCAGGTTCTATTTGAACATGCCTTTAACCTGTTCGATGAAATGCTTAACCGAAGATGGACAACAGGGGAAGACAAAGTGTTAGCAGATCAATTTTTTTTAGTTTACATTCTTCAAGAATGCATTCTCAAAGAATGGGCATTCTTAGAGAATGAGACATTCTCAGAGAATATGAGGCTTTTCTTTCCCGTATTCCCTTCATTTTTCCTGTTTTTGTGTTTAGTTTCTGTATCATAGTGTTTGCATTCTCTAAGAATTCAGTATTCTTCTTTTTGTTATATAACACAACACATTCTCTAAGAATGCAGTATTCTTCTTTTCACAGCTTCCTTTTTTCTTTACAGATTCTTTACCAGCATACCATTCTCTGAGAATACATATACAAAAATACTTATAATTCACTCATGAACAATGTTGCAAAACTCCTAACCCATAAAACAATTCTTCAAAAATGAATTTTACACGTCATTCTCCGAGAATGCATCTTTTCTTCTTTGTTTTACACGTTCATTCTCCGAGAATGCATCTTTACTTTAACAATAATCACTGTGCTCATTCATCGATGCACTCTTACATGACTGATTTGTTTTTTGGAAGAAGAAGATAATTGTAATGTTTTTTTTTACGTAACTGATTGTCGTAACTGATCGTAGCCTTTTTGTTTTAACATAATTCATTCCTAATTTATAGGCACAACTAATTGACATTTATACCCTTATTCTCACGTTTTTAATCAGTGAATTAAATTTTCTTTCATTTTATTTACAGAATTGCCACTATCATCAAAGCCACACGTTTTTTCAATCCAATGGTCTACAATTGGTCTCACAATCACACAATAATTACCAAATGTATTTAATACTAACTCTATATATATATATATATATATATATATATATATATATATATATATATATATATATATATATATATATATATATATATATATATATATATATATATATATTTATTTATTTATTTATATATAAAGTCATTTTACCCAATAACGACAAGGAGAGACCCACACGCACAAAGCAGCCGCAATCTCTTACCGTCCATACATTGCCTAATTCAACCCAGATGCAGATCCATATAATCCAACAATCATTCTTTTTATTTGTTGTCTTCCAATTCTTGTATTAGCATGGATGATCATGAAGTTCCACATCACTTCATCTGTCCAATTTCTCTGCAAATCATGAAAGATCCGGTGACCGTCGCCACTGGTATCACCTACGATAGAGAGAGCATTCAACGGTGGCAGTTACACGGCCAAAACAAGACTTGCCCAGTCACCAATCAACCGCTAACCAACACCTCAGACTTCACTCCTAACCACAACCTACGCCGCCTCATCCAAGCATGGTCTGTCTCCGATCAAGTTCGTCCACCATCAAAGCAATCGTCTTTGCAGATGAAGGAAATCGCAATAAACCTCATCAAGAACCTTAAGCTACAAGACCTGCAGCTAGAATCACTTAAAAGTTTGGAAAATTTCGCATCCCAAAGTGATAATATTAGGATCTCGTTGAAAGAAGTTGGTGTGGTTAGAGCCATGGTTACCATTGTCGTTTCTTGTTATCAGAATGGCACCATCGTTGGTCTAAAAGAAGCTCTCAACGTTCTTTATTTTGTTGGATTTTCTCAAAATGAATCACGCTCAATTCTGGCAGAACATGATCGAATCATAAATTCCTTAACATGGGTGTTAGGATTTGATGATACAACCATGAAACTCCACGCAATAGTTTTATTAAAAGACATCATAAACCAAGCAAAGTCCAATGTTCTTGAGCGATTGAAGCCGGATTTCTTCAAGACGATTTTACATATCCTTCGACAACGAGACAACAACAACCTTGGACAAGGAATCAAGGAGGCTTTGCATGTGTTGCTGAACACTTGTAGCTGGCCAAGAAACTGCTCGACGATGATTCAAGCACAAGCTGTTTTCGAGCTTGTGGAGCTCGAACTTAGTTCACCGGACAAGGGAACCACGGAGTTGATTATGGCAGTGTTGTTTCACTTATGTTCTTCCGCCGATGGGAGAGCTCAACTTCTTGGTCATGCGGCCAGCATAGCTTTGATCACTAAGAGAATGGGGAAGGTTTCTCAGAAGGTTGATGAGAGAGCCTTGATGATTATTTCATTGATATCCAAATTCTCTGCTACAGATGGGGTGCTTAAGGAAATGGTTAGGGTCGGAACCGTTGAGAAACTATGTATGGTGCTACAAGTAAACGGTCGCCATTCACATCCAAGGGACAAAGCAAGTGAGATCCTTAAAAGACACTCAAATGTGTGGAAAGACTCTCCTTGTTTGGATCTTACTCTCTTAACAAGGTACCCCAGGTAGTTCCAAACATATCTGTTATAATCATTAATATTTAATTATTTATATTATTGGAAGTCTTATTTTATACTTTATGAACAGAAATAAAGATAGTTGTCATATGTTATATTTGAAACTGTAAATCATACCCATACAATGATTAATAAAGAATAAGAGGAAACCAGATGTAAACATATCCAAGTATATGGTCTTGTAAATCATAATTTTCTCAAACTATGATGGCGATGTTTTTTTCACCGATTTCTCTTATTTTGTATAACTATTAATTATGTTGGTTTGTTGTTAGTTGCTATATTAATTTTTAGGAGCATGACTCCTATACGATAGTCAACCATTAAATACTTTATGTTTTGAATCTCAGTAGATCAAAACAATGTAATAGAAGCGTCACTTCCGTTGCATCTGATTAAAAAGTTAGCAACCATAAACATTACTAGTACATGCAAATAACACCCTGCTAGGCGGCTAGCTGCTACACTATCTTAAATTTATCCATTGAACTAATATGTGTTTTTCCTTATATATGTGCGTACATACATATCGTTCGCGAGTTTAATGAGAACTATGAGTAGTAAAACATATACCGAACTCAGATCCTTTTGTTTGAGGATCGAGCTAGATGGAGTGTTAACAAGGGACAACTTGGATCGGGTGGATAGTTTGTGATTCTGCAGTGGAATCAATTAATAGATCACATCTTTGAGGAGTGCACTGTGGCTCAAAATTAGGGGTAATGTTATTTGGTGGGATATCCACAATTACCCCCCCCCCCCCCCCCCCCCCCCCTTTCCGTGAGTTTTGTATGTATGTTCTTGGTCCTTGGGCTGAATCGTTGAGCTTCAACGGCCCTCAACAAAAAAGACTTGAATATGTATTTGCAGTCTTTGGGAACCCTTTGGCAATGTCCGAATAGGCTTGTGTTTAAGGAGTGGAAACTGAGAAAAGATGCTTTATGCTTTGTTGCCGGTACGTAGCCTTATCTCGATGTAATTCTTTTTGTTTGGCTAGCAATTGCTAGGCATTTAATTTTGGTGGTTCTAAAACATACTAACTTTTCGATATATTGCGACGCATTTTATGGAAAACTCACGCATTAATACGTTCTCTCATGAATACCTTCTCTCAATAAACAAATAATAAATTGTAACTATAAGTACAAACTATCGTTATGCACACGACTTGTAAACATCAATTTCGAACAAGTATAGACATGCATTGTAGACTATATCTATAAAACCATAGGTTCTTTTGTAAACTATCAACTTCCTATGATCAAATAGGCACTCTCGACGTATATATGATTTGGTGATGACGTATTTTGTCCAAACATGTCACACCATTTTCCCCTAAGTAAAAAACACTCCCACAATATACTAATAGCCATAAGATCTGGGAACTAATAAACCATAGAGACAAATATAGCTATGATTTTATTTTTGAGATAAAAAATATAAATACAAAAAAGGAAAAGACAACTATAAATAGGAAAGCAATCTAGGGTTTCTCTAACTAAAAGGCCAACTAAAAAGCCCAAACAACATTAGCCCAATAAGTTTATAGGCTACCATCCCCCCTTCAAACTCACAATCTAACAACAATAAACATTGAGAGTTTGTCAGAAAAAAATGAAACCGGGGAGCTGGCAAAGCCTTCGTAAACATATCAACAATCTGCATGGTGGATGGAACATGTGGTAGAGAAATAGTCCTCGCCTGAAGATGATGGTGAGTGAAATGACAATCAATCTCAATATATATGTTTCGTTCGCTCGTGAAAAACCGAATTCTTGACAATCAATATTGCACTGTTATTGTCACAATTCAAGGGGTTGGCTGAGAAATATCAACACCCATATATGCAAGAAGCCAATGTAGCCAAACAATCTCACAAGTGGTGACAGTCATAGCTTGATACCCAGCTTCGGTAGAAGAGCGTGATACAACATCTTGTTGCTTACTCTTCCATGAAATCAACGAATCTCCACGAAAAAATGCAAAAGCCAATGGTGGATTTCCGATCATGAGGATCACTATCCTAATTAGCATTGTTATAAGCACGCAGCTCAAGAGAGGACGTGGAAGGACAAAAGGCTATAGAACTGAGTGCCCCGAAGATATCTCAAGATATAAATAATAGCTCCCCCAATGAACAGTAGTGGGATTAGTGACAAATTGGCTAACCACATGAACAACATGAGCTATGTCTGGCTGAGTGACAGTGAGATAAACCAAACTTCCCACAATAGAGAATATATGATAAGGGTACCGTGTTAGTTGGATAATATCGAGCATGGTCTCTAGGGGTGTATCGACACTGTTGTTAGATAGACGTACACGCTCAAAAAGATCAGAAATATATTTTGTCTAGGTCAAGAGATAACCCTTTAGAGATTGAGAAACTTCAATCCCTAAGAAATAATGTATTAAGCCCAAGTCTTTCATAGCAAATCGCTAAGCCAAATCACTCTTCAAAGACTCTATACCATCATGATCATCATCGATAATAATCATGTCGTCGACATATAATGATAGGAGAATCTGACCTGCACTCATGCATCTAACAAATAAAGCTGAATTATGATGATTAGGACTGAAACTAAAAGAAGTAATCACCGATGAGAATTTCTCAAACCAAGCATGGGGGGCTTGTTGAGACCATACAAAGCTTTTCGAAGCCGTCAAACTTCTCCTGGCTGGTGAGCAATACTTGGGGGAGGAGACATGTACACTTCCTCATGAAGATCACCATTCAAGAATGTATTCTTGACATCCATCTAGAAGATCTTTCATTTACGAATGGAAGAAACTGAAATCAGAGTGCGAACTGTTGTCATATTTGTAACTAAAGCAAAAGTCTCCTCATAATCCATACCATACTTTTGGGAGTGCCCTTTTGCAACAAGTATAGCCTTATAACATTAAACGGACCCATCATACTTGGTTTTAATCTTGTATACCTAACGACAACCAATCATATCTTTCCGGGTGGGAGCAGAACAAAATCCCATGTATAAAGTTGTAAGTTCCTCGGCCATAGCATTCTGCCAAATAGGATCAGTAACCGCATCTTTCATGACCAGAAAAAAGACATGTAATGACACGCAATGCGTGTCATTAAAGGGTATAGATGACACGCAAATGTTTGTCATTGAAAGCCCGTCATAAATGAAAGATGACATACATTTGTATGTCATAAATTTATGAAATGCATTTATGACAAACATTTACGACTCATATTGTATGTCGTAAATTTATTATTATTTTTAAATAAATGACTTAAAGATGACCTCTCGGATCTTTCATTTTTCGGAAGTGACCAATCACAAAATTTTATGTTTTAACATCCATAAGTGTTTCAGTTTCTACACTACAAATCAAAGCATCATTCAAAAAATCATCACTCATTCTATTACGTATATCGGTCTTCACACATTTCATAGCGGAAAAACATCTTTCAACCGTTGTGGTTGCAACATGCAAAACCAAATTTAACTTTAATAACCTATAGACCAAAGGAAAAGAACCATCTTTTCCTGTTTCCACCATCAAATGAGAAAGGTCCGTAATTCCCATCAATTGAGCAAATTTTCATTACGTAGCAAAGAATGATAATACATATCAAGTTGACCGCCAAGGTGAATCCGTTCTGATGCATTAAAATTCTTTTGGTATATTTCAATTAACTTCAACAACTTTCTTTATCAAACGTAGAAAATAAATCACAATGACTCAAACCGCCATGTTTTTTATCAATTTGGTGCTTACTTCACTAAATTGATCATCAAATTCTTGTATTTGCATATTCAAAACCGCGTTAAAAACCACAACTTCAAAATGATGTTGATTAGTAATATTGGTCGTACGGTTTCTTGAAGTAATAATTTTTTCTCACATTTCCTTAATTGCAATATTATGATTTTGACAAAAAGAATATACTTTCTTTAAAATTTGTGGAAACCCATCATTTCTTAAAGCTAGAATGCTTCCTTTGTCCCTTTTACCAATGAAGTCGCTTCCAAAATATCTTGGTCTTTTCTTTGAAGATGTTTTGACAAGGTTTCTGTGAGGCCTAGAATTTCCGGTATCAAGTGTAAATAAAACACGAAATCAAGTGTCTTGAAATATGCCAAAATACCATTTGCTTGATTACAATTAGATAAAGTAGATTCGTCCTCTTCAGTATACTTAAGTACCTCAACAACTTTTGAAAACAAAGTTATCAAACTTATAATGGTTTTATAATGTGATTCCCAACTTGTATGTCCAGCTTGAATAAGAGTAATCTCTTGATTCAACTCACTTCTAGTTTCAGTTTCACCAATACCAATTTCGACTTCCACGCTATCTTTGTACCTCTCTTGTATGAAATCTTTTCTGTTGTAGGAAGCACAAATCACATTAACCACAAAAACTAGATGCTCAAAGAAATCATAAGCACTTTCATGTTCCGTTACTACCGCTAGTAATTAAAGTTGGTGTGCAAAACAATGTGCATAATGTGTTTAAATATTCTCTCTTAATATCAATAACTTCAAACTGTTGAATGCACCATGCATATTACTTGACAACAGCAAAAGAGCAACAACGATGGTTGTCGGTCGAAGGAGGAGGCTTGGTCGCCGGGTCACTTGGAGGAGTTGGGTGCAGCGTTCACGCATCAAGATCGGTCATCGAGACCTTTTTTTTTCTCGTTTCCTAATTCTCATTGAAGACCAGGTTAATCAACGGCCCAATTGCAGTGAATTGCTTAAATCTGATTTAGGCTATTTTAATGAGGTGTTGGGCATTTGGGGCTTAATTCGTTTAATTGGGCGATTAAATGATTATTTTTTTCAATTAATTTTTAGTTTGAACATTATATATATATATATATATATATATATATATATATATATATATATATATATATATGTATGTATGTATGTATGTATGTATGTATGTATGTATGTATGTATGTATGTATGTATGTATGTATAATATATATATATATATATATATATATATATATATATATATATATATATATATATATATATATATATATATATATATAACACACTTCTCGGTTGGTCCGAGTGGCTACGGCCCATGCCTCTCTTATGAGAGGTTGTGGGTTCGAAACCCACTTGGTGCAAGTTTGGCCAAAGATATTACGGCTAGCTTGTAGCTTCAATGCTAGACCGTGAAGCGTGTACCCGGGGCTGGTTTACCAGTCGTTGCTTGTAGGACGTCTTTCCGGGGTGGACGTGGCTTGCCGTGGGTTTGTCGATTGCGCGTGCGGGTCTAGTCTCTGTGCAGCTCTACTTGGAGAAAGGGATGTCTCAACGGTTCAACCGAGTGTCCCACATATACCTAGCTAGGTTGTAGTATATTACGTACCCATGTAATTGGATTCATCTCTACTTGCAATATATATATATATATATATATATATATATATATATATATATATATATATATATATATATATATATATATGAATGAATTGTACTGTCATTAAATCCAAGACTACACAAGTACTGTCATTAAATCCAAACATTTTTATGAATGAATTGTATCAGAATTTTATATGCCGTTGTTACATTACAAAGACTACTTATTTATTTATATAAATGGATGCACATAGAAAGATAGCATCAAATAGGAAAGACCCATATCCTATAGTTGACATATAGTCGGGATTATTAACACCTTTTTTAATCTAGCTTACGGTAATAGATTTAGATTTAGGTGGTTCTTTTAACTTATTAGCCCCAGGCAAAGAGAGTCAAACAGTTGAGTGGTGTGGTTCTATAACTTACTAGCTTGTGGTAACAGATTAGATTTCATGATCAAAATCCATACATGCTACCTAAATTGTTTTTGATCAAAAAAATGTTTTTAAAAAAAATATTTACCAAATAGTTGTTGTTTTCAAAATATTTATTAAAATAACGTTTTTGACAAAATTTATGTTTTTCTAATTATACTATTTTGGTATTTGTTTAATATATTTGTCATTTAAAATTTTTAAAATAAGAAACTTTAACACTATGTATAATAACTTTATAACGCCATTTGACTTGGTACAATTTAAACCGTAATACATATCTAGTTATAAAATTAACATTGTGAATAATAACTGTATAACTAGATATGTATTACGGTTTAAATGCTAATTACGATACAATGAATAATAACTTTATAACATGATTTTTTTTTGGGGGTAAACACACTTATATATCTTTGGATTTAATGACAGTACTTGTGTGATGATATCATATAGAAATTATGTAATTTTAGAGTCTACATCATTTATGTGTATAGTCTGTAGGAAACGAATATGTGTATGTACTCGGAAACTTTGGCTGTTATATGTTTGTATGTTTATGAATAAACGGGTACAAGGTATAAAGCATGTTGTATAAGAAGAGGATGCATGGTTGCGATAGAAAAAGTTCCAAACATAAAAAGACAAATTCCATGACTATTGGTAGCCTTGATTACATAAACGTTGGTGTTTGTTTTCCGGTTTTGGATATAATTTCATTTATCTTGGTGTTTGATGTTTATTGTAACAAGTCAAAAATAAGAGGTGTTTGGTTAAGTGCATGGCAAATTATTATTATTATTATTATTATTATTATTTTGATAACCGAGGACCCCACCCGACCCATCCTTTGGATGACCCTGATAAAGCAACCTCGGGGCCCACGCACACCTGGCAGCAGGGTGGTCCGGGTCAATCACCTACGGGGGTAGAGAGGTGGCCAGTGGCCATCCCCTGATTGAAACCTAACACTCCCTATGGGGAAAGGGAGGGAGTGAGATTAGAACTTGGAACCTCTTTATGGGAGAAGAGAAAGAGTCCAAAGCCTTATCCGTTAGGCCATCCCCTGATGGTAACCTAACACTCCCTATGGGGAAAGGGAGGGAGTGAGATTAGAACTTGAAACTTCTTTATGGGAGAAGAGAAAGAGTCCAAAGCCTTATCCACTAGGCAAATTACATTTTATTGTCCAATAATTTGTCTTATTTTAATTGGTTTTGGGGTCAAAACTTTATGGTCATAAATATTATTCAGTTATATTAAAAAAATATATAAACAACTAATTATATATGTTTTTAAAGTTACAATAATACATATGTCGTGCGAACTGCGAAGTACTCATATAAATATATAAACTAACTAGGTTATAGACCCGTGTACTACACGGTTGGCAAATTAAAAAAAAAACATGAAGTTACTGAATGGAAGCATTTACACTAAATAATATAGAAAATCATACAACCAAAGTAAAAAAATTACACAAAAAGGGGATTAAACAAAACATAAGCATTCTACTAAATCGGACATGGAACAAAACAACGAAAAGTAAACAAAAACAATGAAAAGTAATTGAAAAACACGATAGATTACGATGTGTAAACATAGTCGAGCCAAAACAATCCAATTGGACATTAAGTCCAACTATTCATTAGATGTAATGTATGTATTGTCATGTTGTCATAAGATTATGCAGTGAAGATGTTTTGTATCGATTAAACACTCATATGGTTGGTTAGATTATTAAAATATTTTACAAAAATAGGAAATTATAATAAACAAAAAATTGAAAGTACGTTGCTATGTAAATAAATACACCATAACTTGAAATTACCTTAGGGTCTTCGCGATGCAGTGTTGTGTGTCTAAAGTCTAAAATGCAAACGGCACCGAAATTTTGTCTTTTAACTTATTTTCTGCATATTGTTAAGGCGTTCGCAATACATTGCATCCAGCAATTTAGTTGAATGGTTTTAAATTTAGTTTATTTATTAAAAATAGTAAAATAATGACAATTTCTATATTGGAAAAATAATAGCCTAATATTTAGCGATATATGGCACCTAAAGATGTCAATTGTCAATTAAGAATATCTATTACAATAAATAATAATATAATATTATACCTAAAGAGTATAACATGAATACAATCCGTAACAACACAATTTTTAACTTTTTTTCTCCTTAAGGTCTTTTTGTTGTTTTTCTTTAAAATCTCGTGTGATATTACAAGAAGAAAAAGTTTGAATACAATTTCTTCCATGAATCCAAAATATTCTTTAATTTAGTGGTTTATTGAAACATCCTTATATTATGACATCTTAACAAAATCATTGATTGCATAATATCTTGGTAAATTGCTGGTCATTTGTTGCACCTTTATCTATTTACGGATTTACCCTCTTTTATAGAATCATGAAAAACCTCACAATCCTACGTTTTGAACCGGTTTATACATTCGACATTAAATTGAAAAGATAAATTAAAGATCCATCACCATTGAAACCGGTAAAGGATTTCAATCTCTTTTTTGGTCAAGGATTTAACCTTTAATTTCCCATTCATTCGCTTTTACCCTTTTACAAAATACCAAACATAACTTCATGAGAAGACAGCAATACACTGTGACAACTATGCCTCCATTAATACCATAACAGGTTCAACAGATTCCAACATTGAATTCCAAAAAACTACATAAAGCATGTCAGGAGTCCAAGGAAGGTGCAGCCACTCCAAGATTTATTTTCTAGAAGTAATATATTCGAGTTCGATATGTTAGAAGATTTTCAAAAAATACATATATGATCATTACAGAACTTTATATAATTTTTTCAATATCATCAAATATGCAAAAAAAAAAAAAAAAAAAAAAAAAAAAACTCTATTAAGTTAATAGCCCTGGAAAATTGACAGATAAGCAATGCACTTCCATTTCTTTGTGTTTTATAGCATTGCAATACCATTTCTTATGTTATAACGTTCTACTTATAATTCTTTTTATAATATAAGGTACTATGAAAAGACTTCTCGAATTATAACATTGTACGTCCATTTTTTAAAGTATGATGCTCTAATAAACAAATCAATGAAAGTAGGTTGCTAAATGTTACATTTAACCCTTTTACCAAAACCATTAATATGTTACCAACATCTCCTGTGTACCCATTTTCAAGTATCATCTTTGCACAATACCAAACAGCCAACGGAGAATAACGCATAACTACAGAATAAAATCAACATCATCTATCCAAAACCAAGACCCGTACAGCCATGCCCTCATTTACACCAAACTTGTAAGCATCCACAAGCGACTCCTTGTAATCTGCAACAACCTTTTTCTCCCTAGTGAAAGAAGCAACCTATTGGGAGAAATAATAATATAAAATTAAGCAACCAATCCCACTCTTATCATATAAATAGAATTGATGTTTGAAAGGATCTTTCATATGAAATCAGTAAAAACTTTTTTTAAAAACTTTTCTGCCAAATGATTTCTTGCACCGTAAATGCAAGAGGGAGGTTAGTTCCTTCAAGTGCCATCCAATCAATCTCCTTTTCCCATCTTTCCCAATCCCACCAAACACACGAATCTATTAATTACAATGTAACCACTCATCTTCTCCATCACATTGCTAAAATCATCAAAACTGCTTCAATCATCATATAGTAAAAAGAAAAATACCAGGTATATTAATCAAATAGATAATTAAAAAAGAAGGAAAATATACTTACCAGAGCATTCATCTTCTCCATCAGTAGCCTCGCCTTGCTAAAATCATCAAAACTGCTTCTATCATCATATAGTATACTGTCATGTCTAATTTCATGCACATACATCCTCACACACACACACACGCAGAACATAGAGACACAAACACACATATACACACACCGACTAATACCAGAAATCCAAGATCATCTTTATCTGTCAAAGTTATTCAAATTTCAAAATTTGAAATTGTGTTGATCTCACCATATAAAAGGAATTTTGATGATGGGAACTAAAAATCGTTTGCCTGTGAAAAATAAAAAAACATAAACTCAAACTCAATAAACCAAAAAATCAAAATCGATTGACAATCAAAAGCAAAAATAAAAATGAGAGGATGCTTACAGTTTAGTATCTGTTCTTCGTTTGCTATAATCATCAAAACTCCTTCTATCATCATATAACAAAAAGACAAAGACCTTGTATATTAATCAAATAGATGATGAAAAAAAATAAGAAAAACATACTTACCAGGTATACTGTCATTTCTAATTTCACACACAAATGCAAAAAAACAAAGACACAAACACAGATACACACACCGAGTAATACCAATAATATCTAAGATCATTTTTATCTACCAAACTTATTCAAATTTAAAAAATTGAAATCGTGCTAATCTTACCATAAAAAAAGAATTTTGATGATGGGAAACCAAAAATCATTTGCTGGTGAAAAAAAAAACATAAACTCAAACTCAGTAAACCAAAATATCAAAATGGATGGAAAATCAAAAGCAAAATAATCCAAGAAAAGAAGCTTACAGGCTGAGTATTTGTTCTTCATGTGGCGGTGTGGCTGGTGGTTGGTTGTTTTGATCTATGGTTTGTCGAGGGACGCCAAAGATAAGGTTTCTTAGATTTTTGTTCAGGTTCGTATGACAGCGGTGGGTTTGCTGTGGTGACGATGTGTAGTGGTGCGGCAGATGGTTGAAGGTAGAGAGACATAGGCAGTTTTGGGTTACCGAGATGGAGGAGATGATGAGGCTGGCGGTGTCTGGTGGTAGCGGTGATCTAGCTTTCAATATCCATCTTCTAGAACTGTCGATCAAGTGAGAAAGAGACCGTAGAGAAATTTGAGGATGTGGATCTCGAAATCTACAATTTGTAACATAGCAGTAGAGAAGAAGGGTTAGGAAGGGTATCATTCTCTGATTGTATGTGATTTTATCAAGAACAATGGTTAGGAAGGGTATGATTTCTAGGTTTTCAAAAATTGAATCATAAAATGAGGGAGATAAGGATCGAGTGATAAACGGGACTACGGTTTTGGCGAGATTTAGGGAGCCGAATTCCGAGATTTAAGGAATTGATTGGAGTTTGAGCGAAAAAATGAAGGAGGCTTTTGAACGGGAAAGCAAATAAATGATAAACCAGAAGATGCCATGTGGCAAAATGGGGTTGTAAAAACCTGACAAGTGGCATTTCAACTTTGTTTTATTAGAAAAGAAAGAAAAGATGATTCAAAACTGTTGATGAGAATTTATATAAATTAAAATTCCCTTAATGTAAAATTTTTAAATATCAAATATATTAAATAAAAACCAAAATAGTATAATTAGAAAAGAATAAATTTTGTCAAAAGCACTTTTTTTTAAAAAACAAATTTATAAGGTAAATATTATGAAAACAACACCTATTTAGTATATATATATATATATATATATATATATATATATATATATATATATATATATATATATATATATATATATATATATATATATATATATATATATATATATATATATATATATATATTAAATTTATGACCTTGGAAGTGTGACATGGAACCGTCATAAATGCGGTTTGAATTTATTTATACTTCTTATATAAAAAATAGTCTAGATTTCAATATTTTGTATCAGGATTTTTAAATCATTATTTTCTAAATTTGAAGTATAACACCATCAAGTATTGACCCCTTTGTTATTTTCTTCTAAAATTGACAGTAAAGCAGTCGTAGAGTGATATTTTTAGCTGCATGTGCTGGAGCCTGGAGTTATTAACTTAGACTATATGTGTATAATGAAGGATCTATTGAGATAATAAGTTCTTTTTTTGTTGTGGTAAATTAAATATCCTTATCTCAACAATATCCATTTTAGTTCTTGAACATGTAGAGAAGTTGTTCCACGTTAAACACTTAAACATGACATGATGTTTTCTTTTTTTTTTTTTTCTTTTTTTTTTCTTTTTTAATATTTCTGATAAGCAAATCACATCCACAAAAACAAAATAACAATAGAAAAATCTAATCCTTCTCAAATGTTTAGATAAATAAAATAAGATCATTACCTGTGTCCAAATAAAATCCAAAAATCTGAAATCATTAATTGTCTATAATATATACATACATAAATTTGAGTGTATTTCTGATAAGCAAATCACATCCACAAAAACAAAATAACAATAGAAAAATCTAATCCTTCTCAAATGTTTAGATAAATAAAATAAGATCATTACCCGTGTCCAAATAAAATCCAAAAATCTGAAATCATTAATTGTCTATTATATATACATACATAAATTTGAGTGTATATGTATGAATGTGCTTCAACCCGATTCACCTCTCACAGTTCAAATCTGGGTATATATATTTATTTATTTTTTTTAGAATGGCGTGTTAGTAGTAAGCAGTTAGAACACCTAGTTAGTAATCGTCTGTGCCAGGGATAGAACCCTGGACCTCCTGTCTAAGAGGGCAAAACATTTACCAAATGTGCTAATCCCACATTGGGGGTATATTTATTTATCCGACGGTGTTATGCAATTTACCATTCTCATGATAACCTTGCAACAGATGCAACATTAGACTGTCATGGATACAATTTCGCCCCTTTCTTTATACAGTGTGTGGATGTTTATTTAAATTAATTTGTGGATATATATGAACGTGACAAGGATAAATACACACATAATACCTACAATTTTGGATACATCAGTAAATATTCATTGATTGTGAGTGGGTTTTGCTTAAACTGTACAAGATAAATGTCTGGTATACATTTCTAAATACTACTACATATTACATATACACTTCATCTTATTTTTTCCAGTACGGGCTGAATAGTTATGATCAATTTGTTGAAGGGGCAAATTGAAATTTCCCAGTGGGCTTCCAGATGTAAGTGGGGCAGTGGTAGTACATTATTTCATTATTTCTGTTGCAAGTGGAAAATGATGAATAAAAGTTTGGTGGTTACAGTTGATAGGGGTCCTTTGTGCATCTTATATGGAGACACCCTCATTCATAAGTGGGCAGTCGTTGACCCTATTCTAATTTATCGAATCTAATCAATGTTTCAGGTTTCAGTTTTATTATAAGTGTACAGTTTTATGATACTTTATAGAAGAATATTGTAAGTAAAATGACATTTCGGTTGCGTGTTCGTGATTGTACAAATTGAGTCACAGTGGTTTACATTGTATTTTACTCTTTTCTCATTTTGGTAGATTTTCTTAACATTAAAGTATTCAGTGTTATAGTAGTCAACATCAAAATTGGCTTAATTGCATTAATTACATATCCAAGAATCAAAATGTATACCAACTAGTAGTTACACTTATAAAAAAATTAATTGATAAATTAGATCACAAATGTAAAATGACATAAAATGGGTCATTTTAGACGTATGGTGAAATAAGCATATAAATTTATATTTGTAAAACTTGTGGAAAAAATCACATGAGGTTATTAATAATCTATCTCAAATAGTTTTTTTAAAAGCTACCTTACAACTTATTTTAATGGTCTCATCAAACACCACATTACAATAAGTTCAAAATTTAAGCTAAAGTATTGGTGCCAAAGTCAACCTAAATCAAACATTTGATGCAAGAGGATGAAATCCTATACATTTTACTACAAAACTAATAAACCATAACTAACACTATACATAATGATTATATTTCGATGTTCCCTGTTTCATTTCAATTTAGATCCGGGTTTAAATTATAGGATTAATATTTCTACTTTAGTTGTGCATATAGTTGTTCAAATTTGTCTTTACAATAAAGCAATAACAACAACAATAGACCCTGTGATGCCATAAAAATGGGTAGGGAGGTTGGGGTACGACTAGTAGTTAAACAAAAACATAAAATTGACACAAAAAAAGGGACGAAGAGTCAATGTAGAAGTAAGACTTATGCAGTTATCATGGTCCAAAATCAAATAGCGGTCACTAGTCGCTATTTGAAATAGTGGTTTTCGCGGTGGTATAGCGTGATATAGCGTTTTTTATATTATGTAGAATTTCTATATTAGAGTATTAAAATGTATAAATATAGCCAATTGCAATTTTTTAGCATCAAAAATTCATTAGGAGACATAAGGCTAAAAGATTATTGAGTAGATCTCCATGCTATGGTGCTATTAACTGCTCAGCCTGCAGTTGAGTGTGCGAGCATTGTAACACCCCATTTTTGGCGTTAGCGATTATAAATATTTCCAATTATTTAGTATCGTATTTTAAAATAAAGGAAATAGATTTTATATTGGAAGCGAATCGTGGAATCAAACACTAATTATTACGACTAATAATAATAATAATAATGACGAAATAATAACTCTAATATAATTTATAAGTTGAGAGGAGGATTATCTCATATTTGTAAACTTAATAAGTTGTATTTGAAGGTTTTGGGTTAACTAAAATTATAGGACCAAAATAGAGGGACCATTTTTGCAATTAAACCATAGTGCATATAATTTTTTTTCTTTTGGGGGCTGCTGCGTTTTTGGATGGGGAAAAGAAAGATCAAGAGCCTCTTGGCTCTCATGGAAACCCTAACCCTCTCTATTCCCGTTTTTGAAGACCCAACCCCAGTGTTCGATCATTTCCTGGAGATTCAGACATTGGATCGCCACGAAACTTTAACCGAAGGGTTCCAAGACATAAACGAAGGTCCTGATCGAAGGGTTTTCGATTTCAATGTCTAAAGGTGGAGTTATGAATTTCGCAACATGACTTAGGGTTTCTGACAGATTCCTCTGCTGAGTCTCCGTTCTTGAGAAAATCATATCTGGAGTTCCAGAGGTCAAATAAGGTTAGTACCGGTGTACACGGTTCACAAATTGAGTTGAGCAACTTTCTACAGTAGACCATTATCCATTTTGAAGACCAGAGGTATGGGGTAATTACTCATCTTTACGTACTGCTCTAATTCCGTTCAGATTAGTCATTCTGTTTTGTTTATTTTATAAAAGGAGTTTGGAGAAAGCTTTTTACATGATTCCACCTCCTAGAATAATTGCATTTAAGTAAATTTGATATCTGGAAAAGATGGATGTCTGATTCCATTCCCAAGTATATGGGAATTGGACAATATCACAGACCAGTGTTTTCTTATCAGCACTATCGTTTCTGATTTGTTCTGTATTGTGAATTTTATATCTTGAGATTGAAAATGTGTTATGAGTTGGTTCCAACTCTCAGACCTCTATTATTGAGTCTATTGTACTCATGATGTTTCCTAGGGTCTGGTTCCATACGAAAATTGGGTGGAATTGGCTAACCTCACATGTATGCCATTTCGGGGACTGCAGTGATATGTATTATTGTAAAACTCATACAAAAACGTATAAAAATCACAAAAATGCAAGACCAGTGCCCATAGTTGAAATATTGAGTCTATAATCTTCCTGTAAAATCCCAGAACCTAATTCCTTGCGTAGCTACTTTATTCTGGTATGTTTTAAGGGTTGGTCAGAAAACTGTAATTCTGTATAGCCTGTACTATTTCAGCCATAAAAGTGAATTGGTAAATGATCTAGATTTGAGGCTTATGTCCCTGGAATCCTAAGACAATATAGTTTACCCCTGTAAAGTAGCTTGTCTTAATTCCTTTATTTGATTATATAAATATGGTCACAATCAGAACACAAAATCTGGGAAAAAGTTGAATCTGAAGTTGTTAATCTTTTAGAGTAGTAATTGTACACTGTTATTATATTGATTATGGGAATTGCTATTTTAGGCAAGAAGGAGTGAAGTGGGATACCTTTGTGACTCAGTGACTTTGTGTGTGGACTTATACTTTTACGGTTACTTGTGACATATTAAGAGGTGTTCAAGTTTCACTTGGGAATTAACAACCTACTTCAAGAATCGAGGTGAGTTTCTCACTACATTGTGTAGACGTTATATGTGATTTACCGTATTTTGTGTGCTTGTAAGATGTTTGTGGATAGTACCAGGTTGTGTGTATTTTATTAATATTATACATCCCTGTTATAGTTGTACGTGTTGGGGTATAGTGTGTGGTTAGTACTAGACGTGTCAAGGTCTAGTATGTAGATAGTACGGGCTCGACGAACTGAGCAATATAGGGTGGCTCGACGAACTGAGCATTATAGGGTGGCTCGACGTACTGAGCAATATGGAGATGCCCGTAAGATGCACTGAGCAGATACGCATGGCTTGACGTACAGAGTATGCGCGGCTCTGAGTGCTGAGCGGTGGGGTTCGAATTATTGAGCAGATACGCATGACTCGACGTACAGAGTATGCACGGCTCTGAGTGTTGAATAGTCTATTGAGCAGATACGCATGACTCGACGAACAGAGTATGCGCGGCTCGAAATGCTGAGTAGAAGAGTATAACTCAACGTATTGGGTAGAGCGGATTATGTGTTTATTTTACTGTGATGTATGGTTGTATTTTTATAGGGGTTGTGTATGTGTAACTGATATGTTGTGTATGTGTTGGAACTCACTAAGCTATGTGCTTAACCTTTCCCTATTAAATTATTATTTCAGGTTTTACAGGTGGAAATGACGATCAGGCATGGCGGGTACACACAGATGCAACGTCTTTTGAAAATGTATATTGAGTTGACTTGTTTTGTTGACTTCCGCTGCTGGACTAATTTGGTATTAAATGTTTTTTTTAAATAATTAAAGATTTTGAGTTGTTATATTTATAAACATAATGTGTTTTTACTGAAATTGTTTTATTATTTATTTTTAAACCTGTTTAAAAATTAGGACGTTACAAGTTGGTATCAGAGCAATAGCTTGAGTGAATCAGACTTACTTGATGGGTTTTGATCTCAAGCTTGAGACTCAAAAGTTTTCTTTAAAGATATTTTTACAAGAAATTAAAAGTTGTTTTTCGAGTAAGAGGTTAAATGAACATTGTTCCGAAGACGTAGTGTGTACCGCCAGCCGACGTCAGTGGGGAAAAGGTTTAAGTGCTTAGTCTTTGTTGATGTTTCTGTAATATATGATATATGTGTGCTTGAATGCCTACTAGAAAATCACATATTGGTGTACAGATTGTTTGTTGCCTGTTGTTGTGAACAAATGCTAGTGTCGATAGGTTGTTTAAGGAATGTCATTAAGGTGTATACAGTAGGGACTAAATTATCCTAAAATGTTTAAGTTGACCTTATTTTATGTTCTTTGTTGGTGGTATTCGTAGGGTAAGCCCTTTTATTTAAAAGATTTTCTAATTCAATAATTGTATACAACTATGTTCGTGAAACAACCTGGGGTATATGTTTTAAAATTATCAGTGAGAAGTGAATTGGGGACTTCTGGACATGTCCTGGAATGGACGTGGATAGGTGTGGAAGGTAGTAGTAGAGCTCCTACTATTGAAAGCACAGGATCCACGTTCGAATCGGGAGTTGGTCATGAGGAATCCAATTAGCTGAGGGTGTGGGTAGTTATGAAAATAATAATAATAAATAAAAGTAGTAACACATCGATACATGTGGATATAACTTTATATTAATACATTTACAGAACTACTAACCTAAACCGGAGAATCAGACAGAAGCGAGAAAAGATCTTCTACACTTCACTCTTTGTCATCATTAGGTTGACTTGTACCTTCTTGAGGATTGGGAAGGGGTATGCTTTCAGTTATTGGAGGAGGAGCTCCAAGGTATGGGGTATCGATAGGGTTGGAATCTGTAACCCCATGATTAGGGGCTAAATATTGACTCATTTGGGGCTTGTGTAAGTAGGGAAGTGAAGAGGAAGGGTTCCAATTTGGAGCCAGTTGGGGGTAGCTATAAGAAGGAGGAAACCAGGCTAGGTCACTTACAAAGCCTCAAAAATTCTCCTCACTCGAAGACTCGAGTAAACCAGGGTTAATACTACTCATACCAGAATTAGATGGCAGAGATTGCTGCTGTGTATGAGTTCTTGATGAAGTTCCCCCCTTTTCCTGAATTTTTCTTTTCCTAAATACAACCTTATGAGCAGCTTGTATCAGTTTCTTTGTGTCGTCTGTTAGACCCGATTGTGATCCTTCAATTATTGCTTCTTTCTCCCTTTTTAGGTTGGGTATTAAATCTTTCGATAATCCTGCTGCTCCGCTAAACTCGTTACCAAATTCCTGTGACACAAATAAATTTAGTAATTACAATTTTATGATATAAAGGAATTAAAAACAAAAATGTAATTCTTTACCTCAATACGATCAATAAAAGTTTGCAGACTCTTAAGTTGTCGTTGGGGCCAATGTTCGATACCTAAATATCTACATCGTTTTTTTAACTGAGTCGATCCAATGTTGAGTTCTTTCGCAGCTTCCTCAATTGGTTTATTAAAGTGTTCAGCTATTATTTTTCTACTTAATGAGTGTCTGAAACCTCTTCTAGTGCCAGCTA
Organism: Cichorium intybus; assembly: GCA_023525715.1. Lineage (NCBI taxonomy): Eukaryota > Viridiplantae > Streptophyta > Magnoliopsida > Asterales > Asteraceae > Cichorium > Cichorium intybus. The sequence goes on along the minus strand of CM042010.1, from coordinate 24,582,892 downwards.
CTGTGGTTGTCGGAATCGGAAGATTGAGTTCAAATGTACTATTAATATTTGGAATCATTTGAACATGATCCTGATTTTCTGAACCAAATATGGACATTGATTCACTAAAATCGGTAGCTATCGGTGGTAATTGTACGTTTTCAATCATGGACTCAGGATTTTGAAATCCTTCTAAGTTCCTTTGAATCACCTGAAGGTGATTTTGATATTGAAAACCAACCCCAAGTTCGGGATTCATTTCAATATTGATGTTATGAGTTGTTTGTAATTGACTTTCATTCTGAATGTCAGTCATAAATTTTTGATTCATGGGGATGATCTTACTACTCGTTGAGGGTACGTCGATGAATGGGTTGTAGCCAGATAGATCATCCACAGATGGGTCTACGAATAACAATTGTCAGATGATAAAACCAAAATCGAACATTCATAGAAGCAATCATTTAAAGAATTTAACCTGGTAGAAGGTATGGAGTCTGATCAAGTGCAAAGTCAGATGCATGCACCGGATCATCTGAGTTAATGTTCAACTCGGGAAAAATTTCCGGCTCATCGTGGAGATGCTCTATTGGTAGTATATCTGGAAGACTGTACCATAATTCAAAATCAAACAAAACATTAGAAAGGTAATCGAAGTATGGATGATAGATGTCTAGAATGTTAGAGTCACCGAACTCTATTAAGAATTCTTGGTTTGAAGTACCCTCTCCTTGCGGAAAACCAGGTCCAGGGTTCGACAGATCGCCCATTGAAGATATGTTTTCCATGACTCGGCTTTAAATATGAGTTCGTTTATGAGTTCGTTAGTGATAAGAGAGGATGAGACTAAAAATGAATGTGGAAATGAATGATACTACATACTTGTATATATAGCATATTGTAGCTGGAACCGAAAGGACGCATGTAATTGAAAGGACGCTTCACGTTCTTATTACCAAAATTCAAACTAACTACAGTAGGTGCGACTCTTCACAACCCTAAGTGTCGTTTTTTTTTTCAAAATTCGCTACTTAACTCCGGTGATAACGAGATATTGCAGAGACTTTTTGGAATAAAGGTGAATAAAGTGGTATCATACACTGATTACTTTAATGCACAAACTGATGTTGGCCGTTGATTATTAGTGATGCGATGTCATATAAAACAAGTGAAGTCGTTATCTATTGTCTTGGTGTTGAATTTCGGGGACGAAATTCTTATAAGTGGGGGAGAGTTGTAACACCCCATTTTTGGCGTTAGCGATTATAAATATTTCCAATTATTTAGTATCGTATTTTAAAATAAAGGAAATAGATTTTATATTGGAAGCGAATCGTGGAATCAAACACTAATTATTACGACTAATAATAATAATAATAATGACGAAATAATAACTCTAATATAATTTATAAGTTGAGAGGAGGATTATCTCATATTTGTAAACTTAATAAGTTGTATTTGGAGGTTTTGGGTTAACTAAAATTATAGGACCAAAATAGAGGGACCATTTTTTCAATTAAACCATAGTGCATATAATTCTTTTTCTTTTGGGGGCTGCTGCGTTTTTGGATGGGGAAAAGAAAGATCAAGAGCCTCTTGGCTCTCATGGAAACCCTAACCCTCTCTATTCCCGTTTTTGAAGACCCAACCCCAGTGTTCGATCATTTCCCGGAGATTCAGACATTGGATCGCCACGAAACTTTAACCGAAGGGTTCCAAGACATAAATGAAGGTCCTGGTCAAAGGGTTTTCGATTTCAATGTCTAGAAGTGGAGTTATGAATTTCGCAACATGACTTAGGGTTTCTGACAGATTCCTCTGCTGAGTCTCCCTTCTTGAGAAAATCATATCTGGAGTTTCGGAGGTCAACTAAGGTTAGTACCGGTGCACACGGTTCACAAATTGAGTTGAGCAACTTTCTACAGTAGACCATTATCCGTTTTGAAGACCAGAGGTATGGGGTAATTACTCATCTTTACGTACTGCTCTAATTCCGTTCAGATTAGTCATGCTGTTTTGTTTATTTTATAAAAGGAGTTTGGAGAAAGCTTTTTACATGATTCCACCTCCTAGAATAATTGAATTTAAGTAATTTTGATATCTGGAAAAGATGGATGTCTGATTCCATTCCCAAGTATATGGGAATTGGACAATATCACAGACCAGTGTTTTCTTATCAGCACTATCGTTTCTGATTTGTTCTGTATTGTGAATTTTATATGTTGAGATTGAAAATGTATTTTGAGTTGGTTCCAACTCTCAGACCTCTATTATTGAGTCTATTGTACTCATGATGTTTCCTAGGGTCTGGTTCCATACGAAAATTGGGTGGAATTGGCTAACCTCACATGTATGCCATTTCGGGGACTGCAGTGATATGTATTATTGTAAAACTCATATAAAAACGTATAAAAATCAAAAAAATGCAAGACCAGTGCCAATAGTTGAAATATTGAGTCTATAATCTTCCTGTAAAATCCCAGAACCTAATTCCTTGCGTAGCTACTTTATTCTGGTATGTTTTAAGGGTTGGTCAGAAAACTGTAATTCTGTATAGCCTGTACCATTTCAGCCATAAAAGTGAATTGATAAATGATCTAGATTTGAGGCTTATGTCCCTGGAATCCTAAACGAAAATAGTGATTCTGAAATATCGCTAAACGCTATAGCATGCTATTAACTACTTAGGGTAAGACATATACATGAGTGAATCATAGTACAAAAACTTGAATCCAAGAACTTGCAAATAAGGAAAACAATTGAAGATTGAGTCGTTATAAGAAGTAAAACATGTACATGAATAAATCTAAGTACAAGCTTGTATCAAGACGGAGTAAACAACAATAAATATCAGAAAACAAGACATAAAGTGTAAGACCCGTATCTTGATTATAACATATACTTAAAATAAGAGTGCTAGGAATTATATGATTTTTGGTAGTTATAAAGCTAGTTACAATTTCATATGAAAATCAGCATTTTGTGTCGGTTTTAGAAAAATCATAATTAATTCTAGGAAAATCGTTTGGACCTAAAACCAGTGCACAAAGTTTACAAATTGAGTCTAGTACAATTACCAAAAATAATAGTAAGCTTGAAAATGATATTATCTATGGTAAAAAATGCAATCTTTACTGATTAGTTCGGAATTGACAGATTAGATAGTCTGTTTTCAAAAATTCATAATAAATCATAGAAAAATCGTATAAATACGTAAAATACATCCTTGGAAAGGTATTGAGATAAATTTTTGGAATATCAAATAAAATCGTGAATTTAATGGGTTTAAAATCGGCTAAACCAGTCTTGAATAGACTGATTCTAGAAGGTGTTAATTTCAACAAAGTTATATTATTAAAATCTTTTGTCAAAAGTGTCATGCCATTTTTTATTCAAGAATTCAAGTATAAATACCCCTCAAAACATCTCATAAACCACACCACTAAACCTCAATCCAATATATAGAGGTTTCTAAGCACTAGAGTGTAAGCAAGCGAGCGGTAGCTGGTAACGAGGTGCTCGGGAAGTGTTGGAAGAGCGGAACAGGAAACGTGCCAAGGCTTTGTGAAAACGCCAATCTTA